>OW052241.1:53210859-54648359 GCA_932526585.2 Philonthus cognatus | reverse complement strand
ATATAAAAACGATAATTTTGGTCACTTTGGCCGTCGTAACTCAAAATCCATTTTTTTTGACATACGACCTATTGAAGTAACAGCGACGAAATAGTTTAGTAAAACGTTAACAATCTCTATCAATCTATTTACCAAGCTATTTAATCTTATTAAAAGAGAGTTTTAAGACTACAAGTAAATGCTTTCCGTTGAGAGTCACTCAATTTGTTTCTTGTAAACAGAATAGTTGCAAACCATTCAGTAAAGTGTTATTAATCTACAAAATGATTTGATCTTAGAGTAGCTCAATTTGTATTCTTGTAAACAGAAAACTTGCACATTTTTTTTATTGGCCTTGGTAAATATGACCATTAGCCATCAATCTATATACAGGGTGTCTACGCTAAACCGTTCGTTAAAAGTATATAGGGTTGCTGTTGCACTAAAAATTTGAAAAAAACCCTTGTTATACGGTTGAATCAGTTCTCCTCATGTGAAATATTTTCAATTTTATATAACTTCCGGTTACACGGGAAGTAGCACCAAATTTGTTATTTTAAATGAAACACCCTATATATTAGTAATTTTTTGGATCCCTCGTTTAAATTGCAAGATATTTTATTCGAACATATGTATACTTATCTCTTATAGTTTTCAAGAAAAAAATGTCTGTGGACAAACCATATTTTCAGGCTTTTCTAAACTCGAAATTTCACTTCATGCGCCACGCGTATTACCACTGATTTCAAGTGAAGTTTAAAACATACTACTAAAGTCTGTTAAAACTACAAGTAAATTCTTTTTATTGAGCCACTCAATTTGTATGCCAGTAAACAAAAAAGTTGCAAAAAGTTATTAGTTTCTATCAATTTCAGTGGCGCAACCAGTGCAGGGACCAAACATTGTGAGAACAAACTTTAGTAGTATATTTTATACTTCATTTGAAATCAGTAATAATACGCGTGGCGCATGAAGTAAAATTTCGAGTTTAGAAAAGCCTGAAAATTTGGTTTGATCGCGTAGCTACAGAAATCAGAAATATTTACAAATTTTATATAATTTATTGAAAATGTCAATTTTTGTCTTGTTGCTTAGATGAATGTTGTTAGTTAAATGAATTTTGCAAATTTCTGTTGATTACATTATATTTATTTCATTATTTTTCAATGTGTTTGTATTTATATATTTTTTAATTTACAAAGAAGATTTCGTAAATAACGAATAAATAAACTAAGTTTAATTAATAAATGTTCAATTAGGTTAAATAATCAAAAATGTTTCAACACGGGTTAAGTGAGAAATTAATTAAGAATGTAGTAAATATTTCTTTAGTGATCAATTTTTTAGAATATTGCTCTTACATCGCTAAATTTTCACAGCTTTAAATTCTATTCAATAATCATAATTCGCTCGATTCGCAACAGATTTGCATAAAAATGGTTTTCTGGTCGATACAAGTTTGTTATTTTATTATGGTTCACTGGCTGTGGGTGTTTTTTCGGCAATTATCGCCTACACGTTAATGGCTCCGGAATTTTTGAAAACGCGAAGCGGATCTAAGGCGTTGTTAGATTTTTTCTCAATGCCAAAACCGTAAAAGTTAATCAGATTCCAAACAATACACTTTTGTAGTCATCCAGGAAAATATTTCGTTTATTTATTTACGATCGTCATTTTGAACAAATCAATTTACAATATTTAAATATTAACAAAAGTATTACAATAGAAGAATGTTTAGTATTTACATAAATCAATAATTGCGTCTTCAACTTGAATCTAATAAAAATAAACGTAACCAATGGATATTTTTGTATAAACGATTTAATTTTCATAACTAATTTAATCGAAATCCAGTGGTTTAAATTTCGATAATAAAATTACAAATGCTCAAGTCTGTCCTTTTTTAATAGATAACCGTTTTTTTACCAATAATTTCTTAGGCCCTTTCAACCAGCCTCAGGTTTTTCTAACACATGATTCTAAGAATCATAATATTTTCTATTATTATGATTCTTATTATTGACATTTCAATTATTACAATAATTACAGAGGAAATATACATCAAAAATATGTTTTATTATGCTTGAAAGCGCGGTCCCTACTTCATGCTTCCACCCACTAAGCAAAAAACAAACAAATAACGTTATATCAACATTGTAGCAACGTTAAACGTTGTTTTAATGTTGTTGAAACATTACTTAAATAGATTTGCTCAGTGGGCAAGCATTCGATTTTTTAAAAACTTGCGAATTTTATTCCAAAACGCATTCGATTTTTGAAAAGTCTCAAATTTCGACTGTTTCAATTTTGCAAATTTTGACGGTTTTTGTTGTTCTGTTCAAATTTGTTGTTTTAGTTGATTTCATGGCCCGCCTTGGCTGCGCCTCTGATCAATTTACATTTCCCAAAATAATATGTTTTTTGAATAAGCTCTGTTGGACTGTTCATCCTTTCGTCCACTCATTTATTAATTTATACAGTCGATACTCCAAAATATTTAAATTATTATTTCATAATTACGGCTACTGGTCAACAAAGCTTTAATAGCTAAGGCCGTTAATTGCGCAAAGAAGAAGAATAAACACTGTGACGTTTGAACTACAAAAGTAGTCCGAAAGTAACGCAACGTTACGCCACTGAATCCAGCGCGAAGTTGCCCGCCAGCGCCGCCAACCCGCGATTCCGGAAATCCCCTGGCCGCGTCGCGTGTACATTCGGTTGCATACACTCAAACACCATCCGCATAATTTATCCATTCCACTTTGCGAAATGTCCGACGCGATTAATAATTCGAGAATTCCGCGCGTCGCGGGTGACTCACATTGCGAAATTCCCGAGTGAACGGTGCGCCGAGCGCGACGGCCGGTCGTTTGGCATGTAAACATGCCAATGTCAAAATCACCTGTTTGATCGAAATTCGTGAGGACCGCGAAGAAAATGCATTTCGTCGAGGATTACTACGACGACAGTTTCACCCTCGTTGACTCCCCCGACGGTTTCGTCGTTTGCCACAGAACAGGTACGGAATTATCGTCGCTCGAAAGTGCAGGTTAGGATCAAATGGTGTTCCTGACCTCCTTCCCACACTCATTATTAATCGTGTATCCTGTGTGTTTGTACAAGAATTCTATTATTTTTTTCAATTCTCCCGTTTAACAATTCTTCAATCTGAAGGTAAAAGTCACCAAATGCTATATACTTAACTGCCTATATAATTTCCTTTTTGTAAAAGTTAGGCTTTTGCATTGTTTTGTCTGTTTCATTAATTTTGCAATGTTTCCTTCCACTCGCTCCAATCAAGTTTACAGTTGGGAGGGTTTTACTGAAGCCACTGTGTAGTGAAACATGTTGCAGTGTTCAACAATAAAAGTGAAACCCGCCCAACTGTGATACTTTATTTTAAATAGTATTATTGAGTGTCATCATGTATCCGCCTCTTCAATTCTATATTAAAAGTTCATAAACCGTACCGATAGTGAAATCATTGTCTTTTGCTTTTTTTATCTTTTGACATTCATACGTGAGTGGATTAATGGCTTTAATTTTGTTGAATTGTTTTCTTTTTATCAGTTAATTGGTAGTGATAAGTTTATCAAGTATTAAGAATAATGATTAATAAGTTTTATTGCTATTTTTTGTTCTTTAAATCGATTCATATTTTACTTGATTACTGTATTGACATCGATTCATATTTTCTAAGTTGCGATTATAGATCGTTTACATACTCCGTACTTTAATAGGTTTCTGTTTCTGATCCTTTAGTCAATTCAACTTTCATTATTATAAATAATTTCAGCATATGTTGCAATAATACCACATGTTTACATTCTACTGTAAAATCTGTTTAATGAACAACTTATATTGAGCAGATTTTCGTCACACGGCAGTCTTAATAAGAATTAGGTAATTACTTTTTGTTCTGGTTTTATTGTTGTGTCATTATTGCGTCGATCTATTCACCTAACCACATCCTTTTTTACTGTGTGTGGAAAAACCTTGTGATTATGATTTAAATCTAATTATTTCCAAGCAAGATTTGGTTTCTTCTTCGATGGGTTTTGTTTCTGGAAAGAATTTAAAATCGACTTTTATTTTTTGACTGCCAAAAATATTTTAACTGTAAGCCGAATGACCAGCTGTTATGCAGCTGCTAATTTCAAGTAAAAAAAACTTTTAATATAAAAAAGTTAACATTACTGTTTAATATTAAAATATTTACATTCTAGTAAAGAGAACTTTTAACTTTATATTCAGGCAGATTCTTTAATCGAAATGTTAAATTTAACATATACATTATTTTTATCTTCACAATCTAAGTACAAGTATCAATTACCAAATTGATACTTATACTTAGATTGTGAACAATAAGTACGTTAAATTTAACCTTTCGCTTATAAAACCTAATTAATTACTACAATGGGCGCATTCATCAGACAAAATAGTTGATAGTATATTGCAAACCGTTGAAGAATCTTGTGACAACTACATACTTGATCGTGAACGTATACGTGCAGCAGTCACAATTTTTGTAAGTGTACAAAGTAGTGTGATTAGTGTTCGAGTAAACGTGTAGACCATACAAAAGGTTATTAATTTAATGACATTGAAATAAAAATGGCTGGAGTAGCATTCATTAGGTAACAACTTTCAGTGATTAATAAACTAAACGTTTTGAATGCAGCCTAATTATAACAAATTTTTCGAAAAAACGAAATTTGAATGTAAAAAAAGTTATCCTTACTGTTTTAAATTAAAATAATTGTATCGTACAATATACAGGTTTGATAATATTATTATTTTTCTTTTGCAGATTTGGATGGATCCAATAATAGTCTAAGCGAAAAAAAGCGGACCGGTCCACCGGAAAACACAACCACATACATTGTAAGCCCGTAATACTTAACCTTTGTATTTTTTTTTTCTACATTATGTTATTTTGTAAATTTAGGTTGCCGATAGAGACACGTTAACGTCGGTGGCGGCCAGATTCGACACCACCCCATCAGAACTGACCAAGTTGAATCGCCTGGCCACGCCGTTCATCTTCCCCGGACAGCAGCTCTACGTGCCCATCAGGGAGGTCCCGGAGGCCGACTCGGACACGTCGACGCCCGTGGACGAGACCCACGACGATCTACCACCCGAAGAAAAAGGTTGGTTATTTAACGACGTTTGCCTATAAAAAGAAGGAATTATCACTGTACACCGAAGAAATACGCAAAAGCTGAACAAAACAAAGCGATGTTTATTACGGTTTTTATGGCAGAGGTCAATTATTTTATTGTTGTTGTTTCATAAGCACAACAATGATCATAAAATGTGTTTCAATGTCACTGACTGGCTCGAGGAAATGAATTCATTCCAATTTACTGAATAATAAACTTGTTCCTTGAATAAATAAGCGTTTTAGAAATCAATATTCTAGTTTACTTGGATGATGAAAAAAAAACCTGCTCTAATTAATGCTAAAATGTTTATAAACTTTAAAACTAACTGTATCAACTTTTAATAACTTCTACTAAGGCTTGGAATTTTCATTTTAAAACATATTATTAAAATATTAGAATATATAAATATATATATACCTTCCAAAATGTACGACAGGAATTTGAGAATAAACTTTATTATTGTCTCGAAAATAATGGAAATCATTTTAAGCATACCATAATTTATTAATTTAATTTTTTTTACATTTTTTATGTAACAATAAAAATTTTAGTTGGTACCACTGATTAGCATTTTTAAAAACCTTTGTAATGATATATCACAAGTGGGGTCATGCCATTTAAAAAAAATAGGCAAGGTGGCTACAGCCTAAGGGGTTGGTTGCAGAAGATTGTTATGCGGATCAAAATGGTTCCCCCTTCATATCCTAAGAATGGTTTTGGAAAATTTTCTCTAACTGTTACGGTTTCAAAGATATTGTGGCTGGCTTGTTTTCAAATTGACACCCTGTATGTTGCAATAATTAGTATATTTGAATATGTTTTATTATTTACTAAATTGAAAAATTACTTAAAAAGCTATAAAAGAATAATTATCTTTTTCCTCAGATCGTCCTGCAGGTTTTTCGTTTCTTTTAAATCCTATCAATCTGTTATGCAATATGATTTTGTAGAGCAAATTATAATGATATCAAAAATTTTGCGTCACGTATACGTGACGCTGGTAGAGAACGTGCTAACGAGTAATTCATGTTTAAATTATCATGCATAAGTTTCAACTGTTATGTACTTTTCATGTTTACAAATAAAGGATGTGTGGTTTTGCATATGTTTGTGTGTGTGTGAATCATAAAATCAACATATCTAGTTACCGAAACGGAAAGGTGATAAGAGTTTATGGTCTGGCTTAAACTACACTCACCTGATAAACAAACACCAGCGCTCCGAAGATGCTGTTTGCCGATTACG
This sequence comes from Philonthus cognatus, assembly GCA_932526585.2. NCBI lineage: Eukaryota > Metazoa > Arthropoda > Insecta > Coleoptera > Staphylinidae > Philonthus > Philonthus cognatus. Next base: position 54,641,967 of record OW052241.1, on the reverse strand, counting down.
TTCGGCACCACCACTTTCACAATACAAGTAAATGTAAAAATATTTATTCAATACTTCTTTTTTTTCAAACTGTGTTGGGTGATTATAAAGCAAGCCAAATTTGGAGTTTATGTTTAAATAATATTATTTTCAATTTATTTCACTGAAAATTCTATTGTGACTAGATCTTTTCGAATAACCCCATTTATTTTGATAAATGAAAAATGATACAAAAAAAGATTGTAACCTCTAAACGCCTAATATATTTTAATATTTATTAGTAAGCAAAATATTCTAACCTCAAAAACTCTCATATATTTCAATATCTTGTTTTGGCTCACTTATAAAAAAAATGTTACGATGGATTCTAACCTCTAAATGCTTTAATATATTTCAATATTAACAGTTGGTTATGTAAAAACCAAATGAGTCCAAAAAGTAACGAAAATCTGTTGTCGACCTCGAATTATTTATTTTACCTAGGTTCTCTGACGTCACGTGGGAATTCCATTAGCAATCAAGGTCATTAGCGTATAAGGTTGGTTCAATTTAAACCGAAACGACCTTTTTTTAAATTACCTTGATTTTGTGACGCCACGTGAAGATTTCAACGGATGACGTCATCAAACAAGGTCATAACTGTACAAGGTTGTCTCAATTTAATTCGAGTTGACCTTATAAAGTAATGACCTTGGTTTTGACGTCACGTGAGGGTTTCCGCGCATGACGTCATCAACCAAGGTCATTACTGCATAAGGTTGGCTCATTTTAAATCGAGCCGACCTTGTATTTTTAATTACCTTGATTTTGACGTCACGTGAGGACTTCCACACGTGACGTCAGGAATCAAGGTAATTAAACATACAAGGTCGGTTCGGTTTGAATTGAGACAACCTTGTTAGTTTAATTACCTTGACTTTTGACGTCACACGTGGAATTCCACGTGTGACGTCATTAATGAAGGTGATTTATCAAATAAACTTTTAGCAACAGAAAATGCTAATCAGGGCTGACTCAGTCTTAATTTTTTTTCTAAGATTTATACTTTAAATAAATTAAATGAACTTTTAGCAACAGAAAATGCTAATCGGGCGACACAGAACAATTGATGAAATATTGACAAAATATTGATCTATCACATCTAAGCAGTGTATTTTAAACTTTACAATATGTCAGTGTTTTATACGCGTTTCGCATAAAGTAAAATTTCGAGTTTAATAAAGCTTAAAATTTTCTTAACTTAGGCGTGGAAACACTCGTTCGAAACTTTAAATTGAACACTGTTAAAAAACGAGAATTGCCTAAAAAATTACATCGTGATATGAATACTAATAGTCATTAGATTTTGAGGTAATCTTGTTTGGGAAATTATAATAAAATCATAAATTATTAAATCAACATCAAAAGCTTTAAGTTTTCTTAGAAATAAACGCGCTTTAAGATTCTGAAAGCTTCGTTAAAATATTCCAACTAGTTTTTCTGAAAAATCGTGTCATAGTTGAGATTTAGTGAAAACATAGTAAAATTTTGAGGTAATCTTGTTTGAAAAATTATAAAACAATCATCAATGATTAAATCAACTTTGAAAGCACTTATTTTGCTTTAAAATAGACAAGCTTAAGAACCTGACGTCGGGGTTACAATATCTCAACTGGGTTTTCTGAAAAATTCTGAAAATTGAAATTACCTCAAAATCTGATGATTTTTCGTATTCAGAAAATTATTAAAAAAAAATATATATATATATACATATATATATATATTTAACAAAATCTTACCAGAGGTTCAAACTAACTAGTAGGTGATCGACCAAAACTGGTCCAGCGATCGACGGGTTGAACACCCCTGCTCAAACGCTTGATATATTTTGGTTGGTTATGTAATTGTTTTTAATAAAAAGTAAGTAAAGTAAATATTGTAACCTCAAAAACCCTCATATCGATCAACTACTTTTGAAGTCCCGATTTTACTAAAATTTGTCCTCGTAAGTTAGATATTATTAATTTTCCAATATTAGTATAAACATCTACTCAAAACTTATTAAAAATTGCTGGTAATTAAGCTATACATATACCATAAAAAAAATCAATCAGAAGGATTACGCAGCTCATATAATAATTAAATAGTATTTTGTGTCTCCTGTCACATTTTGCACTCACCAGGTTATGGAAGTAGTTGATCAATATATTTCAATATTTTGTTTTGACTCATAAAAGAAAAATGCTAAAAACAAAAAATTCTAACCTCTAAACACCTCATATATTTCAATATTCAATAGTTAGTTATGTAATTGTTTTTAATGAAGAGTAAAATGGTGTAAGTAAACAAAATATTCTAACCTCAAAAACCTTTATATATTTAAATATTTTGTTTTAACTCACTTACCCTACAGACTTAATATTTGTAAGTTTTACAAAATCAAAACAATTATTTATAAGATTAATTAACGGCCTTGGCAACTAGAATTAATGAATTTTTCCTATATTAACATTTTACTCACTCCCATCCTTTTTATCTTTGCCAAATAAAAAGAGTGTGCTTGTGTTCTAATTCGGTTCATTCACACCTGCCCACAGTTTAACTCACTCACACACACATACACACTCACCTGATATTCCATTTGAAAACTGATTGATTTTTATCCAAAACTCGAACTCGAAAAGTGTAGCAGCAACTACTTAGCATAATCCGAAATTCAAACCTGAATACATTAAGAGGCCGTAATACATTCACTGTTGAAATATTCGAATTCGACTTTATAAATAGCCACACTCACCTAACCTTTCAAATGAACTGTGACAAAACATGTGTGTGTTTATTGAGGGTGTTTTAAAAGCAGTGTGCTTTGATTGTTTGAACTTTAGTGATTATTCGAAATACAAAATGATTGTTTTTAATTGAAGGCCTCGGGATAAAAAAGTGGTATAAGTGTGTTTATCAATTATTGAAATGGAATTCGGAGTGTTTGCAGTTAATGTTCACTTGGATCCTTAGAACAATTTTTGATTTTTTTTTTGAAAACCAGTAAATCTATTTAACATTTTTCTGTCAATTATTGTACAAAAAAATTATCTCACCATTTAGTGAATGCTTATGGTTGATACACCTGTGGATCCATGCCTGATTAACTTTTGTTAAATTTCTTGACATTTGTTACTAACCTTCCAGTAGTCATGCTAATCATGTTAATCTGTAACATGAGTAGTCACGCCAATTTCACAGATCAGGTGTTTTTTAAGTAACTTTAGCAATAATATATGAAAATGTAATCAACACAGGAAAGGTTAATTAATAAACTAAGTGTCTTATTTGTGTAAATAGTAACGAAGTAGAAGCCTTCACAGTTAACAGTTTAATTAATAAACTAATGATTAGTAAATTTCAAATATTTTTTTTAAGTTCTTAGGCGAAGCGTGCACTTTGTAAATCATTAATAATATAATAAATTGTATTAGCCCGAACTCGAAGCCCGCGTGCGACTACTGGAAGGTTAAGCCTATAGATTAATGAATTTAGATATAAAATTATAAAAGCTTTTATACTTATACCTTTTTAATTCTCAGCCTCTCAGTTGAAATAAATTATTAAGTTTAACGTTAATAGTGTAATAAAATTATTGTTTATCGGGAAAAGTGAAATGTTAAGTGGGTGTAATTACAATTCCAACGAAACTCGTTTTACGTTTGCACTGATGTGGAACAGCAAGCTGATAAACTGATATATTAAACATGAACTTTTTCCAAAGTGAGTCCCCCTCTCTGTTGCAATGTTTACCCAACAAATTCAAACATTAAACGGATGCAGGTTGAGTTTTCAAGGCTTAAACAAGCAATAATATCTTATCACTTTTTTTTGTTTCCCTATTTGCACTTTATTTAGCGCCGAGAGCAACTTTTATTCTCGCTCACCGTGCGCCGCAGCATGTTTGTTTTCAACCTTATCAATTACGTTGCAGAGCTCCTGGACAATCTGAGGCCGGTCAGCCCGAAGCCGGGACATGCCGAGCGGATCAGGACCCCGTCGGGTCCGACGGACAGCATCGCCGAGGAGGAGTCGGCGATTTACAAGAGGTTCCTTAAGATAAACGTGCGGCACATAACCGACGGGCAGGGGGTCGTGTCAGGGGTGCTGCTGGTCACGCCGAATGCGGTTATGTTCGATCCGAATGTTTCCGATCCTCTGGTGATTGAGCATGGACCGGAAGCGTATGGGGTTATTGCCCCTATGGAGTTTGTCGTCAATGCTGCTATTTATAATGATATTGCGCATATGCGGGTGGGGCATGTAGAGCACAGCGGGGGCGAGAAGCCAGAGATTTATTACCCGAAGTTGGAAAAGCACACAGATTCCTTGTTGGTTAAAGACGAGACGTTTCCTGAATTAGGTATGGATGAATTTTACTTTATTCAAAACTGATTATTTATTTTGAATCTGCTTTGAGCATATTTCAAATCTTCTATACAATTTAGTAAATAAATCGAACACTGTCAAATGTTTGTAGGTTATGTTGTAATCTATGTCCAGTGTTGCCATATTTAATAAAATTTCTTCAATATGTAGAAGTTTAGCCATAATGACCAATAAATAAAGCAGGAATGTTTTTACTTATTAAAGAATTTTCTGTTATCGTTAAGATGAATAAAGTGTTTTCAAAACTTCAAACTAAATCGGTGTTTAATACACCTGGCGCATGAAGTAAATATTTCGAGTTTAGAAAAGCCTCGAAATTTGGATTGGTCGCTCTGCTTCGCTACACGCCAATCCAATTTTTCAGGCTCTTCTAAACTCGAAATATTTACTTCATGCGCCACGTGCATAAAACACTGATTTCAAGTGAAGTTGAAAATATACTACTTATAAGATAAATTCAAATTCAAAACTATTTGAATTCGAGAAAATAAGCTTACGCTTCTTATAGTTTGCACACTTTAAACATAATATATAAAATTACGAAAAAACTATTCGTGAAAATGCAAACAATGTCTTAATTAATAAGACAACTTAAGACGATAAATATCCATTGAAACAACTACTTCCCGTGCAAATACACCTCCGGATATTGAATTATACAATGAAATATTTAAAATCTTATTTAGTTTGATTTGTTACAACGCTCTATTAAAGTATATGTAACGTTTAGGTCAAATTCTCTTCAAACCAACTAACAATACAAATTTAAAATGAAAGGAGAGATTAAAATGAAAGGAGAGATAGCAACACTTTTCACTTCTAATTTGTTGCTATCTCTCCTTTCATTTTAAATTTGTATTGTTAGTTGGTTTGAAGAGAATTTGACCTAAACATTACATATACTTTAATAGAGCGTTGTAACAAATCAAATTAAATAAGATTTTAAATATTTCATTGTATAATTCAATATCCGGAGGTGTATTTGCACGGGAAGTAGTTGTTTCAATGGATATTTATCGTCTTAAGTTGTCTTATTAATTAAGACATTGTTTGGATTTTCATGAATAGTTTTTTCGTAATTTTATATATTATACTACTTATATTTGATTTTATGTTAATAAATATTACAATTTGCCTAGAGATGTTAAAGACAAACTGTAAATTCTTATAAATTTTATGTGTCGAAGAAAATGTCGACAATCTGGCAACACTGTTTTTAGCTTATATTAATAAGTTACAATACTACATTTAAAGTCCAACACAGCTGTTTTAAACCTATATTCATAAGTTACACTACCACATTTAAAATCCAAATATTTGTAGGTTAGGTAACCTATATTTACGAATTAGAAACTGCATAAAGTCCAACACAGCTGTCAAATATTTGTAGGTTAAGTTGGTTATTATGATGAAATACAATTATGCGTGTGTTGAATGTCGTTTTCAATTTATTTTCCAATAGTTACTGGTGATGATGCTGAGTCGGTGTGCTCTTGCACCGAGAGAGAAGGCGACGCTTTTCCTAAGGCCTTCGAGCGAGACCTAGTCACACCGACCAACCTAGATGACACCGAACACCTCAACAGGCCCCTGGAGGAGCGACGCAAGTCAATGCTCGACCACCACTGGGCGATACCATCGAAAGATAGGGCGTAAGTTTACCATTAACCAAATTTCCCTTGAGATTCAAACACTTTTTATTTTTAAACCACATAAATATGGATTGAAAATTGTGATGCTGGTCCGGCGCAATTATACTTGTGGCTTCCGTGTCACAAATGGCAGCGCCCTAGACTGGAAATCTAGAGGTTGCAGGTTCAAATCCTGTCGGAAGCATTATAGTTTTCTTTCCATATACAGTCTGTTTGGTTTATTGTGACACAGCATATATGTCCGTTATTAGTACAGATAGAAAAAAAAGTTAAAGACAAAAGTTTTAGTATTTTTTATGATCTATTCAATCGTAATGTCAGAAAAACAGTTGAAAATCAAATAAACACGTGAAAGCTATTAGTTTCATTTTCTTTAATGGAACACCCTGTATATTTTGTTTATTTCAAATAGGCATTAATATTAGCCTTATAATGATACCACATAAGTACCCCTTTATGATAGAAATAACACGACAATTGCTAATAAATGAAATTTATCAGTTCGTCCGTTGTTTGCAATACATTCTTCACATCTCTTCATTAAATATCGTCGTGCTTTTTGCAACATCCGTGGTGTTATTTGGCCACATGCCATACGAATACGATTTTTCAGATCGTCTAGATTTTCTGGACGAGTAACATAAACTTTTTGCTTTAAAAATCCCCAAATAAAAAATCTAAAATAGACAGATCTGGCGATCTTGCTGGCCAGTTTATGGGGCCGCCATTTACAATCAATTTCAAACCAAACTTTCTTTCCAAAATATCTTTGACATTTCTTGCGTTATGGGGAGGAGCTCCATCTTGTTGGAACCACATATCTCGACGTATTTCTAGGGGGATATCATCTAAATAATCTTCAAATTCTATCGTAAGAAAGTTGGCATATCGCTCCGCATTCAACGTTCCTTGATAAAAAAAATGGTCCGATTATGGTATCACCTAACACACCAAGCCACACATTAACTGCAAATCTTTGTTGGAATCTACATTCTCGAATTTGACGTGGATTCTCAGTATCCCAGTAATGGTCGTTTTTTCGGTTGGAGATTCCGTTGTTGTTGAAATTTGATTCATCACTCCAAAGAATTAAATTTAATAAATGTTGATTGTTGCTAAGCCAATTACAGAATACTATCCTCCTGTCAGAATCACCATCTCTTAAACCTTGTACTAACTTAATTTTATATGGTCTCATTTTATGTTTTCTCAGAATAGAAAATATTTTATGCATACTTATTCCTAAGTCAGCCACTGCTTCGCGTATTGAATTACGTGGATGTGCTCTAAAATAGGCCAATATCAATACTTCATTAATATTTTCTCTTTCTTGTCTTCTCCTTCGTAATTTATTATTAAAACACCCGTTTCTCCGTAAATTTTGTTGAAGTCTTGCAAAAGTGCAATAATGTGGTTGTCTTCTTTCTGGATACATGTTTCCATAAGTGATACTAGCTTCTCTAGAATTATCGTTGCATCTAACAAAGACCTTTAGCATATCTATTTTTTCATCATTAGAATAGTAATTATCACACATCTCTAAAAATTTGAATCAACAACACGCAAGACGGGAAGTTACTACACCACTTTGACATTAAAGCGTTAACAAATTGTTTTATGTCAATTGTTATCCATGATAACTGATAAATTTCATTTATTTGCAATTGTCGCGTTATTTGTATAATGAAGGGGTACTTATGTGGTATCATTATAAAGCTAAGGTTATTACCTATTTGAAATAATAAAAATAAACAGGGTGTTCCATTAAAGAAAATAAAGCTAATAGCTTTCACGTGTTTATTTGATTTTCAATTGTTTTTCTGACAATGCTACTGAATAGATCATGAAAAATACTAAAACTATTGTCTTTTACTTTTTTTTCTATCTGTACTAATAACGGACATATGTGCTGTGTCACAATAAATCAAACAGACTGTATAATGAGGAAACTTGTATATGATTACATTTATGTAATTAATGTATTTGTTTTTTATTTTTGTTTTCATGAAGATCTATGGACACGGACGATATGCCTTTGTCAGCATCGCCGGCGCCCGTACAGGAGGAGCAAATCGAGGAAGAGGACGACGTCCTGACCAAACAGAGCTGCCACGACTCAGGGATCGACATCAGAGACACGAGCATCCAGCCGATTGTACCGGTGCCCACGAAAAAGGTAAGTAAATATACTCGCCGGTTGATGCTAGAGTTAACTAATTCTTGATTCATTTTTCTAACGCTCTTTCCTCAAAATCCAAAACAAACCATCAGCCGCTAACTCAGGTAATTACTAACAGAATTTTCTACCTCTCTCTTCTCCACTTCAGTTTAACTTGATTTTTGAGGTTATGTGTATTGTCAATGAAATGATTTTATAAAATAAGCATTGAATTTGAAACTTTCATTGAGTTGAAGTAAAATTTCGAGGTTAGAAAAGCCGGAAATTCCCATTTATGCTTAATCAAGGAACGGATTAATTAACACAGTTCAATTTGAAGTTTTAAACGAGTGTTTCCACTCCCAGACTAAACATGAAGTAAAATTTTAAGTTTAGAAAATCCTAAAAATTTGCTTTGGGTGGCGAAGCGACCAAACAAAATTTTCAGGCTTTTCTAAACTCGAAATTTTACTTCATGCTTAGTCTGGGAGTGGAAAACACTCGTTTAAAACTTTAAATTGAACTGTTTTAATCAATCCATTCCTTGATTAAGCATGAATGGAAATTTCAGACCCGAAATTTTACTTCATGTTTTACCAAGGAGTGCAAACACTTGTTAGAAGCTTTAAATTGAACAGTTTTATAAAAACAACAAATTCCTGAAAATTGACTAAACGCAGTAATCATCGGGATATGTATACTTGTATACATACTTCTCTTCATAAGTTAAATTTATGTAAACATTACATCTTTTACAGTACCAAACAATACCATATAAGTAATATACATAATTTTTATTGAATTTTAAGTTGAAGTGGTTTAATAAGCAGCACTAATTATTGGATATCATTAATAACCTCCTGGTTCGTGCAGGTTTATAGTGATGCGGATATAGTGTTGTCACGGGATTGGGTGCCACCGATAACCATTGCGCCGACGCACATAACCGCCACGGAGAGCACCAGCGAGAGCCCCGGCCGGAAGAAGACCAATTCGGTGTCGTTCAGCCTGGACTCGAGCTCCGAGGCTGATCCGAGTTCGGCCTGTCTTTCGACCAGCGCCACAGATTCCAAAGATGAGACTGATAAGGGAGGCGAGAGTCGGAAGAATAAAGTAAGTATACAGGGTTTATAAATAACTCATTATAACTTAATTTTTTTAATTAAATAAGAAGTACCGTGTAATCATTTAAATTATGATTTAGAGTAGGCGGCATTTTTTTTTGTGCGGTTGCCCAGAATGCTAATTGAATGATGGAATAAATTTGAGGTTATGGTAAACAAGGTGTTAACAGTCAATAGTGCTAATTTAATTTAAAACTAAAAGCCTGCTCTAAATCACGTTTTAAACAATCGCACGGTGTTTGGTGCTTCTGTAAAATATGTTGTGATACTAATTTTTAGATGTTGAAGAGGTTATCATATCCTTTATCATGGATGGAAACATTAGCTGGTGATGGCAGCAAAGAAGAACCGGAAAAGCCAGTGCAACCGCATTCAGCTGATGCCCATCACTCCTCCTCGATGTTCTCCAAAGTTTTCTCAAGGTGAGTTATGCTAAAAAAGAAAAATAATAATAAAAAGCATGCAAGGTGCTTTGGTGTGTTTGATTAAGATTAAACCTCTTTGACTAACCATATTGTGTGTGTGTGCGCGTGCGTAAAATGGGTGCAGTTCCCCGATCAACCTGGTGGACTTTGGCACCGGCCTGTTCTTGAGCAAGACGCCCTCCGAGGAGAGCGGCGGCAGCGGGGGGCCGCACTCGGGCGGCAGCGGTGGGCCGCCGCTGACGCCCGCGACAAGCGCCTCCGTCGACTCCCCCCAGCACGCCTCCTCCGACTCGTCCAGCTTCTTCCCGACGAACATTATCAGTTCGGTGGGCGCCATGGGCGCCCAGATGGGCGCCTCCGTCGGAGCCACGGTGGGCGCGACCGTGGGCGCCGTCGGGGACGCGGTCGGCGCCTCCGTCAATGCCGTCGGGGGCGCCGTCAACGCTACTGTCGGCGCTGTAGGGTATGTCTCCAAAACAAAAACAACAACATAATCGATGTTTCAACAAAAATCCTACAACTACCGAAACTAACACACACGAGACACACACGTTTTCTTATTTATTTCGTATGTTGTTTTCTTCCTACAGATACCTACCACACACACTGCTATTGCTTGTGCACTTGGAGCTCGGAGAGTGTAAGGTTGCCCGATACAAATTCCCCAACACTCTTATCGGCAATCTTAGATTCTGTGAGCTGTATATTTGCGACCCTTATACTAGTGATGTTCAAGATTGATCAAAAACGATCGACTACTTTGTTCTTGCAAATGATAATTTTCAAGCAGCTCAATCAGTTACTTATATGAATTACTGGTCATTTATGGTAACTGGCCTAACTCTAATTGTTACTTACGTTTATGACTAATTACTAAGGTAAGATATTAGATCATATCATATATTAGTTACCAGTTATTTAACCTAATGCTAGATTAGATAACGTATTAAAATTAGGTTAATTGCTAGTAACTAGAGTTGCTGATTATTTAGAAATTAGATTAAATGTGAAGTTCAAAATATTCATGAAAAATCGATCAAACATATATCGTCTGCTCAATTCTTGCAAATGATCGAGCTGCTCAATCTTTACCAGGAGCTCGATACTTCAACTGCTCGATCTTTACCAGCAGCTCGATACTTCAACTGCTCGATACTTCAACTACTCAATCTTTACCAGCAGCTCGATACTTCAACTGCTTGATCCTTACCAGCAGCTTGATACTTCAACTGCTCGATCTTTACTGGCAGCTCGATACTTCAACTACTCGATCTTATTTGAATACTCGATCTTGCCCATCACTACTTTATACTATTGTTGTTTCAATTACTGTGTTTTAATTTTATTTATATAGCACTTTTAGATATGTTTTACACAATTTAAATTTAAATCATGATTGGTTTTTCTAAATGACATAAAAATTCTATTTTACCCAGATAACTGGCTCTATATTAGGTTTTTTTTATTGGCCAACCAGATTTGGGATTTATTTTTCTTAGGTTCTTGATTATTTGGGTATCCCTACTGTTTGTCACGTAACGACATTGATATATGAATGCCATGTTGCAATTTATTAAGTATTTGATAGAAAAGTGGTAATAAAATACCGAAAAAATAACCTTAAATTTATTTTCAAAAGTCAGAATTACAAGAGTCTGGTTGGTCAATAAAATAAAAATCGAATATACGTACTTGTACTTTGCGTAGAGTAATTAGACTCAGTACTCAAGTACATTTTACCTGTACTCGGAACAGCTCTGGTTATGCCCATCATTACTTGTAACTTTATTTTAATAAATTTTGTACTTATACTCCTCGGCTTCTAGGGCCCTCCTCGTAATTTTTATTTGAGTCCAATTATAATGTAATATTCGTTTTAATGAATATACTAGATGAAAACACAATCAATGATTTATTTTAAATTATTTTTCTGTCGTTTTAGTTATTCTTGTTGTTGTCGTGAGTGCATTTTTATTAGATTAATTTTCTGTTGTTTTCAGACGATCGTCGGTGGGCACGTTCATCAGACAGCCGACCGAGGCCAGTATCAAACCAAATAAGGCGGCGCCACCTAAGCTCGACTACCGGTCCATGGTGTCAGTGGACGACATGCCGGAACTCTTTGTGTCTTTTGAAAGTGAGTTGTTCTTTTTTGTATCATCTCTTCATTGTCTTTACTTTACTGTCGTTAATTTTATTAGTGCATAAAATAGATTTTAAAGTTGATAAGTATAGTGGTATGTTTAAAGTGAGACGGAAATTATTTGACTTTTTTTTTCAAATCAAATTGGCAATTGGTTTTTATTGAATTTCATAGATAAAAGCTAGTAGCGTAGCTACTTGTTTCTTTTAAAAATGAAAGGAAAACCTTTATTAAACCTCGGGGGGGCCCCCATGTTTAAAATGAGACCAAAATTACATGAGAAATTAATCGACGTTTGCTTTTTAAATCAAATTGGTAATTGGTTTTTCTTGAATTTTGTTGATAAAAACTAGTAGCACAGTCTCTTGTTTCCCGTTGAAAAATTGATAAAGGAGGGAACGACCTTTATTAAACCCTAGGGGCAAAAAGTTGACGCTACGCTAGTGATAAAAGCCCACTATACTTCTTAACGCTGTTGTTAATATGAATCATGTATGTGCTTACACAGCACTGCCCGTAGAGTATACAATTAGTGACATAAATAATTTAAGAGAATAAACCAATAATGTAATCGAAAGAAAATGAAAAGATAAAATGACATGAGTAATAATATTTTGTTCATTAAATTAAAGGCGATTTGTTTGCCTGATTTCTAAGAAAAAAAAAACTTTATTGGCATAATAAGAAAAACAAAACTATTCAGTTTTTCGCAAATGTCTGAATTTTGTTTAACCCATTGCTTAAACAGACTCCGTTGACTGAATAAAAAAAGAAAATTACCCACTGAAAATAAAAAAAAATAAGAATAAATTAATCTTTTCATTTAGAATGTAAATTCATTGTGAAACAAATTTGATTTTTACAGCAACGGCTTGCGGTTAATGGGTTAAATAAGTTTTAATATATTCTTAATATTGTTTTTCTGAATCATTCATTATTTATTGAATCATCGTTTATTGAAAAGTAGATGTAGGTAATTGGTAGTTCATTCCATTAGATGGCTTTGCTGTAGATTGTTGAAATTATTGCATACATATTTTGAATTCTCATTAAAGTGAATCAACTACAATATTTCAAATATTTTAATGAAACATGTGGAAAACATTTGCAGTACAAGAAAATTACAACTCAAATAACATAATTGTGTTATCAACTAGTCTAGTAAATATGTTTTTGTAATTGAATATATACTCTGTTCACATTTTGTTCTTACAGCAGTAGGCTTTGTTAGGTTAGGTAGTAAAAAAAGTTACTAACAATTTGGTTATGTCATTGCATTTTTTTGGTTATGTGTGGTGCAATGTTGCATTTCCTAATATTCCTCATTCACATGTAAAAATATTACTTTTGGAATTTCGTCACACAGTTGGTCAACGTTTTATTGAAATTATAGGTTAACAACATACTTTAATCATTACTATCAAAAATACAACACGCCAATATAAAAAGAAAAAAAAAACAAGCCTACTGCGCTGAGAATAAAAAGGTGAACATAGTTTATACATGGAATTTTTCTTTTTAGTATACATGTATGGAGTTTTTCTTTTAGGTTTTTTTGACATTTGTCGTTTTTTCAAAGTTAAATTTAAAGCTCGAAATTTTAGTTCATGCGCCATGCGTATAAAACAGTGAAGTATTGTAAAGTTCGAAATCTTTAGCTTGCTGCTGTAGCAGTATATTTTGAAATTCATTTTAAATCGGTGTTGTATACAGGTGGCGCATTAAGGAAAATTTCGAGTTTAGAAAAGCCTGAAAATTTGGATTAGTCGCGTAGCTTTTCTAAACTCGAAATTTTACTTCATGCTTAATCTGGGAGTGGACAACACTCATTTATAGCTTCAATTAGAACACTTCTAAAAAAACGAGTATCTGAAGATTTATAGTGTATGTCGTATATCGGAATAAGTATACTTAAAAGAAAAACTCCCTGTATACACGGTGTCCAATATTTAAAGATTCACCAAAATACTTCAAAAAGAATAGCAAATGAAACAAATTTATTATTAAATCAATACTTTCCCTGTGTATTACATATGGGGAGGTAAAAACATTTTGGACACTTTTGTATTTTAAAATTGTTTTCGTTGAAAATCCTATTTGTGATTGTAATCAACACTGATATATAGTATATCCAAGAATCCAGACAATATATTAATGGGTTTAAAGTCCGCCCATTGTTGCCAAGAGTACATGTAAACATTCAACATAACCTAAAGACCCGTCCGAAAACATTAGGTGCTAGATTCCTAACGTTGAATTATGAATGGTTAAATAGTGGTGAATTATGGTTAAGCTGTAGTGACGCAGCAAGGAGAGGGCTCAGATCCACACCAAATAACAGAAAACTGCCATTTATCAACAAGAATTTGAACGTTCATTGAAATGTTCTAACAAATTTACTTTTCCTCGGACTAGGAGTTTTCGCTTGGATTTATTACGAGTGGTGAAGCGGCAACGCTGTGGGGTATTACCAACAAAACGTCATATATTTAACGCTTGCTTTAAGGTTGTGTTTAGGGAGTTTAGAGATGTCAGAATGGCAATGAAAACAACTAGATATTGCTTGCATTCTTGGACGAACTATATATATATTTTTTTAAAGTGATATTACAGAATTCATTTTTTGATCATGTTTAATGTTTAAATTGACCTAACTTAATATTCTGGTCGTTCTAATTTTACTACAAATTAACATTTTTTTCAATCTTCAATTACAGCACTTTAATAAATTACAAAACAGTCTGATTTCAAAATAAAATATAGCTCATTCGATTTAACTAGGCGAGAAAATTAAACACATTTGTGCACACGAAACCAAAAGTCCTGAGAAGTGATTTGTTTAACTTGTCAAAAGTGAACTAATTTATGGAAATATTTTTACGAAAATCACTTAATTAGTCACAAAAATATACTCGATAGAGATAAATATATGTTCACATTTCCCGTCTAGTTAAATGATACGGGCTGTACTATAGAAAGAATATACGAGGGTTGATCAAAAAGTAAGCTTACAAAGCCTGCAATATAATGTGTACATTTTGTAACCTTACCTTTTGATCACCCCTCGTACATAGAGGTTACAAATACAATTAAACAGTTTATTGGGTAGTGCGACATTTTGATCATACATTTGTTTACTTGTTTTTTTTATCGCAGTGCGTTCCCCGCACTTTGGCCTTGATATGCTGGGTAGGTTTATGCTTGAAGATGCACTGCATGTTTTTTTATTACCCTCTGAAAAAAAAAAATAGGGTTAGCAACCTTTTATTCTTTCTCTGAATAATTCGATCAGTGATGAAAAGGTTGTTTGCCTCAGCTCTATACAACACCATATTTTGTAATGTACACAAATTAAGCAGTTAATTAAGTAACTCTTAACCTGAATCACTAATGAATAGAAAAATAAGCATCTTATAAACAAAGAATATCCTATTAATGGATTCGATAGCTAACGCCATCTAATGCTCCATAGTGGCATTGTGAATGACACGAATGCACAAAGTGCATATACAAATGGCATTAGCTATCGAATCCATTAATAGTTTTCACAAATTGGCTTGATATTGTCAAAAATGTTCAGTATGCCTCAGCACTGGGTCGGGACTATACTGACCAGGACCTTGAGGTTCGAAACGCTTCTGTGGGTATCTGGTGCCGGAATACTGAACACAAATTCAATTTAGAATATCTTATTCTTACATTTTATTATTGTATGATTGTTAACTGTTTAGTTACATTTCATTATACAGGGTGGGCCATCTATTAGTTTCTTTTTGAACTGAGTGTTATGTCCACATTGACAACACTGACCCGCTTGACATATTGACATAAATGTAGTGTCAAATCTCCGTTGTAAGATATGAATTGTTTTAATCTGGAACAACGTTGGGAAATATTGAAAAATTATTTCCAAAGTGAGTGCTCTATCGCAGAAACTGAGAAAGTTAACAACAGTCATTTTAGAGACATTAATTGGCCATCACGGAGCTGCGATTTGTCCCCATTGGACTATTTTTTGGGGGAATATGTTAAGGCACGTTGTTACTCTAAGGATCCACAAACAATTGATACACTGAAGAAAAACATTTGGCGAACTATTCGTTACAAACAATCGAAATTGGGTGAAAAGGATGGACCACTGTCAAGCTAGCCACGGCGGCCATTTAACCGAAATTGTTCTCCGTCAATAATCGAAAGATCTTTTTGAATAAAGCAACATTCATTTAAAAATATTGAACGGTGTACTTTTAATAGCAATTTCAAAAAGAAACCATCAGATGGCACTTTCTTTATTAACTGCTTAATTACGTTTTTATTATATAAATATTTATTTTTGTATATTATGTTTTATTAATCCATTTTTTAAATCTTGTACAAATATACACCACACAGATGAGACACAATATCTGCTGTGCTGTACCGTTCTGTTTTTCTCTCAAATTCTTCAGCATGCTTTGCTGTGAACAGCCTAACCTCAAAATCGGTGATTAATGCAATTATTTTTATACAAACGTTCGCCCGATAGAATTGATACCGAGACCGGCACGTTCGTGCGAGGACCCGCCCTTATACCTACGCCTACGCATGGGCAAGCCGGTGGACAAGCCTATACCCCGATCGACGCCGCTCATGTCCTATGGCAAGAAGAAGATGCGGCCCGAGTACTGGTTCAGTGTGCCTAAGAATAAAATCGACGAGCTCTACAATTTTGTGCAGGCCTGGGTGCCGCATCTCTATGGTGAATTAAACGAGGAACAAGTATGTCTTTATTTAAAAATGAATAATATAAGAAATTAAGGAGTTTTTTTTTTTAATTTAGGTACAAGCTAGGGGATATAGTTTAGTGGAATTGGATACGGAATTGTGGAGTGATGACCCTACGCCTTCGGCTAGCCGGCACGGTAGTCAGGATGGAGAAATCACGGAATTGACCAAAGAAAGTTGGGAGGTGAGTTATTATATATTACATCGGAATAATTTAATTTTACCTACATATCGATGCCTTAGCTCACAGATGTGTTAAGTGCATACAAATTCTGTAGCACTTTACACATCTGTGAGCCAGCGGCCAGCTCGTAGCCTAACTTCAGGGTAGACCAGAGACCCAAGGCAATATGTATCCGTTATTGAAAGGTGACTTTTTTGTGCAATTCCTTGTAATTATAACGCGCTATCCCAACCTCAAATTTTGTGTGCCTTGGCGCTGTTGCCTACCCTGAAGTTAGGCCACAAGCCGTCACTGCTGTGAGCTAAGGCATCGATATGTATTACAGTTCGAACCACAAAATTCTATATGCATTATTTTTCACTTTTTATAATGTTGATTGATTGTATAAAATTTACTGCAATAGAAAGGATCTTCGTTAATTTTAATAAATAATCATTAAAGAATGCACAAAAAAAATATGTAAATTATCTGTAATAAAAATATGCATATTTATTTGAAAACTAGTCAAGGTGGCCGGTATTTAAGAAAGAGGCAAGGTCACTGCCAGAAAATAGTTATCAACATCCAAATATGTGTGTGTGTGTCTTGTACAGAATCCAGTTTTTCATCAGTGTCTAGTTTGAATATTTGTATAAATCAGTTCAGATGATCACTAACTCAAAGGTATTATCTTTTTATTAACATTGCGAACATTCTTGGCGCCTTTCCAAGACAAACACACATCGCGGATGTACGTGCATACATTAGTTGTTTGTCGGTACGAACCGAGAATAGTTCGATAAATGTGTGTAGTTACTTTAAGAGAGCTCATTGTACCGAGTGAATTTTTAATCCAGCCAGCCGTGACGAACTATTTTGAGGTTATTTTATGTTAATGTGGATGTGGAAAGATATGCAACTAAGAACGCAAGAGCGTTCATCCAGGAAATTCACGCATTTCTGAAGAAATAAACCAAAAAATGTGTGAGCGTTAATCCAGGAAATGCACTCTTTTCTGATAATAATCCATTTATTGTGCAACAGGAAATATTTCCCAATTACAAGACAAAAACAAAACATTTTCCTGGTACAGTTGTGAGGGAAAAAAACTAGTGATGGGCAAGATCGATCGAAAAAGATCAGCTACTCGATTCGTGCAAGTGATCGAGTCGCTCGATCTCCTTCAAACAGCTCGATCTTTTTGATTAATCTTTTTCGAGTAAAAACGATAGAGGCAGTGGGCTGTAATAGAGATACGATAATAGAGAAACATGTTTTAAGACAATTTTTTTTTGTGCTCTTCACTTTTCTTGGAGCTGCTGAAGTATGCAAGACCTTTTTTTGATTTGCACTTGTCATTCAGAACAAGGCCTTAGCTAGGGGGGGGGGGATATGGGGGTTCAAACCGCCCCCAAAATTTTCAAAATGTTAAATTTTTGTATGTAAAAATGGCCCTGAAAAAGCAAAAACAATATTTTTAATATCCCGAATTTTTTTTCTAGCTACGGCCTTGATTGAGAACATTACTTATAAAAATGTATTAAAGACCTTTTTTTCTCTTCGCCTATTATTGGTTGATATTTCCCCTGCAAATAATTGACTTGTAAATAAACGATTATTCCCATCACCAATCTTTTGATCGATCCTTCAGATTGAGTCATGCCCGTCACTTAAAAAAACTAATACAGCAGGGAGCTTTAGCCACCTCTAAAATACCGTATTTTTTTCTTGTAAAAGAGACTTCTCTTGTACAAGTTAGCAAAACATTTTTTTTTTCGGCCAAAAAGATGATGCGTTTGTTGGCATGCAATGTCTCTAATACTTCTTGTGTTTCAGTCAGTAGAGGCCTGTCGACATTAATTACATTTGTCTAACATTTCCGCACATTTGTCAATTTGATTGACAATTTGAAAAAACAAAGTGAGTCCAGTTCACATAGCCAAATATTTTGCTTTATTAGTTTTTTTCTCTCGCAACTGTACGTATTAAAATATAATAATTATTAAATTACAGTAATTATGTAACAATATAATTAATTATTAACAGCCTTATTGATAGAATTTCCGTTGATATCATTATAGTTTAACTATCAGTGTCTAGTTAATATCAACTAGACACGTACAAACATGATACTAACACTTCGTGTTAATAGATTAAAATCTGAATGCTATTAGTTAGTTGATAAATTGAACATGGCAACATTACATTTTTGTCTGTTCTAACTTCATTGTAATTAAGTAATTAAATTTTGAGGTTATATTACATTGTTTTTGTTTATGTTTGTGAAAATGAGTTTCTTCTACTGAATTATTTGATTGAAATGTACTTGCACCGAGTGTCTCCACTCCCAGATTAAGCATGAAGTAAAATTTCGAGTTTAGAAAAGCCTGAAAATTTGGATTTGCCGGGCGGAGCGAAGCGAGCCCGGCAAATCCAAATTTTCAGGCTTTTCTAAACTCGAAATTTTACTTCATGTGCCACGCGTGTAAAGCACTGAGTTCAAGTGAAGTTCAAAATATAATGATCAGGTATGTAAGTTTACGATATACATATAGCATTATTAAATAAATTATGAATAACCCTATTTCGTTACGACAATTGAGGTTATGTAGAAGACTTAAACTAGGGGGGGTGCCACGATATTTACTTATTAGTTGTAAACTAACAATGATAATCTACTAAAACGTTTTATTAATCCTAAAATGTTAATATCATCCTTAGAACCGTGTTAAAGCTGTATGCTAACATCGATTAATAAGGCTGTAAATATGTGAATATAAAAAATAAAGTTTATAATGCGGCGATTTATAAACTTTATTTTTTATATTCACATATTTACAGCCTTATTAATGCATTTTTAGTTCTATTTCATCGTTTGTAATTGAAGGGTCTGTAGCAAGGAGGAGGCAGCTCGATACTTGCATAACGTTGGTAAATCGAAAGAAACATTTTAAAAATGTAATTTTTCTAATTTATGTATAATCTGTATCCTCCCTTTTAGATACTGTCAAGTACAATGGGGGCCCGTTCATCAAAATGTTTAACATTCAACATGTTTGGATTTGTTTGTGATGTATGTTTGTCTGTAATGGACGGTACTTCGGTCGATCTATTTTGCAAAAATCTCAAACACGTTCACGAATAACAATCCGGTCATCAGAGAACCCCCCCACAGTTTGCAGTAAACTCCCAACTGTTCTCTATGATGAACGGGCCCAATATTTCCATTGCCTCCTTCGTATTTGTACCACAAGATGGAGCACATTTTTCTTATGATAAAACTGAGTCAAGGTCAATTTAACCAAAAAGTTGTGCTGCCTCCTTCTTGCTGCAGACCTCTCATTTGTTTTATTTGAATTTTGCAATGTAGTGACATCGTTCATGGTTCGCTAAAAATGTTACTCATAACTTGTGGAATGAATTATTCTTAACATTTTTAGCGAATCGTGAAAAATGTTACTACATTGCAAAATTGTATTAAAACAATTACATATGATGAAATAAAACTAAAAATGCATGTGCGTTGATCCAAGAAATTCATTTTTTTTCTGATCAAATAGAAAAAAATCACAGCTGGCTGGATGAGAAATTAAAAAAAAACAAGTCATTTTATAAGTTACGATTATTTTTGATGTGTGATTGTGATATGTGGGGGTGCAGCTGATCAAGGCGCCATATGTAAAGATCTACAGCATCATCAAGACGCAGACGATGTCGGCGGACGGGAGCGATGAGGTGACAACTGCACGTCACAGTACACTCTCTGTCTTGATATCAATCAAAATATGTAAACTCCCCTTCTTTGAAGTTAACTCAAAGCAAACAAACAAAAAACAACCCCCTTTGTATACCCCCACCACTCTGCTATTTTTCTCAACAGGGCACACAGTCGTAGTTGGCTTACATATTAGATATATATGTGCGATGTTAGATGTCCCTTATATGTTTTCATTTATTTTAGTATAATTAGCGTGTGTAATGTATATACTTATATTGGATCATAGATTGGTTTTAATTTGGGAATTGAGGATGTGACGGATGCAGAATATTTAGCTTGTTTTTGCATTGAAATATTGACTCTTATACCCCCAATACTGACTCTTATACATTATTAAAACCACCTTTTCAAAACACTTTGAATAATTTTCTGGACAATCTTTTTAAGACTATTATAAAATTAAGGAGCGGACTTCAAAATCGAGCATTACTTGTTTTTTAAACCCTCTGAATAATAGTACAAATTAATCGATAAATGATTGTGCAAATGATAGTATAAATTAATCGATAGATGATTGTGCAAATGTAAAAACTGTAACAAAGATTAAACCGTCTTTGACAGATAAATTGAAAGCTACCAATCAATATGAGATATGGCTATGGTGAGCAGGGGCGCACCCAGAAATTTGTCATATGGGGGGCTCACGCGTCTTCAAGGAGGCTCATTTCGGTCTTATGGGGGAGGAGGAGGCTTACACAATTAAACCTATGTATATATGTTACAGACAAAACACGAAATTGTACAAAATCGATTAAATAAAACAAAACAAAAAAAGTACTGGAAAACATCACTTTGTTTTATAACCTAAGTGACAAATTATTAATAAGGAGTATATTTTAAACTCACTTTAAATCACTTTCACTTTAAATCAGTGTTTTGTACGCGTGGCGCATGAAGTAAAATTTCGAGTTTAAATCAGTACGTGTGGCGCGTACGCATTTTGTCTTGTCTAGACAATGTGCGAAATGACAGACGAATGCAATTTTATTTGGCTATTGAAAAATGCGAACTGTCCAATGTTTTTAATTGGACAATTCATATTTTGTCTAGACAAAACGCGTTTTGTCTGCAACATATACATCGACATACTACAATTTAGTTAGTCTTGGGGGGGTGGGGGACTCAAGCTCAAGCCCACGAGCCACCCCCCTAGGTGCGCGCCTGGTGGTGAGAACCTATGCCAGGATCATCGAATTCAAATCAAAAACAACTCTGAATTTGAAGAAACAAACAAACAAGAACAACACTGCTTGTTATCTTCTCATTGTTACTTCATTATTGTTTATGGTTCTTTGCAATAGGCTTTAACCTTCTTAGTCCATTCATTATTTGTCTGTGAATAAAAAGCTAAAATTGTTTATACTATCCAAAAATGATAAGGCTTGGTTGAAAAGTCTAATCCTCAATTTATTTACAGAAATAATTGTTTCACAAACACTACATAATGTATGTATATATGCTTCTCGAGTTGTTCCAAATGGCAATATTCATCGTAACTGCAGAATTTTTTTTTAAGAATATTAAAAAATTAAATGTTACTAGAATCTTTTTTCTTGGTATTTATGAATAATATGAAAAATTACTATAAAACCTATAAACAAGGCCGTAGCCCCCCCCGCTGAAATTTTCTAAATGTTAAATTTTTGTATGTAAAAGCAGCACTGTGGAAGCAAAAACAATATTTTTACCATTAAACAAAAATTTGTATAACCCCTTCCAAAATTTATTTTTATGGCTACGGCCTTGCCTATAAAAATATATCATGAAATATATATTGAAAGACTTAATGATTTTCAACTAATTGTGTATTTTCAAAAATTAAGTGCCTCAACTATCTACGGTATATTAAAAGCAAAATCTAAAAATACATTTTTGCAATTCAATTTCTTTTTCCAAAACTTTAGTCTGTACAAATCATCATTCTCTCTTCGATAATACAGCAACGCGCCGTGAATACATACATAAGCGTTTTATGTGTATGCAAGTGTAACAAACATTCTCTCACTCCTTTCTGGCAATACAACATTCACTCCGACCTCTTTACGGCGCCCGAATTTTTAATTTTAACGACTCCTTCGTCAGTCGGCGGCGCGCGCTCTCCCGCCCAGAGTCGCGGCCTTAAATTAAATTTCGCCTAAAAAAAAACCAAAACAGAATCGGAAACACACATGTGAATACTCTCCACACCTTCGCCGATTAAAATTTCAATCAGGAACACACGGCGAGCGCGGATACATTCCTGGCGCACCTGTAAATAAATAAATAAATGTGTTTGTGCGCGAGAGTGGTCCATTGAATTTACGACTTATGCAACCGAAACCTGTTCCTCTCGTTAATTGAGAAAAAATAAAAATACACATACACGCCAAAGGACACTATTCATTATCAAAATGCGAACGTGAACGGTGCCATTTAATTTACATTTTGTTGTTTTCCATTACCGTGCAATGTTGTGTTGACGCGAATCGTGAAAGAAGAGTGTGTTTAATAATAATAATAATAAAAGGATGAAGAAGTTGTGTTGGAGTTTCTTGAAGGTATAATTTTATTTCAAAATTTGATAATTGTAGAAGATCAGGGGCGTCTGGATGCAAGCGGTTTCAGTGGCGCCACCGTTCGCAAAAAGTCATCTAGGCGGCTCGCTTTGATTAAATTGATTCTATTAACTTCAAACAAGTGTTTCCACTCCTTGGTTAAGCATGAAGTGAAATTTCGAGTTTAGAAAAGCCTGAAAATTTGGTTTGGGCGCTCCGCGAAGCGGAGCGACCAAACCAAATTTTCAGGCTTTTCTAAACTCGAAATTTCACTTCATGCGCCACGCGTGTAAATCACTGAAATAATGTGAAGTTCAAAACAGACGTCTCGGCTCACTTTTATATTTGATCTCGCGTTAATAATTTTTACAAGTAGTTATTTCGTCTCAAAGTCGGTAAAATACAAAAGGAACGATTCACGAGAGGTGAATGGTTTCCTTGATTTGTAGTGCTTTCTGCACCAATACATGTAATACGAAAATAGTTTGATGTCATCAGATTACGTGTGCGAAAAGGGACAGAAAATTTCATAATATGTCTGCTATGGTTTTTAGATCGAGCATGCGAAAACGTATCTTCCGGTGTGCAACTTTAAAATTTTAAGGTTATACGTCACATTTTGACAATGTCTTCGTAAAACTAAATCTGCAAAAACCTAGCCACAAATCATTTTAAATGATGTGCACAATTGTTTTAAATGTGAGTTTAAGTGGTATAATTCCAATTTCCACATTTACTAAATAGTTCAGATATTTACAGAAATAAATAATGCATTTATGTTGATTTTGTGTAAGCTCAAACGAAAATGTTAGTTGAATCGAATGCGCATTCAGTAGATTAGGCAAATAGTCATCGGATTAATCTGTTAATACAAGGATTTTTTCTTTTAAGTATACATATGAGAATTTTCTATTAGGTATACATACGAGTGTTTTCCACTCCCAGACTAAGCATGAAGTAAAATTTCAAGTTTAGAAAAGCCTGAAAATTTGGCTTGGTCGCGTAGCGCGGAGCGGCCAAACCAAATTTTCAGGCTTTTCTAACCTCGGAATTTTACTTCATGCGCGCCACGCCTATTAAACACTGAAAGCACTGAAATATTGTGAACGAGTAAACTTCGCTTGAAATCAGTGTCATATACACGTGGCGCATGAAGTAAAATTTCGAGTTTAGAAAAGCCTAAAAATTTGGTTTGGCCGCTCCGTTTCGCGGAGCGACCAAACCAAATTTTCAGGCTTTTCTAAACGTAAAATTTTACTTCATGCTTAACCTGGGAGTGGAAAACACTCGTTTAAACTTCAAATTGACTTCTTTTAAGAAAACAACGAATAATTAAAAATCTACAACACGTAATTGGGATATGTATACTCAAAAGAAAAAAATCACAAGAAATTATGATTTAAAGCTTTTCTAAGAGAAAGATCACTAATATACTCGCAACCTAAACAGTATGACATTGTCATGTAACGTCAAAGTTTGACACAACTAGGAAAAATCGTTGGATATACAACTGTTGACATACTCTCTAAAAAATTTGAACCACACATTCCACATCAATGAGTCATAGGACATCTCTTCCGAATTCTACTATATTGAGAAGGTTGGTCCATTCGCCATGTAGCCGGCTTGTTTATGCAGTTGCGGGGCAAAAGATGAACAATTTAATTCATTATCAATTAATGACAGTTATTAGATTTTGTTCGCCCCTTTTTAATCAATTTCGATCTTCTTAACGTTAATGACGTTTGACATAACCTCTATTAGTTTTTATTATTATTATATTTCCACCCACCGACAGTTACTACTGCGCATGCCGGATATGAACCAACCTGTTCTATTCTACCAGCCGTGATTTCGTCTAACCTATTTTTTCGTCTTCAAAATTCAAACATCTGGGGCAGTTTTCTCCAAGTGCTCTACGGTAGCTACGCCCCTGGATATAACCGTATAATTGTTTTCAAATGCCTCTATAATACATAATTGTTTATGTGGTTGCGAGGCAACAGATACAAAATTGCATTCATTATCAATTAATGACATCAGATTTTGTGCGATCCCGTTTAACCAATTTCGATCTTTTTGACGTTAATGACATTTGACATAACCTCTATTTGTTTTTATTTTAATTATATTTCCACCCACTGACAGTTACACCTGCGCATGCGCGGATAGACCAACCTATTCTATATTATATTCTACTAGCCTTTGATTTCGTCTAACCTAATTTTTCGTCTTCAAAATTCAAACACCTGGGGCAGTTTCCTCCAACTGCTCCACAGTAGCTACGCCCCTGGATATAACCATGTAATTGTTTTCAAATGCCTCTATAATACATAATTCAATGGATATTCCAAATGATGATTTCATGTTTGTTACTTTGTATAAAACCGCAACGATCTAATATTTCAAAAATCCAATTAATATTCCCTCGATTTAGTGACGTGAGCGCTGTCAGTGCATTAATTATTCATATATGTTTGTCTAACAAACATGTTTAACATGTTTGGTTACTTCTAAATTTATTTGCTTTAATAATAACGTTGCGGTAGTTACGTGCAGGAAATTGGCAATTAATTAAATAAAATAATCCGCAAAGACAAGAAATTTTAGGGTCCTATAGTTATCTAGAGCAAATTATAAAAAAATAGGATTTCAATATGTAGAGCTAAATAACAACTTGGCGTATTTGAACTTATAACTTTACTTATTTTAACAAAAGGAAAACGCGTTGATTTAAAAAAAATGGAATATTTATTTACTACAATTGTTTCACAAATTTATTGCTTCTTCATCTGAATAACTCACTTCACCCGAAGAAGCAATAAATTTGCGAAACAATTGTAGTAAATATACAGGGCTATTTAAATAGAAGGAACAGATTTCAAACATTTATATCTTCCAAACTACAAAAGGTAGAAGTATAATTCCAACCTTCCTGGACAGACAAAAGTTTAAAATTTGAACAGTCCAGGCAGAAGCTCCAACCACGGCCGCATTGGCGCTGTTGCTTGTCATTTTGGTTGTCGTAAAATGGCGATACAACAAGAAACAGCATTTTGTGTGCTGCAATTAGCAAAACTAGAGTCCATTATTGAAGTTCAACGTGCCTTTTACCGCCTCGTCATTTACCAGTGGCATCGAAAATTCGTAGACGATGTTTGCATCTACAAACAGAAAATCACGCGAGGTCCACGCACATCGAATGAAAATGTCGAGCGTATTCGTACAGTTTACGAAAGGACCTCAAAAAAATCCACAGCACAGAAAATACATGGTGCTCATATTGAATGCATAAAAAATTGAACTTTTCTCTTTCTAGGAACGTTGGAATTGTGTTTCTATCTTTTGTAGTTTGAAAGAAATTAATGTTTAAAATCTGTTCCTTTATTTTGAATAACCCTATACATTCCAATTTTTGAAAATCAACGTGTTTTATCTTTTGTTAAAATATTAATAAGTAAAACTTCAACGCTATCATCAGTATAGTCCCGAACTAGTGCTTGAAGAGTATTGAACATCTTTGACCATTATATCATGTTCTATGAAATTTTCACAAAACACGACGACATAAACGCCATCTGTTCCACGTCCAGGGAAGGAGTTGAGCATATGGGTATCAGATGGCGTTTACGTCGTCGTGTTTTGTGAAAATGTATTAATTTCTGTTTTACTTGATTATTTGCCAATAAAACTTTACATCAAGCATCGGAATTTAGTTATCTCGGAACCTCAAAAATTTGTCTGAATCCAGTTTGGTGACAAAATCACTAATTTAACTGCACTGAGTACCGTGCCAGACAATAAGAGTGACAACCCTAGCGCCGGCCCTGCGGACACCCTTGAATTTTTACGTAGCACCCGTTTTTGCTGCCATAAAATGAGTAAATAAATTAGCTATTTTCCGGATTTTTTTTATAGAAAAAACTAAATATCTTTTTCGTTTTAAATTGGTGACATTAAAATTCTCCAAGTTTCAGGATTATTTTGATGTATATGCAATGTTTTCCTGCAGGCGCGTACCCAGAGGGGTGGCTCCCGGGCTTGAGCCCCCCCTAAGACTAAACTAAACCAACATATTGTATGTTCAAAGAGACATTTCCAGAAAATGCTTATGCATATTTTACAATTTTTTAATATTATACAAGGTCTTTAGAGTTAGGTTAGGTTGATGACAGATTATAAAGTTGGGTTAGATTGCTGTTTGTGGAATAAACTTAGATTAAATCTCTAGAATTAGGTTAGGTTAGATGGTAGATTATGACGTAAGGTTAGATGTCTGTTAGTGAAATAAAGTTAGGTTATATCTCTAGAATTAGGATACGACGTGAGGTTAGATTGTTAGTGGAATAAGGTTAGATTAAATCTCTAGAATTAGGATATGATGTGAGGTTAGATAGCTGTTAGCGGAATAAAGTTAGGTTGAATCTCTAGAATTAGGTTAGGTATGGAATGGGGAATAAAGTTAGGTTGTTTTATATTTATTTACAACGTGTACAAAAATGTCCATTCTGGAATAAGGTTAGATTAAATCTCTAGAATTAGGATATGACGTGAGGTTAGATGGCTGTAAGCGGAATAAAGTTAGGTTGAATCTCTAGAATTAGGTTAGGTTAGATGACTATGGAATGTGAAATAAAATGATGTTGTTTTATATTTATTTACAACGTGTACAAAAATGTCCATTAATAATAATTTTGGAATTAAATTTGGTAGAAAATCAGGCTATTGAGTACAATCTTCCGTATGTGGGATTTGAAGATTCCGTTTCTTTGAAATTAGTTTCTAGCAATTCCAATTCAACGATGTCTATTGTATTATACGTTGACAACTCATCAGACGCAACTTGATTTTGTAGAATGTGAAATAATATAATAGAATTAGTCGATTTCGAACAAGTAATATTTTTTTCAAATTGAATCAAAACAATTGGAAATCTTTAGAAATAAAAGCAGATTCTCTATGTTTAACTAAATTGTAGTATGACGATGTATATGTTGCGGACAAAACGCGTTTTGTCTAGACAAAATGCGAATTGTCCAATGTTTTTAGGCAATAGCCAAATAAAATTGCATTCGTCTGTCATTTCGCACTTTGTCTATACAAAACTTTACTTGAAATCAGTGTTTTATACGCGTGGCGCATGAAGTAAAATTTAGAGTTTAGAAAAGCCTGAAAATTTGGATTTGCCAGGGCGCGACTCGCTTCGCTCGCGCGCCCCTTCAAATCCAAATTTTCAGGCTTTTCTAAACTCGAAATTTTACTTCATGCTTAATCTGGGTATGGAAACACTCGTTAAAAGTTCAAAAATGAACGCTTTTAAAATAAACCTTGCATAAAAATGTACTTTTCATAATTGGAAATGATTAATTAAATATATCACTTCCAGTTATGAAAAGTTGACTTTTTATGCAAGGTTTATTATAAAAGCGTTCAATTTTGAATTTTCAACGAGTGTTTCCACTCCCAGATTAAGCATGAAGTAAAATTTCGAGTTTAGAAAATTCTGAAAATTAGGATTTGCTGGGGCGCGCGAGCGAAGCGAGTCGCGCCCCGGCAAATCCAAATTTTCAGAATTTTCTAAACACGAAATTTTACTTCATGCGCCACTCGTATAAAACAATGATTTAAAGTGAAGTTTAAAATATACTTCTTACAAATAATTTGTCACTTTGGTTATAATTATAAAACCAAAGTGATGTTTTCCAGTACTTTTTTGTTATGTTTTGTTTGATCGATTTTTGTTCAATTTCGTGTTTTGTCTGTAACATATATACATAGGTTTAATTACGTAAGCCCCCTCCTCCCCCATAATACCGGGATGAGCCTTCTTCAAGACGCGTGAGCCCCCCCTAAGATAAATTTCTGGGTGCGCGGCTGTTTTCCTGTAATCAGAACATCCAGAACTAGTTACTACCAAAAACTTTGATTTTACCCATAATAAATCACAACCTTAAAGGAAAACTAAATTGTATACGCATTTCAGGATTGAAAAACAAAATTTTAAATTTGAAACAATTTTTGTCATTTATGTACGGCAGAAAAACTGTTTCATTATTATAACAATCACATTTAATGAAATGATTGCACGAAAAGAGAAAAAATACACAGAAAACACAGTCACGTATAACATTTATTCCGCAGAACACAATAGGACATGTCAAGCGACAATTTCTTTGAAATTACGGACACCATTAAAAAAATTATAACCTGCGCAAAGTAATTACATTGATTTAAATATCCGCACACACATCCACTAATATACAAATAAACCAATTGAAACTGAAATGTAACCATTCTCCGACCAACTTTAAAACGTTTCGGAATTAATAAACAACATTCGGAAATACTTGCTAACAAAATTGAATTGATCGCCAACATTTGGAACTATGTGCTAAAATTCGAATTAATCAACAACATTCGGAATTACGCATAAGTGCAAAAATTTTAATTAATCAATAATTAACAAACACACACGCTCCAATTACAAACTTGTGTATATATCAACAAGCATCAGCATGTGCCTCAGAAATAGATTAAAAATCCCGACACGCCACGGAAAACAGTGTGAACGTTGAATGTTTTATTAGAGTAACTGTGCTTTGATTAATGAGGAGAGTTTGTCCATTTGACGGATTTGTGATGGTCGAACGATTTGCGCAGGTGCTGCCGATGTCCGAGGAGCTCAGGAGGGCTCTTTACTCTTCGGCCGCTCCTTCACTGGACGTGGAACTGACGCCGCCGGATCTGGTCGGGACCACCGAGGTTTTGACTTACGAGCACAGGGAGTCGCTGTGCAGGCACCTGCCGGCCCGCGCCGAGGGTTACGTCTGGACGCTGGTCTTCAGTACTAGTCAGCATGGATTTTCGTTGAATTCCATGTACAGGAAGATGTATAAATTGGAATCGCCCATTCTGCTCGTCATCCAAGACACTGACAATAACGTAAGTTTTTTTTTATTCCTCGGTGATTAGTTTTTGTTTGATGGTATTTAAAAATAAAATTATTAAATTGTTTTTACGCGCAGATTATCACTGTTGGACTGCGACGGTGACGAGGCGTAAATTTAGGGTTGCCGATAGGCCCAATGCATATCTCGATATTCAAAAGTTCGTTCTGCCACAGTTCTGTAATGTAAATTTATAGGCGGACTGTCTATAATCTTAAAAAAAACAACGTATGTCGGAAAATTTACAGCGTATGTATACTTAAAAGGAAAATTCCTGTAGATGGGGTCTGCAAACATGTGGGGCCGGTTCCTCGATTCTCTGGTAACTTTTAGAGAGCTAGTCCGCCCCTGAATGTGTGCCTTGGGTCTATTGCCTACCGTAAACTGAGTTAGTGTTGGACAGTGTTGACCTCCTACATAGGGGAATGGGCCAATCTTTTAAAGTACCTACCAAAAGACTTCAAAATAATAAAACGTTAACTAAAGTAGTTTTATATGTATCCTAACACTTTCTATTCTGTTTTTCCCACTAAAATAGGTATTCGGTGCTCTGACGTCATGTGCTCTGCAAGTATCCGACCACTTCTACGGCACCGGAGAATCCCTACTGTTCAGGTTCAGCCCGCAATTCCAAGTGTACAACTGGACGGGCGAGAATCTCTACTTCATCAAAGGCAACAACGAGAGCCTGAGCATCGGCGCCGGTGACGGCAAATTCGGCCTCTGGCTGGACGGCGACTTATACCAGGGCCGTTCCGAAGCATGCAAGACCTACGCCAACGAGCCGTTGACGCCCAACGTTGATTTCGTCGTCAAAACACTCGAATGCTGGGCGTTCGTCTAAATACAAACACCGTGCGCGCACATTAAAACACAAAACACACACACATGTACACTAATTAGTTGAGAAACATACAAGGAAGAAAAAAAAAGAGAGGGAAAAGGGAGGGTCGCAACTTGTGTTATTTTTACGTCATCTCGTTGTCGTCGTCGTCGGGGGGTTTCAATTCCCCGTTTTGTTTTTTCTTTGTTTACTCAATAATATCATTTATCGCGTAGAAATTGTTTCTATCGCACAACTGTTGAAGATGCTTACTATTATAGTTATCAATGCTACCGTTCACTTACCCCCCCCCCCCCCCCCCCCCCCCCCGAGTTGTCATGTCTTATTATTAACTATTATTATAATTATTTCTAAAGTGAGGAATAATCAACAGAACTGCATGGTTTAATACTGCTAACCACTAATCAACTTTTTGTAGTTGTTAAAATACGAGATACATATATATAAAGTTAGGTTATGTTTAAGGACATTTATTTATTTTTTTACACTAAGGAATAAACACTGTTTTATGAAAGGTTAGTTTACGTTTATTTATTAAGGATTGTTGAGAAAATGTTGAGGTTCGATTACCAATGTTGAGCATGCCGGGAAACTCAATTATAGTTTAAAATAAGAAGGTATAAAAAATAGACCTTATTTCATTTAGTTAGGTGAGAAATTGAAATACATTTGTGCACATAAAACTAAAAGTCATAAGATTGGACTTGTTTAACATGTCAGAAGTTGCTTAAATATCGATATGTCATTATTTTGGGGCAGATAACTTAAATATTTACACAGATAAACTTCATAAACTGACACAAGTAATTTATGGTATCAATGTTATTATTTTTGGGCAGATAACTTAAATAGTCGCACAAATAAACTCCACAGACATATCTAACGTAAATTACGATATCGATATGTCATTATTTTTAAGCAGGTGACTTAAATAGTCACACAGATAAACTCCATAGACATTAAAATATCTGTCCAGATCTCTGCATTCTTCGCCTAGTTAAATGCAATAAGCTCTAACAAGAGCAAGAAGGAAAAATAAAATTATCGTCGGTTGAAAGGTAAAATGAATAACACTATCATTTACTGATATTTAACGATAATCTAAGAAGACGTAGTTTTGGTTTCAATTGGAACACCCTAACTACAGCTATAAAATTTCGATTCTGAGTTAGTTTAAAAAAAAAAAGTTGTATTTCAATCTTTTTATAACCAAATCAGAATTGAAATTTTATGGCTCACTCGTTATATAACTAAAATTAAAGTCAATTAAGTTAGACACTATTCAAAATGTATTCGCAAGTCATTTTTAACACATTGAACTCCGCGCGACATTCACGCCGCGTTTAATATGCGTTTAGATCCCGTGGCGATCAACGTGTTAAGTATTTTGTTTTTTGTATTGTAAACCCGCATATGAAAGTTTTATTCCGATTGTAATCCAACCCCAACATTTTTTCAGCACGTTATTTTATCATCAGTGTAAATGTATTAGATTAGGTGTGCTATTTGTTCGTGAAACTTGACACATTGAAATTGAACGCAATGCGCACGCTTTTGTTTAATTCGAGCATAAATATTAAACAGATTTTTAACCATCGAAAATGTATTGTAAAATACTGTGCGATCATTTAAATTATGATTTAGAGTAGGCGGCATTTTTTTTTGTGTGGTTGCCCAGAATGCTTATTGAATGATAAAATAAATTTGAGGTTATGGTAAACTATGTGTTAACAGTCAGTAGTGCTAATCTAATTTAAAATTTAAAGGCTACTCTACATCATGTTTTAAAAGATCGCATGGTATGTGCATTAAAATGAAGGTTGAGAGTTTTTAAAACTAAAGTATTCCAATATTCATTACAAAACATTCAAATATTTGAATATATTCGAATTTAAATACGTTGTTATATACAAATAATTCCATTTTAAAAATTACCAGCATTAATCAAAATGTGTACAATTATTTTATTTTAATCTTGTGATTGATTAATAATAACTAGTATATTTTTTAACTTCATATTAGATCAGTGCTTCACACGCGTGGCGCATGAAGTAAATATTTCGAGTTTAGAAAAGCCTGAAAATTTGAAATATTTACTTCATGCTTAGGAAGGATTGGAAAACCCTCGTTAAAAAACTATTTAAACCTTTAATAACAACACCAGATTATCAAAAAAAAAATGAACAAGAAGATAATTAACGAAATTCATAAAGACTATAAAAATAACTATGTTTTGTGTTTGTTTTTCATTTTCTTTAATTAAGAAGTATTGTCTTTAAAGGTTCTAATTGTTGTCTAACAAGTGTTTCCACTCTCAGGTTGAGCATGAAATAAAATTTCGAGTTTAGAAAAGCCTGAAACCAAACCAAATTTTCAGGCTTTTCTAAACTCAAAATTTTCATTTCATGCTCCACTTGTATAAAACACTAATTACAATCGAAGTTTAGATACACTATCAAGGCTAAGAATTTTTCAAACTGAAGTATTTAATTATTTATTTAAAAATGTATTAAAATATTTGAAATGCTTTAATATTTAAATATTCGTTAAAAATCATGTTCATATATTCAAATACAAGGAGTGATAAAAAAGAAAGATTACAAAGCCTGCAACAAAATGTGTACATTTTGTCACCTTACTTTTTCATCAACCCTTGTGTTTAAATATATTAAATTTTCAAATATATAAATATTCTTTTAAAAACATATTCAAATATTCGAACATTTGAATCCCAGCCTTAAACACAAACATTAGCTGAGTAAGAGATAAATCATTAATTTCACACAGCGCTTAAGATCATTCAGAGGCTAATTTTATCTGTTTAAAGGTAAAACTGAAGAAGTTTATAATAATTGTCTGTGTACTTGGTAAATTTTACCTTTAAAAATGTGTGTGAGTAAAAAAGAAATGTTTAAATTTTCCGATGCTCGAGTTTTTGAAAAACGAATGCACCAGTGCGTGATTAAAAGATGACTACTCGAACATGGATCAAGATCGTGAGTGACAATCAATGTGTTAATTATACTCTGGCTTTAATCGAAAACAAAACACCGTCTTTTTTTTTGTACTTTTTGTTATAAATTGCGCGCTTTGATGAAATCGAGCGACCTTATTTATTTGTTATTAATAAATTAGAAAACTAGTCAAAATAAAAATAATTTCCTATTAGTTAAAAGCGTGAGTGCGAGTGAATGGTAGCCTAGATTAAATAATTAAAAGAAAAAAAATTGTTGCATAGGATTATAAAGAAAATATATATTTAAACAAATAGTCATTCTATGTTGCTTGGCTTACAACGAATGACCTTTTCGTAGTGATCCCTTAATTTTAATCAGCTCTCAGCCAGCGGATTGTGTTGTAGCAATTTGCCGTGTGCGAGGTCGGCTATAGTGTCTATCTGTCAATTAGTGCGTAGTACATAACACGCATACCGGTTGTCAATTTTTTTGTGTGGACGAAGGTTGGATTAGTAAAACAGGGGGCTCGTAAAATTGGATTAAAAGAGAATTAACATATCCACGCTATCAAATCGAAAATAAGTGAAAATGAAATTGGGCCCCCGCGAGCGGGATATAAGAAGAAAAAAAACATACATGTTTAGAGGCTGTTATTCGGTGCAGACATTTCTCCATATTTTGTTGATTTCTTTCGGGTCATTTGTTTTTCTTTCGGATGTTTGCGCTGTTTTTGAAGGGGTGGTGCTACTTGGGTATATAATACGCGTAATAAATATATAAATAGAGATATATGCAGAATATATTATATATTTTTTTGTACGTTTGGATGGTGTATGGAGAAATGCTGGACTGCAACTATTTATTAGGTTTAGAAGTTCGATGTCTATAAGTTGTGTACTATAACATTTATCTAGATATTTATCTGTATAAATATTGTATATAACAATTAATATGAATAAATAGAAACTAAATAGTTGTATTTTAAAATTATTTATTGAGGGTGTACTTTCTTTTGTTTCCCTGAAATATTTGTTGTGGTTCGTTCTCATAACCTTAAAAACGAATCTAGCAATGTTTGAATTGATTAAACCAGTGGTGGGGAAACTTTTTTTAAGACGGGCCATTTGTAATAACCAGACAATCGTAGCGGGCCAAAGAATAATGCTTAATCGTAGGTAGGTACTTTTTATGCGGGTCGTCACATTACGAAGTAAGAACGCGTTCAAACATTCTCACGACGGCACTCTTGAACGGGCCGGATTAAACCTTTCCGCGGGCCGGACTTGGCCCGCGGGCCGTAGTTTCCCCATCACTGGATGATTAAACACTCAACAACTTTACAAAGGTAAGTTATTTTTAAGGCTGGAATTTAAATACCAATAATTCAAATAATCGTAAATTTTTATATGAATAAATGAATCACTAAATTATTCACATATTTTAAACAAATATTTGAATACTTGCAGCCTAAATACACTGGCGAAAGAAATTAACGCATCATTTGTGATTTTTTTGATATCTTGGAATCGAGTTTTCTTTGAACACAAACATATTTTTACAATAAGAAATCTTATCAAGCATGCTGTTTTACATGTTGTGTTTTGTCTTTTGTTCTCATGGTTTTCTGTCAATAAATAAAATGAAGCACTTTTCATTATTCTGACTGTAAGAAAGGTTCATATAAAATTTCTTTTTGAGTTTGTTTTCAAGTAATTGTTAAAATTAAGTGCTAAATAGTGAAGAATGAATATGGATAGACGTCCGAATCTTAATTTAAGCAGTGAAGAAGCTGTGATTGTGGTTACACTTGCAGAAGAAGGTAGGAGTCAGCGTTACATCAGTCAGCGTCTTGGTGTTAATCAATCGACCGTATCCCGTGTCTTGAACAGACATCGGGAAACTCAGGCATACTCAAGAAGGCCAGGACAAGGGAGAAAAAGGGCCACAACTGCTGTTCAAGACCGTTTTTTAATGATGCAGACGTTACGCGAACGGTTTATTACGGCTACTAGGCTACAAAATATGTTCGCAGAGATCCACAATGTTCATGTAAGTTCCGTTACCATCAGAAAAAGGTTACGTGGTTTTAATTTAACTCCGAAAACAGCGGCAAAAGGACCACAATTAACCGCAGACCATCGCAGAGCCAGGTTAACATTTGCGCAAGAACATGTAAACTGGTTACAGGCCGATTGGGCTAATGTTATGTTTAGCGACGAGTCCAGATTTTGTCTTTACGGCAGTGACAGACGAATGCATGTGTACAGATGGCCAGGTGAACGTTATGCGCAGTGTAACATTGTTCCGACTGTTATGTTTGGTGGAGGCTCTGTTATGGTGTGGGGTGGTATCACTTTAGAGGCTCGTACGGAGTTGGTGGCCATACCAAGAGGAAGCATCACGGCAGCGTCTTATATTGCAAACATTTTAGAACCATCCGTAATTCCTTTTGCTCCCTTTGGAGGAAACGATTTCCTGTTTATGCATGACAATGCAAAACCACACAGTGCCCGAATTGTACAACAGTATCTTGACCTAGTGGGTATCAACACAATGCAATGGCCAGCCAGGAGTCCCGATCTTAATCCGATCGAACACCTATGGGACGCGATGGGCAGACGCCTTAGAGCACTTCCTCGGCGTCCAAGCAATCAACAAGAGCTTGGACAAAGATTGCAGGAAATTTGGGAAGATATTAACCAGGATGAAATTGGATCATTAATTAACAGTATGAGCTGTCGCTGTCAGGCAGTTATTCGAGCAAGAGGAGGAAACACTAGATATTAAGTCTTATAATCACATGTTAACTTTTTTCCTCTTTTTATTTATGACATTATTTTAGTCATTAATGAAAGAAAATGTGTTGAAAATCATTATTATAGTTCAGTTGGTTTTGTTATTTTTTTTGTTTTTAAACATCAAAACTTTATTTTTAAATTAAAAAAATTAATGTGATGCGTTAATTTCTTTCACCAGTGTAGTATATTTTAAACTTCACTTGAAATCAATGTTTTTTAAATTTCGAGTTTAGAAAAGCCTGAAAACTTGGTTTGGTCGCTACGCCCTGCGGGCTCGTAAATGCACAAGGTATGAGCATGCAATGCAGCTTTCAAAACATGTTTAGTCTGCTTTTCCTACGACCAAACAGCAGTGGCGTTAACTAGCTTTGGTAATTCAATTTTCAAGCGTTCTGACATCACTTGTCAAAATACATATATAGCGACGAATGTCTGTTTTCGGGAGTGGTCGTTGGAAAAAATTATTAAAATGAAATAAGAAGTGATGAACAATTAACAGCACCGCTGTTTGGTCGTAGGAAAAGCAGAGTCTAACACGTTATGAAGGCTGCATTGCATGCTCATACCTTGCATTTACCCACCTGCCTTGCAGGCTTGTAAATGCAATTTGGTATTCGCATGCAATATGAAGCTTTCAAAACTTGTCAAACAATCTACTAATTTTATTTTAAAGAATATGAAAATAAGACTCTTCACATTGTGTTATTTTAAATTAATTTATTTATATAAATCATTAGTGTGTAATTAAAAATTAATAAAAAAAAAACACAAAATTAATTAAATCTACATCGACTACTTTTTCTTCTCATCCTTTTTAGCATCCTTGTCTTTATCCTTTTCTTTCTCCTTATCTTTAGCATCCTTTTCCTTCTTATCCTCCTTCTTCACTTCTTCGGCATCTTTATTCGTCAGCTTGTTATTAATTAAATTGTGCAACGCGACAATCGACCTCACCATCGCCGCCAAATAAACCACCAACATCTGATCATTATTCTTCACATAAAATGACTTGTTAAACTGCTCGTGATTTATATCAGGGAGCAAATTAAATATATCCTGAAGTTGGTAAATAATTTGATGATTAATAGGCATCTCCCCATCACTCACTTGAATCAAGTAATCCCTAATCTCCCTGAGCTGCAAATGAAGTCCCTTCAAACCCAACAGCTGATTCGTAATACGCTGCGAGAGCGTCCCAACCGTAGTATCCTTTATATCCCTCAACAAATGCTCGACACCCACTTCCTCGGCTTCTTCGGCCCCGATCTCGCTCGGCACGTGCTCGAAAGTTTTCGACGTCGGCGAGCCGTCGTCGTGGACCTCTTCGACGGCTTGATAGGCTTCGGTCGGGAGGCCCAGGTCTTTCGGTTTAGCATCGATTATTACTAACACTGAGTTAGGACAGTAACGCCGGATTAATTCGTTAATCGCTATGTCGTTTTGATGCAACTTTGGGCCCGTATGATACCAACCTACAACCTTTTCACGGGCGTTTACTTTTTTGAACATACCGTACATGTTTTCTAGGTAATCGTGGTCGAGGAACCATACTGATTTGTCTTTGTCATCTTCATCGAAGGGAACTAAAAATTAAAAAAAAAAATAATAATCATTTATGCATTAAATATAATGAGTACAAATTGCTTTCAGTTTTTAAGCTCGACTAGTCAATTAATAAACCAAAAATTTTGATTTAATCGTATTAACATAACCACAAAATGGATATCATTTTTATTAAAATTGTGAAGTTTATAATTATATTTCAGATTATTAAATTGTCGTTACCACTATATCTGATCTGAAATGTTCACCCGATAGATTTTAAAGTGGCTAAAATCATATTTTTAAAGACCTAATGACATTGCAAATTAAGAGTTTTCCAACCAACAAAGTAATTCACAATAAAGGAACTTATTGCCAAGCAAAAAATTTTAGTTTTTAATTAAATTATTGATACAGTTATGGATTTACTTCTCACTGATTGTTCACTGTTTCAGTTTGTTTCACCGAGGGCGTAAGCTAATATTTTATTAATTTTTTTTGTACATAATCTGCTCAAATTATAAACGATTTTTATCTGTGTGTAAGTAAATATGATTAGAACTTACTTGCGAAGCTGTTTGATACATCTAAGACACCTTTAGCCCTCCAACAGCCCAACAAAACGCCGACCACACGTTTTTGGTTACCGATCTTCCCCATCCGATTGAAATGGTCCACTACGCTGAGGAGCACCAAGGGGTGCACGACCACCTTGCTGGTAGTCACTTCTTGGCTCGGCATTTTCGAAATTTGTCCGGAAAAGTCAGTGTTTTCTCACCTAATGCCCAAAACCAGAGGATGACAACAAAATTTTCCGGCGCACGCGCTGTCAAAAACAAAATGACGTTTCTGTTTTACTAACATCTTTATATGCAAAAAATGTATTTTTCCGGTAATTAATTTGTTTATAAAAAGATTGAAATTGATTATCTAAAAGCACAAATAAATATAAATATTAACATTTATTGATTAATACTGATTTCGTAACGTTGAAGTAGTTGGCAATACCTTTGAAGTAATGTCATAGACTAAAATTTGTAGAGAATTAATATAGGCAACACAATATACTAAACAAGCGTAACTTGGGTTTCAGGGCCGGTATTCCCGAAATTGATCGCACGAGCTCAAAAATGTGGAACCTGACTACGTTGGGCGCACATTAATTTGAAAGAAAAGAACTCGCGGGCACATGCTGGTGGTGCATCGGACAAGGACCCTTCGGGATTTCAATGGTGTTATCTCTACGAGAGCCAGCGTTGCCTACGTTCGGAAAATGTTGTTCTATCGCGCAATTGCCTAATTTAGATAATATTACTAAACAGGAGGACTTTCAAGTTAAATTTCGATCCTTGACTCATTAAGTTAGTTAAGATAGTGAATAATTTCCGTGATAGTCATAGACTATTTAACCGGCCCTAAAAGCACACGTTAAGGCTTAGTTGCATTAGAAACTCGAGTTGAAGCTAAAAATTGTTCTAATGTTACTTTAAATTCGAGTTTAGAGCTAAACCAGTTTTACGTATTTGGTGCAACTGGCTCTATTTAATTTGATATTGTATTTCATAAATTTGATAATTTTTTGCATGAGCTTGAAGCTAATTAGTTTCAACTAGTTAAGTACATATTTTATACTATATTATTTTGCTTGGTAAATATTTATTTATTACATTATATTTCATAATTTCTAAAATTATTATTGTTACAAAACTATAATGAGTAAAATAATGGTGTAGAAACTTTTAACACTAATAATAATTACTCCCTTTGTGTATCATATTACAAAACGCTTACATTTACAAACACAATGCACGTATAATTACAGAAATTTATATATGAAAATTAAATTTCTCTTTAAATGACAATAGAATTAAAAATCGACATCGAGTAGAATCGAAACAATTACGGAAAAATTACACAAAAGTCACGACAATTTCCTTTTTTCTTTACCACCTCCGTTTGCTTCGTGTTTCGATATTTCGAAATGGACGTAATTAATTTCAGCACAATGGGCATTTCGTTATGTAAGGATTAGAATGTGCACTCCGATATATCGTGTAGTAATTTCGCAGAGGAACGATGGTTTTCTGTTTTCTGGTGTGCTTCTTCGCAATAGGGGCTTATCGGAGTGTGAAGCCGGCCTCGGGGGGGCTAGACTCTTTTGAGTCGAGTCTGTTTTCTTGTTTTTAGTGTTTGTGAGGGAACTGCACCGTGCGATACTTGTTATTTTTTTAATGTTGTTGTTTGTTTATTGGAATTGATAAGAAGAACTTGTGTTTGGATTTTTTTTTGGGAAATCAGTCGGATTAAGCTGCTAGCGTGGGAATAGGATATTTTGGAAATAAGGTGAGTCCCAGTAACAAAACAAAAGAAAAACAATAATACTTAGTTTATTTTTTCAATTCAGTTTAAGAACAGTTGCATTCACTAATTGGGTCGCCCAGATGCAAAACGTGTTTTAACAAATTTTTGGCAAAATGAGAAAAACCGATTTTGCAGCGTCTTTTCCCACATTAAAGTAATGTTTCATCAACATTAAAACAACGTTTAATGTTGCGACAATGTTGATATAACGTTATTTGTTTGTTTTTTGCTCAGCGGGTAAAATAAATAAAAATAGTGTTGAATGAGCGTTGTATCGAATGGGAACAAGAAAAATTATGTCAAACTAATTAAAAAGTTGGCAGGATGCAACTGAAAAAATATGTTAGCTTTTGCAAACGAGAAATGTAGCAGGTTTTGCATTCGACAGGATTTTTCAAAGATAATTTTAAAAGGTTTGGGAAGGGTTTTGAAAACCGAATTATTTTTAAAATTGTAGCCTGAGACGAGCAGAATCCAGGGATATCAACCTCAAAATCGAAAAAAAGCTGGGCTGGTTTTGCAACTGGGCGACTCAATTGCACTTTACTTACCTCTTTAATTACATATGTGGATTTTTACTTTCACATATCCCAAAACAAATTGTTAAAGGCGCTTGAATTTTGAAAGATTTGATTAGACGAACTAATAAACATTTTGTAAAATTATTACATTTTACAAAATGTTTATTTCGTCTAATCAAATCATTCAAAGTTCAAGCGTCTTTAACTATTTTGTAAGAACGTTTTCATCAAAATGTATACTCTGTAGATTTTCCGACATTCGTTGATTTTACAAAAGAATTCAATTTGAAGCTTTAAACGAGTGTTTCCACTCCCAGACTATGCATGAAGTAAAATTTCGAGTTTAGAAAAGCTTTAAAATTTGGTTTGGTCACGTAGCGCGTCGTTGAATTTTTTTTCTAAGAATAATAATAATAACCCACTGAGCAAAAAAGA
Source organism: Philonthus cognatus (assembly GCA_932526585.2). NCBI lineage: Eukaryota > Metazoa > Arthropoda > Insecta > Coleoptera > Staphylinidae > Philonthus > Philonthus cognatus. The sequence continues at coordinate 54,600,432 of OW052241.1, read as the reverse complement.
AACAAATAACGTTATTTCAACATTGTAGCAACGTTAAACGTTGTTTTAATGTTGATGAAATATTACTTAAATGGATTTGCTCAGTGGGAACAATCTTCATTTCAATGTGTGATTTACAAACTGTACAGAGTGAAATTGCAGTAATGTTATTTTAAAACATAATATATATAATTCTTTAAGTAATCTATATTTACAAATTCACTAAGAGACTCTTGCTCTAACTATAAATATATCTGCATATACAGGGTGTTAAAGAACTACAGGGACAAACGTCTAGGGTTTAAAGTGTATATGAAAACAAGCATATTTTTTTAATAAATCTATAGTCAAAAGAGTCTCCTTTCAGAGCTGGAATTTGTAAAAGATTTTTCAAGAAACGCCTAAATGTAGACAATTTAATTTACTACCTACCCTTTGTTTCCATTACGATGAAAATTAATGGAAGAAATTTCAAAAAATATCACATAAATTGAATTGTGTTATAATTGACGTTATTTGAACGCATGGCTAGATCGCTTTTTTAAAATTCCGTGTAACCTGGGCCGGTATTCCCGAAATTGATCGTACGATTCGGTCGTATGAAATCTGTCATATAGATAGAGATTTAACATGTGAATTTGACAGTTGGCGGGTGACCGATCGTGCGATTAATTTCAGGAATACCGGCCCTGTGCAAAATAATTGAAAATGCAATTTGGGTTGTCTATTTTCAGGTACTTCTAATATTTAAAAGGGTCTATTTTTTAGACTATATCCCGCCAAAGACGGCGAGCCGAAACACGAATGAATTAGAACCAATCAGCTTCTAGAAGTCGTTGTTGCCGTGATAACAAATTCATGTAGAGTTCGATTTCGGCACTGTGATTGGTTCTCTACTCGTATTATGTTTCGGCACGTGATTGGTTATCCCAACTACTGTCAAATAAAAATTATACACTTCAGTTTTTGTGAACGCTATAAAAATGATCGCAAACACACGGTTCGGAAGTACACCTCTAGAAGCAATTCACGAAAAAGTAAGAAACGCCCAGCCTATAAATACATTATCATCGCAAAAATATATATGGAAACAGTTTATGGAGTTTTGCGTGGAGAAAAATATTACGTTAAATGCGACTTGCACTTTGGAAGACATTTCTAAAATATTGGAAAACTGGGCATACAATATGAGAAAGAGGGACGGCACAAAATATAAAGAAAAGGTAGTCAAGACGCTATGGAATACCACTGCTAAGTTAGTGCAAGAGAAGTACTTCAGTGAGTTTCAAATATTGTTTGATCCATTTAAAGACTTGATATTCAATATTTGTGTTGGGATATAGTCTGATAAATTGCTCTCGTGCATTGTAAATTATCGCAAGTTTGCACTCTTTCGACAAACACAGTCGTATTGCTTTAGGCAACAGCCCCTCGCCCTACGGGCTCGGGACTGTAGCCAAGCAATACGACTTTGTTTGTCGAAAGAGTGCAAACTTGTTACCGATAATTTCCAATGCACTTGTGCAATTACTGTTGAAAACACGTTTAACTACATATTTATTAATGAAGCACAAAAGTTGCTTGCTTTGTTGTAATTTGCAAGCCCTGGAAGTTTGTCCCTACAATTATTTAACACGCTATATACAGGGTGTCTACGCTAAACCGTTCGTTAAAAGTTTATGGGGTTGCCGTTCCACTAAAAATTTGAAAAAAAATCTTGTCATACGGTTGAATCAGTTCTCCTCATGTGAAAAATATTTTTAACTTTATATCACTTCCGGTTCTACCGGCTGTAGCACCAAATTTGTTATTTTAAACAGAACACCCTATATATTAGTCATTTTTTGGATTCCTAGTTTGAATTGCAACATATTGTATTCAAACATATGTACACTTATCTCTTATTGTTTTCAAGCAAAAAAAATATTTCTAAAATTTTGACCTCTAAAATTCATCTTGAAATCTATCTGTAACTTTTCTTAAGAGTAAGATAAAAATATGATTTATATCTCTACTTGTACCTAGAGGATGCCTCTACGAGTTTATTAATTTGAAACTGTCAATTTTGACAATAAGTGTTCTTAAAATGTCAATATCGGAGTGCCCTCTTCAATATCTCGTAATTCAGTTTTTCTAAATGGAATGACAATTTTTTTATTTCGTGGTACGATTGGGAGGAAGATTTCCTACAAAAAAGTATTAGCAACTGTACTCCTAGAGCAAGTGGTTTTCGAATTATTTCGAAGATTCGTTTTTCGTCGCATTTATGCAGGGAATAATGCGCGCATTAGTCGCAACTACTACAAAGTTATACAGAAATTAACAAAATGAATAAATACACCCATCAACAAATTATCAATTTATTCTTTATACATGGCAACTGCGATAGAATTGTTACTTGAACATGTAGAATATTTAATGAAACTTATCCAAATTTGTCGCCGATGAATAAAACAAGATTTAGAAGATTGGAATCAAATTTTGTTCAATTGGCAGTTGCCATGTATAATGAATAAATTGATAATTTGTTGATTTGTGTAATTATTCATTGTTGTTTTCTGTTTAACTTTTTACTAATTCTTTTTATTATTTGACATTTCGCAATACAATCGTGACAAAACAAAAGCATACTACTGGCCTACTAAAATTCAATTGCGACTTATACGCGCATTATACCCTGCATAAATGCGACGAAAAACGAATTTTCGAAATAATTCGAAAACTACTTGCTTTAGGAGTAGAGTTGTAGAATACTTTTTTGTAGGAAATTTTCCCCCCAATCGTACCACGTGATAAAAATTGGGTCATTTCATTAAAAAAAATTGAATCACGAGATATTGAAGAGGGCACTTCGATATTGACATTTTAAGAACACTTATTGTCAAAATTAACAGTTTCCAATTAATAAACTCATAGAGGCATCCTCTAGGTACAAGTAGAGATATAAATCATATTTTTATCTTACTCTTAAGAGAAGTTACAGATAGATTTCAAGATGCCTTTTAGAGGTCAACATTTTAGAAATATTTTTTTTTTCTTGAAAACTATAAGAGATAAGTGTACATATGTTTAAATAAAATATGTTGCAATTTATACGAGGAACCCAAAAAGTTACTAATATATAGGGTGTTCCGTTTAAAATAACAAATTTGGTGCTACTTCCGGTGGAACCGGAAGTGATATAAAGTTGAAAATATTTCACATAAGGATAGAATCTGTTATCCTTATGTGAAATATTTTCAACTTTATATCACTTCCGGTTCCACCGGAAGTAGCACCAAATTTGTTATTTTAAACGGAACACCCTATATATTAGTAACTTTTTGGGTTCCTCGTTTGAATATGACAGGGATTTTTTTCAAATTTTTAGTGCAACGGCAACTCTATATACATTTAACGAACGAGTTAGCGTAGACACCCTGTATACATACTTATCTTAATCATGAACCTGTAATCAAAAAATTCATAGCTATTATACGGTTCAATATTTATTTCAATTACGTATCAGTTTAATTCTTTCTTGAAGACTTTTATTATTATCTTTCTTTCGGTTAAATTTAAGATAAATTTAAAACTGATTGGAGAACAAGAATTTCATTTATTGCAAGTAATTTTATTACTTATAATTAGTTGACAGAACAAATAAAATATCTAAACAACTGAGGATGATCGAAAAACCTAGTTGCCAATTTTAATGTTATTTGCATTTTTCTATTGAATAATTTTAATATCTTCAGTTTATAATTGGATTCATTCGTCCGTTGTTTCAATACATAAAGAAGAAGTGAAATGTATCCAAAAATAAATGCAGCCATGGCAGCCAAACAAAACAACGATGGCCAATAACGTAAAAGTAGATGCAAAAAAAGGTGATGTATCCATTATAGCACGTTCCCCATCATTTAAACAATTGATATTTAATGTACTAAATTTATTTCACTCTTATCAATTGGTTAAAGGTTCCACTGAAGTCAGTGTTTTATACGCGTGGCGCATGAAGTAAAATTTCGAGTTTAGAAAAGCCTAATTTGGCTTGGTCGCTTCGCTTCGCTACGCGACCAAGCCAAATTTTCAGGCTTTTCTAAACTCGAAATTTTACTTCATGCTTAATCTGGGAGTGGGAGACACTCGTTAGGCAATTAATCAAACACTTATTTCGCAGTTCCTTTATTGTAAAAGTTATGTCATGAAATAGAGATATTTTTTAATTTTTTGTTTAAATTTACAAGAGAGGCATTTTGTATAGGTATTCATTTTATTGAATGTGTCAATTTTTACGATTTTTGTAATTTTTAGTTGATTTTATCAATTATTGTTAGTTAATTTTGACGATTTTGTCCGTTATGACAAACCTTGTTTTTCTATCAGTATTATTTATAATGTTAACTACTGTTATTTTTAAACTTTTAACTGTGGAAGCTTTTACTTTGTTATGAATGGTTATTTACACAAATGTAACATTTAAACTACAGTCACAATAAAAAACCTTAGTTATAGAAACAAAGTTTAAGTGTGCTATTTGTATAATTATTATTATATTGCTAAGTTTTAACAACATTTATATTATGAATTAAGTATATAAATTTAAACAATCTTTACGCGTTTTAACAACTTTAACATTTTCAACAAATTATATAAATTTTAAGTGAAATATAACTACATTTAAATTTTTTTTAGAAATTGATGACAACAAAAACATGACAAGTTTTATAGAAATCATGAATATTTTGTTCTATAAAACTTGTTATGTTTTTTGTTATCATCAATTTCTTAAAATGTTGTTTTCCACGATATTAGTAAATTTTTGTAAAACTTATAAGTAATTTCATCAATTTTTACTTTCTTAATTTTGCAAATTTTTATTGATCTGATTTAGAAAAGAAAACACTAATATTATTAGTGAAATTTAACCAAGTCTTTTCTTTTTTAAATCATGGTTAAATATGTTTCACCACGTGAAAGATAAGAAACTTTTTCAAGATATTTATTGATCTGTTCAAATTCGTTGATATAATGGCTATTTTTACGATTTTGTTAATTTTATCCTACTTTGTCACATTCTCAAATTTCGGTTTCTGCCATTGCAGAAATATAGACCGAAATTTGAGAATGTGACAAAGTAGGATAAAATTAACAAAATCGTAAAAATAGCCATTATATCAACGAATTTGAACAGATCAATAAATATCTTGAAAAAGTTTCTTATCTTTCACGTGGTGAAACATATTTAAGTTATTCTTTATATTATTGGACTTTTCGAAATCTTCATTAAACGCTCAATCGTTTCAAGTCTACATCAGACTTCCTCTTAGTTTCAGGCTTTCTAAAATATTAAATATTCATTTTATTCTACTCAAAGTTATCGACACAATTAATTTATTACAATTTATTATGTATATCCACGTTTTCATCACTTTATCTTCTTCATTGGCCTAAATAAAGTAGAATGTAGTTCATCACAAGAATATTTATTGTAACAATTGAACCAGATGAATAAATTAATATCTAAGATCACGAATGGTGCCCACTTACATGGCATGACATAGTGATATAGTTGATGGTCAGTGATTGCAAAATTGATGCTAAAAATGCAGATGAAGCAAACAAACCTACATTTCATGCACGAGAGAACGCTGGCAGGAAACTTCGGTCCGTCCAAATGGGTCTTGCACTGCCATTGCAGCCAAACAAAATAACAATAGCCCATAACGCAAAAGCAGATGCAAAAAAATCAACAGACTGTTATTTTAAATACTACTTAATTTACCCAATTGAGTAGTATCACAGTTCATATATGCCCAGTTAGCTAGTCTGTATATAAAATTTGGTTACCGAGTTTGGATGCTGCATCCAGAAGCGAGACCGGTGATTAATGTATATAGTAATCTGTCTTACTCTTACCCCACATCCTGATTATAGTCTCTCCATTTCTACTCGATTTCCAGTTCTCCCATAAGCATTGGCTCCCCTTGGTAGTATCTAAATTAAAAGTCTGTTGATTGTTACCTTCCCCGTATGTATCGTGCGATCGTTTAAAACATGATTTAGAGTAGACTTTGAGTTTTAAATTAGATTGACACTACTGACTGTTAACACATAGTTTAGCATAACCTCAAATTTATTTTATCATTCAGTTAGCATTCTGGGCAACCGCACAAATAAATGCCGCCTACTCTAAATCATAATTTAAATGATCGTACGGTACTAGTGATACAATGGGAACGTACCCACTGGGCAAAAAACAAACAAATAACGTTATATCAACATTGTAGCAACATTAAGCGTTGTTTTACTGTTGATAAAACATTACTTAAATAGATTTGCTCAGTGGGTATAGTTTTGGTGAAAATATTCAAATCAAAAATAATTGTGGAAATATTCGTTTTGAGGTCCCCTCAATCGATTAAGACCATTTCTGAAAAAACGTCTCTCTGTGTGTCTGCAAACGCTGTATAGCAAAAACCGCGAAAAATATTGTGATGAAACTTTAAACTTAAGGATGCGTTCAACCCGTACTGTCGTTTCAGTTTCCAATCGTTTAATAGTATGAAGGCTCAAGAAGTTATAGTTTAAAAATATATATTTTGGTACATAATTGTGCACTCTTGCTGGAAAAAAATGTAATTATTCAATAAAATGGTCTGTATTGTTACTATGAAAGGAAAAAGTGGATTTTTTGATAACTATTCATTTTATGAGAAAATGATATTAGAATTTTATAATTACAAAATCATTGTGGAGGGCATGATGAAATCACTATTTAAAGTTTTTTAAATGTTTTAATATTATTTCTTACTGTACTAAAATAAAAAATTAAATCAAATCATCATGCCCTCTGCAATTGAATTTTAGTCAGATGTGTAAAGAAAGAATTAAAAAATTAAAAATAATAACAAAAAAATCAGTATTCTTAGTTTCCATAGGGTAGAGCGCACCCCACTGAACAAACTCATGCAAGTAATGTTTTATCAACACTAATACAACGTTTAATGTTGCAAAAATGTTGATATAACGTTATTTGTTAGTATTTTGCTCAGTGGGAATTTTAAGCTTTTTATTACAATATGGGGATCTGAACAACTTTAGGTGAAAATGCGGAAACCGAAAGTGGTACTTAGTCTTAACGATATTTCCTTAACAACTGATCATCAAAAAATATTTAAATCATCGAAAAATATTTACATTAATAGTTGTAGATAACCTAAAAATGTTAAATTTTTATATAGAAATCTTGTATATAAACATCTATGGAATACTGGAATAAATTTGAGTATATGCTAAACTATGTGTTAAAATTCAGTAGTGCCAATTCAATTTAAAACTCAAAGCCTACTCTAAATCATGTTTTAAACCAGTGGTCTCCAAACTACGGCCCGCGGGCCAAATCCGGCCCGCGACTTGCATGAATACGGCCCGCCATTGTTTGTAATTTTTTTTGTAAATGTCATATTTTGAAATATTGTAACAATTGTTCCTTAAATTTTTCATAATTTTATAAAATTAATCGGATCTTGGCCGACTTTATTATGTAGAATTGTGTTTGTGGCCCGCGAAGAAGATAGTTTGGAGACCCAGGTTTTAAACGATCGTACAGCACTTCAACCAATTTTCAGTTAGCAATAAAATTTGGAAATTGGTCCGCTTTTGTAATCCTCCTTCATAAATATGCAAAAACTTTTATAAATTACGCAACAGCCGCCAGCAATGAAACAACCTCGCCAAAAACACTTTCGATGTTCCTCAAAAAAAAAAAAAACTGTAAACGAAAAAGAAAAGCAAAGTCTTGATGGACGGATGCAAGGCATTACCAATTCAAATAAGTCTCGGTTACGTTCACAATTGCGCGTACTTTCTCTCTATTGAAAAGGCAATGGAATCCGCAAAAGGAGAAGAGCAGAAGAATGAAAACAAACGAAGAAAATGCCATTTATGCGGGTGTCAATGCCGGCGAACAATGACCATAGAAACATTACTTTTGTTAATAAATATTATATACATACTGAAAGTGAAACCTGTGCACTCATCACTAACAATAATTGTCGAATGTTATAATTGGGTAATTAACGTGCGATTTGCAATTCAAATTTGCGCTCTTTTTATAATCACTTACTTAATAGTTGGCACTGTTTTTTTTTATGTGATTTACATGTTATAAATTACGTGTGAAATAATAATTGTTGGATATATTCGATACTTGTTGTGCCACTTTCTTGATATAAGCTTATTTTTAAATTAGGTCAAGTAAAACACTTGTAACAATATAACACATTTAACTTTGTTTGTATAACACATTTTTATTTTACGTGACTGCAGTTTCGGCAACTTTAGCTTGCCATTATCAAACATGTTTGATAATGGCAAGCTAAAGTTGCCGAAACTGCAGTCACGTAAAATAAAAAAGTGTTACATCGTATGTTCATTAAAATAAAATCTCTAGAGTGCCATGGAATATATTGTAGGTTGGCAACTCTGAAATTATACATTATCATTAGTATGTCTGACGTTTTATATGACAATTCCTAAAGCGTGTAACCAACTTAGGTTAAAAAAAAGGAATAAATCATGGCACTCTATAGTCTGTTTAAAAACTAGGAGGAGTAAGTGCCAAAGCCTAATTTACACTATAAAAAGTTACCAGAAATATCACTAGATAAATTTGGCGGCAATTTTAAATAATTTTATAATTACCCTTTAAATAAAACCAAATATAATGTAAAAAATATTTTAAAATTAATAATAAATAATAATTTTTTTATACTATTTGTTTATTAATTTCAAAATAAACAAATAACTAAGTTATGGACTACATAATAATAATTAAAAAACTAAAAACTTTTGTTAAATTTTATTTATCATAAAAAATTAAATATAATACATGTAAGTCAAGATCGTCATACATAGGATATTAGTTTATCTCAACGGGGCAGCAAAACGGGCAGGGTACCTGATAACAAACAAGACATTAATAAACCGTATGTGTGCAAATAGAACCAGTAACTTGTTAGCAAGTAAGGAGCACATGTCGGACTTTGAGGACCACTGAGTGGGGCAAGGGAGCACCGATTAGCATCCGCGGATCGATTACACAGTTTTGGACATTGCGCTTCTTACCTGAGCTCCAGCACCACGGCAAGGTGAGGCACTTAACGCTGGAGTCAACCAGTAATTCCGGGAATTACTGGAGGGGTACAAGACCAAGTCAAGACACTTTAACACTGGGCACTAGGAGAGTGTTCCAGGGTTATATACGCGACACTATTCACTATTCCAAAATGTATGCACAAGGGTAAGATACCAGAATTATAAAAATATAATTTCAAAATGTGCTTAATGTTAGTCAGATGAGTCACTTTCATCTTAAAGGGAAATTAAAAATGTTTCTATTAAATTGTCTATGATACCATCTAATTTTGGACAATTCCTCTTTGATGATATGCTCAACACAATTTTTCCAATGCATATTTGTTACATTTTGTATTGCTTGTAATAATAGATTTTTTACATCTGCCAATTTAAACGTTTGGTATTTAGATGCAACTTCATTTTTGATTTGAGCCCAAATTAGTTCAATTGGGTTCAATTCGCAATGATACGGTGGTAACCTTAATACCGTTTTCTTATGAATCTTGGCCATTTCATCTGTTACGTACAAATTATATTGTTCTTTGTGCACACTGATGACATTTGTAAGTTCAGACCGAACCATATCTTCATCAAATTGGATATTTTTTAATCGTAACCAATCCTGCATATCCTTTTTCTTTGAAGATTTTGTTGGAATCTTTTCTAATTTGTGACTACGGTGCATTGTCCATTACAATGACAGCATTATCTGGCAATGTGTTTAATAAATTAGAAAATCATTCTTCAAATATCATTGCGTTCATTTTCTCATGGTAATCGGCAGTTTTTTTACCCTCAAATAGCAACAATGCTCCATCAACAAAACCCAGCTTAGATCCAACGTGCAGAATTATAAGGCGCTTGCCTTTTCCTGATGGATTTTTGAGCCCCATTGATAGCCCTTCAGTGAATGCCTGACGCCGATTTGTTACACTATTGTCCACCCACACTTTAGATTTTGTGTGTACTTCATTGACCCATATTTCATCTAGATAAAAAATTGGCCGTCCTTCCACTCTGTACTTCTTAATTGTGGTTAAGTATTTTCTTCTCCATCGTACGATATCGTCACGTTCAATTAAAATACTTCTACGGTTTCTCGCCATATATCTGTAAAATAAAACATATGTACATGATGTTCATAATATAATATGGAATTTATATAATAATGTATTTCTATTTTACTTAAAATTGATTTGTTTCTTAAAACTATACAAAGTAGAACGACTCATCTTCGGTATGCCTGCATGATTGTTCACTTCTTTTAAAACTTTGTTCAAATTAGTAGTTCATTTTTGTAGTAAAAACTATGCACTATGTGGCGCACTGATCTCTTTACTACATCATCAAAGCTTGCGATTATGGCGGGTCGTCCTCCAAGCTGTTTAGGACTACAAATATCTCCGGATTTCCTATATTCTCTAAGGGTACGATAGACAGTGGGGGTAACAACTCCTAAAAATTAAACATTTTATTATTTGATGCATATTCTTATGCCATTTAATATCTCACCTACTGCACCGACAATGTTTGATACAACAGCAGTCATTTTCGTATGTGGATCATCTTTTATCATCTGCTAATACATATTTATTATGCAGTGTTTTTCGGGCAGAGATAAATGACCCAAATCCAACCTCTTACGCTTTTTTGGAGGTGAATGTGATATTATCACTGAGCTTGTACTGTGTCCATCCATCACAAAATATAAACAAAACTAACTTTTAACAACACGAAAGAAACACCACACGGAAGGTTATTATGAAACAACAAAGTTGCAGCTCGGTAACGCTTCGGATTAAGGTTATGTCAGCTGTTACGTCAAATAATTATGTAATTAGCATAGTGTAAAATGGGCGTGCTCTCAGCCAATCAGAGTTATAGGTTTTGGCGCGTGAAATTTAAAACGCTCCTCCTAGTTTTTAAACAGATCATAGAGGTTTTATTGAACATACGATACAAACAAAATTAAAAATGTTTTATTGTTAAATTAACGTGTATAACAAAGTGGAAGTCTCCACAATACAAAATATAAAACACTTCTGTCCAAATCAACTTATTTATTTTTTAATTTATCAAATTCGAGAAGATTTTGTTGAATTTATCAATGTTTATGATTATATGAATTATTGTCAAATTTTATGTATGCAATCAATTAATATTATTATAATTGAAAAATAGTCTCATTTTCTATGTCCATTTTAGTAGATTATTACCATTTTTTTGATCAAATTTATCAAATTAGACGAGTTTTTGTTGAATTTATAAAAGTTATACCGTTCTTACTGATTTACAAACTCTTGTAAATTTTGTGGCTTGTGTGAAATATAATAAACAGGCTATGTTAAATTTACTACTTTTTAACTTTTTCTTTGATCAATTTTAACGCTTCGTTAATTTGGTCAAGGCCGTAGCCAGAAAAAAATTTCGAGAGGGGTTTGAATTCCCATATCACCCTCCCTGGATACGGCCTTGGATTGGGTGATTTGAGTAAAATATAATAAACAGGCTTTGTTGAATTTACCAATTTCAACCCATTAACATTATAAATTTTTGGTTAATTAAATTACTAAATAAGTTAATTTGACCAACATATTGACAGGATTGCTATCAAAATTGTAACAACATTAAACATTAAACGTTGTTGATGAAACATTACTTCAATGTGTTTGCTCAGTGGGTATATTATGAGACCTGACTAAAGAATGTCTGTAGAAAAATGTAAATATTGTGTTATTTAAATATTTTTACTTTTACTCATTTTAAAAAAGTATTTTTAAGTGTGTTTCTAACTTTACAATATGTAAGTGTTTTATACGGGTGGCGCATGAAGTAAAATTTCGAGTTTAGAAAAGCCTGAAAATTTGGTTTGGCCGCTCCGCTTCGCGGAGCGACCAAACCAAATTTTCAGGCTTTTCTAAACTCGAAATTTTACTTCATGCTTAATCTGGGAGTGGAAAACACTCGTTTAAAGGTTCAAAGTGAAATTTAAAAAAAACAACGGAAGTCGGAACATTTACAGCTTATGCAAATGTATACTTATAAGAAAAAAATCACTGTATATTATTTATTTATTTAATTATTTATACATATAGACGGTCAGGCCTTTTTGAAGATAAAATACAGATTTTTAAAACATTACAATTAAAACAAATATAAACATAAAATAAAAACACCTACATACTAAATACAATAAATAACATACAATATTTCTTTTATAACGAGAACAGATTAAATTAAATTAAACTAAGTGCATTAAGTGTGCCTTGAAAGTGTTGAGGAAGTTTCCAAAAAAATCGAGTGATAATGCGACACTGCTAACATGCCTGGCGATCCGTGGCATGGGACTGTTCATACCGTACGTCGTTCTATAGTGACCTATATGTAGAAGATCATTCGATCTTAAAGCTCGACCTTGCACATTGAGGTTAATCAAATTATGCAGATTTATGCAATTTATCATCCCATTAAGTAATTTGTACATAAATGTTATGTCCATTCCCTTCCTTCGAATGTGCAATTCAGTAAGACCAACATATTGACAGGATTGCTGGGGCGTAAGATATATGCCAACAATGCTCAACTTATATGCTAAGGCCTTGGAAAATTTGTATTGTATAGACTCTAATCTGTCTACATGCGTTTTGAAGGATGGTGACCAAATAAGGTAGCAATAATCCAGGTGTGATCTAACTAGTGCATTATACAAAATCACAAGAGCACGTACATTAATAAAATCAGTTGTAGATCGTTTAATAAACCCTAGCATTTTATTAGCCTTGTTCACTATGTAGCAGAGCTGGGACGAATCCTCGTAAAAAGGATTCGAATCACCTAATATGATTCGAATCACGAATACTCGAATAAAGGATTCGTAAGAGATAAATATGATTCGAATCAAAGATTCAAATCCTGTTTTTTCGAATCACGAATTCAAATCCTTTAAGGATAAATTTGATTTTATTCTTTTTTTTCAGTCATTTATATATAATTATCGTTTCCAGTTGTTTTAACAAAAATATTAAAAACCTAATTATTTATTATTAACACTGAACATCGTTGATAACAGACTAAACATCTGATTCCCTGTTACTCTGATTAAAAATATATTTGTGTGTTTCTGAACTTTACTTCAAATCAGTGTGTTGTACGCGTGGCGCATGAAGTAAAATCTCGAGTTTAGAAAAGCCCGAAAATTTGTCTCGGGTCGCTACGCGACCCTCGACAAATTTTCACGGGGCTTTTCTAAACTCGAAATTTTACTTCATGCTTAGTCTGGGAGTGGAAAACACTCGTTTAAAGCTTCAAATTAAACTCTATTATAAAATCGACGAATGCCTGAAAACAATTAAACACGATGGAGGTTTCCCACAGAAGAAAGTTTATTTAAAGGCCAGAGAAAAAATCTTGAATCAGGGAAATGTCGGAAAAATTTAAACTTTGTGGCTACCATGTTAGTTTTACTTCAAATAATATCAAACATAATTTTGAAAACCAGATTATTATCTTTAAAAATATTTTTAGTCATTTAATGTTATTATCAAAGCATTCAGTTTGAAGTTTCGAACAAGCGTTTCCACTCCCTGTGGGTTTTTTTGAAAATTCACATTTACCACAAAAAACCACAAACCTTACAAGTCTTAAAAGCCAACATTGAAGAAGAAATCACCAATTTGTGGCCAGATGTTTTACAAACAACAATTCAAAATGTTGTAAAACGAGCACAATCAACATCAACTCAGGAGATAGTCATTTGACCGATATATTTTTTTTAACTTTATATTATCAATTTTACACCGTTAAATTAACTTTTAGTCAAAACATTCCCCATTTTTTTCATTTCTAATAAAATGGCAGCCAATTCATAATATGACATTACATTTGCCTTATATTGCACAAAACAAAAAGTTTATGTCTTAAGAAATGTTAATTTTTATTATTAAACATAGATGTACTATCCTTGTTTACATACGAAGTAAAATATAGAGTTTAGAAAATTTTTAAAAATTTTTTTAGTTGCGTAGCGAAACGGATAAAACATTGAAATATTGTGAAATTGAAAATATACTAGTTTTTACTTATTATGTTTGAATTTCATGGCGAATTTAGTTTGATTTTATTAGAAATATATGTCCCGAGAAATACAGCGAGTTTTTCTAACGTCACATGAAATTCCTCGCGTGGCATGAAAAGTCAATGTGATTAAACTAACAAGGTCGAATTAGGACAACCTTATACACCAACCACCTTGATTGGAAGTCCTCACGTGACGTCAACAATCAAGTTAATTAAACAATACAAGGTCGGCGCGGTTTAAATCAAGACAAACTTACTTACACACCTTGGTTAATGTCGTCACGCGTGGAAATCCGTACGTGACGTCAAAACCAAGATCATTACTGTGCAAGGTTGTCTCGATTTAAACCGAGCCGACCTTATCACGCGCGGAAATCCTCACATGACGTCAAAATCAAAGTCATTACTGTATAAGGTCGACTCGGTTTAAACTGAGACAGTCTTGTATAAGGTTGTCTTCATTTAAACGAGTGTTTTCCATTCCCAGACTAAGCATGAAGTAAAATTTCGAGTTTAGAAAAGCCCCGTGAAAATTTGTCTCGGGTCGCGCAGCGACCCGAGACAAATTTTCTGGGCTTTTCTAAACTCGAAATTTTACTTCATGCGCCACGCGTATAAAACAGCGATTTAACGAAGAATTTAAAAACACACTAAACACATTTTTCATGTTAATCCTCACTTTGTAAGTATTCGAATCCTTTTATAAATATTCGTTTCCTTTTATAAATATTGGAATCCTTTTACAAGGATTCAAATCCTTTTATATGGATTTGAATCACCCACATTTGGATTCAAATACGAATCCTCTTAAAAAAATGTAACGAATCCGGATCACGAATCCAGTTGAGCTAAAGTATTCGAATACCTCTTTTAAAGCCTCTAAAAGGATTCGAATCCAGGATTCGAATCCTGAATGATTCGAATCCTGCCCAGCTCTGCTATGTAGTCAATATGTAGCCTGTAAGACAGTTTAGAGTCCAACAGCACTCCAAAGTCCCGGATACTATCTACTCTGCAGAGAGAGGTATCATTAAAATGATAATTAAAATATGTTGGTACTTTACAGCGTGAAAACGGCATAAACTGACATTTACTTATATTTAGTGCCATATCATTATTTGTGCACCAGCATTGTATTAATAACAGATTACAGTAGAACCTCGTTATACCGGGATGGCTTTTGGCTATACCTAGCACGATATAAGGAAAACACGGTATATCCGAATATATGTAATTTGTATAATAGTCACATACATATAGAGTATCTAGAGTATATATATATATATATATATATATATATATACAAATATATATGTATATATATATATATATATATTTACATCACGCAGCAATTATGCATCCGTACATAAACAAGTAATTCCGCATCCTACAGAAATAACGTTTCTACACACAATGTGACCGTATATATTGAATCTGCGACAAAAACAATAACCATCAATGCATTTCTTTTGCATGGATCATTAAAAACAAAATATTCATTTATTTTTAATATACAGTTATTTTGAATCCAGTGTACCTTACTACATTTATTGACTCCAGTAAATATTGTATCATTCAGTTAATGCTCTATTTTACCTCCGCATGAGTATATTCATTTCACTGCACTATACATTCTGCATCCAGCAATGTTGCCATATTTATGTGTACAACAGAGATGGATATATACTTATTTTTTAAGGTAACGTGTATGGAAATTGAGTTTTGAGCACTTGTTTTTTTATCTAAGAAAAATCATAAACTATTTTAATGTTTTAATTGAAAATCATGGGAAATATACAGAAATATACAAAAAATCATAAACATTTGATGTAATTTTATTGTCGTCTTTATTTTTTAGAATACAGATTTTGTACAAACACTTTTATTTTCAACCAGCTTTTATTATTTAATAATTCCGGATTAAGCTCTTTAAGAATTTCACATTCATTTTTCTTAGGCGGTTTCTTATTTTTGATATGATTAGCAAAAAATGTAGTCACAACTTGTTTTTGTTCCCCGGTCCATGGTATCAATACTATCTTTTTATTATTATTGGTTCCAGTCTTTTGGGTAATTATTTTAGTGCTATCTTGGGTACTATTTGGTTGTTTTGTAGAAGCAACTATTTCTTTAACGTTTATATTACTCTCATTATATTCTTCATCAACATCACTGTCTTCATTATCATCGTCATAAAGAAAATTTTGTTCCAAATCTATTGGAATATCATCTAATGTTTTTCCTTTATGTTCTCCCGCTTCACCCTTTTCCATGAGTATTAGAAGTTTCGAGATTTTTATAGTTTGATAAACATCGTCTGGTAGTCTGTATGAACTTTTATGTACCCCCATTGTATGGCCCATGAAAGTTGATAGCTGTTCAATTTCATTATCATTCAAATTGAACAGTTGTGTCAGGGTGGCTAAGTGTTTTCTCAATCGTGTACAAGTAATAGCTTTTGGATTTTTAGCTCCGCAAGAAACTGCATATTTTGCTATTATTTTGTAACTATAGATTGGTGTACTTAAGCCCGGTTTGCCAAATAAATATGGATTGTTATCTGCCAAAAAATTAGGTCTTACCTTTAGCAGCTCTTTGATATGGTTCTGGGTATCAATACTGAACAGTACAGGTACCCCACGTCCTCTTTTACCTCTAATTACAACCCTTTTAAAATTTTTAACTAATAGCCTTTCTGTTTCACTCACAATTTCATTAAATTCTTCATACGTTTCATTTCCATTTTCTGCATTTTCATATGTATAAACTAACATCCGTTGTAGTTCACCGGGTCTTCTTCTGTTCAATAATATGACTCTGCAATAAATGGTTTCTAATAAAATGTTATATGCGGAGATATCATGAGAATTTCAGTCTTGTTAGAGCCTCTTCTGCTTATAGGATCAAATATTCTTTAAGTAATCTAAGATCGCTTGCAAGAGTTACAATACTGATTTTATTGAATTTTTGTAAGTTCAAGTCATTGCCAGCTTGGTTTGAAATATCAAATCGCCAATGAGATTTAAAAAGATTTTTTAAAGTTTTTATATCTGCTTCACATTCCGCTGTTTGAACTGAGGATTCGGTTTTTACTATCATGTATAAAGCGATGTCACAGCACTGTTTGAGAGATGTACATATGTTTAATGCGTATGTAGGAGATATGAACAATTCATTTTTTTATCATATTTTGCCACTGATTTTGTAGCTTCTACAAATGAATCGTAATATTTTGGTTTCAATGCTTCAAATAAAGTATTCACAGACGGTTCTATTTTTTCAACTCTAACAATATTCTAGACAATTCCCTCATTTTCCTGCTGGTGACATTGATAAAGTGTTTTTCTCTGTGTATTTTCAAATATCTAGCACCAAAGGCACATATTAGAAAATCGTTTTCAGCATGGAGAGAAATTTTGTCTGGTCTCATCCTGGGAAATACTTCATCCTTCAAGTGTTGGTCGATTTTTTTCATATTTTTAACTAGAAAATTCTGTCCAGAAGCTTGAGAATATTTGGACGATTGGCCGTTCAAACATTGTTTTCTGTTTCTGTATAAATATTTGGATCTATAGAACCCAAGGCAATTCGTACATGGTAAAAATGCTTGTTTAGGGAAGAGAGCTTCTTTGACAGGCTTTTAACACAGTCGACTGTATTCTTTATGAAATTTCCCTTCTGTTTCAGTAGAGCCAACAATTTTCTCCTTTCTATACTTCCCTTATCCTTGGAAAATATCTGTTGTACTTCTGCTTCACAAGAATGGTTTCTTAGTAAGTGCCTTGAAAAATTTGTCACATCAGTTTCACAAAAATAGCACAGGTCCTCTTTTCTTCTATACGTTTTCTTATACTTAAGTGCAGTTTCTTGCACCTTGTCTCCCTTTCCAAATTCTATTCCTTGGTTGCAAGCTTCATCCTCTTTTATCTTTTCCTAAAAAATGTTTGATTCAGAATTGTATCATTGATACTAAGAAATAGTATAATGATAAACTAACCTCAATACATTTTTCGAATTTCTCATCAGTACCTTTTGACGAATGTCCAAACCTATGTACTACTATATTTTGAATCACCTTAAACTGAACACATAATTATTTATTGGACGATTACATATTTTGAGATAATCAAACTACCTTCTCACTACTAGTTGATGGAATAACGTCGATATTTTCTTTGTCAAAAGTATATGAATTTGAGTTATTTGACATAAACTGCTGCTGAAAAATAAATTGTTCAGTCTAAAAAGTTTACTTTTGTTACTAATCAATTGATTGACATAAGAAATGTTACCTGATTTTTTGAATTTGGAATCTTAATATTTTCGTTAGTATAACTTTCGCTATTGTCTGAATCTGGAAAGTATTCCGGATCTGAATCGCTATCGTATATTGGTGAATTAGGGGAAATATATTGATTCTAGAATTAAAAAACATAATTCACTTAAAACTTAGAATACGTGATTTATTCAGTTACCTTGTCTTCTTCGATGCCTTCAGAGTTACTTGTAACCAATTGAACCTTTTCTAAAATAGGTGATAATGGTCTATTGCAAAACCAAGAAACTTTCGTTTTAGTTTTGTAAAATTGGTTAGCTTTCTAAAAATACCATAGTAAATAAAAATATGCCTTTGGATTAAAAACAATACCATTATTATAGCTCCTAAGTAAACATTACGAACAATTCAAAAGTTCTTGTATTTCTATTATTTTTTCATGATTCTTTTCATGGCAGATTACTTGTGAAATAATTTCCAGGATATAGGTAAAGTATTATATGCGATTACTATACGATTCATGATTATAATATGTGTAATTTCTAGTACAGTAATCGCCGCTTATTAGATTAGACAGTGCAGTGCGACAAATTCAAACTTTTTTTTTCTGAATTGGAATCTGATAACACAAATTAAAAACTTGTGTGAAAGAAAATATGCACCTAAATTAAAAAAATACAAGTTTGTGTTGTGTTTTATCTCCAAAACTGATGTTGATAGAAAAAAATCTGATAACATTTTATTATTTAGTATGAAATTAGCTAAAATTGCCATTTACAGTTTATTTTTTCTATCTCTTTTAATAACAGAAAAATCGATTTGAAAAAATCTACAGTTTTCACATCTTTCAAAATATCCAGTTGCCCTTAACTTTTATGAAAATTTTGCAAATGTATTTTTATTCAGTTCGCAAAACTGCACTACGCTACCCTTTTAACCATTTCTCTATCACTTATAGTTTCCGAGATCCCCATAGAGAACACGAAAAAAACTCACTCTGTATGTATTATGAAATTATACTTACGCAATGTGAAAAGAATGGATATTCTGTCCTTTGCACTGATTTGGATTCACTCATAACTGCACTATAAGACATTGAAAGACTGTCGATTGAAAGCAGATACGCAGTAATAACGCACTGTACAGGGTTGCCGTACTTAACTTCTTGGCGGAATCAAAATAATGCGCCAATTGAAAGCAATATATTCATCTTGTATATCAGCTAGCGCGCCTAACAGCTTTTCTTTGAACTAACAATGTATAATATCGTTCGCATATAGTACTAAATTGCCTCCACTAAATTGTTCACTACGGTCATCTGGTGAGATATATGAGCAATTAAAAAATAATTTATTAACGAGAAACACGATAATA
Source organism: Philonthus cognatus (assembly GCA_932526585.2). NCBI lineage: Eukaryota > Metazoa > Arthropoda > Insecta > Coleoptera > Staphylinidae > Philonthus > Philonthus cognatus. Next base: position 54,580,604 of record OW052241.1, on the reverse strand, counting down.
GAGTAATCTGTAAAGATGGTTGATATTCATGCTTTAATATTGAAGAAATGAAGGAAAACTATTTTGCATCCGATATTCGGACGTAAAATAGTCAAGGAGTCAAAATGATATGTGCGGAGTAATAATAGGGATGCAAAATAGTGCTATGGATATATATATATATATATATATATATATATATATACATATATATATATATATATATATATATATATATGTATATACATATATATATATATATATATATATATATATATATATATATATTCAAGGGACCCAGTATTTACTAATCCCCTTAACATAATAGGCTTAATGCAGGTATGTGCAGTAGCCACGTACATAACAAGACATACTATATAATACAATAATGACGCCGGAACGTTTTACCTAATCAGGGCGGTACGCAGGCAATTGTTAAAATTAACATCTTTAAAAAAAAAGAAACCTGAAAAATGACCCCGATATATCCGAATCACGGTATCTCGAGGCCCGGTATAGCGAGGTTCTACTGTATGTTCAATGATTGAGCAATCATTGATGTTGTTAATTTGGAGGAATATCTTGAGATCATCCGCGAATAATAAGTGTGGACAAGTAAGTATATCGGATAGATCATTTATGAAGATCGAGAACAGAAGCGGTCCTAAGTGAGAGCCCTGCGGAACCCCTGATGTTGCCCATATTTCATTAGAAATGTACCCATTGATTTTGACGGATTGAACTCTCCTAGTTAAATAAGATCCAAGCCATTTCAGTAATGAATCACCTACACCATAAGCATGCAGTTTATGCAATAATATTGAGTGATTGACACAATCAAAAGCTTTGCTGAAGTCAATGGACTTCAGCTCCGCTTTCGAAAGCACGGACTATATAATCAGTGTAAATAAGAAGATTTGTTTGCGTAGAACGACTAGTATAAAACCCGTGTTGATTATCGCTAATAATGTTTTTAAAAGTACTGAATAACTGATTATATAGTAGTTTTTCAAATATTTTCGGTATGACTGACAATATGGAAATTATACAGAGTTATTATTATTTTATCTTCAATTTGGCTCTCATTAACCACTTGATGAAACATGTTTACAATATTGATAATTAAATAAATTTATTTAATTATCAATGTTATTATTATTATTTATGAAGGCTCTGTATTGCTTAAAAAAAATTGTAAAAGATAAAGTAATATCGTCTTGTATAAATATGTATGAAGATGAGGAACTTTAATTATAATTGTATTGTATTTGAAATATCAATAGCGTAGTTAAAAATATGCAAAAATATGGATGAAATCAATGCCATCTCGCAAGAATGAAGAATCGTTTCGTACGCTCATCTATTGTTAAACTATAATTGTAAATGCATGGAAGTCCTGCTGTTGGTGGAAATTGATGTTGCGGCATGTTAACTTGGGAACTACGCTTAATTTAAGACAATAAAAATGCATATTTACAAGCTGAATGTGTCCATCATCTTCGTCCTCTGAAGAAGGACGCGATTCGTATTAAGAATTTTCAATTAATGAAGTCCCGAGTTAGTGCAACCTCAACGATAATAAATTTAATTGGCAATTGAAAAAGTGCGAAGGTAGTTTTATATTTGAAAATTGCTAAGGTGCACAATTCTCGAAGATATCTAAAGATGTTCTTTATGTAAAGCTGTATAATTATCGGAAATAAATTCAAATTCAAAAGTATACCCTTAAAGTCACTTTTTCATGTACTTACTGCGTTTTACATCGAAGGCAATTATATTGTCACTTGCCAATAAAGTAATACATACCAGGGTTGTTAAAAAAATGTTGTTTTTTCATTTTAATTAAAACAAACAGTTTTTTTATAAAACAGAATATAATAATAATAATAATAATAACTTTATTTCACATAAGTAGAAGAATACAAGAATAAACAAAATTAGTACATATAAGACATAACTATAGTCTACTTAGTGAAATCAAATGGCGCATTTTTCTTTTGAGTATACATAACCTGATAATTACAGCGTTTTTTAAATTTGCGGGAATCCGTTGTTTCAAAGCGGTTAATTTGAGGCTTTTAACGATTGTTTTCCACTCCCAGATTTGAAATGGCCGCGTAGCGAAGCGGAGCGGCCAATCCAAATTAGACTTTTCTAAACTCGAAATTTTACTTCATGCGCCACGCTTAAAAACACTGATTTACAATGAAGTTAAAAAACACACACATACAACAACAGTTATAGACAACTCAATATACGTTAGAGTTATTGGGTTGCCTATAATCACTGCTTTAAACAATTTGTTCAGCGCAGTATCTGACTCACGTTTTATTCACATCTACATATTAGATTGCTAAAGCCGATATTTTAAACTTAACGATATTTCAGTGTTTTATACATGTGGCGCATGAAGTAAAATTTCGAGTTTAGAAAATCCTAATTTGGATTGGCCGCTCCGCTTCGCTACGCGGTCAATCCAAATTTTCAGGCTTTTCTAAACTCGAAATTTTACTTCATGCTTAGTCTGGGAGTGGAAAACCCTCGTTTAAAGATTCAAAGATGAAATATTTAAAAAAAAAACAACGAATATCGTAAAATTTACAGTGTATGCATATGTATACCTGAAAGAAAATTCCCTGTATTTAAAAATCACATTTATGCACATACAGTTATGATATTTTATTGTAATAAAATATTGATAATTAAATAAAAGTCACTTGGTTTGTTTCACTACTATTTTTTATTCTCTCCGACTAGTTTCGACTTATCGTCATTCTCAAGGAGTAATACAGAAAATTATTTTACAAGATATATATACATATTTTTGTGAAGGTCAGGTAATAAGGGCTTTAAGAATTGGAGAGTTCCAGATGTCTTCGTACTCATTTACAATGTGTTTTCCCTATTTTATTGCTTTGCTTATTTCCAGGCCTTCTCTAAAATTTAATTCTCGTATAATATTTTGAAATCGTCTGAATTTTATGTAATAAAATGTTATGATTTATAATGTAATTTGATAAATCTTCAACAATTTAGCAAAAATTTAACAACGTCAAACTTAATAAAGTAGTATAAGATCCAAGATTGGGATTGGCCGCGTAGCGAAGCGGAGCGGCCAATCCAAATTAGACTTTTCTAAACTCGAAATTTTACTTCATGCGCCACGCTTAAAACACTGATTTACAGTGAAGTTAAAAAACACACACATACAACAACAGTTATAGGCAACTCAATATACGTTAGAGTTATTGGGTTGCCTATAATCACTGCTTTAAACAATTTGTTCAGCGCAGTATCTGACTCACGTTTTATTCACATCTACATATTAGATTGCTAAAGCCGTATATTTTAAACTTAACGATATTTCAGTGTTTTATACATGTGGCGCATGAAGTAAAATTTCGAGTTTAGAAAAGCCTAATTTGGATTGGCCGCTCCGCTTCGCTACGCGGCCAATCCAAATTTTCAGGCTTTTCTAAACTCGAAATTTTACTTCATGCTTAGTCTGGGAGTGGAAAGCCCTCGTTTAAAGATTCAAATTGAAATATTTAAAAAAAAAACAACGAATATCGTAAAATTTACAGTGTATGCATATGTATACCTGAAAGAAAATTCCCTGTATTTAAAAATCACATTTATGCACATACAGTTATGATATTTTATTGTAATAAAATATTGATAATTAAATAAAAGTCACTTGGTTTGTTTCACTACTATTTTTTATTCTCTCCGACTAGTTTCGACTTATCGTCATTCTCAAGGAGTAATACAGAAAATTATTTTACAAGATATATATACATATTTTTGTGAAGGTCAGGTAATAAGGGCTTTAAGAATTGGAGAGTTCCAGATGTCTTCGTACTCATTTACAATGTGTTTTCCCTGTTTTATTGCTTTGCTTATTTCCAGGCCTTCTCTAAAATTTAATTCTCGTCCCTTATTACACGAATATAATATTTTGAAATCGTCTGAATTTTATGTAATAAAATGTTATGATTTATAATGTAATTTGAAAAATCTTCAACAATTTAGCTAAAATTTAACAACGTCAAACTTAATAAAGTAGTATAAAATATAATTTAAAAAATTAAGATAATAAAAAAAACATATAAAACTTGTTTTAAACAAATTTAAGATTTAAAGCATGTTTCAAATAAAACCGTTTAAAACACGACGGCTGTTTTTAAACATAACAACCCTGATACATACAGTTTTCATACATAAATATAAATTATATTGAAAAAATATCATCTAAACAATTAATTTATTACAACATCGAAAGTTCGATGTATAAATAACAAGAAATCAGACCCCTAATGTAAGGTATACTAACAAGAGAAAGAAGTGAAGTAAAAGTCATTAAATTTCATTGATTTTCAATGGAATTTAATGACTTTTAACCTTAAAATAACGATATTGTGATACACCGCACACTGAGCAAATACAGTAATGTTTTATCAACATTAAAACAACATTTAATGTTGTTGTTAAAACGTTATTTGTTGTTTTTTGCTCAGTGGGCGGTAAATTACCGGTAAACCGGTTTTGATCGATAAATGTACCGAAATACCGGTATTTGAAAAGGTCGGTATATTTCCAATTTCTAAGCGTAGCCCGCCGGCAAATCCAAATGTTCAGACTTTTCTAAACTAGAAATTTTATTTCATGCGCCCCACGACTAAAACACTAAAATATTGTGAATTTTAAAACATACCCCCTATATAAAACATAAGGAATTTTGAAATTCATAACAATAATAACCCACTGAGCAAATCCATTTAGGTAATGTTTCAACAACATTAAAACAACGTTTAATGTTGCTACAATGTTGATATAACGTTATTTGTTTGTTTTTTGCTCAGTGGGAATACTTTCACATATCCCAAAACAAATTGTTAATATTGTTTTCTTTATAATGGTGCTCATTAATGTTACTTACGAAATTTGTTTCATTGATTTATGTTGAAGTAAAAAGGCTGAACATTTGAATTGGAATCAAGGAGTGAAAACACTATTTTATAAAAACAACAAATACCTGAAAACAGTGGCGGATTTACGATTTTGCCGCCGGTAGGTTGAAATATTTTGCCGCCTATTCTCAGTGAGGAGCATTAGATGATATATTAGACTGCGTTTCTTGACATTAAATGCCATTATTACTAAAGTAAGTAAGTAAGTAAGTAAGTAAGTAAATTTATTCTTGCAGACCAGAGGTTTACAAACGTCAATAAGAGTGGTAGAAAAAATATAAATATAAAATATAAAAAATACAAATATAAAATATAAAATACAAACAGAAAATATAAATATAAAATATAAATATAAAATACAAATATAAAATACAAATATAAAATCCAAATATAAAATCAAAATATAAAATCCAAATGTAAAATATAAAATATAAAAGCCAAACATAAAATTTAAAACACGATAAAATACAGAATAAATACTATATACGATACAACATATTAAAAACATTTAAAAAAATTGTATCAGTTACTTGGCCCAAAATCCGCGAATTGGTGATTAATACATTCATCAATGCTGAAAAATGCTTTGGATACTAAATAAGACTTAACATGTTTCTTGAACTTTATATGGGGGAGAGATTTTATGGCCTGAGGTAAATAATTGAATAATTTTGTCCCATAATAATTTTCTCCACTCCTAGACTTAGATAGTCGTAATCTATCTGGATAAATATGCTCACAGCCTCTCGTGCCGTATTTATGTACTTGATCATTTTTTTTATAATTATTAACGTTTTTATGAACATGCAGGAAGCATTCGAATAAGAACAAACTTACCCAGTAAGTATCCCAAGATTCCTAAAGACGTCGACGCAATTATCTCTGTAGCCTATGCCCGCTATTAATCGAACTGCTCGACGTTGTAGGCCGAATATCCGAGGTGCTATACTGGAGTGTCCCCAAACAAGAATGCAATATTGAATTTTCGACTGAAAGAGAGCATGATAGGCAGTTAGTAGTGCGGGTTTAGGAAGAGTGTTACTTAAAGTCCTAAGCAAGAAAGTTACCTTGCTAAGTGCCAAACTAAGTACTTTTTCATGCTCTCTCCAGCTCAATTTAGAGTCGATGTTGATGCCTAAAAATCTACAATGTCCATGCTCGTTATTGCCTGATTTAAGTGTGAAAATAAGGTGAACAGTCTTTGAAGTGTTTATCGAGAGTTTGTTGGAATTAAACCACACCAATGTTTTATTGTTTATCAGCTCTCTCTGTTGCAGGGTGTTTTGCAAATCAGTACTTCTATTTATAGAAGTCGTATCATCCGCGTACATTAAAATGTTTCCTTCTTCGATGTAGGCCGGTAAATCATTTACGTATATTAAAAACAGGAGTGGACCTAATATCGACCCCTGCGGCACACCACATGATACTGTTGCAAAACTTGATGTTTGCTCCTTAAATTTGACTTGCTGTGTTCTATTTTGGAGGTAAGAAGACATTAAACGGCAACTCTCAGGACTGAAATTATAGAAATATAGCTTCCGTAGTAGGACGTCATGAGGAACGCAGTCAAAGGCCTAACTGAGGTCAAAAAATAAAGCTGCTGTATATTGGCCAGCTTCTAGTCCATAGATTATTTCCTCAACAAGAACTCGAACTGCATCGGCTGTTGAACATTCCTCTCGGAAGCCATATTGGTTATTACTTAATACCTCATATTCCACCAGAAAATTCAGTATTTGTTGAAGGAGTATTTTTTCAAAAATCTTAGATAGTATAGGCAATAACGAAATTGGACGATAATTACCGACATCAGCATGCGAGCCCTTTTTATGCAGGGGGATGACAGTAGCTATTTTTAAACTTCTCGGAAATACGTTATTTCGAATACAGTTATTTATTAGTTTTGTTAGCGGACATAGGATTGCATCTTTTACATATTTAATGGCCCTACATGTCATACCATATATGTCTCTTGAGTTAGAATTTTTAAGAGACACAATCGTCTCCCTAACTTTGACTTCACTTACCTCTCTAAAGGAAAAGTAATTATTTCCGATAGTGTGTGAATTTATTAATGTCAGCGGGTCTAAATTTAACTGTGGATGACTAGTTAAAATAGATTCAGCTATTGTAGTAAAATATTTGTTAAAATTATTAGGATCTATATCACAGTTTGGTGTATCACAGTTGTTAGGGTTTCTTTTTATTAATGACCACATTGCCTTTGGTTTGTTATTTGAGCTGTTGATGTAATTTAAATTTGCTACTTTTTTTGCATATTGAAGTGCATGTTTATAGTTTGTTTTGTATTCTCTATATGTAGCTTTTAATTCGGGCAATCGAGAACTAGCCTCTTTGATAAAAAATAGAGTTTCGCGCATTTGTTTAAGATCATTATTGTACCAGACAATATAAAGGAATACATATGGGCTAGTCTTTCTCGTTTCTTGTTCAAAAACAAAATATCTAAAGTTAAAATTGTTTATACAAAAGTTGTGTGTTTTTTCCTTGACTACATCTTTTATTTGAGACATTTTTTGATTAAGTTGATATGTTTCTATATTTTAAACTTCACTTGAAATCAGTGTTTAATACGCGTGGCAAATGAAGTAAAATTTCGAGTTTAGAAAAGCCCGCAAAATTAGGCTCGGTCACTGCGCGACCGAGCCAAATTTTGCTCAGGGCTTTTCTAAACTCGAAATTTTACTTCATGCTTAGTCTGGGAGTGGAAGGTACTCGTTCGTAAATTTTCAAATTATCACAAAATTGCGTATTTTTTCGTTGTCTGCAACTTTTGTTTGAAGCTTTGTTTGATTGAATCGATAATAAAGCTACAGTTAAGGAATAAATCTGGGCTAGACTTTCTCGTTTCTTAATCAAAAACAAAATAGTTAAGGTTAAAATTGTTTATACAAAAGTTGTGTGTTTTTTCCTTGGCTACATCTTTTATTTGAGACATTTTTTGATTAAGTTGATATGTTTCTATATTTTAAACTTCACTTGAAATCAGTGTTTAATACGCGTGGCGCATGAAGTAAAATTTCGAGTTCAGAAAAGCCCGCAAAATTTGGCTCGGTCGCTGCGCGACCGAGCCAAATTTTGCTCAGGGCTTTTCTAAACTCGAAATTTTACTTCATGCTTAGTCTGGGAGTGGAAGTCACTCGTTCGTAAATTTTCAAATTATCACAAAATTGCGTATTTTTTCGTTGTCTGCAACTTTTGTTTGAAGCTTTGTTTGATTGAATCGATAATAAAGCTACAGTTAAGGAATAAATCTGGGCTAGACTTTCTCGTTTCTTGATCAAAAACAAAATAGCTAAGGTTAAAATTGTGTATACAAAAGTTGTGTGTTTTTTCCTTGGCTACATCTTTTATTTGAGACATTTTTTGATTAAGTTGATATGTTTCTATATTTTAAACTTCACTTGAAATCAGTGTTTCATGCGCGTGGCGCATGAAGTAAAATTTCGAGTTTAGAAAAGCCCGCAAAATTTGGCTCGGTCGCTGCGCGACCGAGCCAAATTTTGCTCAGGGCTTTTCTAAACTCGAAATTTTACTTCATGCTTAGTCTGGGAGTGGAAGTCACTCGTTCGTAAATTTTCAAATTATCATAAAATTGCGTATTTTTTCGTTGTCTGCAACTTTTGTTTAAAGCTTTGTTTGATTGAATGATAACGATAATAAAGCTACAGTTAAGGAGTGATTCCCAAAATATATCAAAAAAATCATTCTCGGTTTACTGCACAAAAACAAAAGAGATGAGGTGATAAGTGTTAAGGTAAAAGTGGTTTAGTTTGAGAATGACTACTAGATAGTCGAAACTAGTCACACAATTAAATGTAAGATCCAGTGGTTAAACAAAGTAAAAAGTGTTTTATTTACAAGTAAAAGTGGTTTATTTAATTGTTGGCTACAACTTTTGTTTGAAACATTTATTAATTGAGATGTCGAAAGCCATAGTCAATGAGTTGTTGATCTCCACTAGATTTTTTAGTTTCTAGTTCATAGACAAAACAACTGAGGTGAAAAGTGATTATACAAAATGTTGTGTTGTGCTTTTCTATTATCTTTTATTTGAAACCTTTTTTAATTAAGTTACTAATAAGGCAGCAATTTATGAGTGATCATTAAATAAATATCTCCCATAGGCTTTTTCGTATACTGATCATAAACAAAAGAGTTAAGGTGAAAAGTGTTTAGGTAAAAGTTGTGTGTTTTTTCAACATCATACCAAATAAGGTAACGGCGTAATAGGTCAGGATAAAATTGAGTGAATATGATTAAATAGGGCCCGCCGTGGCCGAGCGGTTGAGCCGCCGGTTTCGCCAAATCGGTCACGGAGGTGATCTGGGTTCGATTCCCAGCGGAGGCGAGTAATTTTTCTAACGAAAAATACTCGTCTCCGGTTCCATGGATGTGTGTGAATGTGTTGTGACGTCCAAATTAGTCGAAATATATGTTAATATAAATCAACGTTAGTGGCTGAATGGAAAAACCTATGCCAAACAATCAAAAAAAAAATATGATTAAATAAATGAAATGAAAAACCAAGTGTGTATACAAGGAGGACAGAAGATGACGACGATCGTTTCGCTCTTATTTTGAGCTCCTTAGGCCACCACATCCATCAACGAAGCACACACACTTGATATTTAGAACTTGCATACAGGGTGTCCCAAAAGTTTGGAAACGGTTGAATATCTCGAGAACACCTCATCGGATCAAGATGGTATAAAATACGTCTTTCTTTATTTTTAAAGCTCTATTTAGGCATGCTGTGCGATAGCCACCCACACCCCTCTGGGGGGTGGTTCGAGGGGGTAGTTTATAAAACTTAAATGGAAACTCCTATTTTTTAATTGTTTTATCACTCCCTCCCCAATCCCGTTCGGTGGTGGAAAGGGTAGGTTTGAATTTTTCTGCGAAAAAAAATATTTTGCTTGCACTGTTGCATTTTGTATCAAAAACGGTTTATGAATTTTTCAAATTGCCACTCCCCCCCACACACACACCCTTTAAAACTAGAAAAAGTGGCATTTTAAAAAAAAGTACCACCCTTTTTTTTTAGAAAAAATGATTTTTCTTGCAGAGTTTCATTGTCTATCAAAATCTCCTTATGGAGTTGCAAAATATCCACACCTTAACCCCTTTTTGGAGGGTAGAAAAAGGAAGTAAGTTTTCGTTCAGTTTATCGTCGAAATTTTTTTTCCATTTTGTCATGTTTACAATTTTAAATGAAAGCACAGAAGTGTAGTTATTGAACATTTATTTCGGACTGTCAATGTTGACGTTCTCGACGACTCCGTGAAATTCTAAGAAATGGGTAATAGCTCAGAAACTTTAAAGCTAAATTAATTAAGCTGCTATCTGTCGTTTTGAGATGAGGTTATCCGAAAGTGAACGCATATCATTATTAATGATGCGTGGGTCCGAGGAGAATGTGAGGTCTTACGAGGAGGTGGCAAGGATGTTTAATGCATCCAATCCGCATCGTGATCCAGTGTCAAAATCGACGGTTCAAAAACAGAGAAACGATTTGAAGATACTGGAGCAGTGAAGGATCGCGAACGCAGTGGCAGGCCAAGAACGGCATCAAACGAAGATCAGAAGGTGGAAGTGTTGCAGCATTTCGTGGAAGACCCTCATATTTCTGTAAGGAGAGTGTCGCAAGCTCAAGGCATCAGCAAGACTTCAGTACATCGCATAATGCAGGAGGAAAAGTGGCACCCTTACAAAACTACCCCCTCGAACCACCCCCCAGAGGAATGTGGGTGGCTATCGCACAGCATGCCTAAATAGAGCTTTAAAAATAAATAAAGACGTATTTTATACCATCTTGATCCGATGAGGTGTTCTCGAGATATTCAACCGTTTCCAAACTTTTGGGACACCCTGTATATGTTAATCTCATCAACCATAAGTTTTCGGTAATGAACATTTTTCATATTCCTGCATTGATGCGGGCATTTATCTCGATTTGCTTCTACAGTTGGGTTGATGGATGTGGTGGCCTGAGAAGCTCAAAATAAGAGCGAAACGATCGTCGTCATCTTCTGTCCTCCTTGCACGCACACTTGATTTTTCATTTCATTCAATAATCATTTTCACTCATTTTCATCCTGACCTATTGAACCGTTACCTAATTTGGTATAAAAATTTAAAGGTCCTTACTTATTTATTTTTTTCATTATCTACAACTTTTGTTTAAAACATTTTTTTAAAAACTATAAAATAATGTGTAAGGAATAAGTAAGCATTAAATTTATAAAATTTTAAAAGGATATTGCTTAAAAATGAGACTATTTTTTTTGACATACAGAATGATTCATTAGCCTCTTTACAAACTTTAGCAATTAAAAGTAGATTTAATTTCATGAAGAAATGTTCATATAAACGCAAGTCCCATCTTTATTTGTTCAGAAGTTATAGCGCTATTATAATTTTTATTTATTTATTTATTTGTACGGAAATCTCCATTTTACATTAAATATATATATATAATAATAAATGTGTGTAAATTAAACATATAACAAATAATACAATGCCCATGATAGTTATAAAATTCAAGTTACAATTAGCTAATAAATACAATTAAAAAACAACTACAAGATCAATGAGCGAAAGGTGGCGCTTAAACATATTGTAAGAATTACAAAATATTAAAAAGTTTGGAAATGTATTTAGTATATTACAATATTTCATTATGCGACAAACAGGATTATTAGAGGCATGATTTGTGCGATGGGTGTTTAAACGAAACAAAGGTTTGTTTCGTAGAACCGTGGATGAATAAAAATTAAAGTTTAATGCCCCAACCAATATGCTACTGTTCACAAAGCCATTAATTAGTTTGTACCCATAGCACAAATCTAGCATAACTCTTCTGTAGCGCAGAGATTTTAAATTTAATACATTTAGCATATAAGATCGGCTATAATTTATCCGGGCAATACCTAGCTTATGTGAAGCAAATAATAAAAATCTAGTTTGGACCTTTTCAATTAAGTCACTGTGGTTGTTAAAATGTGGTGTCCATATTACAGAACAGTACTCCAAATGAGGGCGAACTAAAGTAACGTAAAGAGTTCTGAATGTATTTATACTGAACTGTTTAGAGAATCTGTTTACAAAACCTAACGTCGAAAGAGATCTACTTATAATACTGTTTATATGTGGGATGAAGGTTAAGCGGCAGTCAAATATAACCCCTAGATCACGCACTTTCTCAACAAATGGTAAATTGTAGTTATTTATAGAGTACTCAACTAAATTACGTCTATTTCGACCAAAAGATATAGCCATACATTTCTTTAAGTTAAGTTGTAGACAGTTGTTGGTACACCAGGTAGATAAATTGTTTAAATCATGTTGTAAAAGTCTCCGATCAGTAGCCGTTTCAATGACTCTAAAAATCTTTAAGTCATCTGCAAACATAAGGTACCTACAGTTTTGTATGATACTACCAATATCATTAATGAAGTTGAAAATATGTAGTAGCCGTGATTTAGCCAAACAAAATTTAGTAACCATTATTTAAAATTCTCACTTATCAAAAATCGTTTGGTTATATTAATACTTTTATCACAATTGTTTGTTGGAAATTTAAATGCAGAGCGGTACCATCATTTTTTTTTTAACACAACATTGTTTGATCTTCCAGAGGATCAAACAATGTTGTGTTAAAAAAAATGATGGTACCGCTCTGCATGTTCCACTCCACATAATAAAAGATATGTGGTATCAGCATGATGGGGCCCCGCCTCACCGAGGAAGACAAGTGACCCAATGGCTGCATACTTATATCCCAAATCAATGGATTAGTAACGAAGGGTTGATACCATGACCACCTAGATCATCTGACCTGACTCCTTACGATGTTTTATTTATGGGGTCACTTCATGCAACGTGTTTATGCCGTAGAAATTAGTTATTGCAGAGGATTGAAGATGCTGCAACTCATATTAGAAATGACATGAATTTATTATGCGTACAAGAGAGTTTAATTTGTCGTTGCCAATTATGTACTCAGGAACATGAACTAATTTCTAAACATTTACTGTAGGTAAATTTTGCTTTCCGTTTGTTACAAGAGTGTTTTTGATTTCTTTAACACTTTAACTGCCATGTGCATACTTCATATGTACACAATTGTGGGCCAAAGACAATATTTTCGTTATTCCAGCTTTAATAAAGGTTTTAAATACAGGAATATGGTTAGAATTTCAAATTCAATACATTTTTGGAAATATAAACAAACGACTACCGGCCGTTTTATGGTCATATTTACGACGACCGGCCGCCGTACGGCCTAGTTGCTCCGAAATACATACGACTGCCGGCGCGTCGTATGGCAGCTAAAGTGTTAAACTATGATTACATATTAGTGTTCCAAGAGACACTGTTTTAAAAACGCTATATCTTCTAAACCAGGACAGATAGAACCTGCAATGATATGAACATTTCTTCATGAAATTAAATCTACATTTAAATACCAAAGTTAGTAAAAAAAGCTAATAAATCTCCCTGCATGCCAAAAAAGAAAAATAGTCTCAAAATCTTTCTGAAAATTCTTCAGCCTCAGAAAGTTTTTAATTATTTAAGAGTTTTTTGTTGTTAAAATAATTGAAATTCGTTTAATAAAAACCGAAAAATCTATTTCTGGTGATTTTTAATACAAGACTTTAAGACATTTGATGGTTTAGAGTTAGCAACACTACTCCCCAAGGGTATTCAGCCGAGAGAAATAAAGTTTCCCGTCTAAATAAAAATTCATAAAAGCCTCAAGGTCGAAATTAGGTATCCGTTGGAAATTTGCCGCCGTAGGCTTCAGCCTATTATATATTCCATTTGCTTCTGGATCTCGCCTAGCTATGGAAAAGTGACAGTTTAAGTATTGTAAATGGGGCTGGTTGTGTTTTAAATCAGGGTTTTTAAATGTCACTGTCAGATGTTCGATTTTAAGCTTATAATTTCTGACTATTGTGATCTTACACTGTTGCCTGTTTTACAAATTTTCAGATATAAAAGGATAATAATATGCAGTTTTAAGATTAACAAAATTTACTACTTGGTTTTTGTACATACAAACACAGCAATAATATTGTATATAACAAATATAATGAATTCGGCTCTGCAAACTTATTTCGTCATCCATTTGTATTTCTCGCTTGGGTCTTCCCGTTAACACATTTTGATCAACTCCATCCATCCACCTTAATTTTGGTCATTCTCTCTTCTGTTGGCCCTCAGTATTTTTTTTGTAGAATTGCAGATTTATTCCCACCCTCTTGTGATACTGATAATTTTCATGTCAACCAATTTTTAAGCCCTCATTCCACTTTTATTATTTAGCATTGCAACACTAGATTAATTTGATTTAATAATAAAATGCTCGAAGAAGCGACCGCGTGGCGAAATAATTGTTGCAAGATTAACAATAAACCTCTTGAAAATTAAAAAGAGGATTACTTATGATATCATAAATTATTGCAACACTGTTAAAATAAGGAATCAGGAGTGGCAATTAATAAAAAATGTAAATGTTGATACTGCAACATAACAACACGAAAGCATGGCTAGGCGAGATCCAGAAACAAATGGAACGGTGTATACTTAGCCTAATAGGAAATCCGCCACTGCCTGAAAATGTACACCGTATAAGTCGGGATTTAAACTTCCTTAAAAAATAGTTATTTAATATTGTTATCTTCATAAAGGTAATAATTAACCTACTGAGTAAAAACCAAACAAATAACGTTATATCAACATTGTAACAACATTAAATGTTGTATTAATGTTAATGAAACATTACTTTAATGTGTTTGCTCAGTGGGAATATTATTTATTGAAGTTTTAGTTATTTATTTTAAAGTTAAAAAAGTAAATTCTAAAGAAATTAAACTAATTTTAAGACTTTCACATATTACAACATTCGTTTTATCAAGTCCTTGAAAAAAAAAATTGGAAAAATGTTATGATATAGAGAAAGCTGAAAAGCACAAGGTGTGAATAAATAATTAAATTCTTTAGAAATTCTTACAATAAAGAAGCATGTTTCATTGTTTAGAACAATCCGCATGTGTGTTACACAACTGATCGTGATTTCAAAAGCTCTTTCTTCTGTCGCGTGTTGGTTTATTTTAAAAAAGTTCGTTGTTATAAAATGTTTGTCGTTTATACACTTTTTACATACAGGGTTATTCAAAATGAAGAAACAGATTTCAAACATTTATTTCTTTTAAACTACAAAAGATAGAAACACAATTCGAACGTTCTTAGAAAGAGAAAAATTAAATTCCTAATACATTCAATATCCATGTGTTACAAGAGAAATTTCAAAACAGTGGTTCATTGAACCAGTTTAAGGTGTTTGGTGCATTTCATGCTACACACGAATCAGCTGGTCTCTAGTTATCGAATTCGCAGCTTCAACAATTCGATGTCGCAGACTTTCAAGAGTGTCAGGCATAGGGGGGATAAAAACACGGTAAATCTGCTTATGACGAGGCGGTTGTTTATTAAACTGACGGCGAAAAGCTAATTGCAGCACGCAAAATGCTTTTTCTTGTTGTGTCGCCATTTTACAATCAACATGACAAGCAACAGCGACCCGAGACAAATTTTCACGGGGCTTTTCTAAACTCGAAATTTTACTTCATGCGCCAGGCGTATTAACCACTGATTTACAGTAAAGTTAAAAATATATAACGCTTAGATGTGATGGTGATCAATATTTACCGAGATGTAGCGAAAAAAATGCAAGAATTACTTTTTTTGAGAATAGTTTTGGAATAATAATAATAAAAGTAGAATAAATTTAGTTTGTGCAACTTTTATGTGATAATCGATACTTTTTATTATTATTACAAAAGATGGACAGTTATTAAATATTTTTGAGTGCTAACAATGATTGACTGCTGTCAAGATTTTATAATAATAATACATTAATGCAGTCGTGGTTGGAACTTCTGCCTGGACTGTTCAAATTTTAAACTTTTGTCGGTCTAGGAATGTTGAAATTATGGTTCTACCTTTTGTAGTTTAGAAGAATTAAATGTTTGAAATCTGCTCCTTCTTTTTGAATAACCCTGTACTTAAAGAACTAACCAGATATTTAATACTTTTAATAATCCTTTTAACAACTAACTGATCATACTAATAAAAAGATTTAGGGCCATTTGCACCAAACACCTTAAACTGGTTCAATTCTGAACTTGAGTTCAAAGTGACAGAACAATAGGAACTGTAATCTTGAACTTGAGTTTAGTTTAAACCTTAGTTCAACATTTCTGGTGCAACTGGGCCTTAGGGTTTTAAATAAACATGCTTGACAGAGCATTACAATACGAAGAACGTCCTTGATGATTTTTGTACGTGATTTGAAAAGTAATAAATATTTATGTTGATTAAATTATATGTATCTGAAAAATTTTACATTGAAATATGTCAGCGACGGTTCGCAGCCTAAATATAGGGGTGGCCAGAGCGCCAAGGCACACAAAATTTGAGCTTGGGATCGGGCTTTATAAATACAAGGAATTGCACAATAGTCACCTTTCAATAACGGATACATATTACCTTGGGTCTCTGGCCTACCCTGAAGTTAGGCTGCGAGCCGCCACTGAAATATGTATACCTTAATATAACGCAAGTCAAATACATTAAAACAATTGTTTAAAACAGTGATTATCATCAATCAAATTTTGCAACAGTGTCATGTGGTGTGCCGCAGGGGTCGATATTAGGACCACTCCTGTTCCTAATATATGTAAACGACCTACCGGCCTACATAGAAGAAGGACACACTTGATTCTACGCAGACGATACGACATCTATAAATAGAGGCACAGATTTGCAAAATACACTGCAAGAGAGAGAGAGCTCATAAACAATCAGGCATTAGCGTGGTTTAATTCCAATAAACTCTCGCTAAACACTGCAAAGACGGTTCGCCTTTTATTTACGCTTAAATCAGGCAATAACGAACATGGACATTGCAGATTTTTAGGCATCAACATCGACTCTAAATTGAGCTGAAGGGAGCATGAAAAGGTACTTAGTCTGGCACTTAGTAGGACTACTTTCCTGCTTAGGAATTTGAGTAGCAATCTTGATAAACCCGCACTACTCACGGCCTATCATGCTCTCTTCCAGTCGAAAATTCAATATTGCATACTTGTTTGGGGAAACTCTAGTATAGCCCCTAGGATATTCGGCCTACAACGTCGAGCAGTTCGAGTAATAGCGGGCATAGGTTACAGAGACAACTGCGAGGATGTCTTCAGGAGTCGTGGGATACTTACGTTACCCAGTCTGTACATATTCGAATGCTTGCTACATGTTCATAAAAACGTAGATCATTACAAAAAAACTGATCAAGTACATAAACACAGCACGAGAGGTTGTGAGCACATTTATCAAGAACAATTACGGCTATCTAAGTCTAGGAGTGGTGATAATTTTTATGGGCCTAAATTATATAACTATCTACCACAGGCTGTAAAGTCTCTCCCCCATATAAAGTTCAGGAAAAGTGTAAAGGCATATTTAATATCCAAGGCTTTCTTCAGCATTAATGAATGTATTACTCAAAAATTTACAGATCTTGTAACCAAATAATTGGTGCTTTTTATTGATTTTTTTTTTAAATGGTTTTAACATGTAGTATTATGTAAAGTATTTATTTTGTATCTGGTATTTTATATTTTCACGTTTGTATTAACTTAACTTTTATACCTTATTTGTATTGACGTTTGTAAACCTTTGGTGACAGCAAGAATAAATTTACTTACTTACTTACTTACCATAGGCAACCCAATACCATTCATGTATACAGGGTGTCCGTATTTCAACAGAGTGTATGGGGATCTCGGTTATTTAAGGAGATAGAGTCGGTTAAATTGGGGCAAAGTTGCGTAATTTAGGGCCCAATAATAATCTAAAAACAAATTTGAAATATTTTCTTTCGTTTTTCAGATATTATCAAAAAACGGATTTTTTTTAAATTTGGTTTTTATTTTTTTATTGAAAAACTATTGAATCGAGACATTTACAACTTTGACATTATAGGGCACGTTTTAACGATAAATCTAGCAACATATTTAATTCTAAGATAACTATAACATTTACCCAGGCACCATAGCCAACTTTTGTTTTTCTTATGGGCGCCATTTCGGATTTTAATATGTTTTAGAAGAATATTTTTTTATGAATTCCATGCAGTAACGCACTTATAGTTTATTGTACATTTTATATGTAACATTTTAATATTTGTTTTTTTGTAAAGAGTGCCTTGGAAACAGTTCAGTAACTCACTTATTTGACAACTCCTAGGACCTATAATTTGCTTACATATCACCCCTGAAGACGATACATATTTAAGAGTTGTGATGTATTTCAAACTAACGAGTGTTTTCCACTCCCAGGCTAAGCATGAAGTAAAATTTCGAGTTTAGAAAAGCCCCGCGTAGAAAATTTGTCGAGGGTCGCGCAGCGACCCGAGACAAATTTTCACGGGGCTTTTCTAAACTCGAAATTTTACTTCATGCGCCACGCGTATTAACCACTGATTTACAGTAAAGTTAAAAATATATAACGCTTAGATGTGATGGTGATCAATATTTACCGAGATGTAGCGAAAAAAATGCAAGAATTACTTTTTTTGAGAATAGTTTTGGAATAATAATAATAAAAGTAGAATAAATTTAGTTTGTGCAACTTTTATGTGATAATCGATACTTTTTATTATTATTACAAAAGATAGACAGTTATTAAATATTTTTGAGTGCTAACAATGATTGACTGCTGTCAAGATTTTATTGGTTAACAGATATGGCGTCATTGTTTCCAAGGCACTCTTTGCAAAAAAGAAAATATCATAATTATAATATCAAATCTAAAATAAATTATGTGTCGTACATCACTGAGTTCAGAAAAAAAATATTCTCTCAAAAAATATGAAAATCCAAAATGGCGCCCATAAGAAAAACAATAGCAGGGTAAACATTATAGTTATCTTGAAAAAAATACGTGTGGGAGGGAAACCCTCGTTATATTTAATGGCTTTTACCCGATACTGCAATTTACTGCTGAATTATCGGCAAACCGTGTTAATTCACAAATTTACCCAATTATCTGTAAATCAAAAAGACTGTAAATAACCAATCACTAATTTGGATTCTATTTTAACAAACTTCTTGCTCGTTCTGTATTTTTGGCTTAAATTTTTACGTGCTGTGTCAGATACATAACAATAATGATAAAAATGACAAATGTGAGTACCATGATCCGTGGGTACCGCAAGTTTAGGAAGCGTCTCAGCCAGTTGCAAGTACCGTAAATGTGGATGGGTCGTGTCCTCAAAGAAGAAGAATTTCGCGACAAACTCTTTTTTTTCCTTCTAACATAACACGACACGTTCTTGCACGCATGACGTCCATTCATATACAACTCTTGTTCTGGTTACGTAACTTGAATAACAGTCAAACTTTCTTCAACTCACAAAAAATATTTATATTTTAATAACAAAAGGAAAGCAAAATTACAAAAGTTGAGAGTTCATCTTTGACTTGATTTTTGAAACACTTGAAATCATTAGAAGTTCAAAGCAAATAGTAAAAATAGTTAACTTTCTCTGATCGATAGGGCCTACCCACTGAGCAAAAAACAAACGAATAACGTTTTATCAACATTGTAACAACATTAAACGTTGTTTTACTTCGTGCGCCACGCACATAAAACACTGATTTCAAATAAAGTTCAAAATATACCGTTTATGTTTAATCTCAAGTTTATAAATATTTGGTCTAACCAAATCTTTAATAAATTGTGCGCCTCGAGCAATTAGTTTTAGGATTTGTACGTATATTTAAAAGAAAAAAGAAATAACTGTATGAAAATAAAAAAAAAAGGAAACGAAAGGTTTAATCTCAAAAAGGAAAGGTTTAATCTCTCATAATAACTATTTCGTCTAACCAAATCTTTAAAAAATTTTGCGCCTCGAGCAATCAGCTTTAGGATTTGTACGTATATTTAAAAGAAAAACTGTATGAAAATAAGAAAAAAGGAACAGACAATAATTGTACTGAGTTTTAACGTTAAATGAAAAATTCTGTTTGAGTTTTAAGCTTTAAAATCCCACTCAAACAACTTTAGCTTGCACTCTTTATTTTAAAGAAAAAAACTCTGAATGAATATAAAAAAGAACAAACAATAATTCTGTGGTTTTGAGAAAATGAAGAGGAAATAAAGAATTCTTTTTGGGTTTTGGGCTTTAAAATCCCACTCAAACAACTTTAGCTTGCATTCTTTATTTTAAGGAAAAAAGCTCTGAATGAAGATAAAAAAGAACGAACAATAATTCTATGGTTTTGAGGAAATGAAGAGGAAATGAAGAATTCTTTTTGGGTTTTAAGCTTTAAAATCCCACTCAAACAACTTTAGCTTGCATTCTTTATTAAAAAAAAACTCTGAATGAAGATAAAAAAGAACAAACAATAATTCTGTGGTTTTGAGGAAATTAAAAGGAAATAAAGAATTCTTTTTGGGTTTTGGGCTTTAAAATCCTACTCAAACAACTTCAGCTTGCATTCTTTATTTTAAGGAAAAAAGCTCTGAATGAAGATAAAAAAGAACGAACAATAATTCTATGGTTTTGAGGAAATTAAGAGGAAATGAAGAATTCTTTTTGGGTTTTAAGCTTTCAAATCCCACTCAAACAACTTTAGCTTGCATTCTTTATTAAAAAAAAAACTCTGAATGAAGATAAAAAAGAACAAACAATAATCCTGTGGTTTTGAGGAAATTAAAAGGAAATAAAGAATTCTTTTTGGGTTTTGGGCTTTAAAATCCTACTCAAACAACTTTAGCTTGCATTCTTTATTTTAAGGAAAAAAGCTCTGAATGAAGATAAAAAAGAACGAACAATAATTATATGGTTTTGAGGAAATGAAGAGGAAATGAAGAATTCTTTTTGGGTTTTAAGCTTTAAAATCCCACTCAAACAACTTTAGCTTGCATTCTTTATTAAAAAAAAACTCTGAATGAAGATAAAAAAGAACAAACAATAATTCTGTGGTTTTGAGGAAATTAAAAGGAAATAAAGAATTCTTTTTGGGTTTTGGGCTTTAAAATCCTACTCAAACAACTTTAGCTTGCATTCTTTATTTTAAGGAAAAAAGCTCTGAATGAAGATAAAAAAGAACGAACAATAATTCTATGGTTTTGAGGAAATTAAGAGGAAATGAAGAATTCTTTTTGGGTTTTAAGCTTTAAAATCCCACTTAAACAACTTTAGCTTGCATTCTTTATTAAAAAAAAAAACTCTGAATGAAGATAAAAAAGAACAAACAATAATTCTGTGGTTTTGAGGAAATTAAAAGGAAATAAAGAATTCTTTTTGGGTTTTGGGCTTTAAAATCCTACTCAAACAACTTTAGCTTGCATTCTTTATTTTAAGGAAAAAAGCTCTGAATGAAGATAAAAAAGAACGAACAATAATTCTATGGTTTTGAGGAAATGAAGAGGAAATGAAGAATTCTTTTTGGGTTTTAAGCTTTAAAATCCCACTCAAACAACTTTAGCTTGCATTCTTTATTAAAAAAAAAAACTCTGAATGAAGATAAAAAAGAACAAACAATAATTCAGTGGTTTTGAGGAAATGAAGAGGAAATAAAGAATTCTTTTTGGGTTTTGGGCTTTAAAATCCCACTCAAACAACTTTAGCTTGCATTCTTTATTTTAAGGAAAAAAGCTCTGAATGAAGATAAAAAAGAACGAACAATAATTCTATGGTTTTGAGGAAATGATGAGGAAATGAAGAATTCTTTTTGGGTTTTAAGCTTTAAAATCCCACTCAAACAACTTTAGCTTGCATTCTTTATTAAAAAAAAAAACTCTGAATGAAGATAAAAAAGAACAAACAATAATTCTGTGGTTTTGAGGAAATGAAGAATTCTTTCTGGGTTTTAAGCTTTAAAATCCCACTTAAACAACTTTAGCTTGCATTATTTATTTTAAAGAAAAAAACTCTGAATGAAGATAAAAAAGAACAAACAATAATTCTCCAAATATCTATCTCATTTCATTTATATTTCATAAAAAAGCATTGATCATGGTTAACTCGTAAACACGTTTGTTATTAATTTAACGTGCATCTAAATGGAACATAACTGGGTTTTCCTTAAAATAATAACACATAACTGGTTTTTCCTCAAAAATGGCACTTTACTGGTTAGGTTTTGTTCAAATTACGCAAAACCTATGTCAGATGACATCGTTTCCAGGTCAGAAAATGAAAATATAGATGAATATCTAATAAAGTGAGTACTTAACTGGATTTGACCAAAACAGAGACTTAACTGGTTTTTCCTCAAAACCACAGAATTGTACTGAGTTTTTACGTTAAATTAATTTTTTTATAGGGTTTTAATCTTTAACATCAGCTCAAATAATACAGTCTTCTTCTTTTTTTCTCTTTTGTCAATTGTACAAGGTGACGCAAAAGTAATCAACCTATCAGAAGATGCTCTTATTTATGCAAATAGCGATTTATGTCATCGGGATTTTAATATTTGTGAAGTAGACAGATATAAAATACACACCAACAAACATTGAAGTCCTGTACTTCTCAAGAAGGCGCTATATTTCTCAAAATAAGCGTTTCCAGATTGTGCAGCCTAGAAACGCTCGTTTTGGCGATTTGCATTTGCCGCAAGATCATCCGATTTGACCGTTTCCGACTTCTTTCTTTGGCATATTGCGAAGTCATGCGTCTATGCGAACAAGCCACAGACTTTGCAGTCCCTAAAAATGAACATTGTAAAAGAAGAAAATCTATAGCAAAAAGTGATGAAAAATACTCAAAACCTCTGGCGGCTTGCCACTTGGCCAATATTATTTTCTAGACTTGACAGAAAAAATTGTAGAGGACTAAATAGATATAATCCACAAATAGAAGTAATTGTTTTTATTTCGAAAAAAATATAGTCTTAGAACATCGCGTTATTACTTTTATTTATTTATTTATTTATTTATTTGGTAATAACCCAACAGACTGTAAAGTCCAATAACAGGGCTATATCATTATTACAAATTAAATACAATATAACGTATATAAATATATAACAAAAGATGCATGCAGAACAGAAATACATAAAACCATAAAGAAATAAACAATATTAAAAATTAACTCATAAACTAAGGTAACATAGATAATAATTTTATAGAATCACTGCGCTGCCACTGAGCAAAAAACAAACAAATAACGTTATATCAACATTGTAGCAACATTAAACGTTGTTTTAATGTTGATGAAACATTACTTAATTGTGTTTGCTCAGTGGGTTGTATTTTATTATTTCTCAAAACGATTTCATATCTCTATTAAACAAAGTGATGCGTTTGTCAAACAATACTTTTGAGAAATAATGAAAAACAATTTATAAAAGAGGAAAACCAAAATATAAATACTGTAACAGATAATTTGTTTAGTGTACCAATGGCTTTGTTTGATGCATTATTGCAATGGTGTTCTATTTTCTGTTGTTTATGGCGTCGAAAAATGTTTTGATGAAATTAAAACCTTGAATATATCGTGAATATTTTTGAAACAGAACAACGTCCGATTTTCATCATGGCAGATTTCATAAGGTGTTCGTCAAACGAGTTAATTGTAGGTTGCCATGGTTAAAAGAGGAAATTAATTTGTAGTTTATTTCATCAAATATCCGTTCATATTTTTATGAATGAAAAAAAGAAGGCGCAAAATAATTGAAATAAATATTTCGACTCTGCGCTGTCTTTCAGAATTGGAATATTTATTTCAAAATTATTACAGAATTTTTTTATACAATACAAGTATAGAAAAACATAGAAATATTAGAATAATATAAAAAGTCAGATACTTTTCACAATCTACAACTAATTTGTCTTACAAAGAAGAGAAGATTGTGCATTGTGTCGCAAGATCAACCGATTTGACCGTTTCCGACTTCTTTCTTTGGAATATTGCGAAGTCTATGCGAACAAGCCACAGACCTTACTGGCCCTAAAAGTGAACATTAAAAAGAAGTGGCAAATCTATAGCCAAAAGTGAAATAAAATACTCGAAAAACGAGCCCTAATGTGCATCAACTCTTGCTTTCATGTATACTTTAAGCCCTAGAAGTTTGTCCCTGCAATTCATTAACACCCTGTATATATTTTTTAATAAAATATTCTCTAAACGGCTGAACGACCTCGGTTGGTGTAATTTTTTAACTCTTTTGGAATTGATTATTAATAATTATTATCTAATTTAACGAATAAAGCACTAATAACCTTTCTTCACACTTTTATTTGAATTACCAAATGTACATTTCAGACACAACGTGACCATTATCAATGGATTAACACACAGTGTTAATCCATTGATAATGGTCACTTTGTGTCCGAAATGTACATTTGGTAATTCAAATAAAAGTGTGAAGAAAGGTTATTAGTGCTTTATTCGTTAAATTAATTTGATCTTCACGTAACTCACAATCAATTTATTTAATTATTATCTAAATTAGTTGTAATCATAAAGGTAAATCTTTTTGAAATCTTATAAGTATCGTAATTTAAGGTAAATGTAATAATAATTGTTGGATAATTGGAGTGAAATTAAACCTACAAAAGGCAAAAACTTTGAAAAAAAAAATAGGCGTGCAACTTACAGATGGCGACATGCTCTGTAAAATTCAAAAATTGATACTGTCTTTTTCATTCAGTGTAAATAGCCAGAGCTAATAGCAAACAGAAAAACGAATTATACGCTAGACAGTTTTCATTTTTTTTATTCAGGAGAAATTCGATTAGGCAACAATTGTCCACCGTAAGAATATGAAATTTTAAAGTCTCTGTTATTAAACTTGTAAATAAAACACTTTTTACTTTGTTGAACTAAATTATTAATTAATGTTATTATATTGAATAATTTTTCAGCTTCATATTGCAGTAATTAGTACAACTAAACCAAAAATTGTATTTACACTGCAGTTCAGGAATTAACGCAGCTCAACATGTTTAAACAATTGGTCTCTAATATTGTTTTTTAAATAAATAATTAAACTTGAAATGAGATCCAATCAAGCAATAAAGTAAAAATAAACATATAAAAAATAATAAATATATATTAAATATAAAATATTTGTAAAGGTAATACATAATACAAATATTTTATATTTAATATATATTTATTATTTTGTATATGTTTATTTTGACTTTATTAATTGATTAGATCTCAATATTTTTAAAAAATATATATCTTTTATTTTACTTCATATTAATTATATATTTTTAATTATCTATATTTTTATATAAGGTGTTCTAAAGTGAATTAATAAGCATGATAAGACATTTCCATTCCATTGTTAACCGGCTAATTATTTCTAATGAAAGTAAACGCCAACAAGCAGGAATTAATTAATTAGTTGTGCGATGCTAATTAAAATCGAGGAAATTAATTCACAAGTCATTGACAACGTTGGAATTAAATAGCGTTTTGCGTCGACCGTGTGTTTATTAGTTGAATTAATTTAAGTGTGTTATTTGTGTATATTGACAGTTGTTTATCAATGAACGCAATAAAATCCTCAGTTATATAAACAAAGTATATCTTTTATTTTACTTCATATTAATTATATATTTTTAATTATCTATATTTTTATATAAGGTGTTCTAAAGTGAATTAATAAGCATGACAAGACAAACTGATTTATGAATTAAACCTTCTATTAGCTTTCTACCTAAGTTTTTCATGCATGAATTTTAAACAAACTGATTTTTTTTTAAGATTAAACAAGTCAACGCTATTGTCTCAGCAATGTTAATTAATTATACTTTTTCCCTATTTCTGTTTTGCAGTTTTCGCGAAATATCGCAATTGTGACCGTTTTAATTCCTCAATTTTCCATAACGTGCCAACAATTTCCTGAAATATTCCATTGTTAACCGGCTAATTATTTCTAATGAAAGTAAACGCCAACAAGCAGGAATTAATTAATTAGTTGTGCGATGCTAATTAAAATCGAGGAAATTAATTCACAAGTCATTGACAACATTAGAATTAAATAGCTTTTTGCGTCGACCGTGTGTTTATTAGTTGAATTAATTTAAGTGTGTTATTTGTGTTTATTGACAGTTGTTTATCAATGAACGCAATAAAAACCTTAGTTATACAAACAAAGTTTAAGTGTGTTATTTGTGTACATTGACAATTGTTTATTAATGAACGCTATTAATAAACAATTGTCAATGTACACAAATAACACACTTAAACTTTGTTTGTATAACTGAGGTTTTTATTGCGTTCATTGATAAACAACTGTCAATATACACAAATAAGACACTTAAACTTTGTTTATATAACTGAGGTTTTTATTGTTTTATCTTAGTTTGATAATGACCAGTGGCGTAGCCAGGAAGGGGTTACGGAGGGTAAGAACCCCCCTAGTCGCTGTTAAATTGATAACAGCGACTAGGGGGGGTCATTTTAAAATCGCCGTATGTTTAAAATCATTGAAAAATTGTGCGTTAGTATCTGGACACGCCCTGATTTAAAAGTGATGCGTTTGTCAAACAATACTTTTGAGAAATAATGAAAAACAATTTATAAAAGAGAAAAACCAAATGAAAAATACTGTAACAGATAATTTGTTTAGTGTACCAATGGCTTTGTTTGATGCATTATTGCAATGGTGTTCTATTTTCTGTTGTTTATGGCGTCGAAAAATGTTTTGATGAAATTAAAACCTTGAATATATTGTGAATATTTTTGAAACAGAACCACGTCCGATTTTCATCATGGCAGATTTCATAAGGTGTTCGTCAAACGAGTTAATTGTAGGTTGCCATGGTTTTTATTGTTTTATCTTAGTTTGATAATGACCAGTGGCGTAGCCAGGAAGGGGTTACGGAGGGTTAGAACCCCCCTAGTCGCTGTTAAATTGATAACAGCGACTAGGGGGGGTCATTTTAAAATCGCCGTATGTTTAAAATCATTGAAAAATTGTGCGTTAGTATCTGGACACGCCCTGATTTAACACGAAATTATATTATAAATAGATGTTTTTTATGCAAATTATATTATTGTGTCTAAACTGTTTTTTCTTTCTGCGCTTCAGTTAGAACCCCCCACCCATGTAAAAATCCTGGCTACGCCACTGATAATAACAAGTTAAAGTTGGCGAACTATAGTTTCAATATAAATCTCAGTTATACGAACAAAGTTTAAGTGTCTTATTTGTGTAAATAATTATGTCTAGCCTCAACAGTTAACAATTGTCAATGTGTTTAAGTTTTAAAATGAAAGGTTGAAGTTGAGGAAACTATAGTCGTTATATAAACAAAGTTATAAAGTGCTTCATTTGTGAATTGTGAATATATTAATTCAACAATTAACGCACTACTTTTCACTTTACGATTTTACCCTCGCTTGTATTTCTTAATGCGGATGCACTAGTTCGTTAAATAACTATTACCACTGTTCATATACAGGGAGTTTTTCTTTTAAGTATAGATATCAAAACTATATCCTGTAAATCATTAGATATCCGTTGTTTTTTTCTAAGAGTTTAATTTTAAGCTTTAAACGAGTATCTTCCACTCCCAGGCTAAGCATGAAGTAAAATTTCGAGTTTAGAAAAGCCTGAAAATTTGGTTTGGTCGCGTAGCGCGGAGCGACCAAACCAAATTTTCAGGCTTTTCTAAACTCGTAATTTTACTTCATGCGCCACGCGTAAAGACACTAATTTCAAGTGAAGTTCACTTGTTTACAATATTTTAGTGTTTTTAGTGTATAATACGAAGGACGCATGAAGTAAAATTTCGAGTTTAGAAAAGCCTGAAAATTTGGTTTGGTCGCTCCGCGCTTCGCGCTACGCGACCAAACCAAATTTTCAGGCTTTTCTAAACTCGAAATTTTACTTCATGCTTAGTCTGGGAGTAAAAAGCTAAGAATTGAACGCTTTAAAAAAAGTCTATGTATACTCAAAAGAAAAATACCCCGTATATCAAGTTAGCCAGTCTCTATATAAAATTTGGTAACCGCGTTTGGATGCTGCATCCAAGAAGCGAAACCGGTGATTGGTGTATATAGTTGTCTGTCTTACTCTCACCCCAAATCCTGACCATAGTCTCTCCTTTTCTACTCGATTTCCAATTTTCCCATAAGCATTGGCTCTTCTTGCTATTACTCAACGAGGTTGATTCGGATTAGAAGAAGCTTAGGCACTTAAGCCATTTTTACGTGTCTGTTTATTTTCAGGTGCGGTCTCTATATAAAATTTGGTAACCGCGTTTGGATGCTGCATCCAGAAGCGAGACCGGTGATTGGTGTATACAGTCGTCTGTCTTACTCTTATCCCAAATCCTGACCATAGAGTCTCCTTTTCTACTCGATTTCCAATTCTCCCATAAGCATTGGCTCTTCTTGCTATTACTTAACGAGGTTGATTTAGATTATAAAAAGCCCAAGCACTAAGGCAATTTTGTCTGTTTAGTTTTAGGTGTGGTCTCTATATAAAATTTGGTAACCGCGTTTGGATGCTGCATCCAGAAGCGAATTTTGATATAGATTGGTGTATACAGTCGTCTGTCTTACTCTTACCCCAAATCCTGACCAAAGTCTCTTTTTTACTTTCCCCCGTATGTAATACAAAGGGAAAGTATTGTTTTCGTGAAAATTTTCGAATCAAAAATTTTAGCGGAAATATCCGTTTTGAGGTCCCCTGAGTCGAATAAGACCATTTTTGAAAAATGTCTGTCTGTCTGTCTGTCTGTCTGTGTGTCTGTGTGCGCTGTGCCGCAAAAACCGCTAAAGATATCGAAATGAAACTTGAAACTTAAGCTTTTTGTCACAATCGGAAGAACTGAAAAGCTTTTGGTGAAAATCGGTAAATCGGAAGTGGTACTTTACTCGTAGCGTTTTTCAGTTTTTTCTGATTTTTTTATTAAATGTTCATCAAACAAAAAATTCTTTCAAATAAAAGTTGTAGATAATAACAAAATGAAGATATATTGTTTATTTACTTTTTGTCATAGCACTCTTAGTTTTTGAGATATTATAAAGGTTGTTTGTTTTATCTAGTTATTGATGTGTGACAGTGTATGTGTCGATACAAT
The DNA here is from genome assembly GCA_932526585.2 of Philonthus cognatus. Taxonomy (NCBI): domain Eukaryota; kingdom Metazoa; phylum Arthropoda; class Insecta; order Coleoptera; family Staphylinidae; genus Philonthus; species Philonthus cognatus. Next base: position 54,551,511 of record OW052241.1, on the reverse strand, counting down.
TGAAAAATGTTTCAAATAAAAGTTGTAGGAAATAAAAAACTAAAGATTTTTTGTGGACTCACTTTTTGTCATAGCACTCTTAGTTTTTGAGATATATAATAAATAGTGTTTTTTATCTAGTCATTGATTTGTGTCAGTGTGTGTGTTGATATAATTGGAAAATGTTTCAAATAAAAGTTGTAGGTACTAAAATATTAAAGATATTTTGTATCTTTACTTTTTGTCATAGCACTCTTAGTTTTTGAGATATTTAATAAATAGTGTTTTTTTATCTAGTTATTGGTTTGTGTCAGTATGTGTTGATCCAATTGAAAAATGTTTCAAATAAAAGTTGTAGTTATCAAAAAGTTGAAGACATTTTGAAAATAATAATGCTACAAATATTTTAAAAGTGATTTAATACGCAATTTGCGGGGGAAAGTACTATGATGGACACATCGCCATTTTTGCTACTCGATTTCCAAGCATTCGCTCTTCTTGCTATTACTCAACGAGGATGATTTAGATTATAAAAAGCCCAAGCACTAAAGCCATTTTTATGTGTCTGTTTATTTGTAGGTGCGGTGATGACCATTATTAACTTGGAAATTAGTACATCACAAATCGATTGCGTTACGCCATGGGAACTACGCGAAATTTTGTCAACAATGGCCATAAAATAGGGACAGGCTGAAACGCATAAAACCATCCTCGTTAGGCCAACAGAAGCATTTTAAACTCCAACAATATCAAGACTATTAATAAACGACAATACTAACTATTCACTTTATAAAATTAATCAATGTGATAAAAAATAATTGTAAAATATAATTTAGGTGATAAAAACTATTGTGATACCAAAAATATTGGTTTATTTAATTTAATCATAATTAATTATTTATATTTTAACCAACCATAACAAGTTTTAATTAATCATCAACTCCATAATTTTGCTAAAGAGCTTTATTTAAACAAATTGATTCAAATCATAAAATTATTCGAGTGCGAGTGCCTTCAAAATCAAATATAAAAGTTCAATGTGTGAAATGAGGTGACTAAAAACAATGCCAAAGACAATGAAATGGATTATAATCATCACGATACTCTCGTTTTCTACGAGATGTGCTGATCTGCAGAAAATAAGAGGATGCCCAGCTCAGGAGAGGATCCTTCCATGTCGATGTCTTCTCAGAGACAAGGAGTACCAAATTTGGTGAGTATCAAAATTATAACTCAAACTAACATTTGCCTAAGCGAATTAAAGATATAAAATCACTGAAGACCTTAAAATACGAAGTTAATATTACACAATTTGGAGCCATATACTCTCGGAGAATTCTTCAATATTAATCTTACATAGTTCATTCTACTTTATTATGTATGTGCATTCACGGTGTTTTTTTTTGTATCCTTTTCTGACGTTTTTCTTTTCATGCATATGCATTGCACGTTTGTATTGTAACTGTATATTCATGTCTAAAGAAATAAATGCATTATTATTATTATTACAGACACTTGCATCGCTTCGCCACGCGACCAATTCAGGCTTTTCTGAACTCGAAATTTAACTTTAGGGGAGTGAAAACACTCGTTAAATGCTTGAAAATGAACGCTTTTCAAAAACAACGGATGCCTAAAAATTTAACACATATTCAGAAATATATTTATATAAAAGTAAAATTCCCTGTATACTTGTATGCAGGCGCGCACCGAGGAGGGTGGCTCGCGGGCTTGAGCCCCCCCCCCCCCTCCCAAGACTAACTAAATTGTAGTATGTCAATGGACAAAACACGAAATACGGACAAAACGCGTTTTGTCTAGGCAAAACGAGTTTTGTCTAGATAAAATGCGAATTGTCCAATGTTTTTAGACAATAGCCGAATAAAATTGCATTCGTCTGTTATTTCGCACATTGTCTAGACAAAATGCGTTGTGTCTAAGAGCTATTAGACAAAATGCGTTGTAAGATTTTACATTGAAAAAAAAAGTACAAAAAAACATAATTTTGTTTCATAAACAAAGTGACAAATCATTTATAAGGAATATATTTTGAACTTCACTTGAAATCAGTGTTTTATACGGGTGGCGCATGAAGTAAAATTTCGAGTTTAGAAAAGCCTGAAAATTTGGATTTGCCTACAAATTCTTCAAAACATCACTTCATTTTATAAACAAATTGACAAATTATTTATAAGAAGTATATTTTAAACTTCACTTGAAATCAGTGTTTTATACGCGTGGCGCATGAAGTAAAATTTCGAGTTTAGAAAAGCTTGAAAATTTGGATTTGCCTACAAATTCTTCAAAACATCACTTCATTTTATAAACAAATTGACAAATTATTTATAAGAAGTATATTTTAAACTTCACTTGAAATCAGTGTTTTATACGCGTGGCGCATGAAGTAAAATTTCGAGTTTAGAAAAGCCTGAAAATTTGGATTTGCCAGGGCGCGACTCGCTTCGCTCGCGCGCCCCGGCAAATCCAAATTTTCAGGCTTTTCTAAACTCGAAATTTTACTTCATGCTTAATCTGGGAGTGGAAACACTTTAAAAATTCAAAATTGAACGCTTTTATAAGAAACCTTGTATAAAAAATCTACCTTTTATAAGTTTTTCTTCAAATAACATCAAACCAAACTGGGTTATTTAATAATGAATCACTTTCAGTTATGAGAAGCAGATTTTTTTCATACAAGGTAATTATAAAATCGTTCAATTTGAAACCTCTAATGAGTATTTCCATTCCCAGGCTAAGCATGAAGTAAAATTTCGAGTTTAGAAAAGCCTGAAAATTTGGATTTGCCGGGGCGCGCGAGCGAAGCGAGTCGCGCCCCGGCAAATCCAAATTTTCAGGCTTTTCTAAACTCGAAATTTTACTTCATGCGCCACGCGTATAAAACACTGATTTAAAGTGAAGTTTAAAATATACTCCTTATAAATAGTTTGTCAATTTGTTTATAAAACAAGTTGTGTTTTGTTTGATCGATTTATTTTATGATTTCGGAAAAAAGCGGAAGAATGTCTCGTATTTTTCAAAATGTATTCCCAACATCTCCTTTAGCTTTATCGGCTCAATTTTGTTGTTTTTTTTTTACATAAAAAACAAAGAAATTATTCAAAATTTAATTTTGTGTTCAGTATTCCGGCACCTGATACCCACAGACGCGTTTCAGACTTCAAGGTCCTCTTCAGTGCTGAGGAATACTGAACTTTTCTGACTATTGCAAGCCAATATGTGAAAACTATTATATAATTATTAATAATTATATAATAAAGAAATTCATATTTTCTTGCAGATTGTTCATTTGTTTTTAATTCTTTATTATTTTGCGAACGTCAAAATAAAGCCCAATGTTCTTATATTTTTAATAATTTCGATTAAGGTTGAGCTTCTGTTATTACAACTTTACAAATTTGACATTTTCATGACACTTAGGCCCAGTTGTTGAATTGTGGCTTAAGCTGAGTATAGATTTAAAGTAGGCTAAATACATTTTGGTGTTTTTCAATCACGGCTTAGTACTAAGCAGTAGTTTAAACTCGAGTTTTTGAAAGCGGCCGGCTCAACGCGCTAATCTCGAATTCATAACCTCAAACATAAAAAAAATTGACGTTTTTAATATGATGTAGACAATGTGGATATTCGGGCAAATTCAGTAAGCAAAAATGTTAAACTTAACGTGTATGTTGGCATTCTTCCAGTCCACATTTTAAGTGGATTTGGTATGTGTTATGAGTACAAAACTCACTTGACGCCGCTTAACGCGCTAAACTTGAGTTCATAACCTCAAACATAAAAAATAGTTGTTGTTTTTAATATGATGTAGACAATGTGGATATTCGGGCAAATTCAGTAAGCACAAATGTTAAATTTATGTATGTTATTCTTCCAATCCACATTCTAAGTGGATTTGGCATGTGTTATGTGTAAACTAAACTCACTTGATGAATAACGATCGTTATTTTTAACGTTTTCCTTACGAAATCGACTCGATTATTTCTAAAATTCAATGGATACCGATAAATCATTCCTGAGTTGGTCGGATTGTTTACACAGCCAAACACGTTAGATTTCCGTTTCCTTTTGCATCCTTTTGGTCACATAATTTTTAGATTAAATCCTTACATTGCTGACTAGTGTACCCAATCCAGCGGCGGCTCGCAGCCTAACTTAAGGGTAGGCCAGAGACCCAAGGTAATATGTATTCTTTATTGAAAGGTCACTTTGTTGTGCAATTCCTTGTATTTATAAAGCACGATCCCAACCTCAAATTTTGTGTGCTTTTGGCGCTGTGGCCTACCCTGAAGTTAGGCTGTGAGCCGTCGCTGACCCAATCCTACTAATCCTACGTGTATTTTCATATTCCTCAGGCAGGAGACATAATTATGCAGCAATAGTATTATTATAATCTCCTTGAATTTATTTTTACCAATATTTATTTGCACGGTTGCACGCATTTAGATTCCACACACAAAATACGCATACAAGCTAAAGATAAACGATATGAGAACTGTCATAATAGTTGTCATATTATGACGTTTGTTCTAACACGGTACATGATATTGTTATGGACATGCGCCCTAGGTGCTACAGAACCTTATGTGCATTTTATTTATTATTTAATAGGTTTATTTTATCACCGAATTGCTTACCATTATGTAAACAAATACATACATATTTATATTATCTACAGCAGACGTTTGTTAGTATCACATGTACCATATTGGAACAGAGCATATTTGCTACCAACATAACTTAAACGACGCTTAAATAAGCTTGGTTTAACATGTGATTCAGAAACACATTACGAACTAAAGCGCAGCTTATTTTAAAGTACAGTTTACAAAAACTGCAGCTTAAGCCACGATTCAACAACTGGCACTTAGTATGTTAGGACTTGTCTAAACTCATGTGGACAAAACCCGAATTTATTTTTTAATTCGGACTATGCCCACTGAGCAAATCCATTTCAGTAATGTTTCATCAACATTAAAACAACGTTTAATTTGGCTACAATGTTGATATAACGTTATTTGTTTGTTTTCTGCTCAGTGGGTGTGAGCAGTAGACATTTCGCGTTTCATCCAATTTCGAGTTTTGTCTAACATATACAGGGTCGCTACAAAGTATGGAAACACGGCTCTCACGTGAAAACGGCTAAAAACAGAACCACCAAATGTGGGATTTCTAAATGGGATATTTTCTTGAACAATTTGGCGTAAAAAAATCAAAAATGATTCTCACAATTTTCACATACGAACGCCATCTTGAATTTTTTTAAATGGAATTCGATTTTTTTTATTTTACAACTTTTATAGACCTTATAATTTTGATTACAACCATATACCTTTTTTTTTAAATACTTGTCTTTTCATCGATAAACCGGACTTTGAAAAGTATGGAAACAGCGAAATATTTTGAGAACGGTTTATCGGAATATCCTGAAATTTTGCAAAGGTTTAGAGTACGTTAAGGTTTTTAACTTGCATTTTTTATTTTTTCATATTCATTTGTTTTGTAAATATTCTATTTTTGGTCGAAACTTAAAAATAAAAATTAACAATTTCAACTTAAAAAAATAGTTGCCTTTGAAAACAGTTTTCATTAGCCTGTCAAACTTGTAAAAAACATTAGTAAGTAACTGGTTGTTGCAAAAATGCCACATTTGAGTGAAACGGATCGCATAGAGATTCTCATGATAATTGGGTTTGGGGATAGAAAACGAAGCTTTGCCGAAGCTGCTAATCTTTTCAACGTAAATCATCCAGATCGAGCACATATTTCCAGGTCAGTTGCATTTAAAACATGGAATAGGTTTAATGAAACTGGAACTGTTAAAAATCGTCCAAAAGTTGGACGACTAAAAACTGTTACAAATGAAGAACATTCATTTAATCTTATGATAGATGTAGTTGAAAATCCAAAAACTTCGGTGCAGCAATTGGCTTTCAATAACAACATGAGCAGGAGATCAGTTCAATAAATATTGAAAATTGAAAAGTATTATCCCTACAAAATTCAGCTGCTACAAGAATTGAATGAAGATGACTTTGACCGCAGAATTGAATTTTGCGAAACAATGATGAATAGGATAAACCAGGACGCCAATTTTATTAACCGTGTGCTCTTTTCCGATGAATCAACTTTCTGCTTAAATGGACAAGTTAACCGCCATAACTGTAGATACTGGTCAAACAAAAATCCACATTGGATGGAGCAGATTCATACGCAGCGTCCACAAAAAATTAATGTTTGGTGTGGTATAATTGGGCAGCATATTATCGGCCCTTTTGTTATTAATGGCAATTTGACATCTGAAACATATTTACAGCTTTTGCAAGAACAGGTTGTTCCCAGACAGACAAATATTCCCAAATTATGAAACTAAGGCTAATCCAGCTGAAAACATATGGTTTCAGCAAGACGGAGCACCAGCTCATTTCGGACTAATAGTACGTGAATATTTAGACGTAACTTTTCCCGGCAAATGGATAGGCAGGAGAGGAACAATTGAATGGCCTGCTAGGTCGCCCGATTTAACTCCACTTGATTTTTTCCTGTGGGGACATTTGAAAAATCGAGTTTATAACAACAGGCCACACAATATACAAAAATTAGAAGAACGCATAAGAACCGAAATTGCAAATATTCGTCCTAATATTTTAACTAGTTCATTACAACACTTTGCCCAGGGTATTCATTACTGCCAAGAAGTTAATGGAGAGCACTTTGAACATATATTGTAAAATAAAAAATCATTTATTGTTTAATATTTTATTTTTTCATTTGACTGTTTAATATTTTTGTAAGTTTTGATCAAAAATAGAACATGCATTTGTGGTATTGCAGCATTTAGAAAAAGTACTCGTTTGGCTGTTTCCATACTTTTCAAAGTCCGGTTTATCGATGAAAAGACAAGTATTTTTAAAAAAAGGTATATGGTTGTAATCAGAATTATAAGGTCTATAAAAGTTGTAAAATAAAAAAAATCGAATTCCATTTAAAAAAATTCAAGATGGCGTCCGTATGTGAAAATCCTGAGAATCATTTTTGATTTTTTCACGCCAAATTGTTCAAGAAAATATCCCATTTAGAAATCCCAATTTTGGTGGTTCTGTTTTTAGCCGTAGTCTTACATCAAGAATAAAATGATTACATTTTCAAGAAATTTTATTAAAAAACAATCTAAAAAAAATTAATAATGTGTTTGGCGACCCCTTTGCTGTATACACTCCTGTAGACGTCTGGGCATCGTCAAAATGAGATGGTCGATGTCTTCTTGAGGCATCTCGTTCCAAGCAACTTGAATTTCATCGATCAACTGTGCTAGAGTCTGTGGAGGATGGTGCAAAGAGAATATTCTTCTTCCCATGATATCCCACACATGTTCAATGGGATTTAAAGCCGGCGAACGGGGCGGCCACGCCAAAACATTAACACCAGCTTCATTAAGAAAGTTCATAGTTCGACGACCAATATGGGGACGTGCGTTATCTTGTTGAAAAAGTACGTCTGGGCGGCCATCTAAATAAGGCAACAAAGTCGGTCGTATGACGTCTTCAACATAACGCGCAGCTGTCATACTGCCTCGAATGAATACAAGAGGTGATCGACTACCATAAGCAATAGCCCCCCAAACCATTACTCCAGCAGTCCTGTGTACATGCCTCTCAATAGCAAACCTAAGATCAGGTCGTTCTCCACGGTAGCGTCGTACCCTTCTACGGCCATCATGCGTGCCTAGACAAAATCGTGATTCATCGCTGAATACGACATCGTGCCATTCTGCCTCCCAATGCTGCCATTCTCTGCACCAGTCCAACCTTTGGCGACAGTGTCTCGCTGTTAAAGGAAGCACTAATCTTGGACGGTACGAAAGAAGCCCAAAGGATTGAATGCGGCGATATAAGGTTCGCATACTAACGGGCCTACCTTCTTCTCCAATCCATTGATCACCGATTTGACGCGTAGTAGCGAAACGGTCTCGCAGGGCTATTTGTCTTAAGCGCCGATCTTGACGTTCTGTGGTACGCCTTGGTTGACCAATTGGTCTTCTTCTTGCTCCTCTACCTTCTTCTGTCCATACCTGATACACACGTATTACAGTTGCTGCAGTGGAATCAATACGGCGGGCAATTTCGCGATAGGACATACCGACATCTCGATAAGCAACAACTCGACCCCGGTCAAAATCGCTCAAATCGCTCAAATGGTGATATTGTGGACGTCTTCGGATTCGAGGCATTTTATTTAAGCTTAACACACTCAACGGAAACACGAAAACTAAAAACATCTGTACTAAACAGCTCATATAAATAGTTTTATCAAAAAAGAAAAAGTGAAATATTTTTTTTTTCACAATAAATATAAAAGGCACAAGGTTGAAATTGTTATCAATGTATGCTTTAAATATAGTCACTCTGTTGCTAAAATATGAATTCAAAAAAATCATTCCTTCTTGGTGTTACGCTTCTAATGTCATTGAGTATACATAGATTTAATTGCGTGAGCCCCCCCGTCCCGACAAATTTCTGGGTACGCGCCTGCTTGTCGCCTGCTTGTCTTATCTTTGTAGAAAAGTCGTACAAGTCTCAAAACTTGATGAAATAAGATAAATCTTTTGCACTTGCATTGTGTTCACTTTTGGGACATAAGATGCACAAAGAAGATAAACGAGATTAAAGCCAACAGCCGTGAAATTAATGTTTATTCAAAAAACAATCAGCGTTTTCTAATCTGAAAGTAAGACTAGACATCTTTTATTACAATTTGATACATGACATCAGGGCCCGGTAAACCCGCAAATCCCGCGAGGCAGGCGATGTCTGAAAATTTTATCTTACAAAAATCATCAAATTTTATACAGAGGTTCATGTTTTATGTATATCTGTAAAACTTTGTATCTTAAATTATATTTTAATTATTTTCATGTATTTATTTTACATATTTGTAACTTTATTTTGTTTGCCTATTTATCCTAAATTGTAAAGAAGATTTATGCCCGTTTGCACCCTGGTCGATTAAATATTTAATCATCGATTTTCGGATAATTCTATTGCACCGCTATTTAAACAATGATTAAAGTTTCGATTAACCCCAAATTTTCAATCGGTCGATTTTGTCTAAATAAGTACTGACATTTGTCGAAAGTTACTTCAAAATGGAAATTGAATTCAATTTATTAGAAGACGACAATGAACTAGATGTAATTGATTTAATTAACTTTGGTGTTCCACGTCAGGTGGTGAACCCAAGAATCAATTACTTTGATATCCTAGATGATAGTAGTTTTCAAAAAGGATTTAGATTGAATAAACAAAGCGCCTTATACTTATTAACATTAATTGAAGAGCACATAGAATTTGCAAGTGATAAGTAAGTTTGTAATAAGTAATATTAAGGTTGATGTATATATTTTTTTATTATGTTCAAATACAATATTTTTTCGTCAGGTAAAAAATTAAACCCTATCGCTCTTTTCTGTGACATCTAAAAATTATTATTTCCTATGTCAAAATTATATTTGTATTAACTCGTTTAAAGTGAAAACATACCTTTACTTCAGCAACTGACATTTCGTCTCAATTTTTAAATAACATCTGTTTAAATAATTACTACCAACACAACACAACTAAAACTCGAGGTTTTTACAATTCGCCAACATTAAATAATTAAAAACCCTCACATTTTTATTTATAATCTAACTAATGCTTTCTATGATCGCCGATTTACTAAGCAGATGACGGTGCAAACAAAGCAGCTTGATTAATCTAATCATTGATTTACTAATCACTGATTCTAATCGAGCGGGTTGTAAACGGGCATAAGTGTCTTCTTAATATATAAGTGGCCCAGATGCAAAACCATCCATACGCCTATTTTTGGATTTCTAGGTTTTTGCTGTCAAGTTATCAAAAACTTCTATAAACTTTTTTGTTATGAGAAGGTTAAGAATCACTGATTTAGATAACAAGGTGATAATATTGTTAAAATTTGTTATAAATGTCACAGTTTTGGCATTTCCATGTTCGCCTGTTATAACTTTAACATTTTACATTGATGGCTTTCTCATTAAAAGACTTGATTTGTCGTTATAAGCACTGGAATTTAGCCATGTCTGGATTTCAAACAATTTGTCTAAATCCAAAAGTGAAAAACTTAAGATTTTGTGAGAAAATTACTGAAAGATGGGCGTTTCCATTAGATTTGCAGGCGTTCACCAATGACCCTAGCGCCGAGCCTGTATGACATTCACATATATAAATATTTTAGATAACAAACAAAACTATAGAAAATCTAGTTTAACATTTGATTTACAATAATTGTACATTTCGTATTTTTGTTGTAGTTCAGAAAAAATGTATTTCAAATCCAACACAACAATAATTTTAAATATGATATAAAATTTAGCTTATTACTTATTTACAGAGTATGCAATAATTACTGTTGAAATTCCGTTAAAATAATCTCTACTAATTTATTACAGTAAGTGTTGAAACTGCGTTAAAATAATAATTATAGCAAAAATGTGTGCAAGAAGAAGATTTTATCCGGGTTTGTGATTTTAGAAAGCCGACGAATTATCTCGCATTTCAGGATGTTGCGAAACCTCCTTTAAAATTGGCTGGATTCGCTAATGAATGCGCAGCCAAAACAAAAAAACTAGCGCAATTTCAAGAAAATCCAAAAACATGTAACACTTTTGACTTCGGTGATGAAACACCGATTAAATTCGACCCTGATTTACTTTGTTATTTAACTCAATTAAATTAATTTAGTTTCTTGTTCAAGTGTTCACATAGCGATCTCTTGATTTAATTTGTTATTTAACTCAATTAAATTGATATAATTTCCTGTTCAAGTGTTCACATCGCGATCTGATTTACTTTGTTATTGAACTCAATTTAATTAACTTAATTTCTTCTTTAGGTGTTCACACAGCGATCTCCCGAGGGTTTTGGAAGGCCTCAAAGCAATAGGCCAATACATCTTCCAACCAATCGATGAGTTAATTTTGGAAAACAACAATCTACCATCCTTACCAGGAAAAGCCTTCATCCCGCTAAAAGTGATGCGTTTGATGCTCCGCCACAATGGCCTGGAACGAGTTTCAAACGGTTGGCTTCACGGGCTCGAAGACTCCCTGATGGAGCTCTTCATCGTGGAGCCTGAATTGCGCAGCCTTCCAGAAGAATCGCTCTATAATTTAAAATCATTGGAAGCGGTTACAATAGAAACTGGTTTGATGAAGAGGATACCCTTATTTGTAAACCTGCCTAAATTACGGTATTTATCAGTTGAATCGGAGAATTTGCTCGAGCTAACTTCAAGGAGCTTCAAGAAGTTGCCGGAGTTGGAGAAGGTGCAGATTCACGGGAGCGTCCGTTTGGAAAGATTGGAAGCAGGGACTTTTCAGGATTTACCAAGTTTAAAATTGATCAACATATCGTTTTGTGGGGTTAATTGGATTCATCTACGCGCGATTACCCATTTACCTTCGTTGTCTGAACTATCGCTTATCGGGAATAAGATTTCTGATGCTGGAATGGTTGGTAGGGGTGTGAGGGATTTGCCTTCTCTGGAGGTCGTAAGGTTGGATTTTAATGACATCGATCGGCTCAGCGAAGCATCGTTTGTTGATCTTGTAGGGTTGAAAAAGTTGTACTTAAGCAACAACAAAATCACAGAGCTCCACCACGGAGCGTTCCACAGAGTGCCGAATTTGAGGATGGTTGATTTGAACAACAACATGGTTAGAAGGGTGCATCCTGAAAGCTTCCTGCAACACTCCGGGAGTGGTTTAGAGGAAATCTTCTTGATGAACAACGATGTTAGCCACATAGCGGAATTGCGATCTCTTCTAGATGCCCTTCCAAGGTTAACCTTTTTAGACATGAGTTTTAATAATTTGGAAGCCATACCATTCGGAGCGCTGCGCGGGCATCCAACCTTAGAAGAGCTACACTTAGATTACAACAAAATCCATATTATAGACCGCGAGGCTTTCATGGCAATGCCCGCGTTGAGAGAGCTCCGCCTGAAGAACAATTCTTTAACAGAGCATCTCCAAACGCCTTTTTGGAATCTCCCTGCACTCAAAGGCCTCGATTTATCTGGGAATTACTTCAGGAGGATCGAGCCTAGGCTACTAACCAATCTACCCTCTTTACGCAAGCTTGATTTAAGCTCGAATGATATAACCTTGCTCGATTCGGCCAGCTTTCTGCAAACACCAGAGCTTGAAAGGGTGAATTTTTCTTACAACGCCTTAACGACAATCCATCCAGCAACCTTTAGGCATTTACTGAATCTCTACGAGCTCGATGTGAGCTACAACGGCTTGATAGAATTCGTGCCGGGGTTGCCCAGAGGAATCGAGTATCTTCATATAAAGCGGAATTTAATTGGAAACATCCCGCCTCCGCCTTCGCTAGATTTGGATTTACCTGCTTTGCGGATGCTGGAAATTTCGCAAAACGGAATCCAAAGAATTCCTGGTGCCGCCTTCCGCTCGCTACCGCAACTCAAGAAATTATTCATAGGCAGAAATGCTTTGCAACAACTAGAAGAGACTTCGTTCGCAGGACTATCGCGCTTGGAGATGTTGGACGTGCGCGAGAACCGGATCTCCAAACTCCACCCGTATTGCCTAAAAGAACTAACCCATCTGCAAGAGTTGAATTTACGCGAGAACCGCTTAGACGTGTTAATCCCTGATTTGTTCAACGGTTTGAATAATTTGAAAAAGTTGGACATCAGCAGGAATCAGCTGAGTGAAATTCTGCCCGGAACTTTGGAGAACAGCAGAGGGTTGGAGGTGATGGATGCTTCGCATAATTCGCTGGTGCAACTACCTCCCGGTCTACACGGAATGAAATCGCTGAAGAAGCTAGATCTAACCGATAATAAGCTTAAGACGATACACCCTGATACGCTCAACAGCCTAATCTCTTTAGAGGATTTGCGAATGTCGAGGAATTTCATCCAGGAATTACGGTCTGGAGCTTTTAACAACCTCCCTAATTTACGCTCACTGTATTTAGACAACAACGAATTGACCGATATTGAGCCTCACTCGCTAAAATCCCTAAAATCCCTCAAATCCATCAATTTTAGCCAAAACCGCTTGATTGAAATCCCTAACTTAGCCTTCTCCGAATTACCCTCGCTCCAAATCGCAGAACTGCAGGAGAACGAGTTGAAATTAATCGGGAACAACGGATTCCATCAAGTTCCCCACTTGTTGATGCTCAATTTGAGTGTTAATCACTTTGTCGGGATGGAGGATGCGGGTTTAGCCAGTTTGAGGTCTTTGGAGATGCTGGATCTAAGCAATAATCGCTTATCGATGGTCGCTAGTCCGAGTTTGGAGAAGATGGAGTGGTTGGTAGAGTTGAGGTTGGATAATAACAGGATTTGCTCGGTGAGGGGTGCCACTTTCAACGGGATGCCTAGGTTGAGGGTGTTGAGTTTGAGGAATAACAAGATGATGTCGTTTCCTGAGCACGCCGTGCAGAAATTGAGGGGGAATATTGCTGTTCTTGATATAGATGGTGAGTTACAGGTTTTTTAGTAATGCTTCAATTAAAACGTAGAATGAACCCACTGAGCAAAGAAACGTTGATTTACACGTTGCATCAATGGTACCGCGCAACATGAAACGTTGCGTTTTAAGTTGCATGAATGTTGAAAAAACGTTGAATAAACGCTGAATGTCCGCCTGCAGGAACGTTGCATGCTTACGTTCAAAGAAAAATGTTGCTGCACCGTTGACAAAGCAACGCCTATTTTTGTATGCAACGCAACATACGAATGTATGTATGTATGTTAAGTTGTATACGATGAATGCATAGAATCTGAATTGTATACAACCCGATGTGCAGTGAACGTTATAGGAAAGTTTCTCTCGTAATCTGAATGCAAAATTTATTTCTGGGTTTAAATGGGTCAAAAAATACAAATATATATTGGTAACAAGAAAAAAACCAAAACTATCTTACAAAAATTAATGTATAGTCTAGGGGAGACAGTACCCCGGAACCTAAGTATCTAGTACCTTTAAACTCTGCAAACATTAAAATATTGTTAACAAGTGCACTTGAAACTTCAATTGAAATCAGCGGTTTATACGCGTGGCGCATGAAGTAAAATTTCGAGTTTAGAAAAGCCCAGAAAATTTGTCTCGGGTCGCTGCGCGACCCTCAACAAATTTTCACTGGGCTTTTCTAAACTCGAAATTTTACTTCATGCTTAGTCTGGGAGTGGAAAATACCCGCTTAAAGCTTTCAGTTGAATTCTTAAAAAAAAACAACGAATATCTGCAGATTTACTGCATATAATTGGGACAAGTCCATGAAATGTGTAAACCACCATGCTGCATTACAGCAACAGTTTCAACAATTATACAATGTTAAAAATGAAATGTTACCATTTTTAATATATATGTTTACAATGTTTACAATACAATGTTGCATAAAAGTCAAATTATAATGATTACATAACGTTGTGTTACTTTGCCGCAATATTTTTGAAACGTTATAAAACAATGTTGAATTTTAGTATCATGTTTAACATTTCGGTAATATATATAAATCAATATTGCACGAAAACGTTTATACAATGTTTGTAACGTTGCTAAAACTTTGTTGTAATAACTTAAATACAATGTTTTATTTTAGTATCATGCTCAACAGCGACGGCTCGCAGCCTAACTTCAGGGTCGGCCAGAGACCCAAGGTAATATCTATCCGTTATTGAAAGTGACTTTGTGGTGCAATTCCTTGTAATTATAAAGCGTGATCCCAACCTCAAATTTTGTGTGCCTTGGCGCTGTGGCCTACCCTGAAGTTAAGCTGCGAGCCGTCGCTGATGTTCAATCTTCGTGTAATATTTAAAATGTTTCCGTGTTTAGTGGGAAAAAGCCGTCAATGCCGGCGAAATATTGGAATCAAATAAAAGTGTAATTTTATTCAGCCCAAGCCGTTAACACCCACCAAACTTAATCCTTCGTCAGATTTTACGGCGAAACTTCCCTAGTGGTTTTATCGAAATAAAGACACATTATTATTATTGAATATTAATTAATATTACACAATTTGTTATAGGAAATCCACTGGCTTGCAGTTGTAGCATCCTTTGGCTACGAGCGTGGCTCCAAGAACAATCCATAATGGGACCCAGATGCTCAGACGGGACGTTACTCCGAGAAATGCGCTTATCCCGACAAGAATGCTTGGAAGAAGAGCAACGTTTGAGTGATCCAGTAGCCCCAGGCTGCGAAGCAGAGCTCCTCTCAGTCCCAGGCACTTATGCAACCGCCCAAGTCTTCACACAACCTTGGATGAATCTCCGCGAAAACAAAACCAAGCTTTCGTTGAACAACAAAAACCACTTAGCTCCATTACCAGAAGAAAGCGATTATTTCTATGATGATTACATTGATTATCCTTTTAATAATGACACTTCGACGCAGGCTACGGTTGTTAACGTGAAGAATTTCAAAAATCAAAGCTCGCATTACATTTCAGGGGATACGCCAGTGATTTATGCTGCTAGTAGCAAAAACAGGACCAAAGTTCCTGACACGCCTAAAGGCGTAGTTGGATCACCTAGCAGCAGCGGGTTCACATTTTTTGGACTTCCACTCCCCAATTTGAACCTGAATAACATTTTAGGAGGGAGTGTAAGGATGGATGATCCATCAAAAAGAAAGGTTTTAACTCCCGCTGAATCGATTACTGCGGAAAGAAAGACGGCTATTGTGAATAAGCCACCTAGGATACAGCTTCCTGTTGTGAGGCAACCCCCTGATCTTCCAGAGAGGCAGAATATTATAGGGATGATGCCGCCTTCACATCCTGAGATCCACAAAGGAGGCTTCGTTCCGTTAGTTCCTGGTAGTTTGGGAGGATTCACTCCAATAGTCGGGCCGTTGCAGCCAAACAAAACGGCTTACAGTGTTAACATCGAGAGGGTCAACTATACCCAAGCTACTAGTTCGTCAGTGCACGCCCCAAGCACTATTTCTCCTAATATTCAGTTTAAATTGGAGCAAAACACCGAGCCTAGTTTTTTAAGCAAACGAGGACCATTCACTCATCCAACGCAAGCTTACTACAGCACAACTGAGGAGGTCGTGAAGGAATCAACAACGAAAACTCTAGATGAGGATTACGTGGAGGATGAAGATGATGAGGTGGAGGATGTTGAGGAAACCACACCTAAAACCCTAGAACCGCAACTAATCCCCAAACTAACCACCAAACGCCCTGATATCGAAGTCGCAACATCCTCAGGTTTGGAAACCTTCGAGGACATCTTCAAAGAAGTCGTCGATAACGTTTCATTACCACCTACAGCCGTGACAACTGAAGTTGAAAAAATCTACACCACAACACCTCCTTATATTAGAACAGCCAACGAAAACCACCCCAAAACAAATGTTGATGGAATTAGCAACTATCCCAAAACAAATGTTGATGGAATTAGCAACTATCCCAAAACAAATCTTGATGGAATTAGCAACTATCCCAAAACAAACCTTGATGGAATCAACAACCACCCTAAACTAAACATCGAGCAAGATTTAACCAAAACAAACGAAAACCAATACAGCACACCCAAAAAAGACCCAATAGGCACACCGTTATCAGCCTTACTAATCCCAGGTGGGCAGCAACCCCAATTCCGCCCATCCGGACGTCCGATAATCACGAAAGTGCACAGCCCCCACTCTTCCGGAACTTCAGCCCTCCAATCGGATATTGAAATAGAAACAAGTGAGGATGATGAAGAGGAGGAGGATATCACACCCCAAGCTCATAATAGGGATGGTAAAAACGGATTTTTGGACGCAACAACGCTGGTGCCGGTGCAAGGAGGCGATGAGTCAATGAATTGGTATTTTGCGAATTACAACAAGACGAATTTGGAGCCTTTCATTGGGGATGGCCTGTATCCAACGGGAAGTGGTTGCGTTGACGTAAAAGGTCAGGCTGTTTACAAATATTTGACTTTCTTCACGATTTGTTACCTGTTTTTGTACTAACTTTATAGAAATCGATGTGCTTATGGTGGTTTCACACTTATACACTTTGAGGTGCAAGTGTTTGTTACGCAATTTGCATCTTTACAAATTATAAAATGTTACTTTAAGATCAAGTCATTAACAGCAAAGCAGTTTTAGAGTTAACGCTAAAAGTTGATTTTCGGTAAAATTCTGCACTTATTTTTATGATTTGCTGTAATTGAGTTATTGTATTATTATTTCTTATAAATATACATAATTATACGGGGTCTCGTTAGCCGAGTAGGTTCGAGTCCCAGAGGTCGCGGGTTCGAGTCCAGTCTGATGAAATCATTTATCAATAATAACTTCATGGATGTAGTGTGAATGTATTGTGGCGTCCAAACGAATTAAACAAGTGTTAATCCCCCCCCAAAAATAACATAATTATACGCTGTAAATTTTCAGGCATTTATCGATTTTATAGAATTGTTCAATTTGAAGTTTAGAGCGAGTGTTTCCACTCCCAGACTAAGCATGAAGTAAAATTTCGAGTTTAGAAAAGCCCCGCGTAGAAAATTTGTCGAGGGTCGCGCAGCGACCCGAGACAAATTTTCGCGGGGCTTTTCTAAACTCGAAATTTTACTTCATGCGCCACGCGTATAAAACATTGATTTAGTCTGAAGTTCAAAATATACTGGTTAGGTTAGTTTATGATTTATGCAAGATCGCTAAAATATATCCTCTCCTTAAGATACCACACTTTTAACGAGACGATCACGACACGAACACGATACGAGCACGAGACGTTCATGACACGAGTGTGTTGAACGCCCCGTGCTCGTCTCGTGTCGTGCACGTCTTGTGCTTATCTCTGGTCGTGCACGTCTCGTGCTCGTGTCGTACTCGTCTCGTAATTGTCTAAACAAAGTGAAGTGAAGCAGTCTAAGGGATATCATGAGCATCATGTTCAACATTCGAGCAATGTTTAAAATGTTTCCGTGTTCAGTGGGTAGTTACCAGTTACTTATATAGTTTATAAAATCGTACAATTTAAATCTTTAAACGAGTGTCGTCCACTCCCAGACTAAGCATGAAGTAAAATTTCGAGTTTAGAAAAGCCCCGCGTAGAAAATTTGTCGAGGGTCGCGCAGCGACCCGAGACAAATTTTCACGGGGCTTTTCTAAACTCGAAATTTTACTTCATGCGCCACGCGTATAAAATATTGATTTAGTCTGAAGTTCAAAATATACTGGTTAGGTTAGTTTATGATTTATGCAAGATCGCTAAAATATATCCTCTCCTTAAGATACCACACTTTTAACGAGACGATCACGACACGAACACGATACGAACACGAGACGTTCATGACACGAGTGTGTTAAACGCCCCGTGCTCGTCTCGTGTCGTGCACGTCTTGTGCTTATCTCTGGTCGTGCACGTCTCGTGCTCGTGTCGTACTCGTCTCGTAATTGTCTAAACAAAGTGAAGTGAAGCAGTCTAAGGGATATCATGAGCATCATGTTCAACATTCGAGCAATGTTTAAAATGTTTCCGTGTTCAGTGGGTAGTTACCAGTTACTTATATAGTTTATAAAATCGTACAATTTAAATCTTTAAACGAGTGTCGTCCACTCCCAGACTAAGCATGAAGTAAAATTTCGAGTTTAGAAAAGCCCCGCAGAGAAAATTTGTCGAGGGTCGCGCAGCGACCCGAGACAAATTTTCACGGGGCTTTTCTAAACTCGAAATTTTACTTCATGCGCCACCCGTATAAAACACTGAAATATTGTGAAGTTAGGAATATACTAAAAACATTTTCTGTAAATGAGTAATAATCAAAATATTTAAATAACAAAATATTTACATTTTTCTTCATACATTTTCAAGTCAGGTCAAATAAAAAGTTGTATCAAATTAACTTATTTAGTAATTGAATTAACAAATAAATAATAACATTTCGTTTACGCATCAATGGCGTTTAATGGGTTAAATTTACAAGCAAATTTAAAATAAATTGCGCCACAAAAGTGTACAAGTGTATTCACACCATTAGTTTATATTTAGATTTATGTTGATTAGGTTTGTATATAAAAATGTAAGTTTATTTTTGTTTATAATGTATATAGTATTAAAAATGTAATAAAGTGATTTAAAATTCAAATGTTATTATTTAGAATTACACAACTTGATTGTAATAATAATACGGTAAGTAAAAAAAAAACTCGTGTGTGTAAAAGTAGCGGATCAAATGGACGAAAATAAATTAGTTCGTGAGATGAGCAAATTGTTGGCACACTTTTTGCAAATTGCACCAAACTTGGAGACAAACTACCGTTTTGAGTGAGCCATTTGAACAATTTCGCCAGGGTTTAAGCAATTTTGCAAGAACATTTAGGAAAAACGGTTCACTGAAGCAAATCAATGCTGAAAGAGAAAATGTATCTACTTCAAATATTACTTCAATTTGTGTTAGCGAACGTTGACCGGCAAATGTGTACATTTCCCGCTAAATGTACGCACCTCAGTGTTTGGAATATGTTAAAGCAACTGATATTTACCCATCAATTTCGGAATTTATGCACATTATCAAGAAGTTTATTGTAAAAGTAGATTGCGATGTTCCTTTTAATAAACGTTGATCGAAAAATGTGTACATTTCCCAGTAAACACCTTAGTGCTTAGTAAATGTTAAATCAACTGATGTTTCCTGTCAATTTCGGAATGTATGCACATTATCCAGACGTTTATAGTAAAAGTAAAGCGTACTTTAATATCTAGTAAACACACATGAGCGAGCAGCCTTAGAGTACGGACGTGCCAAGAGCGAGTGAATTAAAATCGCTAAATTTATTGTTAAATTAAATAAATAATCAACATAACAACCAACAAAACGGATATCACCCCCAAAAAGGGTGTAATCCTACAAAAATGGAGGAAATAGAAGTGGACGATTCTGATTCATCTTTTTCGGATGTAATGGAAACCGACACACATTCTAATGCGGACAAGGACGCAGCGGGCAAATTTATCGCCTTAAAAAGAAAGAGAGGTCGTGGACGCGGACGGCCGAAGAAAAAACCAACTCAGGTGATAAAGAAAACAAATGCAGGTAAATTAAATATACCCAAAACAACAAATCCAGCACTACAACAGTTTATAAATAAAACTAACACTTTATCGGCCTCTCAACCTCAAGCACAACCCCCACCACAGCAACAACAACAACAACTACAATCAAAAACACAAAAGCAAACACTACCACAGCCACAACCACAAACGCAAACACAACAAATGCCAATACCATCCTCATCTAAACATTCACCGACGACAGCCCATTCAATCGCTCTAGAAAATATTATTCTACGACCCAGCCAACTCGGAAATCAAACAATACAGTGTACTCCCACACAAACCGCCCACATTAAACAACAAAATACTCTGCAAAACACTCTCCTACCAACTTACAAACACACATATATAGTTAAACCAACAATAGAACTAACAAGAATCCAAATGGCACACATTTGGGCGTCTAATAAATATAATATCACCGACATCGAGATAATAAAAACAAAATTTGGATTTGTAATCAAAGTAAACCAAGACATAAATCAATGCAAAGCTCAATTACGACATCTAATAGCTGAAAAAGTAATCACGTCATACTACGAACAGAAAACCACCAACCCTATCAGATCACAAACGAGTTTATCATACTGCTGCGTGATTCGTGGGGTAGAATACGAAATTCAAGACGAAAGCGTAAGTGATAGACTAAACGAGCTAGGTATCACCCATCGATTTTGTAAACGCATCACTGCGAAAGCCACTGGACAAAAAACTAGGATGATACGCGTAATAACTGCCTCACACGATGCCTACACCAAACTACTCCACGAGAAATTCCGCTATCTCTGCAAAGTATACCAAGTAGAAGAAAGTATGGCACCAAACCCGATACCCCTACCATGTGCCAAATGTAATAAATTCACCCACACCACGGAAAAATGCAATGAAAACATCTGCTGCGCCAAGTGCAATGGACCACACAACACTGCGGCATGTACCACAGCACTACCACCTAAATGCAGAGCTTGTGGAGATACATCACACGGAGCCTGGTCCACCAAGTGTCCGAATAGACCTCTGCAACCATTAGAAGGAATTCCTAACGTAAAGATCATCCCCACTAATAAAAAATCCTATCAAATAGACCAGAAACTAACCTCAAAATCCCGAGTCCACAATCCCATCACCGTCCACGACTTCATAATAGACACCTACACCACTGAAATAAACAATAATAAAAACACAGACAGACAAAACCTAATAAAGAAACTAAAAGAAAGGTTTATTACTTCATACCGCGTCGATGCCCATGCGTCGTTTTCGGGAAACCGAATGTTTATTGTAATGTTCGACCTCGATTTCCCAGATATTATCCCAACTGTAATTCCAACAATTGGCGTATGTTCAGGATCAGCAGAATTAGTAAGTAAAAATGGCGAATAATGTGGGCTTCTTATACACTAACATAAACTCCTATACCCAAAAATCCCACCTAGTTTCTCATTTCGTGTTCAATAATCCTATCCAATTGAATATGATGGTAGAAACAAAATCTAAAACTCCAATCCACTATCAAAACTGGTCCAATATCCAAATCCCAGTGACTATTGCAAATAGAAACTACCGTGGAAGATCCATAATTTCAGCTCACCCTTCCATTGGCCTAGGAAAATGTAATCCACCAAAAATTATCAATATTCTTAACGAGTGTTTGCATACTACGCTTTCATTTCCTTCATTTCAAATCCATCTATTCTTAGTTTACGTACACCAATTGAAGATACAATTTTCACAAAAGCGTCACTGTACGATAACGCAATAATAATAGGAGACTTTAATGTAAACGCAATAAAAAGAAAACATATATCCAATTTCCTACAAAATTCCAACTTTATACAAATAAAAACAGACCCAACTTTCATTATGAATCCCAATCAATCATCCACTCCAGATATACTGCTATGTACTCACAACCTGAAACCCCTAATTCACTCTCTGAAACTAATTCCCGACCTATGCTCAGACCATCTCTCCATATACTTCCAACTACACATTCCAGATCCCCATCACAAATTCTGCCGGAAGCAATACCCGACTACAAACGAGCAAATGTCACACAAATCTTAAATGATATACAGCATTTTATTTCAAACAACCCCTCCATCAATCCTAACACTACTTCCCAATTTAACTCTCAACTAGCAAAATCGATCGATCTCCACACACCAAAAATTCCCAAACAATACTACAAATATCCACTTCCAAAATTCATCCTTAGACTAATTAAATATAAACGACAGCTTTACAGAGACTATAGACAGTTAGAAGACGAAAACATAAAGATGACTTTCAACAGACTGAACAAAGACATAAAAATACTTGTAACCGAATACAAAACCCACAAATGGCTAGAGGCCTGCAGAAATATCAACAACCTTCACGGAAAAAGATACTGGACAGAAATTAAAAAACTAAGTAAGTACAAGAGACATAACTTTATTTTCGAAATTAAAGACCCAGTAACACATAGCATATTAAAAACAGACAAGGACAAAGCAGACACGTTTGCAAAGACACTTAACGACACTTACAAAATGACCAACGACGTATCATTCGACGAAGACTTATACAACACAGTAAATGACTGGTACGAAACCCGCAACCTTCCTGAACCCCCTCCGCCTCCCCCTCCTGACGACAAATTTGACCAAAGTACATACTATCAACTGCTAAATAACACCAAAAACACGGCTCCAGGTCACGACAAAATACATCGAACTATCCTCAAAGCCCTTTCCACGGATATCCATGAATATATCCTAAAACTCCTCAACTTTAATTACATCAACCAAACTTTCCCTCCAGAATGGAAGCACGGGGTCATT
Source organism: Philonthus cognatus (assembly GCA_932526585.2). Classification (NCBI taxonomy): domain Eukaryota; kingdom Metazoa; phylum Arthropoda; class Insecta; order Coleoptera; family Staphylinidae; genus Philonthus; species Philonthus cognatus. The sequence continues at coordinate 54,528,566 of OW052241.1, read as the reverse complement.
TCATGTATCCTCAAACCCAGCCTGAACCCTACCCAAGTCACTAGCTACAGACCCATCACACTATTACCAGTCCTAGGAAAATTATTCAAATCCCTAATCAAAGAAAAAATCCTATCGCACATATTAAAACACATCCCCAACCACCAATTTGGATTCCTACCCTCCCACTGACAATCCTTACTTCCAACTGCCAAACAACTCATTTAGAAGGAAGAAAATCATCAATTCTATTCTTAGATATATCGAAAGCTTTCGATTCAGTATGGCATAAAGGGCTTCTATACAAGTGCAGTATCCTAAACCTACCAATCCATTTAATTAATCATATCCAAAATTTCCTCTTCGATCGTAAATTACAAATCAAAATCGGACAAACCCTTTTTTCCCTTTCTATCCACAACAAGGGGTACCCCAAGGATCTCCACTTTCCCCTCTACTCTACAATATATACTGCCACGACCTATACAACCTTGATACCATTTCATAAACCCCTCCTGTTACTGTTTACAATTCGCAGACGACACCGCCCTAATAACCCATTCATCTACCTTACCTGCATCACTAGAATCCCTTCAAACATTTATCACCACCACATCCTCTTGGTTCTCGAAATGGAGACTAAAAATAAATCCAAGCAAATGCCAACTGCTCCTACCCTACCATCGCATTCCTCCAAACAATCCCTTCTCAGTTATGATTAACAACTACACAAGTTACATATCCCCCTCCTGCAAATACCTAGGAATCCTCATTGATCCCAAATTATCTTTCAAGGAGCACACTTTAGCCATTCAAAATAAAATCAAATGTAGATCAAAACACTTTCGCTGCCTTACATATAGAGCTGAAGTCATTAATAAAACAACAGCTCCTAGAATATACAAAATGATATGCCGTCCGTTGTTGGATTACAGTTCAATACTGTATACCAACCCTTGTACTCGCACCCTCAATAACCTTCAAGTATCCGAAAGATCCTCACTCCGTATATTAACCAAACTCTGACATCCACCTAATCCATTATACAATCCTTCCAACACCCTTCTCTATGAAACCACAAATGTAGTCCCCATTGAAGACAGACTTCGGTTTCTCGCCGAACGATTTGCATGCAATGAACAAAACTTCGAAATTCTAATAAAAATGTGCATCCACAGAAATCCCAATATACCTCCTAAATTAAAAAAACCCCCACACAACCCTCTTTGAATATATATCCTCCTTCCATCAGCCTAACCCACAGTAAAATATAAAATTAATAAGACTGGGCAGAAAGACTTATAGTCGATAGCCATTATGAGTAACATAGGATCATAATTACAATTAAATGTTTATGTATATACTGATAATTTATAATGTTAACTGTCAATAAAGATATTGATATATATATATATATATATCTAGTAAAGAAATACGGTGCGATCATTTAAAACAGGATTTAGGGTAGGCTTTGAGTTTTAAATTAGATTGGCACTACTGACTGTTAACACATAGTTTACCATAAACTCAAATTTATTCCATCATTCAATTAGCATTCTGGGCAACCGCACAAAAAAAATGCCGCCTACTCTAAATCATAATTTAAATGATCACACGGTATAGGGCAGTGTATTCGATTTATTTTATTGGCCAACCAAATTTGGGATTTATTTTTCTTAGGTTATTCTTCTTTAATTATTTGGCTGTTTGTCATGTAATAACATTGATATATGAATGCCACGTTGCAATTTATTAATTCTTTGAGAGCAAAGTGGTAACAACATACTAAAAGAAATGTTCCGCCACATAATTAATCTTTAAGATAAGGTATTTAAGGGGATTATTGCAGTGTAACACGTCGATCGTGTTGGAAAGACCCACATAGTTTAGAGTAGCTCATCCGGTGCCAAATTTACAGCGCAAGTGGGGCGAATACAGTCAGAGAGAAAAGCGGCAGTTCGCTGTGCATTTGTGCATTGCTCCTTGGCATGAACGGATGGGGTCTCGCGTCGCGTGGAATAGACGAAAAAAAAAGCGTATAAAAAAGACGGACCGAAAGTGTCGATTCGTATTATTTAAACACGCTGATAATATATACAAGCTATGTATTGTTTTCAATTCGTTAGAAAGCGATCCTGTGTTATTTTTCGGTATTTACAAAACTGATGATTCTTATTCTTGTCATTATAACACATTATTTTTACTTTTAAGACTCCAGTTTCGACAGCCGAACAAACTATGTGTTTTATTTTATTTTATTAAATTATAGATTATTTCTTAAAAATATAATAATAAAATAATTCATGTTCATAAGCTCATTGTGAATATTTATATGCCGGACATATATGAAAAAAACGGAACATAGGATTTTCAATGATATTTTTTAAATGGGAATATTATCTTCCCTAACTGCTATTGCCATGAAAATAATGTGTATTAATTTGGCCTCTGCCAAATTGGGTAAATACCCCAAATTTTGGGGAGAATTTCAATTTATATTCGGTCAAATATTCTAGTTTTTATGAATGCAACAAATAAATAATAGATTGAAAAAAATTAAACGGAGAGCTGCCCTATTTCTGTATGTTTAGTACAGGGTTTACAAAATGATGATGTGTATAAATAGGCTCAGTCAACTTAGCCCCCCGAAGTTCGACTTTTTTGAAAAAAGCGATTGCTCTAGACCGGCCTTAGCTAGCGCCACAAAAATTAGAGCTAGCGCCATTTAGACAAGAAAACTACGGGGATATGAACTTTCGGGGGGCTAGGTTGATGCTAGCCCCCCGAGTTTGGATTTTTTAAGTTTTTTACACTATTCGGATTCCTCAGAGCTAGCGCCAGCTAGCGCTACCAATTTAAAAGCCAACGCCACTCCCACAACCCCAAAAAATTATAAAACATTTTTAACCCTGGCCCCCTAAAATGAGATGTTTTAAATCAAATTGGGTGGAAAATATAACTTAGAGCTAGCGCCAACAGAATATGACAAAAATATTCTCTCGAAAATATCAGATAAAAAAAGTTCACATCCAAATTTTGATGCGAGAGCTTTCAGATCCTGTATGCGTATTGCCATTTACTTCCTGAATTTTAATACAAAATGATGTTTGGCATATAATATACCGCTTCCAACAAATATTTCGGCGTTGTAATAACTTTATTTATGTTCATAGACACTGGCTATTAGAAACATGATGCCTAGAAGACAGTAGCGTAACTGACAATTGTGTTTTCACTCCTAGCTAATTTAAATCGTTATAACTCAAGAACTTACCGTACGATTTAAAAAACTCTTTTGGCATTGTAATTACTATACTAATGTTTATAAACACTGGCAACGAGATAGCTTGCGCTAGTAAGACAGTGGCGTAACTGACGATTGTTTTTGATAATTGAAATCGTTATAACTCGGAAACTAACCGTACGATTTCAAAATTTTTTTTGGCATTGTAATTGCTATACTGAAGTCTATAAACACTAACAACGACATAGCTAGTAATATTAAAGGATACATTAAAATCACTTGGTTTGTTTCACTATTTGTTTCTATTTACTCGACTAGTTTCGCTTTTTACGGCATTATCAAAGTTCACTCTTGATAATGCCGTAAAAAGCGAAACTAGTCAAGTAAATAGAAACAAATAGTGAAACAAACCAAGTGTTTTTAATTTATCCTTTATTATTATTTCAAAATGTTTCACGAAGTGATAAATGAGAAAGTTATTCAAGAGATAGCTAGTGCTAGCAAGACAGTGGCGTACCTCACGGTTGTTTTTTTTTACTACGTGATAACTTAAATAGTTATTACTCGGTGGAAAACACTCGTTGGGAGTTTCAAACTGAACGCTTTTCAAAAACAATGAATGCCTAAAAATTTACCTAGTACACATCGGGTTATGTATGTACCTAATCAAAACATGGGTATCTTTTCGATGCTACAAAATTGTGATTAAGCTCCTTTTGTTGATATTCAATTGACTTTATTTTCATTCTAACACAATCTATCTCAATATCCTAATTCTACAATATACAGGGAGTTTTTCTTTAAAGTATACGTATTCCAGATTCACTTTATTTTCTTTAAATCTTTAGATATATGTTGATTTTACAGGAATTCAATTTGAAGCTTTAAGCGAGTGTTTTCCACTCCCAGGCTAAGCAGGAAGTAAAATTTCGAGTTTAGAAAAGCCCCGTGTACTTTTCTAAACTCGAAATTTTACTTAATGCGCCACGCGTATAGAACTCTAAAATTTTGTTAAATTTATGTATATTTGAACCTTACTTGAAATCAGCGTTTTATACGCGTGGCGCATGAAGTAAAATTTCGAGTTTAGAAAAGCCCAGAAAATTTGTCTCGGGTCGCTGCGCGACCCTCGACAAATTTTCACGGGGCTTTTCTAAACTCGAAATTTTACTTCATGCTTAGTCTGGGAGTGGAAAACACTCGTTTAAAGCCTTGAATTGAACTTTTTTTAAAAAACAAGGAATATTTAAAGATTTAAAGAAAATAAGCTAAATTTGGAAAACGTATACTTTAAAGAAAAACTCCCTGTATGTTATTATGTTGTTATGTTATTCAACTTAAATATTATTAGGTTATTACTCATATTAAGTTTAAGATTCATTTCTTGCCTGATGAAGTAGCAACTCTCTAAGCAAACCTAAATATCTAATCCATGTTACATATCAAATATTTAGCTTAAATGTTTTGATAGTTGTTGCTTACATTATACGGCTCAGTCAACTTAGCCCCCCGAAGTACGACTTTGTTGAAAAAAACTTGTCAGTTAGGCTACTGTTTTCTAGGCATCATCTTTGTAATAGCCAGTGTCTTTGAACATACATAAAGTAATTACAACGCCAACATATTTCTTGGAAGCGGTATTTTATATGCCAATCATGATTTTGTATTGAAATTCAGCAAGTAAATGGTAATACGCATACAGGAGCTGAAAGCTCTCACATCAAAGTTTGGATGTGAACTTTTTTTTACCTGATATTTTAGAGAGAATATTTTTTCATATTCTGCTGGCGCTAGCTCTAAGCAATCTTTTGCACAGAATTTGATTAAAAAAGTCTTATTTCGGGGGGCTAGGGTTTAAAATGTTTTATAATCTTTTGGGGTTGTGGGGGTGGCGCTAGCTTTTAAATTGGTAGCGCTAGCTCTGAGGAATCCGAATACTGTAAGAAAACTTGAAAAATCCAAACTCGGGGGGCTAGCATCAACCTAGCCCCCCGAAAGTTCAAACCCCCGTAACTTTCTTGTCTAAACGGCGCTAGCTCTAATTTTTGTGGCGCTAGCTAAGGCCCGTCTAGCGCAACAATTATTTTTTAAAAAGTCGAACTTCGGGGGGCTAAGTTGACTGAGCCGTATAAATAGAGAATTGCAATAACATTCAATTACAATTCATTTATTCCTTATTTACTTACTATCAAAATATGACTCGTCATAAATCAGCCAAATTTGAAAAAAATATATTGGGCTCGGTGAAATGTTGAGCAAGAAGTTTGTTATTTGAAATGCATTATAATAACTACCTTATTATTATTATAGTTCTATTTTTTTTTTAAATAATTAACGATGAATAAGCACGCAGTTAAACCCTACATTTTTTTAAACATTTGTCAAACAAATATTACCTGTGCTCAGTAAAAAATAGTTGATTTGTAACATTAATCTACGACAACGCCATATTGGTGTTATTCTTACTATTCTTATAGTTTTGATATCATTGATTCGTTGATGAAGTCGCAGTTCGTTCAAATAGGTCCGATTGCTAGAAACTTTACAATTTACTTTAATAGTTTTATTGCGAGAAGTTCAATGGCATTTAACAACTGCTTTAACAACTAAAGATTTAAGACGAAATAATGATTTGAACAAGACTGATTGTTATTCGATTTCTTCTGGCTTATTAATCAGCTTAAAAAACTTTAAAATATAATTTAATAATACCGACACTGTCAAATAATAAGGAAAGACAATGATAAAGGTATATTACACATCTTTATTTAAATTAGTGAAACATTTCGTGTTTTCTATATTAGTGAACATGCAGTATAAAAAAATACTTATTCCATTAGCAGTCAGAAAGCATGAAAATAAAACACTAGTACAATAAAATATCGATTATAATTGCGAAATATTAATTTTACGAGAATAAATGCTAACGACGCGAGCCGATTTTGTTAACTATGATTGAAAAAAGAAAAGAAAAACAAACACGAAGCCGTGCAGCGTTCACCGGCCCAGGGATAAACGCTGGCCGCATGCTGCTCGCCCCTCCAATAATTGTGCAGATGAGTGTACAACGCGTTCAACTAAGAGAAGATCCGCAAGGCGGCGATATTTTACGGTCTTATTTTTCAAGATTTTTATTTTAACCTGACTCGGGCATGAGCTATCGCATTCTTATGAAATGTTCACATTATATTCCTTATAGTATATACTAGTAAGATATGGGAATATTTTTTTTAATTTTGAAAAATTTAACATTATTTTTTTCATACCTCTGAAAGCAAATTGTTTAAAAAAAAAGTACTTCGATATTTTACTAGATAATTGGGCTTAATATACGCTGTCAAAATTTCAACTTTCTAGGACCTTTAGTTTTTAAATAAACCTAACATTAAATTTCAGACCACTGTTATATTCCCGTTAGCACCTGGTAACCACGTAAAAAACATAACCTCAAATTTATTTTTAAGGGATAAGTCAGAAGTACAACCAGAGTATCCAACCAAATATCCAACATTATAAAAAAAATCACCAGATCAGGTTGGACAATAAAAGAAAACCGGATAAAAGTACGAATTCCTTGAAATATATTTTCTCAAAGTCAAGCTTTATGCGCTTGAATCATTTGCTTTCTTAAGTTTTAATTGCGATTTTATTTGATTAAAAATTTACACCATTTTTACTTTAAATATATATGATCACATTCTAAAAATCTTTAATTATGTCTTTCAGACACAAGAATTGCCACAGGAATGGAAGCGGGGCACTATTATCTGTATCCCTAAACCCGATAATGATCCTCTTTCACCTTCTAGATATCGTCCCATTACCCTGCTTCCAGTCCTTGGCAAGATGTTTGAGGACATAATTAAAGATAAAATCCTTGAATGTGTTTAAAACCTTATTCCCCCATACCAATTTGGTTTTGTAAAACACCGAACTACCACACTTGCCCTTTCCATCCTTACTTCAAACTGCCAGACAGCACACCTCGAAGAAAAAAAATCCGCCATCCTCTTTTTAGATATTAAGAAAGCATTTGATTCAGTATGGCACAGGTGTGTTGTTTAAATGTAATGTATTAAATATCCCACCCTACCTCCTGAATATTATCAATAGCTTCCTCTCACATAGATCCATTAACATCAGAATCTGTAACACTATTTCACGATCCATTTTCCCTGAACAGGGGGTTCCCCAGGGATCACCTCTTCTTTACAACCTATTTGTCCTAGATATTTATAATCTCGACCCTAAATTTCTTAACCCTTGTGCCTATCCTCTGCTATACGCAGATGACACTGCCCTACTGACACATGCGCCCACGTTTGAAAGAGCGTTAAATATTCTTCAAGAACTCATCGACACTATTCAAACTTGGTTCGCAAAATGGAGAATCTCAATCAACCCTAATAAATCCAAACTACTGATTGATTTTCACCGCCTCAACAATTCTCCATTTTCAATCACTATTTACAACATTCGAATCCCATCATCCTCATCCTGCAAATATCTCGGTGTTATATTCGACCCTAAATTTAAATTTAAATCCCATGCCCTAAACCTTAAAGACAAGGTCAAGAATAGAGCGCGACATTTCAGATCACTAACATATAGAAATCAAGGAATTTCGACCAACACTGCAGCCCACATTTAGAAGATGATCTGTCGCCCTCTTCTTGACTATGCAGCTATTCTTTTCCACAATCCTCGTTCTGCAGTCCTACAACAAATCCAAGTTGATGAATGTTCAGCCCTTCGCACACTTGCCAAAATGAGACACCCCAATAATCCCTTACAAAATCCTTCAAATACTCTCCTACACGAAAAAACAAAAATAATCTCTATTAACCAAAGACTTGAACACCTATCCGAAAAGTTTGCAACCAACCCCCTTAACCTAGACACCTTATCCCACCTGTGCCTCACACGCAACCCTAACATTTATCCTAAATTCAAAAACCTAAACACTACCATATAACCAATTCATTTCATTACTTCATCAAGACACTAACTGACGTACCGAATGACATTACCATGACAATTTACAATTTTGGCAGAAAGACCACGGGTCAATAGCCGATTAGCAACAAGAAGATATCAACTTTTTAAAAATTTATATATAAATATACATGTTATGTAATTGCTTGTTGTTAATAAAGATTGTTGTTGTTACTTTAAAATCGACAAAATAAACCAAAATCTGATGTTCAAAAATATATTTTCTATATTCATACGTTACAATTATTTTCATCATCTTCTTTTTTTACACAAATACATTTTGTAATCAAACATTTAGGCACACACGTAAATACGTAAAATCGAAACAAAAAATATAATAAATAATTAAATCTACCGAACTATAATTAAAGGAAAACAACTGTACAACTCATTTTATCAATTATTAAAAAAAAAACAGGGTGCGCTCTCCAATTAATTAAAAATAGAAATAAAAACAAAGCTGATTAATAACCATAATCTTGTGTAATTGTTTTTAATAGTCTGAAAATGTAAGGAAAATCAAAAGGAATTCGTTTATAAATAAATAAATGAAACAGTATTAAAAGGTTCATTTGTACTAATAAGTGAAAATTATTATTTTTTAAATATGGCTACGATTTTTTAGTGGTTAGAAATAGGGATATACGGTGAAAAAAAACACTTGTTTTTTTCCATGATTTTATTTTCAGTTTCCTGACACGTGTATTGGTCTTTACAGATCATCAAAGGTTGACGACAATGTTGATGTAAAAAACCTCTGATAATGATCTGTAAAGACTGAAACACGTGTCAGGAAATTAAAAATAAAATCATGTAACAAAACAAGTGTTTTTCTTCACCAAATTTGTACATCCGGTTCCATCAAGAGTGTAGCGCAACAAGCATTAACTATATGAAATAGGGAAATTGTAAAAATCGTGTGATTATGTCCAGTTTTACCAACATTAAATAAACTCGTTATATTATGTTGTAAATACATGCATGTTGTAAATACATGCAACAAATTGTTAATTTTTTAATAATAATAATAATATCGTATGTTTAATTAAGAAAAACTCTAGGAAAATATTGTAGGTTCATAACTCTGAAATTATATATTATAATTATTATGTCTGACGTTTTATATGTCAATTCTTAAAGCGTGTAGCCAATTTAAATTTAAAAAATTAAATCATGGCACTCTAGAGGTCTTTTTTTCCACTGATCATATGATATTTAATACCCAACAAGACAACCCAATTACAGAGTAATATTACAAAAATATAAATTCTTAAAATAATTCATTACCAAGAATTGGTAAAGAATAAATTTGCGAAGAAAGGTTAAAAGTGTTTTATTTCAAGTTATTCAGCCTGATTCCGTACACGAAATGTTAAATTTAACGTTCATGGCATAAGATCACAGTCTAAGCGCGTTTAGTTCTTGATATGTATACTTAGATTGTTAGGGTAAACGTATACGTTAAATTCAACATTTCGCATACGGAATCGAGGAGATTATCATCTTCATGTAACTCACCCAAATTTGGTTAAAATAATACATATAAAGAAAACAAAATTACCAAAAATGAGTTTACGTGATATTAACAAGAAATCGTCAGATTCAAATCTATCTGACATCTTCTTGCTAAAAATTAACAATTTGCTACTTGTATTTACCCAAGTTGGTGAAATTGAACTTAAATCATTATGTTTAAAATGCTGAATAAATTAAGGCTGAAAAGCCTATGGTCATTGTTAAGATCATCATGTATATTGAAATTGTATTAAAATAATTAACAGTAAAAAATAAAATCAATGTTTACCTTCCTCTGCCATTGATTTTTGTTTTATGACTCGTAATTTTTATGTAAATCATCTTTAGTTGAAATTAAAAGTGAGGAATCAAATATATCGTTTTGACATTCTTTTTAAGTTATAGTTATTACAATAATGTTTTTTTCAATAAATATTTTAAATCTACCGCTTTTATAATTCGTACTGTTTATACGGCGCATGTGACTTCTGCGTGTCACTGGTTATTTCTCTTCGCTGATTGGTGTGTGTTTGTGTGTGTGTAAGATTGTCCTTATAAGTACGGCGCCAAGGAAAGGTGACAAAACAAAATTTAAAAAAATAGTTTAAATAAATTCGTTAAATTGTAAATTCACTAAAAAATGTTAACTTTAATTTACACACGGGGATCAATTGTCTCTCATGATTTCGAAATGCACGGAGCCTTCGCGCTGTTGGTTGCCGCCTCTGTAGTTGATGTTCCTGGCCCAGGCTCTGCATTCGATGTTGATTAAGACGTTTGCTAGAAAAAGAAAGAATGATATTTGAACACAAAATTCCAAACATAACTGTTTTATTGACTATTATGGGTAGTTTATGCTGCGCGTAGGACTTTTACACGTGTCTCTGATGTTTAAATCAACACTGGAGATTTTAACGATGTTAGCTCTAAAAATAATATCTAATGATGAAACGAATGTTTTCCACTCCCAGACTGAGCATGAAGTAATATTTCGAGTTTAGAAAAGCCCCGCGTAGAAAATTTATCGAGGGTCGCGCAGCGACCCTCGACAATTGTTTATGGGGCTTTTCTAAACTCGAAATTTTACTTCATGCACCACGGGTATAAAACAGTGGTTCAAAGTGAAGTCCGGATTTTTAAAATCGATGTATTCGAATATTTTTGAGAGGGCACACTAATTTAATTTTTTTAAATATAATTTTAAATAGAATGTTTATTTCAATTCATTTTCGATGACAATGTTGATGTAAACAAACAGCATTTAACTAACATAACCTACAAATTTGATGTAACCAAACAAGATTTAAGAATCCCAACTCCGAATTTCATGTAAACAAACAGGATTTTACAAACGTAACCTCCAAATTTGATTTAAACACTAGAGATTTTAACGATGTAAGCTATAAAAATGATGTTCAATGATGAAGGAGTGTTTTCCACTTCCAGACTAAGCATGAAGTAAAATTTCGAGTTTAGAAAAGCTCCGCGCAGAAAATTTGTCGAGGGTCGCGCCAGCTACTCATCACTTATATTTCGACCATGTAAACCGGAAAGTTTGTTGTGGTCCTCCTACTTTTGAGACAAGGTATAGTGAATAAAAGTTTCGATAGTGGAAAAACTATGTGGTTCATTTTTCTACGAGGGGTAAGGTTACAAAATGTACATGTTTCATTGCAGGCTTTGTAACCGTACTTTTTGATCACCCCTCGTATCTCAACTTACGTTTTGGAAGGATGATTTGCACAGCTACCAAAGGACTCAAATAACCCGGGTCGTTGGTGTAAGGGTAATAATACGAGGGGAATCCCCATGAGGGGTAGTATTCGAAAATCGAGACGTGCTCCTTGTCGGCTGGGTATTCGCCCTGGCAGCTTACCCAAATTTGATCCCTGTTCTAAAATATTGTTAATAAAATTAGCAATTTCATTTTGAAAAAATAAAAAAATTAAAACTTACTTCCGAGGTCCTGATTTTCAGCTTGAGATTTTCAGGCATGTCAGATGGTAGGTTCTCTGGGTCGTTGTAATAATCAGGCACCCAACCATAAATCTAAAGTTAATTAAAAAATAATAATAAAGATAGATTTATAATATATTCGAATTCGGAGAGTTAGATGTCGTAATTTTCATAAAAAAATCAATGTTTTTAAGTTAAGAAATATATATATACTTAATGACATTAGAAGCGTAACACCCAGAAGGAGTTATTATTTTAACTTGATTTTTTGCCAGTATGGTAGTCTTACATCAAGAATAAAATGATTACATTTTCAAGAAATTTTATTAAAAAACAATCTAAAAAAAATTAATAATGTGTGTGGCGACCCCTTTGCTGTATACACTCCTGTAGACGTCTGGGCATCGACAAAATGAGATGGTCGATGTCTTCTTGAGGCATCTCGTTCCAAGCAACTTGAATTTCATCGATCAACTGTGCTAGAGTCTGTGAAGGATGGTGCAAAGAGAATATTCTTCTTCCCTGATATCCCACACATGTTCAATGGGATTTAAATCCGGCGAACGGGGCGGCCACGCCAAAACATTAACACCAGCTTCATTAAGAAAGTTCATAGTTCGACGAGCAATATAGGGACGTGCGTTATCTTGTTGAAAAAGTACGTCTGGGCGGCCATCTAAATAAGGCAACAAAGTCGGTCGAATGACGTCTTCCACATAACGCGCAGCTGTCATACTGCCTCGAATGAATACAAGAGGTGATCGACTACCATAAGCAATAGCCCCCCAAACCATTACTCCAGCAGTCCTGTGTACATGCCTCTCAATAGTAAACCTAAGATCAGGTCGTTCTCCACGGTAGCGTCGTACCCTTCTAGGGCCATCATGCGTGCCTAGACAAAATCGTGATTCATCGCTGAATACGACATCGTGCCATTCTGCCTCCCAATGCTGCCGTTCTCTGCACCAGTCCAACCTTTGGCGACAGTGTCTCGCTGTTAAAGGAAGCACTAATCTTGGACGGTACGAAAGAAGCCCAAAGGATTGAATGCGGCGATATAAGGTTCGCATACTAACGGGCCTACCTTCTTCTCCAATCCATTGATCACCGATTTGACGCGTAGTAGCGAAACGGTCTCGCAGGGCTATTTGTCTTAAGCGCCGATCTTGACGTTCTGTGGTACGCCTTGGTTGACCAATTGGTCTTCTTCTTGCTCCTCTACCTTCTTCTGTCCATACCTGATACACACGTATTACAGTTGCTGCAGTGGAATCAATACGGCGGGCAATTTCGCGATAGGACATACCGACATCTCGATAAGCAACAACTCGACCCCGGTCAAAATCGCTCAAATGGTGATATTGTGGACGTCTTCGGACTCGAGGCATTTTATTTAAGCTTAACACACTCAACGGAAACACGAAAACTAAAAACATCTGTACTAAACAGCTCATATAAATAGTTTTATCAAAAAAGAAAAAGTGAAATATTTTTTTTTCACAATAAATATAAAAGGCACAAGGTTGAAATTGTTATCAATGTATGCTTTAAATATAGTCACTCTGTTGCTAAAATATGAATTCAAAAAAATCATTCCTTCTTGGTGTTACGCTTCTAATGTCATTGAGTATATCATTGAACATATTTTATGCAAAAATAATCCTGCAGTGAATGTAATCCTACCGACCAACTTCCCGATCCATAAGCCGCCCGCGCCGTCCCACCCCGCAGATAATGTAATGACACCGACACCCATCTCGAACCTTTAGCCGCTAAAAATAGGTTTAATTACTTTTTGGTTTTTCCGATAACCCGTCAACTATATATACCGCGCACATAGTTTTAAGAATTTAGTTTGTTATTGATAATGAGCACCTTGTGTCTCGAAATGTACATCTAACATAAAAATAAAAAGTGAAGTAAGGAATAACAGTCTTTCTATTTGTGATTAATCATTTCACGTAAACTCGAAACAATACAGTTATATTTTATGCTAATTTTAAGATTTTAAACAGTTATGGTGTTATTCTGAACAAAAATGTTAGCGTTAACAGCGTTGTTATTTGCTAGCATCGACAGATGTTATGAGTATACGATTCCGGACAAAATGTCTGTCAACTAACAGAGATGTATATTAACATTTTCGATGTTAAGCAACACTTGCCAAAATGGTCGATTACGAGATTGTTTAATAGTATATTTTGAGGTTATTTTGTGGTCTGTGTTTTCTATCAACAAAAAAACTCAAATGGATAATAATATTATTCCAATATTCATATACATGCTTTATGAAGAAGATTACCAAAGGTATGTAAATAGCCAAGCAATTAGAATAATACACGTAGGTTATAATTATTTTTATAGGAATTACATGTGTTTACAATGAAGAATTTTGCACGATTTTTCTAGTCTCTGAACCGCTAAAAATGTACAATTAACCAAGTGGAGTGGAGTGGAATAAGATAATTTTTTATTTGAAAATATAAGTCATTTTCAAATAAAAAATTATCTTATTCCACTCGTCTACTAATAATTGTGGACCAGTTATTGTACAATATAATTTTTCGTATATCAACTTCTATTTGTTTGGGATGCAATTATCGCCTAAAGTCGGGTTAATGATAACAAAGTACATAATCATTATCCATTTCCAGTAAATACAATTCATATTGTTCATGACTAATTTTTTTCTTTCGCTTTTTTGACTGCATAAAATGAACAACAATAGGCAAAATTCGCAGATAGCTGTAGACCTAATCTCCGGCGTCATGATTGGCCATAGCAGCGGAAATAGATGACGTAAAACCCAAAATAATAAAAAAAAAAATTGGCTCAAAACGTATAAATTTAAAATGCAATGCACTACTTACTCCTCATTCGATGTATTGTGATCTAAAATACTCATTTTATTTCTAAAAATAACCTTAAAAACTTATTATTAATCATCTATCATAACATACATGAAGTTGGTCGCGCTGTAGAAGTTGCACCGTTGCCAATTTGTACACATCGGATTGTTCAGAATATAGTTTTCAACAGCACTGTTCAATTTCACATAACATTGCAATGTTAATAACATCGATGTTCAGAATAGCACCATTAATAATGATAATAATAATAAATGTCTTTTGACTGAAAGGAGTCCGACACTCCGTCCGTAAATGGATTTTATCCTCCCACACCACAAAAAAGGCTTTATTTCAATACTAGAATACAAATACAATTTTATATTGAAGCTTAACTGCTGTAGCTGCACTTGGACTTACTCTGTTCAATTTTAAAAACACACACGGAGAGGAACTGTTGAAACCGTAACCTTTTTCAGGACCGCAGGGTCCGAAATCCTTGAGATTGACATCGCACACTTTTCCTGGATCTGGCTTTTTTCCTGGACTACAAGTGACTTGGTTTGTTCCTCCGTTGCTGTCTACGTACGCTACAGAAAGAAGAAGTCTATTTATTATCTGAGATAAGAAAAAGCACAAGTTACTTAACCCAGCAAGTTTTGTATATCAACATTCTGTTAGAACTTCTAACAAGCGTTGCCAACCTCTGTGAACGGAAAATACCGCATTTCAGTTCTTGCGCGAAATATAAGCGTATTTGAGTTTTGACGTATGACTCGAAAACAATTGAAGATAGACATATTTTGATTGGGTACATGAAATAAGCTGTTAAAAGAGTTCTGGAAGTATATATTGTTTTTTTGTCTATCATTCATGTAAATAGTGATTTACTTGAAGAAACCATCGAAAATGCTACACACTGTACATGTATTAAATTTCTACATTAAATTATCTATGACATTCATTACTGATACAAGTTGTAGATTCATTAAATATCTATTATATTTATTTGACAAGTTTATCAATATCTCAAAATTTAATGTTTAAAATACCCTACTGTTAAAGCAGGACTGCATCTGTTCGCAGTAAATACACCCTAAGTTTGGTCATATTAAAAAAATAGAGTATATATTGAACATCTATACTGAATTATTTATGACATTTATTATTGAGTTTGTTTTGACAAAGAAAAATTGTCGAAATTGTAAGACTAAACACAATGACGCTCTTAAATACCATATTTAAGAGCGTCATTGTGTTTAGTTTTACAATTTCGACAATCTTTCTTTGTATTTGTATTTCTTTGTATACTGCGCCGCAGTAAGGAAAACTTGCGTCTGAGGTCAATATAAAATTGGTACCCTCAACTTGACAGTCATAATTAATGTCATGTGTCACTATAAACAGAATGTCGACTAATGGTCATTGTCACTATTGACACATGCTAATGTTGTACAGTCATTGCCGTAGTAAGGAAAACCTGCGCCTGGGGTCAATATAAAATTGGCAACCTCAACTTGACAGTCATAATTAATGTCATGTGTCATTGTAAACTGAATCTCGACTAATGTTAATGGTCACTATTGACACATGCTAATGTCGACTGTCGGTGCTGACTTATGTCCAATAAAGGTCAACTTTCAAAAGTGTTGGCTATCAAAGCATGTAAAGAAAATACGAAAAACCTGTTAAAATATTAGGCTTTTGTGCGCGTTAAACTGTTGGAAATACAAAGAAAAATTGTCGAAAATGTAAAACTAATCACAATGACGCTCTTAAATACCATTTCAAAACTGACGTGATATGTTAAAACAACTTGAGAAATGAAAAACAAGCAGAAAATAGAAAAACAAACACGTGATAAAATGGTCATTATTATTACGTTATGCTGCCAAAGTGCTCACCTGAGAAACACACCTGGTCTGCGGCAGGCGAAAAGGTTCATCGCCTTCTCTGCCGTAAGAGCCGGACAGTTTCTCAGGTTAAGCAAGGGCAACCTAAGGCTCATAACCGGCCTTCTAACTGGACACTCCTCTGAAGTACCACCTCACCAAGATGGGTCAGACAACTGATGCCAACTGCAGGTTCTGCAACGAGGCACAACAAACAGCAGAGCACCTACTTTGTGAATGCCCTGCCTTGTCCCTTCAAAGAGGGAACTACCTGTCATCGGCCACTTTAAACACCGAGGAATTGGTACACATTAACCCTCAAGTTATAGTAGACTTCATAAGAAGTCTAGACATTGAGGGACTCAAGTAGGTCAGGGATAGTTACAAAAGATCTTTTAGGTCGAGGTAACTTCGAAAGGCCCAGAGGCCATACGACCCACCGACCCCATAACATAACATAACATGTCAATAGTAACCCGATTTTTGTTGTTGCCATTTCCACGATTTGGTGACATATTTAATATAATAATAACCATTTTAACACGTCTTTGTTTTTCTATTTTGCCAGTTTTTACAGCTACATACACACCCACACGCACAAAATTCAAAGCCTACTCTATGATCGCAGGGGTATTATTTGTATTCTGAATATAGACAATATTGTTTCTATATTGAATGCTAATATAGTAACAATATACAGGGTGTCAATTTGAAAACAATCAGTGGTACCAACAAACGTTTTTATTGTTACATAACAAATGCAAAAAAAATTAAATCAATTTATTTGATTTTAAAATTGTTGTCAAATCAGGTATTATAACAATTTAACCCCATAAACTTTTACCGAACGGTTTAGCGTAGACACCCTGTATATTCACGAAGTATCACACAGGGATTTTTTAAATATTTTTTAGTGAAAAAAAACAACAATATTTTTGGTGATACTTACGTGCTAAAAATTCGTCAGTAAGTTCCACCCATTTCCTGACGGTCGTCGCGTTTCGCCCATTGTACCAAATCAAAGAACCTTCCTCTGTCCTGTTGGATTGCGGCCTGAATCCCAAACCGGGATTATTTCCTATTAGGCCGTTATCTTGCTGCCATTTCGGCTCTCTTTCATTAATGGTAGAGAGCATAGCTTGCATGCACATCGCGAACAAAGCCCCCAGGACTACGTAGAATATGGCGTAGAAGATTAAAATTTGCACTGAAAGAAAACAATAAAAAAATTAAAGTGTGATATATTTGCTTATAACTTGCATTTTAATTGTATCGTATGGAAAAAATTGTAGGTTTTTTTTTTGGCTTTCGCCTGGCCTTAGTTACTAGACTATTTAGCCATCTTTCAATTGTTATTTTGTATACATTTGTTAATTAACTTATTAGTAAGTATAACATACAACTATATATTTGGACGTCACAACACATTCACACACATCCATGGAACCGGAGACGAGTATTTTTCGTTAGAAAAATTACTCGCCTTCGCTGGGAATCGAACCCAGATCACCTCCGTGACCGATTGGCGAAACCGGCGGCTCAACCGCTCGGCCACGGCGGGTCCAAAAATTGTAGGTTGGCAACTCTGGAATTATATATTAAAATTATTGTCTGACGTTTAATATGTCAAATCCCAAAGTGTTTAGCCAACTTAAATTTTAAAAAAGATGAAATCATGGCTCTCTAGAGGTTTTTTTTTATTAAACATACGATATTAACTTAATATCAAAGATTTATTACTTTTAACGTACATTTTAAAAATACCCTCCACGTCGAGGGTGTTTCTGATACTCGGTTTGAGGCTATTTTTGTTAAATTTGCGGAATTTAAAAAAATTATGATCTGTCCATCATAGCGCTTACCTTGTCATTTAAACAATTGATAATCAACTTGTTAAAGATTTCACTTGAAGTCAGTGTTTTGTATGCGTGGCGCATGAAGTAAAATTTCGAGTTTAGAAAAGCCTAATTTGGCTTGGTCGCTCCGCTTCGCTACGCGACCAAGCCAAATTTTCAGGCTTTTCTAAACTCGAAATTTTACTTCATGCTTAATCAAGGAGTGGAAAACACTCGTTAGAAGTTTAAAATTTAACGCTTTTATAAAAACAACAAATGCGTGAAAATTCATAGCGTGTGCATTGTAGGATATGTATTCTTAAATTAAAAATTCCCTGATTGCATGCCTAGGTTTATTTAATCTTCTATTACTCTTTAATACACGTAATATTGCATATCTTTAATAATTCAAATTTTAATGAAATGGCATTGATCGAACCCACACGTACATAAATAAATAAATAAAATAACAACAATACGGTTTGTGTGTCTACTATTTAACGGTAGAGTCACCTTGGCAACTCGATTTTCCCTAATATGTAAATATTTGTACATAAAATGTTATTCTAGTGAAACTGTAATTAATGTAAATAAATTAAAGTTTCTATAGATAATTGGCTAAATATTTGCCAATAAAAAAAAATATTTTGTTAGAAATGACGTAAACAATCAAAGTATTATACAATCAACATGAAATTTACAGAAGTTACTCAGATTTCATAGCACTTACATCTATTTTAAAGAAAATTAAATTACATGTATGTCAAAGCATTTTGCTAAAATATGTTAGGAGCACGAATAAAAAATCAACGAGTTATCAACATAAAATTAATAGAATCTGCACAGAAATTCATTAACTTTAGCTTTAATTGAAATTTAAATATATAAACTGGATTTTCCAAAATATCAAATCAAAATTGAAATTTCGTATATAAAGCGATTTCGGATTGATTTAGTTTGAAAAATTGTAAATCATGGAAGTTTTATGCAATTAACATAAAGTTCCCAGAATTTACTTAAAATTCATTGCACTTACATTTGCTTTCAAGAAAATTAAATTATCTTAACGCAGTTTGCTAAAATATTTAGCCAAAGTTGCAAAGTTGTGTGCAACAAATTTAAATTTTAGGAGCACGGGCAAAAAATCAACGGATTATCAAATCAACATAAAACTGACAGAATCTGTACAGAAATGAATAAACTTTGATTAGCTTTTATTAAAATTTAAATATATAAACTGGATTTTCTAAAATATCAAATCAAAGTTGAAATTTCGTAAAAAGGCGATTTCGGATTTATTTTGTTTGAAAAATTGTAAAACATGAACGTTTATGCAATCAACAAGAAATTCGAAGAATTTACTTAGAATTCATTACATTTACGTTTGTTTTAAAGAAAATTAAATTATCTCAACGCATTTTTCTGAAATATTAAGAAAAAGTTGAAATTCATACAATAAATTTAACGATTTTAGGAGCACGAGCAAAAAATCAACGGATTATCGAATCAACATAAAACTTATAGAATCTGCACACAAATTAATAAACTTTGATTGACTTTATTAAAATTTAAATATATTCACTGCATTTTCTAAAATATCCAATCAAAGTTGAAATTTTCTAAAAAAAACCGATTTAGGATTTATTTTGTTTGAAAAATTGTAAAACACGAAAGTTTTATGCAATCAACATGAAATTCACAGAATTTACTTAGAATTCATTGCACTTACATCTGCTTTAAAGAAAATTAAATTATCTCAACGCGTTTTGCTAAAATATTAAGCCAAAGTTGAAATGTTTCTAAAATATTAGTCCAAAGTTGAAATTCATGCAATAAATTTAACGATTTTAGGAGCACGAGCAAAAAATAAACGAATTATCAAATCAACATAAAAGTCAAAGAATCTGCACAGAAATTTATAAACTTTAATTGACTCTAATTAAAATTTAAATATATCTACTGGATTTTCTAAAATATCCAATCAAAGTTGAAATTTCGTAAAAAAAGCGATTTGGGATTTATTTTGTTTGAAAAATTGTAAAACACGAAAGTTTTATGCAATCAACATGAAATTAACAGAATTTACTGAGAATTCATTGCACTTACATTTGCTTTAAAGAAAATGAAATTATCTCAACGTAATTTGCTAAAATATTAGGCCAAAGTTCGAATGTTTCTAAAATATTAAGCCGAAGTTGAAATTCATGCAATAAATTTAACGATTTTAGGAGGACGAGCAAAAAATAAATGGATTATCAAATCAACATAAAACTCATAGAATCTGCACAGAAATGAATAAACTTTGATTAACTCTAATTATAATTCAAATATATCTACTGGATTTTCTAAAATATCCAATCAAAGTTGAAATTTCGTAAAAAAAGCGATTTGGGATTTATTTTGTTTGAAAAATTGAAAAACACGAAAGTTTTATGCAATCAACATGAAATGCACAGAATTTACTTAGAAATAAAATACATTCATTTGCTCTAAAGAAAATTAAATTATCACAACGCATTTTGCTAAAATATTAAGCCAAAGTTGAAATTCATGCAATAAATTGAACGATTTTAGGAGCACGAGCAAAAAATAAACGGATTATTAAATCAACATAAAACTTATAGAATCTGCATAGAAATTAATAAGCTTTGATTGACTCTTATTAAAATTTAAATATATCCACTGGATTTTCTAAAATATCAAATCAAAGTTTAAATTTCGTAAAAAAAGCGATTTGGGATTTATTTTGTTTGAAAAATTGGATAACACGAAATTTTTATGCAATCAACATGAAATTCACACAATTAACTTAGAATTCATTGCATTTATATCTGCTTTAAAATAAATTAAATTATCATAACGCATTAAGCTAAAATATTAAGCTAAACTTGAAACTTATGTAATAAATTTAACGATTTTAGGAGCATGAGTAAAAAATCAACGGATTATCAAATCAACATAGGTGTATTGATGTCACCTCGGGTGTGCCCCAAGGCTCGCATTGCGGGCCTTTGTTATTCTTATTATTCATCAATGACATTTCGCTCAATTTTAAAGCTTGTACATTTCTTATTTATGCCGATGACCTAAAATTATTTAAACAAGTTTTAAATGAAAGTGATTGTAAGGCGATTCAGGATGATTTAATGCATTTATTGGTGTTTTATGAATAAACTTGATCTTAACGTAAAGAAATGTTGTAAAATTACTTACTCCCGGAAAAGAAATATCTTTGATTATACATATACAATTAACAATAGTTCGCTCTCATCTGTTAAAGTTGTAAATGATTTAGGTGTTTTATTTGACCAAAAATTGACTTTTAAGGAACATATATCTCAAATCACATGCAAGGCCAGTAAAACGTTGGGGTTTGTTAATCGGTTTTCGTATAATTTCTCAGCTAATACTTTGCGCCACTTATATATTTCGTTAGTACGTCCTATACTCGAATATGCTGCACCTGTATGGTCCCCTCATGTCAACTGTGATGTCACCAGAGTGGAGAGAATCCAAAATAAATTCTTGAGACTTTATGCCTATCGAAGTGGACTGAATAATTATGATAAATTGTACATTCGCGATGTTTTAAATATTCCCTTGTTACACACACGTAGACTTGTTGCTGATTTATGTATTTTATATAACTTAATTAACGGAGATTTGATATGCAGTAATTTGTTAGTTCAACTTAATTTTAGTACATTGCCGCCTCATTTACGTAGACATAATAATCTTTTTAAAATAAAATTCCATTCGTCAAATTACGGATTTAACAATACTATATGCAGAACTATGAGATTATTTAACACATTGCCGAATGATATTGACTTGTTTAATTCATCAATCTCATTGTTTCGTAAAAAATGTTTAGACTACTTAAACTCTATTAATGAATAACATGTGTCTTTATAGTTCGTAGGTATTTTGTAACTCATACAAGTATAATTTAACTTTTAGTTTATTTGAATAATCTTGTAGTATCTAAGCCAGCATAAGCGCCCATTTTTGTATTTTTGTTATCGATATGTTTAATTTTTGTATTATTGTAAAAGTCGAAACGTTAATAAATAAATAAATGAATAAATAATAAATAAAAACATAAAATTGAAAGAATCTGCACAGAAACGAATAAACTTTGATTCGTTGTAATTGAAATTAAAATATTTCCACTGGATTTTCTAAAATATCAAATCAAAGGTGAAATTTTGTAAAAACAGCCATTTCGAATTTAACCAACTGAACTGAAACCATTCTACAACAGAATAAAATAAATATTACAATTAGAAAATAATAATGCTTTTAAAGCAATACAAAACAAAAAATAAACTAGCTTATAACTAAAATAGAAATAACAAATTATTGGTGCAATATCGGCAGAAAGGCTGCTGGCCGATAGCCGATTGCCAGTAATATTTGTTATTCTTCTTATTGTATTTTTTTAATCTATTTTTTTATATGAAATTTTGTACAATAAACTGGCAATAAAGATAATTTATATATATGGTGCAATGTAAAATACAAGTAGATTAACTAACAGTTATTAAATTCAGAAATTTATATGCTTTAATTTTACTATAAGAGATTCTAAAACCAAATCAAAATTTGGGTCTAAAGATAGTGAATTGCAACGTTGAGCGGATTACAAAGAAAAACGTAAATTAAAATGAAAATATTTGCGATTTTTTTACTTACACGAAAGTTTATTTCTGATTTGGTGTGTTCAACTGAAATTTGAGTCGATTACAATGAAAACATTGAAATTCATGCAATCAATTTAGCGATTTTAGGAGCACAAGAAAAAAATCAACGGATTATCAAATCAACATAAAATTCATAGAATCTGCACAGAAATGAAAAATCTCTTTGAGAGAAAAAAACGTTTCGTCACCCTGTTCACCCCCAAAATATTTTTTTTACCCCGTGAATATGGAAATCAATATTTCCGAGAAAGCAAAATCAAATCAAACAAAATATTACTAAGGAATACATCTTAATTAATAGCACAAAGAAGATCAACCCCTAAAATTACCCTTTCATTTTTTCTTATCTTTAAATGTAATATATATATTTTTTTAAATTCACAATCTTCTTAAATGTTGATATGTATCATATATTATTTCTTTTTATCATGAGTGTGTTTACTCTAATAAGCAAAAGTAAAAAAAAAGTGTCAGGCACTTTACCACCATATAATAAAATAATAATCTCCTGCTCGTCGTATGGATTTATATGCGTATGGAATTATGTGCAACGATTTAAACATTATTTTTTCTGAATTTGGCAATGGGCCATAGATAAATAAAAATTGTTATTCTTATCATTAATGTGTGTACTTTCATAATCAAAAGTCAAAAAAACGTTTGGAGCACTTTTCCACCCCCGAAAAAAAAAATGTCTTGCTCGTCACGTATGGATCCATATGCAATAAATTAAACATTATTTTTTCCGAATTTGGCAAAGGGCCATAGATAAATAAAAATTGTTATTCTTATCAATAATGTGTCAATTTTTATAATCAAAAGTAAAACAAACGTTTGGAGGACTTTTTCACCACCGAAAAAAAAATAATCTCCCGCTCGTCGTGTATGGATCCATATGCAACAAATTAAACATTATTTTTTCCGAATTTGGCAAAGGGCCATAGATAAATAAAAATTGTTATTCTTATCAATAATATGTGTACTTTCATAATCAAAAGTAAAAAAAAACGTTTGAAGCACTTTTTCACCCCCGAAAAAAAAATAATATTCTCCCGCTCGTCACGTATGGATCCATATGCAATAAATGAAACATTATTTTTTCCGAATTTGGCAAAGGACCATAGATAAATAAAAATTGTTATTCTTATCATTAATGTGTGTACTTTCATAATCAAAAGTCAAAAAAACGTTTGGAGCACTTTTTCACCACCGAAAAAAAACATAATCTCCAGCTCGTCGTGTATGGATCCATATGCAAGAAATTAAACATTATTTTTTCCGAATTTGGCAAAGGGCCATAGATAAATAAAAATTGTTATTCTCATCATTAATGTGTGTACTTTCATAATCAAAAGTCAAAAAAACGTTTGGAGCACTTTTTCACCCCCCCCCCCCCACCCGTTTTTTTTTTATTAGGTGTATTAAAAGAGGGTAGAATAGAGATATTTTGAGATAAAAATGAATTTTATGGAACATTGCCAAAGTAGAAAAAAATTGATTACATTTTTGGAAGGGATGAAAAATATTATTGGTAAAAATTATGGGTCAATTTTTTTTTTGGGTGATAACTTAGACATCTCTTATTGTGTATTTTAAATTTTATTCGATTTGTATTTTTTTTCTCTGAGATATTAATTTTTGAAATCTTAGGGTAAAACAATAGTTTAGTGGCGAACGGGGTGTCGAAACGTTTTTTTTATTTCACTTATCAAAAGAAGGTATAATAGAGATATTTTGAGCTAAAAAGTAACTTTATGAAATATTGCCAAATTAAAAAAAAATCATAACATATTTTTGGAAGGGGTGAAAAAATAAGAAGGGTAAAATTTTAGGGTTTTATATTTCTTGGGGTAATAATTTAGGCTATTTGAAGTGTATATTTTCAAATTTCATTTAATTTGCTTTTGTTTTTTCCGAGATATGAATTTTTTAAAATCTATTGCTGGATCTATTGCTAACTTCACACCCGTATTCAAAAGAGGCATTCGAATACTTTCGTTCAACTGGATTCGTGATCCGGATTCGTTACATTTTTTTAAGAGGATTCGTATTCGAGTCTACATGTGGGGGATTTGAATTCTTATATAAGGATTCTACTCCTTGTAAAAGGATTCGAATACTTACAAAAGGGTTTGAATCGTCAAAAATAATTCGAATTAATTGTCAGGAATAACATGAAAAATGTTTTATTGAGCGTTTTTAAATTTATCGTTAAATCACGCGTGGCGCATGACGTAAAATTTCGAGTTTAGAAAAGCCCAAAAAAACTAAATATCTGACTCCCTGTTACTCTGATTAAAGATGTATTTGTGTGTTTCTCAACTCCACTTCAAATCAGTGTTTTGTACGTGTGGCGCATGAAGTAAAATTTCGAGTTTAGAAAAGCCCAGAAAATTTGTCTCGGGTCGCTGCGCGACCCGAGACAAATTTTCACGGGGCTTTTCTAAACTCGAAATTTTACTTCATGCTTAGTCTGGGAGTGGAAACGCTCGACTCGTTCGAAACTTCAAAGTGAATGCTTTGATAAGAACATTAAATGATTGAAAATGTTTTTAAAAATAACCTAGTTTTCAAAATTTTGTTTAATATTTATTTATTTATTAACGGAATCTCCATTTTATTACATAAGTGTACATATACATATTGTAATATATGACAAAAATAACAAAAAACATAAAAATCATATAAAGAATTACATTGATTACAACCGACTAAATTATTACTGAACAAAAATAACAAAAACCATATAAAGAGTTACATTGATTACAGCCACCTAAATTATTACTGAACTAAAGATCTAACAGTCAATGACATTGGGTAGCCTAATACGACGTAACTGGACCTCGATCGAAGTAAAACTGACATGGTAGCCACAATCTGTAATGTTAAATTTTTCCGACATTTCCCCGACTAAAGACTTTTTCCCTGGCCTTTTAATATAACTTTCTTCTGTGGGAAACCCCCATTCTGTTTAATAGTTTTCATTGTTTTTGCCAATATTAAAGTTAATTTTATAAATTTTTACGTGTTTTGTAATTTGCCTGCTGATTTTGACAAATTTAATAATATCATATGGCTTTTTTGTTAGTGTTTTGGTCAATTTGAATATAATTCTCTGACTTACCCGGTTTTTATGATATTCAGTGAATTTTTTATTTACGTAAATTTCAGGCATTAGTCGATTTTATAATAGACTACAATTTAAAGTTTTGAACGAGTGTTTCCACTCCTAGGCTAAGCATGAAGTAAAATTTCGAGTTTAGAAAAGCCCCGTGAAAATTTGTCGAGGGTCGCGCAGCGACCCGAGACAAATTTTTGGGCTTTTCTAAACTCGAAATTTTACTTCATGCGCCACGCGTACAAAACACTGATTTGAAGTGGAGTTCAGAAACACACAAATACATCTTTAACCAGAGTAACAGGGAGTCAGATATTTAGTCTGTTATCAACGATGTTTAGTGGTTATAATAAATAATTATGTTTTGGATATTTTTGTTAAAACAACTGTTAACGATATTTATATATTAATGGTTGCAAAAAAATAATAAAATCAAATTTATTCTTAAAGGATTTGTATTCGTGATTCGAAAAAACAGGATTCGAATTTTCGATTCGAATCATATTTATCTCTTACAAATCCTTTATTCCAGTATTCGTGATTCGAATCATATTCGGATTCGTGATTCGAATCCTTTTTACGAGGATTCGTCCCAGCTCTGATAGAGACACATTAATATATAAATTGCATATTATATTATGAACATAATGTAAATATGTTTTATTTCACAGATATTTGGCGAGATGCCGTATAAAGATTTTAATTGAACTGACCATATCGTATGATGGAAAAGAAAATACCAAACCACAATAAAGAAGTACAAAATGGATATTTGATTCTATTTAAAGAGTAATTATGATTTTTTTTAAAATTGCCGCTAAATTTATCTAGTGATATTTCTGGTAACTTTTTATAGTGTAAATTGGGCTTTGGCACTTACTCCTAGTTTTTAAACAGACTATAGTTACAAGAATATGTAAATATATCAATTTCCTTAATGTCAAAATGCTGTGTCATTTAGACAACAATTCAAAAATTCGAATTCTGCCTAAACTAGAAGATAATTTTTCTATTTCGGCTTTGTTGTATTCATAACCAGCGTCTTTTTTTAAATGGTCTTAGTTTTGGTTTTTGATTAATAAAGGCGTTATTTTCAAGTTATGGTGTTTTATCATTTATTAAAACTGCTGCTAGGTAATAAACACAGACCCGAATTATACAACTAGAATATTATGAAAAAATAAGCATGAAGTACATATTCTGGGCTTTTCTAAACTCGAAATTTTACTTCATGCGCCACGCGTATAAAACACTGAAATATTGTCAAGTTCAAAATATAGTACTCATGTTTAATCTCACATTAATAAATTTTAAAAATGTTGTGCTTTCAAAATTCGCTAGAGCAATTTACTTTGGCATATGTTCAAAGAAAAACTCCGTGTGTTTTTAACTTCACAATATTTCAGTGCTGTGTCTAAAGCTTAAATACTTGGATTGGTCGCTCCACTTCGCTACGCGACCAATCCAAATTTGTAGGCTTTTCTAAACTTGAAATTCTGCTTCATTTCTTGAATTAATTTCTCATCTGGCACTTGGTGAAACATATTAGAATATGTAAAGTTATTTACATTAAAAACACTTGGTATTGTTTCACAAATTAAAATCACATTCCTTTGAAAATGGTCTAACAAACCGAAACTAGTCGGAATCAAATTTTAATTTAATTTAATTTTAAAAAACTTTACATATTCTGCTTCATGCTTAATCAATAAGTAGAAACACTCGTTAGAAGCTTCAAATTTGATGTTTTTAACAAAAATATAGAATACCTACAAAATTACAGCGTATGCATTAGAATATTTATTCTTAAAAGAAATTTTTCCTGTCAATATACAGGGTGTCCCCGAATGGTCTGTACAACGCTCTACCACATATTCTCTGAAACAAAATAAGACGATTTAAGTAAACTTATCTCTATCCAAAAGTGGTTCCTAAGCCATCTACGAGACCTCAAAGATTTTATTTTTTTCATTATTTTTCAAATATTTTTATTTTGGACTTAGGTAAGAAAACCTAATTTTGCACATTTAATTACATTGATACCATGCACTTTTTGCGATATGTTTCTTTATCCTACGTTTAAAGTAAGTGGTCAAACTAGGACCATCGACTTCTTAAGATACCTAAATATTTTTATTCAACAGGTCAAATCATAAGGAATACTTTTTTTCTGCAAGATCATTCAATTTTACGTATTTTTTGTCTGTTATAACACTTTGCTATTTTCCCCACAAACAAATATTTTTATTTGTCAAAAAATAGTAATAAAATTATGAACAATATTTTGCTTCTCAAAACAATTAACTAAGTAAAAATAAAGATAGGTACCTTACAATAAACACAAATTTATTAGTTTCACAACAAATGTTCAAACTGATTGCCATTTTCAGCAATACAACAATTTACACGTCGCAAAAAATTAAAATGGTAAAACACCAACATTGTTTTTAACTGTTTGAAACGCATTCTGTATTCGCGCCCATAATTCGTCGTGCGTATTTATGGGCTTACCATAAACAATAGATTTAATAGTTCCCCACAAAAAAAAAGTCCATTGGGGTGATATCCGGGGGACGTGGAGGCCAAGGCACTGGTGCGTCATTGCCTCTCCCAATCCATTTACCGGGATACTTCTGGTTTAAAAAAGTACGCACTGGTAAAGTGAAATGAGGTGGAGCCCCATCATGCATAAACCACATATCACGCCTAAGTAAAAGCGGCACATCCTCCAGTAAGACTGGCAATTCCTGAAGATGTTGTAAGTACTGTTCTCCGTTTAAATTTTGTGGTAAAATTACTGGTCCTACAATAATATCATTTACTATACCGGCCCCAACATTTATTTTAAATTGCCGTTGGAAATACATGGATTTAGTTGCATGTGGATTATCTTCGGAATAAACATGCTCATTTTTAAGATTTGTTATACCTCTTCGGGTAAAACACGCTTCGTCTGTAAACAAAATTGTCTTGGCGAAATTCCAATTGTCAATTTGGTTATTAACAATAAATTGGCAAAACTGAAGTCGCTTATCATGATCCTGAGGCATTAGCTCTTGAACTTTTTGAATGTGATATGGGTATAGCAGTTGCTCTTTAAACACCTTATGTACAACATTTTTAGATACGCCTAGTTCAGCACCTAAACGCCGGGTACTTTTAGATGGATCTTCATCTATCCGTTCTAAAATCTCTTCTTCAACATCCACAGTTCGTACAGTGCGTCTTCTACCACAATCCCTCGCAGAGTATTCTAAGCGGCCAGTTTCTCGAAGTCGCCTTTCTACGGAAGCAAATGTTTGATGGTTTGGTATTCGGCGATTTGGAAATCTTTCACTGTACACTCTTACACATTTGCGGCCATTACCTTCACAAAACCCAAAAACTAAAACAATATCAGTTAATTCATTAATTGAGTACATGACTGACGTTGTCACAAAATCACCGATAACTGAATTTCACAGGTGTCTCAATTTCTATTTTTGTAAATAAAGAATCAGTTTTTTTTTAGAATTTTATTTCTTTGTTGTTTTGACAAATAAAAATATTTTTTTTTTGTGGAGAAAATAGCAAAATTTTATAAGAGTCAAAAAATACGTAAAATTGAATGATCTTGCAGAAAAAAAGTATTCCTTATGATTTGACCTGTTGAATAAAAAGATTTAGGTATCTTAAGAAGTCGATGGTCCTAGTTTGACCACTTGCTTTAAACGTAGGATAAAGAAACATGTCGCAAAAGTGCATGGTATTAATGTAATTAAATGTGCCAAATTAGGTTTTCTTACCTAATTCCAAAATAAAAATATTTGAAAAATAATGAAAAAAAAAAAAATAATATCTTTGAGGCCTCGTAGATGGCTTAGGAACCACTTTTGGATAGAGATAAGTTTAGTTAAATCGTCTTATTTTGTTTCAGAGAATAAGTGGTAGAGCGTTGTACAGACCATTCGGGGACACCCGATATTTTATAATTGTTTTTTCAAAGTAAAGGAGAAATGTACAAATAAAACAAAAACAAAACAAACATAATTTGCCAACAGAGCTGCTTTGCTGAGGCCATTAATTGTGCAAGAAGAAGAAAAAGAATCATAATTTGCAACAACATCAAAATAAAGTAGTATAGTCCAGTCCACGAGAGGTGTCCTGTGACATTTAAATTTAAATTAAGATAACTTTACCTTAATTTACGGAATCTCCATTATAATCGATTTACAACTAATTTACACTATACAATAATTTACATATTTGATTTTATAATCATGAAAGTATTAGTATACTAGTATTAGTATACTAATAAATATGCTACAATATACTAATTAATTAATAATAAATAACTTAGATTATTCCCAAATGGCCCAAAGAATAGATTTAACGTTGCTAACGCCTTAAACAAATTTAATTCCCTAGTCAAGAGAATTTAGCATAAGATGCAAAGTAGAAGAAACAATGTAAATATGGTAATACCTCATAGAAAAGTTCTACCATAGATTTAAAATTTGTAATCAAAGGACACCTTTCGTGAATTCTACTATAGAGAGTAATTAGTTTACACAACATTGATATTTAAAATCATTGTCTGTATTATTTCTGTCTATATTTGAAGAACTTTACCCGACGTCTCTTCTATTTTGGAGTGTATAAACATTCCATTTCCAGAGCGCCAGGAATGTTATCTCGAATTTAATCGAAAACGTAATCTCCGGATTTTTTTTCTTCTACCTGCTTCTATCTGAAAACGCTTCGGATTTTGTTGTTTAATTCGTTTTGTGAGGAAGCCGTAGAATATTGATGTGCTATCATACTTATCATCATTAGCTCATGGCCGTTCGAATAATTAAATTTGTACATTTGTGCGTGCAATCGATTCGAATTCAATTTTATTCTGCAAATCCGCATTTTTGCAAATGAAATTATAGACAGGTGCATAAAAAAATCTGTAAAATTATAAAACATCTCTGTAAGTTGATGTACTGGGTGGTGCATTTTAGAGGTGCCACATATGGAAAACTTTTTTATTTGAAGAGATATTGAAAAGCCGTTTTCGCGAGCCAGGGTCACTTTTTCGTGTTTTAATCAATGGCGAAAGGAAAATTGATCTATCTATAACCGTTTCCGCTCTATGACCGGAAGTTGATAACATGTCATTTTGATGAAGCTACAGTAACTCATTTGTTTTCAAAGTTATAACCAAACTGTAAAAACTTTCTAATGGCGCATGATAAAAGACGTACGTGTTTTATTTCAAAGACGTTTCGTTTTCGTTTTCCTACACCAAATTCACTTTTTTCTTATGGGCGCAAATAGTGATATGCATATCATTGAACAGCATTTTTGATGCCGATTTCAACGATGTGCCACTTGTGTACCTTTGTGGAAAAAATATTTTTTGTTATATACGACAAACAAAGTAACAGTTTATGTCAATCAAGCGTGCTAATTTATGAAACAAAATATACCACATCGATAGTAGTTATATTTTCAAACAAATTACAAGCATCACCTAGTAACGAAATTGTTAATCGGTTGCCATGATAACTTTTACAAAATTAAAAAAAATAAAATTGTCTAACAAGGACAAGTTTGACTACATTTACCTATAACTATATACATTTCTTTGCACTGCATATCTTTATTTATTCATTGATTTATATGTATACTTTTTTAACTTTGTCGATAACTTTCTTTTTACAAAAGTATGCATGTGGCACATGAAATCAGGGTTAAAAATGCTGTTCAATGATATGCATATCTTCATATGTGCCCGTAAGAAAAATGTGATTTTGGTATAAGAAAACAAAAACGAAACGTCCTTAAAATAAAACACGTACGTCATTTTAATGGGCGCAAAAAGTTGCCATAAGAAAGTTTTTACAGTTTGGTTATAACTTTAAAAACAAATGAGTTACAGTAACTTCATAAAAACGACAATTTATCAACTTTTGGTTATAGAGCGGAAACGGTTAAAGATAGATCAATTTTCTTTTCGCCATTGATTAAAACACGAAAAATGTCCCTGGTTTGGGAAAACGGTTTTTCAATATCTCTTTAAATAATAAAGTATTCCATATGTGGTACCTCCAAAATGCACCACCCTGTACGGGGTGGCCCAAATTCGATATTTTTATAGGGTATCTCGGTAACCTGAAGAGTTAGAAAAAAATGATATAAACGTCATGACCTCTTTTTCTAAGATACTAATAATGACGTAAACAGATCATTGTTAACTTGATTAGTTTGGAAGATATCAGGAGTTTTTCAATTGTTGGCTATTTTAAAATGTCTTTATCTCGATAACTATAAGATATACAAAAACAGTTCAATAAATGTTTATGTAGTTTTCACCGTAAAATGCAGTAGCGTATCTATTATTTATTCGGACTTATAATTTCCGAGTTATGATATGAAGTTGCATTTTTTAAAATGGAACACCTTATATATTTTTATGTCATTAAATAGCCTATCAAATTAGCTTTACATTTTTATACAATTTTTTTTTTCTTGAAAAATTGTGTTTCCAGCTCTGAAGCATTTAGATAAATGTTTGATAATACATACAATTATAATTACAGAGATGTTAGTATTATTTTGTTTAAATGAAGGGATCCGTAGACTCAGTAATTGATCGCAAAAGTCTTCAAAAATTATAAAATTAATATTTAAACTAACTTAGTTTTCAATATAATCGTTTTTTGCGTATTTTTACGAACTTTTGTTAAATACGTATATCAATGTAAAGCTAATTGAAAATGCTATTTAATAACATAAAAACATACAGGGTTAACATTTAAAAGTTTCAAATGCAACTTTGTGTCATAACTCTGAAATTAAAAGTTGAAATAAAAAAAAAATACGCCACTGAATTCTAAGTTAAAAACTTCACAAATAACTATTAAACTATTTTACACTTGTAAATAAAACACTTTTTACTTTGTTTAACCACTGGATCTTACATTTAATTGTGTGACTAGTTTCGACTATCCAGTAGTTATTCTCAAACTAAAGTAAATACAAATTACACGTTAAAAACTATTTATACGGCTTCGAAGAGAGGGGTGTACATTAGGTCAACCTGGTCATTAAGAAGGGAAATTCCGGGATTAATTCGGGCCTTGTGTATTTCTAGTGCTTCCAGTAAATCCATTTTACGACCTTTTTCGGCAAAATGGATTACTGAAAGTACATCCTCGCCAAAAGTGTGATTCTCTTCTAAAAGATGGTTAGCATAGGTAGAACTATTATGTTTTAATCTAAAGGCTCGCTCGTGTTCTTTCAACCTTATTTCGATTCTACGACCAGATTGTCCAATGTACACACCTTTACAATTTTCGCAGTTCAATTTATAAATGCCTGATCTAACTAGGGGATTAAGTTTTGTTTTTGGGTTGAAAATTATATTATTAAGTTTTTTATTTACAAGTGTATTTAAGATGTACCACAAAGTGAACGCCTACAACACCAAACAATTAAACTATTTATTTGTATATATATCTTATAGTTATTGAGAAAAAGACGTATTTACAAATAGCCAACAATTGAAAAACGCCTGATATCTCGAAAACTAATGAAGCTAGCTATGATCTGTTAATTGTTGTAATTCGTCACTCATACAATTTGAAAACCACCTACATTATGAGCACCTATGGACAATTAATTAATAGGTATCGCATAAAAATAAATATTGTTAATTTATATTTTGCATTAATTGCCGCCATATTGGAATTCAGCGTGAAAAAAAGACATTTTTTCACGCTAAATTATTACATTTTTCACGGTGAATAAATATCACACTTTGCAAATTAAAAACGGTGTGTCAATGTCACCTTTTTTTGACGGTTGTAGAAAATATAAATTTTTAAAATTTAAATGGAAAATTTTCCAAATGTAGAGTGAGTTTAAATTTCAACAATTAGAACTTTTGTATCATTTAAATAGACGATATTAATTCTTAAAATTTGAATGGAAAATTTCAAAAATGATTGCTAAAATTTAAGATTAGAGATTGCACCTGTGTTTGTGTGTATGTGTGCACACAAACACGTGTCATTATCTAATCCGTTTCGACCTTCATTTCCACTGTTGATATATTTTTAATGCGCTCAGACAATTATTGTGAAACCTGTAACTACTGTAACATAAAAAAAGTACTAGCTAAAAGTTATGATTATTGTTATTATGCAGTCATGTTGCGTTGGTAGCTTGAAAAACACCTGAACGAGTTTAATTTTATAAATAATTAATGTTAATTGCCCGTGGGTAACATGAGATAATTAACACTTTGTTCAGTGGCGTAGATACTTATGCAACGCCCTTGAGGAAGTCAAGTCTCAGCTTCAAATATTTAATTTTGTGTTTAGAATTGTAAATCAAAAAGACTGTTTTTGAACATTTGATGTATGATCATAAAATTGTATTGTTTTGAGTTTACGTGAAGTGATTAATCACAAATAGAAAGACTGTTATTCCTTACTTCACTTTTTATTTTTGTTAGATGTACATTTCGAGACACAAGGTGCTCATTATCAATAACAAACTAACAAACAGTTTGTTATTGATAATGAGCACCTTGTGTCTTGAAATGTACATCTAACATAAAAATAAAAAGTGAAGTAAGGAATAACAGTCTTTCTATAATAAAATTGACTAAATCAAAGTCAATTTTATTATCATACAATTTATTACACATCAAATGTTAAAAAAAATATTGACAGTCTTTTTTGATTTACAATTCTAAACACAAAATTAAATATTTGAAGCTGAGACTTGACTTGCTCCAGGGCGTTGCATAGTTTAATGGAAATTTAAAATCTCTTCGGTCCTGCCTAACCTTTAATTATTATTTGAAATAAAACAACGCAGTTGGGAGGGTTTCACTTTTATTGTTGAACACTGCAACATGTTTCACCACACAGTGGCTTCATCAGGCAGATGAAATAATGATTTTACAAAGTGCAGGTAAAAGCTTATATACTAATGCAATTAAATTAATAGAAGGGGGGGGGGGGGGGGGGTAGTGAGGTAATTAGGCTGAAACTAATACAAACAATTTTGAGCGACTAAATATTGATTAGGGGTGAATTATTTACTTCTATTTGGTCATTTAATAGAATACCTTTTTTGTTATATTTATTAATTTCTAATTCTTCTAATAAGTTTAATTTACGACTTTTGTTACATTCGTGCAAAATTTTGAATTTAGGGTTAAAGTTATGTTGGTATTCGATTAAATGATTGGCGTAGGTTAAGGAGGTTTTCTTAAATTGAAAGCATTTTTGATGTTCTGAAATGCGATCTGGGAAGCTACATCCAGTTTGTCCAACGTATACCTTAGGGCAATCTCCACACTCTAGCAAATACACACCAGAGTTCGTAGTTTTATCAGATTTGTCTTTAGAATTATTAATGAATTTAATAAGTGAATTGACCGTTCTAAAAGAAGGAGTTAGGTTTAAGGATTTGAGTTTTTTGCTGATGGCAATC
Organism: Philonthus cognatus; assembly: GCA_932526585.2. Lineage (NCBI taxonomy): Eukaryota > Metazoa > Arthropoda > Insecta > Coleoptera > Staphylinidae > Philonthus > Philonthus cognatus. Next base: position 54,493,006 of record OW052241.1, on the reverse strand, counting down.
GAAGGGGGGCCGTTAAATGTTAATGAGCAATATTTATTATTCTGATTTTGAAAATTGGTGGGATATACTAATTTCAGGGCTTGTTGTTTTTGTTTTTTATAATGGATGTCTAAGATAAGCTTTTGACGAAAGCCGTTGTTATTAGCTATTATGAGAATTCTGTTGAGCTCATTATTAAAATTATTAATTGATAGGGGGATAGTGGTTAGCCTATGCAACATGGAATGGTAAGCTGCTAGTTTATGTTGCATATGATGGAATGATGTGCTATGGATCGTAGTATCTGTATGGGTCGGCTTGTGAAAAATATTGAATTCATGTTTTTGACCTGGATGTGAAATTGTTAAGTCTAAAAAATTAATAGATTTATTAGATTCGATCTCCCTAGTGAATGAAATGTCCTTGTGAATTGAATTAATGAAATTTAAAAGTTGATCTAACTGTCTCTCCGTTCCTGTGAAACAGGTGAGAATGTCATCAACATATCTAAACCAGTATAGGCATTTATTAAACAATGGGTGTTTACTAATTATTTCTTCTAATGAATTCATGAAAATTTTCATTTTCATTTTTTTTTTCGTTGGACAAACTGGACGTAGCTTCCCAGATCGCATTTCAGAACATCAAAAATGCTTTCAATTTAAGAAAACCTCCTCAACCTACGCCAATCATTTAATCGAATACCAACATAACTTTAACCCTAAATTCAAAATTTTGCACGAATGTAACAAAAGTCGTAAATTAAACTTATTAGAAGAATTAGAAATTAATAAATATAACAAAAAGGTATTCTATTAAATGACCAAATAGAAGTAAATAATTCACCCCTAATCAATATTTAGTCGCTCAAAATTGTTTGTATTAGTTTTAGCCTAAGTACCTCATTACCCCCCCCCCCTCTATTAATTTAATTGCATTAGTATATAAGCTTTTACCTGCACTTTGTAAAATCATTATTTCATCTGACTGATGAAGCCACTGTGTGGTGAAACATGTTGCAGTGTTAAACAATAAAAGTGAAACCCTCCCAACTGCGTTGTTTTATTTCAAATAGTATTATGGAGTTTCATCATGTATCCGCCTCATCAATTAAATACTTTAATTATTAGATTTAAGCTAGTTTGAAGTTTTATACCTTAGTTGTTATAATTAATGTTTATATTTATGTGTTTTTGTAAATGGCTTCCGTTGATTTCACAAAAAAAATAATTTACAATATATAAAATTAAGAAAATGTTGGGATAACATCGTCACTGTTGTGCCAAGAGTCACGAATGTGCTTTTTTGATTTTTTCACTAACGTGATATTATGGCAATTATAGCGTCAGATGTTAAAAAGTATACATTTTTTTTCAAGTTTGGAAATAGAAAGATAAAATAAAAAACAAAATTTTAGGAGCGTTTACAAATTTTAAACGGTAGTATCTCAAAACTACAACATTGCACATTCGTGACTCTGGCATTCGGGTGACGAAATCATTTTATATATTATATTTAATATTTTGCAAACTAAAAGAAGCGTAGGTTTTTTCTCCCAAATTCAAATAGTTTTTAATTTAAAATATGCATATTTAAAATGATTTATTTTAATAATTTTTTGGCATTCGCGGTTTTTGCAAAGGTGTTCAATTTGAAGTTTCGAGCGAGTGTTTTCACTCCCGGTTTAAGCATGAAGTAAAATTTCGAGTTTAGAAAAGCCTTAAAATTTGGTTTGGTCGCGTAGCGAATTTCGTTTTTATTTTTTTATTCAAAAACCATTGAATCCAGACATTTACAACTTTGACATTATACAGGACCCGACGCCCTAAGGGGCAACAAGGGATAGCAGAAGAAGAAGAAGAAGACATTATACTGGCACTTTTTAACGAGAAATCTAGTAACATATTTTATTTTAAGATAACTATACCATTTACCCAGGGACCATAGCCAACTTTTGTTTTTCTTATGGGCGCCATGTTGGATTTTCATATTTTTTGGAAGAATATTTCTTTCTGAATTCAATGAGGTATCATACTTATAGTTTATTGTACATTTTATACGTAAAATGTTAAGCTTTTGTTTTTTATAAAGAGTGCCTTGGAAACAGTCGAGTAATTCACTCATTTGACAACTCCTAGGATCCAAATTTGTTGTTAAAATACATCACCAGGGGTGAGGTATTTTAAACTAACGAGTGTTTTCCACTCCCAGATTAAGCATGAAGTAAAATTTCGAGTTTAGAAAAGCCCCGCGTAGAAAATTTGTCGAGGGTCGCGCAGCGACCCGAGACAAAATTTCAAGGGGCTTTTCTAAACTCGAAATTTTACTACATGCGCCACACGTAAAAACCACTGATTCACAGTAAAGCTAAAAATATAAAACGCTTAAATGTGATGGTGATCAATAGTTACTGAGATGTAGTAAAAATGCAAGAATTACTTTTTTGTGAATAGTTTTGGAATCATAATTATAAAAGTAGAATAAATTTAGTTTGTGCAACTTTTCCATACTGTCGATATTCATCATATCTTTAACGGGGAAAGTGCTATGATGGACACATCACCATTTTTAAGCTTTTTCTCCCAAATTCGAATAGTTTTTAATTTAAAATATTCATATTTAAAATAATTTATTTTAATTATTTTTTGGCATTCACGGTTTTTGCAAAGGTGTTCAATTTGAAGTTTCGAGCGAGTGTTTCCACTCCCAGATTAAGCATGAAGTAAAATTTCGAGTTTAGAAAAGCCTTAAAATTTGGTTTGGTCGCGTAGCGCGTAGCGCTACGCGACCAAACCAAATTTTAAGGCTTTTCTAAACTCGAAATTTTACTTCATGCGCCACGCATATAAAAAGCTGAATTATTGTAAAATTCAAAATAACTGACTAAGCTTGATTTTATGTCTGAGCTCACGTTAATAAATTTTACAAATGTTTTTATTCGACTTCAAAATATTGTGTCATAAAATTTGAGCATTAAAAGTTTCATGATGATATGATATTTTTTCAATGCTCAGAATCTATATCTTAGCTGATATTGTGATAGATTCTAATAGTATACAGATTTAGGGACTTTATAAAGCTCTTTTTATCATGAGTAGAACATTTGAAGCTTTCTATTAACGTCAAAAATACGGCCAAGGCCGTAGCCAGAAAGAAAAACTCGAGGGGTGGATATAAAATCCCCCCCCCCCCCAATTTTAATGGTGAAAATTTTATTTTTTACCTAATGGGGAAGCTTTTACATAGTAAAATTTAACGCAGGAGCGACTCGAAATAAATTTTCTGGGCTTTTCTAAACTCGAAATTTTACTTCATGCGCCACGCGTATAAAACACTATAATATTGTGTAATTTATGTATATTCGAACTTCACTTAAAATCTGTGTTTTATACGCGTGGCGCATGAAGTAAAATTTCGAGTTTAGAAAAGCCCTGTGAAAATTTGTCTCGGGTCGCGCAGCGACCCGAGACAAATTTTCTGGGCTTTTCTAAACTCGAAATTTTACTTCATGCTTAGTATGGGAGTGGAAAACACTCGTTTTAAGCTTCAAATTGAACTCTTTTCAAAATCAACTAATGTCAGAAAATGTACAGCTAAAATAATTAAGACAAAGTAATGTGATTTTATAAAAATAATGACATTTTGGAACCTTGTCAGTATAGGCTTTATACGCTTCCCCAGCAGGAAGATTAGTCCTGGACCCAGCAGGCTTTGCTAGTTGAAAAGAGAACGAGGTGAGCCCATCTAACATATATATTCGAAAACAATAAGCACTCCAGGATTTGTTGAATCGTATCTAAAGTGATTGTAATGTGAAATCTGAAAATGTACTCTTTGATCTCTAGGGACTTTCCTTTTTTGTGTTTCAATAGACTCGGTAGTTTTTTTATAGTGTGTTGGCCACCATTTTTTATAGTCTATTATTTGAGAATTTTGTATTTCTTTCACATCAAATTTTCCGGATACAGATGCCTTTTTGATGAGCTCCATATATTCTTGATGAGTATAGATTTTATCGACTCTTCTTATTTTTCTTTTGACAGTTCCAAAGTCTCTATCACAATCGTTGAATGAATGTCCTCTCAGGGGGAAATAGTGTATAATTTTCTTAAACCTATTGTTTGCCGCCAACGTCATTAAAAATCTTACCACAGTATGATTTTTGTTTTGTCCCGGGCAACCGTCAGAAAATATGTAGAGCTCATCTATTCTTTTATCAACATGCTCATTAATGTACATATTTAAAAATGTACATACTTCATTCGGGCCTTTTAATGCTTGCCCCTCGTGGTATGAATAGAATGTTGCCTTTCCAGTCTTCAAGTTGTGGATGCAAAATTCATATACCCACAGCTGTCGCAGATAAAAAATTTCTCGTACAGGAATATTTGGTAACGGCAAATTCTGCATGTAGTCGAATACTAGACCCATGACATTATCTTTCTCAGCGCAAAGTTCTATTATCTCAATTTTTTTTGAGAAGAACTTTTTTGCTCTTCGTTTATGAACTACAAGTGAAGCAGCAGCAACACGCTTGGCGTTATCATTTAGATTGGGATCTCTCAACTTTTGTCCGTATTCCTCACAGTATGAACACACATCCACTTGCGGCCTACCAAATCTCAAATTAAAATTTTCATGGAAAAACTTTAAGAAAAAGTCGTACTTTTCCTTTTAGGTCTAAATTTTCATCAATAAACATTTTGTGCATAACTTTCACATTAAGTGTAGCCGGTAAGTATTTTTTGGTTATAGTATTGGAGTAGTGGACGTCTTTAACATCGAATTTTTCGATAAGCTCTTTTATCTTGGTACAAATTTCTCCAGAAATAGCATTATGTCTTGATCCTACTTCTTTCCCACGTCTATCTTTTGGTGTGGTATCGGATGCTGATAGTAAACTGAGACGTCTTACTTTTTTCATTGTAATCCCATGTAAACTAACAAACGCCTGTTTGCACACCTTAATGCGTTGCCCTTCTAAGCAGATAAGATATGAAAAAGTAAGGGCCTTGGGTTTGGGTTTTTCGGTGACAGAAACTTTACTTTTTCTCTTGATGGAACAACTTTCGATGAGACTTTGAAGAAATGTATCTTCTGCATCTTTGTCATCAAAACTATTTACCCGATCTATAATATTCTTTCTTTGGTCTTCACTGAAGTTACTAAAACATTTCATTTGGCACCTACAAAAACCCAAAAAAAAGTCAAAAACACTTAATGTTTTATAATTTCAAAACTTCTACCTGCAGTCCGGACCTGTTATTCTGGCACTAATGACTTTCCCAACATGATTAAGATGTTCAATTCCTTTCACTTTGGCCCTTTTTATAACATTTGATTTATAGTTTTCCGTATTCAAAACTCCTTTCTTGCGTTTTGGTAAATTATTACCATCAGATTCGCTTCCACTTAACTCACTCATTTCGCTTAAAATCTTTATCTGTTATTAATCTTTGCAAACACCAAAATTCACACCCGATTCAATGACAGTCAAATTCTAACTGAAATCTGACAGCGAGAACCAGCGCCATGATGTGACAAAACACATGCTTGATTATTTCGAAAAGGTCACATGTGCGTCGCATGTAACTTTTTCGAACCAAACGCAGTGGAGCGGGTATATGTTAGAGCGTTTCTAGCGTGATATTTTGTTCCCTTTTCGCACCAAACGCTGCGTCTTCAATAAACTTGTTGAAAAATAATATAAAACGAAAATGGCCGAAATTGTCTTTTGTGCCCTTTTCCAAATAATCGATTCAATTGTTGTTTCGTGCATGCTATATTTTAGCTTTGTCAGATTTTTTACATTTTTTCTCACAAAATTTCCTTTCTTTTACTTTGCTTTTATTGTTACTTTAATAATTGTTATATTGTTATTATTAATACAATATTTCCCTGTAATTGGATGTAACTGTTGGGAAATAAATAAAAAAATATACGAAAAGTGTGATATTAAAAATTTCGTTATGATTTAAGTAAAAAAGTTTTTATTTGGTTTAGTATTTTTTGATCAAACGACACGTTTTAAAAACAAATATAAAAAACAATCAATTCCTCGTACAATATTTTTATGTTTTCCCTCAGCGTATTTTACTTACATTAATATTAAAATAACAAAAATGTACTTATTTATTTGTAAATATGTTGCCTTATTAATAGAAAATAGTGGATAATTTCGAAACTGTTCTAAGCAATAAATATACACGTATATTTAATTAAATTTTAAACAATCGATTAACTAGAGCTTAATAACTGTATGTTTTAAGTTAACGTGAAGTGATTATTACACATAAAAAGACTGTTATTCCTTACTTCACTTTTTATTTGTATAGTTAGATGTATGATAATAGGCACTTTGTGTCTAGAAATGTACAGTTGCGAGAGAAAAAAAAATAGTACAGCAAAATATTTGGCTTGACTCACTTTGATTTTTCAAATTGTCAATCAAATTGATAAATCTGCGGAAATGTTAAACGAAATTTATTTAACGTCGACATGCTTCAACTGACTAATACGCAAAAAGCGATAATAAAGACCCGTTTAGAGACGGTATTAGCATTAGAGACATTGCTAATGAAGTGCATGTCAATAAAAGCACCGTCTTGTTGACCAAGAAAAAAATTGTTGTTAACCTGTACATAACAAGTTTGTTTTACAAGAAATAAAAATGGTGATGTGTCCATCATAGTACTTTCCCCCGTAAATTGCGTATTAAATCACTTCTAAAATATTTGTAGCATTATTATTTTCAAAATGTCTTCAACTTTTTGATAACTACAACTTTTATTTGAAACATTTTTCAATTGGATCAACACATACTGACACAAACCAATGACTAGATAAAAAACACTATTTATTGAATATCTCAAAAACTAAGAGTGCTATGACAAAAAGTGAATCTACAAAAAATCTTTAATATTTTATTACCTACAACTTTTATTTGAAACATTTTCCAATTGTATCAACATACACACTGACACAAATCAATGACTAGATAAAAAACACTATTTATTAAATATCTCAAAAACTAAGAGTGCTATGACAAAAAGTAAGTGAACAATACATCTTCATTTTGTTATTATCTACAACTTTTATTTGTAAGAATTTTTTGTTTGATGAACATTTATTGAAAAAATCTGAAAAAACTGAAAAACGCTAAGAGTAAAGTACCACTTCCGGTTTTCCGATTTTCACCAAAAGCTTTTCAGTTCTTCCGATTGTAACGAAAAGCTTAAGTTTCAAGTTTCATCTCGATATCTTTAGCGGTTTTTGCGGTACAGCGCACACAGACACACACACAGACAGACAGACAGACAGACAGACATTTTTCAAAAATGGTCTTATTCGACTCAGGGGACCTCAAAACGGATATTTCCGCTAAAATTTTTGATTCGAAAATTTTCACGAAAACAATACTTTCCCTTTGTATTACATACGGGGGAAAGTAAAAAAACGACATTTTTCAAGTGGCTTAAACTCCCTGCTGTACTAGTTTTTATTTCTCTCGCAACTGTACATCTAACTATACAAATAAAAAGAGAAGTAAGGAATAACAGTCTTTTTATGTGTAACTAGGTCTAATAGTATATAGTTTTGAGGATTTCATAAAGCTCTATTTGTCCTCAGTAGAACATTTTAAAGCTTTCTATTAACGTCTATTAATACGGCCAATAATATCTTGTATATCAATATTTGAATGAAATAATTACGATATGTATCAATTTTGTTTTGCATTCATTATAATTTTATTACCCCATTAATGAAATGAATTGATTTATTCCTTTTGGAAAACAAACCGTATACTAAACATTTTCCAATTACGCCTTGAATATTAATGTAATTATTATGTGTGAGTAAAATGTCGGAGAATTTTCCAGGGAATCACATGGCCCAATTACCTTGAACATTGAAACCGATTTAAATTTAAAATCTACCTATTATCGATATCCATTCGGATAATTAAAAAAATCATGAATAAGTTCGCAAATTTACTCCAAATTACCGCTAATTATGAAAAAGTTGGCAGACAATTTTTTTGAATAACTTATACGTAACATATCATTACGAACAAAATGTCTGGCTTACTTAATGATTTTTACCTTTAAACTGACGATAAATTATGTAATAAGCTACTTACAAAATTGATTGAAGTATTTACTGTAATCATTGACGATATTTAATATCAGTTTTAAGTTTAGAGGTAACAGTAATTGTCTGTTAATAATTTCCTCCGCACTTAATGAATTTTATCTTTGTACTGACGATAAATTATGTAATAAGTTACTTACAAAATTAATTAAAGTATACACTTGATTTTCCATTTTATACTGTGATATTTAATCTCAGTTTTGAGTTTTGAGGTAACAGGAATTGAATATTATTATTTTCCTTCGCACTCTTCGCACTTAATGCCTTTTACCTTCGAACTGACGATAAATTATGTAATAAGCTAGTTACAAAATTGATTGAAGTATTTTCTTTATTCTTTGATTTTTTTCTTTATTAATTTCCTCCGCACTTAATGATGTTTACCTCCCAATCGACGATACATTATGTAATAAGTTACTCACAAAATTTATTGAAGTGTTTACTTTAATCATTGATGATATTTAATATCAGTTTTAAGTTTAAAGGTAACAGTAATTGTCTTTTAATAATTTCCTCCGCACTTAATGAATTTTATCTTTGTACTGACGAAAATTATGTAATAAGTTACTTACAAAATTAATTTAAGTATTAACTTGCAATAATCTTTGATTTCCATTTTATACTGGGATATTTAATATCAGTTTTGAGTTTAGAGGTAACAGGAATTGCCTATTATTAATTTCCTTCGCACTTAATGCCTTTTACCTTCGAATTGACGATACATTATGTAATAAGCTAGTTAAAAAATTTATTAAAGTATTTACTTTAATCTTTAATTTTTTCCTTTATTAATTTCCTCCGCACATAATGATTTTTACCTTCCAATCGACGATACGTTATGTAATAAGTTACTCACAAAATTGATTGAAGTATTTACTTTAATCATTGATTTCAATTTATAGTGCCGATATGTTTTATATACCTGCAATAATAATTATCTTAATTTCGATAACATTTAAAGCCATAATTTTACGACAGGATTTGTCGGTAATGAACGGGGAAACCTTCAAAGTGAATTTAAATTCATTCAATAAAATATCGTATGTTCAATTAAAAAAAAAACCTCTAGAGTGCCATGATTTCATCTTTTTTCAAATTTAAGTTTCTGCACGCTTTAGGAATCGACATATAAAACGTCAGTCATAATAATTGTAGTATATAATTTCAGAGTTGCCAACCTACAATATGGCACTCTAGAGGTTTTTTTTTAATTGAACATACGATATATCTAACGTGTGTTTCCATTCTCTGATTAAGCGTGAAGTAAAATTTTGAGTTTAATCAGTTACACTTTGCTATTATAAAAATATATAAATAAAGAAAAAAACGACAACAGACAGACAGACAGACAGACAGACAGACAGACAGACAGACAGACAGACAGACAGACAGACAAATAGATAGACAGACAGACAGACAGATAGACAGATAGACAGATAGACAGATAGACAGATAGACAGATAGACAGATAGACAGATAGACAGATAGACAGATAGACAGATAGACAGATAGACAGATAGACAGATAGACAGATAGACAGATAGACAGATAGACAGATAGACAGATAGACAGATAGACAGACAGATAGACAGATAGACAGACAGATAGACAGACAGATAGACGAATAGACAGATAGACAGATAGATAGACAGACACAGATAGACAGATAGGCAGATAGACAGATAGACAGATAGACAGAGAAACAGACAGACAGACAGAGAAACAGACAGACAGACAAACAAACAGACAAACAGACAGACAAACAGACAAACAAACAGACAAACAGACAAACGTAAAATTGCTAATAATTTGAAAATTGAAGGTAATTTTAAAAATGTATGAAGAGTATCGAAACTTTTGAAATTAACGGAAATTCACGTCAGAATTTCGAAATATAAAGGACATCTTGTAAAAGTACGAAAAGCGTTAAAAACTGAGTAAAATTATGGAAATTTACTAAAAATCGTCAAAACTTTGATAATTAACTAAAATCTTGAAAACTCATCAACAATTTAAAAATATTAAACGAGTATCTTCCACTCCCAGACTAAGCATGAAGTAAAATTTCGAGTTGAGAAAAGCCCGAAGAATTTGGATTTGGACGCGCAGCGTCCAAATCCAAATTCGGGCTTTTCTCAACTCGAAATTTTACTTCATGCGCCACGCGTACAAATCACTGATTTAAACAGAAGTAATTAGCATTTCACCTTGAATAATATCATAATTGCCAACTGTCCAAAAAATTATAAAAATTTTAATAAAACCATAAAGCTAAAATTTCACTTTTGCTGTCAGTTTAAAACTAACAATTGAAACAATTGACTATTATTGTCACTTCAAAAATTACATTTTACTATATTCGCCATATTATAACATACATTTGATTATTTTTTATAGTCAAAATGTGACTATAATAGTCAAGGCAGCAACCGGAAGGGAGGGGGGGGGGGTATTATGGGGGTTGAAACCCACCCTGGAAATTTTCAAAATGTTAAATGTTTGTATGCTTTTACTCTCGCAAGAGCAAAAACAATATTTTTACCATTAAAATAATTGATAGATAGACAGACAGCAGACAGAGAAACAGACAGACAGACAGACAGACAGACAGACAGCAGACAGAGAAACAGACAGACGGACAGACAGACAGACAGACAGACAGACAGACAGACAGACAAACAGACAAACAGACGAACAGACAAACAGGCAAACAGACAAACAAACAGACAAACAAACAGACAAACAGACAAACAGACAAACATGACAAACAGACAAACAGACAAACAGACAAGCAGACAAACAGACAAACAGACAAACAGACAAACAGACAAACAGACAAACAGACAAACAGACAAACAGACAAACAGACAAACAGACAAACAAACAAACAAACAAACAAACAGACAAACAGACAGACAGACAGACATAAAGAATTCCTACGTACTTTTTGTTCGTTCATATTTACTCTCATTATCCACAAACATACAATAAATTACATAATTAATTGCAAATTAAATCTATTTTTATCTTCACTCATTAGAATTGCATCTTTTTTTATGTAATTTACCACATAACACACTGTTAACAATTTAATTAACAACACCACCAACAATTTATTCAAAAACCAACCATTGTGCGTTGTATCGCCCATCCGGTGCATTCTAATTTACACCAATTGCTCGTGTACGTACAAAACGTACAAGATTATGCAAGAGCTCCAAAAAAGGAACACAGGAAATTCAACTGGATTGCCAACAATTCTCGTTTCCTCTTTTTATTAGCAAATTTGCCCAAACAGCAGACAATTTCAGCGAATTTTTAATTGTGCGTACGATGAAATAAACAATTGCCAATAAAGCATTTACGAACTAGATATTTAAATAACCATTCCTGGTATTTTTCAAATTCTGAGTAAATTTATCAATCAGGAGACAATTTTAGCGTAGTTTTAATTGCGATTTTGATCAAACGAACAATTGCTCATAAGTGGTGCATTTATGTACTCCACCATTCATCTACCTGATGAAGCCGCAGTGTGGCGAAACAATTGTTGTAGTACAATAAATGTAATTTTAAAACCAGAACAAATTAAGTGTTTTATTAAAGTGATATTATGGAGTTTCAACAATTAACAGCCTCAATTATACAGTATTATGTACTAGTTTGGTAAATAACCATTTCTGGTACATTTTTAAATACAAAAATTAGAAAAACAGTAACCCATTTTCTTTTTGTTTGAGTAAATTTATTACAGGAGAAAATTTCAGAGTAGTTTTAATTGCGATTTTGATAATATGAGCAATTACTAATAATGGGTGCATTTATGAACTACTTTCTTAAATAACCATTCCCGTTACATTTTAAATATGAACATTAGAAAAACAGCCCCACTGAGCAAAGAAACGTTGCATGACACGTTGCATCAATGTTACCGCGCAACATAAGAAATTTGTTTCTGGGTTTAAATGGGTCAAGAAATACAAATATATATTGATAACAAGAAAACAATAAAAAAGCTGTCTTACAAAAAGTAACGTATAGTTTAGGGGAGACAGTACCCCCGAACCTAAGTACCTAGTACCGTTAAACTCTGAAAACATTAAAATATTGTTAACAAGTGCATGAACTTCAATTAAAATAAGTAGCTTATACGCGTGGCGCATGATTGGGATATGTTTACTTGAATGAAAAACTCTTTGTATGTTGAATGTCCATGAAATGTGTAAACCACGATGCTGCATTACAGCAACAGTTTCAACAATTATACAATGTTAAAAATGCAAGGTTACCATTTTCAATATATATCCGTTGCGTTTTAAGTTGCATGAATGATGAAAAACGTTGAACAAACGGTGAATGTCCGCCTGCAGGAACGTCGCATGCTAACGTTCAAAGAAAAATGTTGCTGCACCGTTGACAAAGCAACGCCTATGCAGCACGAGCGATTACTCTTATTTATATGCAACCCAACATACGAATGTATGTATGTATGTTAAGTTGCATACGACGAATGCATAAAATCCGTATTGTATACAACCCGATGTGCAGCAATTAGGTGAACGTTATAAGAAATTAGTTTCTGGGTTTAAAGGGGTCAAGAAATGCAAATATATATTGATAACAAGAAAACAATAAAAAAAGCTGTCTTACAAAAAGTAACGTATAGTTTAGGGGAGACAGTACCCCCGAACCTAAGTACCTAGTACCGTTAAACTCTGAAAACATTAAAATATTGTTAACAAGTGCATGAATTTCAATTAAAATCAGCGGCTTATACGCGTGGCGCATGAAGTAAAATTTCGAGTTTAGAAAAGCCCAGAAAATTTGTCTCGGGTCGCTGCGCGACCCTCGACAAATTTTCACGGGGCTTTTCTAAACTCGAAATTTTACTTCATGCTTAGTCTGGGAGTGGAAAACACTCGTTTAAAGCTTTCAGTTGAACTCTTTAAAAAAAACAACGAATATCTGAAGATTTACAGCATATAATTGGGATATGTTTACTTGAATGAAAAACTCTCTGTATGTTGAATGTCCATGAAATGTGTAAACCACGATGCTGCATTACAGCAACAGTTTCAACAATTATACAATGTTAAAAATGCAATGTTACCATTTTCAATATATATCCAATGTTAACCATACAATGTTGCATAAAAGTCAAATTGGAATGATTATATAACGTTGTGTTACTTTCCCGCAACATTTTTGAAACGTTATAAAACAATGTTGAATTTTAGTATCATGTTTAACATTTCGGTAATGTATTCAATGTATTCAAGTTATTACAACAAAGTTTTAGCAACGTTACAAACATTGTATAAACGTTTTTCGTGCAATATTAATTTATATATAATATTGCACGAAAAACGTTTATACAATGTTTGTAACGTTGCTAAAACTTTGTTGTAACAACTTGAATACATTTTTTTATTTTAGTATCATGTTCAATATTCGTACAATATTTAAAATGTTTCCGTGTTCAGTGGGGCAACTTATTTACCTCTTTTCCGAGTAAATTCATTAAACAGGAGACAATTTCAGCGTAAATTTAACTGCGATTTCCATAAATTGAACAATTATTGCTAATAAAGAATGCATTTACGAACTAGTTATTTAAATAACCATTCGTGGTGCATTTTAAAAATATAACTAAAATACATTTTAATTACTATTTAATATCGAAGAAGTACATTTGCTGTACCAAAGTATTATTCATTCAAACTGTTCTATAAATAGCAGGGTTATCTCTTATTTTATTGTTTTATAAAATAAGTAACCCGTGACGCAGCGCCCACGTTTTCAAAGAACTTTGCTGAATCAAATATTTTCTGCAAGATTTACAATTAATAATCTTGGCGAAATGAACGATCTACTAAAAGCATTGCACGCGTGATTTTCTTCTGGGAAATTGAAATCAATTAACACGACAAACAAATTATCGTTTCAATCTTAAGAACATCAAATGTTCTTTTTTTTACTTTTTCCCAAAACAAAGGGAAAGTATTGTTTTCGCGACGATAAAGTCTAAAGCGATTGAGCTCTTAAGATGACACTATAAACTTAAGCTATTTATTACAATAGTAGTATTCATAATAAATCAGTGTTTCAATTAACATGACAAATAAATTATCATTTCAATTTTAAGAACATAAAATTAAAGACCCCTTTTTTAAAAACTGAAATTAAAATAAAATCAGTTGATTTGTTTCACTGGGCCTAAATGGAACACATTTTTTTCGCCTTAGTTGGTCTAAGCATTGTATGAGACAACTAAGACCTTAAATTTTAAGAAAATCGGCAAAACAAATATTAATGCTAGTTAATGCCTGATGTTTTATGTCAATTCCTAAAACTTGTAGCCAACTTAAACTTAAAAAATGTTGGGCTCAAATGGAACACACTTTCTTGGCCTTAGTTTGTCTAAGCATTACTAAGATAACTATTCTAAGACCTTAACTTTTAAGAAAATCAGCAAAAACAAATTTTAATGCTAGTTTTCTATGAAATTTTGTTTTAGACATTTAAAGATTTCTTCCTCTTTATTTGTCTAAGCGCATTGCATAAGACAATTTACCTGAGGGCCAAAAACGTTGAACTCAAGTTCAAGCTAAACTTCGAGTCCAAAATGGTAGTTCCCATTGTTCTAATGTCACTTTGCACTCGAGTTGAGAGCCGAACCAGATCAACGCGTTTGGTGCAACTGACCATAAGACCCAAACCTTTATTAAATTATAAAAAAACAAATGTCGCGCTTTCAAAATTCAAAACGTTATATTGTCTTCAAAATTTTGCGTCTTCAAAATTTGATCACCAACAGTTCCATAGTGACTTGATGTTTCAAAAGGATATACAAAAAGAGGGATATTAAAAATTTCATTATGATTTGAGTAACAACATTATTATTTTGTTTAGTATTTTTTGTACAAATTAGGCAATTTAAAATACAAAGTACAATCAATTCCACGTTCCATCATATTTTTAAGTTAATCCTCAACATACTTTTTTTCTACTTATGTTATGTTAAAATGAGAAAAGTGTACTAATTTATTTATAAATATTGTATGTGCAATAAAAAAAAAACTCTCGAGTGCCATGGAAAACATTGTAGGTTGGCAACTCTGAAATTATACATTATAATTATTATACTTAAAGTTTTATATGTCAATTCCTAAAGCGTGTAGCTAACTTAAATTTAAAAAATGTTGGGCCTAAAGGAACACACTTTCTTCGCCTTAGTTTGTCTAAGCATTGCTAAGATAACTATTCGAAGACCTTAACTTTAAAAAAAAGCAAAAACAAATTTTAATGCTAGTTTTCTCCTCTTTCCTCTTTACTTTATCTGAGGGCCAAAAACGTTGAACTCGAACTCAAGCTAAACTTCAAGTTCAAGATGGTAGTTCTAATGTCAATTTGATCTCGAGTTCAGAGTCAAACCAGATTAACGCGTTTGGTGCAACTGACCATAAGACCTAAACCTTTTTTTAAATTATAAAAAACAAATGTCGTGCTTTTAAAATGCAGACCTATATATTGTCTTCAAAATTTTGCACCTTCAAAATTTGATCACTAACAGTTCCATGGTGACTTGATGTTTCAAAAGGATATACAAAAAGTTTCATATTAAAAATTTCATTATGATTTGAGTAACAAAATTATTATTTTGTTTAGTATTTCTTGTACAAATTAGGCGATTCAAAATACAAAGTACAATTAATTTTAATGCTAGTTTTCTCCTCTTTCCTCTTTATTTTATCTGAGGGCCGAAAACGTTGAATTCGAACTCAAGCTAAACTTCAAGTTCACGATGGTAGTTCTAATGTCACTTTGAACTCGAGTTCAGAGTCGAACCAGATTAACGCGTTTGGTGCAACTGACCATAAGACCTAAACCTTTTTTAAATTATAAAAAACAAATGTCGTGCTTTTAAAATTCAGACCTATATATTGTCTTCAAAATTTTGCGCCTTAAAAATTTGGTCGCTAACAGTTCCATGGTGACTTGATGTTTCAAAAGGATATACAAAAAGTTTGATATTAAAAATTTCATTATGATTTGAGTAACAAAATTATTATTTTGTTTAGTATTTCTTGTACAAATTAGGCGATTCAAAATACAAAGTACAATTAATTCCACGTTCCATTATATTTTTAAGTTAATCGTCAACATATTTTTTCTAATATATAAAATTACGAAAAAAGTATTCGTGAAAATGCAAACAATGTCTTAATTAATAAGACGGTCTTCCGGTATATGAATGAACTAACCTCCCGGTGCAATTTGCAATTTTAAATATTTTTTACAGCCTGTCAAAATCAAAAAATCGACCGAATCGACGACTATTTTTTCAAATGCCCGCCATTTTGTCAAATTTTGAGTTTTTTCAAAATTTCGTAGTTCAGTCCATTCTCTGAACTATACTCTTCAAGAAACTGAGCTGATTTTGTTTCTAGGTGATGAATAGCGACCCCCCTAGGCTGCTCGCAGTTTTGGAACATTTCCGCCGGGCAGCCGTCATATTGGACGCCATTTTGATTTTTGCGACTCGACAAAAATCCCAATTGTAGAGCAAGGATGAATAAAGATTTAAAAAAAGGTCTCTAACTCTTACCAGTTCCCTGGAAAAAAAATCCAAAGTTTGTGTCAATTATACCGGAAGACCCCCTTAAGACGATAAATATCCATTGAAACAACTACTTCCCGTGCAAATACACCTCCGGATATTGAATTATACAATGAAATATTTAAAATCTTAATTAATTTGATAATCTCGAAACGCGTCTATAGATGGCCTAAGACATTAGTTTTAATCCAAGTCCTGTCACTTCTATTTTTTTTTGTTATCTCTCCTTTCATTTTAAATGTGTATTTGTTAGTTGGTTTGAAGAGAATTTGACCTAAACGTTACATATACTTTAATAGAGCGTTGTAACAAATCAAATTAAATAAGATTTTAAATATTTCATTGTATAATTCAATATCCGGAGGTGTATTCTCACGGGAAGTAGTTGAAACAACAATGGATATTTATCGTCTTAAGTTGTCTTATTAATTAAGACATTGTTTGTATTTTCAACAATTTTTTCGTAATTTTATATATTATGTTTAAAGTGTGCAAACTATAAGAAGTTTAAGCTTATTTTCTTGAATTCAAATAGTTTTGAATTTGAAATCATCATATTTTTTCTATTTATATTAAAATCAGAAAAATGTACTAATTTATTTATAAATATCGTATGTTCAATAAAAAAAACCTCTAGAGTGCCATGGAAAATATTATAGGTTGGCAACTCTGAAATTATACATTATAATTATTATGCCTGACGTTTTATATGTCAATTCCTAAAGCGTGTAGCCAACTTAAATTTAAAAAATGTTGGGCCTAAAATGTTGGGAACACACTTTCTTCGCCTTAGTTTGTCTAAGTATTGCTAAGATAACTATTCTAAGACCTTAACTTTTAAGAAAATCAGCGAAAACAAATTTTATTGCTAGTTTTCTATGACATTTTGTTTTAGACATTCTAAGATTTCTTCCGCTTTATTTGCCTAAGCGCATTGCACAAGACAATTTATCTGAGGGCCAAAAACGTTGAACTTCGAGCTCAAGATGGCAGTTCCTATTGTTCTAATGTCACTTTGAACTCGAGTTCAGAGTCGAACCAGTTCAACGCGTTAGGTGCAACTGACTATAAGACCTAAACCTTTATTAAATTATAAAAAACAAATGTCAACGCTAGTTTCGTAGAATATTTTGCTTACTTCGCCTTGTTTTGTCTAAACATTCTATGAGATAATTCATCCAAGACCTAAACCTGTATTAATTCAGCAAAATCAAAAACAAATATCAATGCTAGTTTCCCCTACAGTGACTTAATTAAACACAGTGGCGACAACTGTGGTATTCTTTTTGATTGGTTGTTAGCAATTCTGACCCAAAATGGTAGACAAACAGCGGCGTAGCTATGAGGCCTGAAGCTGGTCACAGCAATTCCGTCTAAAGGTTGTGCTCTATTACACTTACCCTAAAATCGTATCTCAAAAAATCGCAAGGGCAAATAGAATCAACCAAAACAAGTTAATTTGAGGTATTAACCATCATATTTTCCAGCGATAGCTTGCAGCCTAACTTCAGGGTAGGCCAGAGACCCAAGGTAATATGTATCCGTTATAGGCTAAGTAAGCGGCGATTGCAGCGCCGCCACGCGGGTTTAAGCCTAAGCAGCATCGGTGCCGGTTGTCCTTTCGTCATACGGGAGTTCTGAGCAGAAGTATGAGTTCTGAGCCGAAGCGAGCTAAATGCAATCAAAGTTGTTGTGTCGCCGGATGCACCAGTAAATAGAAATTACTATTTGCACCTCCGTTAAATACAACATTTCGTCTTACAAGTTGAAGAAGTTCACTCTCACTAACTGAAACAGTAGGAGAAAGTGGCACTTCTGTTACGAGTAAGGAAAATAACATTGTTTGAAATTGTATATCAAATTGTATAAGCAGAAACTTAAAAAGCTTAAATGAAATGCGTATATTTCTTATTATGCGTTCTATTTGTAATTGTAAATAATAAGTAAATTAATAATTTAACAACATTTCCAAACAATTCTACGTGTTACAATGAACTTGTTGAAAATGAAATCTTATTATGACACAGAAACATTACAATTTTGTATAGGTTACCTCTACCGACGGTTTGTAGTACAGGGTGTCTGCTTTGGAGTTCAATGCCCCGGGTGTTTCTCGTAAAACAACCCCGCGCAAGATATTATTCTCGTTTCCTCTTATTTCTTCGGATACGTCGGTTACGTGCGAACTTTCACAAAGCTTCCTACCTTTCGACAGGCTTTTCCGTCGGAAAATGGTTGTGTCAACCGTTTCAAAGCCGCAACTTATTATGACATGCATATTTACATCGGTTTTGTACGACAAATACCACGAACAGCATTAAATTATGACGTTACACAATAAAAACCCAACTGACACCATGCAACTCATACGCAACCGACACCGATGCTGCTTATACAGAAATACGCTAGGTGGCGGGTGCCACGGCGCGAACAGCTGTTTACTTAGTCTATTGAAAGGTGACTTCGTTGTGCAATTCCTTGTATTTATAAAGCGAGATCCCAACCTCAAATCTTGTGTTCCTTGGCGCTGTGGCCGACCCTGAAGTTAGGCTGCGAGCCGTCGCTGATATGTTCTTATTTCCAAATTAAGAGAATAGCTCCCGCCCACGGATGACGCTTCAAGTGAAAGATGACAACGCTGTCACAATTGAATATCAGATGTTTCTATTATAACCTATTCTCTTGATTAATATTGCCTCATCATGGCAGATGACAGGGAGTTGTCGCCACTGTGTTTAATTAAGTCACTGTAGTTTCCTCTAATCAATTAGATTTGACATATGTAACCTACATTTTACAATAAATGTATTACCTATTGCCCACAGGAATTAAAAGAAATTAAAAATATAAAAAATTGGTGGTGAAATGTTTGTTCTAAGTTCTAAACTCTAAAGTCCATTTGCACCCCGACTGATTAACTTTAATCATCCACTAATCATTGATTAAACCTTGGATTAAGTCGAAATTCTAGAATATAAGAATGTTATAAATTTGTAAGATATCCTAAACATGTCTCTTTTATCAATATGCGACTGTGTAAAGAATTTGTAAATACAAGTGTTTTAATTAAATATCCAGAATTAGATTCGAAACTGTTTCACCGCGGGTTAAGTGAAAAATTAATTAAACACACAATTAGTGTGTCTTAAAGAAGTACAAATCACTGATTAAGTTATTTGACTTACCGGGTGTTGACTTGGCGGACGCAACATAGGAAATCGCATGTTAATTTTAAAGTGTTCAAATATTGGCTTCCCTATTTATTTTAGAGACAAAATGTATTTCACATTTTTGTAGAGGGAAAAATTCTAAATTTATGAATGTTCACACTTAACACTTTACGTTTCTCTAAGTTAAAATAATGAAGAAAAAGTAATGTGATTTTATAAAGATAATGACATACCATGGAATTAATACAACAATTCCGGATATTCCCTGTTTTTTTTTTCAAAGTTCAATCCAAAGCTTTAAACAAGTGTTTTCCACTCCCACACTAAGCATGAAGTAAAATTTCGAGTTTAGAAAAGCCCCGTGAAAATTTGTCGAGGGTCGCGCAGCGACCCGAGACAAATTTTCTGGGCTTTTCTAAACTCGAAATTTTACTTCATGCGCCACGCGTATAAAGCACTATAATATTGTCAAATTTATGTATATTCGAACTTTACTTAAAATCTGTGTTTTATACACGTGGCGCATGAAGTAAAATTTCGAGTTTAGAAAAGCCCAGAAAATTTATCTCGGGTCGCTGCGTGACCTGAGACAACTTTTCACGGGGCTTTTCTAAACTCGAAATTTTACTTCATGCTTAGTCTGGGAGTGGAAAACACTCAGCTAAAATAATTAAGTAATATGCCATGGAATTGATTCAACAATTGCGGATGTCAAAATAGCACAAGATATTGCTGTTACTTAATTAACGACAAAAAACATAACGCAAACATCGTGATAACTGTGGTCTGAATAAAACCACTTTATTAGGAAGATGTTTTCTTGTATAGTGTAAATCATTTCGAAAACATTTACTTTAATCAAGTGACTGCGATATCTTTTGCCATTTTGACATCCGCAATTGTTGTTTCAATTTCATGGCATTTTTAACTTAGAGAAACGTAAAGTGATAAACGTTAACGCGAATAAATTTACAAAAAAGGTAATAAATAGGGGAGCCAAAATTTGAACATTTCAAAATTTACATGGGATTTCCTATGTTGCGTCCGCCAAGTCAACACCCGGTATGTGTAAATGGGCATTCATCTATAATTCATTAACAAACAAACAAACAAACAAAAAAACAAATTGTCCCAAAAAAGCTCCAATCAGAAACGTATGTTTATTAGCCATAAAAGTGAACACCGGTTAATCTTCTATAAAAATAAAGTTATAGTTTTGAAACGTATGCTTATTGTACACTCAAGTTTTGTGATTAAATTGACGATAATAGTTTTTGGTAAAAATTCTCCTAAAGTAAAACATAAATAAAATTATGAAACACTGCGAAATCATCACATAAATTTGTAGAATAATTAGATAGGACACGGAATTGCATAGTAATATTACCTTATTTTATTTAAATAATTACTATAAACATGTTGCATTAATTGGTTTGATCTAAAATAAGTTTTAAATAAAAATTAACCGTTGTTTAACTATAAAAACATTTAATTTGTATTTTTAGTTATAATCAATCAATCATGTATCTTTTTAAATTACGTTCTGTTTCTTGTATTTTTTCTAAGCTTTTTGGATTTATTCTATTGTATTATTTTATAATAATAGCACTGCCGTAAATAAACATTTATTCATTTAATTATTTAATTAAAATATACTGATAATATTTTTAGATGTACTTTATAATGTATTTTTTAAATGGCCTCAGTTGGCTGAATAAATAAATTAATAAATAAAAAGCTTAAAAGTAATTTAAGCGTTGTAATTCAAATGAATTCGTTTTAAAAATCGATAACGTTCCTTGTAAATTTATTTACACTCGAACGACGTCTTTGCAAAACACAATTATAATTAAAATGCGCCAGGTATATCGCGATGATAAAATTTAGTGTCTGTGTAGCAACAGGTCTATTAATATTTGCACGGTCGGCTCTGGCGAAATGACTTAATTATTCATTTATTCAGCAGAAGCTTTACTTATTTACACACAGTTTGAGCCTCTGCTCGCATTGTTGCGTAACGACTTTTAATTCGTACATAAATATTTAAATCAGCACGTTTTAAAAAAAAAACAGTACAGTCAAACATTTTAACCTGACGTAAATACACACTTTCATAATCGTAAAAACTAATGTGAATTATTAAAGATAAAATTAAAGATGGAATTTTTTTATATTTTCTACATTTAGGCAATATTTCTTATTAAAAATGAAACTAAAGATGGTAATTTCGTGTTTTATTATGTAAATACAGGGATTTTTTCTTTTAAGTATACTTTCACATATTGCAAATAAAATGCCCCAGACGTTCGAATTAATCAAAATAAACATTAGTATAATTTATTAACATAAAATCAAACACAAGCAGTGTATTTTTATCTTCACCTTAAACCAGTGTTGTATAGGCGTGGCGCATGAAGTAAAATTTCGAGTTTAAAAAGCCTGAATTTGGATTTCAAATTCCAAATTTCTAAATCCAAACGTTCAGGCTTTTCTAAACTGGAAATTTTACTTCATGCTTAATCAAGAAATGGAAACACTCGTTAGATGATTGAAATAATTTGCAAGAAACAAACTCGATTAAACACAAACAGTATCAAATGTATACTCATTAATTCTAGCCATATTTAAAACGAAACACATGTCCATTCGAAAAAAAAAAAAGTTATCGAGCAAACATCACATCACATCGCTGACCTCAAATGACAGCCAGCGATAAATCTCGCCTCTCACACGATACGCTTTCAGAAAACTTCGCGTATCGCCATTTTTTTGCTCGTTCGCTCTCGGCGTTTCATAAACGGTATTATTATTCTTCTGGTGTTCCATACCAACGTAGTTCAATACCAGTTTTGAGCCTTCAATGCCAATAACACCGGCCTTGGAGGAGAACATCCTCCGGCAAACTGCTCGTTAACATAAAGTGAGATGGAAAAAATCAGTCCCATTGACTGTTTTTCTTTTTTTCATCTCGTTCTTCTCTTTATGTTTAGCTTATGTTTCAGTTGAATATCAAGGTATGGCCTCAGGTAATGCCCGGCGCTTGTATCCAGCTGGGTCTGGATTACGAGTTGATTTACAACTTGTTTACACTTCTTTTATGAGCGCACTTGATTGGTTTTCTATCGAGTTTTAAAAGGGTATGCTTAATTTCTTTGTTTGGATAATGTATTTCTAGAAGAGGAAGCCTTATTCTAGACGGGAGGATCAAAGACCATTACTATTACCTTTCTCTACAAAAGGAAAATCAAAATAAGAGTTTTGTAGATCTTCTTGTACAATTGCCGACAAGGCACTAGCCAGGAAAAAATATTTATAAGGGTTATAAACATTTGGGGGGGGGGGGGCTTTAATGGTAAAAATATTGTTTTTGCTCTTACAGGGCCGCATAGGGCCTCTCCAAAATATCTAAACCAGCAAATTTTGAAGAGAGACACCCTCTACAAGCACGGGAGTATAATATTTATGACTTTATCTAATAGAATAGCAGGGCGACCAGATCGTAACCTCTAAAAATCGGTAGGACCCCCGACCACTATGTAATGGATACATTTCTGCGGGGGATGGGCCCGAATTTCACGCCTTATTATAACATCTGGCGTTCGGGAACCGAATGCAAAATAGGAAAGGGTCTTGAAAGGGAAATACTACCTGATGCCATTGACACACTTTTACTTATATGAATTGTAATTACTACAATTAACTTAACGTAAGTTAATAAATTCCTCATAGTAAGTTAAATATAACACATAATTCGTTTCATATTTAAAACCTAATATAAAGAAAATAAAAAAGGAAGTGAGCAACGAAAACATCAAAAATGCAGATTACGGGAAATGAAAAGATATTGATTTAATAAAAAAATATTTTAATTGTTCTAAAAGCCCAGAGAATTTGGCGAGGTCGCGCAGCGCAGCGGACCGGCCGAGCCAAATTCGGGCTTTTCTAAACTCGAAATTTTACTTCATGCGCAGCCGAGAGTAATAAACGCTGAAATAACTGAAATATTGTGAACAAATGAACTTTACGTCGTTTTATACGCTCGGCTGTGCATGAAGTAAAATTTCGAGTTTACAAAATCCCGAATTTGGCTCGGCCGCTCCGCTGCGCTGCACTTCCACGCCAAATTCTCTGGGCATTTCTAAACTCGAAATTTTACTTCATGCTTCGCCTGGGAGAGGAAAATGCTCGTTTGTGTGTCAATGGCATCAGGTAGTATTTCCCTTTCAAGACCCTTTCCTATTTTGCATTCGGTTCCGGGGCGCTAGATGTTATAACAAGGCGTGAAATTCGGGCCCATCCCCCGCAGAAATGTATTCATTACATAGCGGTCGGGGGTCCTACCGATTTTTAGAGGTTACGATCAGGTCCTATAGCAGGTAGTTACCCTTTTTAATGCGTTTTAAGCGGTCGTTCATGTTCATTTGATGACTCCAACAATTTAACTTATTATTCAATATGTTATGCAATGGTATTATTTGGGTACGTTTTAATCAAATCGATTAAATAGATCACGCTAATCTAGCAATAACAAAAATGCAAAATAAGGTTATGATCTGGGTTTAAAACGTGTTCAAAACATGTTTAAAACACGTTTAAAACGTGTTTAAACAGAATATACAGGGCATTTTTCTTTTGAGTATACATATCCCGATATATACAGCGTTTTTTAAAGTTGTGGGAAATCGTTGTTTTAATGCGGTTAATTTGAGGCTTTAAACGAGTGTTTTCCACTCCCAGACTAAGCATGAAGTAAAATTTCGAGTTTAGAAAAGCCCAAGAATTTGGATTGGCTGTGTAGCGAAGTAGAGCGGCCAACCCAAATTAGGCTTTTCTAAACTTGAAATGTTACTTCATGCGCCACGCTTAAAAACACTGATTCACAGTGAAGTTTAAAAAACACACACTTCCAACAACGGTTATAGGCAACCTAATAAACGTTAGAGTTATTGGGTTACCTATAATCACTGCTTTAAACAATTTTTTCAGCGCAGAATTTGACTCACGTTATATCCACATTTACATATTAGATTGCTAAAGCCGTATATTTTAAACTTTACGATATTTCAGTGTTTTATACGCGTGGCGCATGAAGTAAAATTTCGAGTTTAGAAAAGCCTAATTTGGATTGGCCGCTCCGCTTCGCTACGCGGCCAATCCAAATTTTCAGGCTTTTCTAAACTCGAAATTTTACTTCATGCTTAGTCTGGGAGTGGAAAACCCTCGTTTAAGGATTCAAATTGAAATGTTGAACAAAAAACAACGAACGTCGAAAAATTTACAGTGTATGCTTATGTATACCTGAAAGAAAAAATCCCGGTATTTAAAAACCACATTTATGCACACACAGTTTTATTGTAATAAAATGTTATGTTTGATGATGTAATTTGAAATATCTTCAACAATTTAGCTAGAATTTTAAAACAAACAAAAAACTTTAATGAAGTAATATAAAATATAATTTAGCAAATATTTATTTTTAGCAGTCAAGATAATAAAAAAACGGTTTTAAACAAATCCAACGTTTAAAACATGTTTTAAACAAATCTAAGATTTAAAACATGTTTAAAACAAAACCGTTTAAAACACGACGGCTGTAGCATTTATAAATACTGACGTCAATACCGGCTTATGGTTAGCGAAGTCAGTATATATACAACTTCTACATATCAAGTGAGTGTGTAT
This sequence comes from Philonthus cognatus, assembly GCA_932526585.2. Classification (NCBI taxonomy): domain Eukaryota; kingdom Metazoa; phylum Arthropoda; class Insecta; order Coleoptera; family Staphylinidae; genus Philonthus; species Philonthus cognatus. Next base: position 54,467,404 of record OW052241.1, on the reverse strand, counting down.
AGAATGATGGATGTGGCGGCCTGAGGAGCTCATAAAAAGAGCGAAACGATCGTCGTCGTCTTCTGTCCTCCTTGCACACTCACTTGATAAAAAAATAACTTTTACATCATGACCTTAAGCGCTGTTATTTCTTATTTGGTACTTATAAGCAGGTCGTTAATTCAAATTTATATATTATATTCGCGGGCGTAACATGTTTCTTCGGGTTTGGTCCCGCGTATTTTCTTGGCTCTGGTCCGTTATATTTTTAATTCGACGTTTCGATGACGTCGCAGTCATTATCGTCAGGAATAACTATCAAAATTCCATTGCTCTAGCAACCACTTGTTTGACTTTTACGTACTACTTGATGCGTGAATTTCTTGTTTGGCTTCGTGTTACTCTTCTGTTTTGTTCTTCTAATGATGTAGTAGTGACAATTTCAATATTATTTTCGGAAGGGGTTGGGTTTTGAATTTCTTGGTTGTTGTTCGGAGATAATATATTTTGACCAGAATTTATACAGGTTTTCCAAATTGGTGGTAGTCTTTTAGCATCATCTCTTTGGTTTAGACTGTTCGGCCTCTTTTCAATTTCTATCGCTTCTCTAATAATCCTCGCGTGGAAGTAGTCTGTCTTTTTTAAAATTCTCGTTTTTTCGAAATTTATTGTATGTTTAGAAATGTTTACGTGTTGAAATAGAGAAGATTGTGGATCTGACTTTCTTACTGCTAAAATGTGTTCATCTCGACGAGTACTAATTTTCCGGTTTGTTTGTCCTACATAGCTCTTCTCACACATACCACATGGAATTTCATATACGCCTTGAGCTTCAAGTGGGATAATTTCTTTTGGAGTTCGGAGTAAATTTTGAATTTTTGTGTGTATATTGAAACAAGTTCTAATATTGTATTTGGAGAGGACTTTTCCGATTTTATCAGTTGTTCCTTTAATGTAGGGAAGGGTGACGTTGCTACACGGACTTTCACTTCTTGTTTTTGGACTTTTGTTTCTGTTTAATTTATTGATTGTTTTCTTGGAAAACCCATTTTGCATTAACGCTTTTTTGACATTGGATATTTCATTATTTAAGTGGTGTTCGTCCGATAGCGTACGTGCTCTTAGTAGAAGCGATTTTGCCACAGACGCTATTTGAGCTGGATGGTGATGTGACTTCGCATTTAAGTACCTGTTTGTGTGTAGGTTTTCGGTATACGGTGTAATTTAAGTTTCCACTAGGATTTCGGATAATAAGAGTGTCCAGAAAGGGTAAACGTTTGTTTTCTTCAACTTCCATTGTGAATTGAATTTTGTTGTGGATATTGTTTAGATGCGATAAAAAATGGTTGAGGTTCTCAATACCATGTTGCCAAATAACGAAAGTATCATCCACGTATCGTAGCCAAAGTTTAGGTTTTAGAGGGGAAGAATTTAGTGCTTTAGTTTCGAAATCTACCATAAATAAATTTGCAACTATTGGTGATAGAGGAGAACCCATTGGTGCACCTTCCAGTTGTTTGAATTTTTGTCCTTTATATGTAAAGTATGTGTTTTTTAGGCAGTGTGACGCAAGATCTAAAATTTCGTTTGACTGATGATATTTGGATTTTATTATTGCTATCGTCTCGTCAATTGGGATTTGTGTAAAGAGAGATTTAACATCGAAACTTACTAATATATCATTTGCATCTAACATTTGATCTTTAATTTTGTTTACAAAATCTGCGGAGTTGATTATGTATGAATCAGCGTCTTCAGTTAGTGGCTGCCATTTTTTAGCAATATATGCTGCTAATTTAACTGTTGGGGAACCAATTTCGGAGACGATTGGTCGTAAAGGAGCACCTTCTTTGTGTATTTTTGGTACACCATAAACTTTGGGGCAAATAGAAGATTTTTCCCTAGGAATTAGTTTCAACGCTGTATTTTTATCAATTTTGGAATTTTTAATTTCGTTGTTTTTTCTAAATAGGTGATCGGATCTGTCTCGATTTTTTTGTAGGTTGAATCATCTAAGAGGGAACACATTTTTTTGTCATACTCGTCTGTTTGCATAATGACGGTGGAATATATTATCTCCGAACAACAACCAAGAAATTCAAAACCCAACCCCTTCCGAAAATAATATTGAAATTGTCACTACTACATCATTAGAAGAACAAAACAGAAGAGTAACACGAAGCCAAACAAGAAATTCACGCATCAAGTAGTACGTAAAAGTCAAACAAGTGGTTGCTAGAGCAATGGAATTTTGATAGTTATTCCTGACGATGATGACTGCGACGTCATCGAAACGTCGAATTAAAAATATAATGGACCAGAGCCAAGAAAATACGCGGGACCAAACCCGAAGAAACAGTGATACATATATATATATATATATATATATATATATATATATATATCGGATACGTTTTCGAGCTGGAAACAATCTATTAAAGAGTTCTTACTTGATTTAGAACCATATAATATGCATGAATATTTCTCTAGAGAAACATAATATGTATTAATCTTGATTTGACCCTATTCCGTGTAGATGTATATGTGCAAAATTTGTATGTGATATTAACATTGGAATAAAGAACTGTTATTATTATTATTATATATATATATATATATATATATATATATATATATATATATATATATATTTCCTTCTCTTTTAATAGAGCTGAGACATCGAGTTTCTCACCTTGTACATTTTATATGTAAAATGTTAATCTTTTGTTTTCGTAAAGAGTGCCTTGGAAACAGTTGAGTAATAATTTGCTTACATATCACCCCTGAAGACGGGCATCCAACGATACATACTTTACCAATTGTGATGTATTTTAAACTAACGAGTATCTTCCACTCCCAGACTAAGCATGAAGTAAAATTTCGAGTTTAGAAAAGCCCCGTGTAGAAAATTTGTCGAGGGTCGCGCAGCGACCCGAGACAAATTTTCACGGGGCTTTTCTAAACTCGAAATTTTACTTCATGCGCCACGCGTATAAAACACTGATTTAAAGTGAAGTTGAAAATGCACTGAAAACCAACCCAACTTCGATATTTTTTCAAAATTAGATGTGTTCTTTCCTATCCATGCTGTAAACCTTCGGATTCTCGTTGTTTTCTTGTAAAAAAACTTCGATTCCCTGTAGTCCTTCGGTCTCCGAAGACCGTGATTGGTCCTTCGAGCTGTAACCTTTGTAAAATGGTAATAAACTTAGTAAACTTAGTAGAGTGATCCTTCAATTTGAAACTTCTAAGAACGACTGTTGTCCACTCCCAGACTAAACATGAAGTAAAATTTCGAGTTTAGAAAAGCGCCGTGTAGAAAATTTGTCGAGGGTCGCGCAGCGACCCGAGACAAATTTTCACGGGGCTTTTCTAAACTCGAAATTTTACTTCATGCGCCACGCGTATAAACCACTGATTTACAGTAAGGTTAAAATATATAACGTTTAGATGTGATGATCAATATTTACCGAGATGTAAACGTCAGATAGGTTTTAAAAAATTCTATTGACCTAAAATTGTACACGTAGACATAATTTCGACTTTATTTTACAAGTGTCGTATTAATTATTATTACATTTTAAATAATTTGATAAATATCAAATAAATATTCCTATCAAAACCACCCCAAGTCGGACAAAAGATAACGCTACGCGCCGGCTGAAAACAAATGGACTTCTTACTACCTGCTAATATCGGGTTGACATTGACATCAAAAAATGCGGTTGGTGTTCATAATGGATTACCCCCTGAGTGCTCGGTCTCTTTCCCCTTACTTTTAACATTTTAAGAAAGAGATAGAAACCGGAAGATTTTAGATATTTTCGTGTCGTCGCGGCCGCATTTACACACAAAAATTTGAAGGTTTGAATATGGGAGTTTAAACCTTTCTCGAAATTTTTAAAATGTTGAATTTTTTTTGTATGTAAATGTGGCCACAAGATTTTTACCATTAACCCCCCCCTCCCCCTCCTAAGTGTTTATAACCCTTTATGAAGTCCCCCCCCCCTTTGGCTACGGCCTTGATTCCGGACACTTCAATTGCAATGGAAAGCCATAAACCTGAGCAATTCTCGATCTTATTGCTCATTACAGAGCCATCTATAGAGATCAGAAAAAAATTGTTCAAATCAAAGTTACTTCTTTTTGAGTTGACTGTACGAATCAAAAATAAAAAATGGAGGTTTCCATTTAAAATGATAAAGTTGACTGCCGCACAATGTGGCCGATCTGAGCGAACGCACCAGCGGTGGTTCGGGAAGGAAAAATAACTGTCAAAATTGACGAATAAAAAATACTATTATATTGTAGATACTCAAAACCTCTAAAAATTTCAAGTTTGCGATTTTTTGGACACACACCTATTGTGCAATTAATGTTTAAAGTTGATCAATTTCAGATCGCGAACAACACGCGAAAAGTGGATGAGTTTTGATAATTGATTACATCGCACTCACCTAATATATCAATACAGTCTTTTTAGCGTTTATTAAACATACATTTCTCTATAATATACCACTAAGTATTAATTAATCGATAATGTTTAACGATAGTTATAATTATTTAACAAGCAACTTAAATTTATTGTATTTCAACTTCTAAATGGCCTATAGAAAATTTATCGAACCGTGGAGGGTAGGGCTCACCACCAAAAAATAGCTCAAACTTTGCTCTATCACATTCCATCAAAATCAAATTTTTATCAATCCTTTTAAGGGGCATAGAAGCACTCGAGCGCTTTTGTGGTGGACGGTTGCGCTGAATAAAAAAAAATAAAAAAGCCCCTTAAACGGATCGATAAAAATTTGATTTTTATGGAGTGTGATAGAGAAAAGTTTGAGATATTTTTTGGTGGTGAGCCCTACCCTCCGCGGTTCGATAAAATTTATATATGCCACTTAGAAGTTGAATTACAATAAATTAAAGTTGCTACGTTTAAATAATTATAACTACCGGTAAACATTATCCATTAATTAATACTTAGTGGTATATTATAGAAAAATGTGTTTAATAAACGCTAAAAAGACTGTATTGATATATTAGGTGAGTGCGATGTAACCAATTATCAAAACTCATCCACTTTTCGCGTGTTGTTCGCGATCTGAAATTGATCAACTTTAAACATTAATTGCACAATAGGTGTGTGTCCAAAAAATCGCAAACTTGAAATTTTATGAAGTTTTGAGTATCTACAATATAATAGTATTTTCTTTATTCGTCAATTTTGACATTTATTTTTCCTTCCCAAACTACCGCTGGTGCGTTCGCTCAGATCGGCCACATTGTGCGCCATGGCCCCCCGTGGGGACCTTGTAAGAACTTCTTTCTACTACTGATCAATTTGCCTTTATAAAATATGGGGGCTTTATTCCAAACTTGTTCTCATAAAATTATTAATTGTTGAGATATTTAAGTGTCTCAAGATAAATGACTCACCCTGGCCTGGCCAACCAGATTTGGGATTTATTTTTATTAGGTTCTTTGATTATCTCGGTATCCCTACTGTTTGTCATGTAATAATGACATTGATATATGAATGCCATGTTGCAATTGATTAATTATTTGACAGAAAAGTGGTAATAACATGCCGAAAGTAATGTTCCGCCAATTAATTAATCTTTATGATAGGGTAATTAAGCACATGGCAACCATGTGGAAAACATACGCTCAGATATATTTTGGAGGCAAAAGTCAGAATTACAGCCAGAGTATCCAACCAAATATCCAACATCATAAAAAAATCACCAGATCTGGCTGGCCAATAAAAAAAACAGACTATACATTCCAAAACTCAAATGTCTACCATTTACATTACTTGAGTAATTGCGTAGGCAATACTTTCATAGCCATCTGCTACTTTTTCTCAACATGTACGATCCTTAACTTCACTATGTGTATTTTTTGAGAAATTTATAAGACTATTATTTCCAACACAAACTACAGCCATTTTCACGATCTACCGTGCGATCGCTAAAAACATGATTTAGAGTAGGCTTTGAATTTTAAATCAAATTGGCACAGTCAGTAGTGCCAATTTGATTTAAAATTCAAAGCCTCAAAGTTAACACATAGTTTACCATAACCTTAAAATTATATAATGCCGCCTACTCTAAATCATAATTTAAACGATCGCACTGTATACGAATTTTTTGTATTTGTCTAATTTCATTCTCTAAGATTTTCAGTGATTTTCGAAGTTTTCAGATTTTCATCAATTAACTAAATATTGACGGAAGTCATCAGTTTCTATAATTTTTTTTATATATATTGGTGATTTTGATCAATGCTTTAAGTCATTGGTTTTCAATGTTTAGAGATTTATCAATTTTAAAGATTTTCTTCGATATTGTCAAATTTCATTGTTAATATTTATAATTTTTTGTCAATTTTTCACCGCTTCTCTTGGCTACGTATCAAAAATGTCAATTGACAAAAAATATTGAACATTTCATCAACATTTTATGAATCGATAAAAATTTCAGTATGTTGAAAATTTCATGAAAATTTTATAAATTGATGAAAATCCCAAATATTAAAATTTTTATTATATTACTTCATGCTAAGTCTGGGAGTGGACGACGCTCGTTTTCTCGATTTACACAATTTTGATGAGATTTTCAACATATCGAGATTTTTGTCGATTTATATTTTTATAAATCGACAAAAATCTCGATATGTTGAAAATGTCATCAAAATTGTCATGAGATTTTTAATATTTCGAACTTTTTGTCGAAAACATTTCATGAGATTTTCAATATTTCGTGATTTTCGATATTTCGATATTTTTGTCGATTTATAAAATGTTGATGAAATTTTCGATATTTCGTGATTTTCGTCAGTTTATAAAATTTTGGGTTGAGTGGATGCCACTCGTTTTGTCGATGTCTATAATTTTGATGAGATTTTCAGCATATCGAGATTTTTGTCGATGTATAAAAAATCAAATGTCAAATGTGAAATAATTATTTTATGCGGGTGGCGCATGAAGTAAAATTTCGAGTTTAGAAAAGCCCCGAAAATTTGTCTTGGGTCGCTACGCGACCCTCGACAAATTTTTTCTTAGGGCTTTTCTAAACTCGAAATTTTACTTCATGCTTAGTCTGGGAGTGGATGACACTCGTTTTGTCGATGAATAAAATTTTGATGAGATTTTCAGCATATCGAGATATTTGTCGTGGTATATAAAATCTCATGAGCTTTTTGTCGATTTATAAACATTTTATGAGATTTTCAATATATCTAGTTAACCGATATTTTGATATTTTTGTCGATTTATAAAATGTTGATGAAATTTTCGATATTTCGTGATTTTCGTTAGTTTATAAAATTTTGGGTTGAGTGGATGACACTCGTTTTGTCGATGTCTATAATTTTGATGAGATTTTCAGCATATCGAGATTTTTGTCGATGTATAAAAAATCAAATGTCAAATGTGAAATAATTGTTTTATGCGGGTGGCACATGAAGTAAAATTTCGAGTTTAGAAAAGCCCCGAAAATTTGTCTCGGGTCGCTACGCGACCCTCGACAAATTTTCTCTTAAGGCTTTTCTAAACTCGAAATTTTACTTCATGCTTAGTCTGGGAATGGATGACACTCGTTTTGTCGATGTATCAAATTTTGATGAGATTTTCAGCATATCGAGATTTTTGTCGATGTATAAAAAATCTCATGAGCTTTTTGTCGATTTATAAACATTTTATGAGATTTTCAATATATCTAGATTACCGATATTTTGATATTTTAGTCGATTTATAAAATGTTGATGAAATTTTCGATATTTCGTGATTTTTGTCAGTTTATAAAATGTTCATCACATTTTTATTATTTCAAGATATTCGTCGATTTATAAAATTTTTATCAGATTTCAAGATTTTTGTTGATTTATAAAATTTTAATAAAATTTTCTATATTTCGTAAGTTTATAAAACTTTCATTAAACTTTCAATATTTCAAGATTTTCGTTGATAAAAATTGTATCAGATTTCCAGATTGAAATATTGAAAATGTGATGAACATTTTATAAACTGACGAAAATCAGTAAATATCGAAAATTTCATCAACATTTTATAAATCGACAAAAATCTCTAATTATCGGAAATCTAGACTTATTGAAAATCTCATGAAATGTTTATAAATCGACAAAAAGCTCACGAGATATTTTATACATCGACAAATATCTCGATATGCTGAAAATCTCATCAAAATTTTATACATCGACAAAACGAGTGTCATCCACTCCCAGACTAAGCATGAAGTAAAATTTCGAGTTTAGAAAAGCCCTAAGAGAAAATTTGTCTCGGGTCGCGTAGCGACCCGAGACAAATTTTCGGGGCTTTTCTAAACTCGAAATTTTACTTAATGCGCCACCCGCATAAAACAATTATTTCACATTTGACATTTGATATTTCACAAATACATTTGACATTTGGTATTTGACATTTGTCGTATTTTGACAGATACGGACAATATTAACTAAATATTTTATTTATTTATTCATTCAATGGAGTCCATTTAAAAATTACATAATATTGTACAACCAAAAATATAAAATACACATTAAAACATAATTAAAAATAAATAAATATAAAAACAATGGAAAGTTACGTTATTGACGGAATAAGTATATAAGTTTTTTTTTATAAATGTTTTTGTCAATTTTCCACCGCTCCCCTATGCTATACAGTCTGTTTGATTTATTGTGACACAGCACATATGTCCGTTATTAGTACAGATAGAAAAAAAAGTTAAAGACAATAGTTTTAGTATTTTTCATGATCTATTCAGTAGCATTGTCAGAAAAACAATTGATAATCAAATAAACACGTGAAAGCTAGTAGCTTCATTTTCTTTAATGGAACACCCTGTATATTTTGTTTATTTCAAATGGTAATAACCTTAGCTTTATAATGATACCACATAAGTACCCCTTCATTATACAAATAACGCGACAATTGCAAATAAATGAATTTTATCAGTTGACATGGATAACAATTGACATAAAACAATTTGTTAACGCTTTAATGTCAAAGTGGTGTAGTAACTTCCCGTCTTGCGTGTTGTTGATTCAAATCTTTAGAGATGGGTGATAATTACCATTCTAATGATGAAAAAATGGATATGCTAAAGGTCTTCGTTAGATGCAACGATAATTCTAGAGAAGCTAGTATCACTTATGGAAACATGTATCCAGAAAGAAGACAACCACATTATTGCACTTTTGCAAGACTTAACAAAATTTACGGAGAAATGGGTGTTTTAATAATAAATTACGAAGGAAAAGACAAGAAAGAGAAGATAATAATGAAGTATTGATATTGGCCTATTTTAGAGCACATCCACGTAATTCAATACGCGAAGCAGTGGCTGACTTAGGAATAAGTATGCATAAAATATTTTCTATTCTGAGAAAACATAAAATGAGACCATATAAAATTAAGTTAGTACAAGGTTTAAGAGATGGTGATTCTGACAGGAGGATAGTATTCTATAATTGGCTTAGCAACAATCAACATTTATTAAATTTAATTCTTTGGAGTGATGAATCAAATTTCAACAACAACGGAATCTCCAACCGAAAAAACGACCATTACGGGGATACTGAGAATCCACGTCAAATTCGAGAATGCAGATTCCAACAAAGATTTGCAGTTAATGTGTGTCTTGGTGTGTTAGGTGATACCATAATAGGACCATTTTTTTATCAAGGAACGTTGAATGCGGAGCGATATGCCAACTTTCTTACGATAGAATTTGAAGATTATTTAGATGATATCCCCCTAGAAATACGTCGAGATATGTGGTTCCAACAAGATGGAGCTCCTCCCCATAACGCAAGAAATGTCAAAGATATTTTGGAAAGAAAGTTTGGTTTGAAATTGATTGCAAATGGTGGCCCCATAAACTGGCCAGCAAGATCGCCAGATCTGTCTATTTTAAATTTTTTTATTTGGGGATTTTTAAAGCAAAAAGTTTATGTTACTCGTCCAGAAAATCTAGACGATCTGAAAAATCGTATTCGTATGGCATGTGGTCAAATAACACTACGGATGTTGCAAAAAGCACGACGAAATTTAATGAAGAGATGTGAAGAATGTATTGCAAACAACGGACGTCACTTTGAACAGACACTTTAAATAGTTATTCATGTCAACTGATAAATTTCATTTATTGGCAATTGTCGTGTTATTTCTATAATAAAGGGGTACTTATGTATCATTATAAGGCTAATATTAATGCCTATTTGAAATAAACAAAATATACAGGGTGTTCCATTAAAGAAAATGAAACTAATAGCTTTCACGTGTTTATTTGATTTTCAACTGTTTTTCTGACATTACGATTGAATAGATCATAAAAAATACTAAAACTTTTGTCTTTTGTGCTGTGTCACAATAAATCAAACAGACTGTATATCAAACATGTCAATTGACAAAACATCTTGAAATAATGCAAATTTGATCAACATTTTATAAATCGACGAATATTTCCGTATGTTGAAAATTTCATAAAAATATTATAAATCTTTTAAAATAACAAAACACACAAAATACTGAAAATGTCATGAAGTTGCATACATTGACAAACATCACAAAATATTGAAAATTTTATTATTTTACTTCATGCTTAGTCTGGGAGTGGACGACACTCGTTTTGTCGATTTATAAAATGTTGATGCGATTTTCAACATACTAAGACAAATGTTCTCTTGGGGCTTTTCTAAACTTGAAATTTTACTTCATGCTTAGTCTGGGAATGGACGACACTCATTTTGTCGATGTATAAGATTTTGATGAGATTTTCACCATATCGAGATTTTTGTCGATTTACAAAAATCTCATGAGATTTTCAATATTTTGAGGTTTTTGTCGATTTGTAAACATTTCATGAGATTTTCAATATGTCGAGATTTTCTAGATTTTCAATATTTCGAGATTTTCGATATTTCGAGATTTTCGATATTTCGAGATTTATAAAATGTTGATGAAATTTTGATAAACATTTTAGGCCGGTCGTCCACTAGCAGCGACCACACGCGGCTACGCGCTCACGCGATACTAGCGGTGACAAGCTGCTGCAAGACTAGCGGCTACACGCGACACTGCACTTGACTTCGCGCTGCTCAGTTTGTCGGCAGCGTCAAAAGAGTTGTACATTTTTAATGGATTTTTTTGGAAAATCCCTACTTAATTAGGGGTATGATTGGAATTCCAAAATATATTTTTTTATAAAAAACACTCCAATTATAATATTCTTCAATGAAACACTTTTAACTTTGTTTGTATAACACGTTTTATTTAATGTGACTGCAGTTTCGACAAATTTAGCTTGTCATTATCAAACATGGAGTAACTTAAACTAGAGGTTTTACAGGTATATATACACAATTACAAGACAGCGGTAAAAATGGGGGTGTACATTAGGTCAACCTGGTCGTTAATTAAGGGAATTCCCGGATTAGCGCGGGCTTTGTGTATCTCTAGTGCTTCTAGCAAATTCATTTTACGACCCTTTTCGGCATGATGGATTATGGTAAGTACATCTTTCTCAAAAGTGTGATTTTCGTCTAAAAGGTGTTTTGCAAAAGACGACTTATCACTCTGTTTAAGCCGAAAAGAGCGCAAATGTTCCCTCAATCTTATGTTGAAATTACGACCAGATTGGCCAATGTATATCCCTTGACAATCTGCGCAAGTTAATTTATATATTCCGGATTTATTAAATTTATCTAATTTTGTTTTACTATTAAAGATATGGTTATTGATTTTACAGTACGGTTTAAATGCAACTTGAATATTATGCTTTTTTAGGATATTTTTAACTTGAAAACTGACATTACCAAAATAAGTTAACGATTTATATTTAATTGTTTCTTTTTCAAATGATATTCCAGCGTATAATAGATGTTTGATGTTATTAAATTTCTGTTTTTTAAGAAGTCTATCAACCAAATCACAACCATAACCATTGTTAATAGCCATAGCTCTAATCAAGTTAATTTCCTTCTCGAAAAAATTAGCTGACAAAGGGATTTTTAAGGCTCTATGAATCATTGAATTGAATGCAGCAATTTTATGTTTATAGGGATGTCTGGAATGGTTAGGGATAATTGAGTCGGTCGGTAATCGGTAATCATTTGAAAAAGAAACAATTAAATATAAATCGTTAACTTATTTTGGTAATGTCAGTTTTTAAATGTAGTGTTACAGCAAATTTTCTAGAAATTTTAGTTTTAGTGTCTGGTACAACTATGAGAAGAGATGATCCAAAATCTTGAATATCCTCTATATTCAATTTATATAATTCGTCTCTTCTCAGGGCACCAGCAAGTCCAAAAATTAAAACGACCTATAGTAAGAAAATAAATAAGAATTTCGGAAACTATGCTGCATTCCACTTACCTTATTTAATAAATATATATTATCGGGTGCTTCATTTATAAATTTAAAGATATGTTCTTTATCTAAAACTCGAGATTTCTTTCCAATATATCCTTCACTTTTTCTCTTTAAAAATGATATTACTTTAGTATAATTACCAATGTTTATGTTATGGTTGACATTTATTGTACTCTTCAACATTGAAGACTCCAAAGTGTTGAGGGCTGGAATTTTGTCGCCAGTTCTGCGAGATATGTTAAAATTACGTTTTCTGAAAATGAATTAATTTCATGTTCAGTGCGCCATTCCATGAATTTTTTATAAATATTTTCATAAATATCAAGAGATTTTTTCGGCAGCAGCGACGAACTAGCAGTGTTTGCTGCCGCAATAATCCTTGGTGGGATATTAGGCCTCTCTGGAGATAGTGATGTCTGCATTTTAACGTTCACCAACACACAAAACAGCACAAACTTAACTAAATGACATGTGTCATTTAAAAAATCACCGCCATCTAAAAATTGTTCACCGATGCTGAAAAGTGTATTGGCTCTTATGGCAGCGGTGCGTGAAATAAATCCCATAAGAATTGCATTGTACTTCACGCATCGGTATGAAAAATCAAATTTCACACATTTTTATCGATGTGTAAAATTGTATTTCACAAATAGGAGTAGAAAAAAGTATTTAGAACTATTGTTATCAGAAAAAAGTAAGGTTAGACTTAGAGAAGACAAAGTAGAAAGAAAAGACACAGGACTAGACGCGGCTACGAGCGACGGATCCCATTCTCTTGGGATCTGACGCAGCTTCACGATCGTCGCGAGAATCCACATGTCCGCGCACGCTTGCACTGGACGAGATTCATTGGATTTACACACATCGGGATCTGTCGCGCATATACGCCCATTGTCGCTTGTATCGCGTGAGCGCGTAGCCGCGTGTTGTCGCTTCCAGTGGACGACCAGCCTTATGAACTGACGATAATCACGAAATTTTATAAATATTTATAAAATCTCATGATATTTGAAATATTTCGCGATTTTCGATATTATTGTCGATTTATAAAATGTTGATGAAATTTTCTATACTTCGTGATTTTCGTCATCTTGAGATTTTTGTAGATTTATAAAATTTTGATGAAATTTTCGAAATTTCATGATTTTCGTCAGTTCATAAAATTTTTATCACATTTACAGTATTTCAAATTTTTTGTGTCAATTTATAAAAATTTAATCTGATTTCCAGATTCAAATATTGAAAATTTGATGAACATGTTATAATATTTCAAGATTTTTGTCGGTTTATAAAAATGTTATCAGATTTTGAGATTGTGGTCGATTTATAAAATTTTGAGTTTTCGAAATTTCGTGATTGTCGTCAGTTCATAAAATGTTTATCAAAATTTCATCAACATTTTATAAATCGACAAAAATCTCGAAATATCGAAAATCTCGAAATATTGAAAATCTCATGAAATGTTTACAAATCGACAAAAAGCTCGAAATATTGAAAATCTCATGAGATTTTTATAAATCGACAAAAACCTCAAAATATTGAAAATTTCATGAGATTTTTGTAAATCGACAAAAATCTCGATATGCTGAAAATCTCATCAAAATTTTATACATCAACAAAATGAGTGTCGTCCACTCCCAGACTAAGCATGAAGTAAAATTTCGAGTTTAGAAAAGCCCCAAGAGAAACTTTGTCTCGGGTCGCGCAGCGACCCGAGACAAATTTTCGGAGCTTTTCTAAACTCGAAATTTTACTTCATGCGCCACCCGCATAAAACAATAATTTCACATTTGACATTTGATATTGACATTTGACAGTTGACATTTGGTTTTTGACATTTCTCGTATTTTGACAGATAGACTTGTTTCGACAGATGATGACAGTTTATTGATAATATCTTTAAACGTCATAATCGAGTGTATATTATTAAATATAAATTAATTAAATTAATAAAAAATTTATAAATCGACAAATGAGTGTCGTCCACTCCCACACTAAGCATGAAATAAAATTTCGAGTTTAGAAAAATAACCTACATACACTACAAAATATTAAATTACATTATCTACACACGTCTTCGCAATTGCTTGGAAATCGAATGAGGAAAATTAATTGCTCGTGCCATTAACTGTACAAATAACAAAACACGGAAAATGCTGATGTTTGACAACCCTACTTGGGTGTATAGAATTAGAGTCTCGAATTTAATTAGAAAATGGATGGAATGTTTACGTGGTTAATACAACAATTTGTATTTATTTATTTATTTAACGGAAGTCCATTTAAACTAGTACATTAATATCTTAAAAGCTAAAAATAAAATGAAATATAAATACAAATACATAATAAATATAAGTACATAAAAGAGTAAATAACAAGTACAAACAATACAGGGTGGGGCAGAAAAACCTATCCGATTTCAAAACGTTATAAAATTAAAGCCACTCAACTTGACAAAAAAAATGTTTTATTAACATATCGCAAATTTTATGCCATTTTTAAATTTAAGTTTTGAAAAGCACATCACTCAAATGTCGTCCTTGGGAGCGGATACACTGATTTAGGCGCTCGCGGTAGCTTTCCATGACTTTCACCGTCATTTCCACAGGAATTTCTTCAATTGCCCAAGCAATTTCCCTTCGTAAAGCAAGAAGGGTCCTTGGTCGATGCTGGAATACCTTCGATTTGAGGTAACCCCAAAGGAAGAAGTCACATATAGCGAGATCCGGTGAGCGCGGCGGCCAGCCAATATCACCTCTCAGAGAAATTAGGCTTCCGGGAAACATTTCCCTGAGAATGTCCATTGATCGTCGCGATGTGTGGGCGGTTGCACCATCCTGTTGAAACCACACATTTTCCACGCCATTTTCTTCCATTTTGGGTTGAACAAAACTTTCCAGCATGAAACAATAGCGCTCGCTGTTGACCGTTACGGTTTGCCCATTTTCTTCAAAAAAGTAAGGCCCCCAGACGCCTAGGCGGGAAAGAGCACACCACACAGTCACTTTTGGGCTATGGAGGGGTTTCTGATGGATTTCCCGAGGATTTTCGTCACTCCAATATCAAAAATTCTGCCGGTTTACGGCGCCACAAAGGTGAAATTGGGCTTCGAACCGCCGTTTTCGATAAACCGCTCAATAACAAAAGCACGATGTTCACCAGACCAAGGCATGTTGACTAATGACAAATGGCATAAAACCGGCTTTCTAACGGTTTTTACCCCACTACTCTACCTGTTCCCTCTTCTGAGAAAAAGGGATTTGAAATCGGATTGCTTTTTCTGCCCCTCCCTGTAGATTAAAATAAGCATACTTATATACCCTGTCGAAAGATGTTTTTAAAAGCATTCTGGCTAATTGCACCAAAGTCGGGATTGATGGCGTTACAATTATTGGCGATTCTGGCCACACCAAAATTTTTACAATAGTCCGTCCTACAATATGGTACATGAAACAGATCGAAGGAACGCACATTTCTAGCTGGCAGATCGATTTTTAGCTGACTGAGTAAATAGGGACAATCAATCGCCCCATTTATTAAATTGTATCCTAGCATTACGTTTTTCTAACAAAAACATAGGACTATTAAGTCCTTAGACTTTACACGTGACAAATGAAAATTAGATGTCATTATAAAATGTAATGTATAAAATTCATATTTCAAAAAAATTAAAATGCGAATTATCGTATTTCTACAAAAAATGTGTTTCATAGAGACTTCATTCACTTCGTACGACATTTTCAATATTGAGATAAAAATACACGCGTTTCATTTTTAATACCATTATTAATTTTTAAATAGAGATATTTAATATTCACTGAAACAGCAAAAAATCTGTCTTCTTGAGACTTGAATTTGACTCAAGAAAACAGATTTTTGGTAGAAAGAAGATAAATTCCCAATTTTATATTTTTAAAAAGTAATTTCACATTATTTATGCGCTTGGTGCATAAAGTAAAATTTCGAGTTTAGAAAAGCCTATGTTTTGAACTGCTAAGTTTTGAAGAGATATCTGGAAAAGCAGGCATTTTTTAGTATATCGGAATGTCTATCTAGTATTTTTTTCGGCACTAGTTGTATAATAAGTTTTACCTACGCCCTATCTAGTAACCGCATCATACCACACTGTCATCTTGACAAGTATGATTGACATTACGTACACATGCACGTAATAGCTTTGACGAGTACATTACGTTCTGACAGCTGAACAGCTGATTGCTTACCGTACAACCAAATTGATGTACATGGAGTTTTTCTTTAAACTATATGTATTCCGAATTCAGCTTATTTTCTTTAAATCTTTATAGTTATTATTTTTTTTAAGAGTTCAATTTGAAGCTTTAAACGAGTGTTTTCCACTCCCAGACTAAGCATGATGTAAAATTTCGAGTTTAGAAAAGCCCCGTGAAAATTTGTCGAGGGTCGCGCAGCCACCCGAGACAAATTTTCTGGGCTTTTCTAAACTCGAAATTTTACTTCATGCGCCACGCCTATAAAACACTAAAATATTGTGAACTCTATGTATATTTGAATCTCACTTGAAATCAGTGTTTTATACGCGTGGCGCATGAAGTAAAATTTCGAGTTTAGAAAAGCCCAGAAAATTTGTCTCGGGTTGCTGCGCGACCCTCGACAAATTTTCACGGGGCTTTTCTAAACTCGAAATTTTACTTCATGCTTAGTCTGGGATTGGAAAACACTCGTTTAAAGCTTAAAATTGAACTCTTTTAAAAAACAACGAATGTCGGAAAATGTACAGTTTTATTCCTTGTATATTGATCAAGTAGTAATTTAGTTTTCATCATTGTCATGGTACTATTAAAAAATATTACAATAAATAAGTTGTTCATTCATGGTCATTGTTTATTTTGTTAGGACGTAGATATATCATCTCGAGTGGTATGCCAATTACATACTCGCTCATATGTAATATGCTGCATACCACTCTCGTTACGTAATATACTATTATTCTGTATGTGATTGTAATCTAATTTATTATATACAAATATCTTTATTCAAGGAATTTATGTACATTATTCTTTAATATAATACGATCTTGTATTCTTATATCATAGGCTATCGACCCGAGGTCTTTCTGCCATTGTTTTAGTGAGTGCTTGTGCTTTTAAAGTATGTTATGAATAGATGATGGTAATGAATGAATAGTATGAATAAATGTCGTTCTAGTTAGTAGGCGTTTCTAAGATGAAGTCAGCGATGGTGGAATGGGGAAATTTAAATTTGGGGATTGTGTTGGGGTTTTTGTGTAGGTAAAGGTGGTTTATAGGATCATGATTAGTGGGCCTGGATGCAAATTTATGGGCCAGGTGGATAATTCGAGTTTATATAGGAGTCACTTGTGTTTTTTGATAAAGGAGGTTATTGGAGGGGGTTGTTGGGATTGATGATTTTCGTCAACACTCTCAGGGCCGATCTTTCTGCTACCTGTAATTTTTTTAGGGCTGTGGGATGGGGGTTGCAGTAAAGGATGGCCGCGTAGTCAAGAAGTGGACGGCAGATCATTTTATATATAGTCACAGCAGATTGTGTTGTGATTCCATCATTTTTATATGTGAGGCTTCTAAAATGCCTAGCCCTCTTCTTGGCCGCGGCTTTGATATTTTGGGTGTGGGCTTTAAAGGTTATTTTGGTGTCATACAGAATTCCAAGGTATTTACATGTAGGTGAGGGGGATATTGGAATGTGATGTATGGAAATAGTGAAAGGAGAGTTATGAAAATTATGATAGGGAATAAGCAGCTTAGTTTTTTGGATATTTATGGATATCCTCCATTTGTTGAACCAATTTATTGTTTTATAGATTAGGACCTGCAGAGTGTTGACGGCTTTTGCTATTGTGGAAGAGTGAGCAACTAGAGCAGTATCATCTGCATATTGTAAAATATAGGAAAAGGGATTGTGGTAAGTTGGGTTAGGATTATATATATCGTGGACGAATATGTTGTAGAGCAAGGGAGATAGCGGGGAACCTTGAGGGACACCTTGAAGTGGGAAGAAAGAGTATGAGAAGGAGGTTCTTATTTTAACTTTAAGGGAACGGTTGTGTAGGAAATTGTATAGGATATTTATTAGGTGGGGCCGGATGTTAAGGTAGCCGCATTTATATAGTAGACCCTGATGCCATACTGTGTCGAATGCTTTTTTGATGTCAAGGAACAGGATCGCGGATTTATGACTCTGCAGGTGAGTTGTATGTAGGTTTGAGGTGAGTATAGCTAGGGGAAGAGTGGTAGAGCGGTTTGCTATAAATCCGATTTGATATGGAGGGATGTGGTTGGAGACATAAGTAAGGAGTTTATTTTTTAGGATATTTTCATACAACTTGCCCAAGACAGGGAGCAGGGTAATAGGTCGATAGCTAGATATGTTTGATCTGTTGTTGTCAGGTTTAAGTATGCAGGTTATTACACCCTGCTTCCATTCTTGGGGAAAGAATTGCAAGGAATATAGATTGTTAAAAATCTAGAGGATATGCTGGTGTATGTTTTCTAATTTATTATTTTTATACTACACTGCGCCGCAAAATTTACGCAAAATTCGAAATTTCGTTTAAAAAAATTAATTTTATTGTTTTTCCTGAATTGAGCCTTCTTCTCTTTTTCTGTTTATCACAAAAACTGGAAATATGTATTAGTAGGCTAAAAACAAACCTTATTATCTGCCAAACAGGTCTTTATTTTCTTGTTAAAAAAGGCGAGTATCGTTTGATGAGTAAGTTCTTTGATTTCTGGAAGTTTATTTAGAAAATTGTAAAAACAAACAAACATGAATCCCCCTGGACGAGTTTCAAGAAATCTTACACATGAAGAATGTGCTGTTGTAGTGGCGCTGCAAGAAGAAGGGTTTACTGCAACTTACATTGCCCAACGTTTGCATGTTGCTAATTCCACAATATCGCGAGTTCTTTCCCGCTTCAGAGAAACAGGACGTTACGAAAGAAGACGCGGCCAGGGTCGAAAAAGAATGACAACGCCGAGAGAAGACAGATTTATGAACTTCAAAGTTTACGGCAACGATTCCTAACGAGCACTTACCTGCAATAACAATTTGTTCTAACCTATGGTCGTCGACTAAGTCAGGATACGGTCAGAAGAAGACTTGCTGAAGTTGATCTTCGACCCTATCAAGCTGCTAAAGGTCCTTTGTTAACCAGAGAGCATCGACGAGAGCGCTTAAGGTTTGCACAGGAACATCTTAATTGGAACAATGCTGATTGGGGTAGAGTAATGTTTAGTGACGAGTCCAGATATTGTCTGTATAGTGACGACCACCGTAGAAGAGTATATCGACGTCCTGGTGAAAGATACAGCCAGGCGTGTATACGAGAAACGGTGCAATATGGTGGAGGCTCTGTCATGGTATGGGCAGGCATCACGTCGCAAGCAACAACAGCATTGGTACACATTAATGGTGGTCGGTTAAATGCACATCGATACATCGAAGAGGTGCTTGAGCATCATGTTGTACCATTTGCCCCATTTATTGGGGATAATTTCCTTTTTATGCAAGATAACACCAGGCCGCGTATCGCAGGAATTGTGAACCAGTACTTTGACCATGTGGGAATTGTTCGTATGAACTGGCCAGCACGAAGTCCCGACCTCAATCCCATAGAGCATCTGTGGGACATTGTAGGGCAGAAGATTAAAGACTTGCAGCAACCTCCTGCAAACCTTCCAGAGTTAACACTCAGATTAACGCAAGTGTGGGAAGAAATTGAGCAGCAAGAAGTCAGAAGTTTTATTGACAGTATGCCACGAAGGATGCGAGCTGTCATCAATGCTCGAGGAGGCAATACTCGCTATTAAGACCAGCTGTACGACTGTTACACGCTATTTTGCAGAAGAATCTTTTTTTTGTATTCTTGCAGTTTGTTGTTTATTTTCTCATTTTTAGTTCACAAATAAGTAAATTAGTTTTAATAAGTATCTATTAGGAACCACTTCGAGAAAAAAATGGAGAAAAAAAAATAAAAAACAATAAAATTAATTTTTAAACGAAATTTCGAATTTTGCGGCGCAGTGTATTATAATTATTGACCTATGTAAGCATTCTTTAGTAGCACAAAATTGATTAAATAAAAATAAAAAAAATAAAAGATATGATTTCTTGGAAGAATAAGAATAACAATAAACATTATTAAAAATTATTGACACAACAAAACGAGCGTGAATATTCAATAAGTCGATTCTTGAAAACACTTTCAATCACCGACACGATTCTTTGAAAAGTTAATAATTAAACGACGGTCAAGATTATTTAAATCTCAAATAAGTTGAAGATAAACGTGCACCAAATATGGTTTCTAATCACCTTCGTTTTTTTTTGAGCCGATCAAAGGTCAATAAATCTAAACAAATGACGCAATAAACCAGATTTGGGCGGAATGGACAGGTAAAGGATTGGATTAGATTTTAACTTATCGATTTATTAACGGAAAATTTCAGCGTTTGTCAACTGGAAGGAAATTAATTGATTTTTTTAGGGAATCCATGGTTTTATCAACTGGAAATATAAAACTGTGTTAGATAATTTTTCTTATCGATTTTCTATCGGAAATTTTTTAATTTTATGAACTAGCAGGGTTAAAATAAGAGGCAAATTAATGTTCAATTCTGTATTTATATTTTAAATTAAATGCAAAAAAATAATATTATATAATAAATGTATAATATTTGAATACCGGGTGTTTAATTAAGCCGATAGCCACATCGGCTGTATCTCAGAAACTGTACATGGTTGCGGTAAAAAATGTCAGTGTAAAAGTGGCCAAGAGAAATAGCTGATAATTATTTTTAAGCTCATAGCTTCGCCGCAAGAGGGCGCTATCTCTATAGTAAAAGATTAAAACAATGTTTATCAAATAAATGCCAAATTAAGCGGTGTAAAAAATATAAAAATCTTAATCTACGGTAAATTTTACTTAATTTCAACTATCTTCTCGTTTTTTTGTGTCTCAGATAAGATGCACGAGAGAATGAAAATGTTTAATTATTTAAATGCCTGTAACTTTTGTTAGGTTCTACTGAATTTAATAAACTTGGGCTCATTTGATAGATAATTGAATTAACTTTAAAACATAATTCACTCTAATTTATTTTAGTTTCGATATTAAGCGCCAGAGGGTGCGATTGAGACAATCGCCGAATTTTCTCCATTTTCATTAAATTTTTAAACTGAAAGGTATACGTAAGTTACGATAGTTAATTAAAATGAGAAATAGTGTGAAAACTGGCGAAAACCGCACCCCGATATCCTAATCCTAACCGAAGATATATTGAAAATGCAGAATGGGGTATTTTGTAATAATAGCGCCCTCTGATCCTTACTATAGGCACTAAATTAAATCAGAATACATAGTGTTTAGAAGTGCATTCAATTATTTATCTATTTAGTCAAAGTTTAATAAATCCAGTTAAGCCTAACTAAAGTTACAACCATTTTTCATCTTCATCTTATGTAAGAGCAAAAGAAAAGAGAGGGTAGTTGAAATCGAGGAAAATTTAGAGTAGATTAAGATTTAACATTTTAACATATGCAGCTTAATTTAGCATTTTTAATGATATCTTGTTTTTATCCTTTGCTGTAAAGATTGCTCCCTCTACCAGCGAAGCTAGATTTAATTATTGTATTCGTTTAATATTCTTATGTTTCAACAAAGTATTGTAATAAGTATTTTTATGTGTAGTAAATATACGCTGTTTTAAACATTCTAGTGGATAGCAAATATTAAAGTAAATCCATGATTTATTAAAATCTGAAAATATAGTCGGCTATGAGATTGCCTACTATATTTTGAGATTTTAATAAATCATGGATTTACTTCAATTTTCGCTATCCAAAACATATAAATGGGGAAAAGTGATCTCCGTTATTCTTTAAATTATTGTTTTTGACAAAGAAGCCTAAAGGCCTACTAGATTTTAAAATATATTTTTATATGGTGCGTGATTAAAAATGGGCAAATTTGACAGACTTTTTACTATATCTTTAGTTAGGATAAAGATACCAGGATGAGGTTTTCACCACTTTTCTCAGTATTTTTTTCTGTAATAAACTAGTGTAGGAGAACTATAGCTTATAATTTGAAATTTTTAAGAAAATTTAGAAAATATAGTGGTTGTTTAAAAAACGCCCTCTGGCGCTTTCTATAAGCCCCAAAGTAAACGAGAGTAAACAGTGATTTAAAGTGCTTTCAATTACCTATCAAATGAGACTAACTTGATTAATTTCGGTTAATCCTAACAAAAGTTACACGCAGTTTAATGATCACACTTTCACGCCTTCCCCTGCTTCATATGTGCAAGATAAAAAAACAAGTGAGTATTTAAAATTGAGTTAAATTCGGCGTAGATAACGATTTATATATTTTTAACCTAGCTCAACTTAGCAGTTTTTTGATTAAAATCTGTTTTTGTATTTGGCGATAAATTTTGCGCCCTCTAGCGGCGGAGGTAGGGACTTAAAAACTAATTTCCAGTGATTTCTTTTGGCCACTTTTACTCTGCAATTTTTTACCCCAACATGCTACGCTACATAGTTTCTGAGATACAGCCGGTGGCCACGCTTAATCAAACACCCGGTACATATAAGAATAAGTACCTACTTACAATAAATCAGTCTCGGATTATCGATTTAATAGATGAACATTTCAGAGAGGAAAGATTAAAATAAAAATGCTAAACCTTTTTGTTTAGTTTATCGATTTGCTACTGAAACATTCCACAGAGTGTTAGAACTGCAAGGATTACAAAAAAGGGTTCACGATTTCTATGGATAACCAGTTTCTTTTTATTTTCTGTAGGTTGGGCTTTGTTGGTAGAATTTTTTTTTTCTTTAGTAATTGTTTGTAAGGTTTTAAAAAGGGGGAACGAATACGCACGTGTTTTGATCACACGGCAAAATTTTAAACGTATGTACTCAAAATAATTTCAACGTAAGTATGTATTTTCGAATTCAATTTTGAATTCAATTCAATTCAAAATAGTTCTAACTATTTTGAATTCAAAATAGTTATAGAGATTATACCTATAACTATTTTTTACTTTCCCCCGTATGTAATACAAAGGGAAAGTATTGTTTTCGTGAAAATTTTCGAATCAAAAATTTTAGCGGAAATATCCGTTTTGAGGTCCCCTGAGTCGAATAAGACCATTTTTGAAAAATGTCTGTCTGTCTGTCTGTCTGTCTGTGTGTGTGTCTGTGTGCGCTGTACCGCAAAAACCGCTAAAGATATCAAGATGAAACTTGAAACTTAAGCTTTTTGTTACAATCGGAAGAACACTTAGCGTTTTTCAGTTTTTTCAGATTTTTTCAATAAATGTTCATCAAACAAAAATTCTTTCAAATAAAAGTTGTAGATAATAACAAAATGAAGATGTATTGTTCACTTACTTTTTGTCATAGCACTCTTAGTTTTTGAGATATTTCAAAAGTTGTGTGTTTTATCTAGTTATTGGTGTGTGACAGTGTATGTGTCGATACAATTGAAAAATGTTTCAAATAAAAGTAGGAAATGAAAAACTAAAGATTTTTTGTAGACTCACTTTTTGTCATAGCACTCTTAGTTTTTGAGATATTTAATAAATAGTGTTTTTTATCTAGTCATTAATTTGTGTCAGTGTGTGTGATGATACAATTGGAAAATGTTTCAAATAAAAGTTGTGGGTAATAAGGTATTAAATATTTTTTGTATCTTCACTTTTTGTCATAGCACTCTTAGTTTTTGAGATATTCAATAAATAGTGTTTTTTATCTAGTCATTGGTTTGTGTCAGTATGTGTTGATCCAATTGAAAAATGTTTCAAATAAAAGTTGTAGTTATCAAAAAGTTGAAGACATTTTGAAAATAATAATGCTACAAATATTTTAAAAGTGATTTAATACGCAGTTTACGGGGGAAAGTACTATACTATGATGGACACATCACCATTTTTTTTTAATATGACCAATCAAATTTTTTCAAGAATTTAGTGGGTTGATTCAGGTTGTGTGTTTTAGGTTAGGACAAGATTAATCACATGTTATGTTGTAAATCAACTATTAATTTGTGGGTTATGTAAAGGAAAATCTGACATTAATATGAGAATTCAGTTAACTCACAAAGATTACGATTACAAATGTATTTACCTATCACCGCCTCAAATTATTTGTATCTACCACTAATTTAATAGTGTCTCTGAGGATCAGGTAGGATAGGAGGATCGGTTAATATTCCCTGCTTAGGAATATGATTTCTTTATTATCTGCCCATTTATATGTTAAAATTTTAAAAAAGTTCTAAATACAAGGAATTTTTCTTTTAGGTATACATGTTACGATTTTTCAATGCAAGTTTTCAGACATTCGTGATCTTATTAAAAACTTTCAATTTAAAAACTCTAACGAGTGTTTTCCACTTCCAGACTAAGCATGAAGTAAAATTTCGAGTTTAGAAAAGCCCCGTGAAAATTTGTCGAGGAGAGACAAATTTTCTGGGCTTTTCTAAACTTTTTTCAAATTTAAGTTGGCTACACACTTCAGGAATTGACATATAAAACGTCAGACATAATAAATATAATGTATATTTTCAGTGTTGCCAACCTAGAATATTTTCCATAGCACTCTAGAGATTTTTTTTAATTGAACATACGATATTAAACTTATTGGAAAAGATATTAAAGCTTCATTTTGCTTTTTTTTACTGATTTATTGTTAATCTTACATCTTTAAGGAATATTGTTGGTGGTGCATTTTCAATATTGAGATCGAGAAAATTCCTACATTTTTCATACTACTATTATTTTCAGGTTTAGATTTAGATTTGATTGATAACTGTATTGGTTTTTTTCCATTAAATGGTAGCTCAAAGTGCAAATATTTCTATAAGGAAAACAGCCGACAGCGACGACGTTCATTTCATTATCTCGAAGGTAATGTGTACATACATATTTTTTTTTCCAAGGCTCCCGACTTCTTATCTCGCGATTGCGATTGTTGTTTCATGAATTCCACTCTCTCTTATCATTTCCGATTCCAAATAATTATTGCGCTCTCGTTTTATAATTAATAATAATAATTCAGGCTTTTCTAAAATCGAGATTTTACTTCTTGCGCTGCGCGGATAAAACACTGATTTCTAGTGAAGTTCACAGTATAAAACACTGATCTCAATTGAAGTCCAAATATACGTCTTTATCACACTGCTTTAGTAGCTACTAAAACAGTGTGATAAAGACGTATATTTTGAACTTTAATTGATATCAGTGTTTTATACGCGTGGCGCATGAAGTAAAATTTCGAGGTTAGAAAAGCCTGAAAATTTGGTTTGGTCGCTCCGCGCTTTGCGCTACGAGATCAAACCAAATTTTTAGGCTTTTCTAAACTCGAAATTTTACTTCATGCTTAGTCTGGGAGTGGAAACACTCGTTAGAAACTCCAAATTAAACGTTTTTATGAAAAACGTGAATGTCTAGAAATTTACAGCGTATACATCGCAAAATGTGCATATTCTCAAAAGACAAATCCCTGTACTTAGTCATAGTTGATAATTTTTCTCTCAACTTATATTTGCAATACTATTTATTAGGAAAATCTTAATTGAGATTGTATACGAACTAATTAGTTTACAACTTTGTGTGGCCTTTCAAAACAAAACAAAAATGTAATTCATAAATGTTAAGCAAATCATCGATTCAGAAAACAAAAATATTGTATTTCGAGCGTTATGTAGTGCACATTATCAGTAACGTACATTTTGTGATATGGTTGTGTTTACATTAGTTTTACTATAACAAATAACACACGAGGTGATAACGATACCTCTTCTGAATATTACAAAAACCTCAATTATATCACTCACCCCATTTTATTCAATCGTTTTATAACTAAAACGTGTTCAACTAATTACTGCTAGAATTGAGAATTGTAACTGGTGTTCAGTTAAAATCACGATCGAGTTAGCTGTGAAATTTTTAAAACTGTGATGTACGTCGTATGTGAATTTGTCAGTCGCTCCTGACAGTTTTATAAAAGTATTTTATTTTATTAGATATTTTAAAGCGCACTCATATGAAGGAAAATAAGCAGCTGGTTTATAAGAAGAAAAAATACAACAACTTTAAGAACAAGGCAAACTAATGAGCTACTGATTAATACAATCTGACATTTATGTCAGGTATGACAAAACGTAAATTAAGCTGCGACTTCACTTTATCGTTCCATTTCCTTCTATCAAAAAGCAACGCCTTCTCCATCGTGTTTTTAAATGAATACCTGATAGATAAAACTTTTTTTACTAAATTTATTTTACTAAATTTTATTGCATAAACTATTAACCTATTCGCATACAATGGCGTATAAGAGAAGTCAATTTATATATATAAAAATTGTGATGTGTCCATCATAGTATTTTCCCCCGTAAATTGCGTATTAAATCACTTTTAAAATATTTGTAGCATTATTATTTTCAAAATGTCTTCAACTTTTTGATAACTACAACTTTCATTTGAAACATTTTTCAATTGGATCAACACATACTGACACAAACCAATGACTAGATAAAAAACACTATTTATTGAATATCTCAAAAACTAAGAGTGCTATGACAAAAAGTGAAGATACAAAAAATCTTTAATATTTTATTACCTAGAACTTTTATTTGAAACATTTTCCAATTGTATCAACACACACACACTGACACAAATCAATGACTAGATAAAAAAAACACTATTTATTAAATATCTCAAAAACTAAGAGTGCTATCACAAAAAGTGAGTCCACAAAAAATCTTTAGTTTTTTATTTCCTACAACTTTTATTTGAAACATTTTTCAATTGTATCGACACATACACTGTCACACATCAATAACTAGATAAAACAAACAACTTTTAAAATATCTCAAAAACTAAAAGTGCTATGACAAAAAGTAAATAAACAATATATCTTCATTTTGTTATTATCTACAACTTTTATTTGAAAGAATTTTTTGTTTGATGAACATTTATTGAAAAAATCTGAAAAAACTGAAAAACGCTAGGAGTAAAGTACCACTTCCGGTTTTCCGATTTTCACCAAAAGCTTTCCAGTTCTTCCGATTGTAACAAAAAGCTTAAGTTTCAAGTTTCATCTCGATATCTTTATCGGTTTTTGCGGTACGGCGCACACAGACACACACACAGACACACAGACAGACATTTTTCAAAAATGGTCTTATTCGACTCAGGGGACCTCAAAACGGATATTTCCGCTAAAATTTTTGATTCGAAAATTTTCACGAAAACAATACTTTCCCTTTGTATTACATACGGGGGAAAGTAAAAACATCTTTATTTACAGATCATATCGAATATTACAATACATAGTCATATTAATAAATTTATTTCCGTAAATCGGCTATCGACCAGTGGTCTTTCGGCCTATTATTATTTAACAGAGCTGGGATCAATCCTCAAAAACAGGATTCGAATCACGAATCCGAATCACCTAATATGATTCGAATCACGAATACTCGAATAAAGGATTCGTAAGTGAAAAATATGATTCGAATCAAAGATTCGAATCCTCATTTTTGAATCACGGAAACAAATCCTTTAAAAATAAATTTGAATCTATTATTTGCAAGCATTAATATTTTATTCCATCAGTTTCTATTAACAAAAATGATCATTTACCGACTAAATATCTGATTAAATAATGATTTTAATTAATGATGATATATGCGTTATTGAACTTCATTTTAAATCTGTGTTTTATACGCGTGGCGCATGAAGTAAAATTTCGAGTTTAGAAAAGCCCCGTGAAAATTTGTCTCGGGTCGCTGCGCGACCCTCGACAAATTTTCTACGCGGGGCTTTTCTAAACTCGAAATTTTACTTCATGCTTAGTCTGGGAGTGGACAACACTTGTTCTTAGAAGTTTCAAATTGAAGGATTACCCTAGATTACTAAGTTTATTACCATTTTACAAAGGCTACAGCTCGAAGGACCAATCATGGTCTTCGGAGACCGAAGGACTACAGGGAATCGAAGTTTCTTTACAAGAAAACAACGAATATCTGAAGGTTTACAGCATGGATAGGAAAGAAAACATCCAATTTTGAAAAAATATCGAAGTTGGGTTGGTTTTCAGTGCGTTTTTAACTTCACTTTAAATCAGTGTTTTATACGCGTGGCGCATGAAGTAAAATTTCGAGTTTAGAAAAGCCCCGTGAAAATTTGTCTCGGGTCGCTGCGCGACCCTCGACAAATTTTCCACGCGGGGCTTTTCTAAACTCGAAATTTTACTTCATGCTTAGTCTGGGAGTGGACCGTCAAGATTTTCTACATGTCGAGATTTTCGATATTTCTAGATTTTTGTCGATTTATTCACAGTTTCTTATTGTACTAAATGCAACTTTAATATTAAATAAATACGGTTTTTTTAGGAATAGAATATTCACCCATTAAGAGCCGAGCAAATTATAAAGTAACCACTAATAGTTAATTTTTCTATGATTTCAATGAATGATTTATTATATTAAATACGTCGATTTTTTTTAAAGAGTTAAATTTAAAGTTCAAACGAGTGTTGTCCACTCCCAGACGAAGCATGAAGTAAAATTTCGAGTTTAGAAAAGCCCCGCGTAGAAAATTTGTCGAGGGTCGCGCAGCGACCCGAGACAAATTTTCACGGGGCTTTTCTAAACTCGAAATTTTACTTCATGTGCCACGCGTATAAAACACTGATTTAAAGTGAAGTTAAAAACGCACTGAAAACCAACCCAACTTCGATATTTTTTCAAAATTGGATGTTTTATTTCCTATCCATGCTGTAAACCTTCAGATATTCGTTGTTTTCTTGTAAAGAAACTTCGATTCCCTGTAGTCCTTCGGTCTCCGAAGACCATGATTGGTCCTTCGAGCTGTAGCCTTTGTAAAATGGTAATAAACTTAGTAATCAAGGGTAATCCTTCAATTTGAAACTTCTAAGAACAAGTGTTGTCCACTCCCAGACTAAGCATGAAGTAAAATTTCGAGTTTAGAAAAGCCCCGCGTAGAAAATTTGACCCGAGACAAATTTTCACGGGGCTTTTCTAAACTCGAAATTTTATTTTATGCGCCACGCGTATAAAACATTGATTTCAAGTGAATTTAAAAATATACTATTAAGGTTGGAAATGTTTCATGGTTAAGTAACTAAATATGCATTCACAAATATTTGAATTATTCGAAAATTTAAATATTTATATTCAAATATGAATAATTTAGTGATATTTGAATTAATCGAATTCGAATCCCAGCCTTAATAGCAATGATTCGAATTATTTGGGAGGATTTGAATCCGTGTATGAGGATTCGAATCCTTTTATAAGGATTCGATTCCTTTTATAAGGATTCAAATCCTGCTATAAGAATTCGAATCCTTTTATAAGGATTCGAATCCTTTTATAAGGATTCGAATCATCTACTTCTGGATTTGAATACGAATCCTTTTAAAAAAATGTAACGAATCCGGATCACGAATGCGTTTTCACTAAAGTATTCGAATACCTCTTTCGAATCCTATAAAAGGATTCGAATCCGGGAATCGAATCCTGAATGATTCGGATCCTGCCCAGCTCTGTTATTTAATTATGTAGTTTTAGTCATTTCGTCAATTTTTTATTATTTACATTTTTATTTATTTATTTATTTAACGGAAAATCCATTTTACAAATTAATATTTAACTAAATATAATTACTATAACAACAACAATAATTTAATACAAATAATACAATAATAAAATATAAATATAATATAATATAAATTTGACTTATTAAACTAAGAAAAATTACAAATATTTATTCGCTTAAGTCTTGCCATGAATTGTGAGGGTCAGAAAGTGTTGAAAATGTCAAAGTTTGGATGTACAGATAATGTATTGGCTGTTCGCATAAACCTTGAAAGTGGGCTATTATATCCGTAATTTGTCTTATGAAGTTGAAGACGAAATATAGGTAAATGTCTAGTTGGGCGATTGGTTAAATTAATACTGAAATTAATTTGTGATAAAAGATATGGACAATTAACAGCATTACAAATTAATTTATGAAAAAACAACAAGTCGGCATACACCCGGCGACAACATAGTTTATCAATACATTGTTCCGATGATAATATCTCTAAATTTGTGCTAGAATCGAAACCTAACTTGTACGCAAGCACCTTTAAAAATTTGTTTTGTACGTTTTCCAAAGCACTGATATAAACGCGTTGTGATGGTGCCCATACACAAGATCCATACTCTAGATGAGAACGTACAAAAGCGAAATAAACCCGTTTAAATGCTGCTGGCGACAAGTCCTTAGCCATTCTTTTTATATAACCCAACATTTTCAAAGCTCGATTACAAATTGCGTTAATATGACTGGCAAAACATAATTTCCTATCAAAGATAATAACCAAATCTTTGGTAACATTTAGTTGTTCTAAGTGGTGACCATGAATTGCATAATCAAACCGTACAACAGTTGTTTTTCTGGTGAAAATCACTGTTTTGCATTTTTGAACATTAAAAAACAAATGATTTTGTAGGCACCAATTAAAGACAGATGATAAATCATCTTGCAGCAATGAACAATCGTCAACCGATACAATTTCCTTATACAATTTCAGGTCATCGGCAAAAAGCAAAAATGAGGAATGTTTTATAACCCGTGAAATGTCATTAACAAATAGTAAAAACAGCAATGGACCCCAAGGCTCGCATTGTGGTCCATTACTGTTTTTACTATTTGTTAATGACATTTCACGGGTTATAAAACATTCCTCATTTTTGCTCTTTGCCGATGACCTGAAATTGTAGAAGGAAATTGTATTGTTGGATATAAAATTCTTAATTTTTACGCACTGCACACGATTGATTAAAAAGCTATATACCCACTTGACAACATCGGCATGGAACCCTAACGCTAATAATTTCGCCACTAAAATTTCGTGATTAACGCGATCAAGAGCCTTGGCAAAATCGGTGAACACGGTATCTACTGAATGGCTAGATTCGAATGCATTAATGATAAATGAAGTATAAGTTAGAAGATTTGTTGATGTCGATCTGCCACTACGGAATCCATGCTGTTCCTCTATAAGTATGTTTTTACACATCCAATTGAGTTTGACAGAAACAAGTTTATCAAACAACTTTGGTATGACGGATTGTATTGATATACTGCGGTAGTTAGCAATATCATCCCTTTTGCCAGACTTAAAGATTGGTGTTGTATAGCTTTTCTTCCAGAATTCGGGAAATGTATTTTGTGTGACAGATGCCTCAAATAAAATGAATAATGGCGATGTGATAGAAAAAATACAATTCTTTAAAAAAGTTGAAGGAATTCGTCAGGGCCTATGCCATTGCTATTTTTTAAATTATTAATACTTTCGAATATTTCACTTTTAAATAATCTGATTGGCATATAAGCTGCCTCAGAAGTACATGGAAAGGTCGGTATAAGTGTAGGTTTATCCGTACTATATACGGTGGAGAAATAATCCGCAAATAAATTAACACATTCTGAACCATTGCTACTTCTATTGGCGTTAAAGTACATTATATTTGGAAATTCAGGAACAGAATTAGTTACTTTTACAAAACTCCAGAATTTTTTAGGATTATTAGCAATGTCATTGTTAACTGAATTGACGTATTGTTCATATAGTTGATTTCTTAGATATACACATTTAATTCGTAGATTTTTGAAATTCTGGTAATTTGAAGAATTATTACATTCCTTAAACACTTTATGCGCAACAAGTTTTTGTTTAATTAAATTAATCAATTCAGAAGAAAACCAGACTGGGTACGTGGATGACTTTATACGTTTCATTGGTATGAATTGTTCAAAGACTTTATACAATATGGTGTAAAATATATCGACCATATTATCAATATGACCCTTTAATATAATATGCCACTCAATAGAATTTAAATAGATATTAATATCAGAATAATTAGCACGTGAAAAGTCATAAATGTATTCATTAAATTGAAGTGATTTAACGGGTATGTGTGAAGGCATTGTAATAAGATATGGCACATGGTGCTGTTTTACATCGAAAAGCAAGTCGGATGCTCTTGAGATTAAAAATCCGTCGTTCGCGAATATTAAATCTAGAAATACACTATTTTCGTTAGGTATAGTACAGATTTTAGAGAGATTATAAAAACTAAACGTCTCACTAAGTAATTGAGCCGGATATGAAGAAGTGTTATTATTAATAAGGCCGAAATCATCATTAGACCATTCAGCATCAGGTAGGTTATAATCGCCACAAATAAGCACTTTTGAGTTAGGGTATTTATCTAATATGGATTCAACAACAAGACAATGGTCGTTAAATTTGTCTGGTGGTGAACCCGGAGGAATATAAACAGCACCGACAATCAAATTGATATCAAAATAAGAAATAGATACAAATAACTGTTCAACAGAACGACATTTTATATTAAGGGGATTATCGCAGTGTAACACGCCGATCGTGTTGGAAAGACCCACATAGTTTAGAGTAGCTCATCCGATGCCAAATTTACAGGACAAGTGGGGTCAATACAGTCAGAGAGAAAAGCGGCAGTTCACTGTGCATTTGTGCATTGGTCCTTGGCATGAACGGATAGGATCTCGCGTCGCGTGGAATAGACGAAAAAAAAAAGCGTATAAAAAAGACGGATCGAAGGAAACTGTCGATTCGTATTATTTAAACACGCTGATAATACATACAAGCTATGAATTGTTTTTAATTCGTTAGAAATCGATCCTGTGTTATTTTTCAGTATTTACAAAACCGATGATTCTTATTCTTGTCATTATAACTAATTATTTTTACTTTTAAGACTCCAGTTTTGACAGCTGAACAAACTATGTGTTTTATTTTATTAAATTAGAGATTATTTCTTAAAAATATAATAATAAAATAATTCATGTTCATAAGCTCCTTGTGAATATTTATATGCCGGATATACAGAGAGTTTTATGTAACACCGAACATTTTCATAACGAGAATTTGTCTTTTAAGTATACAGAAGCATACGTTGAACATTTGCCGATGCTAGGTTTATTAAAAGAATTTAATTTGAAGCTTTAAACTAGTGTTTTCCACTCCCAGGCTAAGCATGAAGTAAAATTTCGAGTTTAGAAAAGCCTGAAAATTTGGTTTGGTCGCGTAGCGCGAAGCGCGGAGCGGCCAAACCAAATTTTCAGGCTTTTCTAAACTCGAAATTTTACTTCATGCGCCACCGGTACTAAACACTGATGCAATAGAAAGTTTATCGGTGTGTTTTAAACTTCGTAATTTGTCAGTGTTTTGTACCGGTGGCGCATGAAGTAAAATTTCGAGTTTAGAAAAGCCTGAACATTTGGTTTGGCCGCTCCGCGCTTCGCGCTACGCGACCAAACCAAATTTTCAGGCTTTTCTAAACTCGAAATTTTACTTCATGCTTAGTCTGGGAGTGGAACACACTCATTTCAAGTTTCAAATTATTTTTTTTAACAACGAGTATCTAAAGATTTACGACATATACTGTGTAATTCTCACATGTATACTTGAAAGAAAAACTCCCTGTGTGTACAAGTTGAGGCATTGATTGCGATTGATTGGCTACAGTTTTTAATGGTCATAGAGGCAACCCAATTTACACATAACTTAAAAAATAAAGGTGTCAAAATTGTATTGGATGAACATGTTCGGAGTTATATAAAACTCTCTGTATATGAAAAAAACGGAACATAGGATTTTCAATGATATTTTTTATATAGGAATATTATCTTTGATAACTGCTATTGCCATGAAAATAATGTGTATTAATTTGGCCTCTGCCAAATTGGGTAAATACCCCAGATTTTGGGGAGAATTTCAATTTTTATTTTATCCAATATTCTAGTTTTTATGAATGCAACAATTAAATAATAGATTGAAAAAAATTAAACGGACAGCTGCCCTGTTATTATAATTAGTACAGGGTTTACAAAATGATGATGTGTATAAATAGAGGATTGCAATAACATTCAATTACAATTCATTTATTCCTTATTTACTTACTATCAAAATATGACTCATCATAAATCAGCCAAATTTGAAATAAAATATATTGGGTTCGGTGCAATGTTGAGCAAGAAGCTTGTTATTTGAAATGCATTATAATAACTACCTTATTATTATTATAGTTCTATTTTTTCTAAAATAATTAACATTGAATATGCACGCAGTTAAACCCTACATTTTTGTAAACATTCGTCAAACATATATTACCTGTGCTCAGTAAAAAATAGTTGATTTGTAACATTAATCTACGACAACGTCATATTGGTGACGTTATTCTCACTATTCTTATAGTTTTGATATCATTGATTCGTTGATGAAGTCGCAGTTGGTTCAAATAGGTCCGATTGCTAGAAACTTTACAATTTACTTTAATAGTTTTATTGCGAGAAGTTTAATGGCATTTAACAACTGTTTTAACAACGAAAGATTTAAGACGAAATAATGATTTGAACAAGACTGATTGTTATTCGATTGCTTCTGCTTATTAATCAATCAGCTTAAAACACTTTAAAAATAATTTAATAATACCGACACTGTCAAATAATTAGGAAAGCCAATATTAAAGGTATATTACACATCTTTATTTAAATTAGTGAAACATTTCGTGTTTTCGATATTAGTGAACATGCAGTATAAAAAAATACTTATTCCATTAGTAGTCAGAAAGCATAAAAATAAAACACTAGTACAATAAAATATCGATTATAATTGCGAAATATTAATTTTACGAGAATAAATGCTAACGACGCGAGCCGTTTTTGTTAACTATGATTGAGAAAAGAAAATAAAAACAAACGCGAAGCCGCGCAGCGTTTACCAGCCCAGGGATAAACGCTGGCCGCATGCTGCTCGCCCCTCCAATAATTGTGCAGATGAGTGTACAACGCGTTCAACTAAGAGAAGATCCGCAAGGCGGCGGTATTTTACGGTCTTATTTTTTAAGATTTTTATTTTAACCTGACTCGGGCATGAGCTATCGCATCCTTATGAAATGTTCACATTGTATTCCTTATAGTATAAACTAGCAAGATATGGGAATATTTTTTTCAATTTTGAAAAATATAGCATTATTTTTTTCATACCTCTGAAAGCAAATCGTTAAAAAAAAGTACTTCGATATTTTACTAGATAATTGAGCTTAATATACGCTGTCAAAATTTCAACTTTCTAGGATCTTTAGTTTTTAAATAAACCTGACATTAAATTTCAGACCACTGTTATATTCCCCTTAATATGATTACACGACAAACTGTTGTGAATCGCAATTAAAACACCACCGCCACGACATTTATTGCTTGAATCAGAACAACGGTCCATTCTAAAAATATAGTAATTTTTTAATTTGAGCTCAACATTATCAATATTATTATCTAGCCAAGTTTCTGTAATTATAATGATATCATACATAGAGCAAATCACATTTAACATGAAAGTGTTTAACTTGGTTCGCATGCCGCCTACGTTATGATAGTATATATTTAGTTTTTTGCAACAGCATTTCTAATAAAACTGGCTTGATTTGCGCGGTTTCCTGCTGCCTTCACAATTTTTGGAACTCCTGATATAAATTTGATGATCAGGTCCTGTTCGCCGTTACTCTTTCTCGCCTCCATTTGTTCCCTCAGCTCGTTAAACTCTTTCCTTTGCATTAAGGTACGATCGTAGTTGAACTTTATAAGATTATCTTTTAATTTATAAGTTTTGGAAATAATATTTTTTACTAGATTATTGGTTTCTAATATTGCTTTAATTGGTCTTGGTTTAGAGCCTTTACGGCCAACTCTGTAAACATGTGTTGGCTTAAATTCCAGTGATAAGGGATTTAAAGTATTTTGAATTGCACACAGATCTTCACTTTGCAACTTTGGGTCCGCTTTAGTAGATTCAGGTACATTGTAAATCATTAAATTGTTACATCTTCTGCGACGATCTTCAATTTCGTATAATATATACCCTATTTTAAGTTCTTTTCCATAGTATCAGAATGTATGTTTTGTATATCTGTATGTCATGGGGAACTATAAAATAAAGAATGCTTATTATTATTATTATTATTATGTCGGTATCCTTGGACATCGTAACACATGGATTTGAATTTGAGCTAATACGATTTGATCCTTCTGCCAAATTTGCGAAATCTAATTTTTTTATTTTAATGCAATACGTTAATAAAACACGATTTAATTTCCTTTCTTCACTTATTTATTTTTGTTTGTTAAATGTACATTTCGAGTACCATGTACTCATTTTCAATAATACGCAATACGTTAAATTTATCATTAAAAGTATTGACAAGCTGATCAAATTCAATTTTAAAAGGCTGGAAATATTTTTGCAATAAATTATCAAAAACAGACTCAATTTGCGCTATCTGATTCTTATTAAAAGAAGCAAATGATTGACATCTGTTATAAATAAATTTTTTTGCTACCGGGAATTTTCCATTTTGTTTACATATGATTTTTCGCCGTAAATTTTAAATTTGAAGCTTCTAACAAGTGTTTCCAATCCATAACCTAGAATTTTAAAGCTTTTCTAAACTTGAAATGTTATTCAAACACCACGCGTATAAAACACTGAA
Organism: Philonthus cognatus; assembly: GCA_932526585.2. Lineage (NCBI taxonomy): Eukaryota > Metazoa > Arthropoda > Insecta > Coleoptera > Staphylinidae > Philonthus > Philonthus cognatus. Next base: position 54,430,391 of record OW052241.1, on the reverse strand, counting down.
ATATTGTGAAGTTCAAATTACACTGCTCGTATTTAATTTCATGTTAATTAATTTTACATCCAATTTTATAACACCGTTAAATACAGAAAATGTGATATATTTAAATTCTTGCAAGAAATGTTCTATTATCACCACATTGGCACTTTTTTCTGGGTCGCAACTTGAAATTTTTAACAATTTTCAATAATCCTTATTATACACACTAACTTTTTGTTATCTAAAGTTATCAGTTCAAGGTTTCTAGGTAAACGACTTCATAATCACATGAAATTATGTAATGCCGATAATTGAATTCTTAACTGATTAAGTAGTGTTTTTTTTTGTGGGTTCAGGATGATTAAAGAAAAAACGAGCCATTCAGAGTAAATGCCCCACGTCTAATCGGCGCATTATCCGGATAAGTAGCATGCTGTGAGGATAATCACGAATTGAATTCATTGCAATTATTGTGAATTGAAATTGCTTCGTAATTATCGGCTATTGCTTTTGACAATTAAATAAAAATGTTCACTATAAATATTATGACAATAATAACAGATAAAATAATAATCGTATTATTGCATAATTAGGTTTTATTTATATTAATGAAATTTGATTACTTTTTTATATGATAGGATTAAATTAAAATGTTTACTATAACATTATAAAAGCAAACACTTATTTAAAAAAGAACTCAACGACTTTCTGGTAGCGAAAGCATACTACAGTTATCAAGAATATTTAACGACTAATGAATACTTATTAGTAAAATTCATTTAATTGTCGTTTTATCCAATTGTTCCTTGTTGTGTTGAGTATTTTTTATTTTAAATTATATGTTTTATATATCGGCCATTCTATAAATAAGACCTCCATAAAGTTGGCACCCCCACTTCGCCAAAATCAAATTAAAATATGCCTATAATTTAGGACTAAATAAAGACTAATTTGTACCCACAAAATTAGAATTTGTACCAACTTAGTTTCGCCGGAAAACCGATTGTTATTATGGGGGTGCTAGCTTGACTAAAATTAGCACCCCCACCATTCTCAATTGAAATTTAACCAGGTGCATCCAAAACTTTGAATTAAAGACTAATTTGTACCCATGTTTGTTTCTTATTGTTTAAACAATTATAAATTATTTAAACAATTTATACATTATTTAGCCAATTTATAACAAAAAAAGTACTTTTCATAATTAATAAACAGAAATGTAGAGTATAAAATTAGGACTAATTAGTACCCACAAGTATTTTGTTTTAAACAAATTGTTTGCTGATAAAATAATTTTCGGATTAATTAATTTTAAATCTCGATTTTCGGTATAAATCCGTAATAAAAAATTGGAACCACAATAAAACTAGATAAACTTGTGTTTCTAATTTAGGACTAATTTGTACCCACAAGCATTTTGTTCTAAACAATATTTTTGTTGATAAAATAATTTTCGGTTAAATCTCAAATTTCGATATTCGGTATAAAACCGTCAAAAAATTGGGATCACAATAAAACTCGACAAACTAGTGTTTCTAATTTAGGACTAATTTGTACCTATAAGCATTTTGTTATAAACAATATTTTAGTTGAGAAAATAATTTTCGGTTAAATCCTATATTTCCATTTTCGGTATAAAACTGTAAACAAATTTCGAATCACAATAAAACTCAACAAACTTGTGTTTTCAATTTAGGACTAATTTGTACCCGCAAGTATTTTGTCATTGTTAAAACAATTTTTTGTTGATACTTTTATTTTCGGGTAACTATCAGATATCGATTTTCTTTATAAAACCATTTAAAATATTGGGACTATTGTTAAACTCGAAAGACTTATATTTCGAATTTAGGACTAGTTAGACCCTCAACTATTTTGCTATAAACCGTTTTTTGTTCATAATATGAGGTTATATCTCAGATCGCGAATTCAAGGATTTTTGTTATAAAACCATTTAAAAAAAAATGACTACAGTAGAGCTGGGGAATCTTGTGTTTCGAATTGAGGACTTATTTGTACCCAGAGGAAATTTACATGTAAAAAAAATATTTCATTTTTTTCTCTATTCTATAATTCTTACCAATACGCTAGTAGTTATTTTCTCCCTTCCTCCTTTAACTCCGTAACGAGTGTCCATGACGGAATACATACTCATTTTACCTAATATTATGATATACAACAGTGAATGTGAAGTAATTGTAATGACAGTTCATGACAACTATTACTTATTAAGGATTCGAATCTTTATAAAAGGATTCGAATAATTATAAAAGGATTCGAATATTTATAAAAGGATTCGAATACTTACAATTAATTAACATAAAATATGTCTTTTCTGTGTTTTTAAATTTCTCTTTAAATCACTGTTTTATACGCGTGGCGCATGAAGCAAAATTTCGGGTTTAGAAAAGCCCAGAAAATTTGTCTCGGGTCGCTGCGCGACCCTCGACAAATTTTCACGGGGCTTTTCTAAACCCGAAATTTTACTTCATGCTTAGTCTGGGAGTGGAAAACACTTGGTAAAGGTAAATCTTTAAATTCTATTAATTATCCACGTAACGTACTTAATGAATTTTACCCCTGAAACAACGATATCATGATTTCCCGGTGAAATATCGGTGAACCGGTTTATATTCATTGATTTATTGAATACCGGGTAAATTACCCGTATAAATACCCTGTATAAAAAATGTACGAATCAAGTTAAAGCGTATTTACGAGTAGTTATTAATCAATAAGTTAATACAAAATTATTAAGCGTTCATTTTGAAGTTTAAACGAGTGTTTTTCACTCCCAGACAAAGCATGAAGTAAAATATCGAGTTTAGAAAAGCCTGAACGTCCAAATCCAAACTCAGGCTTTTCTAAACTCAAAATTTTACTTCATGCACCGCGCGTACAAAACGCTGATTCAGTGGAAAGTTTTAAATTTAGATGCTTGCGAATTATGGCGCCCAACTAGGGGCCACAGCGTTAGCCTGGCCCCAGGTTGGGAGCCAAAAAGCTCAAATACAAGCGTTTTAAGTATTTTCAAACGAGTGTTAGCTTAAGCATAAAGTAACATTTTGAGTTTAGAAAAGCCTGAGCGTTTTGATTTAGACCCGTAGCGTCCAAACTCAATCTTTTCTAAACTTGAAATTTTACTTCATGTGCCACGCGTACGAAACACTAATCAGTGTGAAGTTTTTAACTTTTACTTTCACAATTTATGACGCCCAACAAGGGCCTAGCGTTAGCATGGCCCCAGGTTGGGCGCCAAAAAAACCTCAAATCTATGCAAGTATTGGACAATTTCTAGATAATTAAGAACACACTTACACCGCTTTACCGTTTCGTATGGCATAATCTGAGATATGTAATTTGTTTTTCAAAGCAACCGAGATGTCGACGACAGTTTGTATACACTCGTTATAATTTAATTGCTATCATTTCCAACTTCTTCTAGCGAACGTTTTGATAAGGTTTTTATTTCTCTACTATAAAATTCTTCAAGTTTTGATTAAAAAGCAGTTGGCAAGTCCATTTTTAGTGTCTCTTTATTATGATTATTTGTTCAGTTTACACTACCATGGCTGGATACACTGCAATGGTTGCTTTCATAATCTAATGAAGTTTTTCTGTGACGAAATTTTTAAAACTAACTTTGACATTTTCAATTGTCATAGCACCTTCATCGAGAGGACTGCAACTATTTTTTTGCCAATTTGTTTTTTTTTCCAATTGGAACTTATACAGCGTGCAGTGATTAATGTGTTTATTTTCATTTCGAACATTTTTAATTGTTTCAACTGAAAAAATGCCTGTGTGGCAAAACAAGTGTTGCAGTGTCAAATAATAAACAGTAAAATCTTAACCAAGTGTGTTATTTACTAAGAGTGTTGAAAATTTGTTGTTGTTACGCAAAAATCGTGGTCACTAAACTTTACACTCTCTGTACATATAAAATGTTTTTATGTTATAATGCTTAGATTATTAACAAACTTTATCATCTCTATCAACGCGCACAATAAAAACGACATTAAATATTACTAATTACTAATGATATATTTTTTCAGTAATGCGCAAAATCAAGTTATTTTATTCCATGATTTTTAAAACTTATAAGTTTTTAAGAATCAACAAACTGTTATTGTTCTCTAAGAAAGAAGATAGTTACGAAAATACTTAAAGATAGAAAAATTGTCCAAAACTTTTGTTTCAACGGTTTTTTTGTATTCCCATTAGTTATTGAGTTATTCGCAACTATTGCGAAATACAAAAAAGTGTAAATTCTCGACTTTCCTCAATTTAGACAAAAAACGTTATAACTCAAAAACTATTCCAGCTACAGAAAAGTATAATACATATTTGTTTTTATACAGGGTGATCCAATATTATATCAAATAACTTAGTCATTTTATTTTTTGTTCATCTTATTTTTTACGTTTATATTTAATCTAATTGCTTTTATCTTTAGACTTGTCTATTTTAATGTGTTTTTACTTATTACATATATTTTAACTGTGACCTGTAACGTCTTTTAAAAGTTATTTTTTCAACTATATAGTAAGCTTGCCTGTGATATCTAATGGCCTAGTCATTTTTCACCTTGTGTTATATACTTTAGTATACTGCTATAATTATATAATCATTATTTAAACATATATTTGTAATTTTTTGTTCTATGTATGGAAATTATTATCATACTATTTACTTCAGTGTACGATCTATAGCTTCAACTGTATTATAAAATTTAGCACACTTTTACAAACTTGTATTACACCATTGTATTTATTTTTGTATTTATTTTTGACTTATGTAAACGAACCGTAATTGCATGAATAAATTCTATTCTATTCTATTCTATTCTATTCTATTCTATTCTATTCTATTCTATTCTATTCATAAAGTATCTAACAGAAAAAGTCGATTGTTTATCAACAGTTATCAATATTATGTACAAGACTGTTTTCCACTCCCAGGCTAAGCATGAAGTAAAATTTCGAGTTTAGAAAATTTGGTTTGGTCGCGTAAACTCGAAATTTTACTTCATGCGCCACGCGCGTAAAACGGTAATTTATCCCGAAGTTTAAAAACACACACAAATTCCAATAAATAGTTCTAAGAAGTTATTCCACGATTTTGTGAAAATTATAAGTTATTTACGAGGCTTTCAACAAACTGTCGATTTTTTTTCCAAGAAATAAGAGCTACGAAAAAACTTGAAGATAGAAAAAATTATCCTTAATTTTATTATCTAGAACTTTCATCCTAACAACTTTTCTGCATTCCCATTAGTTATTGAGTTATTCGCAACTTTTGCGAAATACAAAAAAAGCGAGCGCGCTCGCGTAAAATCTCGATATTTTTCAACTTTGACTAAAAAACGTTATAACTGAAAAACTATTCGAGCTACAGAAAAGTATAATACATGCATTTAGGCTATTGCGAGGAGATCTACAAGATGATATTTGTTTTTATACACGGTGATCCATATAGTATCTATAAGAAAAAGTCACTTGTTTTTTTTTTAAATCAAGAAGGCGAGTGTTTATCAAAAGTTATCAATATTATATACAAAACTGTTTTCCACTCCCAGACTAAGCATGGAGTAAAATTTCGAGTTTAGAAAAGCCCCGTGAAAATTTGTCGAGGGTCGCGCAGCGACCCGAGACAAATTTTCGGGCTTTTCTAAACTCGAAATTTTACTCCATGCGCCACGCGTACAAAACACTGATTTGAAGTGAAGTTCAGAAACACACAAATACATCTTTAATCAGAGTAACAGGGAATCAGATGTTTAGTCTGTTATCAACGATGTTCAGTGTTAATTAAAATAATTAGGTTTTAAATATTTTTGTTAAAACAACTGGTAACGATATTTATATATAAATGGTTGCAAAAAAATAATAAAATCAAATTTATTCTTAAAGGATTTGTAATCGTGATTCGAGAAAACAGGATTCGAATCTTTGATTCGAATCATATTTATCTCTTACGAATCCGTTATTCGAGTATTCGTGATTCGAATCATATTAGGTGATTCGAATTCGTGATTCGAATCCTTTTTACTAGGATTTGTCCCAGCTCTGTTACTTGCTATACAATTTATATCATAATGCAAAATGTACTGATCACAGCACTATGAGAAAATTTGCCTTAGATGTAATTTATATAGTTGATAAATAATCATAGTTATTAAACATTAATGTTGAAACGTAACTTCGTAAAAAGTATGTAACGAATCCATGATTTAACTTTAACCAATTACTCTAATATTGGTACACAAACTGTAGCAATTTTTATAACGAAAAGTAATCATTGAATCAGGCATTTGTTGCTGTCGCTGCGCTTAAATGATATCAGTTTAAAAATGGATGTTTGTTATAAAATACTTATAGGTACAAATTAGTCCAAAATTCGAAACACAAGTTTTCAAGTTTTATTGTGGTCCCATTTATTTACAGTTTTATAACGAAACTCGAGATTTGAGATTTAACCAAGAATTATATTATCAACAAAATGTTGTTTGTAACAAAATGCTTAAGGGTACAAATTAGTCTTAGATTAGAAACACTAGTTTGTCGAGTTTTATTGTGGTCCCAAATTTGTTTACGGTTTTATACCGAAAATCGAAATTTGAGATTTAACCGAAAATTATTTTATCAACAAAAATATTTGTTTATAACAAAATGCTTATGGGTACAAATTAGTCCTAGATTAGAAACACTAGTTTGTCGAGTTTTATTGTGGTCCCAAATTTTTTTACGGTTTTATGCCGAAAATCGAAATTTGAGATTTAACCGAAAATTATTTTATCAACAAAAATATTTGTTTATAACAAAATGCTTATGGGTACAAATTAGTCCTAGATTAGAAACACTAGTTTGTCGAGTTTTATTGTGCTCCCAAATTTTTTTACGGTTTTATGCCGAAAATCGAAATTTGAGATTTAACCGAAAATTATTTTATCAACAAAAATATTTGTTTATAACAAAATGCTTATGGGTACAAATTAGTCCTAAATTAGAAACACTAGTTTGTCGAGTTTTATTATGGTTCCAAATTTTTTTACGGTTTTATACCGAAAATCGGAATATGAGATTTAACCGAAAATTATTTTATTAACAAAAATATTGTTTATAATAAAATGCTTATGGGTACAAATTAGTCCTAAATTAAAAACACAAGTTTGTTGAGTTTTATTGAGGTTCTAAATTTTTTTACGGTTTTATAGCGAAAATCGAAATATGAGATTTAACCGAAAATTATTTTATCAACAAAAAATTGTTTATAACAAAATGCTTATGGGTACAAATTAGTCCTAAATTAGAAACACTAGTTTGTCGAGTTTTATTGTGATCCCAATTTTTTTGACCGTTTTATACCGAAAATTATTTTATCAACAAAAATATTGTTTAGAACAAAATGCTTGTGGGTACAAATTAGTCCTAGATTAGAAACACAATTTTATCTAGTTTTATTGTGGTTCCAATTTTTTATTACGGATTTATACCGAAAATCGAGATTTAAAATTAATTAATCCGAAAATTATTTTATCAACAAACAAAATGTTTAAAACAAAATACTTGTGGGTACTAATTAGTCCTAATTTTATACTCTACATTTCTGTTTATAAATTATAAAAAGTACTTTTTTTGTTATAAATTGGCTAAATAATGTATAATTGATTAAATAATTTATAATTGTTTAAGCAATGAGAAACAAACATGGGTACAAATTAGTCTTTAATTCAAAGTTTTGGATGCACCTGGTTAAATTTCAATTGAGAATGGTGGGGGTGCTAACTTTAGTCAAGCTAGCACCCCCATAATAATAATCGGTTTTCCGGCTAAACTAAGTTGGTACAAATTCTAATTTTGTGGGTACAAATTAGTCTTTAATTAGTCCTAAATTATAGGCATATTTTAATTTGATTTTGTCGAAGTGGGGGTGCCAACTTTACGGAGGTATAAATAAGTGCACACTTTTAGCGAATTTCACATATATTATAAAGGCTATCAAGACATGGTTTTTGGTTGTTAAATGTATTATATTTTGACTATGTAATCACCCTATTGATGATGTACTACAATAAAGATTATTATTATTATAATAACTAAGGCTAGGATATTTTAAACTTGAAGTATTCGAGTATTCATTCAAAAACATATTCATGTATTCGATTTATTCGAATGTTCTAATTGAATATTTCAAACATTTTAATATTCGAATATGTTAAATATTTAAACATTCGAAGATTTCAAACATTTGAATATTCGAATATTTCAACCATTTGAATTTTCGAATATTTCAAATATTTGTATATTCGAAATTGAATATGTTTTTAAATGAATATTCGATTAAATGAATTTTAAAAATGTCCAACATTAATAAAAGCATATTTGTTTCTTTATTAGTGTTTGCAGAATATACAGCGTGTAATCGAACTAATGTACATCCTCTTAAGGGCGTATACACAAAATATTTTGACACCAATTGCAGCAAAAATAAAATCGGAAAAAAAAATATTGGATTTTTCATAATTTTTCATGCATTTTTTACGTTTTGAGAACTTCTGGTTACCTGTGTTCATGATATTTTTCGTGGATGCGTAAGTTGTATTTTTTATTTACTTTTACTACTGCGAGGCGCATAAATCACTTCGCACGCACGCTGTCTCGTATACCAGATACCACAAACATGTGGCCTATTATTATTAATTATTTTTAATAATTATTTGTGAGCTATCTACTAAAGGTATGGTAATTTCAAATGCAGGTATTGTTTATTTAAACGCTGCCCCTTATGTGGTAGAGAGCCTGTACAGTAGTTCGTTTACACGCTGTATATTTTTTACACATGTTAATACACAATAAATAAATAAGTAAACAATCACAAGAAAATTTAAAAAATTGAAGTTACAGTAATTATGAACCTAAATAAGACAGTAAATAAATTAAATATCGCATCAATAAAATGAGAAATCATGTACTCTTATTTTATTTCAATCTTGTTATGATTTAAAACTAACTAAATATGTTTTTGAACGTGATATTAAATCAGTGTTTTACACACCTGGCGCATGAAGTAAATATTTCGAGTTTAGAAAAGCTTGAAAATTAGGATTTTGGGTAATTAGGCAATGTTTAACCAACATTCCAAGAACGTTTTAATTTAGAATGATTATCAAACATTATTTACATCTTATTTGTACAGTAGATAATTTCGCATATTTAACAATTTTCTTGTTAAACGCAAAATCGTTTCATGTAAAATATTTCGTTATAAAATCAAACGTTCAAGTTATGTAACAGATTTTCGAAGAACCATAAAAAAATCCTCATGAATATTTAAAACGCCAACAAGTCTGAACCAATTCCTTGAAAACTCTGCGTAACGTCATTTTTGTTATCACACACACACACGCACACACACACCATCACACACACACACACACACACATACACACAAAACATGCTAATCACTCAAATTATATTATACATTAAATCATATGCATTTGACCTGAAATCGTCAATTCAAAACCACAATGCGAATTGCGCAACTGAATGACACAGAATAATGGGAGAAATTAAAAAAAGTCAATGGACCAAAACATAAATGCAATTGTGAATCATATTTTAAAAAAAGTGCATTGCTTTTCGTATCTATTCTTTAAAAATTATTATTGGCATAGATTTGACCACTAATGCTGATTTCAAAACGAACTTTATCAAAACTATACGCTTTGATTCAATTTGAAGTTTCGCACGAGTGTTTCCACTCCTTGATTAAGCATGAAGTAAAATTTCGAGTTTAGGAAAGCCTGAAAATTTAAATATTTAGGCTTTTCTAAACTGGAAATGTTACTTCATGCGCCGCGCGTATAAAATGCTGATTTATTTTTACGAATCATTCAACAAACTGTCATTTTTTTCCAGAAAAAAGATAGCTAGGAAAAAACTTGAAGAAAGAAAAATTGTCAAAAATTTTATTATCTAAAACATTCATTCGAACCATTTTTTTTGTATTCCTATTACTTATTGAGTTATTCGCAAGTTTTGCAAAATACAAAAATAAGCGAGCGGACTAGCGTAAATTCTCGATAGTTTTCAATTTTCACGAAAAACGCTATAACTCAAAAACTATTTAAGTTACAGAAAAGTATAATACATGCATTACGACAAGATCTACAAGATTGGTATATTTATTTTTATACAGGGTGATTCATAAAGTATCTAGAAGAAAAAGTAAACTGTTTTTCCTTAATCAAGAGGGAGAGTGTTTATCAAGGTTATCAATTTTTTACAAACGAGTGTTTCCATTCCTTGGTTAAGCATGAAGTAAAATTTCGAGTTTAGAAAAGCCTGAAAATTTGGATTTGGTCGCTCCGCGTAGCGGAGCAACCAAATCCAAATTATCAGGCTTTTCTCAACTCGAAATTTTACTTCATGCGCCGGGCGCGTAAAACGCAGATTGATCCCGAAGTTCAAAAACCCTCACACAAATTCCAATAAATAATTCCAAGTTATTCCATGATTTTGTAAAAATTATAAGTTTTTACGAATCTTTCAACAAACTGTCATTTTTCTCCAAGAAAAAAGATAGATATGAAAAAACCTGATGATAGAAAAATTATCCAAAATTTTATTATCTAAAACTTTTATTTGAACCATTTTTTTCTGTAATTCCATTAGTTATTGAGTTATTCGCAACTTTTGCAAAATACAAAAAAGGCGAGCGGTCTCGCGTAATTCTCGACTTTGTTAATTTTTCACAAAAAACGCTATAACTCAAAAACTGTTTAGGCTACAGGAAAGTATAATACACGCATTTCAGCTATTTCGACGAGATCTACAAGATGGGGATATTTATTTTTATACAGAGTGATCCATAAAGTATCTAAAAGAAAGTGTCCATTGTTTTTTTTTTTATAAATTAAGAGGGTGAGTGTTTATTAAAGTTATCAATATTATACAAACGAGTGTTTTCCATTCCTCGGTTAAGCATGAAGTAAAATTTCGAGTTTAGAAAAGCCTGAAAATCTGGATTTCAAATCCAAATCCAAATTTTCAAGCTTTTCTAAACTCGAAATTTTACTTCATGCGCCGGGCGCGTAAAACGCTGATTTATTCCGAAGTTCAAAATACCACACACAAATTCCAAGTTATTCCATGATTTTGTAAAAATTATAAGTTTTTACGAATCTTTTAAAAAACTGTAACTTTTCTCTAAGAAAAAAGATAGCTAAGAAAAAACTTGAAGATAGGAAAACTGTCCAAAATTGAATTATCTAAAACTTTTATTTGAACCATTTTTCCATATTCCCATTAGTTATGGAGTTATTCGCAACTTTTGCAAACTGCAAAAAAAAAGAGCGGACTCGCGTAAATTCTTGATATTTTTCAATTTTCACAAAAAAACGCTATAACTCAAAAACTATTTGAGCTACAGAAAAGTGTAATACATCCATTTTTGGTTATTTCGACGAGATCTAGAAGATGCGAGTATTTATTTTTATAGAGGGTGATCCATAAAGTATCTAATAAAAAATGTCAATTGTTTTTTTTTAAATCAAGAGGAAGAGTGTTTATGAGTTATCGATATTATACAAACAAGTGTTATCCATTCCTTAGTTAAGCATGAAGTAAAATTTCGAGTTTAGAAAAGCCACAAAAGGGAAATTTGACTTCATGCGCCACGCATATACAACACTGATTTCTTCAGAAGTTAAAAAACACAAGCTCACATCATTATCTTTAATTAGTATATCCTGAAAAGATATATTAGGTTAGTTATCAACGATTTTATAATAACATTTGCCAATGAATTTAGCATGAATAAAGATTTGATTTGAAGAATAAACATTTAATGATAGTAAAACATAAAAATGTTATTTTTGCTGTAACGAAAACCGTTTTGATTTAAGTGAACCGAAACGAAAAAAATGACGGTTTGAAGTCTTGGTTGATTTATTAAAATCTTAGACATTAACGAAAATCAATCGTGGAAATTTCCCAAAAATTAATATTAAGATATCAGGTAACACAACATTTCACGTAATTATTGCCGAAACGAAAAAAATTACGGTTTGAAGTCTTGGTTGATTTATTAAAATCTTAGACATTAACGAAAATCAATCGCAGAAATTTCCCAAAAATTAATATTAAGATATCAGGTAACACAACATTTCACGTAATTATTGTTTATATTATTTTTATTGAGAAAATTGGAAAAGTTCACAATTAATTATAAGTGAACTCTTTTCAATTTTCTTAAATTAAAAAACATTCAAATCATTTGATCAATATTTTTTATATTCCCCAATGTTGAACGTATGTATGTTGGTTTCATTTAATTGTACGAATAAATTATTTTCGAGCCTGTAACATTCACTTTTTCGGCACTCATCGCATCGCAACTTAACTCTTATTAATTTTCTCAAATAAAAAAAAGCATTAAAAATCAATTGATCAACATTTTATATTCAAAGCGTTGGACGTATGTTGGTTTGATACAATTTCATAAATAAATTATTTTCGAGCCTGCAACATTTTATTTTTGGCACTCACCCCAACTTTTGGCATTCCTTCCCAAAACCGTCCCATTTTTCGAATCGTACAGAGTCGTCCTGAACGCCTCCCATCCGCTCCTCTCTGGCGGCTTCATGTACGGAAATTCGTACATCCCGTTTTCACTTTCCTTGCCGCGCATAGCCATCGCGAATCACAAAAAAAAGGTAGAATCCAAAAAAAAGTAAAAATCACAAAACACTCAATCGGTCGAGTTCGTTGGCGGCGCGCACCGGACTGATCTTTTAATTTCGGCCCGAGCAACTCGATGTGTGTTGTTGAGCCGACGCGACGCGGTTTTTGACTGAGTTTTCGTCGAGTCGAGCGCTCGGGATTCACTGTATATATAGATTTTTGTGTGTGCGCGCATGAATATATTTGAGCGCCTTCGGCGCGGCGCGCACGCAGAGTTGCGAGTCGTTGCGGTGACTTGCGCAAGCGAAACGCGCTTATCTAAGTGTTGCGATCGTGTTTTATTTTTTTATTTTGCAAAACTGAGTATTCACATCATGTGCTTTTCATCTATTTAATTCATGTACAAATTAAATAGCTTTCTCATACATCTTAAGGGAAAGTAATATTTTTGAGGGCTTTTAAAGTCTTATGTAACAAAAAATATATTTTCCGAAAAAAGGTTAGCATCCCTGAGAGTTTGCTTAAGAATGTCAAGAACTCGAGATTTTTAAATAGGACGATTGGTCAAAAGTGATATCATTGAAAAGGTCTTTAAAAAATACGCAACTTTCGTGGGAAATATATTTTTGTTACTGATGTCTGTTTTGAGTAATATTGGATTAAAGTTAAAAAATGTCAATTTCTCATGGCTACCTTATTTCAAAAGGAGGCACTTAAGGCAATTATTCGTAGAACGGGAACAGCTCAACAGTCAACGGCGCGGCGCCCGAAATGAATGGAAAACACTTTGGACCAGTGCTGTGGACTTGGAGTTAGAGTCAAAGTCGTGAAGTCGGAATTTAAGTATTTTTCGCCGACTTCGACTTTCAATATTAGAGCCGTCCCTAGCAAGTGCGGGGCCCAGGGCAAAAAATAATGTTGGGGCCCCTTAAATTTTTTTTTTATAATTTAAAATCTGCAAAATAATATTGATTTTTGAAATTTAATTATAGTGACATGACAAGAATAATAATTACTGTTTATTTGTTTTGCACAAGAAAAATAAAACAAAGTAAAATAAACATCTATCTTTACTTAGTAGTAAAGCAAAAAACTACGAAAAACAATGTAAAATGTAAACAAATACAAGATTAAAAGTTTAAACATTTAACAAAAACAAAAAAATATATATCCAAAACATATAACATAAATATGATCAATAAAATCATAAAAAATAAAATAAAATATAATTTTCCAAATATCTGACAATATTTTTATTAGCTATATCTAAAATTATTGTCCTAAACTAAACGAAATTGATTTATCGTGCCTTTATTTCTGAAAATGCATTGATGATTTCATGAAAATTTAAACTTTCACACAACTCGTGCTCAATCGACAGTAATGTTAAATTTTTTAGTCTTTCCTGGCTCATACTAGTTCTCAAATAATTTTTGACTAATTTTAACTTTGAAAAACTCCTTTCCGATGGCGCCGATGTTACGGGAATTGTCAAAATTATTCGTAAAACTGTAAACAAATTAGGAAAGGATTCTCGAATTTGTGATATTTTTCTTAAACACTCTAAGGGTGACATTTTTATGGTGTCATTGCAGAAAATTTCGCAAAATATCTTAAGTTCTTCAAATAATTCGCTACCACTTATATCACGGTTTTCGCCGTCACGTAGGATTAGATCTAGGTCCGCACATTTCTTTTTTATTTCATCGTCGCTTATTGTTTTTATTTGTGGGATGTTGTATAAAAATCCAAAATTTATTTCATGACTTTTTAATTGTGTAAATCTTTCCTCTACCGATACAACTGCTTGATCGACCACACAGAGGAAATAGTCCTGATAAAATTTTAATTCAGGGTCTCCGGTTCTCGAATCTTCTCCTTCGAATTCATGTAGTCTTTTTCTCTGGCGTCTTCGGGTTTCTTTAAACTTTATTTCAATGTCATTTGCACTACAAATTTCACTTGCAACATGTTTTGCAGTAGAAAACCCAGTCTCTCTGAATTGAATCAGAAATGTTTTCAATCCGTTTAGTAGCGATACAGCCAAACTTAAATCCGCTTTGGTTTTTTGATAGACACTGTGCTTCACTTTTAATTTTTGGGTCTTTTGTGGTTTCAGTAACTTCTTCCAGGGCGTCGCGTAACTCAAATATGTGAAACCTAACTGTCATAACGGATTCACGTCGGCATTCCCACCTGGTGTCAGATAGGGGCTTTAATGTCGAATCTGGTATGTGCTTACAAAATATGGCCCATCTTTCAGCAGAGGCTGAGAATAAGGTATAAAACCGTTGAATTGTACCAAAAAATGTCATAGCCATCGCTACACTGCCAGCCATGTCGCCTAATGTCAAATTTAAGGAATATGCCGTGCAAGGTACAAAAAATGCCCTTGGATTTTGTTGCAAAATTCTAGACTGAACACCTTTGTTTTTGCCAATCATATTGGCGCCGTTGTCATACGATTGCCCTCGACAATCATTTAAATTAATATTCATAATTAGTAATTGTGTTTGAAGTTCGTCGAATAAATTAAGACCAGTACTTTTTAGAACTGGTGTAAAACCTATAAAAAATTCACTGATTTTCACTTCGACACTAACTTCTACAATTCTAACTATAAATGTTAATTGTTCGATATGACTCCTATCGGTAGTACAGTCCATTTGAACGGAAAAATATTTGCTCTGTTTTATTTTTGAAATTATTTCCTCTCTAACTTTTTTACTGAGCAATTCAATAATTTGATTTTGAATTCTTGGTCCTAAATAGTGGCCATTGGTTTCATTATTTTTAATTCTTCTTAAATGCTCTGCCATGCGAATGTCGAATTTTGAAATCATTTCAATTAGTCCTAGGAATTTTCCGTTATTTTTTGTGAATATCGTACAGTTGGAGCCACGTAAAGCGTCGTTATGCTTGGCTAAATATTGAATTGATAATATAATTCTTTTTAAAACACCACGCCAATGATCTATTTCGCCATTTATTTGTCGTTGTTGAACAAAGTCGATTGTTTGATCTTTATTGTGTCTTTTTTTCAATTCGATATATTTGCTTTGGACTTTGTTGTGCAGCATAGATGTTTCGTGTTCTTTCAGTCTGTTTCCTATATGCTTCCAATCACAAATTCCTTCGTAGGCCAAACCTGATCTTGCACCCGTGTTGAAAAACAAGAAACAGTAATAGTAATATACTCTATTTTTTGATTTTGAGTACAGTACCCACTTTCGACAAACTTTTTCGCCATTTGGTAAACATCTTAAATAGTGGGATTCGTTAAACCTTCTTCCATAGTCGTCTACTGGAAAGTTAAAATCACGAACTTGCGTTGGATTATTGTTTACGAGAAACATCCTCATAGTATCAGTAACATTTAGTGGCCAATTTCCTAGATCATTTTCAAGACAGAAAACTCTTCTAGTGGTTTCACTTTCATCATTAATTTCATCACGTTTTTCTTCACACATTTCACTCTCTGCGCTTCTAGATGTAGTAGCCACACATTCCAGATTTGACGACTGTTCTTCTATATCAGTTTCACATATCTCATTTTCAAATTCATCATGAAGCTCACGGTTTTCTTCATACATTTCACTTTCTGTGGTTCCAGATGTAGTAGCCGCACATTGTAGATTTCTAGACTCATTTTCATTTTCAGTGACAGCACCGGTCTTTAGAAATTTGAGCATGCCTCCCCGTTGAAGATTTTGTATTTCTGTCTGTTTCTGTGTTTTTTTTCTTTTCTGCGAGCCACTCTCATATTTTCTACCACGATCGCGGTCTCTTCTCGTTTCTGAATTCATTTTAATACCCTAAAAATAATTATGATTTCAAGCAAAAAATTTGCCTATCAAATGACAAACTGCATAAACTTATTAAACGTTTTTAAATGAAAATTACAAAGTTGGAAAATTAATTTTGCAAGCTTTTCTGAATCTAGTTTTATCGGCGACTCAGAACAGCTTGAAAAATTAATTTTCCAACTTTGTAATTTTCATTTAAAAACGTTTAGTAAGTTTATGCAGATAAAATTTCTGTAGCGATAAATTATCGCAACTGAATTTTTTTTATTTACAGTACTGCAAAAAAATACACACATATGTGACCAAATCGATGTTTTCATAGACACTGGACACTCGACACTACCACTCACTATTAACACTTAATGCAGGGTTTAGAAGACGTTTAACGTTTAGTGATTATCGTTTAGTGTTTAACGTTTAAGAAAATGATGCCATTCATACGAGAATGAAAGTATAACAATTTTAGGTTACGTTGCGCGTATCGACGTTGCCAACTATTTCATCACAGAGTTTTGAAAATGTTGTGTTCGAACTAGCAAGTTATAACAGCTGATCGAGAAATTCGGGCATAACTGTGCACACATGTGTCGGCGCAAAAAGTGTGCGCAGATCCATTTATGTTTAAGGATATTGAAGAAAAGTAGAAAATAGGCTATCCTTAAACACGAAACACTTAAATTCTTAAACAACGTTTGAACGCACCCGTAAGAACACGCAATTTCTATTCTATTAAACACGCTTAAACGTTAAACGTCTTATAAATCCACCATTACTTTGCGTATGTTTTTTAATACTGCGCAACTCTAGTGAAACCACGTTTTGCCACGTGTCCTTTGACTCGAGCCTAAAAAAACATAAAAACGGAGCGCAGCCTAAATGTTTGGTGCCGGCTCACGATCGTGCCTGCCGGTTCGCATAAGGCCGCGGGGCCCCCCAAGCGCGGGGCCCGGGGCCTGGGCCCCGCTCGCCTCGGTCTAAGGACGGCTCTGTTCAATATAATAGGGTCGAAAAGCGATGACGTCAAAAATGAGTGAAAACTCAAACGTGAGTCTTCGAAAACACTGTCAAAATATTGGCAGTATTGACAACACACATAATAGCGATAATAAAAGAAGTTATGTTTGGAGGCTTACTGTACCGTAGTTTTACATATTTAAGAATTCAATTGCTCTGATTTGCAACACTGTGTAAAATTATAAACGTTTAAATTATCAAATACTAAAGTGACTAAAAAGGGCTTTCAAACTTTTTTCGAATGTGTCGATAATTAAGCTGCAATAAGCGAGTGATTACTAAACGAATAAATCTCCACTACACGTTTTAGTTCCTATATAGTTTGAACTGCAGTGGAAATCAGTGTTTAATATGCGTGGCGCATGAAGTAAAATTTCGAGTTTAGAAAAGCCCTGAGCAAAATTTGGCTTGGTCGCGCAGCGACCAAGCCAAATTTTGCTGAGGGCTTTTCTAAACTCGAAATTTTACTTCATGCTTAGCCTGGGAGTGGAAGACTCACGTTCGTAATTATCGAAATTTGATCAAAAACAAAAGAGTGGAATTGGCTACAACTTTTGTTTGAAACTTTTTTTGATTGAGTCAATAATGAAGATGCAATTGCCTAATAAAAATCACTTCTACACATTTTAGCTTCTAGATCATAAATGAAAGAGCTGAGGTGAAAATTGTTTATATAAAATTTGGTTGTTTTTTTGCTAGCTACAACTTTTCTTTAAACAAATTTTTGATTGTTTCAATAACAAAACAGCAATTGATGAGTAATTGCCAAATAAAAATCTATAGACTTTTTAGAATCTCCACTACACGTTTTAGTTCCTATATAGTTTAAACTGCAGTGGTAATCAGTGTTTAAAATGCGTGGCGCATGAAGTAAAATTTCGAGTTTAGAAAAGCTCTGAGGACTTTTCTAAACTCGAAAATTTACTTCATGCTTAGCCTGGGAGTGGAAAACACTCGTTCGTAATTATCGAAATTTGATCAAAAACAAAAGAGCGGAGTTAGCTACAACTTTTGTTTGAAACTTTTTTTGATTGAGTCAATAATTAAGATGCAATCGCCTAATAAAAATCACTTCTAAACATTTTAGCTTCTAGATCATAAACGAAAGAGCTGAGGTGAAAAATGTTTATACAAAATTTGGTTGTTTTTTTGCTCGCTACAACTTTTCTTGAAACAAATTTTTGATTGTTTCAATAACAAAACAGCAATTGATGAGTGATTACCAAATAAAAATCTATAGACTTTTTAGTATCTATAACAAAAACAAAAAAGCTGATACAAAAAGTGTTTATGCAAAAGTTGTTTGTTTCTTCATTATCTACAACTTTTGTTTGGTTACGTAAATAATTAAGATGCAATTAGTGAGTGATTGCCAATTATTTATTGTTATTATTATAAACGTTATTATTATTATAGTGTATCCAAGAATCCAGGCAATATGTTAATGGGTTTAAAGTCTTCGCATTGTTGCCAATAGTACATGTAAACATTCAACATAACCTAAAAACCGGTCCGAAAACGTTACGTGCCTACATGCCTAACATTAGGTTTGTTCGTTACATGAACTGGTGCAGCACTTTTTACACTTTCTACACTGAAAGCGTTCGTTACATGCACTAAGTTGAACTGAACTGTGTTCGTTAGTGTCAGTTCACTTGCACCAAACCTGCACTTTTTGCCCCTGGTCCGGAGCAGGTGTAATGAGTGCAGCTTAGAAAAAAGAGTGGAAGGGGAATATAAACAAACACAATTTTTAAAAATGGAGTCCGTAGAAAATCTTACTGGATCGGGGCATGTTTACGGCTGTGATAAGTGCGATTTCAAGAACGAAGATTATGATATCGTCGCCAAACATGTGCTATTACATGGTTCTTCTGGTGAAAATTGTAAGTAGTTTGCCTTTATCACATAACCTAAAAAATATAACAATCAATTAATGGGGTCCGGAAAAGCCTCACGACACCAATTAAGGGTTACATTGCATTGTCTGTGATAATAATATTTTTTTTTCAAACAGATGATTTCAATCAAAAAGAGAATGAAGGTGTTTGGACACAAGAAGCGACAAAGCTATTGATCGAAAGCTACAGATTATTTAAACCTCTTGTAGAAAGTGGAAAATTTAAATCCCCCAAAAAAAAATGTGGGAGAAAATTCAAGTGGAAATGGGGTGCAAACAAATACAATTTTCCATCACCGAAATAGAAAATAAACGGAAGACTTTAGAAAGGGCATATAAAAAAACCAAGAAAAATCGTAACAAAAGTGAAAGAGGAAGAAAGAGCTGTCCATTTGAAAAGTAACATTTGATTTAAAATTATTAAGAATTTCTTTGTTATAACTACAATATTTTAGAGAATTGGATGATGTCTTACTCAAAAGACATTCAATTAACCCCGTGTTTACATTGGAGAGTTCCGCACCTGCTTCATCGGTTCTACAGAATGTGGGAAATTGGTAACAGATATTGATATTGTTTTTGAAAATATTAATAATTTATCTTTATTTAACAGCGAATCACTAGAAGATGAAGAAAATAATAGAGAAGAAAGGACTGTTACATATAGCACTCCAAAAAGAAAAAGGGTCAGCACGGCTACTACAGTGGCAAATGAATTAAAATTAATTCATTCTGCTATAGAACGCAGAAACAAAATAGATGCTGAAGTAGAGCAAAAAAAACTTGAGCAGGGGGCCCAGTTAATTGAATTATTAAGGCAAAAAATCAATTACTAGAAAAAATATTAGAAAAACAATCTCCAAAATAATTTATATATCCTTATTAATACTGGGGCCACAGTACGTCTAATGTTAATTATCATGTTATTTGATATTGATACTGTGATAATTAATGGTATTAGACATAACTGTGGTCCCAGCATAACAGTATTATTAATTTTAGTTTTATATTTACTTTGTTTATTTTTGTTATATTGTTTGAGTACAAATTAGTTTTTTTATACGGTTTATATGTGTTCAATTATCTTGACTTATTTAGTGAGTTTTTGTTTAGAATTAATGTTGTTTTATTTTTGAGACTGAACATGTGCGATATAGTTTTTTTTGTATACCTAAGACTTATTTCGGTTCTATAATTATGTTCACTAATTTAGTGAGTTTTGGTACAGGATTAATATTAGTTTTATTTTTGTTATATTGTTTCTGTAAAATAGTTTTGTTTTTGTATAAGATTTATTTGGGTTCTATAATTATTTTTACTGATCTAGTGAGTTTTTGTATATGATTAACGTTACTTTTATTTTTGTTGTTTTTTTTAAATTTGTAGAACTGTTTAAAATATTATTTTGACTAAGTGAGTTTTTGTTTATTTTTATATATTTGAGTTTATTTTTGTTATTTTATTTGAGGGAAATAGACTGATTTAAAATACATGTTTTTTAAATAAAATACTTTATTAAACATTTAGTAACAATTTATTCAATACTTCCTCCCTCTTGTGATGGCCTTCTTTTACCCACGACTCACCAGATAAACAAGGTTGTGTTTTAGGTTGTTCATCTGCAGATTGTTCATTATCATCCATGGCAATATTGTCACCTAAAGCTAAATTGTGTAAAACACAGCAAGCCATAATAAATTTACATATACGCTCTGGTCCACGTCATTTTAAATGAAATAATTGACGGAAGCGTTGCTTCAAAATTCCAAAAGCATGTTCTATTGTTACACGGCACAAACTCAATTTTTTTTTAAATTCTTTTTGATTTCTTGTCAGGTGACCTGTATCACGATATGGAGTTAATAATGTTGGTAATAATGGATAAGCACTATCACCAACAATATAATCACCTGAAAGAAAGAAGAATTTTCTTACTTCAAATAATAACTTAATTAATTTATGTTAACATTACCATTACTACATATCATCTGCAATAGTGTAAAAAGGTTTGAATTTCTTAATACACGTGCATCGTGTACTGAACCCGGATAACCGACGAAGATATCTATAAATTTCCCTTCTTCATTACAAACGCCTTGTAATACAATTGAATAAAAAGATTTTCTATTGAAATAATCAACGGGTCTTTCTGTAGGTACATCAATTCTAATGTGTGACCCATCAATAGCTCCTGTAATATTAACATGACCGTATATTATTACTTCGGAAACATGTTATATCTTTCATAGTTTTATTTATACATTACTTACCTATAATATTCGGTAATCCACCAATTGAACGAAAAAACTGTTTAGTTTTTAAAAGTTCATCCTCTCCTGGTACCTTAATCACCTCATTTTTTAATGTGAGAAGAAAATGTATGACCCGTGTAATAACTTCGTATAAGCTACTCAAGCTTAAATCAAACCTGTCAGTAACGTCTCGAAATGAAGCAGTTTGATGTCCACTGAACGACAAAAATGTAAGTAAATGCTTTTCAGCAGTAATACTTAACCTGGAGGTCGCTGCAAATTAATCATTTATCTTTATTCGGGCAATAAAACATTATATAGATAACAAACCTGAATGTAGTTTTTTAAATTCATTAGAACTTTCAAATTTCCTTACGATGCAATTTGTTAATTCCCTACTTAATCTAAAATGCATTTGGAACATTTTGTCCGCATAACTTGACACCACCTTTTAAAAAGAATTAATTAAGATATGGCTAAAATTACAATTATTTTTCATAGCTTACTTCATCGCAATAACCTTTTATTGAAATACGGGGAGTTTGCAGTTAATGTCGGTATTAACATGTTTATGGTATCATTCTTATTTTTATTGCTGTTTAAATTTTCTAGGACCTTGTCCATAAGTATCGTTTCGTCTTCTTCATCTAAAAATGTTAGACATAATTTAAAAAGTTAATTAATGAAAGCTAAATTTATAAGTAGATTGTGTTAAATGTTGATAAAAATGGCTTTTTTTATAATTACGTACCTAGCAGTAAAGCCACATAGAAATCCATTTTATTATAAAGGAAGGCTCTAAATTTTTTATTTGTTTGGTAAACGTTGTGGTTATGTCACTGTTGTCTTGCCGCTCAACATGCACTAAACTGCACCCAAAGCGTTCGTTCAAGTCAATCTCAGTTCATGAAAACTGACATGACTAGCCTGCACTAGTGACGTCACAAACCTGCACTCGGTTCAACTTAGTGCAGGACAAACGAACAAACCTATTGAGTTATGAATGGTTAAAAAGTTTTGAATTATGGTTTCATATAAACAAAAGAAGGGTATATGGAATGCTGACACAAATCAACGCAGAATTGAATTTCACGTCGAAATATGAAAAAATATGCAGGGTGTTGTATTTGAAAAATACAGGTATCAATATTCTCTACTTTCATTTAACAGCTTTAACTCCACTTTCAGCTACTTCAAGTAATAAAAAAGAAAATAGCTATTTTCGCACTTCAGAATAAATTGTTTAATTGTTTAAAACGGTTTAAAATGTAAATGTATTTATTTGGTATCGTATGTTTGATAAAAAAAAACCTCTACAGTGCCATGAAAAATATTATAGGTTGGCAACCATGAAATTATGTATTATAATTATTATGTTTAACGTTTTATATGTCAATTCCTAAAGCGCGTAGCCAACTTAAATTTAAAAAAAGATTTAATCATGGCACTCTAGAGGTTTTTTTTTTATTGAACATATGATACCAAATAAATACATTTACACTGTAAACAATTAAACAATGTATTTTGAAATGATATAATTAGTTATTAAAAATATTTAAAAACCACGGAGGGAAATAACGGTCGTACTTGTTGGGAAAACACAAAAAACTTCGTAACGGGGTAATCGACCACTAATGATAGGCTAATTCTTAAATCCAATTAATTTATTAATTCCAAGGTTTCGGAGCGTTTTAGCTCCTTCTTCAGGGATTACACTACAATAAAATATTACATTTGTAAACTGTTATAAAATTAGTTTTTGAATTATCCAAAAATCGTAAGTTAAAAAATAATAAGTTAAAAAATGAAAATGGTAAGTTAATTAATAAAACTGGTATGAAGTGACTACAGTGAAAAAAGATGTTCAAAATTTGTAGGTAGTGATTTGAAATGAAATGAAATGAGAAATGATTATTACATTTTTAATTCTCGTGACCACGGTTCCAATAGCCCGACATCTATTGGACATTTGACTTATTTAATCTTGTATTTTATTATCTTTTTAAATGTAAATGTATTTATTGGATATAATTGTTTTATGTTTGTTTCTGTTTAACACAAGCCAGGTGATATCTTCATTTATTATTATATGCACAACCAGTTGAATCTAGAAAATTCTAGTCCGGCGATGTCGACATTTAAGTCAGGTTATTCACTTAAGTAAATTGTTTTCCTCCTCACATTAACAACTTTATTTTACTGCGGAGTTGTCACACCTGTAAGTGTTGTTATTTCAAAAACTGGTAAACGATTTTCAAAAAGAATTTATAAATAAATCTAAAATCTTGAATAATTTCAATTATTGAAGATATTTCAAATTGTTATATAATTTTAAAACTAACCCACTGAGCAAAAAACAAACAAATAACGTTTTATCAATATTGTATCATATGTTCAATAAAAAAACCTCTAGAATGCCATTATTTAATCTTTTTTCAAATTTAAGTTGGTTAAACACTTTGGGAATTGACATATAAAATATCACATTTAGTAATTATAATGTATATTTTCGAATTGCCAACCTAGAATATTTTCCATGGCACTCTACAGTTTTTTTTTAATTGAACACACTATAACAACATTAAAGGTTATTTTAATGTTGATGAAACATTATTTAAATGTGTTTGCTCAGTGGGAATATTTCCTGAATAACTTTCTCACTTATCACTTGGTGAAACATTTTAATAAAGGATAAACGTTATTATAATTAGTGTTAATTCAAATTTTCCCAATAGAAACGTGCATCGATGCCGCGCCCCTTTTTTATGTATTATGTTGATTCTACAACCTTTTTTCTTTATTTGTGTTCAATTTGTGTATTTCTAGTTTCATCTTGTACAACTTGTTTGCGCCCGAAAAAGCACGAACACCATTGTCAGAAAAAGTCTAGAATTTCTAAAGACCGAGCCTAAACGTGCTCGATTGGGGGCAATAGGCGCTAAGCCGAGAAGCGACCCTCAAAATTCCAGAATATTTCCCTCTCTTAATCCGCTATCCTTATCTTTCCCTTTCCAAATGTCATCCCTTTCTTCGTTGTCCAAAATCCTTCTCCAGCGTCTATTGATCAATCACAGCTTCTCTTTTGAAATTCTCGATAAAGCCGATGTTTACAATTTGATGGTTAGAAAAGTTCTCTCTGATAAAATGAAGTCGAAGTTCATTTTATCAGAGAGAACTTTTCTAACCATCAAATTGTAAACATCGGCTTTATCGGGCGGCCCGTATAATTCTTTTCGTGTATTTTTTATCGTTTAATTTGTGTTTATCATCTTTCGTTTTGTTATTATTTTTGTTACTGTTATATTTTTCGTTGCAAGTTATTAAATAAATAGAGTATTTAATCAACTTGTTTAAATAATTTTAAAACCAAACCGCGACCCCGCGAAAATATCAATTAGATCAAAATGTTTTACCAAGTGATAAGTGAGAATGTTATTAAAAAAATATTATAATTCTGGATATTTAATTAAAACACTTGGTTTTGTTTCACTAATTTGAAAAACCAAGTGTTTTAATTAAATATCCAGAATTATATTCAAAAATGTTTCACCACGGGTTAAGTGAGAAATTAATTAAAGATAAAAAAATATTAGTTTTCAAGATTCAAATTAACGATTATTAGTGTGGAAAATTAATCTTTGAGCCGTTTATTTTGAAAGTGGCTTAAGTCTATTCTCGATTTTTTGTTGTTGACTGTAATGATCTTCATAATTTGATGTTTTCTGTTATAAACAGCAATTTGTGGTAATACTCTATTAGTTTTAAGCAAAATGTAACTAGAAGCCTGGCTAAAATGGCGCAATCTCACAACTTTATGCGCGCGGAATTCAAAATTTAAAATTTAGAGGAAACGTGTGTTGACCTTAAATTGGTTAGAGAAATGGACTTAGGCCATTTTCAAATTAAACGGCTCATTTATTGAATCACTTTCTCACTGATCACTAGAGTCCGGATTTTAAGCATTTTGCTTATTGTCAATTTTATAAGCAGAACAGATTGGTTTTGAAATCTCCACGTTTCACGAAAAATGCAATCGTTTGACACTACTTTTATTTTGCTTATTTTGCTTTTTATGCATATTTTAGCTTATTTTACTTTTTTGCATATTTTAGCTTATTTTGCTTTTTTGCTTATTTTGCTTTTTCTACATATTTTAAAATATTTTGCTATTTTGCCAATTTTAGCTTATCGGTGCATATTCGTACTTTCGTGTGCTTTTTTTTTTCTATTTTATTGCCCTCATTATTTTTTTAATATTTGATTTTTCATACGGGCAGAAATGCCGAACGTTCAATAGCAGGAATATTATTACACTTGGCACAAAAATCGGAAAATCCCCGAGTAACTTGAATAATGTTTTGGTAAATAAATAGAAAATTCCCTATGTTCATTACGGGCTGAGTACGTGATTTACAAGATTTTCATATGTGCTCAGATCTGAGAGAAATTAACACAAAACTCTTCGGACTGTCGAAGCTATACTATGCTATATTTTATATCACTACAAAATTATAACTCAAGTGTAGTATAGAGTGTAGTGGAACTAACTGATGTGCTAATATATAATATAATTGAAAATGCCGAAAATCAAAGACAAATCTTTGCCCGCAAGTTGGTTGAAAGATTACCCTGATTTAGTCCTGGAAAGGTCGAGAATATTTTGGAGATGTTGCATGAAAACGGTGAGTGAAATGTTACATATATTTATATTAATTTAAAATGTATCTGTTCCGAGTGGTGACAAATGCCAAAACATTTTCTTAGAAATTAATAATAATTTACTTATTGCGAAATATAATTATGAAAATGCTGTCAAATTAAAAATTAATAAAATAAAGGTTATTGTTTCCTTAGCAGGGGTGTGCGTTTTCAATTAATTTATTATTCTCCGTAAAACTCATAAATGTAACAAATCAAATAAGATTTGATATATTTCATTGTATAATCTAATATCCGGCCGTGCATTTGCACGGAAAATAGTTGTTCCTATAGGTGGATTTTATACGAACATTGTCGTAATTTTATATATTATGCTCGTTTTCTTTTTACTGAAGTAAATATTGTAACTAAGCATTTCCAATACACTTAATTCAAAATTGAAATGATAGCTGTTAGAGAAATATACAAAATTAATATAATATAGGTGCCATCGGTGAAAAAAAAAATGTTGGGACACGCAAATTTTGTTTAGTGTGTGTCTTGGACTTGTCAAGTAATTTTCATTTGATATGTCAAAGTTTCAAAATTTACACAATAATACGTCTTCCATTTATTTGCATATTTTCACTGTCACTCCATAATATAACCTTTCTTTAAAAAACCTGACTTAAGCGGTATAAATTTGATTATGTTTGACATTATCCAACTTTTTATTTGCCCCAACATTTTATGTCCACCGATAGTACTTACTTATCTAAATAAATCAGAATCACTAATCTAATAGTTCAACATATTAATACAACTTCTCACCAAAATAATTATAAAAAAAGCAAGAGCACCGGAAAGCAACAAACGCTAGAAGAATCATTAGCCACTACTAGTCTACAAACTGCACAAAGTAAATTCTTGTTTGATTTGTTCAACGCCATGGTGTGGGCGAATATTCCCTTTAACAAATTAGAAAATATGATATTTAGGAAATTTCTCAAAACATACTGTAACGGAAGTATTCCCAGTGAAAGCTATTGAGACGAAGTGTATTTAAATGTGTTTGCCGAAATAAAAACCACAATCGAAAACAATTACATATGGTTTACTGTGGATGAAACGACCGATAGTTGGGGACGATTTGTTGCCAATTTAGTTGTTGGTATTTTAAGTAAAGACGATCAAGCAAAAAAGTCATACTTAATATTTTGTAAAGAATTGCAAAGGACAAATTATTTAACAATTGCCAGATTTGTACAAGAAGGCCCTGACTCACCTTTTCTTGCCCGATCGCGTTCCGACTGAAAAGGTAATTTTAATGTTGTCCGATGCTGCGCCTTAAATGGTAAAAGCAGGAGGTGCCCTGAAAGTATTTTATGAAAATTTAATACACTGTACTTGCCTCGCCCACGGACTATCACGAGTTGCTGAAACATTAAGACTTCAGTTTCCATTAGTTAATAAGTTAATAGCAAATGGGAAACGCATTTTTGCCAAAGCGCCTCTTCGAGTGCAGGCTTTTAAAGACAAACATCCGGATATTAAATTGCCACCTCAGCCTATATTAACGAGGTGGGGAACTTGGTTGGAAGCTGCAATGTATTATGCAAATATTTCAAGAATTTGTGCTAGATTTACCTGAAGATGATGCATTATCGATAAAGAAATGTCACAGAATTTTAACAAACAATATGTTAAGACAAAATTTAGCGTTTCTTCAATCAAATTATGCGTACATCAGCCAGTATATAAAGAAATTGGAAGAACAGAATATAAGACTTGTATAATATATAAAATTACGAAAAAACTATTCGTGAAAATGCAAACAGTGTCTTAATTAATAAGACAATTTAAGACGATACATCTCCGGATATTGAATTATACAATGAAATATTTAAAATCTTATTTAATTTGATTTGTTACAACGCTCTATTAAAGTATATGTAACGTTTACGTCAAATTCTCTTCAAACCGACTAACAATACAATTTAAAATGAAAGGAGAGATAGCAACAATTTCATTTTGAATTGTTTTGTTAGTTGGTTTGAAGAGAATTTGACCTAAACGTTACATATACTTTAATAGAGCGTTGTAACAAATCAAATTAAATACGATTTTAAATATTTCATTGTATAATTCAATATCCGGAGATGTATTTGCACGGGAAGTAGTTGTTTCAATAGATATTTATCGTCTTAAATTGTCTTATTAATTAAGACACTGTTTGCATTTTCACGAATAGTTTTTTCGTAATTTTATATATTATGTTTAAAGTGTGCAAACTATAAGAAGTGTAAGCTTATTTTCTCGAATTCAAATAGTTTTGAATTTGAATTTATCTTATAAGACTTGTAGATTCCGTCGAAATTATTTCAAATTTTGAAAAAAAAAGTAAAGTCTGTTCGAGGCCTGATTGGAGATACGGTTAATAAAAGATTCGAAGACGTTATTAAAACAAATGTAGGATTTGATATCCTTTTCAAACTTTCCGGGATCATGAAAGGATTTCCTGTGGAGGATTTGGAAATAAATGTACCTTTCAAAATCTTTAAGTATGCACCCATAACTTTAGTAGACGTGCAAAGGAGCTTCTCCATTTATAAAACAATTTTAACGAATAGAAGACAAAATTTCAATATGGAAAACCTTGAGAAATATGTAATTGTAAATTGTTACAAACTTACTGAATAGTTTAAGCATTTTTACAATATTGTGTTTTTGTGCTTTTTTGCATGTTTCTGCTTTTTGTGCATATTTCATGTTTTTTCGTGCTTTTTATTCATTTTTAAGTGCTTTTTTATAAGCGCTTATAATTGGAAAATAAATGCTTATAATTCCGGACTCTACTGATCACTATAAAAAAATTAACACTGTTTTAAGTGAGAAGAAAATAGTTATAGATAATTATTTTATGCCAGTAGCTGGCAGTGGAGTTAAAGCTGACAAATAAAAGTAGGATATTGATACCTGTATTTCTCAAATACAACACAGTGCACATTTTTACATATTTCGACGTGAAATTCAATTCTGTGTTGATTTGTGTTAGCATTCCCTATACCTTTTTTTGTTTCTAAGGTATTTTCATTTAAATGAAACTGGTGATGATAACAATAAATAATTGGCAATTACACCAAATGCATCTTAATTATTTACGTAACCAAACAAAAGTTGTAGATAATGAAAAAACAAACAACTTTTGTATGAACACTTTTCATATCAGCTTTTTTACTTTCCCCCGTATGTAATACAAAGGGAAAGTATTGTTTTCGTAAAAATTTTCGAATCAAAAATTTTAGCGGAAATATCCGTTTTGAGGTCCCCTGAGTCGAATAAGACCATTTTTGAAAAATGTCTGTCTGTCTGTCTGTGTGTGTGTCTGTGTGCGCTGTACCGCAAAAACCGCTAAAGATATCGAGATGAAACTTGAAACTTAAGCTTTTTGTTACAATCGGAAGAACTGAAAAGCTTTTGGTGAAAATCGGAAAACCGGAAGTGGTACTTTACTCTTAGCGTTTTTCAGTTTTTTCAGATTTTTTCAATAAATGTTCATCAAACAAAAAATTCTTTCAAATAAAAGTTGTAGATAATAACAAAATGAAGATGTATTGTTCACTTACTTTTTGTCATAGCACTCTTAGTTTTTGAGATATTTCAAAAGTTGTGTGTTTTATCTAGTTATTGGTGTGTGACAGTGTATGTGTCGATACAATTGAAAAATGTTTCAAATAAAAGTTGTAGGAAATGAAAAACTAAAGATTTTTTGTGGACTCACTTTTTGTCATAGCATTCTTAGTTTTTGAGATATTTAATAAATAGTGTTTTTTATCTAGTCATTGATTTGTGTCAGTGTGTGTGTTGATACAATTGGATAATGTTTCAAATAAAAGTTGTAGGAAATAAAATATTAAAGATTTTTTGTATCTTCATTTTTTGTCATAGCACTCTTAGTTTTTGAGATATTCAATAAATAGTGTTTTTTATCTAGTCATTGGTTTGTGTCAGTATGTGTTGATCCAATTGAAAAATGTTTCAAATAAAAGTTGTAGTTATCAAAAAGTTGAAGACATTTTGAAAATAATAATGCTACAAATATTTTAAAAGTGATTTAATACGCAATTTACGGGGGAAAGTACTATGATGGACACATCACCATTTTTGTTTTTGTATAGATACTAAAAAGTCTATAGATTTTTATTTGGCAATCACTCATCAATTGCTGTTTTGTTATTGAAACAATCAAACATTTGTTTTAAGAAAAGTTGTAGCTAGCAAAAAAACAATCAAATTTTGTATAAACAATTTTCACCTCAGCTCTTTCGTTTATGATCTAGAAGCTAAAATGTGTAGAAGTGATTTTTATTAGGCAATTGCATCTTAATTATTGACTCAATCAAAAAAAGTTTCAAACAAAAGTTGTAGCCAACTTCGCTCTTTTGTTTTTGATCGAATTTCGATAATTACGAACGAGTGTCTTGCACTCCCACTCCCATTCTAAACTCGAAATTTTACTTCATGCTTACATGAAGTAAAATTTCGAGTTTAGAATATATAAACTCGAAATTTTACTTCATGCGCCACGCATATTAAACACTGCAGTTCAAACTATACAGGAACTAAAAAGTGTAGTGGAGATTTATTCGTTTAGTAATCACTCGCTTATTGCAGCTTAATTATCGACTCATTCGAAAAAAGTTTCAAAGCCTTCTTTAGTCACTTTAGTATTTGATAATTTAAACGTTTATAATTTTACACAGTGTTGCAAATCATAAAATAATTATCTATAACTATTTTCTTCTCACATATCAATAAAAATTATAATTTTCAATATTCAAAACACTTTTCGAGCTAATAAGGTCGACAGAATCCGAAAATATAATGAAAACAACGCGCACCTAACGTAACTTTGAAATGTCTATTTGGGCCAAGGCCCGCGAATGCGATCGCGCGTTGCCGAAGGTCCCTTCGTGAACAAATAGAGAAAATGAACAGAAAGAAGTTGCTAATTATGTTAAAAACACACAATATACGTATTAAAGCAATTAAGAGAATAAATCAAAATTTAAACAAAATAATTCACTTTTTGTCAATAAATCCGTTCGAAGACGCATTCGTCTTTTGGACGAGTTCCAATTGGCTCAGTGGTGCTACTTACATCAGTCTACAGCCTGTGAACAGTAGATTGAATAGAATATTTTAAATCAAGTATTGATATGAAAATTTTAAATTAAATCAGCGAATGCAAAATTGATTTAAGTTTTATTGTATTTTATTTATTCTTATATAAATTTTAAATTGTAGTATTTTGTAATAATGGAGTTTCCGTAAATAAAGATATTATTATTATTAAAAATAGAAGAGAGGACGGAATTAGGTTACAACTAAATGCTAAGAGATTCCTGTAAATTAGTCAGAATTAAAAATACAAAACATTGTGAAATTCAAACAAGTGTCCTGTACTTTAAAGCAGGGGTCTAAAAACTGTTTTCTTTGGGTGTTAAATAGAATATTTTAAATCAAGTATTCATATGAAAATTTGAAATTAAATCAGTGAATGCAAAATAGAAAAGAGAATGGAATTAGGTTACAACAAAATGCTAAGAGATTCCTGCAAATTAGTCAGAATTAAAAATACAAAACGTTGTGAAATTCAAACAAGTGTCCTATACTTTAAAGCAGGGGTTTAAAACTGTTTTTTTGGGGGTTGAATAGAATATTTTAAATCAAGTATTGATATGAAAATTTTAAATTAAATCAGCGAATGCAAAATAGAAGAGAGGATGGAATTAGGTTACAACTAAATGCTAAGAGATTCCTGTAAATTAGTCAAAATTAAAAATACAAAACATTGTGAAATTCAAACAAGTGTCCTGTACTTTAAAGCAGGGGTCTAAAAACTGTTTTCTTTGGGGGTTAAATAGAATATTTTAAATCAAGTATTGATATGAAAATTTGAAATTAAATCAGCGAATGCAAAATAGAAGAAAAAATGGAATTAAGTTACAACAAAATGCTAACAGATTCCTGCAAATTAGTCAGAATTAGAAAAACAAAACGTTGTGAAATTCAAACAAGTGTCCTGTACTTTAAAACTGTTTTCTTTGGGGGTTGAATAGAATATTTTAAATCAAGTATTGATATGAAAATTTGAAATTAAATCAGCGAATGCAAAATAGAAGAAAGAATGGAATGAAGTTACAACAAAATGCTAACAGTTTCCTGCAAATTAGTCAGAATTAAAAAAACAAAACAGTGTGAAATTTAAACAAGTGTCCTATACTTGAGAGCAGGGGTCTAAAAACTACCGGGTGTTCGATAAAAAACACCCGACGCCATAACTCTTGTATTTATTGACCGATTTTATTGAACTAAAAACCAAAGTCAATGGCCGTTTAGATACTGAAAAATGACATGAATATTGATTTTTTTTAATAATAACTTCGTTCCCAAATAATAGCCAACTTTAGATTCTGAAATAGCTGCCTATAATTTTTTTAATTTTATCACATTAGACATTATTTTTCTGAATCCAATAACGCCCAATTTCTTGTTTTTGTTGAATGTTTTGGTCGATTTTTTTTAAATCTTCTATCTAAAATTATATTTTTTAAAAATTATAATTAGTGTGCCTTGTAAAAAAAGTGACAAATGTCATTTATTGTGAGGTTATGCGATTAATACTAACGGAACAACAGATAAGTACCGACATAACAACTTATTGTAGAATAAAAGTAAAAATGTAAATATTTTGTTATATCAATATTTCGATTATTACTCATTTTTATGTATATTTATAACTTTACAACATTTCAGTGTTTTATACGCGTGGCGCATGAAGTAAAATTTCGAGTTTAGAAAAGCCTGAAAATTTTGTATGTTTAGAACATAACATACAGGGCATTTTTCTTTTGAGTATACATTTTCCATTACCCATTACAGCATTTTTTAAATTTGCGGGAATTCGTCGTTTCAAAGCGGTTAATTTGAGGCTTTTAACGAGTGTTTTCCACTCCCAGACTAAGCATGAAGTAAAATTTCGAGTTTAGAAAAGCCTAAGAATTTGGATTGGCCGCGTAGCGAAGCGGAGCGGCCAATCCAAATTAGGCTTTTCTAAACTCGAAATTTTACTTCATGCGCCACGCTTAAAAAAGGTGATTTACAGTAAAGTTTTAAAAACACACACATTCAACAATGATTATAGGCAACCTAATATACGTTAAAATTATTGAGTTGCCTGTAATCACTGTTTTAAACAATTTGTTCATCGCCGAATTTGACTCAACGTTTTATTCACATTTATATATTAGATTGCTAAAGCCATATATTTTAAACTTTGCTATATTTAAGTGTTTTATACGCGTGGCGCATGAAGTAAAATTTCGAGTTTAGAAAAGCCTAATTTGGATTGGCCGCTCCGCTTCGCTACGCGGCCAATCCAAATTTTCAGGCTTTTCTAAACTCGAAATTTTACTTCATGCTTAGTCTGGGAGTGGAGACACTCATTAGAAGTAAATTTTAATCTAAAAAGTATTAGGAGAAATTCATTTTCACAAACATAAAAAAAAACAGTGTAACATACCTTCTAAATTACTTGATTACAATGAAGTTAGAACACATAAAAATGTTATGTTGCTACGTTCGTTCTTAAACATGTTTAAAACACTGTTTTAAAACAAAGTGTTTTAAACATAACAACCCTGATCTGCATGATAATAAATAACAACTGTATAAAATTAAAAGTGTTTAATTTAAACCAGTTGGTATATAATTTTTCACGTGCATTTGTTTTATATAAATCATTTTTTATGTATTCTTAACAAACATTAAGAAACTTAAATATAACGCTCATTTAACAGTACAACATAATAATTCTTGTGCCAACAAGAAAATTAACAAATTTTCCATCGTTCTCGCGTTCGAACAATGAATAATCCGATAGAATCGATGACGAAGTTTCGTCTATTATTGATAGATCCAATAAACACACGAAACGTGCTAATTCCACTGTATTCCCAACCAATCATTACTTACGTATCGAAAACCATCATTAATTATTTAATTAGGTTATCACTTTTGATAAGAAATGTTAGTGCGTTATGTCATTAGATTTAGATAAGGATTGACGGGATACATGCACTGAGTATATTTTATATTTATACAGAGTATTGAATGATTTTCAGTTGTTGCTTGTTTTGTAAAATCGGTTCGTACATTATTTCTTAAAAAAAAAGGTTTGCAATACTTGTTTCAAAGTTTGAAATAATTTATTTGCTATTTAATACATTTTTAGGTGTTAGCTCTTAATATAAAAGTAATTTGAAACTTCTAACGAGCGATTTCACTCCTTGATTAGGCATGAAAAAAAATTTCGAATTTAGGAAAGCCTTGTTCGAATTTTCCTTTTTTTCTCATTATAAAATGTTCGTGTTGACACTGTAATTACATATCTTGTAAAAATATATTAAAAAAAGAGAATATAACAGTCGCATTTAAACCATATTCGAAACTAAAATATGAAATTTTCAATTCAAAATCAAAAACCAGCATTCACAATAAATCCGGGATATATGAGTTAACATGTCAGTCTTGTAGAGGGGTATATATAGGTCAGTCTGGTAGAAATTTCAATATTAAGCTGAAAGAACATCTTATAGCGTATAAATTAAAACAGGATAAATCCACGTTTTCTAATCACCTCATGGAAGAAGGACATACTTTTAATAAAGATGTACTTTCAGTTTTGCATTGTGTAGAAAAAGGCCGTAAAATGAACCTTCTGGAGTCATTAGAGATTCATAAAGCAAAACTGAATCCGGGAATCCCGCTAATAAACGACCAGACGGAACTTATGTATACGCCTCTATTTGACGCTTTTCTACCTGATAAATAATTTTAAGTATATATAAGATCGCAATGTTAGTTTTAAGTAGTTAGTTTGAGAATGACTCGCTGTTGAGTCGAAACTAGTCACAGTACAAAATAAAAAGTGAATACAAAAAAGTAATCAGTGTTAATTATGTAATTATTTAAAACTGTAACTACAATTATAAAGAGTTTTTCTTTTTTCTCATTTCATTCATGCGTACTTAATACCACGATGATGTTTGTAAGGACTAAATATATTTAACCTATATATAAGACTGTCTACACGTACGTCATACACTCTATATATAAAAGCCTGTACACCTCTGGAAGCGTCAGTCTAAAAATAATTGAAAATATTCCCATTGCCAATATCTGCGTCCACGCCATTCCTTTTCAATTTTTCAAAGAAATATATAAAAAATATTCATGGAATATAAATTAATTTTAAAATTTTTAAGGCCAGTTGTAAAAAAAATTGAACTACAGATTATTCAGATAAATTTAATATTTCTATACGAGAAGTTGACACTGATCTGCAGTTCATTGATGAACTACAATATTACATTTATGAATTACATTTTTGTTTTGTTTTAAAAGGCCACACAAAGTTGTAAACTAATTAGTTCGTATACAATCTGAATTAAGATTTTCCTAATAAATAGTAATGTAAATATAATTTTACCCTTTCGCGTCGACTTTTTTATTTTTGAAAATTATATATTTTTTTTTAAATCTTTACTCTATGTATTGTCAGAAATTGGTTAAAACCGATATTTGAATTTTTGTACTTTCAATTTTTTAGATATGACGTTGGGACAAATATGTCCCTCCAGGTTTTATTGATGGGATATATATGTCCCTCTAGATGTGTGGGAAATAAAAAAATATATCCAAAATCAGCATACATATTTATTCTAAAATTTTACAATGGTAGAAAAAAGATTTATATATGAAATGATGTAAAACAGTCCATACATAATGCAACATTACACTTGCAGCATACAATCTTCGTTCGTTTCTCTTTTTTCTTCTTATGACAACTGTGACATCTTCTTCGTGTTGTTCCTTCGACAGGTAAATGTTCGCCAACATTTTGCAATGATAATGAAGACTGAGAAGGCCTTCCATATTGCCGACGACGTTTCACACTTGCATTTTTTTTTTTCATAACCGATAAGCTGTTCTGCTAGTGGTACAATAAAGTGGATAAGAGGACAATTTTTATGGCGTATTTCTTGATATAATACCCAGGCATTGACAACGCTTGTTAGCAACAACTTATAAAACACTTTTTTCCACCATGTGTTTGATTTTCTGTCTATATCATAAAAGCCTGCCAGCTGATCTGCCAGATCCACTTCTCCCATAAATTTGTTATAAAACAGTACTGGTTCAGGACATAAGACAGTAGCTTTGGAACCGTCTTTATTTTTTCTTTCCACCTGATCAATGTCTGCTTTGTGACAATTATTAAGCAAAACCACCTCCTTCGTGTCCTTCCACTTGAAGCAAAGCAAACCAGTATTACTACAATGCATTTCCGTATCACCCCTTTTTTTGAGTTTTTCAGTAAACGCTGGCAACAGTTTTCTATTGGTCATACATGTACCCACTGCGGGATATTGTAGAGTATTCATAAGATTGACCGAAGTAAAAAATCTATCAAAGCATCATGAAACATTAGGATTTCGGATGGTTTGGCAAAGCTTGTTTACCACTCTTTCTCCTAAGGTCCCTTCAGTTTGCTCAGTTTCTTTTCCAGAATAAATATTCAGGTCATAAACATAACCGGTCAACGAGTCACATCTCTGCCATATTTTGATTTCTCTTTTGATGGGCTTTAGTGGCAAATACTGCTTTAGAACAGACCTGCCCTTAAATTTTGCCATACTCTCGTCAATAGATTCATAATTACTGTCAGAACGTCCAGCCATAAATGTTTTTTTTAGACAAGACATTACTTCATCAATATAGTATGTCTTACTGGCATCAGCCGGTTTTGCTGGATTATTGAAATATAGTTTGGAAAGAAGTAATAAAAATCGATCTCTTGAAATTGCTGATTTCAAAGCTTCGTTTCCCATAGATTTGTTAGTAGACCAGTACAATTGCATATTTGGAACTCGGTTATAACTCATAACCAGCAAACAACCTAAGACGATCATTATTTCTGAAGGATCAGTTGGTTCAATTTTAGAACCCTTGTCTTTTTTCAAAATATGTATTTGCTCATTGGTGTTTTGTGATATAAATATCAATAAGCTTTTAGGAAATATTTTCAAAAATACGTCTCAATTCAGTACAAGAACGATTTACTGTTATCAATGGAACCCCTCGAGTTTTACCGTCTGGTAGATTCCATCGAGGAGTAAAATTGCTGCTCGGAGTTTGCCACATAATTTGAGGTTGGGGCTGTAGTGGATCATTGCTTTTAGACATATTGTCGAGCATAATTTTATTTACAGGTTCATCAATTACTGCAGTGTATATTTCATTTAGTACTTGCAAATTATTACCTTCAATTTCGGAATCGGAGCTTTCCGCTTCAGATTGAATATATTCTGAACCACTATCTTGAAATGGGTCTTCTTCTTCGGACTCATCCCACACATGATCGGCTATGTACTGCAACTCGTTTTCGGTTAACTTTCTTCTTCTAAAATAAATCATAATGATATAATTCGGGAGGGATACATATGTCCCATGTAAGAATGCTAGTGGGACATATATAACCCATATTGATAATTTTTGCAAATAAGAATAACAAAAGGCCATAAACATTATAATATCACTTTGTATTACTTACCTCGCCATTGTAAAATCAAATTGAACTAGTTATAATCTTTGTTTACGG
Organism: Philonthus cognatus; assembly: GCA_932526585.2. NCBI lineage: Eukaryota > Metazoa > Arthropoda > Insecta > Coleoptera > Staphylinidae > Philonthus > Philonthus cognatus. The sequence goes on along the minus strand of OW052241.1, from coordinate 54,392,394 downwards.
TAATTAACAGCATAAAATCCCCAAATCACGTGCTATATTTCACTAACGTAAACATACTGAAGGTTATTAGGCCGAAATTTGCGCGGGAATACGTGCAGGAAGTTCCCCGATGCGAGTGGGACTTGTTTATATGCTCTATAAGTACGAATTGTTCCCTCTAGAATTTTTCAATTTCTTGGTGGGACATATATGACCCATTAGACGCGAAAGGGTTAAGAGAAAAATTATTAATTATGACTAAGTATGGGGATTTGTCTTTCAAGTATATGCACATTTTGCGATGTATACGCTGTACATTTCTAAACATTCACGGTTTTCATAAAAGCGTTTAATTTGGACTCTTTGAAATAAAACAACACAGTTGGGAGGGTTTCACTTTTATTGTTGAACACTGCAACATGTTTCACCACACAGTGGCTTTATCAGGCAGATGAAATAATGATTTGACAAAGTACAGGTAAAATTATTAATCTCTACTAAATAGGTAAGCAAAACTCAAAAAAAACACACTTCCCGCGAAGCGAGCTTTGGCGAAGGGGGCCGGAGGCCCCGCGAGCCAAAACTATCAGACGGGGGCGGCCGAAGGTCGCCCCCCTGCGCCGCCCCTACTACCACGAAAATTACGACTTTGACAATTTTTTTTGACTAAACTACAAGAGATAAAAAATTGCGGTTTTCAAATTCGGAAAGAGCGCAAAAAACTCAATGGACGGGTATTTTTTTCTTGAGAAAATCACCGCCCCAGGGGGCGGGACGAAAAAAAGAAAAAAAACGTTGACATTTTCGTAAAAATGCGCGAGGGACGGTGAGGTCACTGTCTAAACCATAAATACTACGGCCACTAAAAAAAATCGGGCTATAGTCCCAACTGTTTTACTGTGACAGCGGACAAGCAGAATAAATTCGGTTCACTGGGGGCCGAGAAAAAAAAATCCAAGTACGTCGGGGCCGATTTTCCTAATTTTCACATTTTCACATGTGCCATCGAATTTGCCTTCAAATGGTTTATTACTCGGGCTTCTACAAAACAATTTTAAACTTTCGACCTTAATAACGCCCTTATGCAATGAGCTACGTCGACTTTTTTTTTTAGCAAACTGTAGTCCTTGACCTGCTCTACAAGAATTAAACCAGCCGCGCCGCCTCCGATCTTCAACTCGGGGGTGGCAACTGTTTTTTTAAAACAAAAATTTCCCTCAAGTTTGAAAACCGATAGCGACCAAACGAAAGCCTCCAAAATATTCGATTACAGGGTCTTGTAGCCCAATAAAAGGGCTTTCGATTGATGTACGAACTTTTAACCGGGGCCCGATTATGGGGCCCACAGCTAAGAAAATATCCGGTCCGGTCCTCCGCCATTTTGTTCGCATACGCGATGACTTATCCGATTGAAAAAAATACTCACAAGTAGCCAAAAGATCACTTATTAGGGTGTGCTCCATGCGCTCTTACTGAGGGGCCCAGGGGGCCCGTCAAAAATTCACAAAGTTCAATAATTTTTAACATTTTTAAAGTGCTATTTTTTAACGAAAAATCGAAGAAAAAAATTCACCATTCCCTGTGAGTTTATCGTAGAGGGCTGAAATTTTGATCGAATGTACTCTAGGGTAGTACCTTTTATACGCCCCGGATCGCTTCTTATCTTTTAGATATTTGCTGAAATATTTAAGTTTATGTTGGCGCAGTCGTGAAATTCACGAAAAATTACAATTTTTTTTTTTACTTTCGTCATAATAATAGTAGACCGATGGGAGTTGGACAACAAATGGGCAATAGGAATCTGCATAAATGCTGAAAATTTCATCGATCCAGCTCTATTAGGACGGAAATTGGTATTTTTTTCTGCGCTTCAAAATCGCTTTGCAGGTTAAAACGGCGAATTAAAAATACAATTATTATATTTTAGCTCCGCTATTAATTATAGTACAACAATGGCAATTACCTCAATAAATAGGTAATACTAATCTCTATAAATGCTCAAAATTTCATTGATCTAGCTCAATTCAGATCGGAAATAATTTTTTTTTGCTTTTTAAATTATTTAAAAAAAACAATTTTTATTTTTTTTTGCTATAGTATTTAAAACAGTGAAACAACTGCAATTGTACCAAAAATAGGAAATACAAATATGTATAAATACTGAAAATTTCATTCATCCAGCTCAATTTGGATAGGAGATAGATTTTTTTTATTTTTCATATTAATTAAATAAATAAATTTTATTTTTTTATTTCAGTATTTGATACAGTAGAATAATAAGAATTATACCAGTGGATGGGAAATATAAATTTGTATAAATGCTGAAAATTTCAATTATCTAGCTCAAGTAGGACCGGAGCAATAAATATTTTTTACTTTTTACCAATTTGCAGAATTGGTAAAAATTAATTATTAGGCGCTGGCTATCAAAAGCCATGAGTGGGAAAAGGACAGACTTATGCGGGTTTTAATGTTAAATTTCGAATCAAGGATTTGGATTTTTTTGAAAAAAAAAACTTTTGTTAAATATATCAAAACATTACTTATTTTTTTCTATGACGTTTTTGTAGCAAGAGTTTTATTTTTTTCAACCGGAAGTATTTTTTTTTTATTAATTTAAATTTAAAAATAATTTAATTTTAATCGAAATAAATACAAATAGCAAATGTAACGATATTTTAGCGATTTCAAAAGTGTAAAAATCAAAGCTAAGCCCGATTCAGTTTGCGAGCGCAGCGAGCAGGTAAGCGAGCGAAGCGAGCTGGGGTGAGCGTTAGCGAGCATCAGAGTCCTTTTAATATACAAACTGCTTTCTCCATCCATCGCATTCTCACTACCTCAACAACACATCATTCTCCAACCACAACATTCGGCTTACGTACCCTCCTCCTTTCCCCCCGTCATCACTCGATTGTTGCAATTATTGCATTGTTATTGCATTAAACATTTTTTAGTTTTGATTTGAACAATCCCTCACGCTTTCTGCGGGCTTTAGCTTGGTACCCGCAGGTAGTTCCAGCGGAGCGGAGTACTAGATACATTCTCGTCTTATATACTAATGCAATTAAGTTAATAGGAGAGCTTACCATTCCATGTTGCATAGGCTAACCACTATCCCCCTATCAATTAATAATTTTAATAATGAGCTCAACAGAATTCTCATAATAGCTAATAACAACGGCTTTCGTCAAAAGCTTATCTTAGACATCCTTCTTAAAAAACAAAAACAACAAGCCCTGAAATTAGTATATCCCACCAATTTTCAAAATCAGATTAATAAATATTGCTCATTAACATTTAACGGTCCCCCTTCGATTGCCATCATCAAAAAACTCAAATCCTTAAACCTAACTCCTTCCTTTAGAACGATCAATTCACTTAATAAATTCATTAATAATTCTAAAGACAAATCTGATAAAACTACGAACTCTGGCGTGTATTTGCCGGAGTGTGGGGGTTGCCCTAAGGTATACGTCGGACAAACTGGACGTAGCTTCCCAGATCGCATTTCAGAACATCAAAAATGCTTTCAATTTAAGAAAACCTCCTCAACCTACGCCAATCATTTAATCGAATACCAACATAACTTTAACACTAAATTCAAAATTTTGCACGAATGTAACAAAAGTCGTAAATTAAACTTATTAGAAAAATTAGAAATTCATAAATATAACAAAAAAAAGGTATTCTATTAAATGACCAAATAGAAGTAAACAATTCACCCTTAATCAATATTTAGTCGCTCAAAATTGTTTGTATTAGTTTCAGCCTAATTACCTTATTACCCCCCCCCCTCCTATTAACTTAATTGCATTAGTATATAAGATTTTACCTGTACTTTGTCAAATCATTATTTCATCTGCCTGATGAAGCCACTGTGTGGTGAAACATGTTGCAGTGTTCAACAATAAAAGTGAAACCCTCCCAACTGTGTTGTTTTATTTCAAATAGTATTATGGAGTTTCATCATGTATCCGCCTCATCAATTAAAAAATGTTTAATTTGGAGGTTCTAACGAGTGTTTCCACTCCCAGACTAAGCATGAAGTAAAATTTCGAGTTTAGAAAAGCCCCGTGAAAATTTGTCGAGGGTCGCGCAGCGACCCGAGACAAATTTTCTGGGCTTTTCTAAACTCGAAATTTTACTTCATGCGCCACGCGTATAAAACACTGATTTCAAGTGGAGTTTAAAACATACTAATAAGATTTATACATTTATGATTTATTGCATTATTAAATATATTCTAAATAACTCTATTTTCTTATGACAGTTGAGGTTATGTATAAGACCTAAACTAGGGCTATTAAATTATTAGTTGTAAACCAACAATAGTAATCTACCAAAACGTTTTATTAATTCGAAAATGTTAATATCATCCTTAGAACTGGTAAAAGCTGTATGCTAAGGTTTATTAATAAGACTGGTTATGTTTAAAACACGTTTTAGACATGTTTTTAATTGTTATTGTTATAAACACTGTTTCGTTCCAAAAAACACATTTTGTAAAAAAAACTGTTTGTTCTAATTAAAATAAAAATAAAACGTTTTTTTTTAACAACCCTGGTGCAGATAGTGTAACCTTGCCATTTGTTTATTGCATAAAAATATAATTATACAAAATATTTATAAATGCACTAGGTATCTCAAAAAATCAGTATTAAATGTTTTGATGATTATTTTCTTCAATTACACACATTGAAGAAAATGATAACATTTGATGCTGATTTTTGACATTCCTAGTGTATGCATTTATATAACTAAAAATATCACCTAATATTTGACAAAATCCAACGAGTGTAATATTGGTTCTTCTCTACTCGAGGCGTCATGTTGATGATAAAAGTTTGTTCACTCGAATTAATCAAAATTTACTTAGGTGTATATGAATCACTGACCTAAAAGTAAAACTCATCAAGTGCACGGGAAACAAAGAAGCTCTTGATGAATTATACATCTGAAAGTAAATATGTGTGTATTTTACTGACTTAAATTATTTATAATAAACCGTACAGAAAATAATCACTGTTTACTTATTATTATTCTTTACAAATTATTAAATTTAATTACAACCCACTGAGCAAAATCCAAACAAATAACGTTATATCAACATTGTACCAACATTAAAGTTGTTTTAATGTTGATGACACATTACTTAAATGGATTTGCTCAGTGGGATTTTATTATTAAAAAGTGAAATTTTTATTAACAGACTAAGTAAAAACAAACAAATAACGTTATATCAACATTGTAGCAACATTAAACGTTATTTTAATGTTGATAAAACATTGCTTAAATGTGTTTGTTCAGTGGGATGTTTTGAATATTAATGATAAAAATCTTTATTTTAAATGATATAGATCCTGGGTCTCCAAACTATCTTCTTCGCGGGCCACAAATACAATTCTACATAATAAAGTTACAAACAATCGCGGGCCGGATTCATGCAAGTCGCGGGCCGGATTCAAGCAAGTCGCGGGCCGGATTCATGCAAGTCGCGGGCCGGATTCATGCAAGTCGCGGGCCGGATTTGGTCCGCGGGCCGTAGTTTGGAGACCACTGATATAGTTGATCCCTAAAATTATCATAAAGGAGTCTGCATTTAAATATTAAAAGTCGAAATTTATTGAATTCAGAATTTTGAACAACCGACTTTTGAAAGGTAAATTAAAAACTATCTGGCTTATTAAGGGACCAAACCAAATTTTCAGGCTTTCCTAAACTCGAAAAAGCTTCCAGTTGAACTCGGCTTAAAGCTTCCAGCTGAACTTCTTTATAAACTAACGAATGTCAGAAAATTTACAGCATATGTAAACATTTTATAAAGTTACAACAACACAACAAACCAGTGAAATATTAACGTCAGATGCAAATTTGAAAATGAACTAAGCATTCAAAAATTAATTAAACTTCACTATCTTTAAAATTTTCGTTCTACAGATGTCTAGAAATATTTTACTAGTGCCATCTAGTGCTAATTTTCCAAAATGACAAAGTAAAAATAACATAGAGATCTATAATATTACAGGTAAAATTCTGATTTTAAACATAAGTAGATTCCTGCTTTTACAAAGATTTTTAGATAATTAATTAAAAAGTAGGCTAGTGTTTTACAGATTTCTATAACCTTGGAGACAATTTCAGAAAATTAGAAATTTATTTAATAAATATACGTAAAGTAGATTCCTGTTATTACAGATTTCTAAAAGTGTTCTAATTGTAATTGTTGAAGCTACATCTAACAATTACATTTTAAAACGATTTCCTGCTTTTACAGATTCCGGTCTTCCAGCACTTCAAGGTCCCGAATTAGGGCCAACAGTAAACAACTGGAATTCAAACGCATTATGTTGCCAAACGTATCATGCTTTTATTAAATATAACGAATAACTATTGTTTGTAGTATTTTTTTCAGTGCTTAATCATATATTCATTTTTTGGGATAATTTCAATTTCCGGTACTTTTTTATTTACAATATTTATGTATATAGCTTCCCAGCAAACCATCGTGAGGCGATCGGCATCCGATCGGATGCCGATGTGTCGGAACGTAGTTGCCGATTCGATGTCTATGTCCGACCACGATGCGGCGTTATTATGTCCGTCCGATCGGCATCCGATCGCATGTCTACGTCGTGACTACGTCGTCATCGAATCGACAACTATTCAAAACCACAATCGTGACGACGTAGTTATTGAATAGACAGCTATTCGAAACCACAATCTTCACAACGTCCTCATCGAATCGGCAAATATTCGAAACCACAATCGTGACGACGTCGTCATCGAATAGGCACCCATTTTTAACCTATATCCTGCGACGCCGTCAGCGAACAGGCAACTGAAAACAAAAATTGATATAAAACAAAGAACATTAAATGTAATTAAAACTCTTTATTATAATATATATATATATATATATATATATATATATATATATATAAAAATTGAACACATAATATATCAATTCATTAAAAATATAGTGGTTAATATACAGGGTTTTTTTAAATATAGAATATAATCGCTCGAGCCGAGGTAGCTCAAAATATGAAAAAATCCTCAGACAGGTCGATTTTTGTTCTCTTTTGCGCACTTTTTAGAGTCTTCAAAACAAGTATCTCGTCACTAGCCTTGCACGTATGAAGTCATAAGCAATTTCACTAAATGGGTAGCCCGTTTCATTTTTTTACGACCATGTAAAAATATTTTTATTTTTTAAAATTTTTTATTTCAAAAATTAATTAAAATTTCTTAAAAAAAACTTATTTAATGTAAGAAATATATCACCGGAAATGTTCCAAAATGTTAGGGATGGGTTTTATCACAGATTGGCGATTTGCCGAGAGAGAAACGGTACTCATTTTGACCATTTGTTTCATTAAATAAATTTATTAAAAAAATATTTTATGTTTAATTTTTAAAATAAAAACCCAAAATATTTTTACATGGTCGTAAAGATAATGAAAAGGGCTACAAATTTAGTGAAATAAAAAAATATTTCAATTTAAAAAAATTACATTTGACGTCATACGTGAAAGGCTAGTGACGTCATACTTGTTTTGAAGACGCTAAAAAGTGCGCAATAAAGAACAAAAAGCGACCTGACCGAGGATTTGTTTATATCTCAAGTTACCTCGGTTGGAACGCTTATATTCCATTTTTAAAAAAGACCCTGTATAATATATAAATATTGTAATATATTACAGAAAACGTAAAAAAATATATATATAAAAAACAGAAAACATTGTAATTATTACTTAATTAAAAATATTGTTGATAATATATAATATATAAAAAATGTAATGTACTAAGAAAATGTAAAAAATAGATATATAAAAAATGGAACACTTTGTAATTATAAATTAATTAAAAATATAGTGGTTAATTTAAAACTACATAAAAATTGTATTATACAAATAAAAAATGGCGAAACAAAATAATCCTCTCTTTTAGATGACATTTTTTATTTGCGCTCTCTTCACTCTGCCAGCTTCCTTGTCCACAGCATTTCTGAACCACCCTTTTATCTTTCTTTCGACGTCATTCTGGGTGGCATTTTTGTAATTTTTTCTAACAGTTACTATAAATAAAAATGAAACATAAAAAATCCATGTTAACCACATTTTATATACGTACCTAAAATAAGCTTTAAAATATTGATCATATTACAAAACTTAAACTTATTATTCAGTCCTGTCCAATTGATTTTAATGGCGACGTCGTGTTGAATAATTTTGTTCAAAATATTTTTAGTGGTAGATTTCACATCCCCTCCACCTATGATTTGCAACGTTTGTGTCTGTAATATATAAATTTTAAATATGCATATGTTATATGAGATAGTGCATATTACCAATTGTAAAAAAAAGTACATTATCCTCCAAATCTTCATTTAATTGGATAAGATCTTCTAATGTTTTAAATGTACCAAATTCATGTGTCGGTAGAGTTGGTTCTGGAGATGCTGTGAAATTGACCATCATTGTTGTTATAGCATCTAGTTTATGGTTCATTTCTAATTGATTTTTTAAAACTTCTTTAATAACATCTGCAACAAGCAATTCATTGTTGTTGACTATTGGACGCAACAATTTAGCAAATAAGAAGCCAAAAATAATAATACATGTGATTTAAAAATTGTGATTATATGTAAATCTAATTTTAATAGTTTACTATTTTATTATATTATGTATTAATGTTAAAAAGCTACTTCAAATATAGAGATATATTTGTAAATAAATTAATAATATCAATAACAATGAAATATAAAAAATAAAAATTTGAATGACCTAAAAGCAAGAGTGTAAGTGCTAAACATATATTTTTTTTTAAATTTAGATATTAAGTTCAAGTGTAGTGTTTGTAATTAACATTTTTTTAAATTGTGAAGAGAAAAAGTATTTGATCATGATGAAATTTAAATTATAATAGTTTTATATTTTATACTTACGTTGTATGATAACGTAAAGTTGACGAAAAAAAATACAAGAAAGGACAAGCACTCACTTTGATAATCAAACTAGGAATAAGTCAACCTGGCAATGGGGACAGCGTTAGGGAATCAGTAAAACGAGTAAAACAGGCACCCACTGTGCACAATGCCGTTTATATTGCCATTTCCAAAAATTAACGGATTATTCCACTGTCCAGTACCAAATATAATAAGAACACCAATTGCACTTTTTATGTTAGAAACGCACGAGTCTTTCCTTTTTTATACAAGGCCTAGAAAAGGTTCGAGCAGTCTCCTCAGCACATCTTCCTCGGGCCCTTTGTTTGGGTGGGTAAAGAAAATGAGGGTCGGTCGAAAACGACGGAAATAACCGAAGGTCATAGAAAAGGGAAAGTAGTTAGGCGAGAATTTTTGGGCGCGTAAAATCCAATTATAATAATTTTCTAAAATGATGAACTATACAGGGTGTTTCCAAATTGATGCGAAAGATTTTAATGGGTGATTTTTCAGCAAAAATTAAGGGATAATTAAAACCCTTAGTAAAAGACTAACACTTTCTTCACTTCACTTTTAGTGAAGAAAGTGTAAGTCTTTTATTAAGTTTATTATCTTGAACAAGTTTCTCATCTTTCACGTGGTGAAACATATTTAACTAAGTTTATTATATTAAACTCTTCACGTAACTCAAACCAAATACAATTAAAACCCTGATGGGTATATTCGATCAAGAAAAACTTTGTTCTTACATCGCCGCCTCCCTACCCGGGGTGAAGGCCTAATTCGCCGCCCCATTTTCTGGAGCGGAGGCCAAATTCGTCGCTCCCGTACCCGGGGTGAAGGCCAATTTCTTATATATAAGGGGTGATTCAGACCACCCGTCCCAGGCCTTTTTCTCGAAAACGCGAAGTCATAGACCTTCGCGATAAAATCAGTATAACCAACGCCTACTTGGAGAATTTAATAGAGGTAGTGTCGACTTCCGGAAGTAACCGGAAGTCGGTGTAACTGCACTCAACTTAAGAATTTCAAATGGGAACCTAGATCGTGTGGGTTGCCGTTGGATATGTATTTAAAAAAGAAACAACTTTTGTTTGAAAAATTTATTTCTAAATGATAAGGTTAACGAAATAAAAATTAATCCTTTAGACACTCAGTTCTGGGCCATTTTCTCAAAAGTATTACGTCATTGAGCTTCAAAAATCAAAATTACATGTCATAAGCCTACCTAAAGAATTGAATGGAGTTAGTTTCGACTTCCGGATGTTACCGGAAGTGGACGTAATTGCTCTCAAGTTTAGAATTTCAAACAGGAACCTAGGTCGCGTGAGGTATCGTTGGATAGGTATTTTAAAAATAAACAACTTTTGTTTGAAAAAATATTTCTAAATCATATGCTTAACTAAATAATAATTATTGTTCGACCCAGGGCTGATTAGGCAATCATTAATTTTTATTTTCTTAAGCATATCATTTAGTAATAAATTGTTCAAACAAAAATTGTTTCTTTTTAAAATACCTATCCAACGATACCCCACTCGACCTAGGTTCCCATTTAAAATTCTAAAGTTGAGGGCAGTTACGTCCACTTCCGGTAACATCCGGAAGTCGGAACTATATCCAATAAATTCTTTAGGTAGGCCTATGACATGTAATTTTGTTTTTTGACGCTCTATGACGCAATACTTTTGAAAAAATGGCACAGGACTGAGTGTCTAAAGCATTAATTTTTATTTCGTTAAGCTTATCATTTAGAAATAAATTTTTCAAACAAAAGTTGCTTCTTTTTTAAATACCTATCCAACGATAACCCACACGACCTAGGTTCCCATTTGAAATTCTAAAGTTGAGTGCAGTTACGCCCACTTCCGGTAATTTCCGGAAGTCGACACTAACTCCATTAAATTCTTCAAGTAGGCTTTGGTAATACCATTTTTTTTCGCGAAGCTCTATGATGTTGCGTTTTCGACACCCGGTATATTTATTGTGAAATTTAGCCTCCCCAAAAATTTGCCGCTCCCCGCTCGGCACGCCTCTGACGCATTGTTTTAGAAATAAAAACTATTTTTTAATCGTCACCACAATACAAGCTTGCGCATTTTCAGCTAGTTTTAATTAAATTATTATTTAAATGTTTGTATTGTATACATTAAATACGGCGAAAGCAAAATAAATATGTTACGACTAGCAAGCGGATGATGATGGTTCCGAATGGGAAACCATTAGGCAACGACGCATCGGGACGTGTGGGATGCAGATTTGAAGGTTCCTAATAGGCAAAGGATAGAAATCGACGCATCGGCATCGGCACCGTATCGTCAAATCGACAAGAAATCGGATACCGATCGGCAGACGATGGTTTGCTGGGTTTATTAATATACGGCGAAACGCATTGACAAAATATAACTTAACAGTACAATAATACAAAAGTACTTAAAACAATGGGCCGGTTTATCAAAATGTTCAACATTCAACATGTTTGGATTTGTTTGTGATGTGTGTTGGTAACTAATAAACGGTACACCGGTCGGTCTATTTTGTACGATTGCAAAATCCCAAACACGTTCACGATTAACAGTCCGGTCATTAGAGAATTCCCCAACAGTTGGCAGTACACTCCCAACTGCTGTCTCTGATGAACAGGCCGATTATAAAAAATTAATAGTGTAAACATATAATACCTTAACTATGGCACTGCATATAAATATATATTGACAAATCTGTCAAATCATTATAAACTAGTGTTTTGAAACTCCGTTTGAAATTTTGAAATATTTTGAGTAAAATATTGAGCGGGCCGGGCCGGGCTGGCCCTGTTTTATTATTTGCCCGGGCCGGGCTCAAGTCAATTATTTCATGACCGGGAAATTATATTGTTACATATATTGTAAAATAGAGATTTCCGTAAAATAAATAAATACATAATTCAATTATTGACGGTCATCATTAATAAATAAATGCAAAACCCTTCCTAATTTATTGTCAATAAACGTTATGTCATAGTTTTTCCATTCATTAAAAACATGTACATTTTTTACATTCTTCGTATTGAAAAGTAGAGGTTTCAAATTCCCGCCACTGAAAAAAAGACGTTTGACAGCGTTAAGCTCAGGGGAGCGTCGCGCGAATAGATTCCGATTTTTGACAATAGTATTATCGAACATTACAAGATGGCGTTACTTTCGAAGCAACGTCTATTCGATGCAACAGATTTCTTTATAATACGTGTTTAGGCTATTTTTGCGCACTTTTTAGGCCTGCCCGCCCTGCCATCGCGCCGTTTTTGCCATTTCTCTTGGTTTTTCTTCGAGAATAGGTGCGGATTTAAAGTGTTCCATAATTAATGTTTCAAAATTTTGCTGCAATTAAGAATTATTGCCTTTTTCACATGGATATCTTTGTTATTTGTAATTATTACTTACACTGTTGTAATTTGTTTGTTTAACTACTTATTTGTTAAATCATTTTTCTTCATAATATAGTATTTTTAAATAACATTACTGTTTCATTTTATTTTTCCCTGTTTTTACTTATAATAATGAATTTCTACAATCTTTTCAAAATATCAATAAAGGTAGGTGTTAATTAAATAGGTGTTAATAATACAATAACGGTTATATGCAATTTTACATTCACATATATGAAAAATGGCGTCTAAGCGTGAGTGAATTTAAAATAACAGTTTTATGTATTTCTCACTAACCTATACACACATCGCATACATCTACACGCACACCAACAAAGTTATAGGTGTTTGGTTAGTGATAGTTATCAGGAACATCCATAGTTGGCGCCAAAAAGTAACACGGGTGTCACCCCCCGGTCGAGCTCATAGAATTCAGTAGTTTACTTTTGGCGCTAGATGGTAGCAAAGTCGGAATATCGATTTGCAGGAGCCTATTTGTAATTTTTATTCTAAAGAAATCTGGGTTATTTCTTCAGGAAAAAAAATAACAAATAGGTTTCTGTTTTACAGATTTTTATAAGCGTAGAGAATTCCAATAAAATTAAAGTATATATAAAAAATATACAAAAAGTAGATTCCTGTTCTTATAGATTTCTAGAAGTATTACAGACCACTGTAATAATTTGAGCGACCTCTAACAACATTTTGAAAAAATACATGCAGAATAGAAGCAATAGATGGCGTCAAGTGTTTCATCTCTAATTTGAAATTTAAATGACATTTTCAACTTCAGCCACAGAGTGAAGAATAATATATTCCTTACTCTGTGCTTCAGCTTATAACCCACTTGTTTAATCGCTTTTTCATTAAGCTTAATTTAACTTGTATTACAGTAAATTTAATTTAAACCGAGCTAAAGTTAAACTTGGTACAAGCCCTCCTGAACAACTGGCCCTTATTACGAGTTTAACTCAATGCAAAATGTTTCACCTAGAAGCAGAGAGGTTTAAGTGACTATCAAATTTTTTAAAACGCGAACCTTTAAGTTCAAGTTATATTAAAACTAACCAGACAAACAGCGATGGATCACAGCCTAACTTCAGGGTAGGCCACAGCGCCAAGCCACACAAAATTTAAGGTTGGGATCGCGTTTTATAAATATAAGGAATTGCAGAACAAAGCCACCTTTCAAAAACGGATACATATTACCTTGGGTCTCTGACCTACTCTGAAGTTAAGCAGCGAGCTGCCGCTGCACACAAAATAGCTGTGTGGTTAAGTGGGGCTTAAAAAATATTTTAGGTAGCTGTATCTGTCAATGAAAGCTCATACACCTAGTAATTATCTTCTCTCGATGCATGCAATTCAATAAAAAAAAAAAATTACCTACACCTCTCTTCTTCTAAGTTTAGAACAAAGTCACCTTTCAAAAACGGATACATATTACCCTGGATCTCTGACCTACCCTGAAGTTAAGCTGCAAGCCGCCGCTGCACATAAAATAGCTGTGTAGTTAAGTGGAGCTTAAAAAATATTTTAGATAGCTGTATCTGTCAATGAAAGCTCATACATCTAGTAATTATCAAAATAAATCTTCTCATTGCGTGCAATTCACTTAAAAAAAATATTACCTACACCTCTCTTCCAAGTTCCTCAGTTGTTGATAATAATTGTTTTGTTAAAAAATAAACAAAAACACAGAACATATTTTTTCTTTTATCACTTTAAAAGAACGGATATTTATTAAAAAATAAGAACATATCATCTTTCCACTTCGTTCGTACATTTACAAGGAGTAAAATGGGCGTTATTTATTCCATATATATTTATATATAATAATAGATAATAATAACTATAAACTATGTATTATTTCATCTTCTCTCTTTCTCAAATAGACGCAACAATAAAAATCTTAAAAACTTCAACAGGTATTTAGATAGATATACATAGAACATATATAGTAGAGTAAAACATCCATATAATACATATGTTTTAATCTTTCTCACAATCCCCTCATGTAATACATAATACACATAAGGAGGAGAGTATTTAGTTTCTTGTAATATTTAGAAATGGCGAAATTGCAAGTGAAATAAATTTAGGGACAGTTGTATGACATTGTATCGATGCCTTAGCTTACAGATGTGTTTAGTGCTACAGAATCTGTATGCACTTAACACATCTGTGTGTGTTTAGTGCAACAGAATCTGTATGCATTTAACACATCTGTGAGCTAAGGCATCGGTATACATAAACAAGAAAACAGAACAACAGAAAATGTTGATATATCTTGAAAAAGTTTCTCATCTTTCACGTGGTGAAACTTATTTAACTATGATTTAAAAAAGAAAACACTTGATTAAATTTCGCTAATATTAATGAAATTTAAAAAAGTATTTTCTTTTTTAAATCATAGAAAATTTTGAATTAAATTTCAATAATTTGGAGATGAAATCAGTTACAAAAATGACAATCATGGATGAGCTCTGTACAAAACGACATTCGTAGCTCTGTACAAAATGGCATTCATAGACGAGCTCTTTTCAAAATGACATTCATAGATGAGCACTGTTCAAAATGTATATACAACTGACCTTATGTACCTATAGTATTTTTAAATACATTTCATGTGTATACTATTTTTTTGAAATAGCTAATAATTACACTATGTGTAAAGGGCTCACCTTTACATACATTTTGTTTCAGAATAGCTCAGAATCTGAAAATAGGGTATGCCTAGTGTTAAAATTTGACATTTTATAGGTCTTTCTATTCCATTTTTGTTATTATTATTAAACTTGCTCTTGTAAAGCAAAATTGAATTTGACAAATATTTGCAGAATATATAAAAATATATACAGGGAGTTTTTCTTTTGATTATTAAACTTGTTCTTCTAAAGTATATTGAATTTGACAAATATTTGTAGAATATATAAAAATATATACAGGGAGTACATATCCCAACTGTGTTGTAGATTTTTAAATATTCGTTGTTTCCTTAAAAGAGGTCAATTTGGAGTTTAAACAAGTGTTTTCCACTCCCAGGTTAAGCATGAAGTAAAATTTCGAGTTTAGAAAAGCCTTAAAATTTGGTTTGGTCGCGTAGCGCGAAGCGCTACGCGGCCAAACCAAATTTTCAGGCTTTTCTAAACTCGAAATTTTACTTCATGCGCCACGCGTATAAAACGCTGATTTCAAGCGAAGTTTACTCGTACACAATATTTCAGTGCTTTCAGTGTTTAATACGCGTGGCGCATGAAGTAAAATTTCGAGTTTAGAAAAGCCTGAAAATTTGGTTTGGCCGCGTAGCGCTTCGCGCTACGCGACCAAACCAAATTTTAAGGCTTTTCTAAACTCGAAATTTTACTTCATGCTTAACCTAGGAGTGGAAAACAAATTGAACTTAAAAAAAAAACGTATGCATACTTGAAAGAAAAATTCCCTGTATATTTAGTTTCTCACCTAGCCCGAGGTGAAACATTTTGAGTCTATTTAATTTAAACACTTGGTTTGTTTCAGTGACAAAAACCAAGTGTTTTAATTAAATATGCTATAATTAGACTCAGAAGTGTTGTGATTAAATATATCATATGTTCAATAAAAAAAAAACCTCCGGAGTGCCATGATTTAATCTTTATTTTAAATTAAGTTGGCTACACGTTTTAAGAATGGACATATAAATGTCAGACATAATAATTATAATGTATAATTTTAAAGTTGCCAACCTACAATATTTTCCATGGCACTCTAGAGGTTTTATTTTATTGAACATACGATACAATAGGTAATATGAAAAATACAAAAAACAGGAATTTATTATCTTTCTGCAAACATTTTGGATCGTGAAGATTTTTCCAAATATTCATTAAAACAACTACTTCTCAAGCTAATATCCCGAAGAATACTTTCTACTATCTTTTTTTTGATTTATGATCTACTCTGAAACAATAAGTTTTAGCCTACTTGTAAAAATAATGCAGGTTTATTTACATGCTTGCAATTTCGATTTCTATTAATAACATTTATTAGGCCTATGAAATTAATGTAATAAAATAAAACAATGTTGTAGAATCTTAGTCAAACATGTTTTAAAGTTTTCTTTTTGTTTCGATTACCTGTATTAAATAATTTTAGACTTTTCGTTTTTTTTTTGTTCTTCCTGTTTTTAAAATGTAGTCAAGTCCTTAGGACTTATGCCAAGTTCTTGATTCAGAGGTGTGAATCAAGAATGTTTCTTTATTTATGCCAAGTTGCCATGCTGTTCTTGATTCAGAGGTGTGAATCAAGAATGGCTTTTCATTTTAACATCTTTGACCATTATATCACGGTCTATGAAATGTTCACAAAACACGACGACGTAAACGCCATCTCTTACTGACGATGCCACTTAGTAAATGGATAACAGATGGCGTTTATGTGGGCATGTTTTCTGAAAATAATTGTAATTCTTCCAATTAATTTTCGATCTTTACATAATATCCTCACATAACAAATTAACAGCACTTATTATATTTATTTTACACATACATTGGTAATCCCTCCGATTCTGTACGCGAAATGCATAATTTAACGTATACGTTTAATAACGTATATTATATTATTATTAATATACCCTCACAATCTAAGAATACATATCAAGTACCAAACATGCTTAGACTGTGATGTTAAAGAATAACATGTATGTTAAATTTAACATTTCGTGTACGGAATAGCACTAAATATTAGTCCATTTTTTAACGTTGTGATTTATTAATAAAAATAATTGAATTTAATTAAAGAGGTAAAAAGAAAACTCAAAACACGTTCGTTTGTTTCAACATCTGGAATGTCCAAACATACATATTATACAGGCGAAGAAGCTGCCTAACAATAACCGATTTTTCACACTCGTGCAAAAATAGTAGTAAAATAAAACATTTTTCTTTCTTAATGATTTTTCCTCTTTTCTCAATTGTACACACTAATAAATAGCCGGCTCAGGCACTTTCCATCACTTTTGTATACTAGTTTTCAAAACATAGGTACGTGTGTTTGTGTCAGTGTGTGTGTGATCTCACTCTTTCGGTCCAAAATTAATATATAATAAAGTTTACAGATAATTTTCGTCTTCATAATATACATATAAATACAGGGATTTTTTTTTAAGTATATACAATCCAATGTGTATGCTGTAATTCTTCAGGCGTTTGTGGTTTTTCAAAATCGTTCAATTTGAAGTTTAAATCGAGTGTTTTCCACTCCCAGACTAAGCATGAAGTAAAATTTCGAGTTTAGGAAATCCTAAAAATTTGGATTGGTCACTCCGCGAAGCGGAGCGCCCAAACCAAATTTTCAAGCTTTTCTAAACTTGAAAGTTTACTTCATGCGCCACGCGTATCAAACACTAAAGTGTTGTGAAATTAAAAATATACTCCTTAATCCATTTTGTGTTGTAGGCATTCACTTTGTGGTGCATCTTAAAAACACTTGTAAATAAAACACTTTTTACTTTGTTTAACCACTGTATTTTGCACCTAATTTGTGACTATAGTTTTGACTATCTAGTAGTCATTATTAAACTAAAAGTTTTAGTTTGATAATTACTAGATGTTGCAAAATGCAGTGGTTAAAAAAAGTAAAAAGTGTTTTATTTCCAAATACTCCTAAATCTGGTTCAAATGTATTCTGCTTAAGCAGGATTCAAAATATACCTGTCTTCTAAAATAACCTCAATAACTGTCTTCTAACCTAACCTCAATAACTGCACCTCACTGCAATCTAACCTAACCTCACTGTTTTCTAACCTAACCTCACTGTCCTCCAATATAACCTCACTGTCCTCTAACCTAACCTCACTGTTTTCCAACCTAACCTCACTGTTTTCTAACCTAACCTCATTGTCCTCCAATATAACCTCACTGTCCTCTAACCTAACCTCACTGTCTTCTAACCTAACCTCACTGTCTACTAACATGTCCTCTAACCTAACCTGACTGTCCTCTAACATGTCCTCCAACCTAACCTCACTGTCCTCTAACCTTGCTTTAGAATTGCATACCTAACTTTACTAAACTGAATCAACTTGACACAAGTCGGCGTTAGCCAATATTAGGACTATAATGACAGTTGACATAAGTCGGCACTAGTCACATTAAGACCATCGTGTCAGTTTGTGACTATAATTTCGACTATCTAGTAGTTATTTTCAAACTAAAAGATAGTCGAAACTATAGCCACAAATTAAGTTCAAAATACAGTGATTAAACAAAGTTAAAAGTGTTTTATTTCCAAATACTCCTAAATCTGTTTTAAATATATTCTGCTTAAGCAGGATTCAAAATATATTGGTAAACAAGGCTATTTCGAACTTCACTTTAAATCAGTGTTTTATACGCCTGGCGCATGAAGTAAAATTTCGAGTTTAGAGAAGCCTGAAAATTTGGTTTGTTCGCTACGCTTTGCTACGCGACTAAACCAAATTTTCAGGCTTTTCTAAACTCGAAATTTTACTTCATGCTTAATCAAGGCATCAACACTCGTTAGTAGCTTCAAATTGAACTTTTTTTAAAAAACAACGAATGGAAATTTACAGCGTATGCATCGGGATGTGTAGATATACGTAAAACAAAAATTCCCTTTACAATTTTTTTTATGAGAATCTTACAATTTTATAACTCTTTTTTATTAAACGAGAATTGTTGCAAATTTTGTTGCTTTCCCGATGATGAAATAAAATTTGCAACAATTTTCTTAATATATAATTCCATCTTCATATCATTTATTATGTATACATTTATTTACAAGTGTTCATTTAAAAAATTAAATAATAGAAAAAAAACCAGCGAGATGTAAAAATTGTAGAGAAAGTTAAAGCGTAGAAAAGCCTACAAACTGAGATCTCTAAACTAAGTAAGCGTATATACAGGATGTTCATTAAAATATTTCAACTGACAACTAATGGATTTATTATATTTTTACTCCCACTCTCTGCAAAAAGCAAAAGCAAGTAGCTACGTGATCAAGCAAAACTTTCAGGATTTTTTAAACTCGAAATTTTACTTTATGATTAATCAAGAAGTGGAAACACAGGTTTGAATGAAGCCTTTAATTCAACTCTTTCACAAAAAAAACGAATTCCTGCAAATTCAGCAAACGGTGCAACTATCAGGATATGTATATTTAATTAAAAAATTCCCTGTATGCACATGGATTTTCCGGTAAGTAATCAGAATGATGCCATAACTTTTTATATTTGAAAATATAATTAAATTCAATTAATATTCTTAAACATACATCCATTGGGCATCAATATACCATTTCTCGTGGTTTTATCACATGTAGTAATCTTCCAGGAAGTCCTAGAGTGACATGAGGGCTCGTCACGATATCTTGTAAGTTTAATGGTCCATCTAGTGGTTACTTTTTGAATCATATGTTATTTTGACAGTGAGCTCTTTCCCGCTCGAAATCTTGACAAAAAGTCAGTTTCATATCTCCGCGGAACGAAATAAATCGCTTTACGCTTGAACAACGTTTGGAAATAACGCAAACTTATTTCCCAAGTCAATGCTGTGTAGCCCAAACAGTGCGTTTATTGAAAAGAAGTTTTGGCCGAAACGAGGCACCAACTGCGCCTGCTGTAGGCAAGTTTTTGCAAAAAGTTCGAGAGACTGGCATGCTAGTGAACAATAATCACGGTTCCCGTCGTTGTGCGGTGCGCACTGACGAGAATGTGGCTGTCGTAGCCGAGAGTGTGCGACTCAGTCGCTTCTCAGTTTGAGCCTTAGAACAGCTCGAAATGGACAACGATTTTGCCCGAAAAATCATCATTTCTGACAAGGCGCATTTTCATCTCGGCGGTTATGTAAACAAACAATACTGCCGTATTTGTGGATCGGAAAACCCGCATGTGATCGTCGAGAAGCTAATGCATCCTCAGAGAGTGACAGTTTGGTGCGGAAGAGCAGCATTTTCAAAGAAAAATGGGCCAATGATGCCCATTTTTCTTTGAAAATGCTGCTGGAAACGCCATTTCGGTCAACGGTGAGAGCTACAGAGGCAAGGTAAACGATTTTTTGTGGCCGGAAATTACAGACATGGACTTGGACGATCTTTGGTTTCAGCAGGATGGCGCACCATGCCACACAGCGCATGCCACAATCGATCTTTTGCGCGCCAAGTTTGGTAATCGTGTTATCAGCCGTCTCGGCGATGTCAATTGGCCACCTTGGAGCTGCGATTTGACGCCGTTAGACTTTTCTTGTGGGGTGCCGCGAAGGATCTATGATATGCGAACAATCCATTAACAATTCAGGCCCTTAAGGCGAATATCGAGGAAGCCATTCGTAAGATAGAGCCAGAAACCGTCACCAAGGTCTTAGAAAATTGGGTTGCCAGAATGCTCTACTGCGAAGCCAGCCGAGGCAGCCACATGAAAGAAATCGTGTTCCATAAATAATGGGAATGTTTGCTATTTTGAATAAACCAACAATATACCGATAAAAAATTGCTTTTATTAATTTTTTAAAAGAAACCACTATATGGACCATCCTTTAGTGTCAACATTTTATCTTTTCAACTTGAATGACAACCTAGGAAACGAGTAGAAGCCAAACAGAAGCAAATCTGGACTATAGAAAAAACTTTGCAGTGATAGAATTATTTTATTTACTAAAACCAACGAAAAATGTTCCGAAGTGTCAAGATTTACCAGAAGCTCTCCGAACATCTGCAATTTTGTTGGGATAATTTCATCCAGAATGGGTTTTAAAATGTCTAATTTATCTACTAACAATCTGACACGTAAATGTTAATCAGTTCAAAACTGCTTTTATTTTAGATACATTTTTTGAACTCTAAGACTTTGACGACCTCTCTGCAGGATGTTCATTCAAGTTGAGTTTTATTTTTTTCCAGAATGGTTTATGTCAACTAAACAATTGTACTTTTCCTTAAACATTCTCCAAGGCCGGTATTCCTGAAAATGATCGCACTATCGGTCGCCCGGCAACTGTCAAATTCACATGTTAAATCCCTATCTAAATGACAGATTTCGTATGACCGAATCGTACGACCAATTTCGGGAAAGGTATGCTTTCTAATTGATAGCAATCGTTTCGGTTGCTTATTTTAAGCTCAACGCAAAATATTATCCACTATCAATTTTTAACCGTGACGCGAACCCTAAACAGCAGTCCACTTTGTCATCGATTCACGATCTGAAAAAGCTCAGAGGTTAGAAAACTGGGTAACACTTCCCACTAACAATTACACACGAAGATTTCACTCCCAGACCCCTTAGCTTAGCGCAAAAAAATCATTCTCATTAGTTTCCGAACAAACCATATATAATGTAAAATAAAATATAAGATAAAATCACTTAAAATTAAAATATTGAATATTAAGTGTCACCCGACGCCCTAAGGGGTAACAAGGGATAGCAAAAGAAAAAAAAAGAATCCAAAGTGTCAAAATAAAAATATTTAAATAAACATCCATTTTTACGCTTTTTTTTATATCTACCATTTGTTAGTCATTTTGTAAGAAAATAAACATCTCGTATACAAATTTGAAGAAATTATTATTTTTTAAATATAGCGCATATAAATTACAAATAAATATAGATCTGCACACGCGTCAAATTTCCAATTTCATAAAAAAAAATCCTACTTTCACCTATCTCCGTACGTAATATTTACAAGTCCTCTCTCGTTAATACCCAAACGTAATAAAAATTAATTAATAAAAAAAAAATTAATAGAAAATCACAGATCATTGAAAAAAAATAATTATACAATTATAAAAGAATATTTACGTCGTCGAGTATTCAGGTGTCGGTCGGGTTTTCGAGCATCTCTGTGAGGAAGGTGTCGATGGGCACGTCTCTTATCAGCCGGAAGAAGAAGAGGTGCTCCAGGCATTTGAGGCCGATGGAGCGCAGGGCTGGCAGCCGGAGGAGGAGCTTCGCGAAGCGGCCCGTTTCGTTCGGGTGCGTCGTCCTCGTGTACTCCTCCAGGACGGCGTAGACCTTCTCGCGGAGGACCTCCACTTCGGATATGGATTTTAATCCTCGAACATCTGTTAAATAATCATCAATATGTAAGAAATGTCGGTAATTACAAGGCCTTTGAACCGTTATTTTTTGTATTCCGGTTTGTGTTCCGATTCAATTAATAAAATATAAATCGGTTCGGTTCCGGTTTTCGTTCCAGAAAAAATAACGGTTTTTTGTAGTTTTCGGTTCAGCTCCAAGTGATTGTTTTGATTTTTGAAACGTTTTGATTTTATATTAAAAGAAATGTTGATGTGTCCCTCATAGCACTGTCCTCGTTATAGATATGATGATTTAAGTTTTAAGAATATGAAAAAGTGTCTCAAACTAAATTTGTTCCACTTTTATTATAATTATCACATTTACAAAATATTCACAAAATAAATTATTTTTTGCATTTTTTCGCTATTTCTTAGTAAATGACTATCAGATCGACTGAACTTCGCCTATGTAATGTTGCTGTACATTCTACACCTTGTATCTTTTTTGTATAAATAAAGACGTCTATTATTATTATTATTACATATCTATCACATCTCAGCAGTATATATTATAATTTACTTTAAACAAGTGATTTATAAACGTGACGCATGAAGTAAAATTTTAAGTTTAGAAAAGCCCCGTGAAAATTTTCTACGCGGGGCTTTTCTAAACTCGAAATTATACTTTATGTTTAGTCTGGAAGTGGAAGAAATTCGTTAGTTTAAAATATGTCACAACTATCAAAATATATATCGCGTCACAAAGAAAAACAACATGACTATCTAATTATATGGTTCAAATGGCGCCGACGTGTGTCAACTGTCATTATAGTCTTAATGTCGGCTGACGCCAACTTGTGTCAAGTTGATACAGTTTAGTAAAGTTAGGTATGCAATTCTAAGGCAAGGTTAGAGGACAGTGAGGTTAGGTTAGAGGACATGTTAGTAAATAGTGAGGTTAGGTTAGAGGACAATGAGGTTAGGTTAGAGGACAGTGAGGTTAGGTTAGAGGATAGTGAGGTTAGGTTAGAGGACAGTGAGGTTAGGTTACAGCATAGGTTTTAAACCTTATTTTGCCCATCGCCCATTTTGACCATTTTTTTTTTACTAGAGCCCCCCATTTTTTTTACACGCCATCTGTAGCGAATTTGAAACTTTTGTCACAATTATATTTAAACATATAATATTATACGCTCCCTAATTTTCTCCGGGCTTTCTACTAGAGGACATGTTAGAGAACAATGAGGTTAGGTTAGAGGACATGTTAGTGAACAGTGAGGTTAGGTTAGAGGACAGTGAGATTAAGTTAGAGAACAGTGAGGCTAGGTTAGAGGACAGTGAGGTTAGGTTATAGGACAGTGAGGTTAGGTTGGAAGACAGTGGGGTTAGGTTAGAGGACAGTGAGGTTATGTCAGAAAACAGTTAGCTTAGAGGACAGTCACCCACAGTGAGAACCTATGGGTTATATAAGAGGACAGTGAGGTTAGATTAGAATACAGTGAGGTTAGGTTAAAGAATAGTGAGGTTAGGTTACAGCATAGGTTATCAACCTTATTTTGCCCACCGCCCACTTCGAGAATTTTTTTGTTTTACTAGAGCCCCCCATTTTTTTTACACACCATCTGTCGCGAATTTGAAAGAGCTTTTGTCACGATTATATTTAAACATGTAATATTTTACGCTTCATAATTTTCTCTGGGTTTTCTACTGACCCCTAAAAGTCTTAAACGCCCACAGGGAGGCATTATCACCCACAGTGAGAACCTATGGGTTAGATGACAGTGAGGTTATGTTAGACAGGGAGGTTAGGCTAGAGGACAGTGGGGTTAGGTTAAAGGACAGTGAGGTTAAGTTAGAGGACAGTGAGGTTATATTAGAGGACAATGAGGTCAGGTTAGAGGACAGTGAGGTTATGTTAGAGGACAATGAGGTTGGGTTAGATGACAGGTATAGAGATATCCAGAACCCTGTCACTTGGCTTTTGCCTGTTAGCACACAAACCACACGAGGCATATGGTTAGCAAAGTATTTTATTAGTTTTTCGTTATATACTATTCGTTATTTGTTATTTTGTTTGTAAAGTTTTTTCAGTTTTTTTACTAAACATGCAAGATGAATAGCGTCAGGCAACTAACTATATGCGGCATGTGCTCCAATAGTGAAGATCAGTGTTTTGGATATCTATATTGAGGTTAGATTATCTAATCATCTGGCAGTTATTGAGGTTAGCTTAGAAGACAGTTATTGAGGTTAGGTTAGAAGACAGTTATTGAGGTTAGGTTAGATGACGGTTGTTGAGGTTAGGTTAGAAGACAGTTAGGTTAGGTTAGAAAACAGTTATTGAGGTTAGGTTAGGTTACAAGACAGTTATTGAGGTTAGGTTAGAAGACAGTTGTTGAGGTTAGTTTAGAAGACAGTTATTGAGGTTAGGTTAGAAGACAGTTATTAAGGTTAGGTTAGAAAACAGTTATTGGGGTTAGGTTAGATCAGTGTTTTGGATATCTCTATTGAGGTTAGATTAGATTACATGGCAGTTATTGAGGTTAGCTTAGATCAGTGTTTTGGATATCTCTATTGACAATAGAATATATTAGATGACAGTAATTGAGGTTAGGTTAGAATGTAATGTCACTTAGGTTAGGTATCTAGGTCAGATGTTAAGTCAAAATATTTAAATGAACTCAGAGAATATGAGACCAGGTATAATAATCATGCACTTACCAGGATTGAATAATATGATACTCCTCAAGCAGCCCAATTCGGTTTTGTCCATCTTCATCTCCCTCATCTTCGCGACGAGCTCTGTTAGTACCCTGTCAAAAATAGTACCCACGCCAACTTGATGTGCAGAATTTCTGAAAAGAAGAGTTTCCCTGCATAAATCTAGTTGCTTCCTTCAGCAAAATCTAAATAGATTACGTAAACAGAATGAAAATGTATAGAATTAAACTTAGCCTAAAAATATACATGGATACTAATAAATCCAAAAACATTGTTTTTCTATTTCTAGTTAACGCCAATGCTCTGTCTAACCTTCAAACATCTTATTGATTATTTTCAGCAATTAGCCTTTAATAGTTTCTGCATGATATTAAATGTAGCCTCTTCGTTATTTAAATTAATCAATTAGTTAAGCGGTGTGTATTTATGTGCCTATGATGCGATTTTAAACTTTTCCACACCCTTGAAAACAATTTTACATAAAAAATACTTCAGTATGTGCACCAACGTATTATTCGCTCGTTTGTTCAACGCAAACAATAAGTATAAACTTATAAAATGATGCAACTCGGCCATTCCATAAATAAGTGCACACTTTTTGGGAGTACATCAGGGATTTTAGCGAATTTCACATATATAACAATATAAACTTTTACTACACTTTTATTTTCAACTCGAAGATATCGTAAACCGTTACTGATACAAAAAAAGTTATACTTGACTTTTTTATGCTTAAATGTTCAAAGTTTAAAATACATTTTTCTCCAAAACGAAAAAACTTTATTTAGATAGATTTTTTTTAAATAAATAAAACAAACCTCACAAAATGTTTTAATTTTCTTGAAAAAAATATATATTATACCCTAATTCTTCCTCAAAATATTTCCATTTTCAACAAGATCGGCACTTTAAAACTTTTTGAGATATGATTTTTTTACCCGAGCAAACCTCACAAAATAATTAAATACTCATGTTTTAATTTTCTTAAAAGAAATATATGTTATACCCCAATCCTTCCTAAGAATATTTCCGTTTTTAAAAAGATGGGCACTTTAAAACTTTTTGAGATATGATTTTTTTACCCGAGCGCTGCATTGACGCGAGGCGCTCACCGCGATCCGGGCCATTACACCATTGGCGGGAGCGTCTCATGTCAATGTAGCGCTCGGGTAAAAAAGTCATATCTCAAAAAGTTTTAAAGTGCCCATACTTTTGAAAACGGAACAATTCTTAGGAAGGATCAGGGTATAACATATATTTTTTTTTAAGAAAATTAAAACATGAGTATTTCATTATTGTTTGAGATGTTTTATTTATTAAGAAAAATCTATTTAAATAGAGTTTTTTCGTTTTGGAAAAAAATGTATTTTAAACTTTGAACATGTAAGCACAAAAAAGTACATGATAACTTTTTTTGTATAGGTAACGGTTTACGATATTTCTGAGTTCAAAATAAAAGTGTACTAAAAGTTTATATTGTTCTAACTTTTGACCCAATCATTTTTTTAACCTCTAGTAACAACCAAACACCATGTCTTGATAGCCTTTATAATATATGTGAAATTCGCTAAAATCCCTGATGTACCCCCAAAAAGTGTTCACTTATTTATGGAATGGCCGAACTATACAGGGTGTCTACGCTAAATCGTTCGCTAAAAGTTTATGGGGTTACCGTTGCACTAAAAATTTGAAAAAAATCCTTGTCATGCGGTTGAATCAGTTCTTCTCATGTGAAATATTTTCAACTTTATATCACTTCCGGTTCCACCGGAAGTAGCACCAAATTTGTTATTTTAAATAGAACACCCTATTTATTTCTGTTTTTTTAGATTCCTCGTTTACATTGCAACATATTTTATTCTAACATATGAACTCTTATAGTTTTCAAGCAAAAAAATATTTCTAAAATTTTGACCTCTAACAAGGATCTTGAAATCTGTCTGTAACTTCTCTTAAGAGTAAGATAAAAATATAATTTATATCTCTACTTGTACCTAGAGGATGCCTCTATCATTATGTTAATTGAACACTGTCAATTTTGACAATAAGTGTTCTTAAAATGTCAATATCGAAGTACCCTCTTCAATATCTCGTAATTCAATTGTTTTAAATGGAATGACCCATTTTTTATTATGTGGTACGATTGGGGGGACGATTTCCTACAAAAAAGTATTATACAACTATACTAGTAAAGCAAGTAGTTTTCGAATTATTTCGTAAGCCATAGTCGGTGAGTTGTTGAATTTTTCGATTCGGTCGATAATAACGCTACAGTTGGTGAGTGAGATTACTAAAGGAATAAATTTGGGCTAGACTTTCTCGTTGCTTGATCAAAAACAAAATAGGTAAAAATTGTTTATAAAATATGTGTGTGTTTTTTCGTTGGCTACAACTTTTGTTTAAGACATTTTTTGATTAAGTCAATATGTTTCTATATTTTTTACTTCACTTGAAATCAGTGGTTTATATGCGTGGCGCATGAAGTAAGATTTCGAGTTTAGAAAAGCCCCGTGAAAATTTGTCTCGGGTCGCTGCGCGACCCTTGACAAATTTTCTACGCGGGGCTTTTCTAAACTCGAAATTTCGTAAATTTTCGAATTATCATAAAATTGTGTATTTTTTCGTTGTCTGCAACTTTCGTTTGATTGAATCGATAATAAAGCTACAATTAATGAGTGAACAAAAACAAAAGAGCTGAGGTGAAAAGTATTTTGGTAAAAGTGGTTTATTTTTTCGTTGGCTACAACTTTTGTTTCAAACTTTTTTGGTAATACTTAATTGTCGTGTAATTGGGAATGTTTCCTGCGGGGCAATGACCATTATTATTATTATTATTATTATTAAAACAGTAAACAGTGTTGCTAACTTTAAACCAGGGGTGAGCAACCTTTTTTATCAATGGGCCAATCGAAATTTTGAAATTTGTTGGCGGGCCGCAGACAAAATAACATATTAATAAATTATAAAACCTTATATATTTAATAAACATAACACAAAATACACATAATACATATAATAGAAAACTTGAAGAAAAGCAAAACACTCCATAAAATGTAATATATAAAAAACAAAAAATCAAAAAAAACATTGGAATTAATATGAATTTTAATGCGAAATTTGGCACTGTTTCTTCGCTACAAGTTGGTCAATATTAGCCGGTATTTCGGACACGGCTACACGAACGCAGCTCTCCAATCGGGCATCGCTCAGTCTTGATCGGTAGTCGTTCTTAATTATCTTCATTGTTGAAAACAGTTGTTCGCAAACATATGTACTTCCAAACAGAGACATAAGTTGCTTTGCATTTTCCGTCAAAAGTGGAAATTTTATAGGGCTCACATAAAATTTATAAAAATTGTCGATGGTCACTGATAGAAATTTATTTTTTAAATCTGTATTGTTCTGCATGTCTATTAATTCCATTTGCAGTTGTTCTGGAACTGTATCCACGTCTATGTTGAATGGCGTTGAAAATATTTTTATGGAAACCACTGTCCCCTCCACTTTAAACATTTTGAATCGTGCTTGGAATTGGCTTATTAAGATATCTATATATTCAACATATTTTTGACAAACAGGCGTCTTTTCTTTCCCTAAATATTGGAAATGGGACATATTATTTTCCAAAAGATGTTTTCTCCACAATTTCAATTTGCTTTCAAAGCCTTTAATTTTATCATACAAATTGTGGATAAATTGTCCTTTGCCTTGAAGTTCCACATTAAGATCATTGAGATGCTGAGTTATATCGATAAGAAACCCAAAATCGCACATCCAATCGTTATCATCGAATTGAGGAAAGGGATATCCCTTCATATCCACAAACAATTGTATTTCACTTTTTAAGTTGTATACTCTTTTTAGCATTGCACTTCTACTAAACCACCGTATTTCGGTATTGAAAATCACGTCACCATATTCAGTTTCTAAATCCTTTAGAAATTCTTTAAATTCACGGTGATTTAATGCCCGCGACTTTATAAAATTAACCAATTTTATTATAGGTGCCATGACATTTGGCAAACTCAAACTTTTCGCACACAAATTTTCCTGGTGAATTACGCAGTGATTAATGAATATTTCCCGGCCTGTCAGATTTTTAATGTCTTTAAATAGCCTTCCTGAGACTCCTACCTCCATGCTGCACATTGCTCGTGCTCCATCTGTTGATATGCCAATAATCTTTTGCAATGGAATTGAAAAATTTTCCAATACTGACTTTAGTTCACCGTAAAGATCTTTACCAGTCGTGGTCTTTCATTGGAATCAGTGAACACAATTCTTCGGTAATATTAAATTGGGAGTCAATTCCTCGTATAAATATAGCTAGTTGTGCCGTATCGCTAATGTCACAACTCTCATCAAGGGCTACAGAACAATACTCAAATTTTTCAATGCGTTCGCATAATGTTGTTGTTATGTTTTCGGACAAGTTTCAATTCTTCTGGCAACTGTAAATCTCGACAAACTAATATTTGAAATAATATTTGTCTTTTCAGGAAACGCTATTTCGGCAACTGCAGATAGACATTCCTTTATCAACTCCCCATCCGCAAAAGGTTTCATTTTTTTTGCCAGTATTTAACTTACAACGAAACTAGCCTTTACTGCCGTGTCCGAAGAAGTAGTAAAATTTTTAAAAATTGTCTGTTGGTTTAGTAAATTTTTGTGCATTTCATTAAATTTATCTTTCCGCATTTGTCCTTGTAAATCTTTATATTGTGGTTCGTGTTTTGTTTCGTAATGTCTTTTAATATTATATTCTTTTATTGTTGATACAGACTCTCTGCATATTAAACAAACAGCTTTGTCT
This sequence comes from Philonthus cognatus, assembly GCA_932526585.2. Lineage (NCBI taxonomy): Eukaryota > Metazoa > Arthropoda > Insecta > Coleoptera > Staphylinidae > Philonthus > Philonthus cognatus. The sequence goes on along the minus strand of OW052241.1, from coordinate 54,362,517 downwards.
TTGACAGATGTAAAAAAATAATCAAATTTCCACCTTTCCTGAAAATGCCTATGCTCATCTGCAACTTTCCGTTTTTTGTTTGCTTTGCAGACATGCTATGGATAAGAAATTTAAAAGTTGAGATAATTTGTTGAAAAAATGTATTATGATAAAACAAATAATTACCTATTTGTTAATAATAAAACTGCACTCACACGATAAATAAAAGAGTTCTTAAAATTGCTAGTTTACTGCTTGCCAATTGAACTGATTATGAGAAGCAAAGGAAGAGGGGAAGGCAAAAATAGAACAGCGCAGCGCGTCTCCCCACCTCAATGGCTTCTTCCTCGCTCAAACGGAGACGCTACGTACGTGTCTACGCATTCGAATTGCATGTTTGAACAAGTTGTCGGCAAGTGGGTGAGCCGTCTCAAAAAGTCATTTAATTGTTGTATCGATTATTATGATATTTATTTAACTTAACAATAATCAAGTGACCGGCTATCAATAAAATAATAATAATATTTTGTAAAAATTTTGCAAATGTTTGGCGGGCCGCACAAATTTGTTCGGCGGGCCGCGGGTTGCTCATCCCTGCTCTAAACCATCAAATGTCTAAAACGTCTTTTGTTAAAAATCACCATAAATCATTACATAATTCTGTTTTTGATTAAACGAATTTTAAATATGTTAACAACGAAAAACTCTAAAATAATTTGGAACTTTCTGAGACTTAAGAATTTTCAAAAATATTTTCATTTTATTTTTATTTTTTGACATATATTTGCTAATTTAAAACTTTTTTATAAACATTTTCAAGCAATATCTTTTTGAAATTTTATAAATTTAATGCTTATTTGTTCCTCTATGTATTACATTACTTTATAGTTTTTCAAAAACGTTTTGAACGAAAGTTGTAGGTAATGAAAAAACACACAACTTTTACCTAAACACTTTTCACCTCAACACAATAAAACACTTTTAACTTTGTTTGTATAACACAATTTATTTTTATGTGACTGCAGTTTCGGCAAATTCAGCTTGCCATTATCAAACATGAAGTGTCTAAAACTGGAAACAATACGGGTATACATATATACAAAAAGTGATTACATGAAAACGGATTACAAAACGGCTTTAAAAATGGGGGTATACAGTAGGTCAACCTGGTCGTTAATTAGGGGGATTCCCGGATTAGCGCTAGCTTTATGTATTTCTAGGGATTCAAGGGGATTCATCTTCCGACCCTTTTCGGCACAATGTATAATAGTAAGTACATCTTTTCCAAAAGTACACATGAAGTGTCTAAAACTAGAAACAATACGGGTATATATACAAAAAGTGATTACATGAAAACGGATTACATAACGGCTTTAAAAATGGGGGTATACAGTAGGTCAACCTGGTCGTTAATTAGGGGGATTCCCGGATTAGCGCTAGCTATATGTATTTCTAGGGATTCAAGGAGATTCATCTTCCGACCCTTTTCGGCACAATGTATAATAGTAAGTACATCTTTTCCAAAAGTATGGTTTTCATCTAAGAGATGTTTTGCAAAAGATGACTTATCACATTGTCGCAACCGAAAAGCCCGGTTATGCTCCTTTAGTCTAGTATTGAAATTACGACCAGATTGACCAATGTATACTCCTTGACAATCTGTGCATGTTAATTTATATACTCCTGATCTATTACCTTTATCAATTTTGGTTTTACTATTAAAAATATAATTATTAATTTTACAAAATGGTTTGAATGCAATTTCTATATTATGTTTTTTCAAAATATTTTTAATTTGGAAACTAACATTGCCAAAGTAAGTAATTGGTTTGTAAGTTGTACTGTCTGATTTATTTGGTATTCCTGCATACAGTAAATGTTTAATTTGGGAAAATTTATGTTTTTTAATTAGTTTATCAACTAGGTCATGACCATAACCATTATTAATAGCCATGGTCCTAATCATTTTCAAAAGAACTATCTGATAAGGGAATTTTAAACGCTCGATTGATCATTGAATTGAAAGAAGCTATTTTATGTTTATAGGGATGTCTGGAGTGGACGGGAATTACTGAGTCTGTGAATGTGGGTTTTCTAAAAATGTCAAATGTTAATCTATTATTTATTTTAGTGATGGAGAGGTCAAGATATTTAATGTTGTTGTTAATTTCTGTTTCTACTGTGAATTTTATTCTGGGATGTAGGTTATTAATGTAATCTAAAAATTGGTTGAGATGTCTATCTGTACCCTGGAAACAAGCTAGTATATCATCGGCGTAACGGTGCCACAATTTAATATGTTTTTTCGCAAGTGGTGAATTTAAAATAATTACAGTGAAGTTGTGCATAAAAATATCGGCTAACAATGGGCTTAAGGGGCACCCCATTGCTAGGCCATTGGTTTGTTTGTAAAATTTGTTATCAAATGAGAAAAAATTGTTATTTATAATGATTTGTAAAATATTTAAAAATTCTGTATTTATAGTGATGTTAGTATTACATCTATCAAATGTTTATTCTATTAATTGAATACACTCTGAAGGAGGAATATTAGCAAACATATTAGTTACATCAAATGAAACGAGCTTGTATCCAGGTTCCATTTTGAAGTTGTTTAGTGAGTTCGGTGGAATTTTTAACCGAATAAGGATCTCTAAAATCGGTTATTTCCTTAAAAACTTTTCACCTTAACTCTTTTGTTTATAATCACTATACGAAAAAGCCTAGGGAAGATATTTATTTGATAATCACTTACAAATTGCTGCTTTATTAGTTAACTAATCAAAAAAAGTTTTTACACAAAACATAATAACAAAACCCAACACAAAATTTTATATAATCACTTCACCTCAGTTCTTCTGTTTATGAAATAGAAACTAAAAAAACTTGTTTAGAGTGAGATCAACAACTCACCGACTATGGCTTTCGACGTCTCAATCGAAAAATGTTTCAGACAAAAGTTGTAGCCAACGAGAAAATAAACCACATTTACCTTAACACTTTTTACCTCAGCTGTTTTGTTTTTGTTCAATAAGCCATGAAAGGTTTATTTGATATATTTTGCTAATCACTCATTAACTGTAGGTATTTTATCGATTCAATCAAACAAAAATTGCAGACTACGAAAAAATACACAACTTTATGATAATTCGAAAATTTACGAACGACACTCGTTCGTAAATTTTCGAATTATCATAAAGTTGTGTATTTTTTCGTAGTCTGCAATTTTTGTTTGATTGAATCGATAAAATACCTACAGTTAATGAGTGATTAGCAAAATATATTCCACTCCCAGACTAAGCATGAAGTAAAATTTCGAGTTTAGAAAAGCCCCGCGTAGAAAATTTGTCTCGGGTCGCGCAGCGACCCGAGACAAATTTTCCCGGGGCTTTTCTAAACTCGAAATTTTACTTCATGCGCCACGCGTATTAAACACTGATTTCAAGTGAAGTTAATAATATAGAAACACATTAACTTAATCAAAAAATATCTCAAATAAAAATTGTAGCCAACGAAAAAACCCACAAATTTTGTATAAACAATTTTCAAATTAGCTATTTTGTTTTTGATCAAGAAACGAGAAAGTTTGGCCCAGATTTAATCCTTTAGTAATCTCACTCACCAACTGTAGCGATATTATCGACCGAATCGAAAATTCAACAACAATAATTCGTTTTTTTGTCGCATTTATGCAGGGATAATGGGCGAATAAGTGGCAATTGAATTTTAGTAGGCAAGTAGTATGCTTTTGTTTTGTCGCGATTGTATTGCGAAATGTCAAATAATAAAAAGAATTAGTACAAAGTTTTACAGAAATCAACAAAATGAGTAATTACACAAATCAACAAATTATCAATTTATTCTTTATACACGGCAACTGCCAATTGAACAACATTTTATTCCAATCTTCTAAATCTTGTTTTATTCATCGGCGTCAAATATGGATAAGTGTCATTGAATACTCGACATGTTTCAGTAACATTGCTATCGCCGTTGCCATGTATCGTATGCTCACTAAAAAAAAACCTCTAGAGTGCCATGATTTTATCTTTTGTTTAATTTAAGTTGGCTACACGCTTTAGGAATTGACATATAAAACGTCGGACATAATAATTAGAATGTATAATTTCAGAGTTGCCAACCTACAATATTTTCCATGGCGCTCTAGAGGTTTTATTTTATTGAACATACGTTACAAAGAATAAATTGATAATTTGTTTATTTGTGTAATTATTTATTTTGTTGATTTCTGTATAATTTTTTACTAATTGTTTTTATTATTTAACATTTTACATTACACTGGCAACAAAACAAAAGCATACTACTTGCCTACTAAAATTTAATTTCGACTTATGCGCGCATTATTCCCTGCATAAATGCGACAAAAAACGAATCTTCGAAATAATTGGAAAACTACTTGCTTTAGGAGTATAGTTGTATAATACTTTTTTGTAGGAAATCGTCCCCCCAATCGTACCACGTGATAAATAATGGGTCATTCCATTTAAAAAAATTGAATTACGGGATATTGAAGAGGGCACTTCGATATTGACATTTTGAGAACACTTATTGTCAAAATTGACAGTTTCCAATCAATATACTCATAGACGCATCCTCTAGGTACAAGTAGAGATATAAATCATATTTTCATCTTATTCATAAGAGAAGTTACAGACAGATTTCAAGATGCCTTTTAGAGACCAACATTTTAGAAATATTTTTTTTTCTTGAAAACTATGAGATAAGTGTGCATATGTTTAAATAAAATATGTTGCAATTTAAACAAGGAATCCAAAAAATTACTAATAGGTAGGGTGTTCTATTTAAAATATCGAATTTGGTGCTTCTTCCGGTGGAACCGGAAGTGATATAAAGTTGAAAATATTTCACATGAGGAGAACTGATTCAACCGAATGTCAAGAATGGTTTTCAAATGTTTGATGCAACGGGAACCCCATAAACTTTTAACGAACGGTTTAGCGTAGACACCCTGTATTGTATTGATTTTGTCCTATATTGGGTTTTACCGTTTGGACAATACAAATTATTATTATTATTGTTATTATTACCCTGCATAAATCTAGTTGTTTTTTCTAGCAAATTTTAAATATTTTAAGTAAACAAAATGAAAATGTATACAGGGTGTCTACGCTAAACCGTTCGTTAAAAGTTTATGGGGTTGCCGTTGCACAAAAAATTTGAAAAAAATATTTGTCATACGGTTGAATCAGTTCTCCTCATGTAAAATATTTTCAACTTTATATCACTTCCGGTTTCACCGGAAGTAGCACCAAATTTGTTATTTTAAATAGAACACCTTATATATTTGTAATTTTTTGGATTCCTCTTTTAAATTGCAACATATATTTTTCAAACATATGTACACTTATCTCTTATAGTTTTCAAGCAAAAAATATATTTCTAAAATGTTGTCCTCTAAAAGGCATCTTGAAGTCTGTCTGTAACTTCTCTTATGAGTAAGATATAAATATGATTTATATCTCTACTTATACCTAGAGGATGCCTCTATGAGTATATTAATTATAATCTGTTAAATTTGACAAAGGGTGTTCCTAAAATGTCAATATCGAAGTGTCCTCTTCAATATCTCGTAATTCAATTTTTTTAAATGGAATGACCAATTTTTTATCACTTGGTACGATTAGGGGGAAGATTTCCTACAAAAAAGTATTGCACAACTATACTCCTAAAGCAAGTAGTTTTCGAATTATTTCAAAGATTCGAGTTTTGTCGTATTTATGCAGGGAATAATGCGCGCATAAGTCGCAACTGAATTTTAGTAGGCAAGTAGTAATGCTTTTATTTTGTCGCGTATGTAATGCGAAATGACAAATAATAAAAACAATTAGTACAAAGCTATACAGAAATCAACGAAATGAATAAATACACCCATCAACAAATTATCAATTTATTCTTTATGCATGGCAACTGCGAAAGAATTGTTAGTCGAACATGTAGAGTATTTAATAAAACTTATCCACATTTGCGGCCGATAAATAAAACAAAATTTAGAAGATTGAAATCAAATTTTGATCAATTGGCAGTTGACATGTATAAAGAATAAATTGATAATTTGTTGATTTTTGTAATTATTCATTTTGTTGATCTCTGTAAAACTTTGTACTAATTCTTTTTATTATTTGACATTTCGCAATACAATCGCGACAAAACAAAAGCATACTACTGGCCTACGAAAATTTAATTGCGACTTATGCGCGCGTTATACCCTGCATAAATGCGACGAAAATTGAATTTTCGAAATAATTCGAAAACTACTTGCATTAGGAGTATAGTTGTATAATACATTTTTTGTAGGAAATTTTCCCCCAATCGTACCCAGTGATAAAAATTGGGTCATTCCATTGAAAAAAAATTAATTACTAGATATTGAAGAGGGCACTTAGATATTGACATTTTAACAACACTTATTGTCAAAATTTACAGTTTCCAATTAATTTACTCATAGAGGCATCTTCTAGGTACAAGTAGAGAAATAAATCATATTTTTATCTTATTCTTAAGAGAAGTTACAGACAGATTTCAAGATGCCTTTTAGAGGTCAAAATTTTGGAAATATTTTCTTTTTCTTGAAAACTATAAGAGATAAGTGTACATATGTTCGAATAAAATATATTGCAATTTAAACAAGGAATCCAAAAAATTGCTAATATATAGGGCGTTTCATTTAAAATAACAAATTTGATGATACTTCCGGTGGAACCGGAAGTGATATAAAGTTGAAAATATTTCATATGAGGAGAACTGATTCAACCATATGATAAGAATTTTTTTCAAATTTTTAGTGCAATGGCAACCCTATAAACTTCTAACGATCGGTTTAGCGTAGACACCCTGTACAAATAAACATAACCTAAAAATATACAAGGATACTAATAAATCCAAAAACATTGATTTTGTAAATACTCGGATCCAATTTTGTAAGCGAAATGAAAAATATATATATATATACGTAAGTGGTGTATGCGCCGGGCAGGCATAAATTCCTGTCTAATAGAAGATTGAGGTAAATTACCCGGGCAAACCCGGCGTTGCTTCTACTAGTAAATTATAAAATTTAATTAGATTTGATTTAGAATTTTACCTGTGAATCGTGAGTCCCGTCGCTAGTACGATGCCGTCTCGGGATTCTATGGAGCGGTGGGAAAAGGCCGCGATGAGCAGTTCGTTCCATCCGGCCCGCAGCAGGAGCACCTGATCGCTGACCGGCAGGCTCGTGAAGTGAGGGATGTGCTTCGCCCACTCGACCAGCTGGAATAGTTGCTTGTTTGTCGCCTGGCATATATTTGTTACAGCATTCTGTAACGACACAAAACAAAAATCCGGAAATTAACAATCAGTCTGTGTCAGAAAGCATTGATTACGACAACCTTATTTACATTATAATTAACTTTTGTAGTAGAACTAATTAACAATTATCATTATTACTTGAGTTGGAATATATTTTATTTATTAACTTATATTAGGGTAAAATGAAGATGCAATGTAAAAACTAGTAAACAGTATTTCTGGTTAACGCCAATGCTCTGTCTAACCTTCAAACATCTTATTGATTATTTTCAGCAATTAGCCATTAATAGTTTCTGCATGATTCTAATTTTAGCCTCTTCGTTATTTAAATTAATCAATTAGATGAGCGGTGTGTATTTATGTGCTTATGATGCGATTGTAAACGCTTCCACACCCTTGAAAACAATTTTACACAAGAAATACTTCAATATGTGCATCAACTATTTGTTCAACGTTTGTTCAGAACTAATAATAAGTATAAACTTATAAAATTATGCTAATATATTTTTATGATATTGTTCTGTATTGGGTTTTTCCGTTTAGACCAGTGGTGGAAAAACTTTTTTTAGACGGGCCATTTGTAATGACTAGACAATCGTAGCGGGCCAAAGAATAATGCTTAATCGTAGGTAGGTAGTTTTTATGCCGGTCGTCACATTACGAAGTAAGAACGCGTTCAAACATTCTCACGACGGCACTCTTAAACGGGCCGGATTAAACCTTTCCGCGGGCCGGACTTGGCCCGCGGGCCGTAGTTTCCCCATCACTGGTTTAGACAATCCAGAGTATTATTATTATTATTATCATTATTATTATTATTATCATTATTATTATTATTATAAACACAAACTTGCGAAATATTGTAAATGGGAAAATGTGGCAGTAATTCAACATAATTATGAACGCGCGTGTAGTGCGGTGCGAGCCGACAATAAACACTGTTCATATTCGGCAGCTGACGGCACTTTTGTGCAGCTTCTAAAGTAGATTATAACGATTTACGATAAAATATAAGAATGAGTTGAATATTTTGGTAAAGTTATTCAATGCCGATTGATTTGACGAATGCTGTGAAATATTTTGCTAAAAGTTATTGAACAGCGATTGAATTAATGCGTGACATTCCGTCGAAGTTTGTTAGCACTGATTGAAACTTACTTCGAAATCGGCATGTTCTGTTTTGCAGTCCATGCGTCTCTCGGCTTCCAATATCCTCTCGATGGGCATCTCTGTCTGTATATTGGACGTCGATTCAACTTCGGATGTGTCCCTTTCCTTTGTGCGCTGCCGCTCCTCCTGCACAGCCTCCCTTTTCATGCCCATTGTCAGGCATTTCTGATACCGGCAATACTGACACCTGCGTTGAACAACACGAAAGATTAGAAGCATCAATCGATGCACGAACGTAACAAACATGAACATTTTTATTTGTTACTGTACGAGGGTGATTCCATAAATAATGCACACATTTTGTTATTTCCTTCCATGCTTATTTTTTTTATCGCACAGCTACAGGGGCAGAAGGGCTGTGAGAGTGGGGAAAGAAGGGGCGATAACGATAGGGTTTTGGAATGTAGCGGGAATAAAGTCTAAAGTGTAGGAGTGCAAGTGGAAGAAAGACTTTGAGGAGTGGGTAATCGGGAAGGACATAGTGGGGATAGTGGAGATTTGGATGGTGAAGAAGGAATGGGGAGAAGTGAAAGGATGGTTACCGAGGAGGTTTAGATGGGAGATGAAAGAGGCAGTAAAATGTGCAAGGAGAGGAAGGGCCAAGGGGGGAATTATTGTTGGATGGAGAGAAGACAGGAAAGGAGGCAAGGGGGAGATGATGGATGGATGCGAAGGGTTAGTGTGGGTCAAATATCAGCAGGGAGGATATCGGGTTAATGTAAGGGTGGTGTACGTCAACAAGAATTGGAGGGACATAAGAAGAGAAATAAATGAGAAACCGGGCGAAGAAAAAAAATGGATGGTGGGTGGGGATTTCAATGCCAGAATAGGGGAAGCGGGGGAGGGATTGGAGATGACGGTTCGGTTGTGGAGAGGATAAATGTATAAATGGGGAGGGCAGGAGGATGAAGGAGTGGGTGATAGAGGAGGGATGGGAGATTTTAAACGGATGCACGGAAGGCGATTGGGAGGGGAGAAAAACGTACATTGGGCCAAGAGGGGCATCGGTAATTGATTATGTGGCGGTCAAGGGAATAGAAAGAGAAGATATAAGAGGCATGGAGGTGCAAGAAGTGTTAGGATCTGACCACCTACCTTTAAGTGTGGATGGTGGATGGAGAAGGGAAAAGAAGTGGAAAGGGGGCAAGAAAACGAATACCTTGAGTATTGATACTCAAGGTATTCGTTTTTTTTTTCTTGAGGAAGAGGCTGGCGAGGATTCAACGGGAAGAGGTCAATACAATGAAGGAGATGATAGTGGCATGTGGAAGGAAAAATAATAGAGAGAGAAGAGGGGGGAGTACGTGGTTCGATGAGGAGTGTAGGCAGGCGAAGAGGGAGTTGAGGAAGACAGTGGGAGAATGCGTAAGAAATGGAGGAGAAGAGGGGAAAGTGGTGGCGGCAAGGAAAATATATGATGGTATATGTGTGAGGAAGAAGCTGCAGGCGGTGGAAAGAGTGAGCGAGGAATTGAGGGAATGCATACGCGAGGCGGAAATGTGGAAGGTGCTAAGGAGAGGGGAAAGGAAGAGGCAGTTAGGGATATCGTCTAAAGAATGGACAAGGAAGTGCAGAGAAGGTATTGGAGTGCCAGTGGGGATGGGAGAAGGCAGGCGAGGGGATGGAGAGGAAGAGTTTACGGAGGAGGAGGTCGAAAGAGCGTTCAAGGAGGTGATGGGAGGGAAGGCAGCAGGGAGAGATGCGCTGAAGGCAGAGATGTGGAAGAAGATTGGGGAAGTAGGAAAGAAGAAATTCAGGCAGCTACTGAACCAGATGTGGAGGGGAAGAGTGAACACACCAGCAGCATGGAGGGTGGAACGGATGTGCCCGATACACAAATGATGATGATTCTTTGGTAATCATAAGCAAAGATCATCATTTGATTGACCTTAGATTGAGCTCGACGAAATTTGTTTGGACATTAGGATGATTGACCTCTTTACTTGTTTCACTGTGATTTTAACTCTGATAGAAAGTCTCGAACCCACATTTCATCAATAGTGACAATTTGATGCAACAAAGCTTGGCCTTCAACGTCAAATCTTCGCTTTAGCACTTTGAACTTTGATCAGTCACAGTACCCGAAACCGGTGCGGGCTCCATTTCTAACTCGCGTTATTAAAAAACAAAACACCCTATCAATAAAACACAAAAACTGGCTTCTTCCGCAAGCCTTAAACTACAACTTATGTAAAAATCACTATCAGTGCGTCCTTCACTCAGCAGTGTTGAGAAACTGTACATTATTAATGAATTGACCCTCGAATTTTTTGGATTGTTATATCATGAATCTTTGGTATCGTTCAATCTTAATTCTCATTTAGACACCAATGATATAATAAGCAATAGCTAAACAATTAAATACATTTAAAACAATTTTTATAAAAAATACTTCTCAGAAAGAATATGGATGATTCTAAAAATGGATGGATGATTCTAAAAATTAGGCGAAACTAATTTCCTAACGTACCTATTTCTTTGTCGTTTATCTATAATACAATTTTTCTCCTCCCTGCATGCGTACGACAGATCTTTGCGGACAGTCCTTTTGAAAAATCCTTTGCAGCCTTCACAACTGAAAAATAACAAACATATTTTTAGTAAAAAATATATTTTTTTCAAGACAATATAAACACAGTTTTTTGTTATAACTGCTTGTAAAATTGTTATTTTTATTATAAAAAAAGATATACATATTTTGTTGTCTTACAGAATATCATAAAAAAAATCATAAAGTTCACAGTGGGTGGGAGAGACGCCTAGTCGCGACGTGAACAAGAATTTAATTTAATTTCAAAAGATATACATACTCATAGCCAGACTTGAATAATTATGCATATTAACTAAATATTTCAGCATTTTATAGAGAACATATTAAAGTCAACATTTAATAAAATTCTTATTTTATTAATAATTCCTCTCTCGTTTGGTAGTTGCGGAAATATTAAAAACGTGAATGGTATTTTTTACCTCATTTCTCATTTGATAACTTGGTGAAACATGATTAAATAACATTTAAAATTAATTTAAAATAAAATACTAGCTTGTATTGCCACGGCGAATAAACAAGAAAGCGACGAACAGACAGACTTATAGAATTCATATGACGGATTTTCTATATTTCCGCAATTTACCAATGAAATGTTTGTATTTATCTATTGATCAAAACAGTTTTAAAATAAAATTGAAAAATAAAGTCACTAAAAAAAAATCACTTTTTTAACGAATTATTCTGTCTCGTTTCGACTTCTAATAATTTTCAAGGAATGTACATAATTAACCAGAAGCTGTTTCTTAATTTTTTTTTTCGGCTAGTTCCAGCTTCTGGCTAATTCGGTACATCCCTTGAAAATTATTAAAAATCGAAACGAATTAGAATAATTCATTAAACGTGATTTTTCTTAGTGACTTTATTTTTCAGTTTAATTATAAAACTGTTTTGATCAATAGATAAATACAAACATTTTATTGGTAAATTGCGGACATATAGAAAATTCGTCATATGAATTCTATAAGCCATTTTTTTTTAATGTGACTAGAAATTTTACTTTTTAGTTTTATTTTAAAACTGTTTTAATCAGTAGATAAATACAATCATTTCGTTGGTAAATTGCGGGAATATAGTTTTTGAGTTTATTTAAACAGTGAAACAACACAGTAGTAGACGTTAAAATACAAACATTTCGTTGTTAGATCACGTTGATTGCCAATTAAGAGAACCGGAAGTCGCTAAAAAAAGTTCTTGTTGTCCTCGACTGTCATAAATACAAGGATAAATATTAATCCATACACCTAAACAGGAATTAATTTTATAAATTTCACAAATAGACAATAGGCATTTTTTTAATACAAGTTGTCGAATAAAACAGTAAGTTTAAAATATGTAAAGAGGTTTTGAATTATTTAAATATATTTCAACGGTCTGATGTTACCAGGGTTGTTATGTTTGAAACACTAGGTATCAAAACAGTGTTTTAAACATGTTTATTAGCAAACATTAAAATTTCACATCTTTTTTTCAGTAAGTGAAGATTTATAAAAATAAATTCGGTTTTAGGGCATTATATCAATTTTCGTGTTTAGATTCTCAATAATTAAACCCTCAAGTTTCAGCATCTATAATTCGAAACGCGTAAATTTGAAGGGCAATGTGATTACGAGCGACGCGATTTGATTAAAGTTTGTATGTGTGCACATAAATCCGACATCAGAGCAAATTATACATAATGACGAGTTCTGACTGTTGCTAGATGTCCAATTAGCGATTACTCTTGGTTGAAGTTAAATTATAAAATGTAATAGGATTCACTCCAGTGAAATACAATTTATACGTCAACCTTAAGTTTTGAATTCTGAATTGCAATAGACATCGTTTTTCAAATAATTTTGGATTGTCAAATAGCAATTATTTACTCAGATGAAAAATTTAGAGTAATTTAAGGCTGATTTTTATGATAAACGTTAAATTTAAAACCTCTAAAGTGTTTTCAGTCCTTGTTTAAGCATGAAGTAAAATTTTGAGTTTAGAAAAGACTGAACATTTGGACTTGCGCCGGCAAATACAAATTTCTAAAGCTGTATACTTTGCATTTATTTTTTTCACTTGTTGTGTAATGAAAACTTGAAATTGAAATTTCAGTCGTTCTCGTGTTTAACACCCGAGTGGTACGTATTAAATTAGAGTCCACCTTGTAACGAAAAAAAAAGCGTGCCACGATTCGGCGACAGGCTGATTTGAATAAATACCTTCTCAATTCGATAATAAACCGATCCGGATTTGCATAAACACATGCAAATACGTCCGCCACGAGATGTTAACTAATAACAATGCTAATTTTCATATTTATTAGGTTAAACTCGAAAATATCGGCATGGAAATATGATGAGGATCTAAATATAGACTTTGTGGATTTATTAGTCTACCTAATAAATCTAGTATTTCGCCTCCTTGCTGGTAAAATTAATTTAATCTATAATACTTAATAAGTTTTTACCTAAAATGATGATTTATAACGATACACATTTTGACAGTTGTGTGATACTTTTAACTAACGAGTGTCTGCCGCTCCCGGATTAAGCATAAGGTAAAATAAGGATTTCTTATAAATTAAGAAAAAAGAAATTCTTACACTATGAATAAATGTACCTAAATATTGTGGGACTTCAATCGTTTAAAATATCTTAATTTTTAAAGTTTATCGCGTTACGGTAAATCTTGCCGATTTTGCGTGGTGACATCTGTGAGCCCGACAGCGAACTAACTTTTTCAAAATTCACTAATTCAAGAAAGAAACAGAGCGAGATAATAACATTGGCAGAGATAGAATAAAATTAACTAGTATATTTAAAACATCAATTTAAATTCGTATTTTTTGTGTGGGGTTGTCTCGACCGCTAATTGAATGATTGAATAAATTTGAGGTTATGATGAACTGTGTGTTGACAGTCAGTAGTATCAATCTAATTTAAAATTCAAAGCCTACTCTAATTTATATTATATTTATATTTTATATTTAAATATTCGAATACTTGAAATTTTTAAAACTGTTTTTAACTAAATATTCGAAAACTTAAATACTTAAAAAATTGCTAATATATTAGAAACTTCACTTGAAATCGGCGTTTTATACGCGTGGCGCATGAAGTAAAATTTCGAGTTTAGAAAAGCCCCGCGAAAATTTGATTGCTCCGGCTCAATACCGAACGGAGATATGATTTTTCAAAAAGTAGTTTCGCCCCATTTTCGGGTCCCGGTACCAAATAAAAATTCCCCACTCCTGCACTAATTACAGTGAAACAACGGGACTAAAATTAAAAGATAGACGACAAAAAGTTCTACAAGCTGTTACAATTTAATCGTTCCAGCTCAATACCCAACTGAGATATAATTTTTCAAAAAGTAGTTTCACCCTATTTTTGGTACCAATTGAAAATTCCCCACTCCGTCCCTAATTATACTGAAACAACAGGACCAAAACCAAAAGATAGAAGACAAAAAGCTCTATAAACTGTCAACATTTGATCGCTTCAGCTCAATACCAAACGGAGATATGGTTTTTCAAAAAGAAGTTTTACCCCATTTTTTGCTAAAATTTCAGGTCCTAGTACCAATTAAAAATTCCCCACTCTTCTCCTAAGTACAGTGAAACAACAAGACTAAAACCAAAAGATAGATGACAAAAAGTTCTACGGACAGTCGAAATTCTATCGTTCCAGCTCAATACCAAACGGAGATATGATTTTTTTAAAAGTAGTATACAATGAATAATTCAATATCTGTCGGGGTATTAGCTCGAGAAGTAGTTGTTTCAATAAACATTTGGAGACTTGTTTCAATAATACTAATTTTTTTTGCAGAAAGTCGATATTAATTTTAATTAGTTTTTATATTTCGTAAGTATTGATACATTTTATGTATTTACTTACTGTTCGGGTCAGACGAGGAATTTTTGTACTCCGAATAATTCCCGTCCTTGGACCGAAGTGATTTTAAAAGGTCGGTTCTGGAGAGCATAATTTATGCGTAAACACGCTCGAAATGGTCAAAGGTGCGAGCTAGGGGTTGTGCCAGATGGTGTCATGGTGAAGAATTGCCGGGTACCTGCTTCTTGCGCGCGCTAAATCCACCCCCGACGACGAAGATTTACCCCCACTTTGTGAATATTTTGTAAATATTTTCTTGTATATTTTTATCATTAAGCGTTAAAACTTGTTAGAAGAAGGTTGAATAGAAATCCTTAGTAAACTGTATTTCGTTTTATTTTCGTTGAACAATTTAGTCTATGGTCGTAATAACTAGTCACCTTACAAGTGACAACGTCGCAAGACAATACAAAATTATACACTTACTTTATAAGTATTGATACATTCGGTGTATCGAACTTTATAACCAGCGGCAGTAGATCTACCGAACTTTTTATGCAACGCAATAGTAATGTATCGAAATCTAACCTAGAAATAATTTTATTGTTTATCAACATATTTTGAAGAATTTTGTGCTATTGTTAAGATGAATAAAGTACTTTTATAACTTTACACTAAATCGGTGTTTAGTACGCGTCAGCGACGGTTCGAGCCTAACTTCAGGGTAGGCCAGAGACCCAAGCTAATATGTATCCGTTATTGAAAGGTGACTTCGTTGTGCAATTCCTTGTATTTTAAAGCACGATCCCGACCTCAAATTTTGTGTTCCTTGGCGCTGTGGCGGATCCTAAAGTTGGGCTGCTAGCCGTCGCTGGTACGCATGGCACGTGAAATAAATATTTCGAGTTTAGAACTGCCTGCAAATTTGGACTGGTGTCCACTTTGCTACACGACCGACCCAAATGTTCAGGCTTTTCTAAACTTAAAATATGAACTGTATTTACTTCGTACTTAATCAGAGAGCAGAAAACATTTGTTCCAATATTATTGCAGACGAAGATATGTAAGTATGAAACCAAACTGAGAAATTGAAAAAAAAAGTCATTTGAAAGCGCTGCTCTAAAGAATATTTTTAAACACTGGTTATGATCATGACTGATCAGGAATGTTTTGTACAATGGCGCACTGTTTTCTGTAAGGGAAACATTACATTGTACATTGGGTTGCATAAGTTTAGCGTTACCTGCATTTAGAATTCAGTTGCATTTCTATTTATTCGGCATTTAACACTTATAGAGAACTCTTAGTTAGACTGTAGAGAAAAATTGAGGCTTAATTAACAAGTTCTAAATTACATTATCTTCATAAAGAAAATATAATTTCAAAAAACCCTAATTTCTTTAATGCACTCAGTTGCATTTCT
Source organism: Philonthus cognatus (assembly GCA_932526585.2). NCBI lineage: Eukaryota > Metazoa > Arthropoda > Insecta > Coleoptera > Staphylinidae > Philonthus > Philonthus cognatus. The sequence goes on along the minus strand of OW052241.1, from coordinate 54,346,253 downwards.
ATTTATTCGGCGTTCAACACTTTTAGAGAACTCTTAGTTAGACTGTGGAGAAACATTAAGAAATAATTAACAAGTCCTAAATTAGATTATCTTCATAGAGAAAATATAATTTCAAAAAACCCTAATTTCTTTAATATTTATAATTTTGCAATCAGTAAACCCCACTCGACCTTAAATCTTAAACAATTTGGGTTAATCGATAAACACACATACGTGTTTGTATTTTATTTCCTAACAAACACATAAACGTGTATTTACTCCACTTGCACACATACTAATTATACATATTTCCTTTTCAACGCACACCATTTTTTTGTTTTTTTTATCATCATTAAATGCATGGTATGGAAACGAGCTCGGCGTGTGGGTAATTATTCAGCGCATTACCGTCCTTGACACAATAGACATCCCCTCAGTAATGCGCTGATAAAAATGCAATCGGCGATAATATCGCGACCTCAGCGATCAAATTGGAAAATTTCGAGTGTCCCACAAAAAAAAGATACCTATTTAATTTAGCATTGATAGATAAAGGATCTGGTATTTGCGAGTTTATTAACGAGGGTTTCCACTCCCAGACAAAGCATGAAGTAAAATTTCGAGTTTAGAAAAGCCTGAAAATTTGGTTTGGTCGCGTAGCGCGAAGCGCGGAGCGACCAAACCAAATTTTCAGGCTTTTCTAAACTCGAAATTTTACTTTATGCGCCACGCGTATAAAACACTGATTTAAAGTGAAGTTCAAAATACTCCGATTCAGCTTGATTGTATGTATTATTTTACGGTAATAAATTTTCGAAATGTTTTCTTCTATGCCCACGGTTTTTACAGTAAGTGCTAAAATTAGTAAACAAAAATACAAATCAAGATGAGTGCTAAAATTAGTAAACAAAAATACAAATCAAGATGGCAGAGAAAATAAATTCAAACTGTTAACGGTAGAGACTTCTACTTTATTATACATCATAGTTCACAAATAAAACACTTTAATTTTGTTTGTATAATTCTGTTTCAGTTCAGTTCAAATTTACCGCTTAAAACCAACCGACCAATAACTGAACAGCGATGGCCTTGAATTAATTTCTTAACTTCAATTATGGCGGTAAATGTATTTTTAAAAATAAAACCCTTTTTAACTTTCTATAGCTGATACTCAGTTATACAAACACAGTTTCGGCAAAATGTTCAACATTCAACAACTTTGGATTTGTTTGTGATGTATGTTGGTATCTTTAACCTGTCAACACCATTCGCTCTATTTTTTATGATTGCAAAAATCCCAAACACGTTCACCATTTACAGTCCGGTCATCAGAGAATTTGCCAACAGTTGGCAGTAAACTTCCAACTGTTGTTTTTGGTGAACGGGCTCATTGTTTGTATAACTGAGAATCAGCTAAGTTAAGCTAAGAAATACGTAAGAGTAAAATGAATTCTACATCAAACCGACTAAGTTGAAATCAAACAAACAAAACCGGCGAAATAATTTAAACATCTGGAAAAAGGGGAGGATGGGGAGAGAAAGGAGTGTGCAGAATATATGTGTAAATAATGAAAGAGTCGAATGGTTAACAAGAATGAGGGATATTGATGTGTAAGGCCGATTTGAACGAGAAAACGAGGTATGTCCTACTAACTAATCGACTCCGTCGATTGATATGTAAGGATAATCCGAGTTAGTATTGCGATAGATGTCCTAATAACTAATCACGAGATTGAGGGATATATGGTGGTTGATATGTAAGGCCGACTTGAGCGAGAAAACGAAGTATGTCCTAAATCCTAATAGACCCAGTCGATTGATGTGTAAGGCCAATCCGACTTAGTATTGCGATAGATGTCCTACTAACTAATCACAAGAATGACGAATTCGATTATGAGTGGACCGAGGTGAAACGTCGTTCCACTCACCAATCAAGAATGTATGTGCGATTGATGTGTAGGGCCAATCTGGTAGATTGTCCCACTAACTAATCGCAAGTGAGTCGAGTGTGTGATGCTAGCTCCAGGATGGTTTTTGTGGGTTTTCCATCTAGTAATGCAAATGCAGGGGCTGATTAATTTTGCTCCCACAAGTAGAGTAAATGCACAAGGCCTCCGAGCACAAACGTTTGATAAAATATTCTGTGAATATAAATAATATAAGTCATACCAATTCATTAGAAATGTCATGAAAGGTCAATAAATTTTGCATACGTTAAGCTCATATCCTGTTTTATTTATTGTTCACACATCCTCCTAGTCAAATTAAAAAGGGAAGAGAGACACAGTATTTACGATAATACATATTAACACAAACAACGAACCTGGTAAATAAATTAAAGGGTTACTACATACGCAACAGAACGTAAACAATAATACAAATTATGCATTTGTACAATAACTAGGGACGAATCATTACAAATTCAAATTTACCGCCATAATTGGCGTTAACAAATTAATTCGAGGCTATTCCTTTGCAGTTATTGGTCGGTTCGTTTTAAGCGGTAAACTTGAATTTGTGACCTTATTAAACGGTTTATTATTATAATATAGTTATATCGAAACAAGGAAAGTGAGAAATGGTCATTAAATCGTTAGTTGGAAAATGGAACATGTATTAATTCCCTTTTCTAACTAAACAATTCAATTGTTTTTCTATAGTTTCAGCAGGAAATTTGAGTTTAATAAATCTTTGTTTATACGATGTAAGCGCTAAAATTTCCCGGCCTGACTACGAAGGAAACGGAATAGGGTCACAATTAAATTGACAAAACCCATTTTTGTTTTATCCAATGTTTTGCATTGGAAAAAAAATCCCGGCCTGACATAGATTCAGGTATTGTAGCGTGTCAAAATGTTGATTCAAGCAATCTGTTAACAAAATTTTAACATGCTACGATATATAGATCTATGTCAGGCCGGGAAGTGTTGGCGCTTACTTCGTAGATAAGAATTATTCTTACTTAGACTAACACTTTCAAACTTGACAAACCATTTGGGAAACAACCTCAATATACAAAATTATATCTGTATGTGTGTGTGATTTGGCGTGCCGATAATGACCGTCCGCTGAATCGATTAATCTTGACCTTAAGTGCAAGTGTTGTGTTGTGTCCCGGAGTGCAATTTGTGTGTTTTTAATGACTACAATTGGCCGCGGACGAGAGTGAGATGAAATTGAAAAAAAACATCGCGTCGTCGGCGGCGGCCTCGAAGTGTCCGAGTGAAAAATTGAAACTCCCACTCATTCGACTGGCGGTAAATGCCGCTAAATGTCAAACACATACACACGCACATAAAATACCAAGATTCCATCGGGATTTGTGGGTATGTGTGCGCGCGATGGGAGCCGTTGTTCCATTCATTCATAACGCGTGTCTGGTGCAGACAAATCAGCAAATTGATTTTGCTGTACGTTTTTCCTTTTGCTCTTTCAGGAGTAGACTTGGGGTGATGATCAAATAAATACAGCAAAATTGTTATCTTAGATGCACAAAACGTGAAGATTCCAAAAATGTAATCCAAAAAAAGGAACGGATTCATCAAAAATCATATAATTTTGGGGTATGAAGATCCTCAAATATGTTTTGACCTAAAAGTACTGTATATTATTATTGGTAATAGGGGTTGGTGATACAACAAATACAGCAGAATTGGTGTCTTGGATGCACAAAAGGTGGAGATTTCAAAAATGTAATCCAAAAAAATCGGCAACAAATATAGCGGAATTGTTGTCTTGGATGCACAAAATGTGGAGATTTCAAAAATGTAATCCAAAAAAATCGGCTTCATCAAAATTCATACAGTTACATTTAGTCTGAAAAATGACAAGTTAAAGTTGTCGAAACTGTATTCACTTAATAAAGTCTCAGTTATACAGCATGTACATCAATAGTTGGAATTATGTAATCACTTCAATTCACTTTTGCCGCCTTTTTAAAATTATGCACCTGAACTAAACTGATACTGTCGTCTGTCAAACAAACAAAAATGAAGCACCTGTAAATAAAACACTTTTTACTTTGTTTAACCACTGGATCTTACATTTAATTGTGTGACTAGTTTCGACTATCTAGTAGTCATTCTCAAACTAAAGTAAATACAAATTACACGTTAAAAACTATTTATACGGCTTCGAAGAGAGGGGTGTACATTAGGTCAACCTGGTCATTAAGAAGGGAAATTTCGGGATTAATTCGGGCCTTGTGTATTTTTTATTTACAAGTGTATTTAAGATGTACCACAAAGTGAACGCCTACAACACCAAACAATCAAAAATAAAGCAATTTATCGAAATGTATTCTGATGAGAATAATGCTTTCATAATCGAGTCGTACTTTCGGAATGGGCGATTAGAAAATGGGGCATGGATCTATTCAATACCAGAGTGTGTTCGAGAATTTCAGCAGACGTTTCCGGATCACCAATTTGAATATTCGGTGTTATCAAAACATATTCTACGAATAGTGAATCGTTTCAGGCAAACTGGTAATGTGCAGAGAGGTAAATCGTCAGGCAGGCCCTCTGTGTCACAAAAGGTTGTCGAAGATGTCAGACAACGACTCGCTGTAAGCCCGCAGAAATCTATTCGCAAATTGGCTTTGCAAACTGCAATTCCTTCGAGCACGTGCCATAAGATTGTGAGGAAGAGGTTGAACTTACATCCCTATGAACTGTCTGTGGTTCATCAATTATTACCAGTTGATCCGGAACGCCGAATGAATTATTGTCGATGGTTTTTAGAAAATTTAAATGAAGATCGAACACTGGATTTAACGTTTTTCAGTGATGAGGCTTGGTTTCATCTCTAGGGATATGTTAATTCGCAAAACTATAGGTTCTGGCACTCGGAAAACCCTCACCTTTTTATTGAAACACCGTTACATCCTCGGAAGGTTGGAATTTGGCTAGCAGTGTCTCGCCGTAGAATATTTGGGCCGGTATTCTTTGATGGCACAATAAATGGTGAGAGATATCGGCAACAACTTATCAATCCTTTTATAAACCAGTTGGACGATGAAGAATTACAGAACGGATATTTTCAACAAGATAGTGCGACAGCTCATACAGCTAGAGCAACATTGGACTATCTTAAGAGAATTTTTTGGTGATAGACTAATTAGTCAAGGATTATGGCCTACACGTTCTCCAGATGTAAGTCCGCTGGACTATTCTATTTTTGGATACCTGAAAGACAGAGTTTTTCGACAACGACTACATACATTGGAAGAATTGAGGGCAGCGATTATAACTGCATGTCAAACGATAACACCTGAAATGCTGATCAATATCTTTGACAATAAAAGAAGACGGGTTCAAATGTGTTTACAGGCGAATGGTGAACATTTTCAGCACTTATAATTATGTTTATTATAATTTTGATTGTTTTATTTGTCTGAAATGTATTCAATAAACACTAGATGTGAGGTTTGAATTCGAGCTTTTGTCTTATATTTTGGTCAATAAACCATCCATTGCATTTGAAGCAAATAATATTTGCAGTAGCATGAATATAACTTTAATTGCTAAATTCATAGTGTGTAAATTAAGTTGCCTAGATAACAATTCAACCCATTTTACTATAATCTGTTTAATAACTAGGAGGAGTGTTTTAAATTTCACGCGCCAAATCCTACAACTCTGATTGGCCGAGAGCGCGCCCATTTTACACTATGCTAATTACGTCATTATTAGACGCAACAGCTGACATAACCTTAATTCGAAGCGTTACCGAGTTGCAACTTTGTCTGTTTCGTAATAACCTTTTGTGCGGTGTTTTTTAGCATAGTTAAAAGTTAGTTTTGTTTATATTGTGATGGATTATGTACCCAGTACAAGCTCGGTGAAAATATCACCTTAACCTCCAAAAAAGCGTAAGAAGTTAGATTTGGGTCATTTATATCTATCTGAAAAACAGTGCATAATAAATATGTATAAGCAGATAATAACAGATGATCCACATATGAAAATGACTGCTGTTGTATCAGACATTGTTGGTGCAGTAGGTGAGATATCAAATAGCATAAGAATATGCATCAAATAATAAAATGTTTAATTTTTAGGAGTTGTAAATTCCACTGTCTATCGTACCATTAGCGAAAATAAGAAATCCGGAGAGATTTGTAGCCCTAAACAGCTTGGAGGACATAATTACAAGTTTTGATGACGTAGTGAAGAGATCCGTGCATTGTTTTTTCTATTAAAATGAACTGCCAACTTTGAATAAAGTTTTAAAAGAAGTAAACGATCATGCAGGCATGCCGAAGATGAGTCGTTATACCTTGTATAGTTTTATGAAACAAATCAATTTTAAGTAAGATAGAGACCAGAGCTGGACAGGATTCGAATCATTCAGGATTCGAATCCTTTTAGAGGATTCAAAAGAGGCATTCGAATACTTTAGTTCAACTGGATTCGTGATCCGGATTCGTTACATTTTTTTAAAAGGATTCGAATTCGAGTCTAAATGTGGGTGATTCGAATCCTTATAAAAGGATTCGAATCCTTGTAAAAAGATTTGAATATTTATAAAAGGATTCGAATATTTATAAAAGGATTCTAATACTTACAAAAGGATTTGAATCGTCAAAAATAATTCGAATTAATTATGAGGAATAACATGAAAAATGTTTTTTTGTGTGTTTTTAAATTTCTCGTTAAATCACTGCTTATGCGCGTGGCGCATAACGTAAAATTTCGAGTTTAGAAAAGCCTAGAAAATTTGTCTCGGGTCATTGATAACAGACTTAATATCTGACTCCCTGTTACTCTGATTAAAGATGTATTTGTGTTTTGTGTTTCTGTACTCTACTTCAAATCAGTGTTTTGTACGCGTGACACATGAAGTAAAATTTCGAGTTTAGAAAAGCCCGAAAATTTGTCTCGGGTCGCTGCGCGACCCTCGACAAATTTTCGCGGGGCTTTTCTAAACTCGAAATTTTACTTCATGCTTAGTCTGGGAGTGGAAACGCACGTTCGAAACTTTAAAGTGAATACTTTGATAAGAATATTAAGTGATTGATCATGTTTTTAAAGATAATAATCTAGTTTTCAAAATTTTGTTTAATATTGTTTGAAGTAATACTGACATGGTAGCCACAATCTGAAATAATAAATTGTTCCGACATTTCCCTGACTCAAGATTTATCCCTGGTCTTTTAATATAACTTTCTTCTGTGGGAAACCCCCATTCTGTTTATTAGTTTTCATTGTTTTCGCCAATATTAAAGTTAATTTTATAAATGTTTACGTGTTTTGTAATTTGTCTGCTGATTTAGACAAATTTAATAATATCATATGGCTTTTTTCTTAGTGTTTTTTTCAATTTGAAAATAATGACTTTTCTCTGACTTTTCCGGTTTTATCATTAAAACCGGAAAAGTCAGAGAAAAGTCATTATTTTCAAATTGAATTTTTTATTTACGTAAATTTCAGTCATTAGTCGATTTTATAATCGAGTTCAATTTGAAGTTTTGAACGAGTGTTTCCACTCCCAGGCTAAGCATGAAGTAAAATTTCGAGTTTAGAAAAGCCCCGTGAAAATTTGTCGAGGGTCGCGCAGCGACCCGAGACAAATTTTCGGGCTTTTCTAAACTCGAAATTTTACTTCATGCGCCACGCGTACAAAACACTGATTTGAAGTGGAGTTCAGAAGCACACAGATACATCTTCAACCAGAGTAACAGGGAGTCAGATATTTAGTCTGTTATCAACAATGTTCAGTGGTAATAATAAATAATTAGGTTTTGAATAGTTTTGTTAAAACAACTGGTAACGATATTTATATATTAATGGTTGCAAAAAAATAATAAAATCAAATTTATTCTAAACGATTTGTATTCGTGATTAAAAAAAAACAGGATTCGAATCATATTTATCTCTTACGAATCCTTTATTCGAGTATTCGTGATTCGAATCATATTAGGCGATTCGGATTCGTCCTTCGAATACTTTTTCGAGGATTCGTCCCAGCTCTGATAGAGACACAATATTTTATAAATTGAACTGACGATATCGTACGATGGAAAAGAAAATACTTAACCACAGTTAAGAAGTACAAAATGGATATTTGATTTTATTTAAAGAGTAATTATGAAATTATTTAAAATTGCCGCCAAATTTATCTAGTGATATTTCTGGTAACTTTCTATAGTGTAAGTTGGGCTTTGGCACTTACTCCTTCTAGTTTTTAAACAGACTATAGAGCGGCATAAAAATATTTTACATGGTTACATAACGACAACCATTTATGTACAGGCTGTACAAAGTTAAAAAAGGGTTTCATTTGTGAACATTTAAACAATTTTAGGAAATAAAGATCCTCAAGTATGTCTTGATCAATTGTTCTTTCTGAAGTAGATTTGAGATTGGTGATGGGATAAATACGGCATAATTGTTGTTTTGGAGGCACTAAAAGTGGAGTTTCCACAAATTTCATCCAAAAAATGCAGCGGCTTCCTCAAAATTCGTACGATTTTGGAATACAAAGATCATTAAGTATGTTTGACCTAAAACTTGATACAAAAGTGCTATGTACTGCTTTTGGCAACACAGGGAATCCCAATGTGATCCAGGCAAACCAATGAATGCAACCAAGCGATGAATAATTGAGTAAATGTATTAGGTCATACCATAATATCGTAGCGTTTTAACAGAGTTTTTTTATTGCATTTTGAATTTATATCCAATGTGTATCGCTTTATCTCAAATGTATTTCCCATTTATCAAATACATTTCCCTATATGCCAAAACCTTATCACAGTTTGTCAATTACATTTCACTTGCCAGCAAAATCGCTGCAGTTCGTCAAAAAATGCATGTTCGCAATGAACTAAGAGGACTAGTTATCCGGCCTAAGTAGTGTTACATATATATAAATAAAAATTAAACATTTCCAAAAGAAAGTTATTATTATTGCAAAAATGTTCAACAATAATATTAAAGAGAAAAGTATTTGATATATAGTGAAACTTATTTGGTAAATCGGGAAATCTTTTGACAAGGTGAAATATATTTGGAATATAGTGAATCTTATTTGATCAATAGTGAAATGCAATAGAAAAACCCTGTATGTTACCTTTTATTTTCCTACGAATTGATTCGCAAAATGCAAAATATATACACTGTTCCGAAAGTGCTCTTTCTGCTATACAAGTTTATGTTTATCGTTTTCTTAAATGTACATTTTTTTGTAAATGACAGTCTCATATAGTGGAGCAAAAATGCGGCAAAAAATCATAATTTACGGCAACTGGTTATCTTCCAGTTAAAACAAAATCAAATAAAACGTATTACCCAATAAAACCTAAAACTCGAAACTGTATATATTCCCAAACAAATCCATTTGTACATCTTTCTTGATAATGGCATTAAGCCGAAACTAGTAGAAAATAAAATACATATAAGTGAAACAAAACCAAGTGAATTTAATTTACAAACCATTATATTTTAAAATGTTTTACCAAGTGATTAATGAGAAAAAAGTGCCCGATATATTGAATGCCAGTACAGCAAAACTCATTACCATGTATAAATGGAATCTAGTAAAATTCGAAAGAGAAAACAACCACATTATATTCAATAAGATTTGCATTAAAGAAAAATTAAAACCGAAATACATGAAAGTGCAGTGCAATCACCGATCAACAGAGGCAAAAAGAGTAGTAGAAGCAGCGTATCATTTATGGATTACATTGGAAATGAAGAAATGGTACAGACAACGAAACATCCTATCAGAGCTAAGGAAATTAATTCACACACGGCTCATAATGTATCTACATCCAATTGAATTCGACCTTATCGATACTACATTTAGAGGGGAAGCCAAGATTTCTTCATATGAACATTCCATAAAACAGAAAGCTAAAATGTCTAAATTACGCAGTGAAAAATTCAACAATACAAAAAACAATAGTGATAAAATTAGTGTCAAAGGTTGTGGTAAGCAAAATAGTGTTAAATTCTTTCCTAGAATCACCAATCTTACTAACACCCAATTTAATAATGTAGAGACAGAACTGCTTAAAAAGGGATTGAAATACAACCCACACATTTATAACAAATCAAGTCTAGAAACAGTGGGAATTAATGCAGAAACTATTTGTAACAAAATATCCAGAGACGAAGAACGGTTAATTTAAAAAAATAAAACTTCAAAATTAATAAAAAAGTATAAATCACAATGTAAAAGTAAAGCTCGCAATTATGACAACAAAACAATAACCAGCATAAGAAATAAACTAAAAAACCATAATTTAATACTTAGTAAAGCTGACAAAGGTAACACCATAACAGTCATGAATAAAAAAGATTACATCCAAAAAACAGAGGAGTTATTAGAATCAGATACATTTTGCATTAAAAAAATTGATCTAACAAACAAATTTCAAATAGAACTCAAAAAAGTATTAAAAAATAGTAAACATTTAATTTCAGACAGAGATAGATTTAAATTAACATTGATGAATCCAAAAGCCCCAATTCTCTATGGATTACCAAAAATTCATAAAGAAAATATTTCAATGCGTCCGGTGGTGTCGTACTTATATGCTCCGACGTATAAATTGTGTAAATTGTGTCAGTGTATGAAAGGTTTTAATCTGAAACCATTAACGAGTGTTTCCACTCCTTGATTAAGCATGAAGTAAAATTTCGAATTTAGAAAAGCCTGAAAATTTGGTTTAGTCGCTCTGCGAAGCGGAGCGACCAAACCAAATTTTCAAGCTTTTCTAAACTCGAAATTTTACTTCATGCGCCAGGCGTATAAAGCACTGATTTGGTGTGAAGTTTAAAATATACGGCTTATGTTTCATGCAAGATTGATAAAATCAAACGCTTCTTGCAAATCTTTTCAAGCAGCTCGATCCTAAAGATACTCGACCTTGCTCATTACTACACAATACTGTTCTGGCCCTGTCGAATTTTTTTGTTTTAGCTACAAGAGATCCCAATACATAAGGCAGAAACTTGATTCATAGTACCGCAGGCAGGAAGCTTGATCCGAAATGTTGTGCTGGCCTTCAGTCGTCATTCTTTTGATCCAGTCTTGAGCTGTCTTCAGGTTTGACCTGAAGACAGCTTGAAAGAAAGTAAATAAATCAAATAGAAGATATTAAGGATCCAAGCCTGGTTAACTGTTTTGTATAGTTGTTTGATTTAAAGATTGTATCCATCCTTTTGACGATATTTCTAATTTCCTAGAAGGCAGGAAGAAGAAAGCTTAATCCCAAATACTGTGCTGAACCTGCCAGTTTTGTTATGTAGAACAGATCCTACAATACGTAAAGTTGAACGCTTGATTCACAACACGTCAGGCAGAAAGCTTGATCTAAAATACTGTGCTGGTCCTTAGCCGCCTATCTTTTGATCCAGTTTTACGCTAAGGTTTAAGGATTGTTTAGCGGGAGAGCAGCGTCAGCCGCACTCACTTGGGCTACAGTCGGGCCCATTGTAGTTTCTCCCTCCTGAAGTAGACCTACTCCGCACTTTTAAGCTAAGTCTTCAGGGTTGCCCTGAAGACTTAGCATGAAGGAAAGCAAATCAATCAAATTGAAGATCTTAAGGATCCAAGCCTGGTTAAGGAACTACAATCGTTAAATCAAATAACTATACAAAAATGTCCATCTTTTTAACGATAATTCGTTTTCTAGAAGGCAGAAAGTTAGATTCAAAATACCGTGCTGACCCTGTCAGTTTATTCTTGTGTAGAAAGTATTCCTTAATACGTAAGGCAGAAAGCTTGATTCACTTTACGCCAGGCAGAAAGCTTCATCCAAAATACTATGCTAAGCCTCAGTCGTTATTCTTTAGATCGTTTTAAGTTGTCTTCAGGTTTGAACCAGAAGCGTCATCCAAACTGCTGTCATTTTTATTATAATACACTCAATATTAGATCAAGATATTTCGCTTACAAGTAGAACCTCGTATTTTCGTGCAGTTTGCAAGAAAGAATCCCAACTGATGCTAATCAGAAGTTTTCATTAAAAAGTCTGCGAAGAAACCTTCAGGTTCATACAAATTTATATATTTTAGGTAGAACAGATCTCACAATACGTCAGGCAAAAAGCTTGATTCACAATACGCCAGGCAAAAGACTTGATCTAAAATACTGTTCTGGCCCTCAGTCGCGATTCTTTTGATCCAGTTTTAAGCTAAGTCTTTAGGTTTGACCTGAAGAATCAGCTTGAAGGAAAGCAAATAAAACAAATTGAAGATCTACAGGATACAAACCTGGTTAACGAGCTCCAATCGGTAAATCAATCAACTATACAAAAAAGAATATCCATCCTTTTGACGATAATTCTATCGGGTATCCAACAAATATTGAAGTCCTGGATGGCTATGGAAGCAAACATGAATGCAGATTCTTACTTCGAAATTAATTATTGAATCTGATGTTTGTAAGGAACCTATTTCAGAGAAGTAATAATCGACATTCATGTTTGATTCCACAGCCGTCCAGGACGTCAATAATTGTTGGACAACCGATAGTTTCATTCTAAAGTTGTACCAATGCAACATTTATACTTGCAGTGTTTCTCTCCAAAAAACTTTTTCTATAAAATGTTCCCCTTTTACAACAGTTTCTTACTTTTTGTCCTCATTCTCACAAAAGAAAAGCAACCTTCCCACTTTCAATTATAACACCTCGGATCACGTGCGCGTCATGCAAATAGCCATCACACCATCGACACAATATATAATATGCAAATGATTGACAGAAACAACACCATGACCATGGCCTCCAGAGCACATAAATGCACGTATACACATATGTGTGCGTGTGTGTGTGTTTCTGTTGCATCACAATTCATAACGACTCGAATGGGGATCCAGCGAGTTCCGAGCAAAAGCGCGGCGTGCATCAGCGGCGGCCTTGGGACTCGTAGTAGTAAACACGCGCCTCATTACAACAAATGAACGTCGCGCTGTTGCCCACAATCCGTGAATCCTGCCATTGCCGGTGGTGTGTACGCTTTATTAACTCGGAATTCAAATAAGGTTTTGATTGTTACGTGTATAAGAAGAAAATGAAGATGTGGTTGCAATTATAAAAAAAAAGTAATGAAAGACACATTAACCTTGTTGTAGAAGTTGCATATAAATAGAAAACATCGTTGGTCAATTCAATAATTTTTTTGCGAAATAATTCGGCGTTGTTCACGGTACGACCATTTTTGTCGAGTTGAGGTTGCATGAAACTTGATTTTAATTTTATCAAAACTGATATACAGGGAATTTGATATGAACATTTTTGATGACTTTAAGTTGCATGAAATTTGATTTCTACTTTATCAAAACATTGGTCAATTGGAAAAATGTGTATTTTTTTTCGAAATCAAGTATCGCGCAAGAATTCGGCGTTTTTTAAAATACTGCCATTTTTTATGAGTTCAATTTGCATGAAACTTGATTTCGACTTTATTAAAACTGGCACACAGGGAATTTTTCTTTTAAAATTTCAAGTAATTTTTCTTTTAACATTTCAGGTAATTTTTGCTTTTTTTAAAGACGTTGAATTTGAAGTTTCTACGAGTGTCTCCACTCCTTGATTGAGCAATAAGTAAAATTTCGAGTTTAGAAAAACCTGAACAATTTGGTTTGGTCACTCAACAACCAATAATAACAACACACACATTTTTATCTGCCCAAAAACTCGTGCCAAAATGTCAGTTATTAAATCGGATCGGCTCGCGTTGGGAAATCGGCGGTTAGTTAAAAGCGATTGTCTTTTTTGAAGCCGCGCTTCGAACATATGAACGCCCGAAATGAGATGTTCGCTATTTTTACGCGCGCGCCCAAAATAATTTTAGACTATTCGAACGAGTGAGAGTTCCAAAGCTTTTCTATAAATAAGACGCAGCCGCACACCCAACAGGCACCTGCTGCTCCTCGATGACGGATCTTGATTAATCCCCGTTTTACCAAGATGACATTGAAACAATTAAGGTTCTATACTTGATCCAAATTACACACAAAAATGTTCAATAATAACTAGTATCAAAATAACATGGAAGTTGTGTGATTTGCAATATTGTTGTTGATCTCGCAATATTGTTGTTGATCTCGGAATATTGTTGTTGATCTCGCAATATTAGTGTTGATCCCGCAATATTGTTGTTGATTTCGCTATACTGTTGTTGATCCCACAATATTGTTGTTGATCAGTGTCTGTGTATGTTTTTTTTTTTCTAAAGTTGTCCTTGATGATGGACACCTTGGATGCATCAATAAACCGCGCTGTTTGGTTGGTCAGTCGGTAGGTGGATAGAGTGGAATAACAACATTCCGATATTATAAATCACATGCCTCTGAGCGCAATTCACCTATGTGATTTATAGCGGCGAGCGTTTCCTTAATGAATGGAATGGAAAATTGCTTGGAAACGCGTTCGCCTTAGTTTTTTTTTTGCTACGTTTAAGTAACCCAAACTCAAGCATGAAATGATTGTTTTGGAAACGGTTTCCCTGAAAATTTGTAAAGGATGAAGTTTTCAAGATTTTTGGAATCTAGGCACTCTTCTAGAAATCTATTTTTTTGTTTTGTTTGCATAGAACTACTGCATTTTTTGCTATGTGGAAGTTAAACACAACGTTTTGTTGCAACAACCCAAATTCAAGCATGAAATGATTATTTTGGAACCTATTCCGCTGTAAAGGATGGTGCATTTTGGAGGTGCCAAATATGGAAAGCATTTTTATTTGAAGAGATATTAAAAAACCGTTTTCGCAAGCCAGGGTCACACTTATGTATTCAATGATATGCATATATGCGCTCATACGAAAAAAGTGAATTTGATATAGTCTTTGTAAGGCTAACTTGTTGTAGATTGCGAAAAGATTCGCACTTTTGCGGTTGTACTGCACTAAGTTAAACTGAGTTCAAGTTTGTGACGTAACAATTTAAATTAGTGTAACTTCACAATTACAATTGCAGGCGTCCAGTTGATGTAACGAACAGATTCAGTGCAAATGTGTAAACAGTTTCATGTTATAACCAAATTGTAAAAACTTTCTTATAGCAACTTTTTACGGCTATTAAAATGACGTGCGTGTTTTATTCACTTTTACACAATGTTTAAAAGTGAATTTGGTGTGGGAAAACAAAAACGAAACGTTCCTGAAATAAAACACGCACGTCATTTTAATAGCCGTAAAAAGTTGCTATAAGAAAGTTTTTACAATTTGGTTATAACAAAAACGGTGGAAAACAAAAACGAAACGTTCCTGAAATAAAACACGCACGTCATTTTAATAGCCGTAAAAAGTTGCTATAAGAAAGTTTTTACAATTTGGTTATAACATGAAACTGTTTACACTTTTTGCACTGAATCTGTTCGTTACATCAACTGGACGCCTGCAATTGTAAATGTGAAGTTACACTAATTTAAATTGTTACGTCACAAACTTGAACTCAGTTTAACTTAGTGCAGTACAACCGAATAAACAGTAGGTTTGTTCTATTTCTATTTTTTTTTTTGCTTCAAATCAATAAATTATACATCCAAAACAAAAACCACAAAGAGAAAACACAGAAGCTGGTAGTGGGTAAATAATGAAAGGCAACATTTACAATTTACTTTGAGGAAGGATAATTTCGTTCGGCATTGAAACCGGGAGAAAGATAATCAATCGATCGATAGACATTAACAATTCACCGCAAAAGTCAATATTAATAATGGGAAAAAAGTCGAGGTCGTAGACCGCGCGATCGTAACATTGGAAACAGTTCGCGCTTTGACATAAAAACGATTGACAAACACTATATTTTTTTTTGTAAATGATGCTATCTGCAGGTAATTACAAGTAGAAATTTTCCGTGTCTGCTGATAAGGAAAATGTAGTAATTAGAATATTTTGTTAATGCTTTATTGCTGTAATAATAAAAACATGTGCTTATAAAGTTTGATATTTTTAATGCTTTTCTGAGAAGAATATTAGACTTAATATGAATTTTCAAGGAATTACAGTCCCTTGTTAGGGATAAATTCCAACATTATTATATTTTTAAGAAATAGGACAGGTTGACAAACTTACATTAAGGTAAGGTTGGATAATATACTGCAAATGAGAACAAATTAATGTTTTTTTTTATTTTTTAATATTTTATTAAACCAAAAAATCAATTACTGTGCGATCGTTTAAATGATTATTTAGAGTAAGCGTCATTTTTTTTAAGCGGTTGCCTAGAGTGCTAATTGAATGATGGAATATATTTGAGGTTATGGTAAACTATGTGTTAACAGTCAATAATGCCAATCTACTTTGAAATTCAAAACCAAAGAATATATATGAGGTTATTGTAAACTATGTGTTAACAGTCAGTAATGACAATCTACTTTAAAATTCAAAGCCTACTCTAAATCGTGTGTTAAACGATCGCACGGTATTTGCAGCACCGCAGTAAGGGTGGCGGGGGTAAGGGCCCCAGGCGCACCTAACTGAAGGGCGCTGACGGCGCCAAAATATTTATTAAAAATATATTATCTATAGCATACAGACAGAGAGCTTTTAGAGTTGACTTAATAATTAAAGCGTGCCATATGTAAAAAGTCGTAAGTGCCAATTTTTTAAGTAATGCGTTTTATATACGGAATATGTTCTAAATAACATGCTTTACTTGTACCAAGGGTAGACAATGCTTATGGGAGAACTGGATTCCGAGTTTTCGAGGATAGAAAAGGAGAGACTGTGGTAGGGAAGTGGGTCCATCTACTAATGAATAGAGTAAAGGTAGAAAGAAGTATTCTAGAGAAAACTGCTCCGGTTGCGTCTACACACACGCACACAAACGCGCTCGCTCTTATTTCGTCGTGTAATTTGATCCCGTATACACCACTTGTACGATGATAAATTTGATGACCTTCAGAAAAAATAAACTGTTCCGAAACATTTCTTTTATTTTCAGATTTCCAGCGTGTTCAAAATTATGGACTTTGGGAATCAGATATATTTAAAAAGCTCCTAAATAAACCTAAAATGTAACTAAAAATCAAAAAATAAAATTCAATGAGTTTACATTAAAGAATTCATTTGATATTATTTTTATCTTGATTGTTTTTTTTTTCTTCATAAATTCAATTAAAACTTTGGTATGTACCAAATTTGGCAAATAATTTATATTATTGATTAGTTATACAGACAGTTTTTTAAGTATAAATAACTCAATATACAGAATACACTGTACATTTTTCTGGGCTTTTCTAAACTCGAAATTTTATTTCATGCGCCCCGCGCACATAACACTGATTTTACGTGAAGTTCAAATATACTTAAATTTCACAATATTTTAGTGTTTTATACGCGTGGCGCATGAAGTAAAATTTCGAGTTTAGAAAAGCCCCGAAAATTTGTCTCGGGTCGCTGCGCGACCCTCGACAAATTTTCACGGGGCTTTTCTAAACTCGAAATTTTACTTCATGCTTAGTCTGGGAGAGGAAAACACTCGTTTAAAGCATCAAATTGAACTCATTTAAAAACACAACGAATATCTACAGATTTAAAGAAAATAAGGTGAATTTGAAATATGTATACTTTAACGGAAAACTTCCTGTATATGAACTGTGGTAGACGAATAATAAAATTTATTATCACCACAAAAAGTCTATTCGATAATATTTCTTTTATTTTGAGATTTCAAGCGTGTTCCAAATTATGGAATTCGGGAATATATTTTATAAAAACAAATTTACAATTAAATTAACAATTCTAACATATATTTTCAACGTATTTAGTTATTTTATATATTTTTAATAAAAAAATTGTTAAAATTATTAGATTAATAGATTGTTTCAAATATTCATAATTTGTATAAATAAACAAAGTCATTTTACAATGAAAAAATGTAAAATATATTTCCAACATTTTTAGTTATTATATATATTTTTAATAAAAACGTCTTTAAAAATTAATAGATTTTTAATATATTTATGTTATTAAACATTTTTTATGTAAAAGTTAGATAAATACAAAAATCTTTTTACAATGAAAAAATCAATTTGAAAAATGTTTGATGGGTATTTTAATTGGAATTGATAATAAAAAAACAAAAATTATTTCAATAAAATAGATAAATTATTTACGAATACACAAAACTAAAAACATAGCAATATAGATTCATATAAACATTCATATATACAAAAAACTAACAAACATTAAAAAACTATATTAAATATACATATAACTGTTTTCTTATTTATTAACGATATTTTAGAAGCAGTTTTTTCGTTTCTTTTTATTCAGTAATAATTATACAGAATTGATCGAAGTGTAACACAAAATCAACAGAATATATTTTAAATAAAAAGCCAACAAATCAACACCTCATCATTTGCTTGTTTAATTTCATGACACTCCGGTTTTTAAAAATGCAATAAATAGCAAAGCTCGGTGTATATATTTTACTCTAACCAAATGAATATCATAATTTCCCTGAAATAATTAGGGAAGATAATATTTTAATTTTGAGAAATTAACATTAAAAATGCTACGTTCCGTTTCATCCATTTACACTCTGAATAACGTGTATGAATATCGAATTAACTCTTTTCCTTGACTATTTTCTTTTTGGACAATATTCATTATTTTAGTGGGGATAGCTTTATAGAAGGGATGAAAAATCAAATTCTTCGAAGTGATCTATCTGTTTTTACTTATTTGTAGGCATTTTTTCGACCACGTTTTTATTATGGTGTATACCCTCAAGTATTGCGCGACCAGAACAATACCACTGCAACTTACAGATAATCCCCAACCTTCTAAAAACCATAAATATTTTGGGATTTAAAAAGATTATTTACTGTTGACACATTTAATCCGTATCCGCAGAATCCAATTCGGTAATTTCTTATCATGTTTTTCACTAACCGATATTTTAGCTAGACACTTTTTGATCGGGTTTTCTTAAATCATTTTGAATTATTTTTACTTACCTATTTAGTCAGTAACATAATCCGATCGGTACCTTTTGTAAATGTAATCTGACTAAGAATAAAACCATTGAAATAATTGAATTAACCTGACATACAAAACATTGTAAACTGGAAATAGAGTATTCAATAATTTTTGCAATTACACTTCTCAGAGAAAATCTATTATACTTATTCTATTAAAAGACATCTTGTTGTTTTCTAAATGTTTTTGATTATCATCACTTAACGAGACTTTTCAACATATTTCAATATTTGAGCCAATTATCTCAAATATTATCGATAACATTTGTTTCTGATTCCTGGGACCCTAAAACGTATATTTCCGTACAAAAAAAGGTAGCCATGAGGTCGGTAACAATTATTAAAATGTAAAATTTATAATGTTATTAATGTGACTAATTATTTGATTTAACAAGTTTGTTTGTTTCGCAGTTTTTGATAATATTCTCAATTATAAAGTTTCATGATTTTTATATAATTTGTACTTTCTCTATATAACATTTCGTGTATCTCGGGAAGTATTGAGAATATCGAAAAATATTTCTGCTTATTCTTTTTTAAATTATCCCCATGCAGCCGCACGACGATTGCCATAAATTTTAATCCAAAAATTAGGTAACATTTTAGTGCCCGCTGAGTGTTGTCGGAAAAGTACAAGTTGATCATGTAACAATCGTTCAAAGTAAACGGATAATTAAAGTAGTCAGTGCAAAAACCACAAATTTCTGAAACTGTTAATATTTATTAAAAGTATGGTTCATTTAATAAAATACGCATCGTGATTAAAATATATACTGAGTCTATTTTGGGATCTGATTTTTTTCTTTTGCAGAATAAACACTCATGTTGAATTGAATTATTGCTTTGTGTTTTAATAAATTTGATGCGAAACACTGACTTTTCGTAGCAACTACTGTTTTGACGATTTTATTTTCGTATAATCGTTCACTATTTTCAAGTAATATTTCAAATGAAACTGAGGAGAACTCAAAAATAATACCTCGAAAATACTGCTAGTAGGTAAAGAAATGATTTTAATTTTATTGTAATCGTTTTGGTTTAATAAGCGATACAAACTCAAATTCCAATTACATTGGAAATCTTTACGTGAAACATACAATGCGCCTTGAAACGGGACACATAGTATATTTAAAACTATTTTAACCCATTAACGGCCAAGCAATTTTAACTCTAAAAGTTAATTTTAATTAAAATTCTACACTTCTTTTTATGATTTCTATGAATGACTTATTGCATTACATACTGTGATTTCTGTCTTTAAATACACATAATGTATACGTGAATTTAATAAAAAGTTAAAAATCATAAATAGTTTATTATTATTATTATATTAAAGTGATAATGGATTTTCAAAAAATTAGTGCCTCAACAATGTAATGTATACGCTGTCAATGTTCAGGCATGCGTCGATTTTATTTAAAAACGTGCAATATGAAGTTTAGAACGAGTGTATCCACTCCCAGACTAAGCATGAAGTAAAATTTCGAGTTTAGAAAAGCCTGAAAATTTGGCTCGGGCGCGTAGCGAAGCGGAGCGACCGAGCCAAATTAGGCTTTTCTAAACTCGAAATTTTACTTCATGCGCCACGCGTATAAAACATTGTAATATTGTGAAGTATTTATAATACACTTTAAATAACAAAATATTTAAATTTTTCTTGGTACATTTTCAATTCAGGTCAAATAATATAATATATCAAATAAACTTATTTAGTAACTTAATTATAAAAAAAAAATAATGTTGCTTGTATGCATCAACGGCGCTTAATGGGTTAAAAACTTCAAACGGTAATAATTCAAAAACTAAAAAAAAAATGACAACTGCATTTTGCACTGACCCCTTTAATTAAAAAAGAAACCCTTATCGATCAGTAGATTTGATCTGATCAATAGGATTGATCTGATTAGTTAATAAAATGATAAGTTGATGTATTCGTTTTACTTTTTATCAAAAGTTAAATAGTTTTGAATTTTAAGTTTTTTGTACAAAATAAATAATACTTAATGAATTTTACTACGTTACATAATATATCATAAAATCTATTCTCTAATAACGCAGAAAATAAAATTGTAGAAGGAAACGCATGAATGAATGTAACACGCATCCTTAGCTCGTTAAAAGAAAAAAAAAACGTGTTTTCAAGATTGAAAAATCAACATCTGGAATATGATACAACGAGAAGCGCGGAATAGAGGGAGAAAGAAATTGTCTCTCCCTCACTCTCTCTCTGAGACTTGATTTCGCGACATCTGGAGTAAAATAGTCGTAACCGACCGACCGCAGGAAGCCAGACTGGTGTATATAGGCAGCCATATACCAATTTGGCATCCAGCGCTCTGCTCCCATTCGCGTGTACCCAATGGGGGACTGGCTAACTGGATATATATGAACAGTGCTTGTACAATAAATGCCGGGGCGATAGTGCTACTACAAGTGGCAGAAATAGGGACTCAATTATCAACACGTCATAAGTGCCATAGTACTTTCATACACATTATATGTTTCTCCTGTAAAATTTGTCATTTAGTACTTACGACCTTTTGTATATGGCACGCTCCAATTCATGAATTATTTATAGTTTTCCAAACAAGATTACTTTAAAATATTACGATCTTTATACTGAACCTTAACTTAAGGTAAGGAGTAAGTTCTTTGTTATCTACAAATTGTCCCACACCAGTAATTCTTTGCCATCTACAAATTGTCCAACATCTTAAAACGTGTGTGTTCTTAATTATCTAAAAATTGTCCAATACTTGCTGAATTAGTGTTTCGTACGCGTGGCGCATGAAGTACAATATAAAGTTTAAAAAAGATTGAGTTTGGACGCTACGGGTCTATCCAAACGCTCAAGCTTACTTACTTCATGCTTAAGCTGGGAGTGGAGAACACTCGTATACAAATACTTAAAACGCTTGAATTTGAGGTTTTTTGGCGCGTAACGTGGGGCCAGGCTAACGCTGTGGCCCCTAGTTGGACGCCATAAGTGACAACATTTTGACCATCTATGCTTGGTCTAGATATATTGTTTAAACAATTAGTGAAGACATTTGGAAAATAAAATAGGATTTTTAAGAGATATGATTGTTTTAATATTTGGTATGAACGGTGCTATACGCGGGACAGCAATATATTATTTAAATAATTAACAAATGAGAGTGACAACATTTTGACCATCTATGCTTAGTCTAGATATATTGTTTAAATAATTAGTGAAGAAATTTGTAAAATAAAATAGGATTTTTAAGAGATATGATTTTTTTAATATTTGGTATGAACGGTGCTATACGCGAGACAGCAATATATTATATAAATAATTAACAAATCAGAGTGACAACATTTTGACCATCTATGCTTGGTCTAGATATATTGTTTAAACAACTAGTGAAGAAATTTGTAAAATAAAATAGGATTTTTAAGAGATATGATTTTTTTAATATTTGGTATGAACGGTGCTATACGCGGGACAGCAATATATTATTTAAATAATTAACAAAGAGTGACAACATTTTGACCATCTATGCTTGGTATAGATATATTCTTTAAACAATTAGTGAAGAAATTTGTAAAATAAAATAGGATTTTTAAGAGATATGATTGTTTTAATATTTGGTATGAACGGTGCTATACGCGGGACAGCAATATATTATTTAAATAATTAACAAATGAGAGTGACAACATTTTGACCATCTATGCTTAGTCTAGATATATTGTTTAAATAATTAGTGAAGAAATTTGTAAAATAAAATAGGATTTTTAAGAGATATGATTTTTTTAATATTTGGTATGAACGGTGCTATACGCGGGACAGCAATACATTATATAAATAATTAACAAATAAGAGTGACAACATTTTGACCATCTATGCTCGGTCTAGATATATTGTTTAAACAATTAGTGAAGAAATTTGGAAAATAAAATAGGATTTTTAAGAGATATGTTTTTTTTAATATTTGGTATGAACGGTGCTATACGCGGGACAGCAATATATTATATAAATAATTAACAAATAAGAGTGACAACATTTTGACCATCTATGCTCGGTCTAGATATATTGTTTAAACAATTAGTGAAGAAATTTGGAAAATAAAATAGGATTTTTAAGAGATATGATTTTTTTAATATTTGGTATGAACGGTGCTATACGCGGGACGGCAATATATTATATAAATAATTAACAAATAAGAGTGACAACATTTTGACCATCTATGCTCGGTCTAGATATATTGTTTAAACAATTAGTGAAGAAATTTGGAAAATAAAATAGGATTTTTAAGAGATATGATTTTTTTAATATTTGGTATGAACGGTGCTATACGCGGGACGGCAATATATTATATAAATAATTAACAAATAAGAGTGACAACATTTTGACCATCTATGCTCGGTCTAGATATATTGTTTAAACAATTAGTGAAGAAATTTGGAAAATAAAATAGGATTTTTAAGAGATATGATTTTTTTAATATTTGGTATGAACGGTGCTATACGCGGGACGGCAATATATTATATAAATAATTAACAAATAAGAGTGACAACATTTTGACCATCTATGCTCGGTCTAGATATATTGTTTAAACAAATAGTGAAGAAATTTGGAAAATAAAATAGGATTTTTAAGAGATATGATTTTTTTAATATTTGGTATGAACGGTGCTATACGCGGGACAGCAATATATTATTTAAATAATTAACAAATGAGAGTGACAACATTTTGACCATCTATGCTTAGTCTAGATATATTGTTTAAATAATTAGTGAAGAAATTTGTAAAATAAAATAGGATTTTTAAGAGATATGGTTATTTTAATATTTGGTATGAGCGGTGCTATACGCGGGACAGCAATATATTATATAAATAATTAACAAATAAGAGTGACAACATTTTGACCATCTATGCTCGGTCTAGATATATTCTTTAAACAATTAGTGAAGAAATTTGGAAAATAAAATAGGAGTTTTTAGAGATATGATTTTTTTAATATTTGGTATGAAAGGTGACATACACGGGACAGCAATATATTGTTTAAATAAAGAACAATTAAGAGTTACAACATTCTGGTTATTTATACTCGCTCTATGTATATTGTTTAATCAATTATTGAAGAAATTTTGAAAATAAAATATGTGGGTTGGGAGTTATGAAATTTTGAAAATCTGGGGAATCTGTTCTATAATTCGTGTGATGGTGGAGGCGCCAAAATCCGTGGCTGGAAAATCCGTGGCTATCTTCACATCGGTTAGTTTAGGTGTGTAACATTAGTTTAACAAGTATTTTTAACTCCTTGATTAAGCATAAAGTAAATAAGCAAAGATATTTTAATAGTTTTACGAAGTGTATTATAACATATCTCTCTTTTACATTGTTTTCCTATAATTTTACCTCACTTTCACTCACTGGACATTTATATTAACAGTTGTTCGTGTTCGTCCGGGTCGGTTGAATTTTTTTTCTTTATATAAAGAACTTCCTGTTGTAATATTATTATATTTTAAACTTATTGTGACATACCTGTATACCCCGTAATGTTTTCCGCTGGCCCTGTCGCCGCAGATTGAGCAGAGATGTTTGGAACCGCTGAGGGGATGATTCGGGGGATACGGCGATCCGGCGCTTTTGTTTTGGCCCGCGCCGGGGCTGAGAATACTGGCGTGCCCCAGTGTGAATGAGCCGGGGCTGTTGGGCCCCCCCTGGGGGCTGAACTGGCCGGAAGTGATCAGGGTGGCCGTGTCCGGTTTCATATCCAACGGCGATTGAGGACCCATCGAACCCATCGATAGGTTCTGGTCCAGAGTTAGACCTATAACAATAATAAAAAACAATATTTAAGACAAAGTTTTAAACAAAATGTATTGTAATTTTTTGGAAAATTAAATAAATAAATTCACTATGTACAGGGAGACCCGAACTCGATGTTTTTGTAGGGTACCTCGGTAACCCGAATAGTTAGACAAAATCTGATATAAACGTCATGACCTCTGTTTCTGATAAAATAACAATGGCATTAACGGATCATGGCTCATTGCGACAGATTGAAGTTGGGTTAATCGTAAAACGACTTAAAAATACCTACTTTTTAAAACACTTTTCGCAATAATAATTTATCAAACAAATCAATAAAATTGAAACGTCAGTGTTATTTTAAAATGTTTAATTATTAACCTGAAAAAAAATCAACTTTTTTCGCTCCACGGGTTTTTTTTATCACCCTCCAAAAACAGGGGCCAACATTTTTGAAACGGACATTAGTTTCGACTTAGAGTCATTCTCAAAATCGGAAATAGTTGGAATTACAAACCAAAATATTAGTGAAATTTAACCAAGTGTTTTCTTTTTAAATCATAGTTAAAAATGTTTCAACACGTGAAGGATGAGAAACTTATTCAATCTTTATCTTGAATAAGTTTCTCATCTTTTAATAAAAAAATAAATAATCGAACGCCTGGAGCAATTTGCTCCCTGACTAGTAAATTTCTACGAATTCATCCTACACTTATCAAAACGCATGGATCTTTGTTTTTTCGTGTGGCATTGAATTGTCTGGAAACAAAATATATCGACTAATCAAGCGCACCTCCAAAATTTTTTATTCAGCTACATTAACCAAAACGTAATTGTTGTTAATCGTGCATTTACGACCCAATTAATTGTTACTAAATAGGTCTTGACATTTATGGCGAGTATCAAGTTCAGACGAATCATAAACAATTTATTCCAGATATTAAAAGCCGCCATAAATTTATATTAATGCACGCATTAAATTTTCTTCCTCCGACTCTGCACGGTTTGATTACGTTCTCTTTTTTTTCATTCGCGAACTTTCAAAAATTCGGCAATCTCTTGTCCTTCAGCATATCTGAGATTATATTTTATAGATTGATTCAATGAAATTTAATTCAAATATTAATAATTAGTAAAAATGTATACCGGGTGTTGATTTGGCCGACACAACATACGAAATCGCATGTTAATTTTAAAGTGTTCAAATATTGGCTTCTCTATTTATTTTAGAGACAAAATGTATTTCACTTTTTTGTAGAGGGAAAAATTCTAAATTTATTAATGTTCACACTTAACACTTTACGTTTTTTGAGTTAAAATAATTAAGAAAAAATAATGTGATTTTATAAAAATAATGACATACCATGGAATTAATACAGCAATTGCGGATATTCCCTGTTTTTTAAAAGCTTAATTCAAAGCTTTAAACAAATGTTTTCCACTCCCAGACTAAGCATGAAGTAAAATTTCGAGTTTAGAAAATCCCCGTGAAAATTTTCTGGGCTTTTCTAAACTCGAAATTTTACTTCATGCGCCACGTATATAAAACACTATAATATTGACAAATTTATGTATATTTGAACTTCACTTAAAATCTCTGTTATACGCGTGGCGCATGAAGTAAAATTTCGAGTTTAGAAAAGCCCAGAAAATTTGTCTCGGGTCGCTGCGCGACCCGAGACAAATTTTCACGGGGCTTTTCTAAACTCGAAATTTTACTTCATGCTTAGTCTGGGAGTGGAAAACACTCGTTTAAAGCTTCAAATTAAACTCTTTTAAAAATCAACGAATGTCAGAAAATTAACAGCTAAAATAATTAAGAAAAAGCAATGTGATTTTATAAAAATAATGACATTTTTCTTGTATAGTGTAAATCATTTCGAAAACATTTACTTTAATCAATTGACTACGATATCTTTTGCCATTTTTACATCCGCAGTTGTTTCAATTCCATGGCATGTCATTATTTTTATAAAATCACATTATTTTTTCTTAATTATTTTAACTTAGAGAAACGTAAAGTAATAAACGTTAACACGAATGAATTCAGAACTTTTCCCTTTACAAAAAAGTAAATACATTTTGTTTCTAAAACAAATAGGGGAGCCAAAATTTAAAAATTTCAAAATTTACATGGGATTTCCTACGTTGCGTCCGCCAAGTCACCCGGTAGATGGATTCGATAAAAATAAATTAAAATAATAATAATAATAATAATAATATTTATTACCCAACAGGACATCCCAATTACAGAGTAATATTACAAAAGTAAAAATTTTTAAAATAATATATATAAACAAAACAAAATAAAATTACAAAAATAAAGATAAAGATCACGTGATTCTATTTAAACAAAATATATTAAATATTTAGAAATTATAATAATAAAATAATGGCAAAATAACTAAGAAATAACAATAGTTAGTCTATGCAGCCGTTTGTTGTTATTAATATCAAGTACCAGAAATTATGTTCTTGAATTCACGTAAGTCCAAGTGAAAAATATCACAATGAGTGGCAAATATGTTGTGATACACACAAATGCGACGCACGGGGGACAGTTCCAAGACATTAGTTTGAGCTTTTTGAACATAAAAGCTGGTACAATGACGTGTCGAGAGTCTAGGTACATAAAAATGTATCCTTTGCAAAAGTTCCGAACAATCAACTGAATTATGTAGTAACTTAAACAAGAAGATTTGACCGTGAATATTCCTACGTTCGACCAAAGTAACTGCATCAAACTCTTCTAAAAGTAATTCATGACTGAAACCTTGAGGGGAGTAGGTACCATGCATTTTATACCACAAGTATTTATAAAATTTACGTTGAATATTCTCGACCGATTGAATAGATGAAATATAAATTGGATTCCGAACAATTGAGCCATATTCTAGAATCGATCTCACATATGAGTTATACAACGTTTTTAAACAATTAATATTATTAAATGATCTAGTATTACGTATGATGAATCCAAGAGCTCTGTTAGCTTTTAAGATAATAGCGCTGTAATGATGTTTAAACGTAAAAAGCGAATCATAGGTTATCCCTAGATCTTTGAATACATAGAGCCTTTCAATTGACTGATTATCAACAGTATATGTATATATGATCGGATTTCTTTTACGCGAATAAGTCACAACTTTGCATTTGGCTACATTAAGATAAAGGTTATTAGTTTGGCACCATGTACAAAGTATGTCAAGCATGTTTTGTAATTGCGAACAAGATAAAGAGTCATAGATAGTTGAAAACAATTTAAGATCATCGGCAAATAATAAAAAAAATATTAAAATATTAATAATTAGTAATAATTTATGGATATATTCAATAATCTCTTATCCTTTAGTAAATCTGACATTATATTTTTTTATATAGATTCAATAACATTTATCAGTTATAATTTATAAAAATATTCAATAATCTCGCCTTAAGCAAATCTGAGATTATATTTTTTAGATAGATTCACTAGAATTTAATTCAAATATTATTATTTAGTAAAAATGTATAAATATATTCAATAAAAATACATTAAAATATTAATAATTAGTAACAATTTATGGATATATTCAATAATCTCTTGTCCTTTAGTAAATCTGAGATTATATTTCTTTAGATAGATTTAATAACATTTAATTCAGTTATAATTTATAAATATATTCAATAATCTCGTCCTTCAGCAAATCAGATTATATTTTTTAAATAGATTCAATAGAATTTAATTTAAATATTTTTTAGTAAAAATGTATAGATATATTCAATAAAAATAAATTCAAATATTAATAATTAGTAATAATTTATAGATATATTCAATAATCTCTTGTCCTTCAGCTAATCTAAGATTATATTTTTTTAGAGAGATTCAATAGATTTAATTTAAATATTATTAATTAGTAAAAATGTAAAGATAGATTTCATAAAAACAAATTCAAATATTAATACTAAGTAATAATTTATAGATATATTCAATAATCCCTAGTCCTTCAGCAAATCTGAGATTATATTTGTTAGATAGATTGAGTATACATATCCCAATAATTACAGCGTTTTTTTAATTTGCGGGAATTCGTTGTTTCAAAGCGGTTAATTTAAGGCTTTAAACGAGTGTTTTGCACTCCCAGACTAAGCATGAAGTAAAATTTCGAGTTTAGAAAAGCCTAAGAATTTGGATTGGCCGCGTAGCGAAGCGGAGCGGCCAATCCAAATTAGGCTTTTCTAAACTCGAAATTTTACTTCATGCGCCACGCTTAAAAACACTGATTTACAGTGAAGTTAAAAAAACACACACATACAATAACGAATATAAGCAACCTAATATACGTTTTAGTTATTGGGTTGAGTATAATCACTGTTTGAAACAATTTGCTCAGCGAAGAATTTGACTCCTTTAATTCATATCTACATATTAAATTGCTAAAGCAATTCAATAATCTCTTGTCTTTCAGCATATCTGAGATTATATTTTTTTAGAGAGATTTAATAGATTTAATTTAAATATTATTAATTAGTAAAAATATATAGATAGATTTAATAAAAACAAATTCTAATATTAATACTTAGTAATAATTTATAGATGTATTCAATAATCCCTCGTCCTTCAGTAAATCTGAGATTATATTTGTTAGATAGATTGAGTATACATATCCCGATAATTACAGAGTTTTTTTAAATTTAGGAAAATTCGTTGTTTCAAAGCGGTTAATTTAAGGCTTTAAACGAGTGTTTTCCACTCCCAGACTAAGCATGAAGTAAAATTTAGAGTTTAGAAAAGCCTAAGAATTTGGATTGGCCGCGTAGCGAAGCGGAGCGGCCAATCCAAATTAGGCTTTTCTAAACTCGAAATTTTACTTCATGCGCCACGCTTAAAAACACTGATTTACAGTGAAGTTAAAAAAACGCACACATACAACAACGATTATAAGCAACCTAATATACGTTTTAGTTATTGGGTTGCCTATAATCACTGTTTTAAACAATTTGTTCAGCGAAGAATTTGACTCACGTTTTATTCATATCTACATATTGGATTGCTAAAGCAATTCAAAAATCTCTTCTCCTTCAGAAAATCTGAGATTGTATTTTTTTAGAGAGATCCAATAGATTTAATTTAAATATTATTAATTCGTTAAAATGTATAGATATATATGTATATAAATATATCTATGTATAATACATGTAGGTACCTAAATATATTATACTAACAATTATAATTAAACTGAAAATTAAAAACTATGCCGAGCTATTAGCAAACTTAAACTTAAGTTATGGATAGATTCAATAAAATAAATTCAAATATTAATAACACTGCACCACAAAAAAATATTTTTTTCGTGTTTTCTGCACCATATTAGTCAAATTATATTCATTTTATGCTAAAAAAATGAAAATGACAATGAAAATGTTTTATTAGCTCTAGTTTCTGTGATACATAGTAGGTATAACGTTATCGTTATCTTTTTACTTTTCTCTTGTATGCGAGTTCCGGAGCATCCCTACACACAAACCAACAGTAATCCGCTAGCATAGCTTCATTCCGACGACCCTGATATCTTCGTTCCATTACAGAAATATCCTGGTGGAACCTTTCCCCATGTTCATCACTAACAGCACCACAATTGCGAGGAAAGAAGTCTAGGTGGGAGTGGAGAAAATAGATCTTTAGGGACATGTTACATCCGAGTTGATGGTATTTTTCCAGGAGTATTTTTACTGACTGACTGACTGTAGTTTTCATCTCTTTTGTTTCCTAAAAATCCACGAATCACTCCCTTCAGAGCTTCCCAGGCTTCCTTTTCTTTCCCCTCCAAAACTTCGTCAAACGCAGGATCCCTAACAAGTTGACGAATTTGTGGCCCGACAAAAATACCCTCTCCAACCTTTGCATCACTTAGTTTCGGGAATTTGTCTCTCAAATACCTAAAAGCCTGTCCATCATTGTTCATACTTTTGACAAAATTCTTCATTAAACCCAATTTAATATGTAAGGGTGGAAGAAGAATATCTTTTGGGTCCACAAGTGGCTCGGCAAAGATATTCGTAAGTATTGAGATTTCTTGCAGGCCAGTCTGCTCTTATGTAATGTGAACTTCTGTCTCTACTATCCCACATACACAAAAAGCAGCAGTATTTGGTGTTAGTTTTGTCAGTTTACAGGTATGCCAAATGTCATATACAAAATTTTCAAAAAAATTAAAATTTACACCCTTAAGAAACAACATACAACTTTATCTCCTAAACAAGAGCTAATATGTAATTTTTAATGTCATGTTCGAATTCAGCGGGTGAAAATACATAAGTATTAGCTAATTTTGAGTCCGAAACATTTTCATTGTTGCGCAGTGTAATTAGTACTTAAAGATACATTTCATGTATTGATTTTTGTGTACAAATGAATAATATTTGTATTTATTTTTGCCTTTCAGAAAAAAATGTGAGAACAACAAATACTTTGCAGACCTTTCAACATTTTATTAAAAAAAAACAGATTTTTTTCCAAAAATATTATTTGTCTCATCAATATTCTGTACTTTTATTTCACATCTTAAACTCCACTTTTGGCAATTGTAGGTAAAAAAGATTAAAGAGCTGTTTTTGAATTTTACAATAAATCAGTGTTTTATACGCCTGGCGCATGAAGTAAAATTTCGAGTTAAGAAAAAGCTGAACATTTGGTTTGGTCGCGTAGCGCGTAGCGCTACGCGACCAAACCAAATGTTCAGGCTTTTCTAAACTCGAAATTTACTTCATACTTAATCAAGGATTGTACAACACTCGTTTAAATAATATTAAGGACTTGAATGAAAAGATATTAATTTTATTTAGCAGTTGAATGACGAATATGTAGAAGTGCAACTGAATGGTAGTAAATTTAGGTGACGCTAAACTTATGCAACCGAATGTACAGTTTAATGTTTTCCTTATAGAAAACAGTGCCCTCTACTTTAATTTTATTCTAACTCTGTCAATTTTATACAGTATTACATCGCTCTATTTCTTTCTTGAATAGTTGGATAATGAGTGTCCATAAACTATTGGCATCCCAGTAGGTTCCTACTTTAGAAACATACGTCGTAATTAAATTCAGCACTGTGACATTACCCAATAACATATAATTGAATGTATTTGTAAAATTACAAGTGGTATGATTATCATCGATAATATTCATGAGTGAAACCGAGCTGCAGATTCAACGAGCCCGAAGGGCGAGTTGGATGTGCTGCTCCGGTTTTATGAATGAATATTATCGATTATTAACTATACCACGAGTTATATTTGATGAGAGAATATAACGAATTTCTCTATATTTCTGTCTTGGAAACATCACCCCATCGCCCGGTTGACATTTTTAATTATCGAGATTTGACAAATAATTTTCGTAGCAACGACCAAAACAAGGTGATAGGATTCTATCACGGCTGTGATTTCCATCTATGAGAATAAGCGATTCTGATTGCATTGAATGTAGTCATGTGACGTTTAAGTTATATTCTCTAAGATATGTAATTTGTTTTTCAAAGCAACCGAGATGCCGACAGTTTATAAACACTCGTTATAAGTAGCATACAACTATACTAAGGAAATTGTAAAATACATTTCTGTAGTTGTGTATTACAAATTAAAACTTTACTAAGCACAAACTTTTCCAATACAATGTTGTATCGATTCCCACATGACATAGACATGAACTCTCCGTATATTTACAAAATTTAAGTAAACTGTAATTAACCATTTTTATCTAAAAGCCATCTCCAGATGCCATTACAAAATAAATGTGAATAAACTATCTTATTTCATATACGTTAAACGATAGGTATGGCGCCCAACTAGGGGCCACACGTTACGCGCCAAAATAACCTCAAATGCAAGCGTTTTAAGTATTTTTAAACGAGTGTTCTCCAATCCCAGCTTGAGGATGAAGTATAATTTTGAGTTTAGAAAAGCCTGAGCGTTTGGATTTAGACCCGTAGCGTCCAAGCTCAATCTTTTCTATTAAAATTTTATTTCATGCGCCACGCGTACGAAACACTAATTCAGTGTAAAGTTTTTAAATTTTACTTTCGCAGTTTATATTCCGACATGACGTAAATATGACTTTTCCGCATATTTACAAAATTCAAGTAATCTTTAATAAACCATTTTCATCTAAAAGCCATCTCCGAATGTCACAACATAATAAATGTTAATAAACAGTCTTATTAATATATCGTAGGTTCCTTAAAAAAAATCTCTAGAGTACCATGGAAAATATTCTAAGTTGGCAACTCTGAAAATATACAATATAATTATTATTATTGTTATATAATTATATTATAATTATTCAAACCATTTTCCTCTAAAAGCCATCTCCGAATGTCACAACATAATAAATGTTAATAAACAGTCTTATTAATATATCGTATGTTCCTTAAAAAAAAATCTCTAGAGTGCCATGGAAAATATTCTAAGTTGACAACTCTGAAAATATACAATATAATTATTATGTCTAACGTTTTATATGCCGATTCCTGAAGTGTGTACCCAACTTAAATATGAAAAAACATTAAATCATGGCACTTTTTTTATTGAACATATGATACGTTAAACGAGAATTTTAAAACTTCACTAAGTACTAACCACACTTCCATAAAGTTTTGGATATATTCCGACAAGACGTGAATATGACTTTTCCGTATATTTACAAAATTTTTAAAAACTGTAACAAATGTTAATGGAAACTGTCTTATTATTAATATACGTTAAAAGAGAATTTTAGAACTTCACTTTACTGGATATATTCCAACTTGACGCAAACACGACTTTTCCTTATATTTACAAAATTCAAGAAAAGTATAATAAATAATTTTCATTTAAATGGCATTTCCAGATGCCACTGCAAAATAAATGTTAATGTAACATTCGTTAAAGCCGAGTTTTAAAACTTCACTAGGCACTAAGTAACATGCTTAGAAGAGTTTTTTTTTCTGTCTTAACCCATTTTTATAAAATAAATTTGTGAAGAAAGGTTAACAATTATTTTTATTTAAATGTCTTAGCCCATTTACGGGCGAGCAATTATAGACTTGACTCTAAAATTTGATTTTAGGAAAATTCTGCACTTCTTTTTATGATTTGCATGAATGACTTATTACAACACATACTGGGAATTTATCTATTAAATATACAAAGTAAATTTTCAGGCATTCGTCGATTTTATGATAGTGTTCAATTTAATTTGAAGGTTCGAACGAGTGTTTCCACTCCCAGGTTAAGCATGAAGTAAAATTTCGAGTTTAGAAAAGCCTGAAAATTTGGTTTAGTCGCTCCGCGAAGCTTTTCTAAACTCGAAATTTTACTTCATGCGCCACGCGTATCAAACACTGAAATATTGTGAAGTTAAAAACACACTAAAAACAATTTTTTTATTGAGTAATAATCGAAACATTTAAAAAACAAAATATTTACATTTTTCTTGGCACATTCTCAAATCAGGTCAAATAACACAAAGAATCAAATGACCATATTTCGTAATTTTATTAATAAAAAATGAATAATGTTGCGTTATTGCACCAATGGCGTTTAATGGGTTAATGAAACAAGGTAAACTATTAAATTGAAAAGTAATCCATTTGCTTATCAAAAGAAAAAACCAATATTTATTATTTTTAATGATATCATTATTATGTTAATTAACAAACAATTAATAATGCTGCGTTGTTGCATTAATGGCGCTTAATGGGTTAATAAAACAAGGTAAACTATTAAATTGAAAAGTAATCCATTTGCGTATCAATAGAAAAAAAATCAATGTTTATTATTTTTAATGATATCATTAACACACAGACAGGATTCACTGATAAAGTGTGTCAATATTAATTAATCGGAGTAATATTTACTTTGTGACTGAAGCGCAAAAAAACGTGATTAATAAATTTAAATTGACTGCTCCTCAAGTCGAACAATAAAAAAAAATACATCCAATTAAAAGACGTAAACAACAATCGATTAATTATCGGCCCGTTTGCACATTATTAATTCGTCTGGAGGTTGTTTACGTCGGAATTCGGCAGACGTTCGCAAAAATCTCATTATTAAACAGTAAACAAGTGAATCAAATTTGTATGTAAAATAAAACAAAACTGATTAATTATAAAAACAATTTTATTTAAATTAAATGGATTCCGTTAATAAAGATAAAAATAAAATAAATCAAACAAGGAAAATATGTGGAGTATTAAAATATGATTTTCCAAGGTTATTAATTAAGTAGAAAACATAACACTGATTTCTACCTTATATCACAGTTTTAACTGTGATAAAAGGGAGAAAGTAGTGCCTATCTTTGTAACATTAAAAAAAATTATGTGCCAAAAACATGGCGACAATTGAGCCAAATATATTTTTCAAGTTCAACAAGTGTGCTATGAATAGAATATGTTTGAATATTAAAAGTGCGATTCTTTTCGCAATCTACAACAAGTTAGTCTTACAAAGACTATATCAAACACCCATTGAAGCAACTACTTCCCGAGCTAATACCCCGACGGAAATTGAATTATACATCAAGTGATTGCTGTTAATTAGGCCATCTATAGACGCGTTTCGAGATTTATCTCTCATCAGTATAGCTTTGCCGTTCCTTCTAAGCAATTTAACACCTTGAACTGGCGGCTACGTTACCTTGCGGTTCAAACATACGTATACATATGTTTGAATGTTGCAAATGAAGAAACATTGGGTCCGTTCATCAAAGACAACAGTTGGGAATTTACTGCTAACTGTTGGGGAGTGTCCTGATGACCGGATTGTTAATCGTGAATGTGTTTCTGATTTTTGCAATCGTACAAAATAGACCGACCGGAATACCGTTTATTAGATACCAACATACATCACAAACAAATCCAAACATGTTGAATGTTGAGCATTTTGATGTTGTATTGTGTGATCGTTTAAATTATGATTTAAAGTAGGCTGCATTTTTTAGTGCGGTTGCCCAGAATGCTAATTGAATGATGGAATAAATTTGAGGTTATGGTAAACTATATGTTAACAGTCAGTAGTGCCAATCTAATTTAAAATTCAAGGCCTACTCTAAATCCTGTTTTAAATTAATCATTCATTATTAATCTTATTATTTTTAGTTATCTAGTATTTGAAACTATCGGTTTGAACACTGTACATTATTATTGTATATTTCTCCTCACTTGAATAAAGAATTGAATTGAAATGATCGCATGGTACTTCAAAAACATTTTTGAATCTAATTTTTTCTGGTGTAATTCAACAATACAAAACTTCAACCTATTGCATTTTGGAAACTGTGTCTAAATTAGGTTTCTTAAGCGACCCTAACTCAATTAAATACGCTTTTTTTCTTTATGATTCAATTGTGTATTGACATACTAAACTTACTCTGCTTATCAATTGGTTAAAGACCATTTCACATAAAATCAGCGTTTTATACGCGCATGAAGTAACATTTCCAGTTTAGAAAGACCTAATTTGGGTACTTGAGGCTAGTTTTTGTATTATTTCGTTCCATAATTTCTAAAATTTAAAACAGTAGATATAACGATTTTTTACGAAGAAAACAATTCGCTCAACTAGTTTTTAACACAAAGAAGTATCGTATGTTAAAAAAAAACTGATTTTATCTTTATTTAAATTTATGTTGGCTACAAGCTTTAGGAATTGTCATATAAAACGTCAGACATAATAATTATAATGTATAATTTCAGAGTTGCCAACCTACAATATATGCCATAGCACTCTAGAGGTTTTATTTTATTGAACATACATCTGTGATTTTTTCAGATTTAAAATAAAACTAGATTTTAGGTGTAAATGTGCAGTTTTTGTAAATATATACTGCTAATCAATGGATTAATAAATTGCAAGTATTTATAAATTATTTTTGTGTGAATATTAATAATATTTAAATAACAAAAAGAAATGTGGAATAAATTTAGTTTGAGACAGTTTTTCATATCGTCATTATTTAAATAATTTTTTGTTGTATGTTTTAAACTTGACTTGAAAACTGTGTTTTGTACGCGTGGCGCATGAAGTAAAATTTCGAGTTTAGAAAAGCCCACAAAATTTGTCTCGGGTCGCTGCGCGACCCGAGACAAATTTTCACGGGGCTTTTCTAAACTCGAAATTTTACTTCATGCTTAGTCTGGAAGTGGAAAACACTCGTTTTATCATTAAAACAATTGATAATCAAAATCAGCGCCGTGCAACTCGAAAACTATTCGAGCTACAGAAAAGTGTGATTGATGGCGGATTTTAAGTATTTCTACAAATTTTATTTATAACATATTTAGATATACTTGTAAATAAAACACTTTTTACTTTGTTTAACCACTGTATTTTACACTTCATTTGTGACTGTAGTTTCGACTATCTAGTAGTCATTATCAAACTATATATATAAATTTAGGGAAGTAACGCCGTAAAATCTGAAGAATGAAGTAAACGGATGTGGGTATAATAACAGCTAGGGCTATAAGCAAACTCTTTTTTTAAATCCAACATTTCATATCATATCAAATTCAGACAGCTGTCAAAGTTTTAAATTTGCCGCCTTGGAGGGGACTTTCGGGTTGCTGACGTTTCGGTGTATTGAGAATATACCGAGGGATTGGCAATACTGTTGTGTTCCTCTTGCTGAGTGCGAGTCGGCGATGTAAGCTTAACCTACAATCTAATCTTGCCGCGCAATTAACCACGTGAAGCCGGCGACGCTTTTACACAATAGTTTTTAGAATGTTTGTGCTGTCCCCAGTAGATATAGTTTTTCTGTTTTACTCAATTTATGACCAATAGTGGTACTGTACTTTTGCACTAATGCACCAGTTTACTGGATAAAAATTCACGTTTCTGTAAGTAATTTTCAATGTAATGATAGGTTATGTGTTTTAAAAGTAAATACATTTTATAGTTTCCCTGATGAAGCCGACACAGTTGGCGAAATATTGGATTTGGAAAAAAGAGTTTGCTTATAACCCTACCCGTTATTATATCCACATCCGTTTACTTTATATAGAATGTTCAATAAAATAAAACCTCTAGAGTGCCATGGAATAAATTGTAGGTTGGCAACTCTGAAAATATACATTATAATTATTATGTCTGACGTTTAATATGACAATTCCTAAAGAGTGTAGGCAACTTAAATTTAAAAAAAGATTAAATCATGGCACTCGTAGAGTTTTTTTTTTATTGAACATACGATATATATATACAGGGTGTCCCATTAGTGCGTTCTCGGAGGATATCTCCGTTCTCGTTAAAGATAGAAAAATATTTTTCAGACCAAACTTATTTGACTTGAAGAGCTGCATAACATAAAATTATTTTGATGTATACAGGGTGTCCTATAAAAGCGGTACTGGAAGTAACATTATTTTTTAAAATGAAACACACCATATATTATTTTATTTTTAGATATTACTAACAATGCTACGTATATTTTATATAACATTGTATATACCTAAACCAAACATATTTCAGAATATTTACAATTCAATGAAAAAAGTTAGATATTTAGGTTATAAGATTTTAATTTATATATCAGTTATTAGTAACTTTAAAAATAATCGGTACAGTACTTTAATAATTTATACTAGTCGCTATTTTCAACCGAAGTCAATTTTAATTTTGAACTTACCTTGTACTAATTATAACCTGTCAATCTTAAGAAAATTAAAACAAAACAACTATTTTTTTTTTAAATGGCACACCTTATATTTTTATACGGCATATTATTCGTCTTTCAAAGAGCTTTAATTTTTATTAAGTATGTCCTATACTTATCTCTAATAGTTTTCAAGATATTACTGTTTTATGTGATTAGATTTACAATATTATTAAATGTATCAATGGTGCCAAGCATCTAAGGTGGCCGGCCAATAATTACCCATCTGTCATAAGC
This sequence comes from Philonthus cognatus, assembly GCA_932526585.2. Classification (NCBI taxonomy): domain Eukaryota; kingdom Metazoa; phylum Arthropoda; class Insecta; order Coleoptera; family Staphylinidae; genus Philonthus; species Philonthus cognatus. The sequence continues at coordinate 54,307,629 of OW052241.1, read as the reverse complement.
CGTAATTGAAGTATCGTTTTGTTTTATCTTTTGACAGACATACATTAATACTTTAATTTACTGCTGATTCAGTCATAAACTACTTCGAAATGAATTTTACAACAGAAGAATTAATAAATATGACATTTGTTTTGGGCGCTAGTGACGAAAATTGTTTTCTTGCAAGCAGAATATACGCTCAGAAATATAGTAATGCCGAACGCCATCCTCATGCTTCAGCATTTATTCGATTGAAGGAACGATTTCAAAATACTGGAAGTATTGATTATACACAGAATCTAAAACGAAGGAAAAGGACTACTAATCAAGAAAATGAATACGCAATTCTTCAGTCTATCGTTGAGAACCATTTTGTTTCATCCCGCCAATTGGAGCAGCAAATTGATATACCAAAAACTACAATAAATAAAATAACAAAGAAATGTAAGTTTCATCCCTACCACCTACAATTAGTCCAAGAGTTAAGTGACAACGACTTTTTGAATAGGCTTAACTTTTGTAATTGGGCGTTACATAAACGCGAACTGGAACCAAACTTTTTAAATCATATATTGTTTACGGATGAGGCCACATTTCATAAAAACGCATTTGTAAACAGGCATAATTTTCATTATTATTCTGACTATAATCCCAAACATATTATACCCATAGACCACCAACACAAGTGGTGAATCATTTCTAAATTTTCTTGGAAATGAATTTGAAAGATGGATCGACGAATTACCTCTTGCTATATTACAAAATATGTGGTTGCAATTAGATGGTGCTCCTCCATACTTCAGTCGACGGGTAAGGCAATATTTAAATGAACATTTTTCAAATAAATGGATTGGCAGAGGAGGGCCAATTGTATGGCCGGCAAGGTCACCTGATTTGATGAAACTTGATTTTTTCTTATGGGGTACTGTAAAAGAAAAGGTATATAAAATACCTGCAACGATAAAGGAAGATATGAAGTTGATGATTAGAAACGTTCTTCACAACATTAACATTGACGTGCTAGTTAAAGTGAACCAAAATTTTACACGAAGACTTCAAGTATGCCAAAATCAAAATGGAGGATATATTGAACACTTAATATAAATGTGCAATTTTTTCTTTCTTATTTTATGTTATAACATCTTGTGATTTATTTTTCTTTCTAAAAATTATTTTTTTGAACTCGCCGCCTCGAAAGTGACGTTTCCAACACCGTTTTGACAACTCGGAAGTCGCATTTCTAGTAATCAAAATTTATTATTTGACATAGAAACAAATATTAATAATATATTTCATTAGAATAGTTATTCACATAACTAGTGCGTCAGAATTTTTCTCGTGTTCACGCATTTGAAGGCACTCGCTCCTTCGTCGCTCGTGCTTTAAAAAAGCATTCACCCGGGAAAATTGTTTTCCCGCACTAGTTATGTAAATAACTATTCTAATAAAATATATTATCAATATTTGTTTCTATGTCAAATAATAAATTGTGATTACTCGATTATTTTTATTCCATGACCACAGTAGTTGCTTTAGATTTCAATAATTCCATAAAACAGTGATATCTCAAAAATTATTGAAGATAAGTATAGGACATACTTAATAAAAAGGAAAGCTCTTTGAAAGACGAATAATATGCCGTATAGAAATATAGGGTGTGCCTTTAAAAAAAAAACAAGTTTTTGTTTAAATTTTCTTAAGATTGACAGGTTTGAATTACTACAAGGTAAGTACAATATTAAAATTGACTTCGGCTGATGATAGCGTCTAGTATAATTTATTAAAGTACCACACCGATTATTTTTAAAATGACTAATAATTCAGACATAAATTAAAATCTGATAACCTAAATATCTAACTTTTTTCATTAAATTGTAAGTATTATGAAATATGTTAGGTTTAGGTATATGCAATGTTATATGAAATATATGTACAATTGTTAGTAATATCTAAAAATCAAATAATATATAGGGTGTTCCATTTAAAAAAAATTATGTTATTTCAGTACCGCTTTTATGGGACACCCTGTATACATCAAAATAATTTTACGTTATGCAGCTCTTCAAGTCAAGTAAGTTTGGCCTGAATGTTTTTTTCTATCTTTAACGAGAACGGAAATATCCTCCGAGAACGCGTTAATGGGACATCCTGTATAACTCTAACTATATTTTTATAAAACTTTTAGTTTGATAATGACTACTAGATAGTCGAAACTATAGTCAAAAATTAAGTGCAAAATAGCAAAGTGTGTTTAAGATGTACCACAAAGTGAACGCCACAACACAAAACAGATATTTAGATTTAATCAATATTTAAGGAAATATCAAGAAAAATCGAAAAAACACTCAAGGTAAACTACCACTTCCGGTTTCCACGTTTTCTTAATCTTTATTTACATTTTTATACTGCAACAAAAAGCTTAAGACAATACATATTTTTCAGAAGTGGTCTTAATCGACTCAAGGGACTTTAAAACGGATATTTCTGCTAACATTTTTGATTTGAAAATGTTCACGAAAACAATACTTTCCCTTTGTATTACATACGGAGAAAGTAAAAAAATATGTTAGGTTAGTTTTCTTCTTTGACTTTTTGAGATATTTTGATTGATCAAATTTATGTTTTGTCTGTCCATCATCTGTTTTGTCTGTCATGTTATGTTTTTTTTGTGAAAATGTCAACTTTCTAGCTGGTACTCTGAGCGTTTTTAAACTGGCACTAGCGTTACGAATCAGTAAGACGCTCACAACACTAGCCCTAACGTTTGAATTTCCCAGTAGCTAACAACGCTAGTCCTAACGTTAGACATCAGCCAAACGCTTGCAACGCTAGTCTTAGTTGGTCTAGCCCTAACGTTTAAATCTGCCAGTAGCTCACAACGCTAGTCCAGTCCTAACGTTTAAAATCAGCCAGACGCTTACAACGCTAGTCTAGCTAGCGTTTAAATTTTCCTGCAGCTAACAACGCTAGTCCTAACGTTAGACATCAGCCATCTGTGTTATAAACACAGAGTTAATAGCACTATCGTTGTGAGAGTCTGGCTGATAAAAAGTGTATATTTCTAGTGAATATGATAATGATAAATTACCTAAAGGTAAACCTGGTCCACCTAAACCAGCGATAGTCCTCCCCCAGCTCTGAGCTTGGGCACCCTGTATAATCGCCGTGACACTCATCATAGGCTTCTCCTTCTTCATCATTTTTCACACTCACAGAATTGCAAACAAACAAAAAAACACAAACTTAACAATCACTATATCCTATCTATCACAGCTCTGATTATCCTAATCACAAAACAGCACTCTTTGGAATCGCGCGAGCGGAGAGAGAGAAAAAACAAAAGGAACTGAATCAGGTTGGTCCGTGTTTACTTATCGGTTGTAGGTGACGGGCGATAAGTCGTTATCAGTTCGAAAAAGTAGTTGATGTTGGTGTTGGCGTAGGCCGACAGACATTGCGCGAGTCTGGAGCGGGAGTCGCGTGCGGCGTTAACGTCTGCTTCGGACCGAGTCCTGCACAATTCTGTCTGGCGCTGCGAGTGGCGCGAGAAAAACTGTCTGGTTTTCTAGTGTTTGTAATGCGAGTATGCGTGGAATCGAATGAGGGAATACGTAGTCGGCGGTGTTTTGTTCCTGGCTTCTGGCTAGACTGGGTGCAACTTTATCCTATCTGTCTGGTGATAGAATATCGTGATGATGATGAGAACGATTTTGTTTATGAATAACAAGCAGTAAACGAAAAATTGCAATTGCACGATAACACAATGATTTAATATCCACTAAATCTGGATGTTTTTAGTTTTTAACAACAGTGTATATTTAATTAATTTCTCACTTAACTCTTGGTGAAACATTTTTGAAGTATTAAAGGTTTCAAAATTGAATAAAAACACTTGGTTTGTTCACTTAATTTGTTTTATTACTTTCCGACTAGTTTCGGTCTTAGACAATTATCAAGGAATCACATTCCTTGATAATGGTCCACGACCAAAACTAGTCGGAAAGTAATAAAACAAATTAAGGGTTACCATACACTTTCCCGAATATATTTTCCCGAATGACCTTTTTCCCGAACGCCATATTTCCTAAAAATAGAAATCCCGAATCCCACTTCCCGAATCCAATTTCCCGAAAGGTATTGTTCCTGAATAAAATATAAACTATTTAGAACAGAATATCATCGTACGGTTTACACTTATAGCAGTCCACTTTCGAGGATAATGCGTTTTGCAAATTTGTTACAGCGTTTTGAAAATTTTGATTTATTTGCTGATTCTATAAATACTTTTAAACGTAATTTGCTGCGTACCAATTTAGAAAGTATTTTTACAAAACTCCATCACCTTAATATTTTTTGTTCCTCATTAATGTGCATAATGTACCTATTTTTAGGTAAATAGACTTTGGGTATTAGATATAAGTTATATTTTGTAATCATTGTATAAAATTGGAGATTTTCCGTTTTCGAAAGAAATAAATACAATAAATACAATTTTGAAACCTAAACAAATTAAGTGTTTTATTAAAGTGATATTATAGAGTTTTAACAAGTAACAGCCTCAACTAAACAGTAAATATAAGCTAAATTCTGACTTCAGTTTCTGGAAGTATTCACCTAAACTAGAAAAACCCTATTTGGGTTTTGATAGTTTAGTTCGGGAAAAACATCATTCGGGAAAGTTGATTCAGGAAAGTAGTATTCGGGAAAGTGTTTTCGGGAAATGTATTATTCAGGAAAAACGTAATTCGGGAAAAATATATTCGGGAAAATGTATTCGGGAAAATGGGCGGATACGCAAATTAAGTGAACAAACGAAGTTTCTTTTATTCAATTTTGAAACCTTTAAATCACAACAGTGGTTTTGAACGTTGCAAATCAGCAACTTACATAGCATTACGTTATGCGCCATGCAGATGCTCACAACGCTAGTCCTAGTGCTAAAAACGAACTCACAACACTAGTTCTAACATTGTGAATCAGCTGGGCGCTCACAACGCAAATACATATCAAGCACACGCTCACATCGCTAGTCATAACGTTATGATTAAGGCAGTCTACTGTTACGCATTGACCAGATACATAACGAATTAGCCAGACGCTTACCGCGCTAGTTCTGGCGTTTCGCATCAACCACAGGCTCACAACGCTAGTCCTAGCGTTATGAATTAGACAATCAACTGTTATGCATCACAATAAATCAGCCAGACGTGTACAACGCTAGTTCTAAAGTTACACATCATCCAGGCGCTCACAACGCTAGTCCTAGCGCTTCATACCAGTTAGATGCTCACAACACTAGTTCTAACGCTATAAAACAGATAAGCGTTCACAACGCTAGTTCTAGCGTTACGCATCAAGCACAAGCTTCCAATACTAGTTAAAGCGTTATGAGTCAGACAGACTACTAACACTCACAACGAATTAGTCAGGCGCTTACAACGCTACTTCTAGCATTACGCATCATCCAGATCCTCGCAACGCTAGTTCCAACCTTACAAATCAACCAAACGACCACAACGCTAGTCTTAAAAACTATAGTTTTGTATTTTAGTTGCGAAACTTAGAATATATTTTCTTCAACCATATAAATTTCAAATATTTTCCACAACAGTGCTCCTTTTAAGAGATGAAAAATGGCAGTTTCGGGTGCAATAAAATTGAATTTGCGAGATTATTTACGGCGCGGGTGAAATGCTCAAAAAGTAATGTTGTTTTCATACCAGCGTGAGGAATTTGTGCGTGTGTGTGTGTGTGTGTGTGTGCACTGTGCTCCCGATGATTTACTCCTGGACCGTGCCAAACGAATCCCACTGCATGTGCCATAAACCTTTTTTCGCATTAAAAAAAAATGTAAACACAATAACTTGCCAAAAAAAGTATTATTTTTAATCCCACAGAAGAAGAAATTATACGATAAATGTAAATTGAGCGCATTAAATCATATGTTCAACATGGCACTCGATTAATCCCAAATTTTCAACATTCTAAAAAAAAAAATAAAGTGAGCTACAGCAAACAGAATATAAGGTTGCCGCGTGCTAGCGATGCACAGTAAATTCGTATATGCAAAATCATTTCATAAAATGTGATCTTGATATGCGCAGTACATTCATATATGCTAGAACGGATCTGAATCAAATCTTCTGTCTGTCTTTCACCGCAGATAGAATATGTTGGTGTGATCTCGAGATGCGCAGTACATGCGTACACGAAAGAACGCGTTTGCATCAAACTTACTGTCTCTCTTTCACATCAGACAGAATATAACGATGTGATCTTGATATGCGCAGTACATTCATTCATATATGCAAGAACGCATCTAAATCAAATCTTCTGTCTTTCACCGCAGATAGAATATAATGATGTCATCTCGAGATGCGCAGTACATGCATACAGGAAAGAACGCGTTTAAATCAAACTTACTGTCTCTCTTTCACATCAGACAGAATTTAATATGATCTGATATGCGCAGTACATTCATTTATGCAAGAACGCGTCTGAATCAAATCTTCTGTCTCTTTTTCACCCCAAATAGAATATAATGATGTTATCTCGAGATGCGCAGTACAATCAAATACGCAAGAACGCGTCGGAATCAAACTGTCTGCCTCTCTTTCACATCTTGATATGCGCAGTATATTCATATATGCAAGAACGCATCTGAATCAAATCTTCTGTCTGTCTTTCACCGCAGATAAAATATTATGAATTTATCTCGAGATACGCAGTACATTCATACAGAGATTTTTTTTCTTTTAAGTAGATATACATATCACATCCCCCGATGCAAATGGTCAGTCATTCGTTGTGTTTTATAAGTGTTCAATTTGAAACTTCTAACGAGTGTTTCCACTCCCAGACTAAGAAGTATTGATTAGTGTTGTTTTATTGAGGGAGAAAGTTCTATGAGATTAAAACATAATGTCAATTTTGATACAAGTTAAAGAAGAGGCAGTCGTTTTATGGCATAATAATGCAAATAGTCAACAAACAATTGACACAGTAACGTCACAATAACCAAGGACATTCAATTATGTCACGTAAAGTCAAAATGTCAAGATGGCCAAAAGATGGGTTACGTTAGAAAAATAACGTTTCTATCGTTGCAACTTGTCATCAAACCTAACTTAATTTTACTAAATTATAAGCAAACAAAATTGTCAGAAGTGTCCTAAAATATCATAGTCAAAATTGTCATTTTGTTTTGCAAATAGCAATACATTCCCAAAAAAACGTCAATTTTATTCTAATCAAGGTCGTTTTGTTTTAAGAATTTGATATTTTCAATGATACAAATATTATTTAAAAAATGACAAATTGTGTTAAAACGGCAAATTATCTCACTATAATAAACAGAGAGTTATATGCCGAGAATGTCAATTTTTGACATAAATGTCAAATTACTTCATTATGTAATATAGAAAACTAATTTTTTTGTGTTTACAATAAAATGAAATTGTCAATAGTTCACGGGAAAATGTCAGAGCCGTGATTTGTTTGTCGGTTCTCCGACAATAAAAAAAGTAATATTATAATAATGCTACTTCTGGTTTCCAGATTTTGACCAATAGTTTTTCAGTCCCTAGAATTGTAATAAAAAACTATAATCTTAAGGTTTTTATTACAATTCTAGGGACTGAAAAGCTATCTTAATTGGTTTAGTCTGTACGTCACAATCGAACAAAATCTACAAACTTTTGTTACCGGCGCTTTTCCGTAAGCATCGTCAACTTGTTCATTCAGCAATATTTCAGCTGCAACATAACCACGGGCGTTATTTTGTTACATATTTTAATATTCGGAACAACGATCCCAATTCACCTCATTCTATTTTTCAGTACACAATATTGCTTCATTCTTTTTTATTTTCCAAATGAGTAAAGTTCGCGCCATACATTGATATTATTTAAGTTAGATAGGTTGCCTAGTGGAACCTCGTCAAATAGCGCCCTCGAACATCAGACAGCTCAACTCAGCTCAAAACTCCTCTCGGCCATCCAAGGGTAGAACTCTACGGCATCCGCTATTTCCAGTTCCAGGGTTGTCCAAAATATATACGGATTTCCCGGTTATCCCCGAGTTCGCCACATCTGCGATGGGACGCCGCTACCTGCGACCGGCTCGAACGCGCGAGCGAAACGTACGTGCGAAGCACAAAAGAATCGGGCATGACGTCAGGGGTTATAAAACCGCCGAATGCGAGGGATAGGAACATCCCCTACGTGGTTCGCGTGTGTAGAATACATACGCGAACGTCACAACTAACTGAGAAGAAGACGATTCGAACGACACCAAACACGATATGGTTAGTTCGAACCAGAAGGATATAAACCCCGAGCTGTCATGATATTTAATTGTTACTAATTTGCTTTTAGACGAGGTTCCACATAGCAACAAATATGTATGAACAATTACTATGCTCCCCGTTATGCTTGGACGAAGTTTCATAAACTTCTATTCAGTATTTTCCTTATTATTATACATTTTCTAAGTCCAGGCATAACACCCCTATTGTTTATATGTTTTTTGGAGTTGGTAGGCGTAATTGTTTATGCATATTGTTGCTAGGTATACCAAACGATGTGCTTTATCATTCCACATCGTTGGTATTACTTTTAGGCAAATTTGGTCAACCCCTTCGGCTTAATTACATTAAACGTCTATTAAACCCCGTTCTTAGTTCGAATCAAAATATGTCATATATGCCTGGACGCAGAATCATATCGCGCATATAATGATATATTTTGTATTTCAAAATATTAATATTTATTTTTGCCATTTTTCTTTCGGCCAACGAAAGTTGGTGGTCGCTAGAGGGGTAAGAAAGGAAGAGGGTTGACCAAAAACCAAATAAATACCGCCGGCCTCAAGGGCTAAACTCACTTCAAAAAAGTCTGTTGAGCCGTCAACATCACTTCGAAAAAGTCTTCGAACCGTGCATCGTCACTACGCTAAATTTCGGTCCGCGTCCGCGTCCCCGAAAGTTTTTACAAGTATTCTTTACGACCCAGTGGTCGTACGTAAGTTTTTTTTTTAATTGTATTTCTTGTTTTTTTTTTTGCATGTTTATTTTTCTATCTTCATTTGTAAATTTATATTCGTTGTTCAATTTGTTTCGTGTTAATACATTTTGTTACTCTTTGACTAAAGTTTTCATTTACTTTTAAAGTTCAATTTCAAACCTTTCATTTACCTTTTAACTTAGAATCAGTGAAGTGATTACCTTGGTAAGCATAATTTTATTATTCAGTGACTAAATAGCTAGCCGGAAGTTACGATGTGGGTCTTCGTTTAACACCTCAATTGTTTAACGAAGATTTTATTTAAATTCCAACTAAGAAGCACCCCACCCCGTAACACTTTGACAAATTCAACAATATTAATTATGTATAATTTTCACAAATAGAAATACTTCAATATACTTTAAACACAAATTTACCCCTCTCTTAACCAATTCATTGTAAATGTTGCAAAAATATTGAGTAAAGTGAAACAATTGTTTTGTTTCATATTTTCATTTTCAGTTATCCGACATGTGTTTTTATCCATAACGATCATTTTCAAAGTTAAAAAAAAAAGTTTTAACTTTAACAATAATCGTAACGGATCAAAACACGTGCCAGGCAACTGAAAATAAAAATATGGACCAAAACAAGTGTTTTGCTATGCCCAATTTGAAAATTTGGTTTCCATCAAGAAAGTAGCAGAACTTTGATACTTGAAGATATGTTGCAAACATTTGGAATCAAGTGCGAGCCTTTGCCGAATGACCGATGAAGCAGTTTTTGAAGATGTAGTTATTTGAGTTACGTGAAGATTTAAGTCACTTAATTAAAACAACGAAAAATAGAAAACGCAACCAACTCTTAAATATCACAAAGAATAGAGACATCAACCAACTCTTCGAAAGCTTAATTCAGTTTTAGATCTGTAGAATTTTAAGTATTTATTACAACTCTTTATTTACATTTTTTTCGATATTCTCAATACTTCTCGAAATTTACAAAATGTTTGGTTTGAAAATGTTTACGAAAACAATGCTTTTCCTTTGTGCTGCATATGGGGAAAGTACAAATTGTATAAAAATCGGGGATTGTTCAATTTAGATAAATTTACAATGTTCGTGAAAATTGATGAAAATCTTGAAACTTTAAAATTGAGAAAAATCATTAAAAATATGTCAACTTGACATAAGTCGGCGTTAACAGACATTTGGACTATAATGACAGATGACATACAAGCCGGTGCCGGCTGACGATTTGACTCTAATAATAGTTGACATAAGTTAGCGGTAGCCGACATTTGAACTATAATGACAGTTGAAGATTAACCAATCGTGTCAACTTGACACGAGTTTGAATTGAACTATAGTCTGTTTAAAAACTAGAAGGAGTAAGTGCCAAAGCCCAATTTACACTATATAAAGTAACCAGAAATATCACTAGATAAATTTGGCGGCAATTTTAAATAATTTCATAATTACTCTTTAAATAAAATCAAAAAATCCATTTTGTACTTCTTAATTGTGGTTAAGTATTTTCTTTTCCAGCGTACGATATCGTCAGTTCAATTAAAATGCTTATACGGCATCTCGCCATATATCTGTGAAATAAAACATATTTACATTATGTTCATAATATAATATAGAATGTATATAATAATGTGTCTCTATTAGAGCTGGGATGAATCCTCGTAAAAAGGATTCGAATCACGAATCCAAATCACCTAATATAATTCGAATTACAAATACTCGAATAAAGGATTCGTAAGAGATAAATATGAATAGAATCGAAGATTCGAATCCTGTTTTTTCGAATCACGAATACAAATCCTTTAAGAATAAATTTGATTTTATAATTTTTTTTGCAACCATTAATATATAAATACCGTTACTAGTTGTTTTAACAAAAATATTCAAAACCTAATTATTTATTATTACTACTGAAGTTGATAACAGACTAAATATCTGACTCCCTGTTACTCTGGTTAAAGATGTATATGTGTGTTTCTGAACTCCACTTCAAATCAGTGTTTTGTACGCGTAGCGCATGAAGTAAAATTTCGAGTTTAGAAAAGCCCGAAAATTTGTCTCGGGTCGCTGCGCGACCCGAGACAAATTTTCACGGGGCTTTTCTAAACTCGAAATTTTACTTCATGCTTAGACTGGGCGTGGAAACACTCGTTCAAAACTTCAAATTGAATTCTATTATAAAATCGACTAATGCCTGAAATTTAAGTAAAAAAAAATTCACTCAATATCATTAAAACCGGGAAAGTCGGAGAAAAGTCATGGAATTATATTCAAATTGACCAAAACACTTACAAAAAAGCTATATGATAGTAATAAATTTGTCAAAATCAGCAGGCAAATTACAAAACACGTAAAAATTTATAAAATTAACTTAAATAATGGCAAAAACAATGAAAACTATTAAACAGAAGGGGTTTCCCACAGAAGAAAGTTATATTAAAAGGTCAGGGGAAAAATCTTTAGTCAGGGAAATGTAGGAAAAATTTAACATTTCAGATTGTGGCTACAATGTCAGTTTTACTTCAAACAATATTAAACAAAATTTTAATAATATCATTATTATGTTTAAAAACATTTACAATTATTTAATGTTCTTATCAAAGCATTCACTTTGAAGTTTCGAACGAGCGTTTCCACTCCCAGACTAAGCATGAAGTAAAATTTCGAGTTTAGAGCCCCGTGAAAATTTGTCGAGGGTCGCGCAGCGACCCGAGACAAATTTTCTGGGCTTTTCTAAACTCGAAATTTTACTTCATGCGCCACGCGTATAAAACAGTGATTTAACGAGAAATTTAAAAACACACAAAGGAAATTTTTCAAGTTAATCCTCACAATTAATACGAATTATTTTTGACGATTCAAATCCTTTTAGTATTCGAATCCTTTTACAAGGATTTGAATCCTTTTATAAGGATTCGAATCACCCACATTTAAACTCGAATACGAATCCTCTTTAAAAAATGTAACGAATCCAGTTGAACTACAGTATTCGAATGCCTCTTTTGAATCCTCTAAAAAGATTTGTATCCAGGATTCGAATCCTGAATGATTTGAATAATGCCCAGCTCTGGTCTCTATCTTACTTAAAATTGATTTGTTTCATAAAACTATACAAGGTAGAACGACTCATCTTCGGCATGCCTGCATGATCGTTTACATCTTTTCTTCAAAGTGGGCAGGTCATTTTTATAGAAGAAACTATGCACGGATCTCTTCACTACGTCATCAAAACTTGTAATTATGTCCTCCAAGCTGTTTAGGGCTACAAATCTCTCCGGATTTCTTATATTCGCTAATGGTACGATAGACAGTGGAATTTACAACTCCTAAAAATTAAACATTTTATTATTTGATGCATATTCTCATGCTATTTGATATCTCACCTACTGCACCAACAATGTGTGATACAACAGCAGTCATTTTCATATGTGGATCATCTGTTATCATCTGCTTATGCATATTTATTATGCACTGTTTTTAAGACAGATATAAATGACCCACATCCAACTTCTTACGCTTATTTGGAAGTGAAGGTGATATTATTACCAAGCTTGTACTGGGCCCATAATCCATCACAACAATATAAACAAAACTAACTTTTAACTATGCTAAAGAAACACCGCACAAAAGGTTATTACGAAACAGACAAAGTTGCAACTCGGTAACGCTTCGAATTAAGGTTATGTCAGCTGTTGCTGACGAAATTAGCATAGTGTAAAATGGGCGCGCTCTCGGCCAATCAGAGTTGTAGGTTTTGACGCGTGAAATTTAAAACGCTCCTCCTAGTTATTAAACAGATTATAGAATATAATGAGATCGCAATGTCATTGTTTTTCTTTGTGACATATTTTAAAGTAACGAGTGCCTTCCACTCCTAGACTAAGCATGAAGTAAAATTTCGAGTTTAGAAAAGCCCCGCGTAGAAAATTTGTCGAGGGTCGCGCAGCGACCCGAGACAAATTTTCACGGGGCTTTTCTAAACTCGAAATTTTACTTCATGCGCCACGCGTATAAACCACTGATTTACAGTAAAATTACAAGTACTATAATGACAGTTGACATAAGTCGGCGCCAGCTGACATTTAGTCAATCGTGTTAACTTGATATAAGTCGGCGTCAGCCGATATTTGGACATAAGTTGACATAAGTCGGCGCCAGCCGCCATTTGGACTATTATAACAGTTGACATAAGTCTTGAACTATAATGACAGTTGACGATTAACCAACCGTGCCAAATTGAGATGAGTTTGAATTGAACTACAATATAATGAGACCGCTATGTCATTGTTTTTCTTTGTGACATATTTGAAAGTAACGAGTGTCTTCCACTCCCAGACTAAGCATGTAGTAAAATTTCGAGTTTAGAAAAGCCCCGCGTAGAAAATTTGTCGAGGGTCGCGCAGCGACCCAAGACAAATTTTAACGCGGCTTTTCTAAACTCGAAATTTTACTTCATGCGCCACGCGTATAAACCACTAATTTACAGTAAAATTACAAGTAAAACAAGTAATATTTTGAGTTTAGCAAAGCCTTAAGGGGGTCTTCCGGTATAATTGACCCAAACTTTGGATTTTTTTCCAGGGAACTGGTAAGAGTTAGAGACCTGGGAGTCGTTGAGTCGAAAAAATCAAAATGGCGTCCAATATGACGGCTGCCCGGCGGAAATGTTCCAAAACTGCGAGCAGCCTAGGGATCGCTATTCGTCACCTAGAAACAAAATCAGCTCAGTTTCTTGAAGAGTATAGTTCAGAGAATGGAATGAACTACGAAATTTTGAAAAAACTCAAAATTTGACAAAATGGCGGGCATTTGAAAAAAAGTCGTGTTTTTCGGTCGATTTTTTGACTTTGACAGGCTGTAAAAAATCTTTAAAATTGCAAATTGCACCGGGAGGTTAGTTTATTCCATGAAGAAAAGTGTTTTCAATAACGAAAGCAAAGAACGAAGTCAATTGGTCAAAAGTATTCGGCGGAAAATTCGCAAACAGTAGTCAATTTCTAGGTTTTCGGGGTCGCTGAATACGAATCTGAGGTCAAATTTGAAAAATTCAAAATGGCGGATCCAATATGGCGGACCAAAAAACTCATACTCATCAAAATTTATGAAATTCGAGATTAAAGGGTTTTTGGGGTCGCTGTTTTTGAGGCCTGCAGCGACGTAAATATTTGCCGGATCGAAATATCCTTTTACCCACATATTCTAGACATGTTTAGCTTTGATTTCATACAAAAAAAATCGATTTTTTGAAAAAATTATACCGGAAGACCCCCTTCAAATTTGGCCTGGTTTCTACTAATGTCTAGCTTGTGGATTTTATTGAACTTGACACATGTTTGTTGTTGAATAAACAGCAATCCTGCCTAATTAAAAACTCCTTTTACGTTTTTAATATTCCCCTCCTATAAAACATAATAATATAATTTATAGTTTATTGTTATCCCAAAAACGAATCCCGGCGAATTTGTTATTTTCAGTATTTTCGGGCGTGTATTGTACATAAATGTAAAACCACTCGGCCAATTTGCGTTTTAATGTATGCATATAAAATGCACATAATTCCAAAATAACACCAGACTTTTGTTCGGTTGTATATTTTATGGTTTTTTTTTTTAACTCAAGGCCGATAAATAATTAATATTCTTTATTGTATTTTTATTGAAATGCGCCCGACGCGACGGGAACTCGTCTCTATTGTTTATTTCGGACGATACAATCGGCCCATTTGCATTTCACCATTAATCCAAATATTTCAAAATGGTAAAATATGTGTGCTTTTTTATGCGTGGAAGCAAGTGATGATATCATTCAATTAGATGTAATAAATCTTAGTAATTGTAAAAAATGAGGAAATCCTTGACTTTAGATTTAGATTTCTAACAAAAGAAAAGAATCGCACCTTTAATGAAATGCGCTTGTTGCTTCAATCAATTTAACACTCAAACGTGAAAGACTGCAAGTTTGCAAGAGGTTATTAGGTGAATTTAATCTATCAGTATTAAAACATAGCCTACATTTAATTGACTGGAACGTTTTATACAAAAAAAAAACGATATCAACACTAAATTTAATTTCTTTCTAGATACCATTAATGATTGCCTCAACCAATGCTGTCCCCTTGTGTACAAACAAGTTTTTCTTGAAAGCGATGATAAGGAATGGGTAACTGAGTCAATTAAAGAAAAGAGCAAAGAATTAAAAAAAATATTTTGGATTACAAAACATTCAACTGACCCAAACTTGGAAATGCAATATAAACAAAAGAAGAAAGATTTGAAAGCTGATATATCGTCTGCAAAAAAGAGACTTAATTCTAACTTAATCAATAGCTCGAGAAACGTCATAAAAACCACTTGGAAAATTGTTAATAAGAAAATTGGCCGCGCTAAGAAAAATAGAAGTCCACAAACAATAATTGTTGATAATAATATAAAAACTTCTTCCATAGAAATTGCAGAAAGCTTCGCAGATTACTTTTCGGATATTGTTCCAAATTTAGTACAAAAAATGTTCCAAAATTCACATTTAGGCAAATGCACTATAACAAATTTTGTAAACTCAAATTCATTTTATATTGAACCCATTACTGAAGCTGACATTATTAAAGTAATTAATACATTTTCTAAAAATTCACCTGGTCCAGATGAAATTTCACTTACCACATTAAAATCAATCACAAGTAGTATTCTTCCACACTTACTATATCTATACAATGAATCTATTAAAGAATCTGTATTTCCTGATTGTTTAAAAATAGGACGTGTTACACCAGTATTTAAAAAGGGTAGTAAGGAAGACTTGAGCAACTACCGGCCTATACAATTACTATCATTATTTTCAAAAATATTTGAAAAGATAGTTAGTAATAGAATGAATAACTACTTACGAATTAACAACATTATAAATTGTAACCAACATGGATTTACGCCTAAAAAGTCGGTCGAAACAGCACTTTGCTTATTTATAGATTTTGTCATAAATAAACTAGATAAAAGAAAATACGTTGTGCTTTTGCTGTTCAACCTGACGAAAGCTTTCGATTGTGTTGATATAAATTTTATAATAACAAAACTTGAAGCATATGGATTTAGAGGTCATTTTTCTAAATGGTTACTTTCTTACCTATCAAACCGAAGTTTCTTTGTTGAAGTCAATAAATTTAAATCTACTTGTAAACAAACGTTTTATGGTGTTCCGCAAGGGTCAGTATTAGGCCCACTTTTGTTCCTTTTATTTATCAATGACCTTCCGGAATACTTGATAGAAACCGCATTATTATTTGCTGATGACACCGCAATATTAGTGACAGCGGACAGTCGTACTGAATTAATTGACAAAATAACAAATGTCATACACAGAATGAATGAATGGTGTGCCGCCAATCACTTAATATTAAATTCGTCTAAAACGGTATGTATGCATATAGGTAAGAAACGTCAACTGCCAAATGACTTCAAAATCATAGTAAATGACATCAAATACCCGCTCGTAGACTGTGTGAAGTACCTAGGTGTGCACATAGATCGGAAATTGACATGGAAAAACCACACCGATCATGTTTGTAGAAAGTTAAGTGAGGCACATTTTGTAATCCTTAGAATGAAGGACGAAACAGAAGAAAATACTTTAATGACTCTCTACTATGCATTTGCCTACCCTCACCTGTCTTTTAATATACTGGCATGGGGAAGAGCAGTTGATGCTCATAATGTATTCATGGCACAGAAAAAAATTATTAGATCAATGTTTGGTCTTCAGAGACTAGATACATGTAAACATGTATTTGTAGCAAAAAAAATGTTAACACTGTATGGAATATATGTCTACAAGATGCTATGTTACATAAAACAAAATCTTAATGTTTTCCCTACGTCAAGTCAACATCACAATTATGAAACTAGACATTGTAATCTACTGCGGTTAGATAAATCGCACACAACTCTTATGAATAGAGCATACTTTTGCGAAGGGAAAAAATTTTTAATCTACTTCCAGATAATGTTAAGATGTTAGATTATTCTAAATTTAAAAAATATATAAAAAATATACTTATAGCTCATCCTGTTTACTCAGTTGACAACTACTTATTGTTATTCCCTACTTCCATCGACGGCAGTGGTAATAATTAAACATATCTGTAGTACAAATTTTTGTAACTTCTCTTCCTTGACGTTCACATCTTACAACTATGTTATTCAACATTTATTGTAGCTAAAGTGATAAATAAATAAATAAAATAAAAAATAATGTTTGAAGTATTCTGCAACCAAGAATTGGCAATTTCATTTATACTTATGGTAGATTTCTACTATAGCTAACAGATTGTAACGTTGCCGGTGAATGCACGCGCTGCAGCGCGAAACAGCGGAGACGGCAGCATGGAAGAATTTTTACTGCGAATCTCGAGTGAAACGTTCAGCTGTAACTTTAGACAGGACAAGTTCTCTTGCTTTACAAGTGTTTTTTTGTTGTTGTTAGAATTCTTCTACAGCGAAAGAAATGTAACGTTGCTGGTGAGTGCACGTGCATCAGCGCGAAACAGCGGAGACGATAGTATGTAAGAATTTACTGCGCATCTCGAGTGAAACGTTCTGCTGTAAAAGTCTGCTGTATTAAAGTCTGCTGTAAATGAATTAAGTGTTAGATCTCTACTATAGCTAACAGATTGTAACGTTGCCGGTGAATGCACGTACTGCTGCGCGAAACAGCGCAGACGCTAGTATGGAAGAATTTTTACTGCGCATCTCGAGTGGAACGTTCTGCTATAACTTTAGACAGGACAAGTTCTCTTAATTTACAGCTGTTTTTTTGTTGTTGGTAGAATTCTTCTACAGCGAAAGGAATGTAACGTTGCCGGTGAGTGCACGTGCATTTGCGCGAAACAGCGCAGACGATAATATGTAAGAATTTACTGCGCATCTCGAGTGAAACGTTCTGATGTAAAAGTCTGCTGTAAATGAAAGACACATAGGGAATTTATCTTTTATATTTTATTATTATTATTTTCTACCAAATAGCTACAAAAATCTTGACATGATATTATTCAAGGCTAAGATTAAAGTATTACTACTGGATAGCTTTTTATTGTTGGGAGGTTTTTCTGGACCACACATTCTGATATCTAACTCCAAATGTCTTTTAATGTGTACTTACTATATGTAATTTTTTAAATTTTAATGTATATGTGTTCGTTTGAATTTTAAGTACTTATAGTAGAATATTTTTACACATAAACATTTTTTAAACTTCAAGTGTTTTTTTGGATTTTACATTTCAAGTTTCAAAATTTTAATTCTAGATTTTAAATTTTATTATTTACATTATATTATTTTACAGTATATGTATTACTTTTGTGATTTTGATGTGATGTCCTCCTGATGACTTTTAATAATGTAATTTAATGTATCTTATCTGATTTGTGTAAAACTAACGTTACGAGCACAAATAAAGTATTATTATATCTTATAAAATTCAAGCGCCTGAAGCAATTTTCTTTCGTTTTTTTTTTCTTCTTTTTTAATTAAATAAAAAAATTGTTTTAATTTTAAAAGCGCAAGATTTAGCTACACGAAATAAATATTTATAAAAGTTTCGATGTTGTTTTCCTACACCAAACATTTTTGATGCCGTTTTCAACGACGTGCCACTTGTACCTTTGTAAAAAAATATTATTTATTTTATACGATAAGCAAAGTAGCAGTTTATGTCAATAAAGAGTGCTTATTAATAAAACAAAATATACCACATCGATAGTAGTCATATTTTCAAATTTCACAAATTGTCATCACCTAGTAACGAAATTGTTTATCGGTTGTCATGACAACTTCGCCAATGACTTTTTTTTAGTATGCATGTTGCACATCATTAAAATCATGGTTACAAATGCTGTTTAACGATATGCATATCACCATATGCGCCCATAAAAAAATGTGAGTTTGACGTAAGAAAACAAAAACAAAACGTCTTTGAAATAAAACAGGTACGTCATTTTAATGGGCGCAAAAATTTGCCATAAGAAAGTTTTTACAGTTTCATTATAACTTGAAAAACAAATAAGTTACAGTAACTTCAGAAAAACGATATTTTATCAGCTTGCCGTTATAAAGCGAAAACGGTTAAAGATAGATCAGTTTTCTATTTACCATTGATTAAAACACAAAAAAGTTACGGTTTTTCAATATCTCTTCAAATATAAAAGTTTTTCATATGTGGCACCTCCAAAATGCACCACCTTGTATAGGAAATTTTTCTTTTAGGTAAACATATGCATAAGCTGTAAATTTTCCGACATTCTTATTTAAATCTTTAGATATTCGTTTTTTTTTTAAAGAGTTTAATTTAAAGCTTTAAACGAGTGTTTTCCACTCCCAGACTAAGCATGAAGTAAAATTTCGAGTTTAGAAAAGCCCCGTGAAAATTTTCTGGGCTTTTCTAAACTCGAAATTTTACTTCATGCGCCACGCGTGTAAATCACTGATTTCAAGTAAGGTTCAAATGTACATACATTTCACAGTATTTTTGTGTTTTATACGCTTGGCGCATGAAGTAAAATTTCAAGTTTAGAAAAGCCCAGAAAATTTGTCTCGGGTCGCTGCGCGACCCTCGACAAATTTTCACGGGGCTTTTCTAAACTCGAAATTTTACTTCATGCTTAGTCTGGGAGTGCAAAACAATTGTTTAAAGTTGCAATTTGAACTGTTTTAAAAAACAACGAATATCTTAAGATTTAAAGATAATAAGCTGAATTTTGAATACGCATACTTTAAAAAAAAACTCCCTGTATATTTCAAAAATGCTAAAGTTATTTATATGTGATTATTTTTGTGTGGCATACAGTTACGGTCATAGAGAACATTTTAATTATCTAGTTGAAATAACAGCAAACACTATTAAAAATATTCGTGTTGGGCAACAATAATAACTAATAATGTGTATCAGAGCTGGGTAAAATCTCATTTAATACGAGGGTTGCCTTTTATATTTCGGGATTAGAGAACAAAAATAAATATTAATCATTGAAAATCGCTTTATTGTTTTTCAAAATATTCCCCATTAAGATCTATACACTTTTGTATGCGTTTGAACCAATTGTCGAAGCACTTTTGCCACTCTGATTGAGGTATCTCCAAAACATGCATTCTGAACGCATCAACCGCTTCTTCAGGTGTCGAAAAACGTTGACCTCTCATTTTATTCTTTACGGATGGGAATAAAAAGAAGTTATTCGGTGCCAAGTCAGGACTATATGGCGGATGACTCATCAAATCGATGTTTTGCGTGCTCAAAAATGCAGTTGTTTGAGCCGATGTGTGAGAGCTCGCATTGTCGTGGTGAAGAGTGATCCGTTTTCGGCGGTTGGTTTTCTTGATTTCTTGGATGACAACTGGCAAACAAATGGTTGTCTACCACTCAGAATTGACTGTTCTGCGTTGTTCTAGTGGTACGGTTGCGACATGTCCAGTTTTTCCGAAAAAACAGGCGACCATTTGCTTGGAAGTGCTTCGTGCGCGAACAACTTTTGTTGGATTTGGCTCATCTTAAAATACCCATACGGTCGACTGCTGTTTACTTTCGGGCTCATACGCGTAAATCCATGATTCATCACCTGTCACGCTGTCATAGACGTGTTTCGAAGCACCGCAATCGTATTTTTGAGCATTTCTTTGCACCAATCGACACGAGCCTTTTTTTGAGCGATTGACAAATTGTGTGGGATCCAACGCGAACAAATTTTGTTGACAGTGTTGACAAATGTTCATGCAATATTGAATGTATGCTGGTCCCACTAATGCCTAAGGTTGTCTCAATCTCACGATAGGTCACATGACGATCTTGCAATATTTGTTTGCGCACAGCATCAATGGTTTCCGGAACAACAACTGATTTTGGACGACCTCCACGAAATTCGTCTTGGAGTGAACTACGACCTCGGTTGAATTCACCATACCATCGATAAACACTGGTCCTTGATGGAGCTTCATCGCCAAAAATTGAATTAAGTTCATCCATGCACGGTTGTTGAGTTAATCCGCGTCGAAAGTTGTAAAAAATAATCGCACGAAAATGTTCACGATTTAATTCCATTCTTTGGCCGAGATAAATCTTTTAAGTTAGTGTAAACGACACAAATAACGCTCATATGTCAAAACGTTCTGAGTACGTATAACCTCAAAAATGTCAAACTTTACGATAGAGCTCTCAGTTGCCAGATTGCAACACTAGGGTTGCCCAATCCCGAAATATAAAAGGCGTATAATTCGAACTACGAATTTTTGAATCACGAATACTAATCCATTTTAATTTCTTTTATTTTATTAAAATAAATAACATAAACTAATCATAATTTTAAATTAAACTAATTAAAGAATAAATTATACAGATTGTGATGTATCCATTTAATCATGTATGAGCATGTAGTACTTTTTTGTTAGTGTGTAGAACCTAAACTTGAATTTCTGGTATAAATGGTAATATAATATTATAAAAATGTTTGAACTGATGATTTTTAACTTACGCTTCAATGTTAGTGCTTTATTAAAGATTGTCTTTTATATATATATATATATATTGGTTTTGTAAATTAAATTCAATTGGTTTTGTTTTACTTAAATGTATTTTATTTTTCTGCTAGTTTCAACCTAATGAATGCTATTGTCATTTTAAATTATTGTGCCGTCTAAGTATACATACCCCGATTTGCAAATTTTCAAACATTCGATGTTTCTAATATGAGATCTAACTAAAGTAGTATATTTTGAATTTCACTTTAAATCAGTGTTTTATACGTTCGGCGCATGAAGTAAAATTTCGAGTTTAGAAAAGCCTTAAAATTTAGTGTGGTCGCGTAGCGCGCAAAAGCTCTAAAGTTTACTTCATGCTTAAGCAGGGAGTGGAAACACTCGCTAGAAGCAGAGCTGGGCGGGATTCGGATCATTCAGGATTTGAATCCTTTTAGAGGATTCAAAAGAGGCATTCGAATACTTTAGTTCAGCTGGATTCGTGATCCGGATTTGTTACATTTTTTTAAGAGGATTCGTATTCGAATCCAAATGTGGGTGATTCGAATTCATATAAAAGGATTGGAGTCCTTATGAAAGGATTCGAATATTTATAAAAGGATTCGAATATTTATAAAGGGATTGGAAAACTTACGAAAGGAGTTGAATCGTCAAAAATAATTTGAATTAATTGTGAGGATTAACATAAAAAATGTCTTTTGTGTGTTTTTAATTTTCTCGTTAAATTACTGTTATATACGCGTGGTGCATAAAGTAAAATTTCGAGATTAAAAAAGCCCAAAAAAATTGTCTAGGGTCGCTGCGCGACCTCGACGGGGCTTTTCTTAACTCGAAATTTAACTTCATGCTTCGTCTGAGAGTGGAAAACACTCGTTTAAATGAAGACAACCTTATACAAGACTGTCTCAGTTTAAACCGAGTCGACCTTATACAGTAATGACTTTGATTTTGACGTCATGTGCAGATTTCCGCTCGTGATAAGGTCGGCTCTTTTTAAATCGAGACAACCTTGCATAGCAATGATCTTGGTTTTGACATCATGTACGGATTTCCACACGTGACGACATCAACCAAGGTGTGTAAGTAAGTTTGTCTTGATTTAAACCGAGGCGACCTTGTTCTGTTTAATTACCTTGATTGTTGACATCACTTGTATAAGGTTGTCTTAATTTAAAACCGAGTCGACCTTGTTAGTTTAATTACATTAACTTTTCACGTTACGCGAGGAATTTCTTGTGTGACGTCAGAAAAACTCTTTGTATTTCTCGGGGAGTAGATATTTCTAATAAAATCAAACTGAATTTGCTATGAAATTCAAACATAATAAGTAAAAACCAGTATATTTTCAATTTCACAATATTTCAGTGTTTTATCCGTTTCGCTACGCAACAACCAAATTTTCAGAACTTTCTAAACTCTATGTCTCTATGTTAAAAAACAAAAATTAACATTTCTTAAGATATAAACTTTTTGTCTCGTGTAATATAAGGCAAAAGTAATGTCATATTATAAATTGGCTGCCATTTTATTAGAAATAAAAAATGGGCAATGTTTTAACTAAAAGTTAATTTAAAGGTGTAAAATTGATAATATAAAGTTACAAAAATGATATCGGTCAAATGACCATCTCCTGAGTTGATGTTGATTGTGCTCGTTTTACAGCATTTTGAATTGTTGTTCGTAAAACATCTGGCTCCAAATTGATAATTTCTTCTTCAATGTTGGCTTTCAAGACTTGCAAGGTTTGTGGTTTGTTGTAGTAAATGCGAAATTTCAAAAAGACCCACAAGGAGTGGAAACGCTCGTTCAAAATTTTAAACTGAATGCTTTGATAAGAACATTAAATGACTAAAAATGTTTTTAAAGATAGTTTTCAAAATTATGTTTAATATTATTTGAAGTAAAACTGACATGGTAGCCGCAATCTGAAATGTTAAATTTTTCCGACATTTCCCTGATTCAAGATTTTTTCCCTGGCCTTTTAATATAATAATAATAATAATAATAATAATTTATTTTCATGTTGATACATAAGGTTTACATACGTCAGTGAATGGAACATAAATGCGGCAATTTCAAACTAACCGCTTGATAAGTAAAATTTAAATTAATAACTAGTAAAATAAATCAATATGTATATCATGCATTAGATAAATATAAGACATATAAAACATAACATGAACTAACAGAAAATATATACACAGTACACTTTGAGGAACACATTAAAATTCAGTTAATATTAAAAACATTAAAACACTATAAATCGTAAGATTGTAATGACCATAAATAACTGTTTTACCGATTAAAATCATGATTACAATATTCTTGCCAGTTATAGAAGGCGCCGTTTAATAATACATTTTTAACACATATTTTAAATTTATTTAGAGGGAGTTTGGAAATATGATCTGGCAACACATTAAAAAACTTAATGGAATAATAATTTGGCCCAAATCTAGAACGTTGAAGTCTTAAGGGATTGGGGCATAACTTGTCCCTAATTCTCGTGTTATGTCCATGATGTAACCTGTGGCAGGGATATTTTGCAATATGCTTTTTTACATACAATAGACATTTATAAATATATAAGCAAGGAAGCGTTAATATTTTCAAGCTTACGAATATATCTCGACAATCATCCCTACAACCTGATCGTGATATAATTCGTATAGCTTTCCGTTGTAAGCCAAACAAACGCTGAGCTGAAGATGAATGACCCCAAGCCAAAATCCCATACGAGAGGTGTGAGTGAAATAATGAAAAATAAGCTGTTCTAGTAACTGATATTGAAACATTATCTCTTAAATTTCTTAAAAGAAAAATTGACTTGTTAAGTTTCTTACTTATTTCATTTCCATTGTGGTCCCAACCCATTTTATCATCAATGTGTAGTCCTAAAAATTTGACAGATTTTTGCATAGCGGTAATTTCGTGTTTTTTTAATGCAAATAAAAGCCTTACTGTTTTATCATCGTTAAGACAGAGGTTGTTGGCAGTGAACCACAATGATGCTTTTGATTCTGCTGCTTCGCTCATTGCCAATGACACATTGATATCTTTTGCCGAGGAAATTAAATTCGTATCATCAGCAAAAAGTACTACGTCAATATTATTCATGTAATTGTCGAAATCATTACTGAATATTAGATATAATAATGGTCCCAGCGTAGACCCTTGCGGGACCCCATGTTTAATTGGTAGATTTTCAGATAGTGATTTATTGAGGTGTACTATTTGTTGCCTATTTGAAAGAAACGATAAAATAAGTCTAGACGCACATGGTTTAAAATTATACAAGTACAATTTTCTTAACAGTATACAGTGAGAAACACAATCAAAGGCCTTACTCAAGTCAACGAACGAGGCCATTGCATATTCACCCTTCTCAAAACAAGAATTAACTTTATCTACAAAGTCGATTATGGCATCAGTAGTTGATTTTCCCTCCCTGAAGCCATACTGCGAATTAGAGAGAAGTTTGTTAGAATCTAGAAAGGAGATCATCTGACGAAACATAATTTTTTCAATTACTTTCGAAAACACTGGCAGTAGAGATACAGGCCTGTAATTATTTATTTCATTTTTATCCCCTTTCTTGTGAACAGGTATCACTTTTGCTAACTTGGATACGTCCGGAAATATACTAGATGTTATTGATTGATTAACATGTTTTGTTAATGGTTCAATTATGACGTCGATGAATTCATTAATTATGTGCATTGAAAATCCATACACATCCTTGCTTTTTTTATTTGCAAAGCCCCTGACTGTATCTCTCACTGTAATCTGCGAGACGGTTTCAAAATTAAAATAGGGGACATCACATTTAATACTCGTAGTGGCTAATAAAATAGGATCTCTATCACATATTGGTAAGCTGCTTAAAATATCTTTGGCTATATTTGTAAAGTGAATATTAAATTGACTAGCTGAAATATCACAATTTAGTGGTTCAGGGCGTTTCGAGTTATTATTTATTACTTCCCACATAGCTTTAGGACCATTCGAGGATGACTGAATATACTTATCATTGGCTTTAATTTTTGCCACTGACAAGGCATTCTTGTAATCAGCGCGCATTTTTTTCTTGAGCGTTACTAATTCAAAACTATTGTTTATTGAGCACATTTCATGAATGAGGTGTAGGTTTTGTCTCATAACTTTTAAATCATTATTGAACCAGTTAATTTTGCTTAACCTATTACTTTTGCTGAATAATTTTCTTTCGGGGAATGCATTATTGAAATTTTCAACTAAGGTTTGTAAAAATACTGACCAGTTTGCATTTATATCCGCATTATTAAGTGAGCTCCAATTCGCTCTCTCCAATAATTCATAAAAACAATGTTTTCCTATCGCTGTTAAGGGTCTGAAGGTAACAGTTTCATCTTTACAGTTCCTGAAACACATGCTAATATTAAAATGAATTCCATCATGATCCGAAAATGGAACTAATACCGGTTGTACGCCAACATAATCGAGACTTCTATTAGTAAAAACATTATCTAAGCACGATTTTTTGCGGGTTGGAAAATGCACAGTGTCATACAAATTAAAACTACTTAAGCAGTCTTTTAGTGCATACGCTTCCTTGCTTTCAGTAATAAAATTGACATTGAAATCTCCACATATCACAACTGTGAATTTTATAAAATCAATTTGAAGAAGAATTTCATTTAACACTTCTACAAACACATTAAAATTGCCTCTTGGGCTTCTATACACAATAATTATTATCACATCACAATTAGTCAATAATATGCCAGTTATTTCAATATCTAATTCGATACACTGATTTTGATAATCAATGACCACAAAAGGTAAATCATGTCTAACACATATCAATACACCACCATGAATTGACACGTTACGCGAGAACTGACTTGCAACGATAAAATTTTTAAGTTTATTTGAGTCTGATTCTGTATTAGTAAGCCAATGTTCCGTTAAACATAATACATTATAATTTTTATCATAAATTAAAGCTTCAAGTTCAGTAACTTTGTTTTTTATTGACTGTATATTTAAACTAAATAAGTTAAAATCAATAGCCTCGCCTACATTTTTATTTATCGGCCGACCATATTTATGATTCTTATTCTGTATCAAGTTTCCGGACATTTTATGTTGCGTTTGTGAAAAAACCTGGAAACATATGCTCCAGAGGGCCATTGCTGAGGATCCATTAAGGGTTCAAAGTGGTGCAGGTCTACCATTATTTTAAATGTAGAGTAGTATTCAGGTTTTTTAGATGGAATTGCGGTGCATACTACTTCAGGGAATTTTGGCTATGCCTCTATTTTTCTTCTTCCTCCTAGGGGCTGGAATCCAGTATTACGATCAGTTACATCATCATCATTATCATTCATATAAATATTGGAATTGTCCGTCGTATTTCCACTCCGCTAACTTTCTTCTGTCGGAAACCTCCATTTTGTTGAATTGATTTCATTGTTTTTGTCAATATTTAAGTTAATTTTATAAATTTTTACGTGTTTTGTAATTTGCCTGCTGATTTTGACAAATTTAATAATGTCATATGGCTTTTTTGTTAGTGTTTTGGTCAATTTGAATATAATTTCATGACTTTTTTCTAACTTTCCTGGTTCTAACGATATTCAGTGAATTTTTTATCTACGTAATTTTCAGGCATTCGTTGATTTTATAATAGAGTTCAATTTGAAGCTTTAAACGAGTGTTTTCCACTCCCAGACTAAGCATGAAGTAAAATTTCGAGTTTAGAAAAGCCCCGTGAAAATTTGTCGAGGGTCGCGCAGCGACCCGAGACAAATTTTCGGGCTTTTCTAAACTCGAAATTTTACTTCATGCGCCACGCGTACAAAACACAGATTTGAAGTGAAGTTCATAAACATACAAATACATCTTTAATCAGAGTAACCGGAAACAGATGTTTAGTCTGTTATCAACGATGTTCAGTGTTAATAATAAATAATTAGGTTTTAAATATTTTTGTTAAAACTTGGAGCGATATTTTTATATAAATGGTTGAAAAAAAAAATGAAATTTATTCTTAAAGGATTTGTATTCGTGATTCGAAAAAACAGGATTCGAATCTTTGATTTGAATCATATTTATCTCTTACGAATCCATTATTCGAGTATTCGTGATTCGAATCATATTAGGTGATTCAGATTCGTGATTCGAATCCTTTTTACGAGGATTCGTCCCAGCTCTGGCTAGAAGCTTCAAAAACAGTAAACGCCTGAAAATGTACAACGTATGCAACAGATTATGTATACTTAATAAAAAAATCCCTGTATTTGAATATTGATTCGGCACCCCCTAAGACGAAATCCTGGCTGCGCCACTGTAAATTCAACGATTTCTAGTGTTTTACATAAAGTAAACTTAAATTTGCCCATGATTTGCTACTGATTTAACTATGTGTGACTTAAATAATAGAAAAAGACATTCTAATTTTTCACCACTGAGAATAAATAAATAATTTGGTAGAATTGTTGATGTGCAGTTCTGATTTGTTTTTTCGGGCGGGCGACCAACAATGGAGGACCTTGAGACTAGACAAGGAAACCGAGGAAAAAGGAAAGGATCGGTTTTGTGCAAAACAAGTCCGGAATCCGTGCCCCTCTCGACCTTCGGGGCTTCCGTTCATAATTTCGGAGTCGGAACGTGCATCTGCACCGGAGAGAATAAAACGAGAATTTTAATTAACAATTATGGCACCTGAAAGGACCGAAATAGACGCGCTCTCCTAGAGCCCGGCCAATTTTTTCATGGTCACGACTCACTTTTTAAAATATCTGCAATGTGCTTGTATTTTATTTGCAGAGAACAACCTCCAAAAAGAAACGTGATACTTAGAGGGAATTGAAACAAAGACGAGAAGGTACGAGAATAAAAAAATACAATCGGTGGAAATAAAATGTTGGGACAAATCGAAAATTGGATAGTGTCAAATATAAAAAAATGTATACCGGTAAAGTCAGGTTTTTTTAAAGAAAGGTCATAATATGGAGTGACAATAAAAATATGTAAACGAGAGAAAATGAGAGGTCCAAAGTTTGATACACACTAAACAAATTTTACGTGTCCCGACATTTTGTTTCCACCGATGGTACATCAGTTTTAAATTCTATAAAGAAATCCCTAATAAAAAAGCCAATCTTAATAACATATAATAAGAAGGGAAACACGAATTCAAACATTTATTATTAATTGAATCAGTGATTAGGACTATGAAAAGACTGTCAAGTTCCATTCATTATTAGTTAAGTCAACGAAGATTTTGTTACGTTTATAAAGCATCATAAGCAAAGTAGTTCTGGGGGGCTATTTACAGCACCCATGCAATTTGTCATGAGTGAGAAGTTGCACCGAAATGACGTCATTTTACTCCATGTGGGTTGCTAAATTCTTCCCAAAATGACGTTATTTCAGTGCAAGTTCTCACCGATGACAAATTGCATCGGTGGTGTGAATAGCCACCCTGGCCCGTTTTTTTTTTTTATATGGAATACACGAGTATTACTGTACTAAGAGACAAAATCTTGCAAAAACTGACTTTTTTTAACAAATTGAGTAGATGACCGCTTTTCAAAATGACTGATTTAACACGTTGATCGCCACCTTTATAACAATAAAAATATACCTCAGGCCTCTGCTTCAGTTTTTGCTGCAATTATACAAAATAATAAAGGAAACATTTGAAGGGACATAAACTTTATATGTCTATATAGTTATACTAGTCTTGGCTGCACAGCTCATAAAATCGAAGATAATATAAGAGATATTCAAATTTCACGGGTAATAATTTGTTAGCCAATAATGCTTTTGCGATGGCTTTCTTTGTTTTTTAAAGTAAGCTAAAAAGCGTCGAGTTTTGATAATATTGCAAATTAAAACCAGTTTAATTCCGTCCCATAATTAAACTCCATTTACTAAACCGATAAATCCAATTAATCCCCCGTCATAAACAAACGAATCCGCATAAAACCCAATCAAAACACGATACACAGACACACACAAAAATACGAAATCTAGTCCATTTCATTTTACGTATCGACCCATATTAGCATCGACCAAGGTGAGCACGTAAAAATGTGCACGCTGTTTTTGTCTTTTCGGGCTGTTTTCGGGCAGTAATCAGGAGGAAACAAGTTTTGGACTTGTTTTTTTACGTTCATTTGGCGATTTTGCGGGTTGTTGTTGTGTAATAGAGGGGATCGGCGGCGGTCGGGGGGTGGATGAGGAAGAGTAAACCTTGAAGCGAAACGCTGGCTGCTTTCTGGATGGCTCAAGGTCAAGGCCAGGACTCGGCTCGATAATACTGCAACTGGGTCAGCTCTACTCTTTCATGATGTATCTATAGAATAGTATTCGTTTTTTCTTTCTTCATAGTCTAGCCTTTAACATGCATATAGATATTTTTTTAAAGCTGTAGAAACAATTACATTGTATGTTCAATAAAACAAAATCTCTAGAGCGCCATGGAAAATATTCATATTCATATGTTTTATTGATGCCATAGCTGTGACTTGTGTAAAGCTCCTTGGCTTTACATAAGTCACAAAAGATGCAATCAAAAAAAAAAGTTAAAAAATTTTAAAAAAAAATTAACGTTGGCAAATTTTAAAGCGCGTAGCCAACTTAAATTTAAAAAAAGTAAAAATCATGACACTGGAGGTTTTTTTTTTATTGAACATACGATACATAATTTATTCAAAATAATGAAAATGTCGGTTCTCTGAAGTAGGACAAGTTTTTATTAGTGCATAAACGAGCAGGTGGAAATGTTTTTCGCAAAAAATATCTAAATATTTGAATAGATAAGCAGGAAGTATTTTTATTTTGTGGGTTAAGCGCACTTTGCATATGAATTTGTTGATAAGAAAAGTAGGAAATGACGCACGGTAAAATAAAAACTGCAATTTGTTGGTTGATTCGTTCAAATCTTCCTTGATTGCTACGCTTGAAAGCGTAAAATTTGGTTAGACGATTCGTCTGACCATATATATTTTTTTAAAGGTATGAACGTGAGATCAAACAAGAGTACTACATTTTAAACTTCGAAATATTTTAGTGTTATACAGGGTGCCCGTATTTCAACAGAATGTAAGGGGATCTTGGTTATTTGAAGAGATAGAGAGTCGGTTAAACTGAGACAAAGTTGAGTATTTTAGGGCCCAATAATAATGTAAAAACAAATTTAAAATATCTTCTTTCGTTTTTGAGATATTGTCAAAAAACGGATTTTTTAAATTTCTTTTTTTATAAACTATTGAATCCAGACATTTACAACTTTGACATTATAGAGGCACATTTTTAACGAGAAATCTAGTAACATATTTAATTTTAAGATAACTATACATTTACCCAGGGACCATAGCCAACTTTTATTTTATGGGCGCCATTTCGGATTTTCATATTTTTTGGGAGAATATAAATGAAAGACATTTACATAAATGTAAAAAATATAACATAACCTCTAAATGGTTCAAATTAAATTATAATACAGTTGGTACACGTGAAAGTGCGATGTTGCCATGTCCATTCTATCAATAGTTCAAAACTAACTAATAACATGTAGATTTTGTTCCATTAATACAAAATGTTAGTATCATGTTTGTACTGGTTTCATAAAAATTAACTAGCATTAGACTATAATGATATTAGCAACAATTCTATTAATAATTAACGCAATTAAAGCCGGGTAGAAGCTCAGATATTTATGACTTATCAGTTGATATTATCAAAGGGATGAAAGATCTCATTATCTCCCCATTAACAAAATTAATAAATGGCATAATCACTTCAGGAATATTTCCCGATGTTCTAAAATACGCCAAAGTGGTACCAGTCCATAAAAGTAGTACAGTTGGTGAAATAAACAACTATAGGCCGATTGCAATTCTTACCACTCTTTCAAAAATAGTTGAAAGAATAATGAAGGATCAAATAGTCGATTATTTGGAAAATAATAAATTATTAAATCATCACCAATTTGACTTTAGATCAAATCGGACAACAACTGATGCCATTATTAGTTTGACCAATATAATCCTAGATTGTTTCGAAAACAAATCATACTGTCTCGGAACATTCGTCGATTTAAGTAAAGCGTTTGATTGCATGTCACATGAGCTATTGGGTTATAAATTGAACAGATATGGATTTTGTCAGAATAGTATGGACTTGATATCCTCATACTTATCTGACCGTGTCTAGGTGGTATAATTTGACAATAAAATATCAGATCCTCTTCCAGTCACAATCGGGGTCCCACGAGGATCAATCCTGGGAAAAATATTTTCCTCGTATTCATAAATGACATTGTAGATCATGTAAACTCCAGGGTAGTGCTATTCGCGGACAATACCACCGTACTCGATACAGGTAACTCGATAAATGACATTATGGACAGTGGAGTGTCTACCCTAAACCAAGTTGCAACTTGGTGCAATTCAAATGAACTTATTCTAAATGAACATTCACTCTAAATAGACACGATATTGCACTTGACAATAAACCTAAGTTTCTTGGTATCCACTTAGATCCAAAACTAAAGTAGGATACACACGGTGAAAACTTGGCAAAAAAATTGTCCAGAAATATCTATTGTCTTCGTATGTTAGCGCACAACCCTGTAGGCAAAGCTTTACGGTCAGCTTATTTAGCTCTATGTGAATCACACATAAGATACGGAATAATTATATGGGGCCATTCTGCCTCTAAGCGTAAGATATTCTCCCTACAACGCCAAGCTGTCAGGATTGTTGCAGGCCTAAGGTATACTGATGATTGTAAAAGTTTTTTTATTAAACATCGAATATTGACACTGCCCTGTATATACAGGGAGGGGCAGAAAAAGCTATCCGATTTCAAATTCCTTTTTCTCAGAAGAGGGAACAGGTAGAGTAGTGGGGTAAAAACCATTAGAAAGCCGGTTTTATGCCATTTGTCATTAGTCAACATGCCTTGGCCTGGTGAACATCGTGCTTTTGTTATTGAGCGGATTAAAGTGTGGGTGTCAAATTTTCGACAGACGGGTTGAAAAAGAAGTTTTTGAAGAAAATGGGCAAACCGTAACGGTCAACAGCGAGCGCTATTGTTTCATGCTGGAAAATTTTCTTCAACCCAAAATGGAAGAAAATGGCGTTGAAAATGTGTGGTTTCAACAGGATGGTGCAACCGCCCACACATCGCGACGATCAATGGACATTCTCAGGGAAATGTTTCCCGGATGCCTCATTTCTCTGAGAGGTGATATTGGCTGGCCGCCGCGCTCACCGGATCTCACTCCATGTGACTTCTTCCTTTGGGGTTACCTCTAATTGAAGGTATTCCAGCATCGACCAAGGACCCTTCTTGCTTTACGAAGGGAAATTGCTAGGGCAATTGAAGAAATTCCTGTGGAAATGACGGTGAAAGTCATGGAAAGCTACCGCGAGCGCCTAAATCAGTGTATCCGCTCCCAAGGACGACATTTGAGTGATGTGCTTTTCAAAATTTAAATTTAAAAATGGCATAAAATTTGCGATATGTTAATAAAAAATTTTTTTTGTCAAGTTGAGTGGATTTAATTTTATAACGTTTTGAAATCGGATAGGTTTTTGTGCCCCACCCTGTACATACTGGAGTGTCTCATACACATGCGAAATAACGTGTAGCTTAATCATAATCATCATGCTCACAATACTCGTTTTAAAAACAGATATCTATCAAGAGTACATCAGACTGCAAACAGTGGAAACAGGCACCACATACTACTGTATAAGATTCTTTAATAAACTACCAAATACGGTACGATCGTTACCCTCCAATATCTTCAAAATAACTAAAAAATTCAATAACTAAATTACCTCATACAGGAAGCATTTTACTCCTAGGACGAATATATGTGCTGTGATAAACCGTTTTAATCTGTTGTAACTTGTTATTTACAAACAAATTTTATTTATTAACCATTATAATGCTTTTAATTTGTCGTGATTGTTATTTTACTTTTACAACTATACATTTTATTTAAGATTTTAACGTTATACAATATTTTATTTATACTATTTATTACTCAAATGCTTTTAATCTGTTGTGACTGTTATTTTACTTTTACAATTAACCTTTTAATCTGTTGTGTATTGTTATTTCGTACAATTAACCTTTTAATCTGTTGTGTATTTACAATCTATTTATTCAGCATGCAACCCTTTGTTAGCACAAGCTTTGTCACTATAATTTTTCTTTTTTCTTCTATACATATGTGGATCGTATACCTACCAATCCAATTTAGCGAAAATATTATAGTGATTTTAACTAGTTGCCTTTTTATTATTATTATTATTATGTATTATTGTATAGCTTTGACGAGTGTAAACATTTTTTTTGTATCAGCCCTAATAAAGAATAATGTTTTTCGTTTTGATTTTCTCCGGTTTTCAAATGCTTTACCGCACCGACAAATTCAATTTATCGGAGTTTTCTAAAGTTGAACTATTTACTACACAGTTAGTTCTACAAAGAAAATCAAACATTAATCACCCGTTCCTTTATTTTATGTATAATAAGAGTACAAGGATGTTGGGAAATTTCTCGCTCCAGATGAGAATTTTTCGATGTTAGTAGGTCACCCTTCGATCACAGCGCCCCCCGTGTCTGAAGGTCAATGAGTGTCGGCTCTGGCAAAAGTGGGACGTTGTTGTGAATTTTCCTCGTTCTGCCGTGTCTGATATTATATACACTTTATGTATACTTTATGGTCGCATGCGTGCCGTGTCCTCACATAAATTAACATTGCTAATATTTATGCACGTTAGCGTTATGTAATCGTCAAGTGACCAAACGAAAACGAGCGAATAATAAATAGTGATTTATCTACCGACAGGTATTATAGTTATTATTTCAGCAAGAATGCTACTGAATTCCTATGTATGTAAAGTTCGTCCGAGAATGCAAGCAATATCTGGTTGTTTTCATTGCCATTACGACATCTCCAAACTCCCTAAACACAACTTTAAAGCAAGCGTTAAATATATGACGATTTGTTGGTAATACCCTACAGCGTTGCCGTTTCATCACATTATTGTCAGCTGTTGGACGTGAACCAGAAGACATCCCACCACTCGTAATAAATCCAGGCGAAGACTCCGAGTCCGAGCAAGTGTGAATCCTAATAAATATATTGTAATAATAATAAACCTTGAATTAAGAAAAAACTTTGATTAATCGTCCTTTGTATCGAATATTCTAACAAAAGAAACATAACTTTCAAAGAGACCCTCGTGGTATTGTTATTATTGCAGGGAGGGGTCCGAATCATAGTCGGATCATAATAATGCCAATTAGTACTAACATTTCAATGCACGTTTAAACTCATATTGATAAATGGCAGTTTTATGTTATTTGGTGTGGATTTGGGCCCTCTCCTTGCTGCGCCACTACAGCCATAAGTCATAAGTTTTAACCATTCATAACTGAACGTTAGGCATCTAGCACCTAACGTTTTCGAACGAGTTTTTAGGTTATGTTGAATGTTTACACGTACTCTTGGCAACATTTCGGGGACTTTAAACCCTTCAACATATTGTCTGAATTCTTGGATATACTATAGATAAACAACGTTTTGGGTTGAGGCGTTTGCTTAAGAAATTATTCGAATGATTACACAAGAAGAAAAAGAGTATTTTAGAACGTAGTTCTTTCAGCAATTAACTAGCGTTATGAGAATGCATTTAATGCTGATACGAGTGGATTCGTTACGCTGACAACACTAGCCCTTGAGATTGTCATGATGATTCGTAACGCTCACAACCAGGGTTGTTAAAAAATCGTTTTATTTTTTTCATTTTAATTAAAACAAGCAGTTTTTTTCCAAAACGTGTTCTTTTCATTGAAACAGCGTTTGAAACATTCACAATTAAAAACATGTTTAAAACGTGTTTAAAACATGTTTAAAAAGAAATACAGAGGGCATTTTTCTTTTGAGTATACATATCCCGAT
This sequence comes from Philonthus cognatus, assembly GCA_932526585.2. Lineage (NCBI taxonomy): Eukaryota > Metazoa > Arthropoda > Insecta > Coleoptera > Staphylinidae > Philonthus > Philonthus cognatus. The sequence goes on along the minus strand of OW052241.1, from coordinate 54,272,129 downwards.
AATTACGGCGTTTTTTAAATTTGTGGGAATTTGTTGTTTCAAAGCAGTTAATTTAGGGCTTTGAACGAGTGTTTTCCACTCCCAGACTAAGCATGAAGTAAAATTTCGAGTTTAGAAAAGCCTAAGAATTTGGATTGGCAGAGTAGCGAAGCGGAGCGGCCAATCCAAATTAGGATTTTCTAAACTCGGAATTTTATTTCATGCGCCACGCTTAAAAACACTGATTTACAGTGAAGTTTCAAAAACACACACATACAACAACGATTATAGGCAACCTAATACAGGGTGTCCGTATTTCGAGGAAATGCATGGGGATCTCGGTTATTTGAAGAGTTAGAGAGTTGGTTAAATTAGGGCAAATATGTGAAATTTGTAGCCCAACAATAATCCGAAAACAGATTTAAAATATCTTTTTTTTGTTTTCGAGATATTGCCAAAAAACTATTTTTTTTTCAAATTTCGTTTTTATTTTTTTATTCAAAATCTGTTGGATCTAGGAATTTGCAACTTTTACATTATACAGGCACTTTTTAATCAGGAATTTAGTAGTGTACTTACATTTAAAATAACTTTAATATCTTCCCCGGAACCATAGCCAACTTTTGTTTTTCTTATGGGCGCCATATTGGATTTTCATATTTTTAGAAAGAACTTTTTTTCTGAATTCAACGGTATATCACACTTATAATTTATTCTGCGTTTCATTTGAAACATATCAACCTTTTGTTTTTTGTAAAGAGTGCCTTGGAAACAGTAATATTGATAGGTTATTCAGTTATTGATGTGTCAATAAGATACGATCATTATACATAATACATAAAATAAAGTTAAAAATGGTGTTTTCGAACCAAGAAAAACGAGATATGATCGAAGTTTATTATACTTCAAACAAAAATGTACGTATTTCATCCGAAGTCTATCTACAGCGCTATCCAGAAAGGCAACAGCCAAGTGAAAGTCATTTCATAAAACTACATACAAATTTATTGGAATATGGTTCCTTCGTAAAGCCACGACAAAGATATGGATATCACCAACCCCATGAAAAAGAAAACCAAATTTTGCAAGCGGTAAAATGATTTCATTTTAATTACAATAAGATAATATTTATTCCCCTAGATTCAAGATAACCCTTCTTCCTCAACGAGAGAACTTGCGAACCAGTTTGGGGTGACGTTTCAATACGTATGGAGAATTTTGAAAAAAAAAATAAATATCGCCCATTCAAAATTAAAGTTACTCAAGCTCTCCATCCTGGAGATGCTAGACGAAGGATGGACTTTTGTCGTATTTTATTGGGAAAATTAAACGAAAATCCGAATTTCTTGTCAAATGTGATATGGTCTGACGAATGCCGTTTTACCAACACAGGGATATTCAATAGGCATAATGAACATGTGTGGAGTATAAATAATCCTAGACAACATGAAGAAAGACGACGACAAGTGCGATTCGGACTAAATGTATGGGTCGGTATTTTGGGAGACAATATTGTAGGTCCATACATTTACGAAGATACATTAAATTCACAGAGATATCACGATTTTTTAAGAATATTTTTAAGTGATTACGTAGACAATAACATCCCCTTAAATATGTTAAGAAATGTATGGTTTCAACAAGATGGTGCACCACCTCACAACAGCCAAATTGTCGCTAATTGTCTGTCCGAAATGTTTCCAAATAAAGTTATGGCAAATAATGGTGATATACGTTGGCCAGCTCGCTCACTTGATTTGTCACCTCTAGATTATTTTCTTTGGGGAGCTATAAAAGAAAAAGTTTATAAAACTATTCCAGAGGACAAAGACGATTTAAGAAGAATTATAATAGTTACCATTCAGCAATTAAGAAGAAGAGACATTTTTCGGGCAGTCCAAAATTTAAGGAAAAGACTAGAATTATGTTTGGAGGTCAATGGTGATATATTCGAACACTTACTCTAAGTTTGTGATAATTTTAGTTCAAACGATATTTAATTAATTTGTTTATTATTATTTAATATTATGAAAAACTTCATCAAGCAGCAGAGTGATTATTCTGGTTCCTTCCCTAAAAAAATATGGTTGTAGGCCTCAGGAAATTTAAAATGTGCAACTGTTTTCAAGGCACTCTTAAAAAAAAACAAAAGGTTGCTTTGTTTCAAATGAAACGCAAAATAAATTATAAGTGTGATATACCGTTGAATTCAGAAACAAAAGTTCTTTCCAAAAATATGTAAATTCCTGATTAAAAAGTGCCTATATAATGTAAAAGTTGCAAATTCCTAGATCCAATAGTTTTTGAATAAAAAAATAAAAACGAAATTTGAAAAAAATAGTTTTTTGGCAATATCTCGAAAACAAAAAAAGATATTTCAAATCTGTTTTCGGATTATTGTTGGGCTCCAAATTTCACGTATTTGCCCTAATTTAACCAACTCTCTAACTCTTCAAAGGTACCGAGATCCCCATGCATTTCCTCGAAATACGGACACCCTGTATACGTTAGAGTTACTGGGTTGCCTATAATCACTGTTTTAAACAATTTGTTTAGCGCAGAATTTGACTCACGTTTTATTCACATCTACATATTAGATTGCTAAAGCAGTATATTTTAAACTTCACGATATTTCAGTGTTTTATACGGGTGGCGCATGAAGTAAAATTTCGAGTTTAGAAAAGCCTAATTTGGATTGGCCGCTCCGCTTCGCTACGCGGCCAATCCAAATTTTAAGGCTTTTCTAAACTCGAAATTTTACTTCATGCTTAGTCTGGGAGTGGAAAACCCTCGTTTAAAGATTTGAATTAAAACCTTTTAAAAAAACAACGAATTTCGTAATATTTACAGTGTATGCATATCAGGTATACATATGCATACACTGTAAATTTTACGACATTCGTTGTTTTTTTAAAAGGTTTCAATTTGAATCTTTAAACGAGGGTTTTCCACTTCCAGACTAAGCATGAAGTAATATTTGAGTTTAGAAAAGCCTGAAAATATGGATTGGCCTCGTAGCGAAGCGGAGCAGCCAATTCAAATTAGGCTTTTCTTAAAACGAGAAAGAAAAATTCTGTATTTAAAAATCACATTTATGCACACAGTTATGATATTTTATTGTAATAAAATGTTATGTTTACTATTGCAATTTGAAATATCTTCAATAATTTGGCTAAAATTTAAAAACAAAAACTCTTAATGTAGTAGTATAAAATATAATTTAGCAAATTTAAGATAATAAAAAAACGTTTTATACAAATTTAACCTTTAAAACATGTTTTAAACAAAGTTAAGATGTAAAACATGTTTAAAACAAAACCGTTTAAAACACGACGGCTGTTTTTAAACATGCTTAAAACACTGTTTTTAAAACAAAGTGTTTTAAACATAACAGCCCTGCTATTGATATAGTAGACATGGCAACATCGTACTTTCACGTGTACCAACTTTATTCTAATTAAATTTGAACCATTTAGAGGTTATGTCATGATGAACAGTAGCTATGAGATATTTCAAGCTCATTATGTCAGTAGCGAATGAGAAGAGACAATTATTTTATAAGAAAACATTTAATCAGGATCATCCAAGCGTGTCATGTCATCGCTAAAACATCATAAACATGTGTGAAGTGGAAAAAATAACACCGGAGGCCGAATTTTATGTGAAATAACAGCGAAACGAGACGGCCACACGTATGTATATAAAAATAAATGTGTTTATTTATGAAAAAAAAACACGTTTTCCACATAAGCATGCAACTCGCCTGCCGGAGATGGATTCAGCAATTATAACAGGAAAAACAGATGACTGGATCACCTTGGAATTTACATTAATCCGCGCCACTCGGTGTGCCGGACAAGCGTGTGGAATCATCCGATCGGATTGGAAAACTTGCGGTGATCTGAATTGAATTCGCAAAAGTGGGCGCGGAGGAAATTGTAATTTTTGCAAATCACAATATTTATTAAAACAGAAAAGAAAAGCTTTACAGCTCGTGAATCGCGAAGATATTATTTTAAATTCTGTATAAATGAAATTGCTAATTCTTGGTTGCAGAATACTTCAAACATAAAAGTGCGATTCTTTTCGCAATCTACAACAAGTTAGTCTTACAAAGACTATATATCAAACACTCATTGAAACAACTACTTCCCGAGCTAATACCCCGACGGACATTGAATTATACAACAAGTGTTTGCTATTACATACAGTAACCTACTGCAAATATAACAATTTGGGTCAAATTATTCAGGCCATCTATAAACGCGTTTCTAGATTTATCTCTCATCAGTATAGCTTTGCCATTACCTCGTAAACAATTTGACACTTTAGACTGGCGGTCACCCAAATTGTTACATTTGCAGTAGGTTACTGTATGTAACAGCAAAAACTTGTATAAATTAATGTCCGTCGGGGTATTAGCTCGGGAAGTAGTTGTTTCAATGAGTGCTTGATATATAGTCTTTGTAAGACTAACTTGTTGTAGATTGCGAAAAGAATCGCACTTTGAATATTTTAAAATCTGTTTAGACTATTTTAACTTTTATTTTATGTTTGTGTAGAAAGCAAAACAAAAAAAAACATTTCGCGTTCTATGGACAAATTTGAGTTTTGTGGTGATTCTGAAACTTTTATTACACTCCTGAGATCCCAAAGTGTGCTGAATCCAACCAATTTTTAATTTCTTCCTGACATTTATTCTTTAGTGTTCATTTTTTATATAACTTCCAAGGGCGGTGTTCGATTTTAATTTTTCCAGTGATTTGAAATAAGCTGACTAAAAGTAAACAAAATCCGACCAATTCGTTTACTATTTATAAGATAATAACTGATTATTATTAGTAATGAGCAAAATCAAGTATGTTAAGGGGAATATAACAGTGGTCTGAAATTTAATGTTAGGTTTATTTAAAAACTAAAGGTCCTAGAAAGTTGAAATTTTGACAGCGTATATTAAGCCCAATTATCTAGTAAAATATCGAAGTACTTTTTTTTTAAACAATTTGCTTTCAGAGGTATGAAAAAAATAATGTTAAATTTTTCAAAATTAAAAAAAATATTCCCATATCTTAGTAGTTTATACTATAAGGAATATAATGTGAACATTTCATAAGGATGCGATAGCTCATGCCCGAGTCAGGTTAAAATAAAAATTTTGAAAAATAAGACCGTAAAATACCGCCGCCTTGCGGATCTTCTCTTAGTTGAACGCGTTGTACACTCATCTGCACAATTATTGGAGGGGGGAGCAGCATGCGGCCAGCGTTTATCCCAGGGCCGGTGAACGCTGTGCGGCTTCGCGTTTGTTTTTCTTTTCTTTTTTCAATCATAGTTAACAAAAACGGCTCGCGTCGTTAGCATTTATTCTCGTAAAATTAATATTTCGCAATTATAATCGATATTTTATTGTACTAGTGTTTTATTTTCATGCTTTCTGACTACTAATGGAATAAGTATTTTTTTATACTGCATGTTCACTAATATAGAAAACACGAAATGTTTCACTAATTTAAATAAAGATGTGTAATATACCTTTAATATTTCCTTATTATTTGACAGTGTCGGTATTATTAAATTATTTTTAAAGTTTTTTAAGCTGATTAATAAGCCAGAAGCAATCGAATAACAATCAGTCTTGTTCAAATCATTATTTCGTCTTAAATCTTTCGTTATTAAAGCAGTTGTTAAATGCCATTAAATTTCTCGCAATAAAACTATTAAAGTAAATTGTAAAGTTTCTAGCAATCGGACCTATTTGAACCAACTGCGACTTCATCAACGAATCAATGATATCAAAACTATAAGAATAGTAGGAATAACACCAATATGACGTTGTCGTAGATTAATGTTACAAATCAACTATTTTTTACTGAGCACAGGTAATATTTGTTTGACGAATGTTTAAAAAAATGTAGGGTTTAACTGCGTGCATATTCATTGTTAATTATTTTAGAAAAAATAGAACTATAATAATAATAAGGTAGTTATTATAATGCATTTCAAATAATAAGCTACTTGCTCAACATTGCACCGAGCCCAATATATTTTTTTCAAATTTGGCTGATTTATGATGAGTCATATTTTGATAGTAAGTAAATAAGGAATAAATGAATTGAAATTGAATGTTATTGCAATCCTCTATTTATACGGCTCAGTCAACTTAGCCCCCCGAAGTTCGACTTTTTAAAAAATAACTGTTGCGCTAGGCTGTTCTAAACTCGAAATTTTACTTCATGCGCCACGCGTATAAAACGCTGATTTCAAGTAAGGTTCAAATATACACAAATTTCACAAAATTTTAGTGTTCTATACGCGTGGCGCATGAAGTAAAATTTCGAGTTTAGAAAAGCCCAGAAAATTTGTCTCGGGTCGCTGCGCGACCCTCGACAAATTTTCACGGGGCTTTTCTAAACTCGAAATTTTACTTCATGCTTAGTCTGGGAGTGGAACACACTCGCTTAAAGCTTCAAATTGAATTCCTGTAAAAACAACATATATCTAAAAATTTAAACAAAATAAAGTGAATCTGGAATACGTCTACTTTAAAGAAAAACTCCCTGTATATCGTAGAATCAGGATATTGAGATAGATTGTGTTAGAATGAAAATAAAGTCAATTGAATAGCAACGAAAGGAGCTTAATCACAATTTTGTAGCATCGAAAAGATACCCATGTTTTGATTAGGTACATACATAACCCGATGTGTACTAGGTAAATTTTCAGGCATTCATTGTTTTTGAAAAGCGTTCAGTTTGAAACTCCCAACGAGTGTTTTCCACCGAGTAATAATGATTTAAGTTATCATAAAAAAAACAACCGTGAGGTACGCCACTGTCTTGCTAGCACTAGCCATCTCTTGAATAACTTTCTCATTTATCACTTGGTGAAACATTTTGAAATAATAATAAAGGATAAATTAAAAACACTTGGTTTGTTTCACTATTTGTTTCTATTTACTTGACTAGTTTCGCTTTTTACGGCATTATCAAGAGTGAATCAAGAGTGAACTTTGATAATGCCGTAAAAAGCGAAACTAGTCGAGTAAATAGAAACAAATAGTGAAACAAAGCAAGTGATTTTAATTTATCCTTTAATATCACTAGCTATGTCGTTGTTAGTGTTTATAGACTTCAGTATAGCAATTACAATGCCAAAAAAAAAAATTGAAATCGTACGGTTAGTTTCCGAGTTATAACGATTTCAATTATCAAAAACAATCGTCAGTTACGCCACTATCTTACTAGTGCAAGCTATCTCGTTGCCAGTGTTTATAAATATTAGTATAGTAATTACAATGCCAAAAGAGTTTCTTAAATCGTACGGTAAGTTCTTGCGTAATAACGATTTAAATTAGCTAGGAGTGAAAACACAATTGCCAGTTACGCTACTGTCTACTAGGCATCATGTTTCTAATAGCCAGTGTCTATGAGCATAAATAAAGTAATTACAACGCCGAACTATTTGTTGAAAGCGGTATATTATATGCCAAACATCATTTTGTATTAAAATTCAGGAAGTAAATGGTAATACGCATACAGGATCTGAAAGCTCTTGCATCAAAATTTGGACGTGAACTTTTTTTTACCTGATATTTTTGAGAGAATATTTTTGTCATATTCTGTTGGCGCTAGCTCTAAGTTATATTTTCCACCCAATTTGATTAAAAACATCTCATTTTAGGGGGCCAGGGTTAAAAATGTTTTATCATTTTTTGGGGCTGTGGGAGTGGCGTTGGCTTTTAAATTGGTAGCGCTAGCTCTGAGGAATCCGAATAGTGTAAAAAACTTAAAAAATCCAAACTCGGGGGGCTAGCATCAACCTAGCCCCCCGAAAGTTCAAATCCTTGTAGTTTTCTTGTCTAAATGGCGCTAGCTCTAATTTTTGTGGCGCTAGCTAAGGCCGGTCTAGCGCAATCGCTTTTTTCAAAAAGTCGAACTTCGGGGGGCTAAGTTGACTGAGCCTATTTATACACATCATCATTTTGTAAACCCTGTACTAAACATAAAAAAAAACAGGGCAGCTTTCCGTTTAATTTTTTTCAATCTATTATTTATTTGTTGCATTCATAAAAACTAGAATATTTGACCGAATATGAATTGAAATTCTCCCCAAAATTGGGGGTATTTACCCAATTGGGCAGAGGCCAAATTAATACACATTATTTTCATGGCAATAGCAGTTAGGGAAGATAATATTCCCATTTAAAAAACATGATTGAAAATCCTATGTTTTTTTTTCATATATGTGCGGCATATAAATATTCACAATGAGCTTATGAACATGAATTATTTTATTATTATAATATTTTTAAGAAATAATCTATAATTTAATAAAATAAAACACATAGTTTGTTCGGCTGTCGAAACTGGAGTCTTAAAAGTAAAAATAATGTGTTATAATGACAAGAATAAGAATCATCAGTTTTGTAAATACCGAAAAATAACACAGGATCCGATAACGCTTTCTAACGAATTGAAAACAATACATAGCTTGTATGTATTATCAGCGTGTTTAAATAATACGAATCGACACTTTCGTTCGATCCGTCTTTTTTATACGCTTTGTTTTTTTCGTCTATTCCACGTGACGCGAGACCCCATCCGTTCATGCCAAGGAGCAATGCACAAATGCACAGCGAACTGACTGCCGCTTTTCTCTCTGACTGTATTCTCCCCACTTGTGCTGTAAATTTGGCATCGGATGAGCTACTCTAAACTATGTGGGTCTTTCCAACACGATCGGCGTGTTACACTGCGATAATCCCCTTAAGTATCAAGCAAGCGATGATCGAGCAGTTTAGTTTAAGTATCGAGCAAGAGACGATCGGGCAGTTGAAGTATATCGAGCAAGCGATGAACGAGCAGTTGAAGTATCGAGCAAGCGATGAACGAGCAGTTGAAGTATCGAGCAAGCGATGAATGAGCAGTTGAAGTGTCGAGCAGCTTGATTATCTACAAGAATTGATTTTTTATTATCGATCTTGCAAGAATATTCTAGACTACACAATTATTCAGTGTTTTATACGCGTGGCGCATGAAGTAAAATTTCGAGTTTAGAAAAGCCAGAAAATTTGGTTTGGTCGCGTAGCGCTACGCGCTACGCAACCAAACCAAATTTTCAGGCTTTTCTAAACTCGAAATTTTACTTCATGCTTAATCTGGGAGTGGAAAACATTCGTTTTAAGCTCCAAATTGAACACTTCTATAAACAAACCTAAGTACAACTTAACCTGAGAAATTGAGAAAATCACTTCGTCAAATTAGCCAAGAGATTGACTGCGATTGTCAAAGCTGACGTGACGTAATAAATAAAAACAGTTGAGGAGCGTAACTCGGTTATTTTCGAGGTTAAGGTTTCTAAAGCCTGAACTGACTGTTTAACATTGAAAATTTGGATTTTCTGAATCGGTATCTGAGTTAACTCGATGTTCTATTTGATTTCGATAGTTTGCGAGTTGTATCAGAACGGTGGTGTTTAATGAAAAGGAAGAACAAGGATTTTAATTTAAATGCGCGCGTATTTAAAAATAGACGGGAGTAGACGAACACAAACCGGGAGTGAATTAAAAAGTCTTGACCTTCCTCAATGTGAAATTCCGCTTAGAGTCATCTGGCGAATACGGTGCGCACACAAACACACTGATACAATAATGTGTATTTGCACAAGACCAAAATACTCGCATATAATTAGATTTGTATGCAAAACTATACGCAATAAAATTGTTACAATAAATATCACGAAAATATACAGATAATTTATACGAATTCGTTTGCTAAAAATCTAATCAATATTATCAACAATTCTGTTATTTCAGTATAACTAGAAGAAGATATTAGTTTACAACATTTTTGATAGTATCGCATGTTCAATAAAAAAAAAACCTCTAGAGTACCATAAGAAAAATGTTGTAGGTTGGCAACACTGAAATTATATATTATAATTATTATGTCTGACGTTTTATGTTAATTGCTAAAGCCAACTTAAATTTAAAAAAAAGATTAAATCATGGCATTCTCTACAGTGACTTAATTAAACACAGTAGCGACAACCCCCTGTCATGATGAGGCTATATTAATCAAAAGAATAGGTTATAATACAAACATCTGATATTCAATTGTGACACTGAGTGTTGTCATCTTTTACTTGAAGCGTCATCCATGAGCAGGAGCAGCGACGGCTCGCAGCCTAACTTCAGGGTCGGCCAGAGACCCAAGGTAATATGTATCCGTTATTGAAAGATTACTTTGTTGTGCAATTTCTTGTATTTATAAAGCGCGATCCCAACCTCAAATTTTGTGTGCCTTAGCGCTGTGGCCTACCCTGAAGTTAGGCTGCGAGCCGTCGCTGGGCGAGAGCTATTCCTTTAATTTTGAAATAGGAATATACGATGGTTAATATCTCAAATTAACATGTTTAGGTTGATTCTATTTACCTTTGCGAATTTTCGAGATACGATTTTGGGGTAAAATAAAGCACAACCTTTAAACGGAATGACTGTGACCAACTTTAGAACTCATAGCTATGCCGCTGTTTGTCCGCCATTTTGGGTCAGAATCACTAACAACAAATCAAAAAGAATACCACTGTGTTTAATCGAGGCACTGTAGCATTCTCCAGGTTTTTTTTATTGAACATACGATACAATTTTAAAAGTAGTTTCACAAGAAGGTTATTACTTGAGGAAGTATAAAACGAACTATACACACTTTTTTTATACGCGCACAAGTAACCGGATGTGTACTTGTGCGCGTATAAAAAAAGTGTGTATAGTTCGTTCCCATGAACGAAAAAGAGTAACAATAATAAAACAAAAACGAAATTGTGTTTCTAACCCGACCTTCAACGTTCCGCTTTTATTATTACTTACTTTGATATTGCAGCATAATAAACGAATAAAGTTTAAAGAATAACATACGGGGAATTTTTCTTTTAAATATACACATCCCGATGATTCTAACGTTTGGTAAAATTTCCGGAAATCTGTTGTTTTTATTAAAATGTTCAATTTGAATGCGTGTTTCCAATCCCAGATTAAGCATGAAGTAAAATTTCGAGTTTAGAAAAGCCTTAAAATTTGGTTTGGTCGCTCTGCGAAGCGGAGCGACCAAACCAAATTTTCAGGCTTTTCTAAACTCGAAATGTTACTTCATGCGCCACGCGTACAAAACACTGATTTAACGTGAAGTTCAAAATATATACTGTTTAACTTTAAGCTCGCGTTAATAAATATTACAATTCGGATTTCTTTTTTGAATTATATTTAGACACCCTAAAGTAAATTACTGGAACTTTAAAAATGCGAGTTTTGGTAAGACAAAATAAACATTTGTAATATTTATTACCAGGAATACCACAATTTTAAATCATTTTAGGTGAGAAACTAAATAAAAAACACTCAATATAAACTCATTTATTTTACTCAGTATGACTTTACAATTCCCCGCACGATATTTTTTTTACAAAGTACAATTCCTTTCTGTATACAAATCAATTCATTTTTATTTTCTTATTCCATTTACAAAAAACAATTCCTTTCTGTATAAACAAATCAATTCATTTTTATTTTCTTATTAGAATTAAAAAATAAGTCAAATGTAAAACTATTTCGATTCTAATTAGAATCGGAAAATAAAATCGATAGGCGCCGCATTCCAGTTTATGTAAAGGAAGGTTAGTAACACAGGGGATTGGAAATAAATCGAGGCTAGTGGGCACGCAGGTGACACCTGTGTGCACACGCTAGCATTAAATACAAGTAGTAGGAACCTGCAGCAAAGGAGAAAAGTTGGACTAATTAGAAATGATTGTTGCTGCTCTACGAATATTTTTACACAATTATTTTAAGTAGAACAGCTGCAATCTTTTACAAAAATAAATAAATGAATATGTGAAAGTAGGGTGATGAATCAAAATCATTCGTGTTTTCAATAAAGTTGATGAGATTTATTTTAGTAATTCAATATCCGGTTTTAATTAATAAGGATTAAAATATAGGTTTTAGACTTACCTAAAAAAAGTTGAGTATTGCTTAAAACTCTATTATAAAGTTTATCAATACGGAAGGTTGACTTTACGAATATTTAATAAACAATGCTGACCTTAATTTAATTGTTTTTAACAATAAACGATTTGATTGTTTTATTACAAACGAAGTTCATTTCTTTGTATGTGCAAAGTGAATATAATTTTTGTTTCCATTCATCAGTAAATTCGAAGATGTTTATTGATGAGCAACTAATTAAGCTTTTGTGGAAATTGCTGGGTGTATTGTGTGTGAAGGTATTTTGTTGGGAAAATGCGGTCAGTGAACCAAATAGGCCGACCCTGACTTTGCCATTGCCCTTTGGATGTATGTCAACCGGAGGCGTCGGTACGCGCGATTGGTAAATTAAAAACGGCACTCACCCCTGTCCGACGCATCCATAATTGTCCGGGTGTCGGCGTTTTCCATACGGCGCGCGGAAAAATCGAGATTTTCACTTTAAAAACCGACGAATACAAGCGCACAGCCCACTTCCCGCACGGTAAACATGGCCGCGCGTTCGCTGACAGGTCTTCACCCAGTGTCGCCAACGCGAAGAAGAAGAATGGAATGGTGGTAAATCCAATGGATTTTTCTTCATTTGAGTATGAATGAGCGCAATTAAAAATAAATTGCGTACGGATTATTCTAGACGCAAATGATATTTCTAATGCAATTCTTGTAGAAGTAACATTTATTTTCATATAAATTGTATGATCAATAAACATTTAAGCAAATAGTTTTTAGATCGTACTAATTAATAAAAAAAACCGGGCTACCACTTGCAGTATTTCCATAATTTATGTAAATCCATGAAGGTGTTTCAAGTTTTTCTCGCGGTTGGTTGTAAATTAAATTAAAAATATGCTTCCGCCATCTATTAACTAAATTACACACTAATTACATTGTGTACCTCTTACTACCGGTAGATGGCCGTATAGTTAAGAACATTTGGTGAATTTCAAAGCAAACATCTATGATTCCAATTAGGTTGGCGATACCTTTGAGCCTAGATTTTTGTTATATTGTCAGCGCTTTTGTGTAGGTTGCGCAACTATTTCTTGTAAGATATAAATCTATGATTTCTGACTTTGTGTTGGCAACATTTTTAGTGTAATTTAATCAGTTTGGTAATCGATTCGGGTTGCGGATCTATTCACGTTTCTGTTTTAATTTAAATTTAAATTTTGTTCAAGTGTTAATTATAAAATTATAATTATATATATACGTTATATAAACGTAATACAGTGAATTATTGTAAAGAATTAATAAAGTGTATGTAATTTATGGATTGCTAACTGCCATTAAAACAGTGATGCGAGTGGTGGGATAAAATTTCTATCGTCTGTCCTTGTTTAACACTTATGAAATATATGTAACAAAAAATTTATCCGTTCAGATAGCTAATGTTAAAGTAAGTCAGTGGGTAGTAAGATTTCCCTTTTGTTAAAGACAGTTGTTAAGTTTATTTGTCCCTGTTATATGTCAATTTTTCACTCTAATCAAGTATTTAGTTCAATATTCTTCTTATAGTTACGTGAAGTGTTTTCTATTAATTATTGTACTAATTCCTTTCTTCACTGATTAGTTTTATTATACTAAATGTACATTTCGAACACTAATTTAGTTAACGAAACGGAAATCATACAGCCCATAGTCATTTAACTATAAGGAATTGTTGTTTAAAGTATACGTTTCTCGATGAATTCACTGTAAAACATTCGTTGTATTTTATAAGCATTCAATTTTACACTTCTAGCAAGTGTTTCCATTCCTTGATTAAGCATGAAGTGAAATTTCGAGCCTAGAAAAGCCTGAAAGTTTGGATTTGCCGGATGTAGCGAATCAAAGCCCAGCAAGTCTAAATTTTCGGGCTTCTCAAAACTTGAAATTTAACTTCATGCACCAGGCGTGTAAAACATAAAAATATTGTGAAGTTGAAAATATACTGCTTTAGCAGTATATTTTGAGCTTCACTTTAAATAAGTGTTTTGTACGCCTCATGTATAAACTTGAAATCATGCGTAATCAAGGAATGGAAACAATCGTTAGAAACTTCAAATGTTAACGCTTTTCAAAACAACGTCCACCTGCAAATGTAGGTATAACATCTTTGGTTTTAGCAACTTCGAATATAAATTTAAAAAGCGTGAATTTTTCACAACTTCCAATAAATTTATTTTACAGCTAAAAGAGAAACAAGACGAATTTCAGCAACTAGGTTTGTTTGTGACAGCCTATGCTGATGATCTGGCCATATTAGTATGTGGTAAGTTTGACGACGCCTTATGCGACCAGATGCAAGGAGCTCTAAACATAGTTTCTAGGTGGTGCAATGATCACTCCCTGTCGGTAAACCCTGCCAAAACGGAGATAGTCCTGTTCACCAAGAAAAGGAAGGTGTCGATAAAAGCACCAAAATTATTGAATACGATGTTGCAGTACAGCGACGAGGTGAAATACCTGGGCATCACTCTCGACAGGAAACTGAGCTGGAAAGCGCTCATCGACATCAAAACAGACAAATCTATAAGGGCCTTCTGGCAATGTCGTCGGGCAGTGGGGAAAACCTGGGGTTTGAAACCACGCACGACTCTGTGGTTGTGCACAGTTGTCATAAGGCCCATGCTGACTTACGGAGCTTCAGTTTGGTGGCCCAGAACCAAACAAAAGGCCACGTAGAAGCAAATCTCGCAAGTGCAGCGGACAGTCTGTCTTAGTGTAACAGGCGCCATGCACACTACTCCGACGATGGCGATGGAAGTCATGCTATGCCTTCCACCACTTGAGATCCACGTGGAGAAGGAGGCCATGGCGACTATATTTCGCCTTCAGTGCAGTGGGATTTGGAACAGTTACAGCTGTGGGGAAGTTAGAGGACACCTCTGGAGGAGGAGGCCACGGTGACTATATTTCGCATTCAGTGCAGTGGGATTTGGAACAGTTACAGCTGTGGGGAAGTTAGAGGACACCTCTGGAGGAATGTCTGTAGAGATATACCTCTTTTAGAGGCTGTTAATGACTGCTGTACCAACACTAATACGGAACACACGCTACAACGTTACTATTCAACCCACTAAGCAGATGAGAGAGTCTGCCATAAGGATCTACACAGATGGATCTAAAAGGAGAAAAGGATCTGGCCTTGGAGTTTTCTCTAAAACCCTAAAAATCCAAGCAAAGGTTCCGATGTGAATTCATGGAACCATCATGCAACTGGAGCTGATGGGAATAACACTTGCGGCTGAGTACATCATAAACCGCAAGGTGACAAATGTAGCCATACTAATCTTAACGGATAGCAGGCAAGGGATTCTGTCTCTGCAGAAAGCCTATGCTTCGTCAGAGACCGAAATAGAGTGCCACGGGAAACTCAGACAGGCAGCAATGCACAACAACATTGAAGTCTGCTGGGTGAAAGGGCATGATACAGACACAGGTAACGGGAGAGCTGACGCGCTGGTAAGAGCTGCGGCTGGGATGAATCTACTCTCACCGGAGCCGCTAGTGCGGTTAGCTCCTCTCTCCCTGTGTAACATGTTACAAACCAATGCCCTGGAGAAATTCAGGATGCGTTGGAATGATATCGAGGGCTGCAAGCTCTCTAAGGAAACACTTGTGTATCCCAATGAGAGATCAGCGAAACGGTACCTGCAGCTGGCTAGAGGGAATCTCAGGCGCTTAACTGCCATCCTTACTGGTCACTGTGGACTAAACGGGCACCTCTATAGGATGGGGATAGTTGACTCCCCATCTTGTAGAGGTTGCAGCATGGAAGACGAGACTGCATGGCATTTTCTCTGTGAATGCCCGGTACTATCGTCAATCAGGGAGTCCATATTGGGTGATAGATAGCCTACAATGGCCTACATAAGAGATCTACCCACCTCAGCTATGCTAGAATACCTAAACAAGGTGGGCTGGCTAAACTGAGGATGGGTGATCAACGGGAAGTGGCATTTTTTTTCATTTTTTAAAACGGGAATAATTCGAGAACATAAAAAGCAATAAATAATATCGATACAGTATTCTTTTATTTTTATTAATACTACAGTCTTAATTGAACAAGCAAAAAAAAAACAAATTGATAAAATTTGCACTTTAGTGTGAATAATAATAATACAATTACATACATCAGTACAAATAATTCGACTGGTAACCACTCGTAACAGTCAGAAGAGAATGTTTTCTTTTCGATAATATAAACAAAAAAAATAATAAAACAATCAAGGAGAGATGCACATATACACAATGTAAAATGTACATTACACATTCAATAACTATACACATTTATATTTATAATAATATATTATATATTCAATAATAGGCCACGATTAATAAAATACGCTTCGTAACGATTTCACTCTAAACGAACCCGTGGCGGTTTTATCACATCGGATATTGCTCACCAAATATTAACGAAAGAATAAACAAAACAAAAAAACTGAAAGAAATGATGAATTTACAGAATAAAGCCTATGTTATTATACAGTTATGTAAAGAGTTAGCCTAAGAATTTTGTTTCATAATTAGCTGTGAATAAAAAAAAACAAGCACAATAGGTTTGTTCGTTTGTACTGCACTAAGTTGAACTGAGTTCAAGTTTGTGATGTCACAGTTCAAGTTAGTGTAACTTCACAATTGCAGGCATCCAGTTTATGTAACGAACAGATTCAGTGCAAAAAGTGCTACACTAGTTTATACAACGAACAGACCTAATATTAATATAAAACAAACTGACTGCGTCATGAAATCAGAAATTTCAATTAATACAAGAATAAAAATTTGATAATTCATATCGAACTGAGGTTGTTTTATATCTTTTTTAAGATATCCAGAGAATATTGGTTTGTTTAATTTAGTGTTTTTTTTAGTCTATTGTGAAACAAAATTCTGTGGCTCATGCGTTGTGTACACGCTTGATTATTGAAAAGTTACCTGAATCTTGATTAACGTTGTGAATCCATTCGAAGTTGTGTTAATGAGGTAAAGAAATCCCAGATAAAAAGGGATTCTACTGTTTTTTGTTCATGCACGAATCTGGAGAAATAAATTGGAATTTCCGTTCAATTGCATACACGAAAAGAAAAACAATAATATTGCTTTTCTAGTATAAACAACGAAGAAGTAATTTTTAGAAATTTTAGATACATTTAAATTTCCTTCTAATTTTGTATGTTCTTCTTGCGATTTTAATTGTTTCAGCATTTTATTTCTGTTGATATGTAAGATTTGTTGCTTCAACATTTTTAACAATTTACTTCTCCTAATTCCACAAGAGAATATTTAAATATTCTTAAGGCCCGCATCGACTAGAACATTTGCTAGTCGTGTATCACTGTAACGTTGCTCCGATGCACATAGTGGATACAGGAGAGCGTTGCATTGCACCTTGTCAAATCACGGGTTAAAATAAGCAATTTTTTGCATCGTAGTGTGTCACCAAATGTTATGTTACAGTGACACACAACGGATTAATGTTCTAATCGCTATGGGTCTTTAGATTTTACACTAATTCATAGGTTATGCCAAGTTTTTTGTAACAATTCTTTTATCATGACATAACCTAAAACATTTAACCTGTGTTATAAAAACGAACATTAATTGGCGAGTGTTGATTAAAACAAAACAAAATATATCAAAGAAAACGATTACGTAGCACAGATAAATTAAACGATCATTCTAATTACATAAAAAATAAATAATAAAAAATAGTGCTACTATTAATTTAAAAAGGTATTTTTTTTACAAGTGTATGTACAAAATCAAAAGGAACTTGTGAGAATCAATCGGCGTGTGTGTTTTGTGTGTGTTATTTTTCGACAACTAGATTTGTTTTAAATTTTTCGACAACTAATTTTTTTATAGAGACCTATCTATAAAAAAAAGTTTGTGTTTCGAAATATTGAAATTCAACATTTCTTCACGTCACAAAGTAACCACAACTATATAACAGTCATCATTATTAGCAACATCTAAAAAACATTTAGATACAAGCGATAATTTTTTGATTATTCTTTTTTTGTTTTTGGCACACCAGTTTGTGGAAAAATTGCACGAAAAAAGCGAAAAATACAGTGAAAATAACGAGGGAATCACAACGTCGACCCATTTCTTTCTCGATATATATTATATTACACGGAGATTAATAATAGTTAATCCAACAAATTCAACGACTTAATTATAATACTTTAATCAACAGTGTGATCCTCTTACATTTTTCAGGAGTTTTTTCTTTTAAGTATACATTATTTTCACAAGCTTTAAGCAAGTGTTTTCCACTCCCAAGCTAAGCATGAAGTAAAATTTCGAGTTTAGAAAAGAATGAAATATGGTTTGGTCGGGTAGCGAAGCGGAGCGACCAAACCAAATTTTCAGGCTTTTCTAAACTCGAAATTTTACTTCATGCGCCACGCGTATATAACACTGATTTCAAGTGAAGTTCAAAATATACTACTAAAGCATTATGCTAAAGATATATATTTCGAACTTCACAATAAATCAGTGTTTTTTACCGGTGGCGCATGAAGTAAAATTTCAAGTTTAGAAAAGCCTGAATATTTGGTTTGGTCGCTCCGCTTCGCTACGCGACCAAACCAAATTTTCAGGATTTTCTAAACACGAAATTTTACTTCATGGTTAATTTGGGAGTGGAAAACACTCGTTTAAAGCTTTAAATTGCACTCATTTAAAAATAAACAACGAATTTTAGAAGATTTACACCGCACGAATATGTATACATAAAAGATAAATCCCTTGTATATTTTTGACAGCTCACACTTTCTCATTTTCTCTCTCTTTCTCTCTCGCTCTTTCAAAATCCAAAGTGTAATCTCATCGGTTTGAAAGTAAAACTCATTAAGTTCTTGTAGGAATTAATGAGCCTTGCCTTAAAACCGGCGAATTGATCACACGTGTGTTTTGTATTTTCACTTAACTTATTAAACGTAACGTGTGGAACGTAATACATTGAAAAATTAATGAATAATAACAAATATATATGTATAACACTTATATAATCACGCTCGTTAACTTTGATAAGGGTTATGTGTGTAGTGAATTAATTACAATTAATCAATAAAAAAAATCGACTAGAATCTAGCATGTCATTTGTCGCCATCGTCATCCCCTCTTCTCATTTTGAAACAAAGAAAAAAAAACGAATTGTATAAAGCCTCCGTACGTACGTATACACAATATATATATGTAATATATAACAAGCACTGGTGTGGAATGAAACAACTATCGAGTTATTTATGTATGTAACAATAAATATATATAAGAAGCAGGTACGGTTAGGTTAACCTCTATCATCAATATATTATACATAAAGCTAATAAATATTTTTTCGCTTCGGCTTGAATATAAAGAAAAAAGGGCCGATTATTCGTGAATATCTACATAATGGTTGATTGAGTATGGTTTTTTTGTTTTTGGTTTAGTGGAGGGGGTGTGTGGAGGGGGGGGTTTATAATAGAGTTTTCGATGTGGCTCGTTGTTCGCTTTTTTCCAAATTTCAATTCAATTGTTCGGTGGCGAAGCCGTACACTTCGAGGACACGTATCTCGAAATCGCCGCTTGGACACAATGGCGGGTTGTTGAAGGTTTGGCACCTGTCCGTCTTGCCGAAGCGGATGTTCTCGTCCATCCAAATAGCTTGACCCTCCCTTTTAATATTAACAAAACAAAATAAATGAAAGTTGAATAATTTTTTATTTTATAAATTATTTCATTTAACTAGGTAAGAAATTAGAACACATTTGTGCTTATAAGACTAAATGCCATAAGATGTGACTTGTTTAACTTATTAAAAGTGAATTATGGTATCGAAATAGCATTCTTCTTTTTCTTCTTTCAGTCTTTGCTTATCCACTCCTGGATGTAGGACCCTTTATATATTTTACCACGTCTTCTTATTTTGGGCAATTTGGCTCCAATTTTTTCCGGCGGTTTTCTAGGTGTCGTCTCTCCACCTTCTTTGTGGTCTTCCTACGCTTCTTTTTGTACCCCTTGGGCGCCATCTAGTCAGCCTATTTGTCCATCTTATTCTTTCTACAGTGAGATCGTTTAAAACATGATTTAGAGTAGGCTTTGAGTTTAAAATTAGATTGGCACTACTGACTGTTAATACGTAGTTTAGCATAACCTCAAATTTATCCATCATTTAATAAGCAGTCTGGGCAACTGCACAAAAAAATGCCACCTACTCAAATCATAATTTAAATGATCGCACGGTAGTACATTATATCCCCGTGTCTTTGTTTGGATCTCTTTAGTTTGAATTCTGTCTCTTAGCCTCCCAGCAAATAGCATTATTTTTGAGGAAATCCCTTAATTAACTACACAGATAAACAACTCCACAGAGATATAAAGCAGACCTGTTCGAATACCAAATATGCAAAAGTAACTTTTTAATTCAATGAATTTTCCATGTTAACACGCCAACAAAAGCAGAAACACCCAAACCTTGCATTAAGTCCTCTCAATTCATATGTTCGCATTTCTTCGAATTTCTCGCCCAGTTAAATGAAATGATCTATATTTGAACATTATATATTTTTTCTGTGGAATTAATCGACTCACCCTCCGCCTATCGTGATCATCTTGGAATCAGCTGCCATGAACAACTCGGCACCATGGCCCAAATTCCGTTCACCCTCCATCCCCACCCAAGGATACTTGGCCCTTTCCGGGTACAGCGAAAACAAAAACGTCTCTCCTGTGCCGAAATACGCCTGCCTGTTGCCGCGATCGTCCTTCATGTTCCTCTCGCCCCACCTCGACGAGCAATACGCGCCAAACACCTAAATTAACCACAACATAACCTAAATTAATAACAACATAACCTCAATATGTCAAAATTGACATAATAAATTGAGATATCCAGGATGCTGTCACTTGGCGTTGTTCGACTGTTGGCACACAAACCACTTTTTTTGTTTATTTTATATTACTCGTTGTTTTAATTGTTTGTAACGTTTTTTTGTAATGTTTTACTATGTTTATTATGTTGTGTTACAAAAAAAATTGTTTCAGGTAACGGAATGCGGCGCGGAGTGTGTGCCAACAGTTGAGATCGTTGAAAAACAACTGTTCTGGATATCTCTATAACACAATTCTAACCTAAAAAAAAACTGTATTGGCAATTGTTATTTGTCTGAAACAAGTGTACTTATGTTCGTTTTCATTTGACTTGTCGACTAACCTCATTGTTGCACGTTTTGATCATGAGCAGCGTCGGTTCGTGCTGTTCCACCCTGACGTAGAACGTCGTCAGCGAACAGCCGTGCTCCTCGGTGGTGTACAGCAGTATCGGCTGATACATGGTGATTCTTACCGGCAGCCACGACCATAACGTCAAAAGCTGGGGGGATATACATGCACCCATGAGACAATTACAATTATTTGGATTTTTCCAACAAAAAAAAAAATAAATAAAAAAAATTCATATCATCAGATCATTATTATTAGAAACATAACATTTGTATTTCAGTGCTCAAAAGCTGTTGTACAGGGTGTTCGGATAGTTGGTAATAATATTTGAGGAGTATACCCCTTTTCCGCAAAATAGCCGTTGTAGGTTTAATCTAATTTTAATATTCATATAATGTAAGCTCTTTAAATTACCCCGAACATAGAAATCCTAAGGATTTAAATCAGGCGAAATTTGTTCACCTTTATCAGTCCATAAGAGGCTGGGGGGCTGATTTTTTTTTGAAACATAATCTGTTGGAATAAAATTAATTACGAATTTTCAATGAGGAATTTTCAGCTTCTTTATTCAGTTCGGTTATGTTATACTGAGTATCGAGAACAGTAAGAATTTTTTACCGGTCGAAGACAATTGTTTGGAGGAGGAGCGAGCGACAACTTTAATTATTGTCTGAGACCGGTATTGTACTTATTGTTCGAGATGCTTATGATGTTTTTTGCACGATCCGAGAAGTCAGACAACATTTCTTCGCAATTATTATGAATATGTCACTAACGTTTTGTCAAATTTGATTGCTGAAATTGGACTCCTTTTAACTCTGATTGAGTTGTTTTTATCAGTTGCCATGGATGTTCGGTTTTATTTACCGAAACTTAAGTTATTTATAGCAACTTGTAAACACAGCCTACCATCGTGGAAACAGATATGGTAAGTATTAAAAAGGGGCCGATCGTACAAAAATAATTATAAACGTCGTATCGTCTGCGTATAAAATCACGTTCTTGTTTAGGCAATTTGGGATATCATTAACATAAATAAGAAATAGTACCGGTACTAAAACGGAACCTTGCTGAGCCCCGTACAGCATTTCCTTAGGTTTTGATAACGCATCATTACATAAAACTTACGATCAGTAAGGTAAGATGTTAGTAAGTATACGGATCCGAATCACCTAATATGATTCGAATTACGCATAATCGAATAATAGATTCGTAAGAGAAAAATATGATTTGAATCCTGTTTTTTAAATGACGGATACAAATCCTTCACTAGTAATTAGGCTTAGGCAGTTAATAGAATTCGCGGTAAAATACGAATTTGCTTTTACCTCGACAACGAAGTTAGACTCTTTAACTGTTTTTATTTATTACCTCGTCACATCAGATTTAGCAATCGCAATCGAATCCTTGGCGAATTATAACCTAATTTCACGTATCGCACCGATCTTGCGTTATTGTTTTGCCCTGTTCACGATTTTTTTTTCAATATCTCTACTAGAAACTTATTAATAATGTGATGTTGATATTTATCGAAATTCTGCTGAAAAAAAAAACCGTCATTTGACTGTGTTGACTATATTAATTTTAAACATGTTTCAAAAATATTAAAAGTGCAATTCTTTTCGCAAATCTACAACAAATTTGTCTTACAAAGAAGAATTCAAACACCCATCGAAACAAGTATTTCCCGAAACGCGTCCATAGATAGCCAATAAATAATTTGACCTGATTTGTTACATTTTGCAGTATGTTACTGTATGTAACAGCAAATACTTCACTGTTTAACTCAATTGCCTTCAAGGCATTCGCCAGAAAAGTAGTTGTTTTAATGGGTGTTTGAATTCACTTTAGTAAAAAAAATGTGTGGTTTTGCGGAAAGATTCGCACTTTTAATATACCGATTGCTTTGACTCAACGGCGGCTCGCGGCCTCACTTCGGGGCAGGCGACAGCGCCAAGGCACACACATTTTGAGGTTGGAATCGCTATATACAAATACAAGGCACAACCAAGTCGTCTTTAAATAACGGATACATATTTGGTTGGGTCTGTCGCCTACCCTGAAGTTAGGCCGCGAGCCGCCGCTGCTTTGACTAACATTTAGCAAACATTGTGACGGATACGTCAAAATAAAATATAAATGTCTGATGACAGAAAAGTCGAAAGTACGCGTCGAACATAGATAAAATGTCAAAAAATGTCGCTTTGTTAACCTAGTTAGGTTAGGTAAGATTTCACTCTGTAGAGTAAATGTCTACTGTCACTATAGTTCAAACATCTTTTTATCGTACTTGCAAGGGACATTTGGCGGCTTCTATTCGTGGCGCCCTAGTCCTGGGAAGTCCGCCCTTACATATAAAGGACACGTTTATTTATGTTTCATGAATATTAAAATAAAACCTCTGCGTTCTTCTTAAGGATACGACTCTTGTATAAGGATTCGATGAATATGTATTATTATCTTTAATTTTGTTCTCATTAATTAATTACTTGATGAAACATGTTAACAATATTGATAATTAAATAAGTCACTTGGTTTGTTTCACTACTATTTTTTATTGATATATTGTAAAATTTGTTTCTGTATTACTCCTTGAGAATGACGATAAATCGAAACTAGTCAGAGAGAATAAAAAATAGTAATGAAAGAAACCAAGTGATTTTTATTTAATTATCAATATGTATTAATTATTTTGGCGCGCCATTTTTAAAGCGCCCCTAGTCGTATAATAGAAGAGCCGGCCCTGGATATATGGCTTTTATTTATTCTTACGACGTGTATACATATCGAGGGCTTCACAGCAAAGGGGCGTATAAACCAAAATAACTAAAATTTGGTTTTGAGGTGTATGAGCCGCAAATAAGACTGAGCATCGGCAATACTCCATATTCCACTTTAAATTCAAACTTAGTTAGACATTTTTGAACACATTACCTTCGACTTAATTATCGAAGTGATTTTTTGAATCGTTTTCATTCACTCTTGTAAAATTTTAAATCTGGTTCATACGCCCCTTTGTTATGAAGCCCCCGATATAATACACTCCCCAAATATTTTACCCTAGTTTTCGAACACCCATTTGATTATAAAACACAAAATCCAATGGAGAAATTTACGTGAGCTACAAAACTGATTATATCTGCTTAATTCCATGAGTTTTACAATGTTTGTAAAACTGACCCTTAAAGGCAGCTTATTAAAATACACTTAATTTAAAAACAAAGATCTGATAATATAAATTGTTGCAAACATTTATTAAACATGCAAATTACCTACTGTTTGAACAAAATAGCGAATAACAATTTAATTATGGTATATTTAATAACAATTGTTTATTATTCACTTCATAGAATTACAAAACATCATTTAAAAACCTGAATGATTTTCAATAATTCACCGAAATTTGAAAGTTACGTCAATAAATGAATATCTTCTAAACTTCATAGCTGAATCACCATGAATGAACATTTCTATAAGAATAATTTACACAACGAATTTATTGGTACTTTTTATCTATTAAATAAATAATTGAACATTTTTTGCATGTTTAATAAATGAGGACCCGATAAATAATTGACCAAGGGACCACAATTTCAATCTGAATAAATGCTTTATAATAATAAAAAAAGAACATCATTACAACAAACATTTCATGCATTTAAAAATCAAAACATAAAATAAATACATATCATGCAGATACTAAAAAAAAAAAAAAGAAAACGTACATGTTCATGCGCAAAAGTTGTTCGGCATGCGAAATGAGCGAGGGTGTTGATGAAAGAATGATAAAAAGCAGAAGACAAAGCGAAATGGCGACTTTAAACAAATAATAATGATAATAAGAACTCAAAACTAATTAAGTATACGTAAATTAATTTATTTATAACGCAAATATGAGGAAATTATGTTCTGGGAATTTATAATAAGGAAAATCGTGTGGAGTCTAAGGGGCTTCTTGTAAACACAAAAATAAAAAAAGCACTAACTAAGTGCTAATTCTTCAATAGTGCCGTAAATCAAGCATAGTTTAAACTCAGTTTAATTTACATACTTATAATATAATTTAAACTTACTCGAAAATGTGTTTTTAGTTTTGAGGTATGATGCCAATAAAGGTATTTTGTTTAAATTTTAAATATTTGAGTATATGCAGGGGTTCTCAACCTTTTTCAGGTCACGCCCCCTCTCATAAGTCTAAGTTGAAATATGGACACCCTGTATATATATATATATGGGCACTATTTTATAAAAATTAATTACTTAATAACTGGTTCTTGCAATGTATATATAATGTTTAGTATAAGTTGTTGAAGTTAATGACGCTCTATGACTTATTCGAATGCAGCGCCTTCCCGGCGGGTGATGCATCGAATTAAAATTATGCGAAACGTGAGGTCCTATAGAAGTAGTCGATCTAAATTAATCTATGACAGTGCGTATCTGTACGTATTACGAACCACAGACTCATACCTTGTGCATGATTTCATAGGCTTGCATTACATTTTCTTTGAGGAAAATGCAAAAAATAAAACAAACAAAAGTTAGCCATGGATTTTTTTAAATATACTGTATAGGTACACAAACGTAGTGCGCTTTCCGCTCACGAAAATATGCGCTCTTCGCACACGGAGGACATAAAAACTAAACGTATGGATACGCTCCTCGTAGCGAAAGGGTTAATACAAAACTTTTATTAATTTTTTTTTATTTTCCATCAATACACACCACGAACTATAATTCCTCGCAATAATGCGTATAAGTCAAGAATCACCCTGTATAAACTACATTATACTGTAATTTATATAAAAAAATAGACCTTTATTGGCATAATACCTCAAAACTAAAAACACAATTACTACTATTATTTAAAAACATCGCCTATATCTTTATAATTGGAAAGAAAGTCTACTAAGGGACGTGGTATCTACCTTCTAATAAAATTCCTAGCAGTTAATAGAAACATTATAGTATATTGTTAAACAAGAGTGGATATGGCTTATATCTCACTCGGCATTTAGTGCGCTTGCCTACGGCGTCGTGCCCCAAACTTGCCTTTGTTAGATTTTGTCCACTCTCGTTTTACAATATGGTATTATGTTCCTATTTACTACTAGGAACTTTATTAGAAGGTGGATATCATGGCCCTTAAAGAATATTAAAAAAAGTGTCCACATATATCATAGCTTAAATAAGCTACTTTTGAAAAACTTATACTTTTTTTAAAAATAATAACAAAACATTATTTATAAACATAGCCTATTTTTTATAAATGGAAACAAAGTGTGCTAAAAAATATATAAAAAAGTGTGCACATATATTAGTATATTAATAAACTTACGTCATTAGTGTCTAAAATGCGCGAGTTGATCTTTTGCACGGGGTAAACTCCGACAGCCACTGCTCTAGGGCTGGGCGAATGTGCCCCCTTTTTTGTATTTATTTTTGTTTCGTGTTTAGACATTTATTTTTTTGTTTTATTCGCAGCGTTAAAGAGAGAAAAACAGAGGAACAACAATTTGATTAGAAAAATAGGAGAGATATTCAGGATGATTTTTTTTGTACACAAACACACAAGATAGTTAGTAGGTACACTTAAATAATTTTGTTCGGAACGTGAGTATAAAAGTCGTCATTATTGTTAAAATTGGTTATTCAATGTTAGAGTAGCTACCGTGCGATCATTTAAAACATGATTTAGAGTGGGTTTTGAATTTTAAAGTAGATTGGCACTACTGACCGTTAACACATAGTTTAGCATAACCTCAAATTTATATCATCATTCAATTAGCATTCTGGGCAACCCACATAAAAAAGTGCCGCCTACTCTAAATCATCATTTAAACGGTCGCACGGTATTTGTGCGAAATAAAACAACTGAAAAGTATTTCCTTTTATTTTCTTCTTTAATTAAAAACAGACGCATTTAATATTTTCAGTTGTTAAATTGTTGGATTTTATTGTTGGTGTTTAATTCTATTTTTAATGATAATCTACATCATAATAATAACAAAGTTACCCATACTGTCCTACTTAAAATAGGACATCTTGTACTCAGAATATACAGGGTGTCTCAGACCACCCGTAACAGGCATTTTTTAGAAAACGGCTAGTCTTAGAGAGTTGGGATAAAAACGAATAGTGATATTGTTTTTTCCCAAAAAGGTTGGCATCTCTGAGATTGCGCTTAAAAATGTCAAAAACTCAAGATTTTCAAATGGCACGATAGGTCAAAAGTGGCATCATTCAAAAGGTCTTTGAAAAATAAGTAACTTTTGTAGGAAAAATATTTTTGTAACTGGCGTTTATTTCAAGTAATTTTGGATTGAAGTTACCAAATATCAATACCTCATGGCTACTTTATTTTAAAAGTAGATACTTAGGGCCACTGGTATTAGGACTAGAATAGTTCAACAGTGTTTAGAAGAAAATAGAAGACAGTTTCAACCAGTGCTGTGAACTCTGAGTCGGAGTTAGATTCAAAACTGGGGTCGGAATTTAAGTATTTTTGTGATGAGTAAATCGAAGCCGTGGAGTTGGATATTTCGTATAATTCCGACTCTAATTTTCAATATAATTATTTAAATATAAATGTGCTAAACATATTTCGTTTTAACAAGATAAATTTAAATTCAAAACTATTTGAATTTTATATATTATATTTCGTTTTTTTTTTTCTAAAATTTGAACCTAAATAGAGTTTTTAATTATAATGGAAATTTATGTAATTTGCATATGAGAGAAAACCAAAATTACGATTTTTTCAAGAAAACTATTAAATTGCAATTATGCAGATGTAGTAACCATTAAATATTATTATTTATTGCAAAAATTGCATTATTAGGTAAAGTTTTAAAATTTTTACATGATTCGAAGCAGCAGTCGCAGTTGGCGTAGGATTATCGAAAAATAGAGGAGTCAGAGACGGAGTTGAAGTCGAATATTTCTTTAGCGACTCCGCGGCCTTGGTCAGAATGTATCTGAGAGGCCTAACTGACATTTGAAACTCAATCTTTTAAAATAAGTTAGCCATGAAAAATTGAATTTTAATAACTTTGATCAGATATTACTCAAAATCGATGCCAGTAACAAAATTATGTTTTTTGAATTGTGGAGGCTTCTACTTCGTTATACATGTTAATTTAACACAATAAAACACTTTTAACTTTGTTTGTATAACACAATTTATTTTTATGTGACTGCAGTTTCGGCAAATTCAGCTTGCCATTATTAAACATGAAGTGTCTAAAACTGGAAACAATACGGGTATATATACAAAAGGTGATTACATGAAAACGGATTACAAAACGGCTTTAAAAATGGGGGTATACAGTAGGTTTAGACACTTCATGTTTGATAATGGCAAGCTGAATTTGCCGAAACTGCAGTCACATAAAAATAATGTGTCTTATACAAACAAAGTTAAAAGTGTTTTATTGTGTTAAAATTATGTTTCTTATAAAAGTTCCTTATTTTTTAAAGACCTTTTCAATGATACCACTTTTGACCTATCGTAACATTTAAAAATCTTGAGTTATTGATATTTTTAAGCAAACTCTCAGGGATGCCAACCTTTTTGCGAAAAAACAATATCGCCATTCAATTTTTTAATACGCCTTTTGTTATAAATTTGTTTGTCCCAACTCTCTAGAACTAGCCGTTTTCTAAAAAAAAGCTGATACGAGTGGTCTGGGACATACTGTATATAATAATATATTATTTTGGAAAAGACAATGAAAGAAAATTATTCTTTCGATTATTAATAAACGCAATCAAGTTTACAATCAATTTTAAATTCATATACATTTTAATACAAATTGCGATGTAAAGTAGAATTTATTGTGCCAAATATTTGCAGAATATTTACAAAATATAAAAGCGCCTTTCTGCAATAACTTTGTCTCGTTGATACTTTTCCGAATATTTATTGTTACAAAGAATATTTGGAAAAGCCTCAATGATACGGAAAGACGACAAAATAGAATGAAACACCAAAAAGTTAGTAAAACACACATTGATTTTTTTGTTTATTCTGAAATGGCTTTGTAAAATGGTGCGATGAACATGATTGTGTTATTTTCAAAAAGCGCACCGGAGTTATTTCCAACTTGACATATATTTTTCATTTTCCACGATGCACAATGAAAATTGGCGGTTTAACAGTAATAGTAGATTATTTGACAAGTTTTGAAAGCTTCGTATTGCATGCGAATAGCAAATTGCATTTACGAGCCCGTAGGGCATGAGCATACAATGCAACTTTCAAAACGTGTTTAACACTCTACTTTTCCTACGACCAAATTGCGACGAGGCACAGTATAACCGTTGCACTGAAAATTGGACAAAAATACTAATAAATAAAGTTGATTAATTTTGAATTTAGAAAAGCCCAGAAAACAATTTTCACAGGGCTTTTCTAAACTCGAAATTTTACTTCAAGCGCCACGCGTATAAAAGACTGATTTCTAGTGAGGTTAAAATATATGTATATAAATTCACAATATTTTTGTTTTGTACGCGTGGCGCATAAAGTAAAATTTCGAGTTTAGAAAAGCCCAGAAAATTTGTCTCGGGTCGCTGCGCGACCCTCGACAAATTTTCACGGGGCTTTTCTAAACTCGAAATTTTACTTCATGCTTAGCCTGGGAGTGAAAAACACTCGTTTAAAGCTTCAAATTGAACTCCTAAAAACAACGAATGTCGGAAAATTTACAGCTTATGCATATGTTTACCTAAAAAAAAATCAGTGTATACAGGGAGTTTTTCTTTTAAGTATACATATTCGTTGTTTTTCTAGAAGAATTCAATTTGAAGCTTTAAACGGGTGTTTTCCACTCCCAGACTAAGCATGAACTAAAATTTCGAGTTTAGAAAAGCCCCGTGAAAATTTGTCGAGGGTCGCGCAGCGACTCGAGACAAATTTTCTGGGCTTTTCTAAACTCGAAATTTTACTTCAAGCGCCACGCGTATAAAACACTGATTTCTAGTGAGGTTAAAATATACATAAATTCACAATATTTTTGTTTTTGGACGCGTGTCGCATAAAGTAAAATTTCGAGTTTAGAAAAGCCCAGAAAATTTGTCTCGGGTCGCTGCGCGACCCTCGACAAATTTTCACGGGGCTTTTCTAAACTCGAAATTTTACTTCATGCTTAGCCTGGGAGTGGAAAACACTCGTTTAAAGCTTTAAATTAAACTCTTTTAAAAACAACGAATGTGGAAAATTTACAGCTTGTGCATATGTTTACCAAAAAAAAAGAAAAACACTGTATACAGGGAGTTTTTCTTTTAAGTATACATATTCGTTGTTTTTCTAAAAGAATTCAATTTGAAGCTTTAAACGGGTGTTTTCCACTCCCAAACTAAGCATGAACTAAAATTTCGAGTTTAGAAAAGCCCCGTGAACATTTGTCGAGGGTCGCGCAGCGACCCAAGACAAATTTTCTGGGCTTTTCTAAACTCGAAATTTTACTTCAAGCGCCACGCGCATAAAACACTGATTTCTAGTGAGGTTAAAATATACATAAATTCACAATATTTTTGTTTTGTACGCGTGGCGCATAAAGTAAAATTTCGAGTTTAGAAAAGCCCAGAAAATTTGTCTCGGGTCGCTGCGCGACCTTCGACAAATTTTCACGGGGCTTTTCTAAACTCGAAATTTTACTTCATGCTTAGCCAGGGAGTGGAAAACACTCGTTTAAAGCTTCAAATTGAACTCTTAAAAACAACGAATGTCGGAAAATTTACAGCTTATGCATATGTTTACCTAAAAAAAAAAAAATCACTGTATACAGGGATTTTTTCTTTTAAGTATACATATTCGTTGTTTTTCTAGAAGAATTCAATTTGAAGCTTTAAACGGGTGTTTTCCACTCCCAGACTAAGCATGAACTAAAATTTCGAGTTTAGAAAAGCCCCGTGAAAATATGTCGAGGGTCGCGCAGCGACCCGAGACAAATTTTCTGGGCTTTTCTAAACTCGAAATTTTACTTCAAGCGCCACGCGTATAAAACACTGATTTCTAGTGAGGTTAATAAAATATACATAAATTCACAATATTTTTGTTTTGGACGCGTGTCGCATTAAGTAAAATTTCGAGTTTAGAAAAGCCCAGAAAATTTGTCTCGGGTCGCTGCGCGACCCTCGACAAATTTTCACGGGGCTTTTCTAAACTCGAAATTTTACTTCATGCTTAGCCTGGGAGTGGAAAACACTCGTTTAAAGCTTTAAATTGAACTCTTAAAAACAACGAATGTCGGAAAATTTACAGCTTATGCATGTTTACCTAAAAAAAAAAAAAAATCACTGTATACAGGGAGTTTTTCTTTTAAGTATACATATTCGTTGTTTTTCTAGAAGAATTCAATTTGAAGCTTAAAACAGGTGTTTTCCACTCCCAGACTAAGCATGAAGTAAAATTTGTCTCGGGTCACGCAGCGACCCGAGACAAATTTTCTGGGCTTTTCTAAACTCGAAATTTTACTCCATGCGCCACGCGTATCAAACACTGATTTCTAGTGAGGTTCATATACATAAATTCACAATATTTTTGTTTTGTACGCGTGGCGCATAATGTAAAATTTCGAGTTTAGAAAAGCCCAGAAAATTTGTCTCGGGTCGCGGCGCGACCCGAGACAAATTTTCACGGGGCTTTTCTAAAAAAGAAATTTTACTTCATGCTTAGTATGGGTGTGGAAAACACTCGTTTAAAGCTTCAAATTAAGGTAGACGCTTAATGTTGATATCTTTATTGTATTTTTGGCCATTTTTGGGGTTACGGTTACACTGTGCGGCGTTAATTGCTCTTCGTCACTACTTTATTTTATTTTAATAATTTTCACACTGACGTCCTAAAACGTCTTGACTTTTAAAACCAGTTTTAAAAATTCAGTGTTAAAAACTACCATTACTTGTCAAAATACAAATATACAATTGACACCTTTTAATGCACAGGTATAGCGATGAAATGTCTGTTTTCGGTAGCGGTCGTAGGAAAAAGCCATTAAGAAAATGCTGTGTTATGTTTTGTTTAAATAAGATTGTCATAGATTAATTTATGTCACAGATCAATTTAATGTCATAGATCAATTTAATGTCATAAATCATTCATGTCATAGATCAATTTAAAGCTAAAAGTCATTAAGTGCACAGCGGGTGCTCGGCAAAAAACGCCCAACGCTATAACTCTATTATTTATTGGCCGTTTTTGTTGAATTAAAAACCAAAGTCAATGGCCGTTTAAAGACTACGAAAAGATATCAAAATTGATTTTTTTAATGATGACTTCATTTTAAAATAATAGCTAACTTAACATTTTTAATTGGCTGCTCATAATTTTTTAATTTTTCTACTTTAGACATTTTCTTTCTGAATCCAATAATGCCCAATATGTTGAACATTTTTAATTGGCTGCCTATAATTTTTTAATTTTTCTACTTTAGACATTTTTTCTGAATCCAATAATGCCCAATATGTTGAACATTTTTAATTGGCTGCCTATAATTTTTTAATTTTTCTACTTTAGACATTTTTTCTGAATCCAATAATGCCCAATATGTTGTCTTTCGTTCAATATTGTTGTCGAAAAAGAAATTAAATAAATCTTAAAATTGTATTTTTCAAAAACTATAATTAGTGTGTCTTCGAAAAAATGTGACAAATATATAAAATTACGAAAAAACTATTCGTGAAAATGCAAACAGTGTCTTAATTAATAAAACAATTTAATAGAGCGTTGTAACAAATCAAATTAAATAAGATTTTAAATATTTCATTGTATAATTCAATATCCGGAGGTGTATTTGCACGGGAAGTAGTTGTTTTAATGGATATTTATCGTCTTAAATTGTCTTATTAATTAAGACACTGTTTGCATTTTCACGAATAGTTTTTTCGTAATTTTATATATTATGTTTAAAGTGTGCAAACTATAAGAAGCGTAAGCTTATTTTCTCGAATTCAAATAGTTTTGAATTTGAATTTATCTTGTTTGAAATGTGACAAATGTCATTTATACTAAGGTTATGTCAATTATGAATAATAACGACCCAACAAATAAGGTACAGTCGACGCAACCCAAATGTGAACGCTCTTTGGTTGTCATGGTACTTGTTACTGAAATTCATTCTTGTAATTCTGGCTTTGGCCAGTAGTATTACAAAAAAAAAGGGGGAGAATATACATATTTGACAATAATTTTTGAGAGCTGTCAAATTTATTTGCGACGAACGACTATGAGGCAAAGTGTACACCATTAAATTTTGGCGTTCAGATGTGGGATCGCCGACTGTACATTGAAAATAAATTTGTAACATGTCTGTTAATTTACTATAGTTCATGATTATGTCAGAAACACAGACTAAAAATAAGAAAGAAACCAATGAATGCTACAAATCGATAAATGATTGTGCAAATGATGTAAAAACTGTAACAAGTTAAATTGAATTGTCTTTGGCAGAAATTAAAATTAAAAAATCGGTGTTAAAAATTAAACAAGTTGGAAATAACGCGATTTTCAGAAAAGCACACCAAAGCGCACACAATCACAATGTTTTTTTTTTTTTTGTTTCGAATCGCCAAAGGCTTTCGACTGAGTCGAACAATCGTTTCAGTTTAAATGCACTATTTAAAACCAATACAATACCATTTCATTGTACGAATCTTCCGACATTCTCTGAAATTCAAACGTAACTTTGCTAAAGATACCTAAACACACTATTTTTGCAAAAATTAATTACACATTAAATAACCACACACGATATACTTAGCGTTATACAGGAAGTTTTTCTTTTAAGTATACCAACATTAACCGATCGAATTGTTTGAATTTAATTTTAAGCTTATAACGAGTGTTTCCACTCCCAGATTAAGCAAGAAGTAAAATTTCGAGTTTAGAAAAGCCTGAAAATTTGGTTTGGTCGCGTAGCGCGAAGCGACCAAACCAAATTTTCAGGCTTTTCTAAACTCGAAATTTTACTTCATGCGCCACGCATATAAAACACTGATTCAGAAATGTCAGAATGTCTTATGCTATTCACTTTATGGTACATCTTGATCCCTATATACAATGCATTTTTTTAAGCATTCATTGTTTTTTTTTTAATAAGATTAGTTTGAAGTTTCGAACGAATGTTTTGCACTTCCAGACAAAGCATGAAGTAAAATTTCGAATTTAGAAAAGCCTGAAAATTTGGTTTGGTCGCGTAGCGCGAAGCGCGGAGCGACCAAACCAAATTTTCAGGCTTTTCTAAACTTGAAATTTTACTTCATGCGTCACGCGTATAAAACACTGATTTAATTTGAAGTTAAAAATATACTGCTTGAGTTTCATCTTATGAACCAATCTTATTTCATTAATAAATAAAGCAATAATCTTTCTTCACACTTTTATTTGAATTGGTAATTCAATTAAAAGTGTGAAGAAAGGTTATTAGTCCTTTATTTATCAATTAAATATGTTGTACTCCTTGAGAATGACTCAAAGTCGAAACTAGTTCGAATAAAAATCCAAAATATTAGTGAAATTTAACCAAGTGTTTTTTTTTTAAATCACAATTAAATTTGATCTCCACGTAAATCACCCAATCAATCTAATCTTATTTCACCTAATGAAATGTTATACTTTCAAAATATGCTAGTATGTATAGGTACTTTAAAGAAGAAATCCCTGTATGTTTTTTTGCTGCAAATAAAGATTACTTACTATCAAATTTAAAAATGCTTTTTTAATACCGTGTGTGATTATTCAAAACAAATTATTATATACAAATATTTAGCAGAAGGAGGAAAACCCATCACCAAAAAAAGAGATCACGCGTATGAAAACTAAAGGAGAAAAACTATGTACAGAAAAAAAAAAATCCTCCACCATATCAAGGCCCAGTCGAGATTTTGAACAGGATTAATCTCTGAACTGCAGTTCGAAATGACAGTTCAGACAATACCATCTCTGAAGTGTAGTTTAAAATGGCAAGTTTGAACAGTGTCAATTTCGCTAATACAGTTTCAAAATCAAATTTTCTGCAATTAAAAATAATAATTCGAACGGCGTTTATCTCAGAGCTGCAGTTTAAAATAACAACTTGAACTGCGTTCATCTCTGAATTATTATTATATAGAGATGAACGCAATTAAAGACATAGACATTTCTGCAATTAAAAATAACAATTCGAACGGCGTTTACCTCTGAACTACAGTTTAAAATAACAACTTGAACTGCGCCTATCTCTGAATTATTATTATATAGAGATGAATGCAATTAAAGCTGGTATTTTAAACTGCAGTTCAAAGATCAATGCCGTTCAAATTTGATTGTGTGTGCCTCACTTTTTTCTTTTTCCGACTAAATATCCGTTCCGGGTGTTGGTTATCATATTGGCTATTTTTTGATTTTGTTGACAGATTGTCCCACCAAAACCGCAATTTAATATAGAATCCCAAATTGCAATACAAAATTTAGCATTCTATTTAAAATAAGGTTTTTACTTCCATTATAACCAAAAGTCGTATAATCTTAAAAATATTTTTATTGAAAAGAGCACACTCGATTACATATATGCTGAAAATCTCATTACAATGCATGCATTAGAAGTCCTTATACTTTTAATATACGGTTTCGGTGAGACACATCCTGTATATATCTTAACAATTTGAACTACAATTAAAATATGCAAATTGAACTACAATTAAAATTTTCAATTTTAACTCCGTTTATCTCTGAACCGCAATTTAAAACAACAGCTTGAACTCCATTTATCTCCAAACTGCAATCAAGATATTCGTTTTCAACTGTGTTCATCTCTAATTTGTAATTCAAAACAACAGTTCGAACTGCGTTCATCTCTGAACTGCAATTCAAAACAACAGCTTGAACTCCATTCATTTCCAAACTGCAATCAATAAAGCCCTTTACAACTGCGTTCATCTCTGAATTGCAATTTATAATTACAGTTTGAACTGCGTTCATCACCGAACTGCAGTTAAAAATAACAGTTTAAACTACGTTCATCTTGGAACTGCAATTCAAAACAACAGCTTGAATTGCAGTTATCTCCGAACTGAAATTAAAAAATCCCTTTACAACTGCGTCCCTCTTTAAATTACCATTCAAAATAGCAGTTTGAACTGCGTTCATCTCTGAACTGCAATTCAAAATAACAGTTTGAACTGCGTTCATCTCCGAACTGCAATTCAATATAACAGTTTAAACTGAGTTCATCTCTGAACTGCAATTCGAAATAACAGTCTGCAGTGCGTTCATCTGCAATTTAAAACAATAACGTGAACCGCGGTTAAAACAACAATTTGAACTTTGTTCATTTTCGAACTGCAATTTAAAATAATAGTATGAACTGGGTCATCAATTGATAATTACAGTGTGAACTGAGTTCATCTCAGAATTGCAATTCAAAATAAGAATGTGCCGAACTGCAATTTGAAAAAACAGTTTGAACTGCGTTAATCTCTGAACTGCAATAATACCTGTGTTTATCTAAATACTGTAGTTCGAAACAACTGTGAACTGTAGTTAAAATTATTAATGTCAACTGTCCTGCGGTTATCTTTTAACCGCAATTCGAAATGGCAGTTTAAACTGCTTTCATCTCAAAACTGCTATTGAAAATGATAGTTCGAACTGGGTCATCTCTGAACTGACAGTTTAAACTGCATTCATCTCTGAACTGACAGTTTGATCTGTGTTAATCTAAATACTGTAGTTTAAAATAACTCTGCCTATGACTGCAATGCAGTTAAAATTAAAAACTGAAATTCGAAATGATACTTTGAACTGCTTTCATCTCTGAACTGCTATTTAAAATGCCAGTTTGAACTGCGGTTATCTCTGAACTGAAAGTTTAAACTGTGTTCATCTCTGAACTGACAGTTTGAACTGTGTTAAACTCTGAACTGACAGTTTTTCCTATGTTCATTTAAATAATGTAGTTCAAATAAGTTTGCCCACCACCGAACTGCAGTTAAAATTAACAACTGTCCTGCGTTCATCTCTAATCTACAATTCTAAATGACAGTTGGAACTGCTTTTATCTCTGAACTGCTATTCAACTGCGTCTATCTCTAAAGTGATACTTTGAACTGCGTTCATTTCTGAACTGACAGCTTGAACTGTGTTAATCTCTGAACTGACAGTTGTTCATCTATAAACTGCATTCAAAATTACAGTTTAAACTGCGTTTATCTCTGAACTGCTATTCAACTGCGCTTATTTCTAAACTGATAGTTTGAACTGCGTTCGTTTCTGACATGACAGTTTAAACTGCGTTAATCTGTGAACTGACAGTTGTTTATCTATAAACTGCAATACAAAATGACTGTTTAAAATTACAGTTTAAACTGCATTCTTCTCTAAACTGACAGAATGAACTGCGCCCATCTCTAAACCGACAGTTTTACCTGTGCTCATCTAAATACTGTAGTTCAAAATAACTGTGCCCACTAATGAACTGACAGTTCTGAACCGACAGTTTTACCTGTGCTCATCTAAATACTGTAGTTCGAAATAACTGTACCCACTACTGAACTGCAGTTAAAAGTAACAATGTCGAATATCCTGCGTTCTTCTCTAAAAGCAATTCGAAATGACAGTTGGAACTGCGTTAATCTCTAAACTGATAGTTGTTCATTTCTGAACTGCAAATCAAAATGACAGTTTGAACTGTTTTCAACTCTAAACTGCTATTCAAAATGACAGTTTAAGTTGCGTTCATCTCAGGTTTAAACTGCGTTCATCTGTGAACTGATAGTTTTACCTGTGTTAATCTAAATACTGTAGTTTAAAATAACTGTGCCCACAACTGAACTGCAGTTAAAACTAAAAATGTCTACTATTCCAATGTTATTTTGAACCAACTTCTAAGATTAAATTAAACTCTTGTTCATCTCGGAACTGTAGTTCAAAATAGCGTACAATATAAACTACAGTTCAAAATAACAGTTTAAACTGTATCAATTTCTGAAAAGTGGTTTAAAATAAGTTCTTAACAGTGTCCACTTGTGAACTACAGTTCAAAAAAACAATTTCTACTGCCCTAATAAAATTTCGTACTAAATTCCAAGATCAATTCTGTTCAAAATCTTCGTGCGACCGGCCTAAAGAAAAATCCAACTCCTGCTTTGTACAAAATTTCGATGTTCGCATTATTACAAACAAAAGGGTCGTTTTTTGAGGTTTGCTATCTAAAAGAGAAAAAAACTTACCTCCCGGATGGTCAGCGTGTGCGAGACCATTTGTATGTTGTTCTGGCTCTGGCTGTTGGGCAAATTTTCGCTGGACCTCGACCTAACTAACTGCCTAGATCCGCTTATCACAGTTTTACTCTTTAGCACCATCTCAGTCCTTATGAATACTCGCGATATATACGCCGAACTCAATCCCCTGATGCCGAACGCCACTTTTAAAACCTGAAAAGAACATAAACATCAAATTGCAAAAATCCCACAACTACACGATTGTTGCAGAAAATAAGACTTGGAAGACAACGAAGTTTGTTTTGGAAAATTGGGCTTTGGAAGACAACTCTTCCGAGTACCATTTCCCTAAACATTTTTTTTTGTAAGAAATCTAGAATCTGCTAGAAGCTACATTATTCTAGTACACGCCAGACTTAAATTAGATTGGCACCACTACTGACTGTTAACACATTGTTTACCATAACCGCACATTTATTCTATCATTCAATAAGCTTTCTGGGTTGCACAACAAAAAATGCCGCCTACTCTAAATCATAATTTAATTGATTGCACGGTAGAGATCAACATCTTTCTATATGTTGATCTTTACGGTGCGATCAATTAAATGATGATTTAGAGTAGGCGGAATTTTTTGTCTGCGGTTGCTCAGAGAGCTTATTGAATGTTAGAATACATTTTTGGTTATGGTAAACTATGTGTTGACAGTCAGTAGTGCCAATTTAATTTAAAATTCAAAGCCCACTCTAAATCATGTTGTAAATGATCGCACGGTATTTGGCTTTAGTTAAATAATTAAAGAGAAAGCATCTGCTATAATTATGAAACTGAAACTTTTGTTTTGTTGGTGAGTAATATAAGACTTACCTTACTTGGAGGAATCGTTAATTCCTTGCAGAATTTGTGTAAGGCCGCGTCGATGCCGTTTTTCTGGATGTCAGCGGCGTGTTCGGATCCCGACGACGTGTGTTTGTGAAAAAGGACTAGGATGGCCATTGCTACTCTATATAATACCTGTAGAATTAAAATGATCAATTTCTTTATTTGTAAAACAAATTGCAGACAGTTATGACTTTAATAACATATTTGTTTAATATTTATCTAATGTTTAAACTCCTCATTCAAGTATGAAGTTTAGAAACTCCTGAAAATTTGGATTGATACAAATTTACGAGATTTATTTCGCGTTTCAATGAGTTTTTGAGCTAGTCTGCAAGACAAATTTAGTTATAGATTGCGAAAATAATCGCACTTTCAATGTTTTCAAGTATTCTACAACAAAGTATTGGCATTACATAGATACCTACCAGAGCTGGGATGAATCCTCGTAAAAAGGATTCGAATCACGAATCCGAATCACCTAATATGATTCGAATCACGAATACTCGAATAAAGGATTCGTAAGATATAAATATGATTAAAATCAAACATTCGAATCCTGTTCTTTCGAATCACGAATACAAATCCACTCCCAGACTAAGCATGAAGTAAAATGTCGAGTTTAGAAAAGCCCCGCGTAGAAAATTTGTCTCGGGTCGCGCAGCGACCTGAGACAAATTTTCACGGGGCTCTTCTAAACTCCACGCGTATAATACAGTAATTTAAGGAGAAATTAAAAAATAAACAAAACACATTTTTCATGTTAATCCTCACAATTAATTCGAATTATTTTTGACGATTCGAATCCTTTTATAAGTGTTCGAATCTTTTTGTAAGTATTCAAATCCTTTTGTAAGTATTCGAATCGTTTTATAAATATTCGAATCCTATTATAAGGATTTGAATCACCCGCATTTGGATTCGAATACGAATCCTCTTAAAAAATGCAACGAATCAGGATCACGAATCTAAAAACTAAACTAAAGTATTCGAATGCATCTTTTGGCAGGATTCAAATCATTTAGGATTCGAATCCTTTAAAAGGATTCGAATCCTAAATGATTTGAATCCTGCCCAGTTCTGATACCTACCATATGTTCAAAAATACCGTGCGATCAATTAAATTATGATTTAGAGTAGGCGGCATTTGTGTTTGTTAAATGAATGGTGAAATAAATTTGAGGTTATGGTAAACTATGTGTTAACAATCAGTAGTGCCAATCTAATTTAAAATTCAAAGTCTACTCCAAATTATGTTTTAAATTATCGCACGGTGTGACAATTAAAATGAAAAAGAAAAGCCCGTCGCTTTTTAAATTAGGCATTAACAGTGACAAACAACACAATCGCGTGGTGCCCAATAAAAAAATTCCGCTTTGGCAACGCGAATCGGACGGTTATTGCCAAGAAAATTCGAAAATAACTACAGTTACGTTATTAATAGGGATAAAGACACCGCGCGCCGGAGAAAATGTTTACACCGCTAAAGCTATAAATCTCCATCCGCTGGAAAATAACAAATTTTTATTTTGGATTAGCAACGAATTGATTGCACGAGCAAAAAAGTCTATATACATTTTAGGCGTTGAAATCACAATTTACTAATAGCGAAAATGGAATGATTAAAATACAGGGTGATTTTTTAAGAACATTTGACATATTTCATGATGTATACGATCGCCGTCGCCTGTAATATTATGTATTTTTCAGAATTTCATTAGTTTAAATATTAGTTTAGACAGTGCTAAGTCCATATTTGTTGTTATCCTGTTTCTTGAAAACAGCGAACTTTAAAAAAAAATATTTTTGTGGTTGGGATAAAAAATTTAAGGGTCCAAAATACCTCCCATTTTGAATCCTTGAATTTTTTTTGCCTCGAATACTATTGATTCAATAGTATTTAAGCACCCTATCGCTAATATTTTCCTAAAATAATAAAAATATCGCATGTTCAATAAAAAATACCTCTAGAGTGCCATGATTTAATCTTTATTTTAAGTTGGCGTGTAGCCAACTTTAGGAATTGACATATAAAACGTCAGACTAATTAACTGCAATATTTTAAATGGCACTCTAGAGGTTCGTTTTTATTGAACATACGATATTAACAAGTTGATTGCCGCGCGGCATTCACTTGGGCTGCACTTAAATTTGCGGTTAGGCAAATTCAGGAATTGACATATAAAACGTCAGACTAATTATCTTCTACAATTTCATGGCACTCTAGAGGTTTTTTTATTATTGAACATACGATATTAACAAGTTGATTGTCGAGCGGCATTCACTTATGCCGCAGTTAAATTTGCGTTTAGGCCCCGTGGCATGTACCTTGTGCCGCATCCAGAAACTTTTAAAACATCGTGCTGCCCGTGCAGCGAAACTAGTATAACTATATAGACATACAAACTAGGTGGCCTGAACGATTAAAAACGTTTATGTCTCTTAAAATGTTTGCTTTATTATTCTGTATAATTGGAAAAAAAAACTTAAGCAGGAGCGTGAGGTAATATTTATATTGTTATAAAGGGGGCGATCAACGTTTTAAAGATATAGTTGTTTGAAGTGTATTGCTAGAATCTATTGCTAACTTTATACTCGTACAACCAATACTTTTTTTCGAGCAAAAAAATACTTGTAATAAGTCAACAAGCAAACATACCATTTGTTTACGTATACGCAAATGTGGGTGAGCGTGCTGTAAATAAATGCTGTGCGAATTTATTTAAGGAATATTCGGTTTACATTAAAAGCTTTCCCGCGGAGAGGAATGAAATATAACTGGCGGCGGCGCGCGCGCAAAAAAAA
Organism: Philonthus cognatus; assembly: GCA_932526585.2. Lineage (NCBI taxonomy): Eukaryota > Metazoa > Arthropoda > Insecta > Coleoptera > Staphylinidae > Philonthus > Philonthus cognatus. The sequence continues at coordinate 54,230,029 of OW052241.1, read as the reverse complement.
GTAATTAAACAAACGTGCGAAGGATGAATTTTTAATATGACTGACCTTAATACCTTCGTGGAAAAAACAGTCCATTACCCTAACTAGGTGCGTGAACGGCAGCCCCTGGAGGACCCACCAGATCCAGTCCATGTAGATGCGCTCCACCCTCGAACTGGGACAATGTCTTTGCAGGTGTACTGCTGCTGCCTTCTGTAATTAATAACAATAATTAATATTAAAACAAAAATAAAAGTAACACATTTATTGCATTAAAAATATATACAGGGAATTTTGTTTACCGTACTCTCTATTTGAAATTTATAACAATGTACAGGGTTATTCAAAATGAAGGAACAGATTTCAAATATTTATTTCTTCCAAATTACAAAAGATAGAAACACAATTCCAACGTTCCTAGAAACAGAAAAGTTTATTTTTTTATGCATTCAATATGAGCACCATGTGTTACACGACAAATATCAAAACGGTGGCTCATTTCTTGCCATACACGAATCAGCTGGTCTCTAGTTATCCAATTCAGAATTCACAGCTTCAACAATTCGATGTTGCAGATTTTTAAGAGTGTCAGGCATAGGGGGGATAAAACACGGTCAGTGCGGTCATTGCGTACCAGGATTTAATATTTGAATATTCGTATATTGAAATAGATGCCAATGCAGCCCCATCATTAGAAATATTATTATTTTATGAATTTCCAATAACTGTTTACGTAACCCCAGAGATAAAAATCACAAGGAGTGAGGTTTAGACAATAAACATGACAAGCAACAGCGCCAATGCGGTCGTGGTTAGAACTTCTGCCCGTACTGTTCAAATTTTAAACTTTTGTCTGTCCAAGAACGTTGGAATTATGGTTCTAGCTTTTGTAGTTTGGAAGAAATAAATGTTAGAAATTTGTTCCTTCTTTTTGAATAACCCTGTATTAATAATAATAAGTAGTTTTATTCGTGATACAATTATAGATAGAAATAATAATAATGAGAGCGAAAAAGTTATTTCTTTCATTTGCCATACAAATCTTGAGTACCTTCAATTGTGTTCGAGGTTTATGTCAAAAATGGTTTCTCAAAATCAATCTACGATTTAAAAGTAAACATAAATGCATAATAAAATCAAGTCATAGATTTTGAGCTAATAATAGCGTTTAATAGCGCTTTGTTTATTGCAATCAACCGAGAGAATCGCACAATTACTGTCAATTAAACGTCGTAACAAAGTGGAGATAATTGTGTACTTAAATTACGCACTTAGCGCAAATGTTTTCGACAAATATTTTATTTTAAAATCCTTATAAATTAATATCCCAATAAGAAAACACATTAAGTGATAATTTAACCCATTAACGGCCAAGCAATTATAGAGTTACCTCTACAAGTTGATTTTTGATAAAATTCTGCACTTTTTTTATGATTTCTATAAATGACTTATTATATTACATACTGACAATTTTCCTTTTAAGTATACTTAATGTATACGCAGTAAATTTTCAGGCATTCTTCGATTTTATAAAAACGTTAAATTTGAAGTTTCGAGCGAGTGCTTCCACTCCCAGATTAAGTATGAAGTAAAATTTCGAGTTTGGGAAAGCCTGAACATTTGGTTTGGTTTGGAGCGGCCAAACCAAATTTTCAGGCTTTTCTAAACTCGAAAATTTACTTCATGCGCCACGCGGATAAAACACTGAAATAATAATGCGAAGTTAAAAATACACGTAAAAATGCTTTTTTTAAATGGGGAATAATAAAAATATTTAAATAACAAAATATGTATTTATATATTTCTTCACACATTCTCAAGTCAGGTCAAATAATGTAATGTGTCAAATTAACTTATTTAGTAATTTAATTTAACAAAAATGAATAAAAAATAAATATTCTGCAAACTATTGGCTAATTTAATTTTTCTTTATGTTAAAAATGAATAATTTTGCGTTCTTGCATCAATGGCGCTTGATGGCTTAATCAATTTCTTAATTAATATTAGTATTGGAAAATATTAAGTAGATTTTTTGAACTTGCCGTTCGAAAAGTGGAATCTCGCGCACTCTTTGCAGTGCGGCCTTTGCGTATATCCTGGTTTAATATTTAATATTTGAATATTCGTATATTTAACTCGATGTCAATGCAGCCCCATCGTTAGAAATATGAATTTCCAATATATTGTTTGTTACAAACACGAAAATAGATCTAAATTGAAATAAACAATAATGTTTCGAAAAGCGCTACCTTTACAAGCCGTTATCAATGCGAAATCCGAAACTTATCAATAACATCCACGTAGATAAATTTTGTGTAAACAACGATAAGAGCGAAAGAGTGAGCGAATCTCGATGTAATTAATTACTACAAAATAGTGTAACTATCTAATGGAATTTCTGTGAAAATTTAAATTCAAATGTAAAGCAATCAAGATTGATTAACGACACTTAACTGAAATTTAATCGAGTAGATGGCAAGAAGATACTCTCGATCAAGTGTAACGAGATTATTCGCAAGGTGATTAATGAATAAGGGTTTTAAAATTTATCAAGGCTGGTTTTTCACTTGAATATTATGTACAAAACAAAAAACATTATAAAATATAAAAACGAATTAAAATTAATATCGACTTTCTGCAAAAATGTTGTCTCACTGAGACAAGTCTCCAAATATTCATTGAAATAACTACTTCTTAAGCTAATACCCCGACAGACGAATTATAGAATGAATATTTAAGTTACGTGACAGATTTACTGTTCTATGCATAATTTATATGCAAATAGCAACATCAGGTCAAATTACACTTTCACCAAACCTAATGAACGAACAGGAAATTGAAATAAATTGAAAAAATTAAAGGGAATGAATATTAATTGAAAGAATCTTAGGCGATCTTAAAGAAAAAGTCTTAAGCCATCTATACACGCGTTACGAGATTTATCACTCATCAGTATAGCTTTGCTTTAGACTTTCAATACAAAACAATTATTAAAATAAACAGAAAACTTCTACTACGCACTAAGCCACTAAACCAAATTTTTAGGCTTTTCTAAATTCGAAATGTTACTTCATGCGCCACGCGTATAAAACACTGACGCCAGGTTTCTCCAAGGAATCTTAAAATACGTTTTATAAAGGTACTTCTTATTTATACGTAGTTCTTAAATTTGTATTCTGTTGCACCAAACAAATTTATATAGTATATCCAATAATCCAGGCAAGATGTTAATGAGTTTAAAGTCCCCGAATTGTTGCTAAGAGTACATGTAAACATTCAACATAACCTAAAAACCCGTCCGAAAACGTTAGGTGTTAGATGCCTAACGTTGAGTTATGAATGGTTAAAAAGTGGTGAATTATGGTTAAGCTGTAGTGACGCAGCAAGGAAAGGGCCCAGATCCACATCAAATAACTTAAAACTGCCATTTATCAATATGAATTTGAACGTGCATTGAAATGTTCTAACAAATTCACTTTTCCTCGGACTCGGAGTTTTCGCCTGGATTAATTACGAGTGGTAAAGCAGCAACGCTGTGGGGTATTACCAACAAAACGTCATATATTTAACGCTTGCTTTAAGGTTGTGTTTAGGGAGTTTAGAGATGTCGGAATGGCAATGAAATTAACTAGATATTGCTTGCATTCTCGGACGAATTTTACATATGTTAGGTAAGAATTGGTTACGCTTGGCAACGTCGCTTTTTTTATGTAATTTGACATGTAATCTAATGGGCCCGTTTATCAAAAACAATAGTTGGGAGTTTACTGCCAACTGTTGGGAAATTCTCTGATAACCGGATTGTTTATCGTGAACGTGTTTGGGATTTTTGCAATCATACAAAATAGACTGATTAGTGTTGGCGATTGGTGTTGATGGGTTAAAGTTTTCAAAATGGCCGAGTACCGTTCATCAGATACATGTTGAATGTTGAACATTTTGATAACCGGGCCCATTGTCAAGTCTATTTCTAACCGTTATTCGCCATGGCCGATTGTTTAGTGTCATTGAAAATGTCGAAAAGCAAAAGGAAACAGGTGAATTTTACAAGACTCGCGTACTCTATTAACGTCCCTTGTGTGAATCTATAAAATAGTGGAAATAAAACAACAAGCACGGCAAACCAACCGCGAAAAAATAAGCTTGGGAGCTTATTACACGAAAATTTAACGTGGATAAATTTAAAACACGCAATGAGAAAGATTGCTGCTGAAAACAAGAGAGACATTTTTAACACTGGTGGAGGGGAATTTGTTGGAGAATATTGAATACACTTTGTAAGCCTAAATCTAGAAAAAAAAACTGCTTGCTATCATACTTTTCGAAAAAGTTATTCCGTTGATAAATATGACGAGGTATTGTTGGCAAGTGATTATCTTTTTTTCTGCAATATCTACCATATCTACGAAATCTACATCATATCCACTTATAGCCAACGCTTGAAATAATGCATACTTTTTTTACAAATTCGTTAGGCACACTAAAAGTCACTTTGACTTTTAGGTTAGAATCTGTTTTTTCAGACGCCAATTTTGGCGTCTTATAATGTAAGACCTTCTTATGACTAATCTAATTTAATTTATGGTTGGTGCAACACTTTAAGAACGTCTTATTTATAAAATCGATTTTATTTAGTTAAGGTGTGTTAGAGAAACCGGGCGTGAACATATTGTGAAGTTGGAAATATACTGCTAATACTAAACAAATTTTAATACTTGTACTAAAATTAAATTACCAAAAAAATACAAAATGTCAATAATGCATTATTGTAACAACAACTGGAAATAAATTGAACCAATTCTGGTTTCAACTAATTGTAACTGCAAACAGCAAGTACATAATCGGAGATATCGCCGAGTGCATTAACCCGATTACATTTTTTTAACTTTATTAATCTCCCAGACTAACAACTAACTTATCGACCATAAATAAACAACTATGAAAGCACACTATATAAAGAGATTTGTTTAATTAATTATTCATGGAATGCTTTCACATGAGACGTTTTTACATAAAAAATTGTAAAAATGTTCACAACAATGGGAAGATTATGTTAATGAAAAAAATGTTCTTATCATTTATGCATTGTCTGTGTAGTGTGTTTTAAACGAAGGCTTTTTGAGTTACATGAACTCAAACTAGTTTATTCTCTCGTAAATATCTACGCTCGAGACGGTTTAGAATTAAATAATTCTTAGTAAACAAAAGGATAAACTTTAGTACCTTGATTTATAAAAAACCAATACTTAAAACAAATGTACATCTAGCAAGAAAAATAAAAGTGAAGAAAGGAATATAACTGTGTTTAATTAAGTGACTTAAAACACTAATGCTTGTTTGCATCCCAGTCCATTAAGTTAAATCAGCAATTAGTACTTCTTAAAAATACAAGTTTATTAAAAAAATTGTTTACACAATAATTGCATATTTAGGATATGTTACAAATGTATAACATTTTAATATTTTCAAATTTTGACTTAATTAGTGGTTTAATCCAGGGTTTGGACGATATATATCATATAATATCTATCACAATATATATCATAAGATATCTATCACGATATTTATCATGATATATATATCGATATTTATAAATTACGATATATATCATGGATATTTAAGGAAGCCACAAAATTATTAATTTGCGCGTTGCCAGCAATTCCCCTGTTTCTCGAATATCCTCAGTTACCGTTTTCTTTAGATATTGCTTGTATTTTAAAAGAGTTCAATTTGAAGCTTTAAACGAGTGTTTTCCACTCCCAGACTAAGCATGAAATAAAATTTCGAGTTTAGAAAAGTCTTAAAATTTGGTTTGTTCGCTCAGCGCAGCGGAGCGACCAAACCAAATTTTTAGGCTTTTCTAAACTCGAAATTTTACTTCATGTGCCACGCGTATAAAACACTGGTTTCATGTAAAGATTAAAATCTTCGTTTTTTGCATGCTGCACAAGTAGCGTATTGGGAACTTCACAATACTTCAATGTTTTAGACGCGTGGCGCATGAAGTCAAATTTCGAGTTTAGAAAAGCCTGAAAATTTGGTTTGGTCGCGTAGCGAAGCGAAGCGACCAAACCAAATTTTCAGGCTTTTCTAAACTCGAAATTTTACTTCATGCTTAATCTGGGATTGGACAACGGAATGTTGTCAGCATGAAGTAAAATTAAAGTTCAAAATTGAACTGTTTTAAAAAACAATTAGTATCTAAAGATTTATATCATCTAGGACATGTATACTAAAAGAAAATCTCTCAGTATAATTAATAAATAATATAAATAACTAATTTATAAGCAAGAATAATTATCAAGAAGTTGATATAAAGAGAGTTTTATGTAATACCAAACATATTCATAACGAGAACTTTTCTTTTAAGTATACATATACATTTTAAGTATACATATGCATATGTTGTACATTTTACCACGCTCGGTTTATTAAAAGAATACTATTTGAAGCTTTAAACGAGTGTTTTTCACTCCCAGGCTAAGCATGAAGTAAAATTTCGAGTTTAGAAAAGTCTGAAAATTTGGTTAGGTCGCGTAGCGCGGAACGGCCAAACCAAATTTTCAGGCTTTTCTAAACTCGAAATTTTACTTCATGCGCCACCGGCACAAAACACTGATTCAATATAAAGTTCAGCGGTGTGTTTTCAACTTCGTAATATGTCAGTCTTTTGTACCGGTGGCGCATGAAGTAAAATTTCGAGTTTAGAAAAGCCTGAAAATTTGGTTTGGCCGCTCCGCGCTTCGCGCTACGCGTCCAAACCAAATTTTCAGGCTTTTCTAAACTCGAAATTTTACTTCATGCTTAGTCTGGGAGTGGAACACACTCATTTAAGTTTCAAATTTATCTCCTTTAAAAAAAACAACAATTATCTAAAGGTTTACGGCATATACGCTGTAATTGGGACATTTATACTTGAAAGAAAAACTCCCTGTATGTACAAGTTGAGGCATTAATTGCAATTGATTAGCTACAATTTGTAGTGGTCATATACTCAATCCAATTTACACATTACCTAAAAACTAAAGGTGTCAAATCGTATTTTATGAAAATGTTCGGTGTTATATAAAACTCTCTGTATATATATGGGATAAGTATCGATATATATATCCGATATGTCGATATTTATATAAATTAAACCCCAAATTAAGTCAAAATTCGAAAATATTTAATTGTTATACATTTGTAGGATATCAATGATTTAAGTTAATCAGCCAAAGTGCAAACAGGCCTTAGTGTTTTAATTATTATTCATATTCAACTCTTCACCTAATTCAAACCATACAATATATTCAGCCCGATTCCATACACGAAATGTTAAATTTAACGTACTTGTTTAACATCACAGTCTAAGCGCGTTTAGTAATTAGTATGTATGCTTAGATTGTGAGGGTAAATAAAGTATACGTTAAACTTAACATTTCGCGTACGGAATCGGTGGGAATAAATAGCAATTCTGATGATTAGATTTAAAGAATATACATTTTCTTTTGATATCAATGTGCCGTATAATAATAATTCTATCACTTCTCTAAGATGGAAGTAATATCTCTTTCGTTGAAATCAGAGGCGATCATTAAGTTTAGATGGGGGATAGAAAGAGATTTTGCACATAAAACAAACAGCACGTGATAAAATTTTAAATTCAATTACTTCAAGAGTTTATTTATGTACTTGTACATATTTACATAAAATTTTTCGACTCGTATCTTTTGACCTACACATTTTATAACTGTGTTATTCAATCACGGCAATGGCTTATCTCTGACTCTGATAAAGATTAATAAAAGTGACCGAGGGATAAAGATAAGCTGGGCGTTGAAAGATAAAACAATACCGCTCCAAGTTTTTTCCACTCTTCCAAAGATAAAAACAATTTTAAAAAATATATTTAATTATGATGAGCAGTTGATGAGAGGAGCAGGAAATTTACTGCCCAGTATCAACTTTCACGAGAGATTATTTGAATTAGTTGATTAAAATTTACTTATGTTTTCTTTCTTTAATTAATAATAATAATATTTATTGCCCAACAGAAAACAAATTCCAAATTACAAGACAATTTAGTGTTAACAAGAAAGTTTTAAAACTATAAACTAAAAATAATAACATTTTACTTCGTAATTAACAAAACTCTAATAAGGATGTCAATGGTTGAAAAAATACGTCACAAGTTGGTGGAAGTTGATTAAACAAATTGCAGATTACTTTAATAGGCGATTTTAATCCAAAATTAGTTCTATTATACTTCATATTGAATGTGGTCTTGTCACTACTATTGATTAATTAAGCATGAAGTCAAATTTCCAGTTTAGAAACGCCTGAAAATTTGGATTAGCCGGGGCGCGCGAGCGAAGCGAGTCGCGCCCCGGCAAATCCAAATTTTCAGGCTTTTCTAAACTCGAAATTTTACTTCATGCGCCACGCCTATAAAACACTGATTTAATGTGAATGTTCAGGCTATACTAAACTTGATATTTTACTACATGCTTATTCAAGGCGTTGAAAAAATTGTTTAAGAGTTCCAAATTCAACGTTTTTAAAAAATGCTTTCTTGGTTTAAGAACTCCATTGTTATCACCAATAATTGAATTAAAATGGTTACAACTGTGATTGTGGATACGAAAAGTTGGACCTTTTATTTTCTTCGGCGTTAGAATAATTTTAAATGGCTAAAATTTCAGTAAAATATTTTTTTTATTAGAAAACAAAATAGCTCTAGCTATTACTAACACTATCGAGAAGGTCTGAATTTTTTTTCAAATTTTATTAAAAATAAAAAAATTCATCAAAAATTCGCAATTTTTGAAAGGGATTCGAGATATCGAGATTTTCATTTAAAAAAAATATTTTTTTAAAAATCCAAAAAAAATCAATTTTACCAATGTTAGAAACAATGCACAGGATGGCCCAAATTGGATGTTACTATAGGGAATCTCGGTTATTAGAAGAGTTAGAAAAAAAATCGATGGCGCATCCTTTTTTCGAGACAAACTCAATGCCGAAAACAGAAATTAGCTATCGTCTTTTGTTTTAAAGTTACAGCCAAAAAATCAATATTTTCCATTTTCGATTTTTATTAAGCCCCTAACGTCGAAAACCATTGAGTATTGGACCTCGATGCATTAGACATTTTTTTTGTGTTACTCACTATTATCACCTCCCAAATTATTTGCACTTCCTTCTGAAACACCCTGTATACATAAAAAGAAATGACCTACATTTTTTCTTGTTTTACTCACTAGTATCAGTATCACCTCCCAAAATATTTGTACTTCATTCTGAAACACTCTGTATACAAAAGAGAAACGTCCTACATTTTTAAGTAATTAACCTTAACCAAATTGTTAAATATAACATGACACGTCATCTATTGCCCCTATTTTTTTTTAATTATTGAAAATTTAGAAGAATAATTTAACTGATTCGTGTCAGCCTAAATAAACAAATGGTGTGTAAATAAGTGATTTATCTAAAAATAAAATGATAAGACTGACAATTGTGTTATGCGGTTCACGTGCGACTGAATAACTAAACGTAATCAAATCGTCTGCTTCAGATAATTTTGGAAATTATATTGGATGATATCAATTTTAAATGTCAAAAAATAAATTCAACTCATAACTTTTTGAAGACTACAATAGTTTGACATGAATCCACACTTTTTTCCAGGAAGTTTCAGTGCAAGAATTATCTATAATATAAAATATTGTTAGTGGATGGTTTTAATTGAATTCCCGTTTTTAATTTAATGTCCTAGCAAAAAACGGGCATTTAATTAAAACTATCCACTAACAAAATTTTATATTATAGATAATTCTTGCACTGAAACTTCCTGGAAAAAAGTGTGGATTCATGCCAAACTATCGTTACATTTCTACGAAAGTTTGGCATGAATTGAACATTGATATTCGTAGAAGTACAAAACTCTAACCATGTTTGGCAACTAAAATAAGAAAAGAAGAATGGTGTATTTTTTGGCAATCACTCTTCTTGCTTTCGAGTCATCAACTCATTCCTCATAAAACCAGTATTTGATATTAAACCTGTAAAAACTTTGTTCGTAAGACTCACTTTTGTTTTCAGTTTTCCAGAAAATTATAATCATAACAAAGTCAAACTAACGTCATTTATAGCCATAGCTCAACTATTGACAAACTTAATTTTTCTTTATGTTAATTAGAGATAAACGAAATGGCTCTTTTCAGTGAGCTGGTTCAAAAGATCTGACTCACTTTAAAGAGTTGGTTCAGTGAGCCAGTTCAAAAGAGTTAATCATAATTTATATAAAAACGTAAGAGTGAATATTAAATCATAATTATAGTAAACGCGTATTCATTTCGTGCAATTACACTTCAAGTGTGTTTAAATATATTGAATACGTGTGTGTGCCTGTATAAACACACATACAAACATTCAGCACATCGCGATCCAACTCCGAACCTCGGAGTTGGATCACGATGAGTGAGCTATAGCTCAGTCGGATTTAAAATCTCCGTAAAATGAGCTACTTCAGTTGGATTCGAAAACCGTCGTGAATAATCGCGATCCAACTCCGAACCGCGAATTCAAATGAACTAGCTCATTATACGGAGATTTTGAATCCGACTGAGCTATAGCTCACTCATCGGCATCCAACTCCGCGGTTCGGAATTTCACCAAGTAACAGCCTCATCTATCCAATACTTCTTATTACATTTACAATTTTGGTTATAAAAAAAGTGACGAAAGAATAATTGCACTTGTAATGTTTACTAGATAGTAAACAACGGCGTTTGCTTATGATATTTTAAATTATCAGTTTTTAGAAATGAATTTAGTAGTGTATAAATAGAAAAAGTAAAAAGTGCATGTTCAGTAAGGCTGAGAGTAGCCTGTCGATCTACGAGCCGCGTGAAAATCAAGATCTGTTAATGCATTGCGAATCTACATTCACTCTAGAAGAGCGGGCGAATCAAAATGAGTCATGACTCAAAAAGAGCTACATATTTCGGACTGAGTCACTTGGCTCGCCAGCTCACTTCACTGAGCTGACTCTTTGAGTCGATTCGCTCAGGAGTTACCCATCTCTAATGTTAATAGCTCACTTATTCAAAGTAATTAATTCGTAAAATTCACATTTTTAAAACAATATTAATAAAATAACTACAAGAGCTACGACATGAAGTGGATATGCATTAAATGCAAATTTTTCGATTATCTAGAACTTTTCTTAACAGGAATTTTTATATGAGCAATATTAACGAAAAATCCAAAAAAATGCTAAGAGAAAATTACCACTTCCGGTTTCCACATTTTCACCAAAAGTCGACCGGATACCACTATTGTAATAAAAAGTTTTTTATAGTGTTATCTCAACAACTCAATCGGTTTAGACTTTATCGTGGCAACAGAAGGACAGACATTTTTCAAAAATGGTCTTAATCAACTCGGGGGACCTCAAAATAGATATATATCCACTAACATTTTTGATTTAAACAATATTTTCCCTTTGTTTTGCATATGGGGGAAGGTCAAAATGTTAAAATAATATATTCAGGTTGATTTGACGAATAAAGCACTAATCACTTGTCTTTACACGTTTGAAGAAACGTTATTAGTGCTTTATTCGACAAATTAATTTGATCTTCACGTAACTCAATCAATAAACATATTTAGGTTGATCTAATAACTCATTTTTCGACAAAACTGAAAATTTACGTTTGATCTCATTGGTCTAATAATAAAATATTCAGTTATTTAAAAACGCACATTTGATCTAGTTGATTAAATAACAAGACGGTTAGAATGTTTGTATTAAAGAGGAAACTGTGGGCGTAAAATTAGGGAATAAATTTCAATAGTATTAAGACGGAAAAGGATACCACGCATAGTGTGCCCACTTCGTTAAATGACACCATCGCATTTTTTAAGCAATCAAATCCAACATCGTTTTTAAGCGCCATTTAACATTTTGAATTAGAAAAATATAAACAATGCGAAAACAAACATATCTCCACAAGATTATGTTTGAAATCTTGATTAAAACAATAATTCATTCATTAAAAGTGCGATTCTTTTCGCAATCTATAACAAGTAAGTCTTACAAGGACTATATCAAACACTCATTGAAACAACTACTTCCCCAGCTAATACTCCGACGGGCATTGAATTATACAACAAGTATAATTCAATGTCCGTCGGGGGTATTAGCTCGGGAAGTAGTTGTTTCAATGAGTGTTTGATATAGTCTTTGTAAGACTAACTTGTTGTAGATTGCGAAAAGAATCGCACTTTTAATGTTTGAAGTATTCTGCAACCAAGAATTGGCAATTTCATTTCTACAAATAATTCATTGACAAAACAAATAAAAAACTGAAAAAGGATAACATTTTCAGAATAGCTATTTATTTATTGCGAACATAAATTGATAATAGATTTGTGATTGGAAAAGATGTCAAGCTCGACAATTGCAAACAAGATCTGTTTTTTTTACAATACTTGATAAGGCATTTTAAGCTCTGCCTGGTACGAATCCTCGTAAAAAGGATTCTAATCACGAATCCGAATCACCTAATATGATTCGAATCACGAATACTCGAATAAAGGGTTCATAAGAAGTAGATATGATTCGAATCAAAGATTCGAACCCTGTTTTTTCGAATCACAAATACAAATGCTTTAAGAATAAATTTGATTTTATTATTTTTTTGCAACCATTAACATATAAATCTCGTTATCAGTTTTACCAAAAATATTTAAAACCTAATTATTTACCATTAACACTGAACATCGTTGATAACAGACTAAATATCTGTGTTACTCTGATTAAAGATGTATTTGTGTGTTTTTGATCATCACTTCAAATCAGTGTCTTGTACGCGTGGCGCATGAAGTAAAATTTCGAGTTTAGAAAAGCCCCGTGAAAATTTGTCTCGGGTCGCTGCGCGACCCTCGACAAATTTTCTACGCGGGGCTTTTCTAAACTCGAAATTTTACTTCATGCTTAGTCTGGGAGTGGAAACACTCGTTCAAAACTTCAAATTTAACTCTATTATAAAATTGACGAATGCCTGAAAATTACGTAAATAAAAAATCACTGAATATCATTAAAACCGGGAATGTCAGAGAAAAGTCATGGTATTTTACTAAAATTGACCAAAACACTAACAACAAAGCCATATGATATTATTAAATTTGTCAAAATCAACAAGCATCATAGGAATTACAAAACACGTAAACATTTATAAAACTAACTTAAATATTGACAAAAACAATTTAACAAAACGGGGGCTTCCCACAGAAGAAAGTTATATTAAAAGGTTAGGGAAACAAATCTTGGGAAACGTCGGAAAACTTTAAGATTTGTTTTTGTTTAGCCACAGATTGTGGCTACCATGTCAGTTTTACTTCAAATAATGGTAAACAAAATTTTAAAAACTAGATTATTATCTTTAAAAACATTTTTAGTACTTTAATGTTCTTATCAAAGCAATCAGTTTGAAGTTTAGAACGAGCGTTTCCACTCCCAGACTAAGCATGAAGTAAAATTTCGAGTTTAGAAAAGCCCCGCGTAGAAAATTTGTCGAGGGTCGCGCAGCGACCCGAGACAAATTTTCACGGGGCTTTTCTAAACTCGAAATTTTACTTCATGCGCCACGCGTATAAAACAGCGATTAAACGAGAAATTTAAAAACACACAAAACAAATTTTTCATGCTAATCCTCACAATGAATTTGAATTATTTTTGACGATTCAAATCCTTTTGTAAGTATTCGAATCCTTTTGTAAATATTCAAATCCTGTTGTAAGTATTCGAATCCTTTTGTAAGTATTCGAATTCTTTTATAAATATTCGAATCCTTCTATGAGGATTCGATCACCCGCATTTGGATTCGAATACGAATCCTCTTAAAAAAATGTAACGAATACGGATCACGAATCCAGTTAATAATATAATAATTCTTTATTAGTGCCATTACAAAAAAGTTTACACACGTCCCCAAAATATGAATTAAATTACCTATGTTAAAATAAATTATTTACTAATAAAATTAAAAAGAAAATCTGCTTATAACAATATAATATATAAAATAAAATGCATTAAAATAAATCGGGTAATCTTAAAATTAAAAAATCAGGATGTTATAACATACGACATAAACATTTTAAAATACAATTAAACAGGTCCAATAAATAAATTATCGCACAGTACAAATTTAAAATGATTAAGTAGAGTAAACAAATAATAAAAAATAAATTCATAAAATCTTAATAAAATCTGTAACTAAAGTATTCGAATGCCTCTTTTGAATCCTCTAAAATGATTCCAATCCTGCCCAGCTCTGATTTAAGGTATGTCAACGAATTTCTAGATGGCTTAAGCTCTGTAAACTGTTTGCGTCAAGATCTTAGTATTAGCCAATGAACCAAACGATTGTTCATAAAATATTTGATGAAACTGGTTCTATGATTTGTTGAATTTATCATTTATCACTCCGTGAAACTTATTAAAAATAATAATAGGAAATTTTTTCTCTTGAATAACTTTCTCATTTATCACTTGGTGAAACATTTTGAAATAATATTAAAGGATAAATTAAAGACACTTGGTTTGTTTCACTATTTGTGAAATAGTGAAACAAAACCAGTGTTTTTAATTTATCCTTTAATATTAATAAGAAAATTAACAAGAATAAAACAAACGAACCAAACTTTTTTATTTTATTCTATGATTTAATAACTTACCACGTGTTTTTTGCAAATTTGCATCACAGTCTTCCATGTAACTTCATGCAGTAACTTCGTCTGTGTTATAAACATCTTCTCTTTCGATGACACCAGACTTGTCATACAGTGGTAGCATTCCTCTTCTGAAATAATAAAAGAAAATCGCCATTATTTCCTAAACAAACAACAAATACTACATTTCTTCCCGAATCCAAAACCGTAAGCCGCACAGCTCTGACTTATTTCGTTTTGAAGATATTGTTAATGGCGTCGAGCTCTGAAATCGTCAAATTTATCAAAAAAAAAAAATGAAATAACTCGAAAACGGTTCAACTGAGACCCAATGTTGTGTGAATAAACTCATGTTTATTTTTAACGAGCAATCCAAAAATGTAAAAATATATAGGGTGTTCTATTTAAAATAAGGAAGTTGGTGTATACTTCCGGTATAACCGCAAGGCCGCCATATTTAGCAATAATTTTGGGTTATGAAAAACTTGATTCTGAACAACTTTTATTTAAAACTTTTTTTGCTATTTTCAACGATACGCCCACTATAGACCGATTTCCGCTTAGTGACTCACCCTGTATAATAATTATAGAGGGCACTTTGAAATTGAAATTATAATTATTCCAACGTCAACTTATTCCCAAAATAATTCTTATTTTATTTATTTTTTAGGCAAAAAATCCGTGCTTTTCTATTTTTAGTTGAGGAATGTGTGCATTCGAGCACGTAATCAAAATCACACACACATGCAAACCACATGAATGAACCAGCAGGTCGTTTACTGCGTAGTATTTTTTTTGTTGTTCACTGTACGCAAAAATCGAACTCGATCAAAACAAATCAGAGCCGAGACCTCCGGGTGTAAACAGCATTAGCAAACGTTGCTATTAGCGCGTGCGATTCGTTCTAGTTTCCCCGTACTCTTCTTTCTTTTTTCACTTTCTAATTTGATGATCATTCACTGTATCTTATTTTTAAGGTGTCGGTCTTCTCTTCTTAGAAAATAAACAATAAAGAAAAATGTATGTATATTACTTTCATTTTCGTAGTCAGATGATAACACTGACCAACATTGAAAATGTTTCGGACTCAAAACTAACTATTTCAGTAGAATTTTGTCTCGCTATTGTCTTGCCTGTATAGAATCAGGAAACAGACAAAAGTGTTATTTTGTTGCCCACTGTAATTAACGTTAATCTGGTAATTCTGTAAAGTATAGTTTACCTCCAACATACAGATATTATAAATTTCAAATTAGTGTGTAATTATTCTATCGTATGTTCAATAAAAAAAAAAAAACCTCAAGAGTGCCATGATTTTATCTTTTCAAAAATTTCCAACTTAAATTACACGGTTTAGGAATTGGCATATAAAACGTCAGACATAATAATTATAATGTATAATTTTATAGTTGCCAACCTACAATATTTTCCATGGCACTCTAGAGATTTTATTTTATTGAACATACTATACCTTCATTAAAGAAAGAGAAAACTAATCTGTAATCAACCAAATTTCGTATCATTTATCAAACGAGCTTAATTTATGTGCTCGTCCAAAATACCAAATCGATGAGTAACAAATTGTTGATGCCCGGCAATAAATCCGATTCGATTTCATCGATTGGATTTGTGTTTGTGCGTACGCGATTTGTCGCTGCCAATAAACAATTGAACTGTCGATAAAAACATTAATACACGCTTACGATAGTGACTCAACGGAAACCGTGTGGGAGAAACCGAGCTGAATGGAATTCTCTAGTCTTAATCACGAGTCTCACGCAGCTCATATTTTGCATCATCATTGTTGAAAATAATACACCTGTGAGGGACAAAAATTAGAAATAATAATATAGATGTTTTATGGGGTCTTCCTTGTAAATCACTTAACATTATTTTTCTGAATCCAATAATGCCCAATATGTTGTTTTTCAAAAATATTATCGTCGAAAATAAATTGAAATAAATCTTCTATTTAAAATTATATTTTTCAAAAATAAAATTAGTGTGCCTTGGAAACAATATTCAAATAAATCAATTTTAAAAGTTCGGACTTCTCTTTAAACCAATGTTTAATGCCCGTGGCGCATGAAGTAAAATTTCTAGTTTAGAATAGCCCCGTGAAAATTTGTCTCGGGTCGCTAGCGGGTCGACCTTCGACCCTTGAGAAATGATCAAGTGTTTTCCACTCTCAAACTAAGCATGAAGTAAAATTTCGAGTTTAGAAAAGCCCCGTGAAAATTTGTCGAGGGTAGGGCAGCGACCCGAGACAAATTTTCTGGGCATTTCTAAACTCGAAATTTTACTTCATGCGCCACGCGTATACAACACTATAATATTGTCAAATTTATGTATTTTCTAACTTCACTTAAAATCTGTGTTTTATACGCGTGGCGCATAAAGTAAAATTTCGAGTTTAGTCTCGGGTCGCCGCGCGACCCTCGTCAAATTTTCATGGGGCTTTTCTAAACTCGAAATTTTACTTCATGCTTAGTCTGGGAGTGGAAAACACTCATTTCAAGCTTCAAATTGAACTCTTTTAAAAATCAACGAACGTCAGAAAGATTACAGCTAAAATAATTAAGAAAAAGTAATGTGATTTTATAAAAATAATGACATACCATGGAATTGATACAACAATTGCGGATGTCAAAATAGCACAAGATATTGCTGTTACTTAATTAACGACAAAAAACATAACGTAAACATCGTGATAACTGTGGTCTGCATAATACCACTTTATTAGGAGGATTTTTTTCTTGTATAGTGTAAATCATTTCTAAAACATCATTTACTTTAATCAAGTGACTGGGATATCTTTTACCATTTTGACATCCGCAATTGATTTTTCTTTCAATTCCATGGCATCTCATTATTTTTATAAAATCACATTACTTTTTCTTAATTATATTAACTCAGAGAATCGCAAAGTGATAAACGTTAACGCGAATGAATTCAAAATTATTCCCTCTACAAAAAAGGTAAATACATTTTGTTTCTAAAATAAATAGGGGAGCCAAAATTTGAACATTTCAAAATTTACATGGGATTTCCTATGTTGCGTCCGCCAAGTCAACACCCGGTATATGGTATAGAAAGAAAAAATTGTTTCCAAATTTATTTTTATTTAAACATGGAAACTGTAACAATGTGTTACAATTCCAAAAGTATAAGAATGATTTAAAATTCGAAATAATAAATTATTTTATAATAAAAGGAGATTCTATCCATAAACTAATAATAATAACTCACTGAGAAATACTTTTTCTATCTGTATTGTGGAAGGCTTCTACTTCGTTATACATGTTAATTAAACAATAGAATCTTATTACTATTTCTTTTTCTATCGATTTTTTCCTCTTTTCATTTATATGTTTATAAAACCTACGCGCTTTTTTGAAGTTTTTTGGGTGAAGGAAAGTTTTCAGAATCGTCTCCGATCTGGATACGGTCCAAAAAGTGTAGCAGAAGGAAATGCCCCGCATTCGTCCTTGTTTACACCTATTTACATATTTATATATACGTGTGTGTGCATATCGAAAAAATCAACTATTTTCGTCTCGGAGGCGCGCGCGCTGCGTTTCTGTTTATGCCGAATTCGAATTCCGCGCAAGGACGCGCTGGAAAGAAGGCGCTCGTATATATCCGTTCCATTGATGATCGCCTTGAGACTTCAATTCGGATATAAACTCGAAGATTTACGGCGCGAGTCTTAAAAACAAAACAAAAAATTAAGTAAAAGCGAGAGATTGTTTTATGGTAAGAGGATGTTTATTTATACATTTGAAAGATGAGAGAGTAAGAAGGATGGGGAGTTTAATAATAACTTATGTTATTAAATCATATAATCAATAAAAGTATGAAGCAAATATGATCTCATGCTTTTATTGAATAATTAAAACATTAATTATAATTAAACTCCCATTTTGTTATGGTCTTATTTCTAAAGGGTGTCTCAACAAGAGCGCCGGATTTAATTTTCGAGAAAAAACACTTTTTTTTCGAACTTAGCAAATATGTATATTTCAACGTGAAGAGGAATAGTTGCGATTAAACATGAAGTAGGACATCCGGCAAATGGCACCCACGAAATTTCTGGCACGTCATTCTTTTCCTAAAATTCTGGATAACGTTTTTGCATAACTGTGGCTCTATTTCGCCAATAACACGACCAAGCCACAAACAGTTGAAGTGTTTCTGGCTTGTTCGCATACTCCCTTTCCTTCACGCAGCCCCAAAGAAAAAAGTCCATGGGCGTTAAATCGCACGATCTTGATGGCCAATTTTGATCGCCAAACCGAGAGATGACAAGGTCTGGAAACTTGGTCCGCAGTAACACCATTGTTTCCCTATTTTTGTACTGCGTTTTCACAATAATTAAACGTTGCTCGTTTGAATACTTCGTCATAACCTCTAATCGCGTGGTCTGTACATGATAGCTGTCAACAAATAATCACCGTACTACTCACACAAACAAAATGGCGGCAAATTTAATTCCGGCGCTCTTGTTGAGCCACCCTATATATATCTAGCTACTGCTGCAACCCAATCTGTAAATCCACATAATAACTCTGCTATTTCGTTGATTTTAATATAACTTGAACTTTAAAACTAGATTTCTCAATTTTTTTATTAAACAATAAAGCAAAGGGGTGTTGCTTCTAGGTCATTCAATTGATTCTTTTCATTTCATTTTAGTTTTCCAATTTATTTGCGGATTTTTGAAATTAAATTGATTACAGCTCTAATTTTTGTTAAATCATTATTTGAGAGTGGTTAGTTACATTTTTTTTTCGTGTACGTAAATTATATAACTTACTAGTGCCTTTGGCCGTGTGCCCGAGCACTCGAGCACAATCCCTCGTTTTGTTTTTCCTCTGTTTGTACAGAGTATGTAATAAAATTACTCGTCTGAATCATGCCTTAAAAATGAAAATGCATCTGTTCAGTGAAACCGGGGACTCAATTAAAACGCGACCAGTTGCATTTTTTTTAAAGGCAATGTCCTGAAAACTAAAAGTAGTTCTCAAATAAGTTTAATTCGTTCTTTTTTAATTTAAAAAGATTTCAAGAAATATAAAGTGAGGTTATGTTTGTTTCATGTCTAACCAGTAATTTTTCTAAATTTAAATATGGTTTAATAGTATATTGTACAACGAGCATATAATGATAGCTATTAATCACTAGAACGAGGTTTGCGGAACGAGCCGAAGGCGAGTAGAGCAAGTCGTTCTAATGATTAATATTTATATAATATTAATAATATGCGAGTTATACACTTTACTTTGTCCACGACAACAATATATATATCACAACATTTATTATACAGGGTGAGTCGGGAGGAGCGCACCAAACTCTAGGAGTGTATTATACACGTGAAAATAATGTAAAAAAACTCATTTGTTCTTATCCGCTTTTTATTTGTTTTCAAGTTATAGCATATTAACAAATAAACAAGTTATTATACAAAAAAATGTTCTTAATCATAGCGTTCTTTCAACAAATGTTCAAAAATACCGCCATTGACTTCTAAACATTTTCTGCTTCGTCTACGAAGAGCGTTTGTTGCTCTCCCAATTGATTCATTTCTTTCTTCTTTTATATGGGCTGCAGTATTCTCAATTCGTCTAATTAGTGATTCCCGTGTGTCCACTTTTATTTTGTAGACTTCATTTTTCATCCAGCCCCATAAACAAAAATCTAGTGGTGTGAAGTCTGGAGATCTTGCAGGCCAATTAATAGGACCTCCACGACCAATCCAACGCCCTGGAAAACGTTCGTCCAAATGTTGCTTGACTTGACGAGCGACATGTGCAGGAGCTCCATCGTGCTGATAGTACATCTGCATTCTAATATTTATAGGAACATCTTCTAGCAGGCCTTGTAATTCATTTTGTAAAAAATTGAGGTAGTTGCCTCCTGTGAGACGATTCTCCAAAATGAAAGGGCCGATTAAATAACTGTCAACCATACCACACCACACGTTTACAGAAAACCGATGTTGAAAATTGCTTTCGACTGTTGCGTGGGGATTTTCATCAGACCATACATGAGAGTTACGAGTGTTGTTAATGCCATCACGGGTAAATGTAGCTTCATCCGTAAAGAGTATACTCGATACATTACGATGATTATTATTTATCCACCGACAAAATTCCGTACGGTTAGCGTACTCCCCTGGTTGTAGGTGCTGTACTCTCTAAACGTGATAAGGATATAAGCCTTGCTCGTGTAGCGTGTTCATCACTCTTTTTTGTGGAATTGCCAATTGAGTGGTAATTCTCCGTGAGCTAGTAGTTGCATCTTCTTCTACTAGATGCAGAATATTTTCTACTTCTACAAAACCTTGTCGAGCAGCGCGCTCATATGTTATGTTAGCACTGGGAAGCTTACCAGTCTCGCACAATTTGTTGAAAACTCTAATAAATATGTTTTTATCAGGATGTCTTTGGTGTGGAAAACGGTAACGATATTCTTCAACAGCAGCTGTAGCATTTCCATTACAGAAACCATATACAAACACCATATTTGCATATTCTAAATTTGAATAAGTATGTGGCATTTTGCAACACTAACAATCACATTAATTCGAACTTAAACGTTCAGTTACTGTTCACCGTACACTGACAGTTCATCAAAACGTCAGAATTATCAAATGTTTATAAGCCTCGAACATACTTACTTTGATAATGTTAAAATTCAGATAGAAGTGGAAAGCTAGATGAACATTTTTAATTACGCCATAACTTGAAAACAAATGAAAATCGGATAAGAACAAATGAGTTTTTTTACATTATTTTCACGTGTATAATACACTCCTAGAGTTTGGTGCGCTCCTCCCGACTCACCCTGTATATATTTATTAAGTACGCGTCAATCTTAATGGTCGGTTTTGTATTATAATAATTTGACAGATAAATGATGTCAGATTGCGGTGTTATGATTTGAAAGTGTAATAGGATTAATTCTACTTTAACACAAATATGAACAGTCGTTCAACAATAAATAGTACTCTCACAGTCTACCCTGTCGCCTAAGTTACATAGAAACACGCTCTTTGCACAAAAAACGAACTCTTCCGTTTGAATGAAGTTTTAACGGTGCTAACGTTTGTTCCGCTTTAAAAAACACTCTCGACGGATAGAAGTACAATTGTTTAACCAATTTAAGAATGACTAATGTTAACAAATGCGTTTTACGCAGGTTAAACTTGTGAGAGTGGCGGAGATGTTGACGCGTTACTTCGTACTTTAACAAATTGGCGTCGACGTCTTCACACCACCATGGTCAAATGTAAGACAAAAGAAGTTGATTTGACTAGCACAGCGCTGTTACTGCATAGCGGCAAAAAATCGAACTAGGCAATTATTTATATTCGTGTTAAAAAACCTCATTTATAACGCCAATCCCGTGTTTAATGTACTTGAGTGTTAAATGCACTCCGTTTATGTCAGATTAAAACTGTTATAAAACTGTTGTTTTACGTCAAACTGTTTCAATGCCTCCTTAGTAATCTGAATAGTATTTTTCTAAACTTAAATAAGATTTAAAGAAATATAAAGTGAGCTTATGTTTGTTTCACGTCAAACTGTCGTGTTCAAATTGAGGTTATATCAGATTAAAACTGTTATAAAACTGTTGTTTCACGTCAGAATCTTTCATTAGTAGTTTTAATCTGACATTTTGTGAGAATGGTTTAGGAATTTTAAGTCGATATAAATACAATTGGAATTCTTTTATATTTAAATAAGATTTCAAGAAATACGGCTTTAGCAATCTTATATGCAGATGTGAATACGTGAGTCACATTCTGCGCTGAACAATTTTTTTAAAACAGTGATTATAGGCAACTCAATTACTCTAACGTATATTAGGTAGCCTATAATCGTTGTTGTATGTGCGTGTTTTTTGAACTTCACTGTAAATCAGTGTTTTTAAGCGAGGCGCATGATGTAAATTTCGAGTTTAGAAATTTGGATTGGCCGCTCCGCGTTTTAAAAGTGTTTTAAACATGTTTTTAATTGTTAAAGGTTTAAAGGCTGTTTCAATGAAAAAAACACGTTTTGTAAAAAAACTGTTTGTTTCAATTAAAATGAATAAAAACGTTTTTAAATCCGGCCCTGAATCGTAGTTTAGTATTTTCGATATGAATTGTAATTGTTGAATATATCTTAGTTAAAAACAATCAACAACAAATACTCGTAGTCTAGTACTATCTATATCAACAGAAAAAGTTGTGAAAACAGTAAACTTTGACCAACGCGAACTTTTAAACAATGAGCAGCAAATTTTGTTGAAAGTGCAAATCCGTTGGAATTGTATGTAAACAAACAAAACGACTTACTTTTCTTTTTTGTTTAAATAACTCGTGCTGAGATCATGAATGTCATTGTAATACGATTGTTGTTTACCAGAATCTGCTGGTGTTTGCGAATTCCAATTACATTTCCGTTGTAATAAAAAAAAACGAGCGTATCCAGATTTCAACGAAAAATCGTAAGTTTCAAAAGATTTATCATTAGCATAAATAGTGAAATAATTTATAAGATTATTATCTTACAAATTATGTTAGATTGTTAAATTGTGTTAGAATTTAACACATCGCTATTTCTCTTAATGGTGGTGTGTTAATTTAATTAAAACGCAGTTATATTCCATTCTGCACTTTTATTTTTCGATACTAGATGTACACTTCGTGTGTTTATTATTAAGCTCGTTTAAGAATTAAAGAGGAGTCCTTTAAAACCGATAAATTACATTCACATCACAACCATTGTATTGTCATTTTTTCGTATTGTTCTCACATTCTTTCGTTTTGTTTAAATTAGAAAATTGGTCAATATTTATACTCTCATTACACGTGTTTTATTTATATTTTACAAACATGTAGGTAGTAGATATGTATGTGTGCGATAATTTATATATTTTGCATTCCGGAGAGTTTGCGGCGTGCGTACGTATCGTCGCGATTGTCCCCAAAAAATTTTGGAGGCTGCCAAAACAAAAATCACCGTCATGTGACACGACGATAACGCCTTTTGGCAGCAAATTTTGTTGTTCGCATTTCGAGATATCGCACGATTCTGATCCCACTTAGAAAGTCACAAACATCGTTTTTTTTTTGCTTTTTATTCTTTCTTGTAAATATAAATATCGCGATCAAAATATAGAACGCTTTCTTCGGCAGAAATGGAAAATCGAGTGAGTTTTGAATAAATTTGAAATTATAAGTGAATTTTTAACAGCACAATCCGGGTGATGATAATAAATGCAATATTTATTGCATAAAAAAGTAAATCTTATATTTACATTTTTGTATCGGATGTTCAATAAAAAAAAAACCTGTAGAGTTCCATGGAAAATATTTGAAGTTGGCAACTATGAAATTATATATTATAATTATTACATCTGACGTTTTATATGTCAGTTTCTAAAGCGTGTATCTAACTTAAATAAAAAAAAATTAAATCATGGCACACTTGAGTGCTTTATTTTTTTATTGAACTTACCATACGATACGAAATTAAAGCAGAGGGCGTCTATATGATGAGGGCGTTACCTAAATGTACCAAAGACGTTAGTTAATATTGTAAAAAAGTTATATTAAGAGATAAAGTTTAACTTTTTTATGTCGTGATTAAAATATGTGAATATAATTATTGGGTATTGAAATATATTTAATTTATTAGAATAAAGTACCTAACATTTACAGCCTTATTAATAGATGTAAGCACACAGCTTTAACAAGGTTCTAAGGATAATATTAACATTTCCGTATTTAGATTAGTACAGGGTGCGGCAAAATATACCCAGCCAAGTTTTTTTTAAAATAAAACAAAAATTAGCGCAAAAAAAATGTTTTTGGTAAAAACTATTTATTAAAACTCGTAACATTATTTATGAAAAACAACATAGAGCAAACGAGCGCCACGACAAGTCAGACAATGACCAACTCTACTTTGAGCGTGTAGCATAACTTTGCGCAATATTTCAGCTGGAATTTGCGCAATTTCTTTACGAATATTAGTCTTTAAGTCTTCTAACGTCTGTGGGCGACTCTACTTTTTAAGTATTCTCACAAGAAAAAAATCTGGTGCCGCCAAATCAGGGGAATGAGGCAGCCACTCAATATTTCCATTTTTTGAGAGCAGCCTGGCTGGGAAAATGTCTCTAATAGCGACCGTTTCACAGACTGGATGACATGTAGCGCCATCCTGCTGGAGCCAGAAATTTTCTATTCCATATTCTTCCAACTGTGGTCGCAGAAATGCTCGTATTATTATTGTTCGATACCGTTCACCATAAACAGTAACTGCATTGCCCATGGCATCTTCAAAAAAGAAGGGTCCAATGATTAGTTCCGACCATATTGCGCACCATACAACGACTTTCTGATCAAACTGCATGTTCTCTTGAATAAGACGAGAATTTTCTGTTCCCTAAAAACGACTATTTTGCTTGTTAACGCGACCAGAAAGGCACAAATTTGATTCGTCACTCATTATCAAATTTTGACAAAAATTGGGTTCTGCTTCCATTAAGTTTGTGCGTATTGCAAACGTCTTTAAGTATCAATTGGCAGTAGTTTAAACACGGTTTGAATTTTGTATGGATACATATGCAAGTTTAAGTGCAAAACTCTTCTTAAAGTCCGCTCAGACAGACAGACACAGTAAGTGATATACAGCATATTGGAAGACCTAGTTCTGGTCGTTCAAATAAAAATATTGAGCTTGTTCGGGCTGATGTTCAGGCAGAACCAAAACTTCTAAAAGAATTAGGGTTGCGCCGCACATCTTCTTCTGGAAGTTTTTGGTTCTGCCTAAACATCAGCCCGAACAAGCTCAATATTTTCATTTGAACGACCAGAACGAGGTCTTCCAATACGCTTTATATCACTTACTGTACCATTTTGTAAAAAAAGCGTTTGCTAAACGTCTAATTATTTCTCCGTGTAGAGCTTTTCGATTAGGATACGCTCGCCTAAAAAGCGCATTGAGTTAAAATTATCGAAGAAGAGTTTTCGAAATACAATTTAACGATTTCTGCGCATTCTTGAGGCGAATAACGCTCCACAATAAAATTCTGTATCTTTCTACTGTGATATAAAACTTCACTTTTGACAGTTGTTAAGGAAATAACAAAATTATAACAATATTCCATAGCTGGGTATATTTTGCCGCACCCCAAATTATTAGTTTACAACTTATATTTTATTCTAGTGGTGCCCCTAGTTTACGGGACGAGATCCGTGTTATCGTGATGTCAAAAAAATTAAGTTGTTGATACATTCGAAATCCAGCGCACGCGTTCATTCCGTATTTCATTGTCGCCGTTCGTTCGGAAAGTCGGCGAGTTAATCGATTCGTATTACGCAAATACAAAAAGTACATTTACTTGTTGGCAAAGCGGGGTTGTTCACCATGCCAACAAGTGTCCAAAAGTTTACATTATACCGCGTGTTTCCGACTATTTTTAACGTTCACCTAATTTATGTTGCGTTTGTTTTTTCCAGTCCGAACATTTCACACACGTAATTAGCTTAATATTTATATTAGTCGCATATACTATACAGTTTGGCAAAAATTATTTATTCTGTGCAACATGTTTATTTACAAGTTTTACTCACTGTTACTGCATCATCTTTTATTGCTGTCTGTTTATTTAAGAAACTATGGCTCATTTAATTACAACTATGTAGTTTATTTAACAATGTTTTGAAGAATTCGGCAATTTTAGGAGAGTTGAATTTGAAGCTAGTAACGTGTGTTTCCACTCCCAGATTAAGCATGAAGTAAAATTTCGAGTTTAGAAAAGCCTGAAAATTTGGCTCGGGCGCGTAGCGAAGCGAAGCGACCGAGCCAAATTAGGCTTTTCTAAACTCGAAATTTTACTTTATGCGCCACGCGTATTAAACACTGATTCAAAATAAAATCATTTTATTAATTACTTTAATATTAGTTTTTTTAGTTACGTACAGTTGTTTCTAGTATTTCTAATAGTTTCATTCCTTACTTCTCTCTATTTTATTGTACGCTGTGTGCGCATTTCGAACACAAAGTGTCCCTTTTATCAATAGCAACAATGACGATTTTTTTAAATCTTATAATTTTTATTTATTAATTTCTTCATTTTACTGAAATTTCCATTTTACAGCACATTTAACAACAAAATATTAAACCTCATAAAAGTATACGAATTTTAAAAAAAATACGGAAAGAAGAACATTCTGGATAATAATAATGAAAAATAAACAAAATACATAATAATTAACTAATGACCGTTAGTGGGCTGTAACTTTAACGTGACGATTTTTTTTTACCCAGCGTTGCCATTCTGTTTATTTTATATTCACTGGTATTTTATTGTCTAGGTCAGAAGGGTAGGTTAAACGGTTCCTCGTTAAATGCGAGCTCCTTCTGAAGTGTTTTATTTTTTTTTGTAGGTAAAAAGGTTAGGTGAAAAGCAGAACCTTGTAATAAAAAAAATTAGAGCAGAAAAAAATATTTTTAGGTAATTAATTAGCTGATAATTTTTGGTGACATTGTAGTGCTATTTTGTGCGTTTCTGCTAACTTTACAGTTAAGCTAGCAGAACCTTATATTAAAAAAAAAATAGTGAAGCGGAAAAAAATATTTTTGGGAATTTAAATAGCCGATAATTTTTGCTGTCATGTTTTGCCATTATTTTAAAATTTTGTGCGGTTCTCTTAATTGTATGGTTAAGCCAGCAGAACCTAATATTAAAAAAAATATTGCAGCGGAAAAAAATCTGTTTAGGCTTTTAAATAGCCGATAATTTTGGTACATCTTACATGTAGTTCTGCCGTCAAGTGCCTGCCAACTTTACCGACATTATTTAATTACTTATTCTAAAGAAGTTAAAAATATACAGCTTTAAAATGTACATTCATGTTCAGATTGCCAACGTGTCGCAAAACTCATACACTAAACACGTTTTTAATTTATAGTGTGCGTAAATTTCAGAAAATGTTTAATTACAACAAAAAAAAAAACGCTTATTGGTTTACTAACCTGCAATGTTCTGGCATATGCGGATGATTTAAAAATATTTTCTTATATAATATATTCCATTTGTTTCTGGATCTCGCCTAGCTATGGAAAAGTGACAGTTTAAGTATTGTAAATGGGGCTGGTTGTGTTTTAAATCAGAGTTTTTAAATGTCACTGTCAGATGTTCGATTTTAAGGTTATGAATTCTGACTATTGTGATCTTACACTGTTGCCTGTTTTACAAATTATCAGATATAAAAGGATAATAATATGCAGTTTTAAGATTAACAAAATTTACTACTTGGTTTTTGTACATACACAGCAATAATATTGTATATAACAAATATAATGAATTCGGCTCTGCAAACTTATTTCGTCATCCATTTGTATTTCTCGCTTGGGTCTTCCCGTTAACACATTTTGATCAACTCCATCCATCCACCTTAATTTTGGTCATTCTCTCTTCTGTTGGCCCTCAGTATTTTTTTGTAGAATTGCAAATTTATTCCCACCCTCTTGTGATACTGATAATTTTCATGTCAAACAATTTTTAAGCCCTCA
Organism: Philonthus cognatus; assembly: GCA_932526585.2. Taxonomy (NCBI): domain Eukaryota; kingdom Metazoa; phylum Arthropoda; class Insecta; order Coleoptera; family Staphylinidae; genus Philonthus; species Philonthus cognatus. The sequence goes on along the minus strand of OW052241.1, from coordinate 54,201,758 downwards.
TTCCACTTTTATTATTTAGTCAAGAGAACCTGCATCTGAATCTTCTGATGTTTGTTCTGAGCCAGATTCCCCAAGCGAAATAATAAAAGGAGGAATGGTTTCAAAAGAAAGGTTCCCCATGTGTTTTGTCCAGTCATCCGAAATAAGTTTTTCACAATGATCACAGAAATTTTGCCACATATCGGATGTACATTTTGAGAGAGACTCAAGGCATAAATTCTGAACACGATCCTTAGATGGTTGCTTAGAATTTATGTACTTATTGTAGTAAGTCTTACAAAACCCCCATGCCATTTCAATTGGATTGTATTGACAATGGTATGGCGGTAATCTAAGAACTTCGTGCCCGTTCTTTCTCAAAATGTCATCAACTACGTAAATTTTGTCATTTGATCGAAAAGGTATAAATAAAGCCCATAGTTCCGTTTTGGTTAATTTTGGATTGAATTTTACATTGTGTTTAACCAACCACTCCTGCATTTCGCATTTCTTACAAGAAAATGAAGGAGTTTTGTCTAATTGCACAGAATGCATACGCAGCATTATCCATAATAACTACACATTTCCCTGAAAGCTTAGCCAAAGCAGGAATAAGTTGATTAACCACCCAATTTTGAAAAGTATTACCATCCATTGTGGCATGGTAATCTCGGTCATTGTTTTTCGAATGTAATAAAAAATCGCACCCATCCAAAAACCCACCCCTATACCCAGCATGTAGAATGGTGAAGCGATTGCCTTCATTTTTGAATTTAGTTGGATTACTTTTTATATCCGTTTCATGTACCCAGCGTCGAACCACGGATCCATTCTGATATATCCATGTTTCATCCAGGTATACGAATTGGATATCTTCACTGGAATTTTGATACTGTAAAAATTTTCTAAGGAAAATAATTTTAGCTGCAACAACATGTTTTTGTTCACAGAGAATTTTGCGCCCATTAATTAATTTCAATTTATACCCCATACTTTTAACAACCCTATAAAGTGTTGTTCTACTCCCATGGAACTCATAATTTTCTTTCATATCATTCAAAAGATCTCTCAAAGTAAAATACTGATTTCTAGAGTTATATTGCCAAATTAGTTGTTGCAGATCTTTTCTAGCTAGGTGATTCCAAAAATGGCTGTTTTTAGATCGTTTGCCAGAAGTAGTAGATTTCAATTCGTCAGGTCTTTGTCGTAAAATTAATTGTAATGAAGATCTCCCTACCTGAAACGTAATTATCTTGAATTAAATATATATGACAATTAAAATACTAGACATACCCCAAAAATATCTATTAAAATCGTAATAATATTGTGATGCTGTAGATTTGGATTACTTTTCCTAAAATGTTTGTAGGATTTCAGAATTTGTAACCTCTTTGATTCAGAGATAATCTTTGGCATGTTAATATTTAATATGTGCCTGAAATTATTTTTCACTTTGACATTGACACAGCATTGCAACACTAGATTAATTTAATTTAATAATAAAATGCTCGAGGAAGCGACCGCGTAGCGAAATAACTGTTGCAAGATTAACAATAAACCTCTTGAAAATTAAAAAGAGGATTACTTATGATATCATAAATTATTGCAACACTGTTAAAATAAGGAATCAGGAGTGGCAACTAATAAAAAATGTAAATGTTGATACTGCAACATAACAACACGAAAGCATGGCTAGGCGAGATCCAGAAACAAATGGAATGGTGTATATAAGAGATTTACAAGACTCAAGCTTAGTGCAGTATAATCTTGACCTAATATACAGTTGGTGTCGTGAAAATAATCTGAACCTGAATATACAAAAATGCGCAACTGTCACGTATGCTTACGCTCGTATGCACACGTAAACTTACTACTATAATATTAACGGGCAACCCTTGCAGAAACTAACTGAAATTAAGGACTTAGGTTAGGTTAAGTTAGGAGAAAGGTTTGCAATAGAATAAATTGCGTCTGTATTTTTGCGCATGATACCTATCCACATATTTCTTGCGCACGATGTCTATTCCACATATTTCTAGGCTAGGTTAGAAGAAAGGTTTGCAATAGAATAAATTGTGTATGTCTTTTTAGGCTAGGTTAGTTTACTAGAAAGGTTTGCAATAGACTAAATTGCGTATGTGTCTTTGCAATGGATTAATAAGGCTGTCAATGTTTACAAACGACATACCTACATCCAAATGTTTCATGACCAAGGCAATAGCGGAAATGGAGGCGCCCCTAACATTGCAGTTTTCATCGCAGGCCAACTCCACGAGACTAGGCAGTAAGCAGCTGTTTGAATGGAAGTTCACTATCTTCGATAGTGAACTTTCATTCAAACAGCAGGTTTTGTCATGCGCACTAGTAAATACTCCAATAACTGTGACGTAATTACGTGTTTGTAGAACGCGTTTGTTAGAAGTCGCTTAGAGTATGCTTTTCTTATTTGGAACCCTCATTATATATACTTATCACTCCTACTAGAAAAAGTCCAACGAAGGTGCCTAAAATTTCTCACATTTAAAACTGATGGGTCGTACTCACAGAGAGGTGTTGATTATGAATGCTTATTACTAAAACATAAATTTACCTCTTTATCAGCACGTAGAGAAGAAATGAGCGCAATATCCACATCCATAACAGGCTAGATTGTACTGACCTAGCTAGAATTAACTTTTTTGTACCCAGGTTAGCGTCGAGGCATGCAAAAACTGTTTTTATTCCTACTGCCAGAACCATAGCTCTGCGAAAATCCCCTGTCCACAGCATGTGTAGAAATGCGAATAAGATTTTTGCTGATATTTTTACTTAATTTGTTATCAACTGTACTACTGTTTTTTTTTAATATTAGCGGTTGTTCTTAAATCAAATTTATTAGTTCTTAAGTAGGTATTAGTTTCCGACAATAATTTTATTTATATAACTATAAGAATTATGTATTATTATTTAATTGTCCTGTAATGGGTGTTGGGCAATAAAGTTGTTATTATTATTATTCAAAGTCTACTCTAATTTATTAGGGGGACCGGAAAATAATGTTTTTTACATTAAATTCAAACAACAAAATTTCTATCGATATTTTAATTTAATCAATAACATAATCACCCTCACTTTCTACGACCTTTTGCCATCTAGTGTGCAAGTTTTTAATCCCGGATCGATAAAAATCACCAGGTTTCTCATAAACATATGCGGAGATGGCATTTTCAACTTCTACAAAATTTTTCAATTTTTTTCCACCTAAAAAAAGCTGTAGCGATCGAAACAAGTGGAAATCAGATGGCGCAATATCAGGTGAGTATTGTGGGTGCGGCAATACTTCCCATCCTAGTTCATTAATTTTTTCTAGGGTTCGTCTTGGGCAGTGCGGTCTTGCATTGTCGTATTGCAAAATTATACCTTCTCTGTTAACAAGAGCTGGGTACTTTTTAATTAAAGATTGATGTACTCTATCCAATTGTTCACAATAAAGGTCTGCATTAACAATTTAACCAGGTTTTAGCACTTCAAAATGAACAACCCCACGAGTATTCCACCAAACACCTGGTTTTGCTGTAGCTCGTGGCGCGTCATTTGGAGAGAGCCACTGCTTTTTGCGTTTTGAGTTATCGTAAAGGACCCATTTTTCATCCTCGGTAATCAGTCTATCAAAAAACGCTTGTGTTGTGCCGCTGAAGCAATAAATTGCAGGTATTGGAACGATTAGATTTGTTTTCCTCGGATAGATTGTGCGGGACCAAAACACCTGCTCTGCTTACTTTTCTAATCTGCTTCAAATGTTTCTGAATAGTTGACCAAGGTGCGTTAAGATTGTTCGAAAGTTCTTCAATAGTCTGACATGGATTTGCTTTCACTTCCGTCCTTAAAATGTCATTATCCAGAGTTGTTGGTCTTCCTGATCGATGAGAGTCAGAAAGACTGAAATCACCGGATTTGAACTTGGAAAACCACCTTTGGCATTTACGAACATCTAAAGCATTCGGATAAATATCGCAAATGCTTTTGGTAGCAACCGTTGCATTTACTACCCTTATGAAATTCAAAAAGCATACAATGCCGGATATGTATCTCTTCTGGTTTTTGACTGACCATTTCAGCAAACATTGTAAAAAAGCTTTAAAATGTTATACCTTATAAGAAAACAAGTCATTCTAACCTTAAAATGTGTTTGACAGTACTTTAAATTACCCAATGAGCTGCTAGGCGACCACAAAGACCAACAAGCGCAAAACGACATTACTTGCCAGTCCCCCTAATAATATTTTAAATGATCGCACGGTATTATAAACAAAAAATCAAAAGCGAAGGATACAAAAACAATAATCACTGTAATCGAATAATAATAAATGTCTAAAAAGTAATTACCACATAAGAAATCAAAGTTATTTGAACTACTCTCATCATTTAATGTACTTACTCCAAATTATTTCACATATTTTTTTTTTAGCATATAGCTACCATAAATGTCCTGAACAAATTGATATTTGTTTTAATTTTAGTACAATTTATCGTTCAGTCGACGGAAATTCCGTTTAATCTATTCAAATTTAAATAAAATTGTTGTTTTCGTTATTTAGTTGTTTTCAAACATGAATGTATGACTCACATTAATCTTAAACCGTACACATCAACAACCATCTAAAAATATATAAACAAAATTTCAGGTAGTTTCTCGTGTATTTAATTTATTTATGTATTTATGACACACGCACACCTATTCTCGTTATACGCTGTTGCACCGATTTACATCCAATGATTCAATTTCCGGTTGATCGGCCTTGACAGTGTATTTATAAAAAAAACACGTGTTTCATCTGCATTGAGGAAAATTACCTATCAATACCTAGCTAAATTTATAACAATAAATGAATTACTTGAATAATGTATGTTTACCTACGCCCTTTGAGTAACCGTATCATATCACACTGTCATCTTGACGCGTATGATTAACATTACCTACACATGCACGTAATAGCTTTGACAAGTATATTACATGCTGACAGCTGATTGATTACCGCACAACCAAATGACATTTCTTTGATGTACAGGGTGCGGCAGGGAAACTTGCTGATTTGAAAGGTCAATAAAAGAAAAGGTATTTCACATATCGATTTAATTCTTTTGTTATCGTATTGTACACATCCTGATTTTTTGTTTCGGGTGGTTTTAAAAATGACATCGGACAAATGGCGGCCCTCATTATACGGCCCTCATTATACGATACACTGATCCACCCGCTTTTTGAAGTTTCGCTCTACTCTTTCGAGCAAATCGACGGCAATGTTGGCGATGGCTTGGCGAATGTTGTCCTTCAGGTGTTGCAGGCTCCGTGGTTTCTCATTGTAAACAATGGATTTAAGATATCCCCATAAAAAGAAGTCACAGGGAGCCTAATCGTGGAAGCGCGCCGGCCACAGTACGTCGCCCCTCAAGGAGATAAGGCGCTCGTGGAAGTGTTCCCTCAAAAGTTCCATTGAAGTTCTCGCTGTGTGTGCCGTCCTGCTGGAAACACCCGTCCACAAGTTCCATTTCTTCAAGTTTTGAGAGAAAAAATGCCTCAATCACGCCGGGAAGAGCGCAAAAACGACAGCCTCACCCTTTCGACGTTTTCTGGTGTTCTGGAAGTCCGTTGACCACTTTCCCTGAATACGTCCACCCACGAAACGATTGATTGCCGGCTACGAACGGGACCCGTACGATGAATATTGAACCGAGTTCGGAAGGCACGTTGGATGGCAACCACCGAACGGCCATTGGAAAAGTAGGCCTCGACGGCGAACGCACGCTCCTCTTTTGTCCAACGCATGACGACAACTGACTTGAGCGGTAACAAAACTTCAATCGAATAAGACCCTTCCTACCCCTTTCTGACCACGTTTCGCTCATTGGCGCCCAATTCAAATCAGCAAGTTTCCCTGCCGCGCCTTGTAGTAATTTAGTTTTTATCAATATAATGTTACTATCAAAAATTATTGAAGAAATAAGTTGTTTTTCATAGTCATTGCATTAAAGTAAAGTATCGTACGTTTCTTGAGTGGTATGGCAATTACATATTTGCGGAATACTGCACTCGCCGCTGCGCTGCTCGTGCGCAACATATCTGCTCATATGTAATATGCTGCATACCACTCTCGTGACGTAATATATTATTTCATTAACAAAACAAAAGTTATTAACGGAGAATATATCTTTCGAAATAGAGGACCAAGATTTATTGACAGCAAGAAATTATTGAAACTGGTAATTAATAATAAGGTAATTATTAATGATTTAATTGATGCGGCAGATACATGAAACTCCATAATAACACTTGAAATAAATAAAATAATTCAGTTTGAACTTTACCTGTTTTCATGATTTCATTAAATGTGACATGTATTTAGATGACATTTTTGTGGCGAAACATGTTGCAGTGTTTAACAATAAAATGACACCACTCCTGTCCTTACTGGATTGTGAATTGCGTCTTAATTTTTAACATAACCTCACAAATATATGTCAAATTAATTGAAATTACGAAAATAGGCAAGTAATTAAACACACTTGATATTGAAACCGACGAGAAGTTAGCATTAAAAACTCAGCATTAAATTGGCGCCTCCACCAAAAAGGCTAGAATCATTATTTCATTAAATATTGTGTTTTTCAAAACACAGCTCGACAAAACTTGCACGGATTATAGATTAGAGTATATAACATTAGGCTAAATAAATAAATTTATCAATATGTAGAAAATAAACTCGAAAGTTCAACGGAAACTTGCAACAAATTCTATAATTAGATTAGAAATGTTCCTCACCCTTAATCATTTTGAAACTCAGAGGAGTTGTTAACGAATGATTTACCAACAAAATATAAAAATAAAATTTAACCACATATTTTTTGTTTTTTATTTACAAGCTTAGCATTAAATTATAATACTGATAAACGATAATTATATAATCAAAAATTTAAATGGGGATGTTCCTCACCCTTAATCATTTTGAAACTCACAGGAGTTGTTTATGAATGTTTTACCAACAAAATATAAAAATAAAATTTAACCAAATATTTTTTGTTTTTTATTTACAAGCTTAGCATTAAATTATAATACTGATAAACGATAATTATATAATCAAAAATTTAAATGTTGATGTTCCTCACCCTTAATCATTTTGAAACTCACATGAGTTATTTACGAATGTTTTACCAACAAAATATAAAAATAAAATTTAACCACATATTTTTTGTTTTTTATTTACAAGCTTAGCATTAAATTATAATACTGATAAACGATAATTATATAATCAAAAATTTAAATGGGGATGTTCCTCACCCTCAATCAATTTGAAACTCACAGGAGTCGTTTACGAATGTTTTACCAACAAAATATAAAAATAAAATTTAACCACATATTTTTTGTTTTTTATTTACAAGCTTAGCATTAAATTATAATACTGATAAACGATAATTATATAACCAAAAATTTAAATGGGGATGTTTCTCACCCTTAATCATTTTGAAACTCACATGAGTTATTTACGAATGTTTTACCAACAAAATATAAAAATAAAATTTAACCACAAATTTTTTGTTATTTATCTATAAGCTCAGCATTGAATTATAATACTGATAAACGATAATTATATTTTCAAAAATTCAAATGGGGATGTATCTCACCCTTAATCATTTCAAAACTTACAGGAGTTGTTAACGAATGTTTTACCAACAAAATATAGAAATAAAATTCAACCACATATATTTTGTTTTTTATTTACAAGCTTAGCATTAAGTTATAATACTGATAAACGATCAAACAATTTTGATCCGGATCAATATCGAAACTATTTAAAGCATTTAATAATTTCAAGATCACAACTAACAAACAAGCAATCTTTGTGTGTATTTTGTGCAGAAGATTGCAATGAATTGCAATGCATAAAATATAATAAATTCTCCCATACTATGTGCACATCAGTAGCCCAAACCCCGTTTGTATGTGATATTTGTACGAATTTAAAATAATCCTTCAAACTAAAATTAATTATCATTAACCGTATTGGAGATATCTTGGCATGTAGCATGTGATTTCTTAAGGCTCGTATCGACCAGAGAGTTCGCCCGGTGCGTAACACCGTTACATTGCATGTTACGCTTAGTGGGTGCGGGTAAGCGTTGCATAACAACGTATTCAATTTGGCCACGATTCAATGCAACGCAACGGAGCCGATAGACCAGTTGGCGGATTTTCGCCGTCACTTCAAAGAAATTGTTGCGTTACGCCATTTTATAATTATAATTTAGTGCAAAGCGTTCGTTGGTAATACACTAGTAAACAACCCTCTGAAGTTTCAAAATGATTGAGGGTGTGGAACATTGCCATTTTCTTAAAAAAAATATAATAACCTGTTTTCCGTATTATAGTTTATTGCCGAACTTGTAAATAAAAAACAAACAATATGCGGTTGAATTTTATTTTCATATTTTGTTGGTAAAACATTCGTAAATAACTCCTGTGAGTTTCAAAATGATTAAGGGTGAGGAACATCCCCATTTAAATTTTTGATTATATAATTATCGTTTATCAATATTCTAATTTAATGCTAAGCTTGTAAATAAAAAACAAAAAATATGTGGTTGAATTTTATTTTTATATTTTGTTGGAAAAACATTCGTTAACAACTCCTGTGAGTTTCAAATTGATTGAGGGTGAGGAACATCCCCATTTAAATTTTTGATTATTTAATTATCGTTTATCAGTATTATAATTTAATGCTAAGCTTGTAAATAAAGAACAAAAAATATGTGGTTAAATTTTATTTTTATATTTTGTTGGTAAATCATTCGTTAACAACTCCTGTGAGTTTCAACATGATTAAGGGTGAGGAACATCCCCATTTAAATTTTTGATAATATAATTATCGTTTATCAGTATTCTAACTTAATGCTAAGCTTGTAAATAAAAAACAAAAAATATGTGGTTGAATTTTATTTCTATATTTTGTTGGTAAAATATTCCTGAACAAGTCCTGTGAGGTTCAGAATGATTAAGGGTGAGGAACATCCCCATTTAAATTTTTTATTATATAATTATCGTTTATCAGTATTATAATTTAATGCTAAGCTTGTAAATAAAAAACAAAAAATATGTGGTTAAATTTTATTTTTATATTTTGTTGGTAACACATTCGATAACAACTCCTGTGAGTTTCAAATTGATTAAGGGTGAGGAACATCTCCATTTAAATTTTTGATTATATAATTATCGTTTATCAGTATTATAATTTAATGCTAAGCTTGTAAATAAAGAACAAAAAATATGTGGTTAAATTTTATTTTTATATTTTGTTGGTAAAACATTCGTAAATAACTCCTGTAAGTTTCAAAATTATTAAGGGTGAGGAACATCCCCATTTAAATTTTTGATTATATAATTATCGTTTATCAGTATTATAATTTAATGCTAAGCTTGTAAATAAAAAACAAAAAATATGTGGTTAAATTTTATTTTTATATTTTGTTGGTGAAACATTCGTAAATAACTCCTGTGAGTTTCAAAATGATTAAGGGTGAGGAACATCCCCATTTAAATTTTTGATTATATAATTATCGTTTATCAGTATTATAATTTAATGCTACGCTTGTAAATAAAAAACAAAAAATATGTGGTTAAATTTTATTTTTATATTTTGTTGGTAAAACATTCGTTAACAACTCCTGTGAGTTTCAAAATGATTAAGGGTGAGGAACATCCCCATTTAAATTTTTGATTATATAATTATCGTTTATCAGTATTATAATTTAATGCTAAGCTTGTAAATAAAAAACAAAAAATATGTGGTTAAATTTTATTTTTATATTTTGTTGGTAAATCATTCGTTAACAACTCCTCTGAGTTTCAAAATGATTAAGGGTGAGGAACATTTCTAATCTAATTATAGAATTTGTTGCAAGTTTCCGTTGAACTTTCGAGTTTATTTTCTACATATTGATAAAATTATTTATTTAGCCTAATGTTATATACTCTAATCTATATTCCGTGCGAGTTTTGTCGAGCTGTGTTTTGAAAAACACAATATTTAATGAAATAATGATTCTAGCCTTTTTGGTGGAGGCGCCAATTTAATGCTGAGTTTTTAATGCTAACTTCTCGTCGGTGATATTGAATGGCCACCGTTGTCTTGAATAATAACTCGGAATGTGATTGGTTGATAGCAATTAAGTAATGAAAAACTCTGTATAATATTGGCTGCTAAAAGCAATCATTAGATCATTTATGAAGGTTGTGTATAGAGCAGAGCTGGGCAGGATTCGAATCATTTAAGATTCGAATCCTGGATTCGAATCTTTTTAGAGGATTCAAAAGAGGCATTAGAATACTTTAGTTACAACTGGATTCGTGATCCGGATTCGTTACATTTATTTAAGAGGATTCGTATTCGAATCCAAATGCGGGTGCTTCGAAAACTTATAAAAGTATTCGAATATTTATAAAAGGATTCGAATACCTACAAAAGGATTCGAATCGTCAAAAATAATTCGAACTAATTGTGAGGATTAACATGAAAAATTTGTTTTGTGTATTTTTAAATTTCTCCCTAAATCACTGTTTTATACGCGTGGCGCATGAAGTAAAATGTCGAGTTTAGAAAAGCACCGTGACAAATTTTCTACGCGGGGCTTTTCAAACTCGACATTTTACTTCATTCTGGGAGTGGAAACGCTCGTTCGAAACTTCAAACTGAATGCTTTGATAAGAACATTAAATGACTGAAAATGTTTTCTAATCTAGTTTGCAAAATTTTGTTTAATATTATTTGAAGTAAAACTGACGTGGTAGCCACAATCTGAAATGTTAATTTTTCCGACATTTCCCTGATTCAAAATTATTTTCCCTGAGCTTTCAATATAACTCTTTCTGTGCTAAACCCCCATGTTTTAAAATTGTTTTCATTGTTTTTGTCAATATTCAAGTTGGTTTTATAAATTTTTAAGTGTTTTGTAATTTTTATGATGCCTGTTGATTTTGACAAATATAATAATATCATATGGCTTTTTTGTTAGTGTTTTGGTCAATTTAAATAAAATTCCATGTCTTTCCTCTGACTCTTCCGGTTTTAATGATATTCAGTGAATTTTTCATTTACGTAATTTTTAGGCATTCGTCGATTTTATAATAGAGTTCAATTTGAAGTTTTAACTGAGTGATTCTACTCCCAGGTTAAGCATGAAGTAACATTTCGAGTTTAGAAAAGCCTGAAAATTTGGTTTGGTCGCGTAGCGCTACGCGACCAAACCAAATTTTCAGGCTTTTCTAAACTCGAAATTTTACTTCATTCGCCACGCGTACAAAACACTGATTTGAAGTGAAGTTCAAAAACACACATTTTTAATGAAAGTAGATATTTAGTCTGTTATCAACGATGTTCAGTGTTAATAATAATAATAACCAATAATATTTTGTTTAATAAATAAAAATGCCACTCACTTTTTTTGTACAATATTTCAAGAAATATTAAAAGCACGATACTTTCCATAATCTACAAATGATACGATTTCTAATATTTAATGTCATCGTCTTAACTTCTAACGAGTGTCTTCCACTCCCAGACTAAGCAGGAAGTAAAATTTCGAGTTTAGAAAAGCCCCGCGTAGAAAATTTGTCGAGGGTCGCGCAGCGACCCGAGACAAATTTTCAAGGGGCTTTTCTAAACTCGAAATTTTACTTCATGCGCCACGCATATAAAACACTGATTTCAAGTGAAGTTTAAAATATACTGTTTAGATATGTTAGTATAAAATATACTCTTTAAATGTGTTAGTATATGATTCATTTCCGACTTAGTTTAGTTTTATATTTGAATTAGGAATAATTAGATTTTGAATATTTTTAATAAAACAACTGTTAACGATATTTATATGTTAATGGTTGCAAAACATAATAAAATCAAATGTATTCTTAAAAGATTTGTGTTCGTGACTCGAAAAAACAGGATTTAAATCTTTGATTCGAATCATTTCTATCTCTTACGAATCCTTTATTCAAGTATTCGTAATACGAATCATATTAGGTGAATGGGATTCGTGATTCAAATCCTTTTTACGAGGATTCGTCCCAGCTCTGGAATAGAGTACCTATAAAGAAATAAGTAAAACAAACCAAGTGCGTTTAATTCTAATTCAATATTACTTTCCCTATTTGTGGATTTCCATTGTTAAAATTTGAAGAGAAACGAAACAATTGCATAAATCAGGGATAATTTTCGGAAGGAGAAGTGAAAAAAAAAAATGCGTAACAGGTGCTGAATATTGTTTACATATTTAGTCAGCCGAAGTTGGCAGATGCGCCGGCGCGGGCTGAATTTCTGCCAGAAATGTAGGTGGACGAAAATAGTCATCGCATTTCGCTGCACCTGAAATTTTCCGCGTGGTTAATCGGACATTTTTTTAAGCACACCTTCTTACTTTATAAACATCGCATTTGTTAATAGGGCTAAAAAACGAAAATTAACTATTGGACTAATTTCTCAATAACACTTGGTGAAACATGTTTAAACAATTAGGTATTGTATCACAAAATAAAACAAACAAAAATCGCAAAATTAAACAGATGTGAAACAAATCAAATAATTCAAATGAGTGTGAAGAATGGTAATTTCTGCTTTATTTGTCGATTTAATTTGATCTTTACGTAATGCAATCAATCAATTTGTTTAGAAGAAAATTGCGTCTTTACAAAATCAACTTCAAAATACTATTACTCATTAAAAATCTCACTTTATCGAATTTAAAATTTACTGATGAACATGTTGTCGCTTCGAGGAAGATTACTAATATCTGTACTCCAGAGCAAAAGGGTTTCAAGCCCAAAATTTCAATTTTCCGGTTTTTTGGGGCATCTAGATTTAAATGTTCCGCTCTATTCAGTAGTCTACTATATAAGACGATTGGACTTAAAATGACGAAAATAGTATTTTATGAACAGTATTAAGTCCGCCTCCCTTCAGGAGAATAATAGTATTTTCTTTATATCGCATGTATCGCACTAACCATTATCATTATTCATACGGTGAGGATTTTTTTCGCTGAACATAGGTTTCCTATGTTCAGTTTTTGAAAGTCCATGTTAATACATTGTTTCATTTAACAAACAACTGCTGTTTGAACTTCTTCGAAGAGACATTATACCACAACTACAAGTCTTCAATATTGAGAACGTATAGTTTTAAATAGACGGCGCTCCACTACATTCCACAGGCTCTGTTACACGTTTCCTGAATGAAACCTTCCAGGATCGAAAGATTGGAAGATTTAGACCTATAGCTTGGCCTCCTCGGTCTTCTGATTTATCGCCCAACGATTTCTTTTTTATCTCGAATTCAAAATCTACAATAATATATAGCAATAGAGAGTACAGAAGAAATAAAAAACAGAATTAGTACAGCCTGCAATGAAATAAATCCAGTTTTTTTTTAAGAAATACTGTACAAGGATTTTACAATCGCTTGACATATTGCTTGGAGCAGGAAGGTGGTCAGTTTGAACTTTTATACTAAACCTAAAATAAAATTTCAGTCCCTTTAAAAGAATAAATGAAATATCTGTAAGTTTGATTGCCTAATCCGTGAAATTAATGAAATAATGTATTGACATGGACTTTCTAATACTGAACATAGTAAACGTATCCTTATCCTCACCGTATAAATAAGTAATATCTTAATTAAGTTTAAATTATTAATTTGCACAGGCTGCAAAACAAGTAGAAATTATTGAATTTTACGCTCTACTGTACAATTAACATTCTGTACCCTTTTCTCTGAGGTTCGGATATTAAACATGAAATGTTTTATTTTTAATCCAACAAGTGATCCAAGAAAAATTACATACATTCGCATTGTGTTCTCATTGCTTAGATATAACTTTGATGTGTAATGATGACTGTTCGATGGGGTAATATCCATTACCCACAGTACTGTCAAAATTATATAAGCAATAAAAACAAAATGCGAATGTTATGATGATAATCATTTACATTTCTAGATATTTTCTTTAATCAATGAGAAATAACTAATTTTTAAAATTTGCTTTGATCGCTCAATTAGCGTAAAAAAGTGGGTTTTCCTTACACTTTGAGAGAATGAATGATACGGTTATTCCTGTAGTGTCGCGATCGTAATTTCGACGCCATATTTAGGTCGCCACAATTGCAATGAAAGTTCAACGCGAGAATACCGCGGCAATTTTCCGTGAATCAAGAAAGTGTCTATATTTGGGTCGAGCATGCATGCATGTACTACAATTCGTTTATGTTTATATATAGACGTCATTTTGAAATCATCCACAATGGCTCTATTAATAGATTGAAATGACGATTCGAATAGTGAAGGGCAACACGAGACTTTGATGGTAATACTCATGAAGTACTCTTAAATTCCCAATCAAGTAGAATCAATAATTCGAAAAATGTATACAAATGTAATTAGATTCATTTTTGTTTGTACACATGTACTCTTTATAAACAAAACAAGCCGTCGATAAAAAATAGAAATAACAACATTTACACGCTTATCTGACTAAGGTTATTCATTAAAGTGATAAACAGCGGAAGAATATCGCGCGATAAGCGCTTTTAATTTAATTCGACACGCTCATTATTATTACTACTGCAAGCACAACATGAACAAACAAAAAAATCAAGCGTACATTTGATACCGGCTTGTTTACACACAAACGTGCACATTAACAAAAAAAAATGTGTTCGATACAATTCAACAAACATGCCAATATTGACAATATTCTGCCGGATGCGTTACAGACCTAGCGGGGGCAGGGGGGTGCCCGGAATTACAAAAAAGTAATTCTTGCATTGTTTCGCTACATCTCGGTAAATATTGATCACCATCACATCTAAGCGTTATATATTTTTAACATTACTGTAAATCAGTGGTGTATACGCGTGGCGCATAAAGTAAAATTTCGAGTTTAGAAAAGCCCCGTGAAAATTTGTCTCGGGTCGCTGCGCGACCCTCGACAAATTTTCTATGCGGGGCTTTTCTAAACTCGAAATTTTACTTCATGCTTAGTCTGGGAGTGGAAGACACTCGTTAGTTTAAAATACATCACAACTGTTAAAATATGTGACTCGCCTATTTCCCAAAACCCCTCAATCCATTGGAAAACAATGGATTTAAGGGTTTTTTGAAATAGGCAACTCATGTATCATCGGATGCCCGTCTTCAGGAGTGATATGTAAGCAAATTATGGGTCCTAGGAGATGTGAAATAAGTGAGTTACTCAACTGTTTCGAAGGCACTCTTTACAAAAAACAAAAGATTAAAATTTTACATAAAAATGTACAATAAACCATACGTGTGATACATCATTGAATTCAGAAACAAATATTCTCATAATAACCATAAGAAAAAACAAAAGTTGGCTATGGTCCCTGGGTAAATGTTATAGTTATCTTAAAATAAAATATGTTACTAGATTAATCGTTAAAAAGTGCCTCTATAATGTAAAAGTTGTAAATGTCTGGATTCAATAGTTTTTGAATAAAAAAATAAAAACAAAATAACAAGAATAATTCCATAACTCTATGTTTTTGAGTTTACGTAAAGTGATTATTACACTAAAAAAGACTGTTATTCCTTACTCCACTTTTTATTTGTATCGTTAGATATACATTTCAAGACACAAAGTGCTCATTATAACAAATAACAAACTAGAGTTTAGTTTGTTATTGATAATGAGCATTTTGTGTCTCGAAATGTACATCTAACGGTACAAATAAAAAGTGAAGTAAGGAATAACAGTCCTGCTTAGTGTAAGAATAATTCCAATTCAAAAATATTTGAATTAGAGAAAATAAGCTTACGCTTCTTATAGTTTGCAAATTACATAAATTACAAAAATGTTATTTGTAAAATGCAATCAATGTGTCCTAACCGAAATTTCAAAAAATCTGTTTTTTGACAATATCTCAAAAACGAAACAAGCTATTTAAAATTTGTTTTTAGATTATTATTGGGCCCTAAATTTAACAGACTCTCTATCTCTTCAAATAACCGAGATCCCCATACATTCTGTTGAAAACGGACACCCTTTATACAGGGTAGTAATTTTTTCGTTGCTCACCATTGGCATTTCGTGATCGGTAAATGATATCAGGTCGGTTAAATTAGACAAAAGTTGAGAATTTGAAAAGAAATTCTGGGTATTTTTATTAGTTCCTGATTTATCATGAAAAAACTGAAAATTGTGATAGCAGATTTTTTATAATCTTCAATACTATTGAGGCAATTTCAATCAAACTTAGCAACTTTATGTTTTTGTCCACTCCAAGCTGAACAATGTCATCAGAATTTTTCTATACCTTCTAGATGTCAAGCTGCGATAGTCAACTTGTTTATATTTTATTGGACCAACTAAATGTTTTCAGTATTTAAGGAGTTTTAATAACAATTTAGCAACACAATTTGTCATTCTTGAATACAAAAATCAATTGTATTTCAAAGCATGTGTGGTTTTATGTAAAAAAAAAAAGTTGCCACAAGTTTTCTGAAAGAAAAAAAGATTATGTTAGTTACTAATCTGAATGGTATGGTAAACGGGTACTAGATTATATATATATACTAATCTGAAAAGCTATTTTTTCATCTATCTAAGGGTGTGAACATCCAATATGGCAGCCATAAGAAATAAAAAAGTTGACTATCGCAGCTTGACATCCAGAAAGTCTTGAAAATTTCTGTTTACATCATTCAAATTGAAATGGTCAAGAATATAAAGTTAGCAAGTTTGATTAAAATAACGTCTATGGAATTGAATATTTTTTGTTCTGAAATCATAGCTTTCATTTTCTTGTAATAAATCAGAAATTAAATAAAATATCTCGGATTTCTTTTTAGATTCTCAATCTTCATGTTAAAGCGCAACTTTTGTCTAATTTAGCTGACCTCGTATCTTTTACCGATCACGAAATACCAATCGAAAATATCACCACCCTGTATAAGTAAAAATATCTAAACGAACTCCGCCTTCTTTCCATAACTTAGTAATGTATGTAAATGTAAATTTTGTAATTGCAATATAGTGGAAATAAAGTTAAAAAAAAAAACAATATTTTTACAAGTTTTATCCAGTTTTCCGTCTTCGCTGAAACACCTTGTATAGTTTCAGAGGTGCCAACCCCTAATATTTCTCTAAAGGTTTTTATTTATTGAACATACAATATTTATAAAAAAAAAAACAGGAAATTACAACGATGAAAACATCGCAATGTATGTAATTTTTTAAGGTGCGTGTAAATTAGCGTGTGTCGTTTGATTAAAACACTATCGCCGCCTTTTTAGCTACTATTTATTTAAACAATTATTGTACATAAATTGCGCAATACACACGTGTTTCACGAGGAAACACGGTCATACGGTTCGGCATTAGCATGAATGAAAATAAAAACAATCGCCCGATTATGCAACGAAAAGCGTGACAACAAATGTTTGTTGCTATCAGTTTTTTTTTGCGATTACGAATAAAACAATAATGCTCGGAATTACCACTTGTTTATTTACTTGTGAAAATTACTGAGACGTGATGAACTAAGCATTAATTTAATTTGATCTTCGTGTAACTCAATTAATCAATTTAATTTATTTATTAAGACGTTTAACAAAAAATAGATACAATATTTTGTTTGATAATAACGTTTTACTTTGTTTAACCACTATATTTTGCACTTAATTTGTGACTATCTAGTAGTTATTATCAAACTAATTACTTATTTACAAGTGTATTTAAGATGTCCCACAAAGTGAACGCTTACAACACAAAACAAATAATATTTTGTATTTTTATTTATATTCAATAACGTGTTTTTATTAAATTATTTTATTTATTTACCACACAGATTTATATAGACCAACAATGTTTGAAATTACCACTTGTTTATTAACTTGTGAAAATTATTAAGACTTGAAGAACACAGCGTCAATTTAATTTGATCTTCATGTAACTCAATCAATTAATTTAATTTATTTATTAAGCCGTTTATTAAGAGATAGATATATTTTGTTTTTTGCTCATATTAAATAACATATGTTTATTAAGTTATTTTATTTATTTATCCCAACAGATTTACATTAAATACAGGGTAATTAACCATAATGATACTTAATTAACAGTAAAAATTAACATTAATTTACTCATTCTTAAATAATATGACTTTCTTCGTGTGTTTTTAATGTAGAAACTCAACAAATGTTTAGCTCGTAGAATGATGTTTCATTACTCAATTGCTTTTCACCAATCGCATGTTGAGTTTGTAATTTACCTGACTTTTTCAATTATGGGTAATTCGAGAAATGTATGAATCGCAACCGGTTTAACGATAATTTATCGGTAGATCACAATATCGCCGTTTTAAACGGTAAAAGTCGTTAAATACATAGAAAATGAACAGCATTCACTAAATTACCTTTAATGAGGGTTTCCACTACTTGATCAAGCATGAAGTAAAATTTCGAGTTAAGACAAGGCTGAGAATTTGGATTTGCCGGGGCACGCGAGCGAAGCGAGTCGCGCCCTGGCAAATCCAAATTTTCAGGCTTCCCTAAACTCGAAATTTTACTTCATGCGCCACCCGTATAAAACACTGAAATATTGTGAAATTTAAAATAACCTTACCTTTTGATCGCCCCTCGTACATTTCGAGTGCCTTGTAGTTTTTTCAATAACTGCTGACCTTTAATTCAAGTTAAAATGACAATTTTCATTTTTTTCCACACTGGTTATAATTTATAGATAGTTTAATTAATGTTTACAATGTTATTAATCTCAGATTAATATCGTTGAGCAATTAATTTATTTATACGTGTATACATGTAAATCGAGAATTGTTGAAAGCGTTACGCTAGTTGTGAAACGTTTACATACACATACAACCTGCAATAAATAAACGGGGGAAATTTGCATGGAAACAATCCGAATTTGCATATCTCGAGACATATCTTTACAATTATTGCCGCTGCGAGTTCTCATTATGACGCAAATAGATGGGAAGAATTGAAGAGGAACACATTTATCAAAATTGCATTTAATTCCTACGCGAAAAATTGATAGGAACTTTACCTCGAGCTAAACAATAATGATGAGAAATAATATCCCAAAAGTCTTGAGAATACTAAAGGCGTATTAAATGAGATAGTAGATAAAGTATAATGTCCTGGAATTGTAAGGTAGTTACTTACAAATGTACTTACTTAGAAAGTAACTATCGTACAGGGTGCAGCATTTTCGGTGGTTTCTTTAAGTAAAGTACCATAAATATAAATGACAGACAAAAACCAGAGGTCTTTTTTAGAGCATCCCTCATATGCCTAATCAAGATTTGTCTATCTTCAGTTGTTTTCGAGTTATACGCGAAAACTCAAAATTTGGCCATTTTTAAATAACTTCTTTATTTAAAAGATATTGACATGCGGTAAAAACGTTACTACAACACTTATTTTAGTAGAATATGCGGATCATATCAGATTTTGTCTTACGTTTAACCCTTATGAGATGTGACATGAATTTAAGTTATTTTAAATACAAATCATAGTTTGCCTTGACTTCAGTCGATTGCATTTTTTAAGATTTCTAAAAATATTGTCAGCGCATTCTACTTAAAAAGGGCATACGAAAGTTTTTACAGCATGTCAATCTTTTTAAATAAAGAAGTTATTTTATTCACAAAAATGGTACTTTACGTGAAAATACCATCGAAATTGCTGCACCCTGTACAACTCGAGTAACTCGAGGCTTTTTGTCCCATACTTGGTTGCGTGAAATGTTCTAAAATATTAAT
Organism: Philonthus cognatus; assembly: GCA_932526585.2. Classification (NCBI taxonomy): domain Eukaryota; kingdom Metazoa; phylum Arthropoda; class Insecta; order Coleoptera; family Staphylinidae; genus Philonthus; species Philonthus cognatus. The sequence continues at coordinate 54,181,954 of OW052241.1, read as the reverse complement.
TGAAATCGGGATTCTGATAATGCCTGAAAACAAAATTCCTAAAATGTCTGAAAACGTTTTTCCCAAACTGTCAGGCTTTTCTAAACTCTAAATTTTACTTGAAAACACTCGTTAGAAACTTCAAACTGAATTTGCTGCATCTTGGTTTTTTTTATTAAGAATTATAGATCACACGGTATTATTAAAAATAACTTGACTTTTAAATACTATTCTTTTGATAGGTAAGCTGTCGACATTTCTTTTTTTGTATTTTTACGTTAGTAGAATAACAGAGAAATACATTAAATACAAACATTCAACAATCACGCATTAATAATTAAATAATCACTCGAACGATCACATTCGTATTTACCGTATAAATATTTAACGTACGATATACCTTTGTGGAAATTGAAAGGAAAATGTGTCGTTTCAGGTTAAATGAAAATCGTTATCAATGTATACAAACACATATTTTCTTTGTGTTTCCATTTCATATTTTCGTTTGTGTAATCAATGATAAAATAGAATAAAATTAATTTGGTAAAGGTTAATTTAAAAATAATACATGATTTCTTTGCTTTTTGTTGTGCGTAAATGATTTACAAGAAATACATTAATTTGGTAAAGGGCTCGATTTAAAAAAAGTACATATCATCGGAGTATAAATAAAACTGACTGAGTGCATAGGGAATAAATAAGCGATAAGAAGTTAGCCATAAATTTTTCAGCCATAAATGGTGGTAACCCTATTAAATTTATAAATTGCAAAAACCGATATTTTACTCATACATAGCGCTAACCATTGAATTGCATTGTGTAATAGGAGTACATATTAACTATTTAAGACGTTTCATTAGCACTTTTGATGTAAAAAGTGAAAATTGTATTGCTATTTGATCAAGCGATCTCAGGCTATTATAAAACGAAAAATCTCTGTCTTAGGCCTACCTTTGGGGGTTGTTACTGAATTGTCCTATACTTAGGAAGAGTTGAAAAGCAATTTTAAGCAATAACATTTTAGTGGCTTAATACTGAAAAAATATGATTATATTATAACATAGTTGAGCGTGCCGATTACATTATTTCCAAAGTGAAAAATAATTGTATTAGGCCTACCTTTGGGGATAGTGGCTGATTTGCGCTTTATTTAGTAAGGGTTAAAGAGCAATTTTAAGCAATAAAATTTTAGTGGCATCCTAAGACTAAAAAATTACGTTCATTTTATGAAATAGTGAAACGATGCCAATTTCATTATTTTCAAAGTGAAAAATGAATGTAATAGGCCTACCTTTGGGGGTGGTGGCTGATTTTCCCTGTATTTAGGTAAGGTTGAAGAGCAATTTTGAGCAAACAAATTTTAGTGGCATCCTAAAACCGAAGAATTACGTTTATTTTATGAAATAGTGAAACGATCCCGATTGCATAAATTTCAAAGGGAAAAATAAATGTAATAGGCCTACCTTTGGGGGTAGTGGCTGATTTACCCTGTATTTGGGAAGGGTTGAAGAGCAATTTTAAGCAATAAAATTTTAGTGGCATCCTAAGACTGAAAAATTACGCTTATTTTATGAAATAGTGAAACGAAACCGATTACAATATTTTCAAAGTGAAAAATGAATGTAATAGGCCTACCTTTGGGGGTGGTAGCTGATTTTCCCTGTACTTAGAAAGGGTTGAAGAGCAATTTTAAGCAATAAAATTTTAGTAGGATCCTAAGACTGAAAATTTAGGCTTATTATATGAAATAGGGAAACGAAACCGATTACATTATTTTCAAAGTGAAAAATGAACGTAATAGGCCAACCTTCGGGGGTGGTAGCTGCTTTGCCCTGTATTAAGAAAGGGTTAAAGAACAATTTTAATAAAATTTTAATGGCATCCTAAGACTAAAAATTTACGCTTATTTTATGAAATAGTGAAACGAAACCGATTACATTATTTTCAAAGTGAAAAATGAATGTAATAGGCCTACCTTTGTGGGTGGTAGCTGCTTTGCCCTGTATTTAGGAAGGGTTGAAGAGCAATTTTAAGCAATTAAATTTTAGTAGCATCCTAAGACTGAAAATGTACGCTTATTTTATGAAATAGTGAAACGAAGCCGATTACATTATTTTCAAAGTAAAAAATTAATGTAATAGGCCTACCTTTAGGGGTGATGGCTGAATTTCTCTGTATTTAGCAAAGGTTGAAGAGCAATTTTAAGCAAACAAATTTTATTGGCATCCTAAAACAGAAGAATTACGTTTATTTTATGAAATAGTAAAACGAAGCCGATCACATTATTTTCAAAGTGAAAAATGAATGTAATAGGCCTACCTTTGGGGGTGGTAGCTGATTTGCCCTGTATTTAGAAAGGGTTGAAGAGCAATTTTAAGCAATAAAATTTTAGTGGCATCCTAAGACTGAAAAATTACGCTTATTTTATGAATTAGTGAAACGAAGCCGATCACATTATTTTCAAAGTGAAAAATGAATGTAATAGGCCTACCTTTGGGGGTGGTGGCTGATTTGCCCTGTATTTGGAAAGGGTTGAAGAGCAATTTTAAGCAATAAAATTTTAGTGGCATCCTAAGACTGAAAATTTAGGCTTATTTTATGAAATAGGAAAACGAAACCGATTACATTATTTTCAAAGTGAAAAATGAACGTAATAGGCCTACCTTCGGGGGTGGTAACTGCTTTGCCCTGTATTTAGGAAGGGTTAAAGAGCAATTTTAAGCAATAAAATTTTAGTGGCATCCTAAGACTGAAAAATTACGCTTATTTTATGAAATAGTGAAACGAAACCGATTACATTATTTTCAAAGTGAAAAATGAATGTAATAGGCCTACCTTTGGGGGTGATGGCTGATTTTCCCTGTATTTAGGTAAGGTTGAAGAGCAATTTTGAGCAAAAAAATTTTAGTGGCATCCTAAAACCGAAGAATTACGTTTATTTTATGAAATAGGGAAACGATGCCGATTGCATAAATTTCAAAGGGAAAAATGAATGTAATAGGCCTACCTTTGGGGGTGGTGGCTGATTTACCCTTTATTTGAGAAGGGCTGAAGAGCAATTTTAAGCAATAAAATTTTAGTTGCATCCTAAGACTGAAAAATTACGCTTATTTTATGAAATAGTGAAACGAGACCGATTACAATATTTTCAAAGTGAAAAATGAATGTAATAGGCCTACCTTTGGGGGTGGTAGCTGATTTTCCCTGTATTTAGGAAGGGTTGAAGAGCAATTTTAAGCAATAAAATTTTAGTGGCATCCTAAGACTGAAAATTTAGGCTTCTTTTATGAAATAGGGAAACGAAACCGATTACATTATTTTCAAAGTGAAAAATGAACGTAATAGGCCTACCTTCTGGGGTGGTAGCTGCATTGCCCTGTATTAAGGAAGGGTTGAAGAGCAATTTTAAGCAATAAAATTTTAGTAGCATCCTAAGACTGAAAAACTACGCTTATTTTATGAAATAGTGAAACGAAACCGATTACATTATTTTCAAAGTGAAAAATGAATGTAATAGGCCTACCTTTGGGGGTGATGGCTGATTTTCCCTGTATTTAGGAAAGGTTGAAGAGAAATTTTAAGCAAAAAAATTTTAGTGGCATCGTAAAACCGAAGAATTACGTTTATTTTATGAAATAGTAAAAAGAAGCCGATCACATTATTTGCAAAGTAAAAAATGAATGTAATAGGCCTACCTTTGGGGGTGGTAGCTGATTTACCCTATATTTAGAAAGGGTTGAAGAGCAATTTTAAGCAATAAAATTTTAGTGGCATCCTAAGACTAAAAATTTACGCTTATTTTATGAATTAGTGAAACGAAGCCGATCACAATATTTTCAAAGTGAAAAATGAATGTAATAGGCCTACCTTTGGGGGTGGTGGCTGATTTGCCCTGTATTTGGAAAGGGTTGAAGAGCAATTTTAAGCAATAAAATTTTAGTGGCATCCTAAGACTGAAAATTTAGGCTTATTTTATGAAATAGGAAAACGAAACCGATTACATTATTTTCAAAGTGAAAAATGAACGTAATAGGCCTACCTTCGGGGGTGGTAACTGCTTTGCCCTGTTTTTAGGAAGGGTTGAAGAGCAATTTTAAGCAATAACATTTTAGTGGCATCCTAAGACTGAAAAATTACGCTTATTTTATGAAATAGTGAAACGAAACCGATTACATTATTTTCAAAGTGAAAAATGAATGTATTAGGCCTACCTTTGGGGGTGGTGGCTGATTTGCCCTGTATTTGGGAAGGGTTGAAGAGCAATTTTAAGCAATAAAATTTTGGTGGCATATTAAGACTGAAAATTTACGCTTATTGTATGAAATAGTGAAACGAAACCGATTACATTATTTTCAAAGTGAAAAGTGAATGTAATAGGCCTACCTTTGGGGGTGGTAGCTGATTTGCCCTGTATTTAGGAAGGGTTGAAGAGCAATTTTAAACAATAAAATTTTAGTGGCATCCTAAGACTGAAAAATTACGCTTATTTTATGAAATAGTGAAACGAAACCGATTACATTATTTTCAAAGTGAAAAATGAATGTAATAGGCCTACCTTTGGGGGTGGTGGCTGATTTGCTTTGTGTTTAGGAAGGGTTGAAGAGCAGTTTTAAGCAATAAAATGCAGCTAAGTAACTAATGATATTCAGTGTCAAAAGTGTTTGCATTTATATCATAGACAGTGTACATTCTTGGCTGATGATCAATTAGATAATTGCGAGTATATTTGCGAAATATGCCAGGTATAACAAAGATAAAAAGATCACTGTTATTACATGATAATTATGTATCAGATTTTACACATTAGAAAAATGATAAAATTCAATAGAATTAACATAAAAGTAGCAAATATTATCCATTAACCTTCAAGCTGCTACTACTATTTTATGGGTTGTGTGTACATTTGCGACTTAAGTATAAATTAAGCGTCTGTTTACGGTCTAAGATGCCACTACAGTGTTATTACTTAACGTTACTCTCAAACCGTTCCTAAGTCTGGGGCGATTTAGTAACTATTTTCATCTATTTTTCACGTTCAAAAAAACTTAATGGAAATCGCTAATATGTGTCGTAAAACAAGGTTAATATTTCAGTCATAAGATGCCACTACAATATAATTGCTTAAATTTACTTTTCAACTTGTCCTAAATATGGGGTAACTACCACCAAAGGTAGGCTCATAACATATTTTTCACTTTACAAATTATATACTGGGCATTGCTCAAACATGTTATAAAATAAGCATAATTTTTCAGTCTTATGATGCCACTAACATTTTATTGCTTAAAATTGCTCTTCAACCCTTCCTAAATACAAGACAAATCAGCCACCACCGCCAAAGGTAGGCATATTACATTCATTTTTCACTTTGAATATAATGTAATCGGGAACGTTTCACTATTTCATAAAATAAGCGTAATTTGTCAGTCTTAGGACGCTACTAAAATTTTATTACTTAAAATTGTTCTTCAACCCTTCCCAAATATAGGGCAAATCAGCCACCACCCCCAAAGGTATGCCTAGTACATTCATTTTTTCCCTTTGAAATTTATGCAATCGGCATCGTTTTAATATTTCATAAAATAAACGTAATTCTTTGGTCTTAGGATGCCACTTAAATTTTATTGCTTAAAATTGCTCTTCAACCCTTCCCAAATACAGGGCAAATCAGCCACCACCCCCAAAGGTAGGCCTATTACATTCATTTTTCACTTTGAAAATAATGTAATCGGCATCGTTTCACTATTTCATAAGCGTAATTTTTCAGTCTTAGGATGCCACTAAAATTTTATTGCTTAAAATTGCTCTTCAACCCTTCCTAAATACAGGGCAAAGCAGCTACCACCCCCAAAGGTAGGCCTATTACATTCATTTTTCACTTTGAAAATAATGTAATCGGCATTGTTTCACTATTTCATAAGCGTAATTTTTCAGTCTTAGGATGCCACTAAAATGTTATTGCTTAAAATTGCTCTTCAACCCTTCCTAAATACAGGGCAAAGCAGCTACCACCCCCAAAGGTAGGCCTATTACATTCATTTTTCACTTTGAAAATAATGTAATCGGTTTCGTTTCACTATTTCATAAAATAAGCGTAATTTTTCAGTCTTAGGATGCCACTAAAATGTTATTGCTTATAATTGCTCTTCAACCCTTCCTAAACACAGAGCAAATCAGTAACCACCCCCAAAGGTAGGCCTACTACATTCATTTTTCACTTTGAAAATAATGTAATCGGTCTCGTTTCACTATTTCATAAAATAAGCGTAATTTTTCGGTCTTACGATGCCACTAAAATTTTATTGCTTAAAATTGCTCTTCAACCCTTCCTAAATACAGGGCAAAGCAGCTACCACCCCCGAAGGTAGGCCTATTACGTTCATTTTTCACTTTGAAAATAATGTAATCGGTTTCGTTTCCCTGTTTCATAAAATAAGCCTAAATTTTCAGTCTTAGGATGCCACTAAAATATTATTGCTTAAAATTGCTCTTCAACCCTTCCCAAATACAGGGTAAATCAGCTACCACCCCCAAAGGTAGGCCTATTACATTCATTTTTCCCTTTGAAAATAATGTGATCGGCTTCGTTTCACTAATTCATAAAATAAGCGTAATTTTTCAGTCTTAGGATGCCACTAAAATTTTATTGCTTAAAATTGCTCTTCAACCCTTCCTAAATACAGGGCAAAGCAGATACCACCCCCAAAGGTAGGCCTATTACGTTCATTTTTCACTTTGAAAATAATGTAATCGGTTTCGTTTCCCTATTTTATAAAATAAGCCTAAATTTTCAGTCTTAGGATGCCACTAAAATTTTATTGCATAAAATTGCTCTTCAACCCTTCCTAAATACAGGGCAAATCAGCTACCACCCCCAAAGGTAGGCCTATTACATTCATTTTTCACTTTGAAAATATTGTAATCGGTTTCGTTTCACTATTTCATAAAATAAGCGTAATTATTCAGTCTTAGGATGCCACTAAAATGTTATTGCTTATAATTGCTCTTTAACTCTTTCTAAACACAGGGCAAATCAGCTACCACCCCCAAAGGTAGGCCTATTACATTCATTTTTCACTTTGAAAATAATGTAATCGGTCTCGTTTCACTATTTCATAAAATATACGTAATTTTTCAGTCTTAGGATGCCACTAAAATTTTATTGCTTAAAATTGCTCTTCAACCCTTCTAAAATACAGGGTAAATCAGCCACCACCCCCAATGGTAGGCCTATTACATTCATTTTTCCCTTTGAAATTTATGCAATCGGCATCGTTTCACTATATCATAAAATAAACGTAATTCTTCGGTCTTAGGATGCCACTAAAATTGTATTGCTTAAAACTGCTCTTCAACCCTTTCTAAATACAGAGAAAATCAGCCAGCACCCCTAAAGGTAGGCCTATTACATTCATTTTTCACTTTGAAAATAATGAAATCGGCATCGTTTCACTATTTCATAAAATAAGCGTAATTTTTCAGTCTTAGGATGCCACTAAAATTTTATTGCTTAAAATTGCTCTTCAACCCTTTCTAAATACAGGGCAAAGCAGCTACCACCCCCGAAGGTAGGCCTATTACATTCATTTTTCACTTTGAAAATAATGTAATCGGTTTCGTTTCCCTATTTCATAAAATAAGCGTAATTTTTCAGTCTTAGGATGCCACTAAAATGTTATTGCTTAAAATTACTCTTCAACCCTTTCTTAATACAGGGCAAAGCAGCTACCACCCCCGAAGGTAGGCCTATTACGTTCATTTTTCACTTTGAAAATAATGTGATCGGTTTCGTTTCCCTATTTAATAAAATAAGCCTAAATTTTCAGTCTTAGGATGCTACTAAAATTTTATTGCTTAAAATTGATCTTCAACCCTTTCTAAATACAGGGAAAATCAGCTACCACCCCCAAAGGTAGGCCTATTACATTCATTTTTCACTTTGAAAATATTGTAATCGGTTTCGTTTCACTATTTCATAAAATAAGCGTAATTTTTCAGTCTTAGGATGCCACTAAAATTTTATTGCTTAAAATTGCTCTTCAACCCTTCCCAAATACAGGGTAAATCAGCCACCACCCCCAAAGGTAGGCCTATTACATTCATTTTTCCCTTTGAAATTTATGCAATCGGCATCGTTTCACTATTTCATAAAATAAACGTAATTTTTCAGTCTTAGGATGCCACTAAAATTTTATTGCTTAAAATTGCTCTTCAACCCTTCCAAAATAAAGGGCAAATCAGCCACCACCCCCAAAGGTAGGCCTAATACATTTATTTTTCACTTTGAAAATAATGTAATCGGCATCGCTCAACTATGTTATAATATAATCATATTTTTTCAATATTAAGCCACTAAAATGTTATTGCTTAAAATTGCTTTTCAACTATTCCTAAGTATAGGACAATTCAGTAACAACCCCCAAAGGTAGGCCTAAGGCAGAGATTTTTCGTTTTATAATAGCCTGAGATCGCTTGATCAAATATCAATACAAGTTTCACTTTTTACATCAAAAGTGCTAATGAAATGTCTTAAATAGTTAATATGTACTCCTATTACACAATGCAATTTAATGGTTAGCGCTATGTATGAGTAAAATATCGGTTTTTGCAATTTATAAATTTAATAGGGTTACCACCATTTATGGCTGAAAAATTTATGGCTAACTTCTCATCGGTGAATAAATAGCCCTTACGTCCAGTTTTTTTGTTATTAAATTGAAGGTTCTTTATCATATATTTTGCCGTCGACCATGTACCACCGTTCATTAATGAAATTGTTGTTAAATAACTCATAAACATTTAACAACAATTTCATTAATGAACGGTTGAGCATATAAAGTAAAACGTCAAATGTAAAAGTCATTAAATGCCTCTGTAACAGTTAATATTTTCTACATTTAAACCGAAGGTATATTTTTATATTTTATTTATATTTATATTATCTCCTACTAAATTAGTGAGGATCACAAAAAATTAGTTTATATACGGACTTTTCCCTCAGAAGTTGTATCTGTATCTTAGGTGTCAAAGTGAGTTTTCACGAAATTTTCCTTTATAAATCAACGACAATCGGGCGGATTCTGTAAGCGAAATGGTAAATTGAGCGTACATGTTATTCTTTAACATCAGAGTCTAAGCGGGTTTGGTAACTGATAACTTAAACTTGTTAATCCATTGATAATGGTCACTTTGTGTCCGAAATGTACATTTGGTAATTCAAATAAAAGTGTGAAGAAAGGTTATTAGTGCTTTATTCGTTAAATTAAACTTATGGGGTTAAAGAGTAACATATACATTAATTACATTTTGCTTACAGAATCCGCCTGATTGTTAGCAAACAAGTACACGGCATTAAGTGCTAATAATTTTCTAAATTTCACATTTAAACCGACGATATAATTTTTTATCTGCTGATTAAATTGAGATTCCGAGAAAATTAAATAAGATTCAGATTATTTTTTTCTCGGTGAGTTCTAATTGAAAGGTAAATGCCGGTTTCTCATTATTCTCGGTGTTGACGTTTTCGTGGATTTTTACGTGCAAAATTTGAGTATCAATTCTAGGATTAAAGATTATCACCAGTAACGTTAATTAGTGAAAATCATAGTGACGATGAAAAATCACTAGAATTAAGAGACGTGAAAATTGACAAAGTTTGTAAACATGATTTATATTTTATGAAAATGCCAATTCTTAGTTGTAAAATGTTTAAAAAAGTGCGATTCTTTACGCAATCTGCAACTAACTTATCGTACGGCTGAACAAATATTGTTTAATCACAGACGGATGTTAACACATTGTTGTATATCGTGCATAAATAAATTATTATTATTATTACTATCGTATGTTCAATAAAATAAAACCTCTAGAGTGCCATGGAAAATATTGAAGGTTGGCAACTTTGAAATTATACATTATAATTATTATGTCTAAACCTAAATAAAAAAAAAAGATAACAGCTTTTTTTATTGAACATACGATATTATAATTATACAGACAGTCCATGGGAGAAAATCCAGGAAATCAAATTATGATTAAAACAAAATCTTACAGACAGTGGCAACCCTAGCAAAATTTTTAGGTGGTGCGAGATCTTATGGTGGCGTTTCGTTTTCGGCGCCCGGTGCGGTCTCACCGCTCGCACCGCCCTAGGGCCGCCACTGCTTACAGATGGCATCTCCATTCGTCATGAATTCTCAAATTCGAACCGCTACACTAGTATTAACGCTAGTATTAGTGATTTTAATATCGGTATACCGGTACTCTCGAAAATGTACCGATTTGCAGTTTTTTTTTACCAATATTAGCGAGCGTATTAATAAGTCAAAGTTCATCTATGATATTTGTAATTAGAAAAAGACACTTGCGGCTATGATTACACATGGCAATATGCGGTCTGTTACAGTCAAAGGCGATTGCACCTCCTAGATTCCTGTCACTCTGATTTTTATAGCAGCTTGAACACCTAAAGGTATTTTGGCTTTGAAATTTGAAATTTGAAATTTCTTCGTTGTATGAACCGATTGTTGCTAAAGTTGTTGAAAATTAGATAGCTTTTGCTTAAAAAAATATCCAATGTGTTTTAAATAATAGGATAGAAAATAATAAAAGGTAATAAATTATTAAATAATAAAACCAGGGTTGTTAAAAAAAACGTTTCATTTCATTTTAATTAAAACAAACAGTTTTTTCCAACAAAACGTGTTTTTTTCATTGAAACAACGTTTAAAACATTAACAATTTAAAATATGTTTAAGACGTGTTTAAAACAGAACATTTTTCTTTTCAGTACACATATCCCGATAATTACAGCGTTTTTTAAATTTGCGGGAATTCGTTGTTTTAAACGGTAAATTTGGGGCTTTTAACGAGTGTTTTCCACTCCCAGACTAAGCATGAAGTAAAATTTCGAGTTTAGAAAAGCCTAAGAATTTGGATTGGTCGCGTAGCGAAGCGGAGCGGCCAATCCAAATTAGGCTTTTCTAAACTCGAAATTTTACTTCAGGCGCCACGTTTAAAAACACTGATTTACAGTGAAGTTCAAAAAGCACACACATGCAAAAACAATTATAGTCAACCTAATATACGTTAGAGTTATTGGGTTGCCTATAAACACCGTTTGAAACAATTTGTTCAGGGCAGAATTTGACTCACGTTTTATTCACATCTACATATTAGATTGCTAAAGCCGTATATTTTAAACTTTACGATATTTCAGTGTTTTATACGTGTGGCGCATGAAGTAAAATTTCGAGTTTAGAAAAGCCTAATTTTGATTGGCCGCTCCGCTTCGCTACGCAGCCAATCCAAATTTTCAGGCTTTTCTAAACTCGAAATTTTACTTCATGCTTAGTCTGGCAGTGGAAAACCTTGGTTTAAAGATTAAAATTGAAATCTTTTAAAAAAGCAACGAATGTCGTAAAATTTACAGTATACGTATACCTGAAAGAAAAACACACAGTTGTGATGTTTTATTGTAATATAAAATGTTAAGTTTAAAAAGTAATTAACCGTATTTTGTTTAATAATGTTTTGAAGGAGCAGCCACTGCCTGCCACACTGGATTTTACAGGGTGTTCTGTCTCAAGGTGTCTCTTTGCACATATCTTCAAACAATGCCTTTATTAATAATTACTATGTGATGAAAGCTTTCTGTAGCATTTTAAATTTCGATAATCCGATTAGAGTTTCAAAATCATCAGCTTAAACAATTTCAGAATACATAGTTTTATACAAATCGAATGATGTTTATATTTTGCTAATATTATTAGCCCATTGTATTGAAACCGCCATTTCGGATAAAATAAAAAAAACCTTAGGCTCGTACTTACTATTATTTGATATCTCTACAAAATAGTTTTTGAAAGAAATGATTTGTTTATGTGACAATAATGATAATCGAATTTTAGATTTAGAATTAACAACTTATACAATGTCAGAATTCTTTAATTATTAATGTCATAGATAATTCTAACATATATTAATTAATCATTCTGTAAAAAAGTGTTGTACCGTTAATTTAATAAATAAATAAATACAAAGTTTTATACAAACCGAATGAGGTTTACGTATTTTGGCCGACTTTTTCGGATTTGGGCCCAGTGTGCGTCCGTGTGATTTTATTATTAAAATTGATTCTTTGATAGTTTATTTATTAAGCTTTATTTTGCATAATTTAAGCTTTTGCAATTTGTTCGTCAAAGTTTACTTACACACAAATAATGCACACGAATTTGTTTTTGTTCTAAATTTGAACTAAACAATAACATCAACTCTATTTATTTTATGTCATAAATTTGACTGCAAAATAAGCGTCTGATTAATCGTCTAACGAGGGTTTCCACTCTTAGATTAGCTGGGGCGCGGCTCGCTTCGCTTGCGCGCCCCAGCAAATCCAAATTTTCAGGCTTTTTTAAACTCGAAATTTTACTTCATGCGCCACGCGTATAAATCACCAACTTCAAGTGAAATCTTTAACTAATTGCTTAGAGTGAAATAAATTTAGTATGTCAATTATCAATTGTCCAAATTACCGAGAAAGTGCTATGATGTACACTTCACCATCATTTTATTTTGTTTCATATTATTTAATGTGTCAAATTCATGCTACGAACAGAACTAACAATTTGTCATTTCTATTTCAATATTAGTTTAAAAATTCCCTAAGTTTTCGCTAAAAAGGCCGAATTTCTCTGACTTTTTTCGACGAATAAAATTCCCTGACTTTCCCGGTTGGTCGCCACCCTGAAACTCTTACACTTAAATATCTCAACAAAAAATAAATATGACTTAGACCATTAATTGTTCACGTATTTAATGACTTTTATCCTTAAAATTTATTTTTATCATTTTATTTTGAATTCTTGTAGATTGACAACACTAACCTATAATTGTATTTCCATTTTATTGTAAATTCTCGTTGATTTACAACACTAGCCTATAATTGCTAGTGTTTTTATTTTATTGTGAATTCTTGTAGATTCACAACACTAGCCTATAATAGCTAGTATTCCACTTTATTGCGAATTTGTCATTCTTCGAGTATTATCATCATTGATAATTTGTTTTTTTATTTTTTAGTAATAATGTTAAAGAAAAGGTAAACTTACCGCTCATGTAATGCAGAAGCAGGGCGCAGATGGGATAAATACTCGGGCTGTATACGATATCGGGGCAAGCGTAACCGAGCACAGACACTACGCGATCCGCGACACTGCGTCCCTTGTGCGTCAAATAGTAGCCCTGACAGTGGGCCGGCTCGACGAACGGCGGCATGCTGATCGGCTTCTCCGGGAGGTCCGTCGAGGCGAACACCTGGCTCACCATGTCCGAATAGAACCCGTCCATCATGTTCGACTTCCCGTTGTGATGCTGGGCGCAGAGCACGGCCCACAGCTCCTTCCTCACGAGACTATCGACGGGCCACCCGTTCGTCCTCAGAATCTGCTTCACGTCCTGCTTCCTCCCCTGCGCCAACAGCGCCTGAACGTCCGACACGCTCTTCAGCGGCTTGTTGCTCGGGGAGGCCGGTATCACGGGGATGCTGGCCGAGTCCACATACGAGGAAAACACCGGCGGATGAGCCTCCGGCTCGTTCTCTAATACTGACGGCATCGTGGGCATTCCCGCTTCGCAGCTTCCCGGGGCAGGCCCTCCCGTACCACTACACCACCGTCTATGTTAAGTCTTGGAACAACATTATACCTGGAACAACAATACAGTTGGCGCTGTCAAGGTTTCGTTGCGAGTGCCGCTCTCGCTGAGCGGGCTGTCGGGTATCAGCTGATTTGGGAATGGCGCGTGCGCACGGCCGGGGATTTTCCCCCCAGGATGGCTAAAAAGAGACAAGGAAATGGTAATGATTTTGGGAACGATTTTCAAGCATAAACCTGAGCTAAGTCGGAATCGATGGGGAAAGGTCAGTTTTTTTCTCTCTCGCGTGTTAATCATCGCGGAATGTTATGAAATAAAATGTAATATTCGCGTTAATTACAATTACACTTAATCAGCGCTTTTCAGAGAAAATGTGTGGCGTCTTTCAACATTTATTTCAAATTATTACCGTATTAAATTTAGTTAAAAAAAATTAATGGGTTCACTTTTTACGGAGACTAATACTATAGTACAGGGATGGCCAACACGCCTTGCGCGGGCCGCATGCGGCCCTCGAAGCGCTTCTGTGCGGCCCGCGGCTTCAAACACTATTATTTATTACGAAAATTATTTGTATCGTCAAATTTATTAAGTTTAGATAGGTTAAAATAGAAATAACCGACTTGAAAATTGTTTGTACCATGCGATCATTTAAAACATGATTTAGAATAGGCTTTGAATTTTAAATTAGAGTGGCACTACTGACTGTTAACACATAGTTTACCATAACCTAACATTTATTCCATCATTCAATTAACATTTAGGGCAACCGCGCAAAAATGCCGCCTACTCTAAATCATAATTTAAACGATCGCACGGTATTATTGTAAAAATGAAGTACTTTTTAAACTTCACTTTGAATCCGCCTTTTAGACGCCTGGCATATGAAGTTATTATTTCTAGTTTAGAAACGCCTGAAATATTTACTTCATACTTGAACAAAGAGTGCAATCACGTGTTGAAAAGAAGGAAATAAAAATATTCATATGCTTAAAGCGCAGAAAATTAACGAGTTTTTCAAAAATAGGTAATTATGGCGATTATTCAAAAAATATTCTGGAAAAATAAAAATAAATAATTCAATGAAATTACACAAAAGTGATTGAACTTTGTCTTACTTTATACAGACTTTATGTGATAATAATATTTATTATTATTATTAACTCACTCAAATTCATTCATTCAAAAATTCAATTTGAATTATGCATTTTTTTCATTCTCTAAATTTGGCACACGTTTATTGAAATCTAAAAAATCAACGAGAAAATCACAGAATTTACACAGAAATAATGAACCCATAACTTCTTTTATAAATAATTTAAAAATCTCAACAAGCTAAGAAAATGGCGTAGTAATCCTCGTTACATAGATAAATATCGTAAAGACATCTATATAGTTGTTCGTCTATGATTCCATTTGACATGGCACTCTAGAGGTGTTGTTTAATTGAACATACAATATCGTATGTTTAATAAAAAAAACCTCTGAAGCACCATGATTTAATCTATTTTTAAATTTAGGTTGGCTACACGCTTTAGGAATTGGCATATAAAACGTCAGACATAATAATTATAATGTATAATCTCAGAGTTGCCAACCTAGAATATTTTTCATGGCACTCTAGAGGTTTTTGTTTATTGTACATACAATATTATCAACATAGGGAATAAAACCGCATAAAATAATCATCCTATACCATCTTTTACAAATAAAACCGCAACAATAACAACATTGAAATTGAACAAACTGCATCCAATTATAATTGTGATTTATTATGAAAGTTAACGATTCTAGCTCATACGAGCAGGATTGCTATAAGACAAAAGAAAACATACAGAGAATTTATCTTTTAAGTATACAGACGCATACGCTGTAAATTTTCCAACATTCGTTGTTTTCTAAAATAGTTAAATTTGAAGCTTTAAAAGAGTGTTTTCCACTCCCAGACGAAGCAAAAATTTGGTTTGGTAGCTCCGCGCTACGCGACCAAACCAAATTTTCAGGCTTTTCTAAACTCGAAATTTTACTTCATGCTTCGTCTAGGAGTGGAAAACACTCTTTTGAAGCTTTAAATTAAACTCTCTTAAAAAACAACGAATGTCGGAAAATTTACAGCGTATGCATATGTGTACTTAAAAGATCAATTTTCTATATGTTTTCGTATTCGTCGTTTTTTAAAAGAGTTTAATTTTAAGCTTTAAAAGAGTGTTTTCCACTCCCAGGCGAAGCATGAAGTAAAATTTCGAGTTTAGAAAAGCCTAAAAATTCGCGCCACGCGTATATAACACTGAAATTTTGCGAAGTTCAAAAAATACTGCCAATGTTTGATCTTCCGTTAATAAATTTTACAAATCTAGCGCTTTAAAAATTCTAGCACCTGGAGCAATTTTCTTTGGGATATCTACACTTAAATAAAATCCTGTAGAATTTAACGTGTAAAACCACATTTATTCATTTTCTTGCTTCCTTGATCATTTTAAAGAAAAAGTACAATAGTAAAAAAAATCAAAGAAATAATCGTATATTTTCATTAGCGTGGATTTGGCCTTTTCGGAACAATAAAATAGAAGTTATAGATAGTCACCCACAATATTTATATTTTTCATGGTCTGCTATTCATTAAAACTATCGGTGTTCGTGTCTTACATTATCTCGATTTTACTGGAAGTAATTCTACGCTCACTTGTGCCGGTTCTATTAACATATCGCTCATAATCAGCTACAAAATCAACTCCTTCTAAGTCTTAGTACATTTTAACGGAGCTTACGTATTTTACAGTCGGAAAATAAAACATCATTGACAAATACTATGCTATGGAAACATTTGGTTAGCGCACGGAAAGACCGCATGAACTTTTTCCGTGCGTTGACCTGAAAAAGTGACGTTTCCATTATTCTAGAGGCATATGGAAAGAAAGTGTTTTCAGATAAGTATAATAACAAATTGTACACGTCAATGTCGCTATCAATTATGCATTTTCCTGTTTCCCTGATTATTTTAAAGAAAAAGTACAAAAGTATAGAAAGAAAGCTACGAGTGATTTTGGCAAATGTCAGATACTTTGATGCTAAGATCAAAGCTTTAATACCCCGATTTCTTTTTCAATCTACGAAATTCGTTGCTATGAAAACATTTGGTTAGCGCACGGAAAGAGCGCACAAACAAATTTTTTCCGTGCGGTGACCTGAAAAAGCGATGTTACCTTTATTCTATAGGCATATGGAAAGAAAGTGTTTTCAGATAAGTATAATAACAAATTTCACATGTCGATGGCGCTATCATTTATGCATTTTTCTGCTTCCCTGATTATTTTAAAGAAAAAGTACAAAAGTATAGAAAGAAAGCTACGAGTGATTTTGGTAAAAGTCAGGTACTTTGAGGTTAAGATTAAAGCTTTGATACCCTGATGGAAGCTATTTCTTTCTCAATCTACGAAATTCGTTGCTATGGAAACATGTGGTTAGCGCACGGAAAGAGCGCACAAACAAACGTTTTCCGTGCGGTGACCTGAACAAGCGATATTACCATTATTCTATAGGCATATGGAAAGAAAGTGTTTTCAGATAAGTACAATAACAACTTTTACATGTCAATATCGCTATCATTTATGCATTTTCCTGCTTCCCTGATTATTTTAAGGAAAAAGTACAAAAGTATAGAAAGAAAGCTACGAGTGATTTTGGTAAAAGTCAGGTACTTTGAGGCTAAGATCAAAGCTTAAATACCCTGATGGAGACTATTTCTTTTTCAATCTACGAAATTCGTTGCCATGGAAACATTTGGTTAGCGCACGGAAAGAGCGCACAAACAAACGTTTTCCTTGCGGTGACCTGAAAAAGTGATGTTTCCATTATTCTAAAGGCATATTTAATGAAAGTGTTTTCAGATAAGTATAATATCAAATTTCACATGTCAATGTGGCTATCATTTATGCATTTTTCTGCTTCCCTGATTATTTTAAAGAAAAAGTACAAAAGTATAAAAAGAAAGCTACGAGTGATTTTGGGCAAAAAGTCAGGCAATTCGAGACTAATATCAAAGCTTTGCGAGACGGGTGCTCCTGATAGTCGGTTGGAAGCTATTTCTTTCTCAATCTAAGAAATTAATAATATCGATAAAAATATTAAACACCGGCAAGAGGAGCCAGTGCTTATGGGAGAACTGGAAATCGAGTAGAAAAGGTGAGACTATGTCCAGGATGTAAGGTAAGACAGATCACCGGTCTCGCTTCACCGGTCTCGCTTCTGGATGCAGCATCCAAACGTTGTTACCAAATTTTATACAAAGACTTGCTAACTGGATATATATATAAACTGTGACGTCGGGTTTTAACCGGACAACGACGCTGACACGTAGAATTAAATTCTCTATTGTTTGTTACTATTATGCATTTTGTCTAAAATGATCAGGCAAGCAGGAATCTGCAAACAAAATTGATTTTAAATATAAAACCTGGACGATTCAAACACCCTGTATCAAGATACAGGGTTGTAGTTGCTTCCCCTTTTCCAAGGAATACAATGAAATCTTGGAGTCACTATAGGGAAAGGGAAACAACTTTGTAAACTGAAATAAATCATTTAAATAAAAAAACTCAATGTTCTCATCCAAGGAGTCTTTTTTTAAATTTAAATAATCCCTCACACTAATTATTTTTCACGATGAAACAAAGAATCCGCACACATCTTTAGCGCTTCCTGCAAGGATTGCACAACAACACCCGTTCCTTTATTTGTTTCTTCGAACGCCCCATTGTTGTCTATTTGCAGTTTCTCGACGATCGCGAACAAAGAATGCGAAGTGTTAACGCTCTTTGAGCCTACTGATAAGCGAAATTGAAACGAGGCAATTAGAATTAGCGCTAATCGTTTGTTTAACACCGGAGATTCCGTGTTAAATCTGCACACACGCCATTATCTTTATTGTATTATTATACCTTCCTTATCACACCACCTCGATTAGCCTCATTAAATCTATTTGCACAAGTGTCTTTTGTGTGAGGATTTTGTTATTTGCAAAGGACTCAGTTACGTACGTACAGAGAAATAGGAAGTTTTCGAAATTTTTAGTTTCGAGTAAGCTTGCATTTTAATTATTATTTTAATTATGTGAAATATAGTATGTTCAATAAAATAATACCTTTAGAGTGCCATGATTTTATCTTTTTTTAAATTTAAGTTGGCTACACGCTTTAGGAATTGACTTATAAAACGTCAGACATAATAATTTTAATGTATAATTTCAGAGTTGCCAACTTACAATATTTTCCATGGCACTCTAGAGGTTCTATTTTATTGAACATACGATACTTTTGTTAGGTAATTATATCCAGAAGGATCAATGAATTGGCCGCGTTTTATGTACTTTTGTATTGCGCTGGTGTAGCTTATTTAGGGGCTATGCCCCGTATTTAAATTATTATTTATTTTAATCATGTGAAATACTTTTGTTCGGTAATTGTATCAAGAAGGATCAATAAATTTACCGCGTTTTATATATTTTTGTATTGCGCTGGTGCAGTTTATTTAGGGGCTATGCCTTGCATTACAATTATTTATTATAATTATGTGAAATACTACTGTTCGGTAATTGTATCGAGATTGACCAATGAATTTGCCGCGTTTTATATATTGTATATATATTGTATTGCGCTGGTGCAGCTTATTAAGGGGCTATGCTCATGCGCGGCTTTGGATAAACTCGCGAACGGCGAATCAATAGAAGAAGACCAAAGATAGTGGTCGACAAAACATCATGAGTGTTTGTGTCGTATTATCGTTATCGTTAAGTTAAGAAGAAGAAGAAGAAGGAGACATACGTGCAAGACGCTTCAGAAAGCCAAAAAAACAGAAGCAGAGAACACCGAGGTAAATTAAAAAGAAGAAGGAGGCAAACGTGCGAGATGCTCCAGGAAGACAAAAGACCACACGCCGAGAACACCAAGGTAAGTTAAGAAGAAGGAGACACACGTGCAAGACGCTCCAGGAAGCCAAAAGACCAGAAGCCAGGAACACCGAGGTAAGTTAAGAAGAAGAAGGTTAGGTTAGGTTAGGTTTATATGGCAACAGCCGAGGCTGTTCACTTTGGCCCATAGGGCCCGTTGTGATACCATGAGAGATCCTTCCCCTATACAACCCAATTTGAGCACCTAATGAATCCGATCAGATCTCCCACCTTTATAGGTGAGAGCTCCGCCAGTTCACTTGCGTGGTGCAGACCGAGGTACTTCATTCGTTTCCCCTCAAGAGCAGGACATTGACCTAGATAATGGAGTACTGTTTCTTCCTCCTCCTCATCTAGGCATTCTCTGCAGAAGTCGTTGTATTTGAGACCCATCTTTTGTGCGTGTCCACCCAGAAAACAGTGACCCGTGATGATGCCTACTGCCTTCCTTATGTCGATTCTGCTAAGTGCAATTAATCTTTTACTGTTTATAGTGTCACACATAGGCCATAGCTGCCTTGTTATGTGACACGTGTCTTCTTCCTTCCACCTAAGGTTAACCCATGATGTCATTTGGTCCCTTAATAGTCTCTTGCATTCCCTAAGAGGAATGTCGGCGGAAAGTTCAGTAGATAGATCTCTCATCGTTGCCCCCTTCCTTGCGAGGCCGTCGGCAATTGAGTTTCCCTTGATATCACTGTGACCTGGTACCCAGATGAGCCCCACATCACAGCTGTTAGCGAGCTTGTTAAGCACTTTTCTGCAGTCTCTGACCACCTTGGAGGTGCAGTAGGGACTATTTAATGTCCTAATGGCGGCCTGGCTGTCGGTGACGAACCTGATATGGTTTACCTGAAGGTCGGTTTTACCTATCCAGTCCACTGCCACTCGGATAGCCATGACTTCCGCCTGTAGGACGCTGCAGTGGTTTGGGAGTCGAAAGGATTTTTTGAGGTTGAACTCATGTGAGAAAATTCCACCCCCTACTCTGTTTTCGGACTTGGAGCCATCCATGAAGAGCCAGACTTCATTTCCCTGAACAATCTTGCCCTCTACCCATTCGGTTTTGTCCGGGATGGAAATGGAGAACTTGTTCCCAAAGGTAAGTTCTGGAAGACAGCTATCAGTCCTCAGTGGGATATCGACAAGCTCATACAGGATCCTTCCATGGCCCTGTTTGCTACTATTCCATATCCCGACCGAGTTGATCCTCATCGCTGTGCTAGCTGCAGCATACCTGCAGTAAAGGTCAACAGGAGCTAGATTTAGTATTACATCTAGCGCTTTGGAGGGGGTAGATCTAACCGCGCCTGTTATGAGCAGTTCGGCTGATCTCTGTACCTTACCCAGTGCGGTCCGGTGAATTTTCTTATCAAGAGCAGTCCACCAGACCGCAACTCCGTAGAACAGAATGGGTCTCACCATAGTCGTGTACATCCAGTGGACAACGCTCGGTTTCAGTCCCCAGTTCTTGCTCACAGCTCTTTTGCACGAGTACAGCGCGACCTGCGCTTTCCGTACTCTCTCCTGAATATTGGGCTTCCAACTTAACTTCCTATCGACTAAGGTGCCCAAATATTTGGCTTGCTCCTTTACCACCAGTCCCGTGCCGTTTAGGACGGGAGCTTTGAAGTTTGGTATCCTATGCATTCTGGTGAAGAGTACAAGCTCAGTTTTGAGGGGATTTACCCCCAGTCCACATTCCTCACACCAGCGGGTTACCTTGCGGAGTGTCCTCTCCATGAGTTCAGATAGGATGCCTACGTGTTTACCAGAGACCGCGAGGGTCACGTCATCAGCATAGGCAATTGTTCTACACCCCGTAGACTCTAGTCCTTTCAGTAGTTCGTTCATAACTATATTCCATAGTAGTGGAGAGAGGACACCCCCTTGAGGGGTGCCTCTACTGACCTCTCTTCTTGAGCGGAAGAAGAAGAAGGAGACACGTGCGAGATGCTCCAGGAAGCCAAAAGACCACACGCCGAAAACACCAAGGTAAGTTAGGAAGAAGGAGACACACGTGCAAGACGCTCCAGGAAGCCAAAAGACCAGTAAGTTAAGAAGAAGAAGGAGACACACGTGCAAGACGCTCCAAGAAGCCAAAAGACCAGGAGCCGAGAACACCGAGGTAAGTTAAGAAGGAGACACACGTGCGAGACGCTCCAGGCAGCCAAAAGACCAGAAGCCGAGAACACCAAGGTAAGTCTCGAGATTCGCTGCACGGCTACCGTATAAGGTAAATTCGCATATGTTTCACTGCACAGGTGGAATTGCCGTCAACTTTATTATAAATATAAACATTGTGATAATATTCGGGTATCTGCAATAAAACTATCGCAAATTTGATGTTTATTGAATCAAATTTTGTTTAAAATGTTGAATGATTGTTGCGCGCGTGAAATTAAACAGGTATTTGAAGTATTCTCATTTGTGTTAAGTGTTAAAATAATGCACTTGAGCGATGAAAAGAATTTCGCGTAATCAACTAATTCACGAACGCAACAAGGACTTGGCGCCAATTAGGACACGTATCGGCAATATTTAGTATTATTGTTTTTAGTGGAAATTATCATCAATTATCCGTGGAAATGTTAATTTGCACGACAATTATTTGTTCAGGAGGTTTTATCTGGGACACGCGTTTCATGCTTATTCTGCACAAAAAATCATTTTCTCGTCTCGTATAATAAATAAACTTTAAAAAATTACTTAAATACGATTATATGCTCCATTCTGTTTATTTCGCTAGTTAACCTATTAATAGCCCAGCAATTGTAGAGTTAACTCTAAAAGTTGATTTTAGGTAAAATTCTTCACTTCTTTTAATGATTTCTATGAATGACTTATATATTACATACTGCGAATGTTTCTTCTAAATATACATAATGTATACGCTGTAAATTTTCAGGCATTCATCGACCCTATAAACCCTTTTAAACGAGTGTTTCCACTCCCAGACTAAGCATGAAGTAAAGCTACGCGCTACGCGACCAAACCAAATTTTCAGGCTTTTCTAAACTCGAAATTTTACTTCATGCGCCACGCGTATAAAACATTAAAATATTGTGAAGTTAGAAAACCACTTAAACATTTTTCACAATGAGTAATAATTAAAATATTCAAATAACAAAATATTTACATTGCTCTTCCCACATTCTCAAGTCAGGGCAAATAATACAATGTATCAAATTAACTTATTTAGTAACTTAATTAATCAACAGAAATTTAAAATATTGTTATTGCTCTTGCGGGGCCGGGGACCATTTTGTAAATTTCGGGGGGAAGGAGTTCAACCCCCATATATAGGGGGTTTAACTCCTGGCTACGGCCTTGGCTAAAACTATGTAAGACGTAGTAAAATGCATAATTGTAATTTTACACGTTAAATTCCTACAGAGATTTTTTTTACGTATATATATCCCAAAACAAACTGCTCCAACTGCTCGAATTTTGAGAGTGCAAGATTTGTAAAATTTATTATCGCGAGATCAAACAAAAGCAGTATTTCTTGAACTTATAAGATTTCAGTGTTTTATACGCGTGGCGTATGAAGTAAAATTTCGAGTTTAGAAAAGCCTGAAAATTTGGTTTGATCGCTACGCGATCAAACCAAATTTTCAGGCTTTTCTAAACTCGAAATTTTACTTCATGCTTAATCTGGGAGTGGAAACACTCGTTAGAAACTTTAAATTGAACGCTTTTAAAAACTGCGAGTTCCTTAATATTTACAACGTATACATCGGGATATGTATACCTAATATAAAAATTTCCCGTATTGGGGAAAGTAAAAAAATGAAAATAGAGCAACGGAAAAGGTTATTTCCAACTTCGAATAGTGGATGACAGAACAATAAATAACAATTGAATAACAAAAATAAAATATAAAGATAAATTAAGTTGGCCAATAGTATGCAGAATATTTACAAAATATAAAAACGATTTCAAATTAATATCAAATTTCTGCAAATTGTTTTTTTTTTGTAAAAATGAAATAGATAAATAAGTAACAACTGATATTTTAAATGAAAATGATATAAAACAATAGCAAACAAGAGTAGAACGATAAATAACATTACAATAACAGAAAATCAAATAGAATAATACAAAATTTCATCTTAATTTCAACAATTGAAGACTAACAAAACACGGTTTGATTTCCTTTCTTCACTAATTCATTTTTACTTTACTCAAAACAAACAATAAACAATTGAAGAACCAAATTCAAGGCCTGGCGCTAAGTTTTAATAAATGCGCTAAGTTTCTATAAATACAAATTAATTCATGAAAACTTTAATCCAATTGTTAAGAAAGCGAAAGGGTTTTCCCGAAAACCAAATTTTAATCCCTCGATAATTATATGGAAACTTTCCAGTGGAAAAAAAACTGATTTGATCTAATCTAAATTGCATTTATCTATTCAAAGCAGAATCAGTGGTTAGCAATTAATGCGTAAAATACATGTTAAATAAATATTAATTACGAAACGAAAAATAATAATAAAGGATACGATGATTTCAAATATTCGCAATTTGTAATCACAAAAAAATGTTGATTAGATTTTTAATTGTCTGGAAATAAACAAAATACGGGAATATTTTTTTATATTTACCTACATATCCCATGAAAGAAAAAATGCCAAGCGTTCGTGTTTTGAAAGTGCTGTATTGATTTGATAAACTTCCCCCATAAATAAATAATAAAACGCTAGGCGCTACGCGACCAAACCAAATGTTCGGGCTTTTCTAAACTCGAAATTTTACTTCATGCTTAATCTGGGAGTGGAAAACACTCGTTTAAAGCTTTGATTTGAGTAATTTTCAAATACAACAAATATCTGAACATTTACAGCGTATACAGTATATTGGAGTATGTATACTTAAACGAAGAACATGTTTAGACTCTAAAATACCCCATTTCACTCCCCGAAAAAATCCACTCCTTTTTAAATACCTCAATTTGGGGTGAAATCCCCAAGATCGGCAGCACTGGCGCTAGCCGACATTTATCTTACATCGACATACGACACTTCGATTATTATGACAGTATTAAAATATAAATCAGTGAAACAAACCAAGTAAAACACTATTAAATATATAGAATTTTTATTAACGATTTTAAACAATTTTCGTTTTTTTGCAAATTTTGGCACAAGAGCCGTTTTACACACACAAGAATTCTCGCATAAATGAATAATAATAAAATAATAGCGAAACTTTTATATAAACATTATAAAAAGTCTAGAACAAATTTCTGCGAGAATTTTTGGGTGTGAAAGACGGCTCTAATATTTAACCGTCATTTTGTAACAATTCAGACGCTTTTTCTTTATATTTCTAAAATTTTTGACGCCCTTAATATTATAAAGCATTTTTTTTTTGTATTTTTAACGTTACTTTTGACAGTGACGTGCACGCAGACTTATATGCGAGTGTCGATAAACGTCATCGACACTCGGACATAAGTCTGCGTGAACAGCCGATATTGACATTTGTCAATGGTTGTACTTATAGTCAATAGTTATAATTGACCCCCCCCCCCCCCTCCAAATCATCAAAATGTTAAATTTTTGTATGTAAAAGCGGCCCTTCAAGAGCAAAAACCACACTTTTACCATTAAAACCCCACCGAAAGTTTTATAGCCCCCTCCGAATATTTTTCTGGTTGCGGCCTTGTCGGTGCTGGCCGACATTTAGTCGATAATGACACATGACAATTACATTGTTAGGTTATGAGTAATGAGAGTGATGAGATCAGTCGATGTAAAATGTTAATGTCGATTTCGGCTTTATTTTAGATATATTTTTCATTTTTATTTGTATGTTTGGGGGCGCGCCTTCCTACAAATCTGCCCCTGCGTGTGAGCTCAAACTTCGAAGGTGAACGCCCCAAGTCAAGCAAAAAAAATCGATCGATTACCTTCCTTTGTTTCGTCGAAAAAAAAGCGGAAAATAAGTTTGTATAAATAGAAAAATAAAGAAGAAAAAAAGATCAGAGTCTAAAAATATAAAAATGTTATGCTCATTAATAAAATACTTTAGAATTGAATATGCTAATTAAGGCAACCAGATAAACTCAATTCAAGATTATTTATTAATATTTTATTAAATATATTTAAAGCAAATAAATACCGTTAATAAAGGTTTAATATTTTAAAAACGTCGATATCTCAACAATATTTTATAACTTATTTCATTTAGCTAGGCGAGAAATTTGAATACATTTGTCTACATAAAACTGAAAGTCATAAGAAATTACTTATTTAACTCATCTTTAGGTTTAATTAGGAGGAGTCTCGCGGATGGTGTGCACTGAATGTTATAACCCTATTGTGGTTTACGCAGATTAACAAATGTGTCTTTGTGCATATTTGTGATTCATGTTTTGTGTCTTACATTTTAGTTATATGTTTTTGGCTCTACATTGTAAATGGCTTGTCCGTTAATAAAGAATTATTATTATTATTATCAAAAGTAAATAACGGCATCGAGATGTAATTATTTCTAGGCGAATGACTTAGGCCCAGTCGCACCAACAACGTTGAACCCGAGTTCAAGCTGAACTTAAGTTCAAAATGACAGTTCCAATTGTTATAATGTCACTTTGAACTAAAGTTCAGAGTTGAACCAATTCAACTTGTTTGGTGCAACTGGCCCTAAATTAGTCACACAGATAAACTCTACAGCATTAAAATACCGTGCGATCGTTTAAATTATGATTTAGAGTAGGCGGCATTTTTTTTGTGCGGTTGCCCAGAATGCTAATTGAATGGTGGAAAACATTTGAGGTTATGGTAAACTATGTGAACAGTCAGTAGTGCCAATCTAATTTAAAATTCAAAGCCCACTCTAAATCATGTTTATAACGATCGCACAGTATCTATCCAAATGTCCGTATTTCTCGCCTAGTTAAATGGAATAAGCTATACTAAATAAGATGATACAAATCTCGGAATTGTTCTTTTTAAGTATACATAAACAATACTTTATTTTCAGACATTCGTTGTTTTATAAAATTGGTCAATTTGAAGCTTCTAACGTGTATTTCCACTCCCAGGCTAAGCATGAAGTAAAATTTCGAGTTTAGAAAAGCCTAAAAATTTGGATTTGCAGGGGCGCGCGAGCGAAGCTTTTCTAAACTCGAAATTTTACTTCATGCGCCACGCGCACAAAACACTGATTTAAAGTGAAGTTTAAAATATACTACTTATGTTTGATTTTAAAAAAGTTTACATTTTTTTAATTCGTCTCGACCAAATCTTACCTTTTCATATTTCGAATAATTTGTTTTGGCTTACCTGTAAATCCCTTCAAGTATGAGAAACAAAACTTTTCAGGAGAAACAAAAAAATCTGCTGCCTTCACTATTTTCAAAGCCTGTTTTTAAATTTTGTATGTAATATCACTTCAATGTTATTTCAGTTATAATAAAAAAAAATTTGGAGTGTTTTATATTTTTTTGTAATTTAATACAATTATTTCCGCAAAAAAACAAAATAGCCAAAACTTAGACTTGGAAGGTGTTACAGGTAAGCCGATGATATGTAGGTATACATAATAGAAAAAAATCACTGTATGAAAAAAATAAGATAACCTAAAAATACGAAAAAATCTTGAATTTTATAGGATTTCAAACGTATTTTAACATTATTTATATTTTAAGCCAGAATGTTTATAAACATTGTAAATAATTAGCTCCAACAACTTCAAAATAATTCAAAACCATTTATTTCTCTCTTTAAAAATTGTATAAATAAAACAACAACTAATATTGGTTGTTTGTTGATCCGCTAACAAATGACAGGTATCGCAAAAAAAGAAACATCAACAATTCAATAATTCCCACCCAGTTTTATTGCTTTCGCTTCAAAGGAAATAAAAATAGGCTAATGCCTCTCACATTAATCAATCAAGATCAAATTTCATGAGGATCATCCTCCGCAATAGCTGGGTAATTCAATCCTCGTGATCATCGGCTAAGCAAAACCTCAAGCATTATGTAAGTGCAATTGTAATCGCGACGAGCGAACATTACAATAATCGGGGGGGTGATGGATTCGCGTACGCCTCAGACGGAACTAGCCCCCCTCACACGATAATTCCTCAGCTGATTTCCATCGTCCGACAAATACATCTGACCTCTACACGAATTAAACTAGGAAATTGGACGTAATGAAATAATAGGTGTCGGGGGGGCCCAATTTACGTTTCATACTCACGTTTATCGAACGGTTTAATCTTGGAAACTGCTCGTCGGCCCGATATCCATGAGCACAGGCATTTGCTGTAGGTACTGTCCAGAACGGTGATCGAAAGGGGGCACAACGCACTTCCTCTTCTCGAAAATGTATCGATCGTTGATTTTTTTGATCAGTCAGTCACGGTACGCGCACTTTTCCCGATTTATTTTTGTTAGTTATTCTTGTGTGGAGAATGTCGCGCACTCAAACACTACGTTGCACTTGTGTAAATGTAACTGATTTTATGTGTGTACAATCCTGGTGATGGATTTTAATGTGTGAGTGCGTCTGCGTTGCTGGTTTTGCGCCGCTAATCCAGAAACACTCCCATCTCGCGGGGTTTTAATAAAATTCACACTGTTGAAATTGGATTTGAAAATACGTACGTTTGCTTGGGGGACGTTTAGAATAATCAGTCGAATCAGTCACGAGGTTTTTGGAATGAGAAAATTTTACACCCACGCGAAAACGTCACATTTATATTTAAGTGTAGCGTATTAATATATGCAACTTAAATTACCATTATTCACGTATACTTGGTTGCATATATAAAAAAAGTCTGTGTTTTACTTCATTCAAAGTACAACACTTTAACACCATGTCTTTTTAATAATTTGAATCTACCATTCGGAAGTTTTAAAAAACTGATTTTATTTTTTTTGCATATATTGATACTTGATAGTATCTAGTTTCATGCCTCAAATCGTTTTACGATACGCGAATTCGTTAGTTTTTCGCTTGTTAAAGTAAACAATGCTGAATAGGTGGCTGGGTGGAAATACGCAGAGCTCAAACGAAAGTTTGAATGCTTGTGTCTGGAAGCTGACTTCGAAGCCCCTCAACTGTGATGCAAAAACTGTCGCTATCGCATCCTTCCTAGCTACCAACATCTTCAACGATGGATACTCAGCAGTTTTTAAGACGATGGAGACACTGGGAATCCATATCAGCCTGCAGGCCAATTCCTTCCGGTGAGGACCGACGCAAAGCGCGAGACGTGGTCCGAATTTTGCCTGAGTCCAGCAGCTCAGAAGGCCATCCAACAACGCTGGCAGGAGCAAATCATTCAAACCCAGTTTTTAGAGGAAGACTAAAGGTAAAAATCTTCAAAAATGGTTAAAACTTGTGTCAAAACTTTAAACGCGTTTTTCTCGAAACCACTTTTTTTTCGCTGGCCGAAAACTTTTTTTTTCAAACTATGAAACGGATCGACTTGAGCTTTTAGTTTTCGGCTCTCCACATTTTCCTCTGGAGTTTGTACCACCATCATTCAAATATATTAATATTTGATATTTATTTTTCATAGAGCCTTAAAGTCAGAAAAAGGGGGGCAAAAGCGACCACTTTTTTCGAATGGCATCCATTTTGTTATTTATCGAGATTTTTTATTGTCGGTGGATCAAACTCCTGATAATTTAATACAGATTAATGACTGCTACTTTATTCTATGTTTCAGATCACAGAATCGAAAATATCTTTCTGGCCATGAGGCGGACACGGCCTTATTTGAGGCCGATTTGGAGATCAAGTCGGACGATTGAATAGAATTAAAATCCATTTTTTATAGTTCATGAATCTATAAACAAGTTGCAAGAAACCGCAAGATCGCATGTATTAAATTTACCCCAAAAAATAAATTCGGAAAAACCGTCAAAAAACGCTGCCCTAGTGGTAATACCCCCTTAAATCTACCTAAAAAATTAACAAAATCAGCGCTATTCCGTACACGAAATGTTATATTTAACGTACATTTATTTTTCAACATCACAGTCTAAGCGCGTATAGTATTTGATTTGTTCACTTAGATTGTGAGAGTATTAATAACATATACGCTAAATTTAAGGGGAATATAACAGTGGTCTGAAATTTAATGTTAGGTTTATTTAAAAACTAAAGGTCCTAGAAAGTTGAAATTTTGACAGCGTATATTAAGCCCAATTATCTAGTAAAATATCGAAGTACTTTTTTTTAACAATTTGCTTTCAGAGGTATGAAAAAAATAATGTTATATTTTTCAAAATTAAAAAAAATATTCCCATATCTTACTAGTTTATACTATAAGGAATATATTGTGAACATTTCATAAAGATGCGATAACTCATGCCCGAGTCAGGTTAAAATAAAAATCTTGAAAAATAAGACCGTAAAATACCGCCGCCTTGCGGATCTTCTCTTAGTTGAACGCGTCGTACACTCATCTGCATAATTATTGGAGGGGCGAGCAGCATGCGGCCAGCGTTTATCCCTGAGCCGGTGAACGCTGTGCTGCTTCGCGTTTGTTTTTCTTTTCTTTTCTCAATCATAGTTAACAAAAACGGCTCGCGTCGTTAGCATTTGTTCTCGTAAAATAAATATTTCCCAATTATAATCGATATTTTATTGTACTAGTGTTTCATTTTTATGCTTTCTGACTACTAATGGAATAAGTATTTTTTTATACTGCATATTCACTAATATAGAAAACACAAATTGTTTCACTAATTTAAATAAATATGTGTAATATAGCTTAATATTGGCTTCCCTAATTATTTGACAGTGTCGGTATTATTAAATTATTTTTAAAGTTTTTTAAGCTGATTAATAAGCCAGAAGCAATCAAATAACAATCAGTCTTGTTCAAATCATTATTTCGTCTTAAATCTTTCGTTGTTAAAGCAGTTGTTAAATGCCATTAAACTTCTCGCAATAAAACTATTAAAGTAAATTGTAAAGTTTCTAGCAACCAGACCTATTTGAACCAATTGCGACTTCATGAACGAATCAATGATATCAAAACTATAAGAATAGTAAGAATAACGTCACTAATATGACGTTGTTTTTACAAATCAACTATTTTTTACTGAGCACAGGTAATATATGTTTGACGAATGTTTAAAAAAATGGAGGGTTTAACTGGGTGCATTTTCATTGTTATTTATTTTAGAAAAAATAGAACTACAATAATAATAAGGTAGTTATTATAACGCATTTCAAATAACAAGCTTCTTGCTCAACATTGCACCGAGCCCAATATATTTTTTAAGGCCCGGCTTGGCCCGACCCGGTCATAAAATAAGAGAGATTGAGTTTTGCCTGGCCCGGCCCGGTCAACATTTCAGGTCTAAATAAATAAATAATATACTTATCTGATTATAGGCGTAGTTTTTAGAAAAAGTAAAAAATATATATAAAATTAAGATAATTTAAATATTGAATATGATACGGGAAAATCGCCTAAGAAAAATTCAGGCCCGTGCAGTGCTCCAATTGACATATCTTCACTAAATATTTTAGATGACAAATCTCAAATATATTTTTTGTTGAGTATAAAATGTATGCCTGAAGTCATTTTATTATTTATTTGTTGCATTCATAAAAAACTAGAATATTTGATAAAATAAAAATTGAAATTCTCCCGAAAATTTGGGGTATTTACCCAATTTGACCGAGGCCAAATTAATACACATTATTTTCATGGCCATAGCAGTTAGGAAAGATAATATTCCTATATAAAAAATATCATTGAAAATCCTATGTTCCGCGTTTTTCATACAGGGTGTCTACGGTAAACCGTTCGTTAAAAGTTTATGGGGTTGCCGTTGCACTAAAAATTTGAAAAAAATCCTTGTCATACGGTTAAATCAGTTCTCCTCATGTGAAATATTTTCAACTTTATATCACTTCCGGTTCCACCGGAAGTAGCACCAAATTTGTTATTTCAAATAGAACACCTTATATATTAGTCATTTTTTAGATTCCTCGATTAAATTGCAACATATTTTATTAAAATATATGTACACTTATCTCTTATAGTTTTGAAGCAAAAAAAATATTTCTAAAATTTTGACCTCTAAAAGGCATCTTGAAATCTGTCTGTAACTTCTCTTAAGAATAAGATAAAAATATGATTTAAATCTCTACTTGTACCTAAGGGATGCCTCTATAGGTATATTAATTCGCAACTGAATTTTAGTAGGCAAGTAGTAATGTTTTTGTTTTGTCGCGTATGTAATGCAAAATGTCAAATAATAACAGTATATTACGTAACCAGAGTAGTATCCAGTATATTACATATGAGCGGACATGTTGCGCACGAGCCGCGCAGCGGCGAGTGCAGTATTCGGCGAGTATGTAATTGCCATACCACTCGAGAAACGTACGATACTTATACACTACACAATGAGCATTAAACAACAACTTATTTATTGTAATAATTTTTAATAGTACCATGACAATGATGGAAACTAAATTACTACTTGAATAATATACAGGGAATAAAGCTGTACATTTTCCGATATTCGTTGTTTTTTAAAAGAGTTCAATTTGAAGCTTTAAATGAGTGTTTTCCACTCCTAGACTAAGCATGAAGTAAAATTTCGAGTTTAGAAAAGCCCCGTGAAAATTTGTCGAGGGTCGCGCAGCGACCCGAGACAAATTTTCTGGGCTTTTCTAAACTCGAAATTTTACTTCATGCGCCACGCGTATAAGACACTAAAATATTGTGAAATTTATTTATATTCGAACTTCAGTTGAAATCTGTGTTTTATACGCGTGGCGCATGAAGTAAAATTTCGAGTTTAGAAAAGCCCAGAAAATTTGTCTCGGGTCGCTGCGCGACCCTCGACAAATTTTCAAGGGGCTTTTCTAAACTCGAAATTTTACTTCATGCTTACTCTGGGAGTGGAAAACACTCGCTTAGAGCTTCAAATTGAACCATTAAAAAAAACAACGAATAACTAAAGATTTAAAGAAAACAAACTGAATTTGGTATACGTATATTTTAACGAAAAACTCCCTGTACATCAAAGAAATGTCATTACCCTGCATAAATGCGACGAAACACGAATTTTCGAAATAATTCGAAAACTACTCGCTTTAGAAGTATAGTTGTAAATACTTTTTTGTAGGAAATTTTCCCCCTAATCGTACTACGTGATAAAAATTGGATCATTCCATTAAAAAAAAATGAATTACTTGATATTGAAGAGAGCACTTAGATATTGACATGTTAAGAACACTTATTGTCAAAATTGACAGTTTCCAATTAATTTACTCATAGAGGCATTCTCTAGGTACAAGTAGAGATATAAATCATATGTTTATCTTATTCTTAAGAGAAGTTACACAGATTTCGAGATGCCTTCTAAAGGTCAAAATTTTAGAAATATATTTTATTCTTGAAAACTATAAGAGATAAGTGTACATATGTTTGAATAAAATATGTTGCAATTTAAACGAGAAACCCAAAAAATTGCTAATAAGTAGGGTGTTCTATTTAAAGTAACGAATTTGGTGCTACTTCCGGTGGAACCGGAAGTGCTAGAAAGTTAAAATATTGCACATGAGGAGAACTGATTGAACCATATGCCAAGGATTGTTTTCCAATTTTTAGTGCAACGGCAACCCCTTAAACTTTTAACGAATTGTTTTGTGTATATATCCGGCATATAAATATTTACAAGGAGCTTATGAACATGAATTATTTTATTATTATATTTTTAAGAAATATTCTCTAATTTAATAAAATAAAACACATAGTTTGTTCGGCTGTCGAAACTTTAGTCTTAAAAGAAAAAATAATGTGTTATAATGACAAGAATAAGAATCATCGGTTTTGTAAATACCGAAAAATAACACAGGATCCGATAACGCTTTCTAACGAATTAAAAACAATACATAGCTAGTATGTATTATCAGCGTGTTTAAATAATACGAATCGACACTTTCCTTAGATCCGTCTTTTTTATACGCTTTTTTTTCGTCTATTCCACGCGACGCGAGACCCCATCCGTTCATGCCAAGGAGCAATGCACCATAGATTAATTTAGATCGACGACTCCTAGAGGGCCTCACGATTCGTAATTTTAGTTTGGTGCATCACCCGCTGTGAGGGCGCTGCATTCGAAAACGTCATCAAGCGCGGGGTGCGGGCGGTATATTGCCTACGGGTTGCGGGGGGTATTGAAATGGGAGGAGTGAGGTGCGGTACGGGCAGCACCACGCGGCGTTTGAATTGCCACGCGATGCTAGAAATTATAAATGCATAATTAAAGTATGAAATGTATATTGCAAATATTTAATACATGTAATGTTTATAACTAATCACAAATTAATTAACCACATATCCTTTCTACAAATATTCTTCAATAACTTATACTAAAGATTATATACACATTACAGGATTAAAAGATAAATTGTTATAAATAAAATCCAAAATTAAATATAGAAAAAACGTAAATCAAATCTAGAGAAAAATTGTGAAATACCTTTTTGTTGTTGAATGGGTAGAGGACAAGTATGAGGGTCACAATAGATCATAGTGAAGATCTCTTATTCGACCCACTCACTTTAATATTACAGTACATAATAGTGACAAAATAAATCAATGCAAAACATTATTAACCCAATATAATATACACTTAACATCCGAGGAAACAATGGCATACTTAGGGCTCACAACATTGCAACATTGTGTCATGGAATTAGATATATCTGTTTTCTTTACAAAATTTTAAGTATTATGTGCCACCTAGGCATGCACGTAGCCAAATGGTACTGTATAATGCATATTCTTTGTCGAATTGTAAATGGCTTGTCCGTTCAGTAAAGAATAATAATTATTATTTTACCCTTTTAGTGCCTTAAAAATTTAAAACATTATCTAGTCTGAGATTCCCATTTTGTCTGAAGGCTCTGGATTGTACTATGTATATTGTTATCAATTCTAAGAAATAAGAACTTATCGTTGGTAAATAAGAAAAATATACTATTGCCGATTTCATTTCTACAGATTTTTTTTTTTAAATAAGACTTGAATAATAATATAATCAACAATACATTTTTGTACGATCAATCAATTTAGGTTCTTACTAAATTTATTTGCAGAATCGTAGGTTGCTTTTACCATATTGATATGAATAAATCACTACCTATGTATGGAATTCCTCCGTGACTGACATTTTTCAATTTTTCTGTCAAAGACAGCTCAATTTAACTTGTTACAGTTTTACATATGCACAATCATTTATCGATTTGTAGCATCATTGGTTTGCCTGGACCACATCGGACTTCCCGGACTACCTATGTACTTACTAAGTAAAACAAGTGAAATTGCATCAAATTCTTACAGCATATCACCACAAACCCATGTAATGATAATAATTCAATCGTACAAAAAATACTATAAGTATCTTGAACTGTAAGAACTACCAGTGACAGATAATAACTGCAAGCAATTATCTTGGACTCTAATAAATCCTTAAAGTTCTTATACTTGGTATACTATTTATTACTAATCAACAAAAAGTCATATAAATCTAAACTAACTTAACTTATTCTATTGGTGGATACTGTAAAGCTAATTTAATAGTATATAAATGATTCATCAAAACTGGTTTCAATATTAAGAGTTGTTGTTAATAATCTAAGGATAAATTAGTCCAAATTTTAAGAGCTTAAAGTAATTTTTTACAAATATTTAAAATTAAGTATTAATGAGCTGTTTTCTTCTTGCAATAGCTAAATTCCGCGCTTTTATTTATTTATATTTCATAAAGGCAAATTTTTTGACATTATCATTGATCTTTCCATGTTCAATTCCTTTCATAATCTTATTTAGGTTTTGTACCCACATGTGAATATAAAAGGAGATCATGTAATTATCAATAATATCTATCAAATTATGGTCTGTGCAGGAGAATAAAATATCTGAATTTAATAAATTAATTTGTGTCTTTAAATATTGAACAATATGACCAAAAGAACATATTTTTGGCAAATAAAAATGAAGGATTTGAAATGATTTTGAAACATATCGAAAAAAATTTGTGT
The DNA here is from genome assembly GCA_932526585.2 of Philonthus cognatus. Lineage (NCBI taxonomy): Eukaryota > Metazoa > Arthropoda > Insecta > Coleoptera > Staphylinidae > Philonthus > Philonthus cognatus. Next base: position 54,146,333 of record OW052241.1, on the reverse strand, counting down.
TCGGCATCAAAAGAGCTTTTCTATTGTAATTCCTACATTCAATGTAGCAATGGAAAGACTCTTTCGTGTCGGACACTAACTCTTTTCTACATGTATTGCAGTCCCGCACTGTCTTCAATACATGTTTTCCCAAATATCCAGCTATGTAGGCATTTGTATTATCACGCAAAAAACTAAATGAATTTTGAAATGCAAACACATCAGGGATATTTGGAGGAGAAGTAATAACAGGAGGTAAAAAATCATTAGTTAATAATATTTGTAAAGAATTTAGTGCCCCTTCACAACCATCTTTTTCACAATTAAAATAAGGAGAATTTGTTGCAGTGAAATTATTAACAATCAGTGCTTTATACGATGCCTTAAAAGAGGAAGATGTTGGGTTTATATTTGGAGCACCATAGCTCCTTATATTTCCAAAGAAATTTTCTAAGGGGTCTTGATTAACGTTTCGGCTGATCCACTTGTGAGAAACTGCATTGCAGATCATCTATAGCAGAATCGTCCAGTTCACCCACATTAGACCAATCCGTGAGTGCTATAAACAAATAATAAACTAAGATATATGTATTTATGTATTTTTTTTAAATTAAAATTTATTGAACTCAAATAGATTCGTTTACAGATAATTATCACAATTTCAAATCACATTTTTTGGTATCTTATTTACAAGATTGTAGTATCAAATTGTCAAAATTTTGAGTAAAAACAAGTACTGTTTCATGTTTTCCATTTCCATTAAAAAAATTTATTAATTTAACTTACCAATCGGTTCATCGAGAAATAATGTAGGGACACTCCTCGGTTTTGAATTAGTCTTGCTGGTCTGACACTTTGTGCTCTCAGCAAAGTGCTTGTCGCAAACAAAATATCTTTGCACCACTTCTTTCTTCAATTTTTGATTCAGGTCCTCCCGGCCTACGGCTTCTAGCCACTTCTCGTAGACCTATACAAAAAATGAAGACTTAGATGTTGTCATTTAAGATTCTTATTGTTTTTTTTAAAGAAAATTTAGTAAAGTAAATAGAATAAAATCTGTATATATTTATGTTTGAATTAATCTTATGCAAAGCTTAATTAGTATTATTGTAAACATTTCTTAGCATTCTTATTATACCTAATAATTATATTAACCAATTATAATTAACAATAATTTAAATAAAATTGCTTTGGAAATTATTGAAGATTAAATATTTTGAAGAAATAGTTAACCAAGAAATTATTTCAACTGCCCAGCAATGTGTAAATATTATTATTATAACCAATTTATTTTAGTTTTAAGTTTTAGTGAGATAACCAATTTGTCATATGAGCTGCAGATAATCCCTAAATGTAACACATATTGTATATTTTTTTTAAATACAAGTACAAGCTAAAGTTTGAAAAAGTGTTATTTATAACTGTTGATTTTTAGTCAACGTGAGTTAATTGATGTATCAATCTACTGTAGAAATCATCAATTCATATATAATATATGAAATATTCGAAGTTGCTTGCAATATTTGCTATAGAAATCAAATCAGACAATATGAATTAATTTTACAAGTTATTTTAATAATGGGAATTACTAGTTAACTAAGTTTTGAAAGTTTATTTTGATCACTGAATTTAAACTGGTTTAAAATAACAGGTACACTTTAATAATAAAGTAAATTTACATATTTAAATGAAATGATATAACAAATTAAGGCTTACCCCATTTTTCCGAGTAAATCTATGCATACGAATATTTTTTTCGCAATTGTTGCAAGACTTAATCGCACAATAAAGGGTCATAATTATAAATTTATCACACTGTCTTGATTGAACGAATACAAAACAGAAAATAACTTAAAACTAGAAAATATTTCCAATACTTACGGTTTCGTTTATTTTTCAACAGATAATTTCGTCTAATCAGCATTCTTGTGCCCACTTGGGCCATCAGATGTTGATTGACATATGTTCCCCACTTCCCGAAAACTACGAAATTGCGGGAAATTTGAAATTTCGACATTAGCGCCCTCGAAGCGGGTGATGCACCGAACTAAATTTAAGAAATTACGAAATTATATGGAGTTGACGGGGCCTGGCAATGCACAAATGCACAGCGAGCTGCCGCTTTTTTCTCTGACTGTATTCGCCCCACTTGACCTGTAAATTTGGCATCGGATGAGCTACTCTAAACTATGTGGGTCTTTCCAATACGATCGGCGTGTTACACTGCAATAATCTCCTTAACATTTTGCGTATGGAATCGAGAATATTTGAATAACCGTTTAAAAAAACAATATTTTCCATTTGCAATGTTTTAATGTATGCAACTTAATTTGCCTATTTATTGTATATAGGGTTGTAAATATTTTAAGTTGATTTAATAAAATTAGATTTTGAAAAAATTATACAAAAATGAATTTAAATAAAAATGAATGATCAGTAACGACTTTCTAGAACTAAAAATATTTACACAACACAAAACGACAAATTAATTATAGTCTCTAGCGCAATATAAATCAGGAAATATTGTAACATTTTTTTTTAAATTTAAAGTATTAAATTTTAACATTATTTCTTTGAGTTAATTTAAATCTACCTCTAATCTACTATAAAAGTTTAATAATATTAAAATAAATTGTTTAGGCAAACAATATTTTCGATTTGCAGTGTTTTAGTACATGCAACTTAGTTTACCCGTCATTTGTATATTGGGTTACATATATTTCAAGTAGATTTATTTAAATCAGATTTTGAAAAAAATATGCTAGAAAGAATTTAAATGAAAATAAATCATTAGACACTTTTAAGGATAGGCTATATTTACACAAAACAAATTGATAATTCAATTATAGTCTAACACGAAATATAAATCAGCAATTTAAAAAAAACAAATTTCATACAAAGCTACAAACTTTAGCACAACTTTTCTTAAATAATATAAATCTACCTTAAACCTACCATAAAAGTTAAAACTATTGTATTGGAAAACATTTTTTTTATCTACAGTATTTTAATATATGCAATTTAACATACAGTTCAGGGGCGTAGCGAAGCCTTAACTTTTGTGGGGGGGGAAACACCTATAATTTTCCAACTTCAAAATTAAAATAAAAATGTCTATTTTTATATTATTTTATTTTAACAAATTAATATAACGTAGTACATTGATTTATATAAATTAAGCTTAATTTATTATCCAATAATATAGTGCATTGTACTTCCTAATATATTTTATAACATATGTACATAATTACATTTAACCAATACCTAATAAAACATGGAGTTTTACAATTTGAATTAGTTTATTATAACTCGCCTATGCTTTAGTTTAGCCCAGGAGTTCACAATATTTGATAATTCAATATTATCAGTAATATCAGATTCTGTTTTCAAAATCAATAATGCGTCCAAACGATCTTCCTTCATTCTAGAACGCAATGAATTTTTGACAAATTTCAATGAACTAAAGCTTCTTTCATTTGTTGCCACTGAAAACCCGGCTGTATATATTAGCTGACATAGTTTAAAGGATAACGCAAACACATTTTTATTTTCCTTCACTGTGTTCATGACATCGATTTCACTTATCACAAGGATATAAGGGTGTCAAAGTCAAAGAGTTATTTCATTTCCTATACTAGTGGTATCACAACATTTGTAATGGTTAATACACTAAACACACATTATTTTACTCCTTCATTGACAGTACTTCCTTTAGTCAGCTGAGCATACTAGGGAAACACATAGATTTGTAATACTTGAATTTTAAATTATGCCAACTGCTTAAATATTGAATAATAATAGTTTGCCAACTAGATTATTTAGATTCATTTGTTTTAATTCCAATTCAAATTTTCTTTTAGTAAAACTTATTAATGTTCATCAATTTGTTTCGTCCGAGATTTGCCAACTGCATTAAGCCCTAACCCATTTTCTGGGAACATATTCATTTATATCATATAATTTTTTTAGATTTGCCAACTAGTTTAGCAATTTTTCATTATAATGTAAAATTTGCCAACTGCTTTGGGGGGGGGGGGCGTCCCCCCCCCCATCCCCCCCCATGGCTACGTCCCTGATACAGTTTATTTGTATATTAGGCTGCCAAAGTTTCAAGTTGATTTATTTAAATTCTCAGACTAAGGACCGTGATATCCAACTTCTAATAAAGTTCCTAGTAGTTAATAGAAACATAATAGCATATCGTAAAACGAGAGTGGATAATATGACAATATCTAATAAAGGCCTACGGCGTCGTGCCCCATATGCCGTGTGAGATATAAGCCATATCCACTCTTGTATATATACTATAATGTTTCTATTAACTACTAGGAACTTTATTGTAAGATGGATATCACGGCCCTAAGAATCGAATCTCATTATTATTTTTTAAATTAGTTTTTCTATGAGTAACTTAATTCAAAGTTAATAATTCCATTAACAAATTATAAATTTCAAAAATTAATATCTTTTATTGGCAATGTTTTAATGTATGCAATTTAACTCACATATTATTGTATATTAAGTTGCATATAATTCCAGTTAAAATTTGAAAAATTAATACAAGAAGTAATGCCAGTGGTAAGAAACTTTTATGAATTATTCATTCAGAATAATTATAACTACATATTTTTTCTTTGAGTGCTTCTAAGGAACTTAGTTTTAAGGTGACAAAAAAGTATAGAACTTTAGATAAATATACAAAATTACGAAAATGTTTTTGTGTAAAATGCAAACAATGTGTCTTAATTAATGAGACAACTTAAGACAATAAATATCCATTGAAACAACTACTTCGCGTGCAAATACATCTCCGGATATTGAATTATACAATGAAATATTTAAAATCTTATTTCATTTGATTTGTTACACAGAAAAATGCCCACAGAAAAATCAAATTTACTTCGAATTATTTTCCTTGTTTTTAAAACGTATTTGTTTTATTCATATTTTTTAGTTAAGTTTTTCTATGAGAAGTTTAATTAAAAGTTATGGATTTCGTTAAAAAATATATTCAAAAATCTAGGAAAACAACATTTTCCATTAGCAATTTTTTCAACTAGTATTGTATGCAACTTAATATACACTAGAAAAGACTGTTATTCCTTACTTCACTTCAAAAAGTGAAGCAAGGAGTAACAGTCTTTTTTAGTGTAATAATCACTTCACGTAAACTAAAAATCATACAGCTATCAACTAAACATACAATAATGTGTAAGTTAAATTTAATAATGTTAATGTATACAATTTAACTTACACATTATTGTATATTGAGTTGATAGCTGTATGATTTTTAGTTTACGTGAAGTGATTATTACACTAAAAAAGACTGATACTCCTTGCTTCACTTTTTAAAGTGAAGTAAGGAATAACAGTCTTTTTTAGTGTATATTAAGTTGCATACAATACTAGTTGAAAAAAGTTAACACAAGAAGGAATTCCATTTATAAAAAACCTCTGAGAAGTGGAAATATTTACACAATACAAAGTAATGATTTAATTATATTCTTAAACGCAGTATAAGTTATTAATTTATTTAAAAAAATAATTTTAAACAAATTGGGCCGTATGATTTTCCCTTCGTTAAGGCTGTCGTTTACTAAATAATTGATTAGAGTGAGTGAAAACATGTCAAAATTGACATGACATAACAGGAACAAACAAACTTAACGACTGTATTTAACTAACTAAAGAGAAATCATACGGCCCATTGTTATCTTTGAGTATGTGTGCCTATTGAGCAAACACATTGAAGTAATGTTTGATCAACATTTGTTGTATCTCTGCTTTTTTAACTGATTTCAAAGCAAAACACGATTAATTTGAGGTTTAAATTTTATGTGCCAATTGAGGCAATTATCTGAAATGATCAATTTTTGTATGAGGGTATTTTTTACGATTTATCACAGAACCTACTAACAAGTGTTTCCACTCCCAGGCTAAGCATGAAGTAAAATTTCGAGTTTAGAAAAGCCTGAAAGTTTGGTTTGGTTTGGTATTGCAATTTTTATCTGCCAATTGAGGAAATTATCTGAAATGATCAATTTTTGTATGAGTGTATTTTTTACGATTTATCACAGAACTTTTTACGCATACGTTGTAAATTTTGCCGACATTCGTTGGTTTTTAAAAGAGTTTAATTTGAAGCTTCAAAAGAGTGTTTTCCACTCCCAGACTAAGCATGAAGTAAAATTTCGAGTTTAGAAAAGCCTGAAAATTTGGATTGGCCGCGTAGCGAAGCGGAGCGGCCAATCCAAATTAGGCTTTTCTAAACTCGAAATTTTACTTCATGCGCCACGCGTACAAAACACAGATTTAAAATGAAGTTCAATAACACATATATCATTATTAATTAAAATCATTATTTAATCAGATATTTAAAAAAAAAAATTATCTGAAATGATCAATTTTTGTATGAGTGTATTTTTTACGATTTATCACAGAACTTTTTACGCATACGTTGCAAATTTTGCCCACATTCGTTGGTTTTTAAAAGAGTTTAATTTGAAGCTTCAAAAGAGTGTTTTCCACTCCCAGACTAAGCATGAAGTAAAATTTCGAGTTTAGGAAAGCCTGAAAATTTGGTTTGGTCGCGTAGCGCGAAGCGCGGAGCGACCAAACCAAATTTTCAGGCTTTTCTAAACTCGAAATTTTACTTCATGCGCCACGCGTATAAAACACTGTCTTGATGCGAAGTTCAAGATGAAAAGCTTGGATATTCGAAATAACCTGCGATACTCTATTTTACGATAAATCAGCCTTAGAAATCAATTACAAAAGATTATTAGACCATTTGGGTTAATTGTAAGCATATTAATGTTTGGTTAGTATCTGTTGCTACCCCACTGAGCAAAAAACAAACAAATAACGTTATTTCAACATTGTAGCAACATTAAACGTTGTTTTAATGTTAATGAAGCATTACTTAAATGGATTTGCTCAGTGGGATAATGTTGATGAAACGTTATTTGCTTAATGGATAATAAAGGTAATTTTAAAGTGAGATAAAGCAGCTGAAATTAAACCTAGTTTCATTTATGTAACTTATTCATTTCAATCTATATTTTATACAAAATGTTATCTTTGAGTGCTTCTAGAGAACACAATTTTTAGGTAGCAAAATAGTTTATCATCCCACTAAATAATACATTTAAGTAACGTTTCATCAACATTAAAACAACGTTTAATGTTATTACAATGTTAATAAAACCTTATTTGTTTATTTTTTGCTCAGTGGGATTAATTTAATTTTGAATTACTAAGGGCCAGTTGCACTAAACACTAACGTGTTTGTTTATTAAATTAATCATAAACTTTTTTGCTACCTAAAAATTGTGTTCTCTAGAAGCACTCAAAGATGTAATTTTGTATAAACTTCAGATTGAAATTAATAAGTTACATAAATGAAACTAGGTTTAATTTCAATTTAACACTGGTTCAACTCTGAACTTGACTTCAAAGTGACATTAGAACAATAGGAACTGTCATCTTGAACTTGAGTTCAGCTTGAACCTGAGTTCAACATTTCTGGTGCAACTGGGCCTAAGGGCCAGTTGCACCAAACATGTTGAGCTGGTTCAACTCTTAACTTTAGTTCAAAGTGACATTTGAACAACCACTAAGTAAACACATTTAATTAATGTTTTATCAACATTAAAACAACGTTCAATGTTGTTATAATGTTGATAAAAGTTTATTTGTTTGTTTTTGTTCAGTATGTAGGAACTGTCACCTTAAACTCAAGTTCAGCTTGAACTATACCCACTGAGCAAATCCATATAAGTACTGTTTCAACAACATTAAAACAACGTTTAATGTTGCTACAATGTTGATATAACGTTATTTGTTTGTTTTTTGCTTAGTGGGATAGTTCAACTTTTCTGATACTATTGGGCCTAAATGTCTTTGCCTTATTAACAGTTCTCTTTTAGAATCAATCAGATACTATAGAAACAATCATTATTATTGCCAAACTTCAAAATATATGACGTATTTTGATGGATTGGCTGACACGTGCCAAAAGTTTGTTGGATTTGTGAACAAATTCAAAAATGAGATGAGGGTGAAGCATGCGCCAAAGGCAGAACATTCCAGAACGAGGAAGGGCGGGACCTTCGCACCCACCAGTCGTGCCGAAGAAAAAACAGCAAGGGTGCTGCAAGAAATGCGGCACATATTGCTACAACAGGGAGAAAAAGACTTTCATGAACAGAACGGGGTTACAATGCGGTGAGTATTGGAATTGTTTTAGTTTTTCTTCCGTTCCACGGAGCAAAACGGATTTCAGTAACGTTTAAGATTAAATTAAAATACGTGATTTGTTTTAATTGCATCTCCAATATTTGAAATATATAATTCACCTATCTTCAAAAACCTCTAAATCCAGTTTCTAGAAACGAATTTTGGGGTTTTTCTAAATAGGCGACTCATATTTCACCAAGTGACTAATGAGAACCAAATTGAAGTGATTGAAGAAACGTTTGATCAACATTAGATTAACATGAAATGAGTCGCCTATTTCCAAAAACCCCTAAATCCATTGTTTTCGAATGGATTTAGAGGTTTTTTGAAATAGGCGACTCAAATATATTCATATTATGTGTATCTATGTATCACTTATGTTTATTGACGCATTCAATTGGCAGCAGTACTTCTTTTAATATGTAATTTTTTGTGATTGTGATTTTAAATGAAGCATGTATCCATTTTTGAATAAAGACTAGCTAATTTAACTTAATTTAATTTAAATATTGTTGTAATGTTAATTAAACATAACTCACTACTCAATGGGATAGTGTTATTTATTTTAAAATTTCCCTTGGAATAATAATTATTTTTAAATTATTATTTAAGGTGCATTGCTAGCTTACTTCTTACTATTCAACTTATCCATAATGTCGTTTTTCATTGTATTCTGGTACTCAATCAGCAATGAGGCACTCGATCTGGACGCGGGTCCTGCTTTGATGATCGAACATTCGAAATCACCTTGTAAATATTACATTCGATATTTTTCAACTGCATGATTTACAAACATTTGTAAATTTAGGTCCTACAATTGTTCCCACGGTGCTATCCGATTTTCACGAAATGAGCATCTGGTACTTGAGCCATGCTGAAGAAAAACGATACACCGATAAAATCAAGAAATTTTTCGCAGGTGATTATTTCCTTTAAAGGTAAAAGTCGTCAAGTACGGGGGAAACTACTGGCACTTGGTTAATTTTACTTTTAAGCCGATAATAGCCCACTAAGTAAATAACAAACAAATAACGTTATATCAACATTGTAGCAACATTAAACGTTGTTTTAATGTTGTTGAAACATTATTTAAATGTATTTGCTCAGTGGGAGCTATGTGGCAAATCAACTCTAAAAGACCATTTTAGTTGAATTTGTCTAGTTTGTTTTGAAAATACGTTTGTTTTTTAAGTTCAGTTCAAGAGGAGAGATGTAGAGTTTTGAAAAACAGAGTATGTCCTTTTAATAGAGGTGAATTGGGTCCGTGCGGACGTGGCGATTATGGGTATTCATTGAAGAAACCGTGTCTGTACATTAAGTTGAACATTGTAAGTAATTCAAAATTTATTTTATTGTACGCCATCATCCAAACTGATAGTTTCAACAAAGGCATCGAACCGTTATTTTTTTGCGATTCGGTTTTCGTTTCGGTTCAATTAATTAAATATACAGGGTCTTCATTTCAAAAGAAGCCACCCTGAATATTTCTGGATCTGACGTTTTAAGAAAAAACACATCAATTTTGTTTTCTAGAGGAAACTTGAAAAATACTGTTTTTTTCAATTTTAACTTTCAGCCCCTTACGCCAAACCACCCCAACTTTATAATTTTAAACGGCACCTCCCATCGTGTGATACCTCATTTTAAAGGGCATACAAATTACTATCCAGTAAATAAAAAATAATTTAAATCAGTTCACTTTTATGTTTATACCCTTCAAAATGAGGTATCACACGATTGCGGGTGTCATATAGAATTACAAAGTTGGGGTGGCTGGGGTAGAGGGGTGAAAGTTAAAATTCAAAAAACCATTCACTGAACCCACTGATCAACATTGTAGCAACATTAAACGTTGTTTTGATGTTGATGAAACATTAGTTATTTGTTGCTCAGTGTGAACACGGAAAGATATTAAATATTGCACGAATATTGAACATGATACTAAAATAAAACATTGTATTTAAATTATTACAACAAAGTTTTAGCAACGTTACAACCATTGTATAAACGTTATATCAACATTGTAGCAACATTAAACGTTGTTTTAATGTTGATAAAACATTACTTAAATGGATTTTCTCAGTGGGTAAGCATGAAGTAAAATTTCGAGTTTAGAAAAGCCCCGTAAAAATTTGTCTCGGGCCGTGCAGCGAGACAAATTTTCTGGGCTTTTCTAAACTCGAAGTTTTACTCCATGCGCCACGCGTATAAGCCGCTGATTTCAATTGAAGTTCATGCACTTGTTAACAATATTATAATGTTCTCAAAGTTTAACGGTACTGGGTACTTAGGTTCAGGGGTACTGTCACTCCTAGAATATACATTACTTTTTGTAAGACAGTTTTTTTTTATTGTTTCCTTGTTATCAATATATATTGGTATTTTTTGACCCATTCAAACCCAGAAACAAATTTTGCATTGAGATTACGAAAGAAACCTTTCTATAACATTCACTTAATTGATGCACATCGGGTTGTATACAATGCGGATTCTATGCACTCATCGTATGCAACTTAACATACATACATACATTCATTCGTATGTTGGGTTGCATAGAAATAAGAGTAATCGCTGGTGTTGTATAGGCGTTGCTTTGTCAACGGTGCAGCAACATTTTTCTTTGAACGTTAGCATGCAACGTTCCCGCAGGCGGACATTCGGCGTTTATTCAACGTTTTTTCAACATTCATGCAACTTAAAACGCAACGTTTCATGTTGCGCGGTAACATAGATGCAATGTGTCATGCAACGTTTCTTTGCTCAGTGGGCAGTGTTTTTCAATTTCCCCCTCGAAAACAAAATTAACGTATAAAGCATGTAGCTAACTCAAATTAAGAAAAAGATTAAATCATGGGACTCCCCACTGAGCAAATACATGTAAGTAATGTTTCATCAACATTGAAACAACATTTAATGTTGTTACAATGTTGATAAAACGTTATTTGTTTGTTTTTTGCTCAGTGGGTCTAAAGGTTTTTTTTAATTAAACATCTATCGTTTTGTTCGTTTTTGTGTTTACAGGTTGACAAGTATATGCCAAGGGCTCTTGGAAATGGAAGCGATGTTGACAGAAATGTTCCAGATGAATTGATCAAAAAAATTGAACTTACAAGAGAGGTATCTCCGAGTTTCATAATTTGTTTTTAATATCTCTGTTTTAAAACAAAACGCAATTATTTTGAGGTTTGATTTTTATCTGCCAATTAATTTAGTGTTGAAGAAATTATCTGAAAATCATCTAACTTTTTGTCTACCGGTATGTTTTCTTGATTTATCAAGAAACTTCTAACGAGGGTTTCCACTCCCAGGTTAAGCATGAAGTAAAATTTCGAGTTTAGAAAAGCCTGAAAATTTGGTTTGGTCGCGTAGCGCGAAGCGCGGAGCGGCCAAACCAAATTTTTAGGCTTTTCTAAACTCGAAATTTTACTTCATGCGCCCCGCGTATAATACACTGATTTCCAGTGAAGTTAAAAACACAGTGTGTATTTTCATCAAGTTACATATGGTTTCTTTTTACGTGCAATTGGTTTTGTGCCGCTATGCTTTTTTGAATTAGCTAATTCTGTCAATATTATCAATGTCATCAATTAATCAAATTGAAATTTAATACAATTTTGTATTGGGACTAACAACGATTTATTATTATTATTATTGTTAGTAACCCTTTAACTACCCGAGTCGTCGATAAGGGACTTGACAGAAATTGCCCAATCTCTCGATTTAGCATAAATAAGTCACTTGAATATTTTTATTATTTTATGTCATTAGGCAAACTTGAAGCGGAATATATTGCAATATTTTTATTTCACTATAATTTATAGGAAGAAGACCAACTTTCACGGACAAAAATAACTGTGCGTCTGTTCGAATTGAAATTCAAAAAAAACCCGCAGTCAAAGGGTTGATAAATCTTTATTAGTCCCAACTATACAAAATATGTACATAGGATAAGTCAAAAAACATGCATTTTAATTTCCTTTCCGAAATAAATATAATTAAAATTGAAATTATACCAAATATTCATTAACAGAATAATATGATTTCGCTGTCAAATAAGACCTAAGCCTATTTTTAAAAATATGTTTATTTTTACTCTCCTTGATACATTATATGATAGTTTTGAGGTTATATATTGCCGCTCTACGAGCATATATTGCCGCTCTATTAACACTTCTCATTTTAACATGGGTAACGCAAAGATGACTAGATGAAAATCATTTGGTTCCACGTTGTACCACATATTCATGATATGATAGTTTTGAAGTTAGATATTGCCGCTCTAGAAGCATACAGGGTGTCTACGCTAAACCGTTCGTTAAAAGTTTATAGGGTTGCCGTTGCACTAAAAATTTGAAAAAAATCCTTGTCATACGGTTGAATCTGTTCTCCTCGTGTGAAATATTTTCAACTTTATATCACTTCCGGTTCCACCGGAAGTAGCACCATATTTGTTATTTTAAATGGAACACCCTATATATTAGTCATTTTTTGTATTCCTCGTTTAAATTGCAACATATTTTTTTTGAACGAATGTACACTTATCGCTTATACAAATAACCCCAAAGAAAACAGTCTGGAGCTGTTAAATCCGGTGAACCTGGGGGCCAATTGAAATCGCTTCTGCGCGAAATAAAAGAGGTCCCGTAACAGAGCCATCGTGTCCCTTTCAGAGTGGGCTGTGGCTCCATCTTGTTGGATCCACAACTGTGGATGCTTTTCTACAGCTGGCCTCAAAAAATTGTCCAGCATCGTTCGATATTCAGCACCATTAACCGTAACTGAGGCCATGTGCATTTTCAAAAAAAATATGGATCAATGATCCTTTCAGACGATACACCGCACCAAACAGTACACTTAAGTGGGTGTAATTGTCGCTGATGAACTGTTCTTGGATTCTCCGTAGCCCATATCCTGCAATTTTGCTTGTTTACAAAACCATTCAATTGGAAATGGGATTCATCGCTCATTATCAAATTATTAATGAAATCGCGATTTTCTTCTTCTTTTTGTCGGAATGAAATGGCATAATCAAGCCGTTGTTGGTAGTCTATCAGCTTAAATTCTTGCACAAGCTGAACCTTATACGGGAACATGTGCAATGTGGCCAAAATCCTCTGAACGGGCCTCCGCGATAGCCCCAGTTGTGCCGAACGTCTTCTTGTTGATGTTTCTGGACTGTCCTGCACACTATCCACAACACGTTGGATATTTTCTTCCGTGTAGACCGTACGTGGTCTTCCGGTACATGGAAGGTGTCGTACTGTACCAAGTTGTCGAACATTTGCAATCAGGCGGTTTATTGTTGATGCTGAAGGTCCAGTACGCACATAAAAAAACGACGATAAGCACGCTGCGTCGAAACAATTGACCGTTGATTTTCAAAATAAAATTCAACAATTTTTGATCGCTGTTCTGTTGTGTACTGTTCCATTTCAAATTCCCCAAGTTTTCTTCACAAAATTCTGAAATAAAAATAAAAAATATTAATAAATTTAAAAAATTATTAAACATTCAAACCATATCGGCAGTTTTGCGCCACCCTGTAGTTTTCAAGCAAAAAAAAAATTCTAAAATTTTGACCTCTAAAAGGCATCTTGAAATCTGTCTGTAACTTCTCTTAAGAGTAAGATAAAAATATGATATGATTGTTTTGACTACGAGCATTTATTGCTGCTCTGTAAACACTTCTTATTTTAACATGGGTAACGCAAAGACGACTAGATGAAAATCATGTTGTTCCACGTTGTATCACATGTTCTTAAAATGATAGTTTTGAGGTTAGATATTGCCGCTCTACGAGTATATGTTGCCGCTCTATGAACACTTTTTATTTTAACATGGGTAACGCAAAGACGACTAGATGAAAATCATTTTCTTCCACGTTGTATCACATGTTCATGATATGATAGTTTTGAGGTTAGATATTGCCGTTCTACGAACATATATTGCCGATCTATAAACACTTCTTATTTTAACATGGCTAACGCAAAGACGACTAGATGAAAATCATTTTGTTCCGCGATGTATCACATGTTCATGATATGATAGTTTTGAGGTTAGATATTGCCGCACTATAAAAACTTCTTATTTTAACATGGGTAACGCAAAGACGACTAGATGAAAATCATGTTGTTCCACGTTGAATCACATGTTCATAAAATGATAGTTTTGAGGTTAGATATTGCCGCTCTACGAGTATGTGTTGCCGCTCTATAAACACTTCTTATTTTAACATGGGTAACGCAAAGACGACTAGATAAAAATCATTTTGTTCCACGTTGTATCACATGTTCATGATATGATAATTTTGAGGTTAGATATTACCGTTCTACGAACATATATTGCCGCTCTATAAACACTTCTTATTTTAACATGGGTAACGCAAAGACGACTAGATGAAAATCATTTTGTTCCGCGATGTATCACATGTTCATGATATGATAGTTTTGAGGTTAGATATTGCCGCACTATAAAAACTTCTTATTTTAACATGGGTAACGCAAAGACGACTAGATGAAAATCATGTTGTTCCACGTTGAATCACATGTTCATAAAATGATAGTTTTGAGGTTAGATATTGCCGCTCTACGAGTATGTGTTGCCGCTCTATAAACACTTCTTATTTTAACATGGCTAACGCAAAGACGACTAGATGAAAATCATTTTGTTCCGCGTTGTATCACATGTTCATGATATGATAGTTTTGAGGTTAGATATTGCCGTTCTACGAACATATATTGCCGCTCTATAAACACTTCTTATTTTAACATGGCTAACGCAAAGACGACTAGATGAAAATCATTTTGTTCCACGTTGTATCACACGTTCATAATATGATAGTTTTGGGATTAGATATTGCCGCTCTACGAATATATATTGCCGCTCTAAAAAAAAAACCTTTATTGTCATCAAAACTACATCACATCTTTAACTAAATACAATAAAATACAAAATAAAATGTATGTCAACTCCCCCATATCTTACATCATGCTTCTCCTCTACCTCTCCCACCCTAATCTCATCACAATTTTTACTCCTGCCCTGTCCTCTCGCATCCACTCCTCTATCCTTTTACTACCTCTCGTCCATTCCTCACTTATCTCCTTACACTCATCCGCTCAATGTTTCCACGTATCCCTTCCACTCCCCTACAACATACACCTACCATACTCTTCACCCATTCATACCTTTTTTCCTCTCTCCTCCGACCCACACCTAGCCCTAGCCAGTGCTACCTTCTCTTTTCTACTCAGTGGACTATTCATGAGGTAACCTGGCAGTTTCCCGTGTACCTGCCACCTTATATATATTGCCCCTCTATAAACACTTCTCTATTTTAACGTGGTTAACGCAAAGACGACTAGATGAAAATCATTTTGTTCCACGTTGTATCATATGTTCATGGTATAATAGTTTTGAGGTTAGATATTGCCGCTCCATAAACACTTCTTATTTTAACATGGGTAACGCAAAGACGACTAAACGAAAATCATATTGTTCCACGTTGTATCACATGTTTATAATATGATAGTTTTGGGATTAGATATTGCCGCTCTAAAAAAAACCTTTATTGTCATCAAAACTACACCACATCTTTAACTAAATACAATAAAATACAAAATAAAATGTATGTCAACTACCCCATTTCTTACATCATGCTTCTCCTCTACCTCTCCCACCCTAATCTCATCACAATTTTTACTCCTGCCCTGTCCTCTCGCATCCACTCCTCCATCCTTTTACTACCTCTCGTCCATTCCTCACTTATCTCCTTACACTCATCCGCTCAATGTTTCCACGTATCCCTTCCACTCCCGCACAACATACACCTACCATACTCTTCACCCATTCATACCTTTCTTCCTCTCTCCTCCGACCCACACCTAGCCCTAGCCAGTGCTACCTTCTCTTTTCTACTCAGTGGACTATTCATGAGGTAACCTGGCAGTTTCCCGTGTACCTGCCACCTTTTATATATTGCCGCTCTATAAACACTTCTCTATTCTAATATGGTTAACGCAAAGACGACTAGATGAAAATCATTTTGTTCCACGTTGTATCACATGTTCATAATATGATAGTTTTGGGATTAGATATTGCCGCTCTAAAAAAAAACCTTTATTGTCATCAAAACTACACCACATCTTTAACTAAATACAATACAATACAAAATAAAATGTATGTCAACTAGCCCATTTCTTACATCATTCTTCTCCTCTCCCTCTCCCACCCTAATCTCATCACAATTTTTACGCCTGCCCCTTCCTCTCGCATCCACTCCTCTATCCTTTTACTACCTCTCGTCCATTCCTCACTTATCTCTTTACACTCATCCGCTAAATATTTCCACATATCCCTTCCACTCCCGCACAACACACACCTACCATACTCTTCACCCATCCATACCTTTCTTCCTCTCTCTCCTCCGACCCACACCTAGCCCTAGCCAGTGCTACCTTCTCTTTTCTAATCAGTGGACTATTCATGAGGTAACCTGGCAGTTTCCCGTGTCAGTTATGTTATATATTGCCACTCTATAAATACTTCTCTATTTTAACATGGTTAACGCAAAGGCGACTAGATGAAAATCATTTTGTTCCGCGTTGTATCACATATTTATGATATGATAGTTTTGAGGTTAGATATTGCCGCTCTAAAAGTATATATATATTGCCGCTCTATAAACACTTCTTATTTTAACATGGGTAACGCTTAGACGACTAGATGAAAATTATTTTGTTCCCCGTTGTATCACATGTTCATGATATGATAGTTTTAAGGTTAGATATTGCCGCTCTACGAGCATATATTGCCGCTCTAGACGACTAGATAAAAATCATGTTGTTCCCCGTTGTATCGCATGTTCAATAAAAAAAACTTCTTAAGTGCCATAATTTAATCTTTTTTTTTAATTTGAGTTGGCTACACTCTTAAGGAATTGACATATAAAACATCAGATGTAATAATTGCAATATATAATTTCAGAGTTGCCAACCTACAATATTGTCCGTGGCACTCTTGAGGTTTTCTTTTATTGAACATAGAATATAAAGTTTTGGTACGTAAACATGTGAAACTCTATTTTACGATAAATCAAATCCCACTGAGCAAACCCACTAAGCAAAAAACAAACAAATAACGTTATTGTAGCAACATTAAACGTTGTTTGAATGTTGTTGAAACATTACTTAAATGGATTTGCTCAGTGAGAACATCTGTATAATGTTTCATCAACATTAAAACAACGTTTAAAGAAATTGAAATTAAAACGTTTAATGTTGTTACAATGTCGTTCAGTGGGATACTTACAAAAAAAAACGTTTATTTTCAGACACTTTTTGTAAATTGTAAAGGTGAATCTGTATACGATAACGAACATTTAAGAACAATCAAGTATTATCCGGAGAGGGCTTTTAGCGAAGCCTTTTTCCCTATTGATAAGAATGCGGGACTAAATCCGTTTGTGGCTGTACAATTGGAGAACATTACAAGTAATAATAATCCTCATAGTTAATTATCCAAAACGATCAAATTTCTTTTTAATCGTTTCAGCCGGTCGAGTGATTACATTACAATGTAATTTAATTGGAGCAGACGTTGAGAAGAAAGTGTCAATGGTGAAGGCTTTTATTTTTGTAGGAACTTGAGGGTGAAGAGGACGTTTTCAATTCGCTTATTTTGTAAGAAATAATTTAAGTTTTTTGAAAATAAATCTAATATATGGTTTTAATAATAGTGTATGTTTTTAAATAAAGTGATTGTTGAATGAGTGAATGATGATTCAATTGTGTTAAATGTCGAAAATCGAGTAATGTTCATTTAATAAATAATATCCCACTAAGCAAAGAAACGTTGCATAACACGTTGCGCCAATGCTACCGCGCAACACGAAACGTTGCGTTTTAAGTTGCATGCATGTTGAAAAATGGTTGAATAAACGCTGAATGCCCACCTGCAGGAACGTTGCATGCTAACGTTAAAAAAAATGTTGCTGCACCGTTGACAAAGCAACGCCTATGCAACACGAGTGATTTGTTTGTATGCAACCCAACATACGAATGTATGTATATATGTTAAGTTGCATACGATGAATGCATAGAATCCGTGTTGAAAGATAGGTTTCTCTCCTAATCACAATGCAAAATTTATTTCTGGGCAAAAAAAATGGGTAAAAAAATACAAAATATATTTGTATTTCTGGTATTTTTGGTTTCTTGGTAACAAGAAAACAATAAAAAAACGGTCTTACAAAAAGTAATGTATAGTCTAGGGAAGACAGTACCCCGGAACCAAAGAACCTAGTACCCTTAAACTCTGAAAACATTAAAATATTGTTAACAAGTGCATGAACTTCAATTGAAATCAACGGCTTATACGCGTGACGCATGAAGTAAAATTTCGAGTTTAGAAAAGCCCAGAAAATTTGTCTGTGTCTCCGCCTATAAATGTAACACAAAGCTCTATCAGCTCTCGATAGTCATTTCTGACTAAATCTTTGGTAAGTTCAGTTCGGTAAAACTCAAGCAAATTGTCAATTTCGGAAAAAGTCAGGCACGATGTAAGCTTTTCTCTATAGCACTGTATTTTATCAGTATCAACACTTTTCCAGTTATCTCGGAACTTTTTGAAGAACGGACTATCAGGGCTTGTAGTCACAGGACTGAATTTCGCTTCGAACACGCTTTTTAACACCAATTCATATACGTGATGGCGGCAAGCAAAAATAAGCGTTTCTCTATCAAGTTTTTGTTCGAGAAGCACGCAAGCGCCATTAATACGTCCTGTATTTGAAGCGGCAGTATTACAACAAAGAATTTGCACTTTATCTTCAAGATTTCAGTCTACAATCGCGTTCCAAACAGCTTGCGCATGCTCCCTTCCTGAAGAGCTTTCCAACCTTGGCACAGAAATAAGTTGTTCTTTGTTTCCATATGAAATAACTATCGGAAGACGTTCTTCTTTTGATTTCCGAGCATCTAAAGCAGGCAACAGTTTTCCATCCCAGTGAACAGTCACAACATCTGGTACCTTCTTTTGAAAAACAACTTTTATGGCTTCCGCACGCTCTTTCCGTTTAGTCGTACGAATTCTTTGAATTGAGGACTTACTTATTGGAAATTCGTGGGTATTATGTCCAAGTGCCTCAATGGTAGCTTCAAGAATATACACAGAATCTCTCATACTTAGCTGACACCTATCAAGCGCTGCTACTAATTTTGGAGTGATGAAATCTTTCCTCATAGATGTTTTACTAGTTCCGGGTTGTGTCTTCGATCAGCGTTCGCAAATTTGCTTGTAAATCCATATTTCCATTAGAATCCGAATATGAATCATTTTGTAACGGTTCATAAGATGGCGTCAACGAAGTTGGCGCGGAGAAATATTTAGCACGCCGCTTTTCTTCCTCAACAGTTCTAATGCGTGCCCTTTCCTCTTTATCAGCCAGTTTTTTGTCAACCCCAGTTAAGTGGCCAGGTCGGCCTGGTTCTCTCTGGCACTCCAAGAAGGTTCTATCTTCATTTATTTTAATAATTTCAAACGCATCCGCGTGTGCAATATCAAACAGATTATTTAAGTTGTTGATAAACTCTTGTCGGCGCTCCTCAAAGATACCTAGTGTTTTTTGTGCATTTTTTTGCAAGTTTCTCCAAACTTGATATAATTTCACAAGTTTCTTCACGCAATTAGGTAAAGATTGTGTAGGTATTCGTGCCTTTTCCCAAAAGATAATGCACTCGCGAATAGTGAGATTTGCGCTTTCATTAACAGTTAAATTCACTTCACGAATATTGTAAAATAAAACTGCCAGAATTTGTTCATTAGAAGGAAGTTTTGAACCCGTTACTTGATGTTTCACGTCCCCTATTAAAAATATACTCTTTTTAGAACTGCGTAATTCCACCGACATGTTGGATTATTGAAAACGATGAGTTTACTAACGAAATAGCAAGTAATAATAAGCACATCGATGCGTCAGCTCGCGTTCGCTTTAGTCAGCAAGAACAGACATGTATCGATGCAAGTCGGCACGGGTTGCCGTGGTCCTGCGTTCACGAAATTTAATGTACAATTGTGTTGACACCAAACAAATATAATAAGAGGGTATGCGTCAAAAAAAAGACTTTAATTGTTTTGGGACACCCTAATACCCACAGACGCGTTTCGGACTTCAAGGTCCTCGTCAGTGTGGTCCCGACCCAGTGCCGAGGAACACTGAACATTTCTGACTATATCAAGCCAATATGTGAAAACTATTAAGAAATTCGATAGCTAACGCCATATAACGCTCTATAGTGGCATCGTCAATGACAGGAATGCACAAAGTGCATACACAGGTCACTGTCCGTCCACGAACGATCTAAACTCTATGAAACCAGAAAACAAATATCAACATTGAATTTGAGTTCAGTATTCCTGCACCAGATACCCACAGGCGCGTTTCATATTCCATGAACGAGTGTTTCCAATCCCAGATTGAGCATGAAGTAAAATTTCGAGTTTAGAAAAGCCCCGCGTAGAAAATTTGTCGAGGGTCGCGCCAGCGACCTGAGACAAATTTTCACGGGGCTTTTCTAAACTCGAAATTTTACTTCATGCGCTACGCGTATAAAACACTGATTGAAGTGAAGTTCAAAATATGCTACTTAGGTTTGACCACATGTTTATTAATATTAAAAATGTTTATATGGAATATGTGAAAGTACTCTTAAAATAAAAAATCCCTGTATAATATTCTTTATATAATATCCCACTGACCACGGAAACATTTTGCACAAATATTATACATGATACTACAACAAAACATTGTATTCAAATTATTGCAACAAAGTTTTAGCAACGTTACAAACATTGTATAACCGTTTTCCGTGCATAATTGGTTTATATACATTAATGAAATGTTTAACATGATACTAAAATTCAACATTGTTTTATAACGTTTCAAAAATATTGCGGCAAAGTAACACAACGTTATATAATCATTACAATTTGACTTTTATGCAACGTTGTAGTGTAAACATTGGATATATATTGAAAATGGTAACATTGCATTTTTAACATTGTATAATTGTTGAAACTGTTGCTGTAATGCAGCATCATGGTTTACACATTTCATGGACATTGAACATACAGAGAGTTTTTAATTCTAGTAAACATGTCCTAATTATATGCTGTAAATCTTCAGATATTCGTTGTTTTTTTAAAAGAGTTCAACTGAAAGCTTTAAACGAGTGTTTTCCACTCCCAGACTAAGCATGAAGTAAAATTTCGAGTTTAGAAAAGCCCAGAAAATTTGTCGAGGGTCGCTGCGCGACCCTCGACAAATTTTCTGGGTTTTTCTAAACTCGAAATTTTACTTCATGCGCCACACGTGTAAGCAGCTGATTTTAATTGAAGTTTATGCACTTGTTAACTATATTTTAATGTTTTCAGAGTTTAAGAGTACTGGGTACTTAGGTTCTGGGGTACTGTCTCCCCTAGACTATATATAGATATAAAAATTATTTTATTTTATTGAGAATATAACTCATAGAACGAATTTTAAACCAATGAGATGCAAGGAAAGCCGTAGGTACATGTCTATCACCGCGATGATAAAAAACAAAAGAAGCGGTGGGTGCAGTTGTCCTGTCATTCGAAACGTCAAAATAGGTAAAGTTTCGTGCAGTGATATTAAGAGAAAAGTGAAAAGTGCGACGCCAAAAAACACCGTCATGAATAAAGAATCACAGTGGCGGCAGTTTACGAACTTTTGTGCGATTAAAAAATTCTCAATCAATAGGGAAACAACAATATCTCAGCTGTCGATAATGTTAAGGGACTCACATTATTTTATTCGTTATATTCTCTCACTAAATATAACTCGTGATATGATTAATTATCGATGATATTTTGTCGTTGAAACCGAAGCAGCACATTCAACTCGCCCTTCGGGCTCGTTGAATCAGCAGCTCGGTTTCAACTCCAAAATATCATCGATAATAATCATACCACTCGTTATATTACGGCTGAGAATACAACTCATTGCCTACTAGAATGTATTTTCAGCCAATCAGATGCAAGTACATACGTAGCAGTATGTGTATCGCAGCGATGATAAAAAATCATCGCAATGATAAGTTTGTTGTGGTCATAAATTGTTTTTTAAACGTCAAAGTGGTTAGACGTCAGAATTCCAAATATTAAAATGGACGTTGGAAATCGTTTTGGTACGGCTTCTAGCAGCAATATAAGTGAAGTAGTGAAAAATACGATACCGAAAAACACAGTGCGAAATAGCGAGTTGCATTGGCGACAATTTTCTGAGTTTTGTGCCGATAGGAAGTTTCAGATAAGTAAGGAAACAACAGTGGCACAGCTGGCGGTAATTTTAAGGGACTGGGCTTTTAATATGCGTAAGAGAGATGGCACAGATTATAAGGAGTCTGTTATCAAAACTTTATTTAACAGCATCGCCAAAACACTACAACTAAAATTCTTTAATGAATACAATATAAAATTCAATCCGTTCCAAGATGCAGAGTTTTGAGAAAGCGAGGGATTCAAAGAGAAAACAGCTTCAAGGAATCAAAGATAAGAGGAAACGTAGTGCTTCAGCATTCACCATTGAAGAAAGCAGTAAGTTACAGAAGGTATGGGTTGAAAACACTCCTGAAGGGTTACAAAAAAAATTCTTCATCATTGTTTCAAAAGAACTAGCCTGGCGAGGCAATGAGGCAGCTTACACTTGTGTTTTCCACTTTAATATTGAGACCAATAACTTTGGACATTCTACCCGTCGGATTGAATACAATCCTGTATTTTCAAAGACGCACCAAGGTGGAGATAAAAGCTGCTGTTACAGTAAATGGTTAGTTCCTAATATTGATGATGAAACCATTTGCCCAGTTCGCCTGTACCATAAAATTATGGAGAAACGGCCAAAACATGTAACGACTGAGCGGTTCTTTCTGACACCAAACCCACACTGGCACACTTCAGAATGGTACAAAAACTGTCCATTAGGAATAAATAAGTTGGCTAATTGGACTAAAGAAACTGCCGCAAAAATCGGACTGGATGTTAAGAACAAGAAAATCACCAATCACAGCCATAGAGCCACAGCAGTAACTCACCTTGCAAATGCAAATATTCCTGAGCAAATGTTAATGAAAATTACGGGTCACTCAAGTTCCAGTTCTATTCAGTCTTATCTTAATGTGCAAGAAAACCGTCACGCAGATATCATTAATTTAATGAGAAGCAATGTAAATGAAAACATGGAAGAGCAAGTGAAGAAAGTTACAGCTGTTGAACCAGAAAATGCTGAAAGACAACCTTCAACAGTTTACCAAAATTGTGTCTTTAATGTTCAAAATATGTATTGTACTAATTAAAATTTAATTTTCAGTCTGGCCTTATTTTATTTATAATATTCTCTCCCATTAAATATAACTCGTATGTGACTTGTTGTGCTGCAAAAAACTACGGAAGTAATTGAAACAATACAACTTATGAGTTGTCATAGATTATAACATTTTATTCGTTATATTTTCTCACTAAATATAACTCGTGGTACGATTAATACCAGATGATATTTAGTCGTTAAAACCGAAGCAGCACATTCAACTCGTCCTACGGACTCGTTGAATCTGCAGCTCGGTTTCAACTTCAAAATATCATCGGTAATAATCTTACCACTCGTTGTATTATGACTGAAAATACGATATTATCGTTATTATTATTAAAGAGAAGAAGATATGAGAATAATTAACACAAACTTTGTAATATCTTTAAGAATCTTAACAAATACATACAAGTAAGTAATTCTGCGCTAATCAACGTTTAGTTTCAAGAAAATATATGTAACTTAAGTTGATTTCTAGGCTAAAATAAATTTAAACTTGTTAGCTAAACAATGAGAAGATATGAGAATAATTTACACAAAGTTTGTCATATCTTCAAGAATCTTGACAAATACATACAAGTAAGTAATTCTGTGCTAATCAACATTTAGTTTTAAGAAAACATACGTAACTTAAGTTGATTTTTAGGCTAAAATAAATTTAAACTTGTTAGCTAAACAATGAGTACGAATATATTGTCAAAAATCTATCAAAAAGCGCACATCAATGTGCTTTGTAAACATGTGTCAATTTTCATCTAATGTCACCCGAAAATAATGTCAAAGTCGAAGAAGAGATGCAAAAGTTGTTATAACAAAGAAGACAAGACATGTTGTAATAGAACTAGGGGAGGTTGGGGTAAGTTTTATTTGCAATTTTATTTAACCCGCTTAATTTTTGCGCATAGTTTCAGTCAAGTTGATTTTCACAAACGTTACAGATTTTTTAAGACGCAAGTATTTTAATCTTGAGTAGCATTAATGCCCGTTTGCACCCAATTCCATTAACTTAATCAGTGATTAGTACTTCTTAAAAACACAACAATTGTATTTACAAAGTGTTTACACAATCGCATATTGATAAAAGAGACATGTTTAGGTTAGGTTGCACATTTATTACATTCTTATATTCAAGAATTGTTACTTAATCACAGGTTTAATCAATCATTAATGGATGATTAAAGTTATTCAGTTGTCGTACAAATAGACTCTAGAGTTGAATTGCATTAGCTAATAAAAAGGGCATTTTATTTTATTCAAAAAGGCGATTTTGTTGAAAAGAACCCACTTAAGTAATGTTTCATCAACTTTAAAACAACGTTTAATGTTGCTACAATGTTGATATAACGTTATTTGTTTGTTTTTTGCTCAGTGGGAACACTGTTTTATTTTGTAAAAAGAAACCCACTCAGCATATTCATTTAAGTAATATTTCAACCGCTTAGCGGGAAGATTACACATAAATTAATTCACTTGTGGAATTCAAAATATTATGAAAGAGAAAGTAGAAGTAGTAGTAGAAGAAAAGGAAGCAGCTGAAGAATTTAATTTGATAATAATAGTTTAGATCCGTTTCCACCCCGACTGATTAGCTTTAATCATCCACTAATTAACCCAAATTTTAGAATATGGTAATGATGTACAGTTGTAAGATAACCTAAACACGTCTCTTTCATCAATATACGATTGTGTAAACAATGTGTGACTAATGACCGTTTGCACCCCGCTTGATTAGAATCAGTGATTAGTAAATCAATAGGCCCGTTCAGCAAAAAGTTTAACATTCAACATGTTTGGATTTGTTGTGATGTATGTTGGTACCTAATGAACGGTACTGCGGTCGGTCTATTCCGTACGATTGCAAAAATCCCCAACACGTTCACGATTAACAATCTGGTCATCAGAGAATTTCCCAACAGTTGGCAGTAAACTCCCAATTGTTGTCTCTGGTGAACGGGATCAACAGTGTGGTGAAACAATTGTAGTGATTTTATGCAATACAGACTATTTAAAAGAGTCTTAAGGCTCATAGCTGATACACTTTAAACACAGCCATTTTATTCGCAAATTGTTTACTCAGTCGTAAAAAAGCCTTTACACCTTTTTCTAAAACTTAATAGTTAAAGATCTATTGCTCTCGAGGGCTAATTTACTGTACTATATTTGCAAAACAAGTTGCCAGGATTAATGCAGGATGTTCCACTTCGGAACAGGGTTAACATGTGGTTTCAGCTATTGGCGGCTCGTAGCCTAACTTCAGGGTAGGCCAGAGACCCAAGGTAATATGTATCCGTTATTGAAAGGTGACATTGTTGTGCAATTCCTTGTATTTATAAAGCGAGATCCTAACTTTAAATTTTGTGTGCCTTAGCGCTGTGGCCTACCCTGAAGTTAGGCTGCGAGCCGTCGCTGGTTTTAGCATGATGGCGCACCTCCACATTATGATATAAATGTAAGAACATTGATTAAAGAATTAGAGAAACATGCTTGGATATCTTATAAATTTCCAAAATGTTTGACTAATGCCCGTTTGCGCCCAAGTCGATTAACTTAATCAGTAATTTGTACTTCTTAAAAACAACAATTTTATTAAAACATTGTTTACACAATTGCATATTTATTCCTATATTCTAGAATGTTTACTTGATCAAAGGTTAGGTTACAAATAGGCCTAAATCAGAGGTTTAATCAATGATTAGTGGATGATTGAAGTTAACCAATCATAATGCAAATGGGCCTAAGTGTTTTAATTTAATACACCAAAGAAGAAAATTTTAGATTATTTCTTCTTTAACATCAATTATTGGCTTTACCATAGAGTAAGGAAGAACAAAAGTGTTACTCCTTACTCTGTGGCTTCACATACAGCGATTTTTTCTTTTAAGTATACATATGCATGCGCTGTAATTTTCCGATATTCCTTCCCACTGAGTAAAAAACAAACAAATAACGTTATATCAACATTGTAGCAACATTGAACGTTGTATTAATGTTGATGAAACATTATTTGAATGTGTTTGCTCAGTGGGTTGCTTCTTATAAGAGTACAAGTTAAAGTGCGGAGTGTTCGGAGTGTTCTCCGCTCCCAGATTAAGCATGAAGTAAAATATCGAGTTTAGAAAAGTCCTGTGAAAATTTGTTTAGGGTTGCGCAGCGACTTGAGACAAATTTTCTGGGCTTTTATAAACTCGAAATTTTACTTCATGCGCCACACGTATAAAACACTGATTTCAAGTGAATTTCAAATATACATACATTTCACAATATTTTAATGTTTAATACGCGTGGCGCATGAAGGAAAATTTAGAGTTTAGAAAAGCCCAGAAAATTTGTCACGGGTCGCTGTGCGACCCTCGACAAATTTTCACGGTGCTTTTCTAAAATTGAACTTTTATTTCATGCTTAGCCTAGGGGTGGAAAATACTCATTTATATTATATATTCCATTTGTTTCTGGATCTCGCCTAGCTATGGAAAAGTGACAGTTTAAGTATTGTAAATGGGGCTGGTTGTGTTTTAAATCAGGGTTATTAAATGTCACTGTCAGATGTTCGATTTTAAGGTTATAATTTCTGACTATTGTGATTTTACACTGTTGCCTGTTTTACAAATTTTCAGATATAAAAGGATAATAATATGCAGTTTTAAGATTAACAAAATTTACTACTTGGTTTTTGTACATACAAACACAGCAATAATATTGTATATAACAAATATAATGAATTCGGCTCTGCAAACTTATTTCGTCATCCATTTGTATTTCTCGCTTGGGTCTTCCCGTTAACACATTTTGATCAACTCCATCCATCCACCTTAATTTTGGTCATTCTCTCTTCTGTTGGCCCTCAGTATTTTTTTGTAGAATTGCAAATTTATTCCTACCCTCTTGTGATACTGATAATTTTCATGTCAAACAATTTTTAAGCCCTCATTCCACTTTTATTATTTAGCATTGCAACACTAGATTAATTTGATTTAATAATAAAATGCTCGAAGAAGCGACCGCGTGGCGAAATAATTGTTGCAAGATTAACAATAAACCTCTTGAAAATTAAAAAGAGGATTACTTATGATATCATAAATTATTGCAACACTGTTAAAATAAGGATGCAGGAGTGGCAATTAATAAAAAATGTAAATGTTGATACTGCAACATAACAACACGAAAGCATGGCTAGGCGAGATCCAGAAACAAATGGAACAGTGTATAGCTTTAAAATGAACTCTTTTAACAAACTACGAATATCGGAAGATTTAAGTTTATACGCTGTAATTGGGTTATGTATACTTAAAAGAAAAACTTCTAGTGTATTCGGTTTTTTTTTATTGGCAAACCAGATTTGGGATTTATTTTTCTTAGGTTTTTTGATTTTTCGGGTGTCTCTGCTGTTTGTCATGTAATGACATTGATAAATGAATGCCATTCTGCAATTAATTATTTGACAGAAAAGTGGTAATAAAATGCCGAAAGTAATGCTCCGCCACTTAATCAATCTTTCTGATAGGGTAATTAAGCACATGGCAACCATGTGGAAAACATAACCTCAAATTTATTTTGAAGGCAAAAGTCAGAATTACAACCAACCAAATATCGAAAATGCCGAAAGTAATGTTCCGCCACTTAATCAATATAATAGGGTAATTAAGCACATGGCAACCATGTGGAAAACATAACCTCAAATTTATTTTGAAGGCAAAAGTCAGAATTACAACCAGGGAATCCAACCAAATATCCAATATTATAACAAAATCACCAGATCTGGTCAATAAGAAAAATCGAATATATTTGAGAACAAGAGTGTTACTCTTCAATCTGTGTCTTCACATATTTGAGATTTGAGTTTTATATTTAAATATTTTATGTACCCTTATATATTCAATTAAATTTTAGGAAAATTATTGTTATACCACATAGTGTTTCTTTTTGTGATCATTGGAATGTTGGTAATTGTGATACTAAATATTAACCGTGACTTCAGGGAGAATTCTGAAGAGCCTGCAATCAAGAAATTGATATTTGTCGATGATATTGGACCAGGTTTTGTTTTGTTTCTTTTTATTTTGTTTTTGTTTTTTGGAATAAACGATGCGTTTTTAGTGAAACAAAATAATAATAATTTCAGGTGCTACGATGGTACCATACGTGGATCAAGCTCCACTGATACACTTCAAACCAAACTCGTCCGGCTATGAAACATATGTAAATTCGATAGATAGATATATGAAAAGTACGAAATTATTTGAATAGTATTTACACCTGAATGTAAAAACTGGATAACGCGTAAATTATAAATTGTTTTGTTAACCAGCGATTAGGTTAAAGTTGATAAAAATGTATGGAATAAAAAAGTGAGCTGGAATTTAGTAGAAAATATGAAAACAAATAATAACAATAATTTATTTATTTAATTGATGAGGCGGATACATGATGAAACTCCATAATACTATTTGAAATAAAACAACGCAGTTGGGAGGGTTTCACTTTTATTGTTGAACACTGCAACATGTTTCACCACACAGTGGCTTCATTAGGCAGATGAAATAATGATTATTTCATCTGCCTGATGAAGCCACTGTGTGGTGAAACATGTTGCAGTGTTCAACAATAAAAGTGAAACCCTCCCAACTGCGTTGTTTTATTTCAAATAATAATTTATTTCTTAACAAGCGTAGCCTACCCACTGAGCAAAAAAGAAACAAATAACGTTACATCAACATTGTAGCAACATTAAACGTTGTTTTAATGAAACATTACTTAAATGTGTTTGCCAGTGGGTAATTGCAGAGAAATATATATAAACTAAACTAAATATAGGTTTACAGTGTGAGTAGGGTACAAATATAATTGAATTAATAAGTTCAGAATACACATTCGTTAACATCAGACAAACTGTTCTATACAAGGTGAACAAATATCGACAAAGCAAATGAGCGATAGCAACTTCTAGATATTTTGTGTGAACTAGTTGTTACATTCAGGTGGTATACACATCATTAAACTCAATTTACAAATGATCACCGTTTACCTCACTGAGCAAATACATGTTAATAATGTTATATCAACATTACAGCAATGTTACACGTTGATGTAACTAATGTCATAGCAACATATGTCATGCCACCATGGAGCAAGTAAATTCGGTGAGCGTCTTCTTTCTCAGAAAAAAATACTTTCAATACTTTATATTTCAACCTTACGTGCACGTAGAATACATTTTTAGGCATTTACTGTTTTTTATAAAAGTGTCAGATTTGAATCTTTCATGAAGTTTCCACTCCTTGATTAAGCATGAAGTAAGCCAACCCAAATATTCAGGCTTATCTAAACTTGAAATTTTACTTCATGCGCCACGCGTTAATCGCTCATTTGGTGTATAGTTAAAAATATACCGTACGTTTATGAATGATTTTATTTTTAATCTCATTTTACAGTCTTTTTTGGTTTCCTCTTTTATCAATTGTATTTCACTATTTCTCAAAAGTATTGTTTGACAAACAAATAGTGAAATACAATTGACAAAACAGAAAAATCAAAAGAAAAAGACTGTAATAACTTTTACAAAATATGAGCCTTGTAATAATTTTGTTTTAATTTAGGGTACACTGAAATCAGTGTACCCTAAATTAAAACAAAATTATTACAAGGCTCATATTTTGTAAAAGTTATTACAGTCTTTTTCTTTTGATTTTTCTGTTTTGTCAATTGTATTTCAATATTTGTTTGTCAAACAATACTTTTGAGAAATAGTGAAATACAATTGATAAAAGAGGAAACCAAAAAAGATGTAAAATGAGATTAAAAATAAAATCATTCATAAATTTGAATTTACCGCTTTTTAGGCGTGAAGATTGATGCTATCGCGCGGTACTTTACACTAACTGCGCCTGGGCCCGTATTCACATTACCGATGCAATTTGTCATCGGTGAGAACTCGCACTGAAATGACGTCATTTTGGGAAGAATTTATCAAACCGTATGGAGTAAAATGACGTCATTTTGGTGCAGGTTCTCACCGATGAGAGATTGCATGGGTGCTGTGAATACGGGCCCTGGAGGGCAATTTACAGCACCGATGCAATTTGTCATCAGTGTAAACTAGCACTGTAATGACGTCATTTTAGGAAGAATTTAGCAAACTGCATAGAGTAAAATGACGTCAATTTAGGAAGAATTTAGCAAACCGCATAGAGTAAAATGACGTCATTTTAGTCAGAGCTGGGCAGTATTTAAATCATTCAGGATTCGATTCCCGGATTCGAATCCTTTTAGAGGATTCAAAAGAGGTATTCGAATACTTTAGTGAAAACGGATTCGTGATCCGGATTCGTTACATTTTTTTAAAAGGATTCGTAGTCGAATCCAGACGTAGATGATTCGAATCCTTATAAAAGGATTCGAATTCTTATAAAAGGATTCGAATCCTCATACACGGATTCAAATCCTCCTAAATAATTCAAATCATCGCAATTAAGGCTGAGATTCGAATTCGATTAATTCAAATAGTTAAATATTCTAATATGAATATTTAAATTATTCATATTTGGATATAAATATTCAAAATTTTCGAATAATTCAAATATTTGTGAACGCATATTTGATTACTTAACCATGAAAAATATCCAACGGTAGGGGGACAGTACTTCCACTCCATTTCTTCCACTCCATTTCTTCCACTCCATTTCTTCCACTTACCAATACTTCCACTACACCTTTACTTCCACTCCATTTCTTCCACTGACCGTTACTTCCACTAGTTCTTATTTCCACTAACCATCACTTCCACTAGTTCTTTTTTCCACTCCATTTCTTCCACTCCAGTTCTTCCACTTACCAATACTTCCAAAAGGAATGCATACATGCTGAGATGATTGCGCCCCACCACCACGGAGAATCGGTTGTTATAATAATATAATGTAATTTGAATAAATTGTACAATTATTTTGAATTGGAAAAAAGGTATGGTGGAATTGGTGGTTAGTGGAAGTAAAGGTGTAGTGGAAGTATTGGTAAGTGGAAGAACTGGAGTGGAAGAAATGGAGTGGAAGAAATGGAGTGGAAGAAATGGAGTGGAAAAAAGAACTAGTGGAAGTGATGGTTAGTGGAAATAAGAACTAGTGGAAGTAACGGTCAGTGGAAGAAATGGAGTGGAAGTTGCGTCGCACAATCATATCCAACGTTAATAGTATATTTTTAAGTCATTGACTATAGAGGCTTCTACTTCGTTATACATTGTTGAACATAAATAAAACACTGTTTATCACTTTGTTTGTATAACAATTGGTTTATTTGGTGACTATAGTTTCGATACTACACGTATCATTATCAAACCGTTAGTAACAAAAAACTACAAAGGAACATTATTTATATTTGCAAATAAGATGACTTATCAATTAATCTATGCCAAAAAGAGTCAATCTGGTCGTAATTTTAAGACCAGACTCAGTGAGCATCTTTACTCTTTTCAGCATAGATTAATTGATAAGTCATCTTTCGCTAAACATTTGATTGAAAATAACCATTCTTTTGGCGAGGATGTACTTTCAGTTATTCACTTTGCCGAGAAGGGTAGAAAGATGGACCTCCAGGAGTCTTTGGAGATTCACAGAGCCCGCGCTAATCGGGAAATTCCCGTAATTAACGACCAGCTTGACCTTAAATACACCCCCCTCTTTAAGCTGTTATTAGAAAATTTGCAAATATAAATAATGTTCCTTTGTAGTTTTTTGTTACTAACGGTTTGATAATGATACGTGTAGTATCGAAACTATAGTCACCAAATAAACTAATTGTTATACAAACAATGTGATAAACAGTGTTT
This sequence comes from Philonthus cognatus, assembly GCA_932526585.2. Classification (NCBI taxonomy): domain Eukaryota; kingdom Metazoa; phylum Arthropoda; class Insecta; order Coleoptera; family Staphylinidae; genus Philonthus; species Philonthus cognatus. The sequence goes on along the minus strand of OW052241.1, from coordinate 54,113,916 downwards.
TATGTATATTTTTAACTTCACTTGAAATCAGTGTTTTATACGTGTGGCGCATGAAGTAAAATTTCGAGTTTAGAAAAGCCCCGTGAAAATTTGTCGAGGGTCGCTGCGCGACCCTCGACAAATTTTCTACGCGGGGCTTTTCTAAACTCGAAATTTTACTTCATGCTTAGTCTGGGAGTGGACAACACTCGTTCTTAGAAGTTTCAAATTGAAGGATCACTCTAGATGACTAAGTTTATTACCATTTTACAAAGGCTACAGCTCGAAGGACTACAGGGAATCGAAGTTTTTTTACAAGAAAACAACGAATATCTGAAGGTTTACAGCATGGATAAGAAAGAAAACTTCTAATTTTAAATAAATATCGAAGTTGGGTTGGTTTTCAGTGCATTTTTAACTTCACTTTAAATCAGTGTTTTATACGCGTGGCACATGAAGTAAAATTTCGAGTTTAGAAAAGCCCCGCGAAAATTTGTCTCGTGTCGCTGCGCGACCCTCGACAAATTTTCTACGCGGGGCTTTTCTAAACTCGAAATTTTACTTCATGCTTAGTCTGGGAGTGGACAACACTCGTTTGAATTTTAAATTTAACTCTTTTAAAAAATCGACGTATGTAATATAATAAATCATTCATTGAAATCATAGAAAAAGATGCAAAATTTTACCTAAAATTAACTTTTAGAGTTAACTTTATAATTTGCTCGGCTCTTAATGGGTGAATATTCTATTCCTAAAAAAAACCGTTTTTATTTAATATTAAAGTTGCATTTAATACAATAACAAACTGAATAAATCGACATAAATCTAGAAATATCGAAAATTTCGACATATAGAAAATCTCCCAGACTAAGCATGAAGTAAAATTTCGAGTTAAGAAAAGCCCCGCGTAGAAAATTTGTCGAGGGTCGCGCAGCGACCCGAGACAAATTTTCACGCGGCTTTTCTACACTCGAAATTTTACTTTATGCGCCACGCGTATAAAACACTGATTTAAAGTGAAGTTAAAAATGCACTGAAAACCACCCCAACTTCGATATTTTTTCAAAATTGGATGTTTTCTTTCCTATCCATGCTGTAAACCTTCAGATATTCGTTGTTTTCTTGTAAATAAACTTCGATTACCTGTAGTCCTTCGGTCTCCGAAGACCATGATTAGTCCTTCAAGCTGTAGCCTTTGTAAAATTGTAATAAACTTAGTAATCTAGAGTGATCCTTTAATTTGAAACTTCTAAGAACGAGTGTTGTCCACTCCCAGACTAAGCATGAAGTAAAATTTCGAGTTTAGAAAAGCCCCGCGTAGAAAATTTGTCGAGGGTCGCGCAGCGACCCGAGACAAATTTTCACGGGGCTTTTCTAAACTCGAAATTTTACTTCATGCGCCACGCGTATAAAACAGATTTAAAATGAAGTTCAATAACACATATATCATCATTAATTAAAATCATTATATAGTCAGATATTTAGTCGGTAAATGAACATTTTTGTTAATAGAAATTTAAATTTATTTTTAAAGGATTTGTATCCGTGATTCAAAAATGAGGATTCGAATCTTTAATTCGAATCATATTTTTCACTTACGAATCCTTTATTCGAGTATTCGTGATTCGAATCATATTAGGTGATTCGGATTCGTGATTCGAATCCTGTTTTTGAGGATTCATCCCAGCTCTGATTTTAGTGCAACTTCTCACCGATGATAAATTTCATTGGTGCTGTGAATAGCCCTCCAGGTTGTAACGTTGATCAAACATTATTAAAAACTGTCTTTTGCTCAAAAATGTAATATTAAAATATTATATATGCCTATCTGTGTAATATTCGTCCTCTTTTTTAGAGCAGAAAGACAGATGTCGGTTCATGTTTCAGACTACTGGAAGAATGTGTAGTTTCAACGTGACGGAGTTTGGCCCTTGTGGCAGTTCCGAATATGGTTACAAGGAAAACAAACCTTGCATGTTTTTAAAATTAAATAAGGTAACGAAAGCCGGACTTGTAAATGCTAATGGGTGTAAAAAAAATGTAGTTTTAGATTCCGACATGGTCCCCAGAAAAATACGGCAGCCGATCGAAAGTGCCCAAAGCGACTGGTACTAGCATCGACCACACGAGAAATGTAAGTTAAATTTTCTTTTACTTTAAATCCATCCAAGTAATCAAGTTTGTTCATAGATTGAAGTATTATGTAAATGCTTCAATCAACGGTTTGATTTATAAAAAACATAAATATAAGTTAGTGGTGGCTTGCGGCCTAACTTCAGAGTAGACGACAGTCCCAAGGTATATGTTTCCTGTTAATGAAAGGCTACTTCGTTCCAAGGTATATGTTTCATGTTATTGAAAAGTAACTTCGTTGTACCACTCGTAACGTTTGTAACGGTTCGACCCTAGTTATTATACAAATTTATAACTTGTATTATTATTTACGTTGTGTTGTGTGTGTAGTAACCCCTTTATTTATTTACCAGGTTCGTTATTTGTGTCAATATGCATTATCGTAAATACTGTGTCTTTCTTCCTTTTTAATCTGACTAGGAGGATGTGTGGACAATAAATAAAACAGGATATGAGCTTAACGTATGCAAAGTTTATTGACTTTTTATGACATTTCTAATGAATTGGTATGTCTTATTTTATTTATATTCACAAAATACATTATCAAACGTTTGTGCTTAGCAGCCATGTGCATTTAGTTAAACTCAAAAAAATGTATGACCCTGCATTTGCATTACGAGATGGGAAACCCACAAAAACGGGGATGGGACGTTTCATCGCCGGGCCAGTTCATCGCCGGGCCAGTTCATCGCCGGGCCAGTTCATCGCCGGCCGTTTCATCGCCAGGCCAGTTCATCGCCAGGCCAGTTCATCGCCAGGCCAGTTCATCGCCAGGCCAGTTCATCGCCAGGCCAGTTCATCGCCAGGCCAGTTCATCGCCAGGCCAATTGCGATAGGATATGTCAGGATAGGTTAGGATAGGTTAGGATAGGTTAGAATAGGTTAGGATAGGTTAGGATAGGTTAGGATAGGTTAGGATAGGTTAGGATAGGTTAGGATAGGTTAGGATAGGTTAGGATAGGTTAGGATAGGTTAGGATAGGTTAGGATAGGTTAGGATAGGTTAGGATAGGTTAGGATAGGTTAGGATAGGTTAGGATAGGTTAGGATAGGTTAGGATAGGTTAGGATAGGTTAGGATAGGTTAGGATAGGTTAGGATAGGTTAGGATAGGTTAGGATAGGTTAGGAAATATGACATTTAAATTATTTATGATTAATATGAGAATAACAAACTTAGAATCTACATATTTCCATTAAATACAACTAGAAAACATTTATTTAATTAAAATTGGTAATTGTGTGCTATTCCACGAAGATATTCTATACGCTCCCTATTATCATAATCCGACACAATTTTTTTTATTTTTTCATCAGCCTGACGATATTTGCGGAGTTTAACAGGTGGATCATTCCCTGCAACTAATTGTTCGTAGTAGGTGTCTCGACCTTTTTGTATTTTCCGTAATGCGTCAATAAATTTCCAAATTGTAGGATGATGAACTCCTAATTCAACTTGCAGTCGCCGATGCGCAGCTTCAGCATGATTATTTGTTCGGTCTTCTTCGTGCAATACACGCTCATAAAGATTCCATATTTCAAGTGGAAACATTGCAGGCTGTCTTCCTTTAGTGCGTCTATTTTGACGTCCAATATATATATCTTCAAACCAATTTAACAGTGGTTGTAACTCTGGAGGAATTTTTGCTGCTAAGGCATCCAAATAATCGTCAATATTTTATTTTATAAAAATATTGGCGATGAACTGGCCCGGCGATGAAACGGCCGGCGATGAACTGGCCCGGCGATGAAACGGCGGCGATGAATCGGCGGCGATGAAACGTCCTAGACCGCACAAAAACCATCCCGGAGTTGTTAGCGAAGTATATGTAATATAATAATAATAATAATAATATCCCTTATATTTCTTTGTGCTGATTTATTCCTTCCAATCGGCTTTTACGTATTTGTAAAAGAATTGGGAAATAATTCATTTGTTTGTGCTGATTTATTCCTTCCAATCGGCTTTTACGTATTTGTAAAAGAATTGTGAAATAATTCATTTGTTTGTGCTGATTTATTCCTTCCAATCGGCTTTTACGTATTTGTAAAAGAATTGGGAAATAATTCATTTGTTTGTGCTTATTTATTCCTTCCAATCGGCTTTTACGTATTTGTAAAAGAATTGGGAAATAATTCATTTGTTTCTGCTGATTTATTCCTTCCAATCGGCTTTTACGTATTTGTAAAAGAATTGGGAAATAATTCATTTGTTTGTGCTGATTTATTCCTTCCAATCGGCTTTTACGTATTTGTAAAAGAATTGGGAAATAATTCATTTGTTTGTGCTGATTTATTCCTTCCAATCGGCTTTTACGTATTTGTAAAAGAATTGGGAAATAATTCATTTGTTTTTGCTAATTTATTCCTTCCAATCGGCTTTTACGTATTTGTAAAAGAATTGGGAAATAATTCATTTGTTTGTGCTGATTTATTCCTTCCAATCGGCATTTACGTATTTGTAAAAGAATTGGGAAATAATTCATTTGTTTGTGCTGATTTATTCCTTCCAATCGGCTTTTACGTATTTGTAAAAGAATTGGGAAATAATTCATTTGTTTGTGCTGATTTATTCCTTCCAATCGGCTTTTACGTATTTGCAAAAGAATTGGGAAATAATTCATTTGTTTGTGCTGATTTATTCCTTCCAATCGGCTTTTACGTATTTGCAAAAGAATTGGGAAATAATTCATTTGTTTGTGCTGATTTATTCCTTCCAATCGGCTTTTACGTATTTGTAAAAGAATTGGGAAATAATTCATTTGTTTGTGCTGATTTATTCCTTCCAATCGGCTTTTACGTATTTGCAAAAGAATTGGGAAATAATTCATTTGTTTGTGCTGATTTATTCCTTCCAATCGGCTTTTACGTATTTGCAAAAGAATTGGGAAATAATTCATTTGTTTGTGCTGATTTATTCCTTCCAATCGGCTTTTACGTATTTGTAAAAGAATTGGGAAATAATTCATTTGTTTGTAGGATTCTGCACATTTTTGTTTTACTTTGTCACCATGTTCACTCGTACTTACAGTTATTTCAATCTCAGTTTGAACTTACACTTAACTTCCCCTCGCCGTACTAAAATGATTGGGTATTTATCCCTCTCGCGACTTCAGCTTCACTGTCCTATTTCCCCTTTCTCCTGATCTTTTATACGGCGATTAATTCGCAAATTTGGAGGTGGAAATCGGCTTCCACCGCTCGCGATTCTTCCCGGAATCCCCTCACGTCTATTTAGTTCATTAACCCTTACTGCTGATCGTGTTTTATGTTTAGATCTCTCCTTCTAAAACCTACATATGCATTTTTCCCTCGCGCTCTTATCTTAATGACTTCAAGTGTTTCTGTCGCGTGCTTCCCTAACTATTCAACAAGAAAAATCAACTGAATGACTCTCCCCTTATGCCATTGAACTCGATTCCTAAAAATAATAATGATAATTCCATTCCAACCTAAAATCATGCATATTTGTTAACAAACAAAATCGCAGAAGTAAAAATGCAAGTGGATATTTTAAAATTATCGTATGTAATACCACAAGAGGTTGGTTTTGGCCGGATATTTTTTTATTTAGACGAGTGCGTGGTTGCCTAGCAATTTTAACGAGAGAAAACTTGGATGACAAAAACACGAGAGCGAAGCTCGAGTGTTTTTGTCTATACAAGTTTTCTCGAGTAAAATTGGAAAACCACGCACGAGTTATTAAATTAAAAAATATCCTCCCAAAACCAAACCTCGAGTGGTATTTGATAAGATAATTCCATGACAAAGGTGTATTGTCATTCTATTTAGCGGCACTGTTAAATTTATATTACTTATAATTTCCTCCTTGGAAATTGTTCCGAAACGACTTGTGTGACAATTATGCATTACGTAGTGATTTGACGGATTGAACTTAACGTCACTAATTCAGCGCGATCGTACAGTCGTTGGCATGGAGAATGTAAATAAGATAATTTTAAAATATCCACTTGCATTTTTACTTCTGCGATTTTGTTTGTTAGCAAATATGCATGATTTTAGGTTGGAATGGAATTATCTTATTTACGTTCTCCATGCCAACGACTGTACGATCGCGCTGAATTAGTGACGTTAAGTTCAATCCGTCAAATCACTACGTAATGCATAATTGTCACACAAATCGTTTCGGAACAATTTCCAAGGAGGAAATTATAAGTAATATAAATTTAACAGTGCCGCTAAATACCAAAAAAAGTAAATCGTCAATTTGGACCCAATTTGAACATTTTTGCAAGGAACAAAATTTTGACATAACTACGCCACAGAAAATTGACGACATCGCCAATATTTTGATGAGCTGGAGTTTCAACATGAAAAAAAGGAATGGAGAGGACTACAAGGAGTATGTGGTAAAAACAATGTTCAACACGGTAGCAAAATTACTTCAGCAATTATATTTTGAAAAATTTAAAGTAACTTTTGACCCTTTTTTCGCACATTGAATTTAAAAAAGCACGTGATTTTAGAATGACAATACACCTTTGTCATGGAATTATCTTATCAAATACCACTCGAGGTTTGGTTTTGGGAGGATATTTTTTAATTTAATAACTCGTGCGTGGTTTTCCAATTTTACTCGAGAAAACTTGTATAGACAAAAACACTCGAGCTTCGCTCTCGTGTTTTTGTCATCCAAGTTTTCTCTCGTTAAAATTGCTAGGCAACCACGCACTCGTCTAAATAAAAAAATATCCGGCCAAAACCAACCTCTTGTGGTATTACATACGATAATTTTCTTTATACATTTTAGACGAAAATAATATTTGCACATGACCCATTACACGTTCAACACTAGCGCAGTTCTGTGACATAACTAACATTGAACGACAGTGTTTGTATGCAGAGACTCCAACCTCAATATCTGTGCCTTGCGTGTACCTCGTACCCTGAAGTTAGCCGCTGATGTAATTAAAAATACTCTTAGGTTATTGTATGTAACAGCAAACAATTCAAATAATAGGCAAATTTAATTTTACTTAATGTTAAACATTTCAACATACAATCGAATATCCATTCTGTGACGTAACTGACATTGAAAGACAGTGCAGAGATTTCAAGTAAAAAGTAACTTTTCCAAGTGAAAAGTAACTTCGTTGTACCACTCGTAACATTCAACACTACCGCAGTTCTGTGACGTAACTGACATTGAACGACAGTGTTTGTATGCAGAGATTGCAACCTCAATATCTGTGCCTTGCGTCTATCTCCTACCCTAAAGTTAGCCGCTGATGTAATTAGAAATACTCTTAGGTTACTGTATGTAACAGCAAAAGGTTCAAATATTCCGCAAATAATAGGCAAATTTAATTTTATTGTATGTTAAATATTTCATTGTATAATCCAATATCGGTCGGGGTATTAGCCCAGGAAGTTTCGGCCGTTAAACAATTATTAAAGTCCTCGGTGGCAGTGGAATCAAACATTAATGTCGATTGTTACTTCACAATTATTGAATCCAGGCGCAGCTTGCGACCTTTTTTAAGGTGAGGCAACAAACTTCTCGTTATTAAAAGGTAGCATGATCTACCCGTAAAACTTATGTGGCAATAGCCATGTTCTATGACGTAACTAGCGTTCAACAACAACATATACAACCTCACTGTTTGTACCTTAGATTATTTGTCGCCCTTGAAGTTGGTCACGGGCCGCGCCTGATTGAATCTGACGTTTGTGAAGTCATAACCTATCAGGACCGGTATTCCCGATATTGGTCGTACAATTCGGTCATGAAATCTCTCATTTAGATACGGATTTACCATATGAATTTGATAGTTGACGGATAACCGATCGTTCGATCAATTTCAGGAATACCGGCCCAGAGAAGTAAGAATCGACATCGATGAGGTATTGCTGGCACGTTATTTTCTTCAATATCTACCACATCTACGAAATCAACATCACATCCAGTTGAAATAATACATGAAATAATTCATCTGCCGATTTACAAATTCGCATTAATTGAAGTTACTCTGGCGTTTAGGTTAGAATCAGCTTCTTAAGACGAAAATGTTGGCGTCTTATAATGTAAGACCTTCTTATGACTTTAAGATCTGATTTATAGTTGGTGCAACACTTTAAGTACGTCTTATTTTTAAGATCGATTTTATCCAGGACATCAATTGTTAATTGTTTGACACCCGCTAGTTGTTTCAAGGAATGCTTGAATTAGTCTTTGTAAAACAAATTCGTTGTGAATTGCGAAAAGAATTGCACATTTAAAATGTTAGATATACTTTTGTTTATGAAATATTTGTAGGTAGTTCACGTGAGTTGTCGAGGTCATCATCCGAACGACAGGGATATTTTACTGCGAATAAAATACTATCCAGAGCCATTATTTAGCGAAAAGCATTTTCCGCTGCCTAAAGGCGTCAGCACGAATCCTGTAATAGCGATTCAGATAGAAAAAATCAATCGTATGTAATTAAAAAATGTTTAATTTAGTAATTATTTTTTACAGCGTGATTTTTTTTTCAGCTGGTACTATCAGTACGTTAATTTGTAATATGTACGCTAAGAATATAAAAAACTTCGATACAAAAATGTATTTTTACCTAGATCAAGCATAATGTTTAGTAGATGTAATATAATTTTATGTAATAATTAGTTTAATAATAATGTTAGATGAAAACATGTATTATTGTTTATTTATTTTAATAAAGATGAAAACATGAGTTTTCTTTGGTGTTTCACAAAATTGTTTCATGTAAAAGAGGGTTTTTTCCAGCGGCGGCTCGCAGCCTAACTTCAGGGTAGGCCAGAGACGCAAGGTAATATGTAGCCGTTATTGAAAGGTGACTCGTGCAATTCCTTGTATTTACAAAGTGCGACCCCAACCTCAAATTTTGTGTGCCTTGGTACTGTAGCCGACCCTGAAGTTAGGGTTGCGAGCCGTCGCTGGTTTTTTCACAAAATATTCTCATTTATACCACTATACAGAGAGTTTTATGTAACACCTAACTTTATCATAATTAATTTTCATACCCACTGAGCAAAAAAAAAACAAATAACGTTATATCAACATTGTAGCAACATTAAACGTTGTTTTAATGTTGATGAAACATTACTTAATTGTGTTTGCTCAGTGGGTAGAGAAGTATACATATACATACGTTGTACATTTTCCGACACTCGGTTTATTAAAAGAATTAAATTTGATGCTTTAAACGAGTGTTTTCCACTCCCAGGTTAAGCATGAAGTAAAATTTTGAGTTTAGAAAAGCCTGAAAATTTGGTTGGGTCGCGTAGCGCGAAGCGCGGAGCGACCAAACCAAATTTTCAGGCTTTTCTAAACTCGAAATTTTACTTTATGCGCCACCGGTGTAAAACACTGAAACACTTTGAAGCTCAAAATATATTTCAAACTTTGCAATATGTCAGTGTTGTATACCGGTGGCGCATGAAGTAAAGTTTTGAGTTTACGAGAAGCCTGAAAATTTGGATTTGCCGGGCTCTCTTCGCTCCGCCCGGCAAACCAAATTTTCAGGCTTCTCTAAACTCGAAATTTTACTTCATGCTTAGTCTGGGAGTGGAAAACACTCGTTTTAAGTTTCAAATTAAATTCGTCAAAAAAACTAATGTAATTGGGACAGATTATACTGAAATAAGTTGAGGCAATAATTGCAATTGGGCGCATTCATCAGATAAAACTGTTGGGAGTTTAATGGCAACAGTTGGAGAATTCTATGATGAACGCACTGTCAACAGCAAACACGTTCGTCATTTTCGCAATCGTACTAATTAGAACGACCAGAGTAGCGTTCACTAGATACCAAAAGAAAGCGAAAAAAAATCCAAACGTGTTGAGAGTACATTTTTCTGATGAATGGTCATATAGGCAACCCAATTTGCTTATAACCTAGAAATTGAAGTTGTCAAATCGTATTGAATGCTTTAGTTTGACAAATCGAACATACGAAAATAAACATTGAAAAGGTTCGGTGTTACAAAAAACTCTCTGTATGTGGTAAATGTTCTTATTTAAACCGTTATATTTCACAAATTATTCTCAGTGAAGCTAATCTATTTCACAAAATATTCTTATATAAACCACTCTACTTCACAAAATGTTCTTCTTTAAACTAAGTCTGGGATTCAAATACGAATAATTTGTAGAATAAAAACTGGAAATAATGTTTAAAAACCAATAATTAAAATATAAATATAAATACAAAATTATTCGGTATACAGTATCACGTTGCTGATTTTGTTGGGTTTCTTAGATACGTTTTCGGCGTAAAGTTCGCATTGAAGATGAACCAAGTATTGTGCTAAAATATTAAAATACAGTTAATGGATGAACGCCGCCCAGATTTGTGCGCAAATACGTTTTATATTCTTCAGATGGAGAGCGATTACAGGGTGAAGATTGTTGTTCTGTGGGAAGTAATCTTCGTGAAACGCCGGTTCTGGATAGTAAGATAATGGTCCCATATTATCCGTATCCACAGTTCGAACACCACGACAGTTCACCCATAGACACTAAAAATTATAAATTTAAAAAAAAACAACACAAAAGTATGTGGCTTAAAGCTTGAAATTCTATAATTGGGAAAAGGGCAGGGCCCGTATTCACAGCACCGGTGCAATTTGTCATCCATAAGGAGTCGCACTGAAATGACATCATTTTGGGAAGAATTTACCAAACCGTACGGAGTAAAATGACGTCATTTTGGTGCAAGTTCTCACCGATGACAAATTGCATGGGTGCTGTGAATAAGGGCCCAGGTAAGACACAAAAGCAAAGTGAAATTATTGTTAGATAATCATAATAGTATAATAATAGATTTTCTCGGACTAAATAAAAGAAGATAAAGAGACGGAAAAAAGAAAGGCAAAGAGATAAATCTCTTCATATAGGTCATTATACACCGTTCCATTTGTTTCTGGATCTCGCCTAGCCATGCTTTCGTGTTGTTATGTTGCAGTATCAATATTTACATTTCTTATTAATTGCCACTCCTGATTCCTTATTTTAACAGTGTTGCAATAATTTATGATATCATAAGTAATCCTCTTTTTAATTTTCAAGAGGTTTATTGTTAATCTTGCAACAATTATTTCGCCACGCGGTCGCTTCTTCGAGCATTTTATTATTAAATCAAATTAATCTATTGTTGCAATGCTAAATAATAAAAGTAGAATGATGGCTTAAAAATTGTTTGACATGAAAATTATCAGTATCACAAGAGGGTGGGAATAAATTTGCAATTCTACAAAAAAATACTGAGGGCCAACAGAAGAGAGAATGACCAAAATTAAGGTGGATGGATGGAGTTGATCAAAATGTGTTAACGGGAAGACCCAAGCGAGAAATACAAATGGATGACGAAATAAGTTTGCAGAGCCGAATTCATTATATTTGTTATATACAATATTATTGCTGTGTTTGTATGTACAAAAACCAAGTAGTAAATTTTGTTAATCTTAAAACTGCATATTATTATCCTTTTATATCTGAAAATTTCTAAAACAGGCAACAGTGTAAGATCACAATAGTCAGAAATTATAACCTTAAAATCGAACATCTGACAGTGACATTTAAAAACCCTGATTTAAAACACAACCAGCCCCATTTACAATACTTAAACTGTCACTTTTCCATAGCTAGGCGAGATCCAGAAACAAATGGAATATATTATATATAGAAATGCAATTAGAATACTAGGCTAAAAATCCACATCTGTGGGTCCGACGGTGAACTAACATTTTCTAAATTCGTTAATCACCTACTGAACAAACTCATTCAAGTGGGTCTTCTAGTTTCAACCGGCCATCTCCACAATTTTATGAAATTACTTTTATTTCACACAAATATTCTTCAATCACTTTTACACATTGTGTTCAAGAGATTTCGATTAAAACAAGCTATAGAGCATGTTATTTAGGTGTCAGAAAATTCGATTCGTTCCAAAAGCGGCCATCTCCATAAATGTTCGTTCCAAGATCGGCCAGTTTTGCTGGTAGGAGGTGGTCGGTTTTGGAACTAGACGACTTAAGTAATGTTGCATTAACATTAATACAACGTTTAATGTTGCTATAACGTTATTTGTTGCTGTATTGCTCAATGGGCGAGAAAGAAACAAAGCGATATAAAACTGTATAACATTGACAAAGATAAAACAAAATTAAAACACAGTGCAGTCACAGTGAAATACGCTTAATATGTGATTGCTGTAGTGTCCATGTATTTAAGAGAGTTGCGCAAACTGGCATCCATCTTGACGCCTTTAGGCGCCAAATTCAAAATTAACCAATCACATTCCATAATGATTGACGCGCGTCCTGTTAGTTTGATTTAGTTTAAATTTGGCGCCTAAAGGCGTCAAGATAAATGCCAGTTTGCGCTACTCACTTAAATACAGAGACACTACCCACTGAGCAAAAACAAACAAATAACGTTATATCAACATTGTAGCACTATTAAACGTTGTATTAATGTTGATGAAACTTTTACTTCAATATGTTTGCTCAGTGGGTAGTTTGCTGAGGGCGCTATTTTGTGTAAGGGAAATTTGATTGTACATTGGGTTGCATAAGTTCAGCGTCATCTAAATTTACCATTCAGTTGCACTTCTATTTATTCGTTATTCAATAATAAAACTTACACTACGAGAAGTATTTATTCGTTTCTTCAATTCGGCTGGCAGGTTACCTGGAGTTTCTTTGAATCGTTTAGGCTTCCATCCATGCAACTGAAACCTATTTTGATAACATTACAATGAAGCAATACCTATCTTCATACATACTCTTCCCAATTTCAGAAATATACACGGCGTCTTATTGGAGAATCCGTAATCCGGGCGACCGCAAGGGCCCAATGTTTTATTGTTGAATATACAACCATTTTTATCTCCGCAAGCCTTCACTTGATCTTAGAAAATAATGAAAGGAATCAATTAAAACGCATATTTAGTGCGCGTAAAACGATTTATTTGAAATTGAATTCATTTCAAGTCGTTTCCTGTTTTTGTAAAAGCGTTCAATTTGAAACTACGAATGAGTGTTTCCCATCCTTGATTAAGCATGAAGTAAAATTTCGAGTTTAAAAAAGCCTGAAAATTTGGATTTGTCGGGGCGCGCGAGCTAAGCGAGTCGCGCCCCGGCAAATCCAATTTTTCAGGCTTTTCTAAACTCGAAATTTTACTCCATGCGCCACGCGCATAAAACACTGAGACATTGTGAAGTTGAATATATACTAGTTAGACATATATGATTTACAGCCAAAACTCCCCACTGGACAAATCCCTTTAAGTAATGTTTCATCAACATTAAAACAACGTTTAATGTTGCTACAATGTTGAAATAACGTTATTTGTTTGTTTTTTGCTCGGTGGGTCAGCTTGATTTTATATTTGATCTCACGTTAATACATTCTACATTTTTTTCGTCCAGAGTTGTAATTCAAATTCGAATTCATTGTGAGGATTCGCATGAAAATTTGTTTTTTGCGTGTTAAAACTTCACGTTAAATTACCCACTGAGCAAACACACCCACTAAACAAACACATGTAAGTAATGTTTTATCAACATTAAAATTAATACAACGTTGCTAGTTTTTAGTTAGGTTTGTGTATTAAAATTAATATTTGAAGGTTGAGTGGAAGAGCAGCAATGTCTATGACATATATGCTGAACTCCGCCTTTTCTCCTTTATACATATTTGTAAGTAATAATATCTATTGTTTATTGTTTCTTTTTTTATAGTGATTCATGTATATATTGAGGAAAATAAAGACTTTAAAAAAAAAAAAATAACCGTAAATGTTGCTACAATGTTGATATGACGTTATTTATTTGTTTTTTGCTCAGTCGGCATTCACGTAACGTTTCATCAACATTAATATAACGTTTACCCACTGAACAAACTCATTCAAGTAATGTTTTACGTTTAATATGACGTTTAATGTTGCTAAAATGTTGATATTTTATTTTTTGGTGTTTTGCTCAGTGGGTAAAGTTGCTACAATGTTGAAACAACGATATTTGTTTGTTTTTTGCTCATTGGGCAGTGTTTTATAGGCCTGGTGCGTGAAGAAAAAGTTTCGAGTTCAGATTTGGATTTGGAAGCTACCCACTGAGCAAACACAATTAACCCACTGAGCAAAAAACAAACAAATAACATTATATCAACGTTGTTTTAATGTTGATGAAACATTACTTAATTGGATTTGCTCAGTGGAAAGTAATGTTTCATCAACATTAAAACAACGTTTAATGTTGCTACAATGTTGTTATAACGTTGTTTGTTTGTTTTTTGCTCAGTGGGTACGCTTCTTCTAATTATTTCTAAACTCTAAATTTGGCTCAGGGGCGGATTTGTAGCAAGATACGCCCCAGGCCCATGTCTGATTACATCTAACGTAATTGTTCGCCTTCAAATTTCAACTTTAAAAGTTCCTACGTCTCTGATACGGGATATTCCTTACAAGAGTCCGAAATGCAACCCAAACTACAATGTTTGTGTATTAACCAATATAAACAAACATGCAACCCAATATACACAAATCTTGTATATTCAGGCTCTTATGTTGAGTTAGTTTTGTTTACATTTAGTCTAGATTATGAATTTAATTAATAAATTAAACCTGATTGATTACCTTTAATAAATCCACTAAAAATATTTGCATAAACCCCAGATCCTCTTTTATAACTAGTGTCTACAGTTCCATACGTTGTGTACCAAATTATGGAATCTTGAAGGTGATCAATATTAGAACCAATGAATGTAATACCTTTATTTTGGAAAAAAATAAAAAAATTAGTTAATTACACCCACTATCAAAATTCGCTGGTTATCCTCACTTGGGAAAAGCGACGATAACACGATCACACAAAAAAAAATGTAGTCTAGTTCACGATAGGTGTCCTGCGACAAATTAAAACAACTGTAAGCAAGGCCCTAGCCAGAAAATACAATAAACATTTCAAGGGGGTTTTATTAGTAAAAATATTGTTTTTGCTCTTGCGCGACTGCTTTTGCGTACAAAAATTTAACATTTTGATAATTTCAGGTGGGGTTTGAACCCCCATATCCCCCCCCCTCCTTGGCTACGGCCTTGACTATAATCAAGGACGGTAAGAAGGATCGACAGAATCGAAGATTTTGGAGTGGGGGTACAGATTGCTTACGTCACAAATGCGAGCTGAATTTAAATGTGGTTACTTCATGATTTAGATATTACAGTAACTGAATATTAATTCTTAAAATTTTAATTTAAAGTTTTAAACGAGTGTTGTCCACTCCCAGACTAAGCATGAAGTAACATTTCGAGTTTAGAAAAACCCCGTGAAAATTTGTCTCAGGTCGCGCAGCGACCCGAGATAAATTTTCTAGGTTTATCTAAACTCGAAATTTTACTTCATGCGCCACGCGTATAAAACAGATTTTAAGCGAAGTTTGAATATAGATAAATTTCACAATAGTTTAGTGTTTTATACGCGTAGCGCATGAAGTAAAATTTTGAGTTTAGAAAAGCTCAGAAAATTTGTCTCGGGTCGCTGCGCGACCCTCGACAAATTTTCACGGGGCTTTTCTAAACTCGAAATTTTACTTCATGCTTAGTCTGGGAGTGGAAAACACTTGTTTAAAGCTTCAAATTGAACCTTTAAGGGAGGTACGAAAAAGGGAAATTATTATTTTTAAACATGTTAATAATATTATTTATTTACAATTTATTCAATTTTCTCCTTTTTGCATTTTATTTTATTTGAGATATTTTGCTCTTAAAACCTTTGTTATTTTTAAAAACTTAATACTCTAGTATTAAAAAATCTATCTATGAAAGTACAGCGAAACTGGAAAGAGAGGTTATGATAGACTCAAAAACGTAACCAAATACAACGTCATTGTTCTCTTTCGCAGGATCTAGGGTCTGCGGGGAAAGGGGGGGAATGATACAATTCTGTCATACCTTGTAACCAGTGACGGCTCGCAGCCTAACTTCAGGGTCGGCCACAGCGCCAAGGTACACAAAATTTGAGGTTGAGATCGCGCCTTATAAATACAAGGAATTGCACAACAAAGTAACCTTTCAATAACGGATACATATTACCTTGAGTCTCTGGCCTACCCTGAAGTAGCAAGCCGCCGCTGCTTGTAACACATATGTGTTACGCCCATCGACGTACCTTGGACTATATGGACATGAATCCCATAGTAAAGGGAGTTTAGCATAAGTTGCAATTAAGCAAAAGTAGAATAGTTTATATAAAAACACTTCAAAGAAAAGTTTTTCCATCGACTTCAAATCAGTAATCATAGGACACCTCTCGTGAATTCTACTATATATTGGGTTGTATTTCAAGTTTCTAATTTCGTTAAAATGTTTAAGCTACAATTGAAGTATTTATCAAATCAATGATTGTATGTGAAACACAACACATTATACATTTTTTGTATATATTTTTTATAGCCAACACATTTTATTTTTCTAGTTTAAAATTAAGTGTATACATACCTGGAAAACCACCCTTTATTAAACTCTTTTTATTAAACCTGGGATCTTTTGGGTCCGTGCCATAAACAGCGTACCAAGAGAGAAACAAGAAAATCACTCCAGCAATCAATAAGAAGAGTATATAATAAGTCAAGCATTTCACTGCAAAAAGAAAACCCTCCTCAAATATCTCTATAAAAAGATACAAATACTTTACTATGATTCTTGTTAATGAAAGAAATGGACTTACACCAGCCACACGGGGTCCTAGCGCAACAGGTCCCATTCTCTTTGTTGTAGAGAAATCGGGCGATTCGCTGTTTTCTGGAGTTTTCGAAGTAGTGCTGTTGACGTCGTTTCTTCTTATCATTTACCGTTTGTTCTGTTTGCATCGCAGTTTTTAATTTACGGTTTAGGACTCACATGACAATTTTTTGACGTTGTTTGTCATGCTTGTCATAAATAATTTAATCGTTGATATATTACAAATGAGATTGCTTTTTAAGCTTTAACTTCAATAACAGTCACAACAAAAATATAACATTTTATTGTTCATATAATAAAATAAAACAATAAACATTAGTTAAATTATACTCATATAACATAAAATAACAATTGATTACTTTTATACAGAGCGTTTTTCGTTTTTCCCAATATACTGTATATGTTGTAAATTTTCAGATATTCCTTGTATTTGAAAAGAGTTCAAATTGAAGCTTTAAACGGGTGTTTCCACTCCCCGATTAAGCTTGAAGTAAAATTTCGAGTTTAGAAAAGCCTGAAAATTTGGTTTGGTCGCGTAGCGCGTAGCGCTACGCGACCCAACCAAATTTTCAGGCTTTTCTAAACTCGAAATTTTACTTCAAGCGCCACGCGTACAAAACACTGATTTCGAGTGAAGTTTAAAATAAACAACTAAAGCAGCATGCTGAAGATATATATTTTGAACTTAACATTGAATCAGTGTTTAATACGCGTGGCGCATGAAGTAAAATTTCGAGTTTAGAAAAGCCTGAAAGTTTGGTTTGGTCGCTCCGCTTCGCGGAGCGACCAAACCAAACTTTCAGGCTTTTCTAAACTCGAAATTTTACTTCATGCTTAGCCTGGGAGTGGAAAACACTCGTTTATAGCTTCAACTTAAACCCCTTTCAAAAACAATTAATACCTAAATAATTACAAACGTATGGATTTATATATATGTTTTTTTTTTATTGACTTTGGCTTTCGCCATACAGTCACGACTTATAAAACATATGGATATGTGTACTTAAAAGTATACTTTACAGATTCAAGTTATTAACAACCAAAATTTTAAAAATTCTCACTCAATTAACATTTTTATTTGAAGTACAATGTACGTGTTTTTCTTTTTTCTTGATACAATCTTTTAAAACAAATAACACTTTCCGATTATAACTTTAAATCCTTATCGCCTTATTAACACGCGTTAGCAGACAGTTATAAAACTGATATTAGCAGATGATTTAATTTAATTCAGCGAATTAAGACAAAACAAAAAATACCAACAATTTGCTTGCTTACAAATACACCACAACCCGAGCAACTTTGATAAACATTCAAACAAATACGTTACTTTAAAATAAATATCACAATTTCGTTACAAACGAAAAAAATGCAATATTTAATAATATATTTATTCAAATTTTATATGCTGCAAAGTTTGTACAAAAATAATTTAACTCTTTCGTGGATTTAAAAAGAAAATGCGTGCCGATTCGTAATTGTTTCAATAATATAATTACCACAGATTAAAGTTGTGTAATTACATTGAGGGCAAAGCTAAGATGCAAAGCATTTTTTTTAACTTTCATAAAAGTATTTAATCCCAGTTAATTATCTGTTTCCATTCATGATGGATCTACACCCACTGAGCAATCACATCTTAGTAATGTATCATCAACATTAAAACAACGTTTAATGTTGTTGGTATAGCGTTATTGGTTTGTTTTTTACTCAGTGGGCAAATTGTTTTAGTATAATTTATTTCAGCTCTTTGTATTATAACTACATGTATACAAATTTCGTCGGTTTAAAGACGATTTAAGACATCTAAGTACTATTTATTTTATAAACACTTAATGACTTTTACTTTTAAAGCAACGATGTGTAAATTGCGGGTTTAATCAAAACATGCAAATTACACTTTTTTAAATGACCATCAAATTTGGTCAATATTTTTTAAACTCCATTACAAGGCAATAAATTCATGCTTGGTAGAGTCTTAAAAGTTTAATGAGTAGAATTAAAACTCTCTACTAACATCTATTAATAAGGCATATTATTTTCCTTGTGTATTACCCGCGGAGCAAATACATTTAAGTAATGTTTTATTAAAATTAAAACAACATTTGATGTTGTTACAATGTTGATAAAATGTTATTTGTTTGTTTTATGCTCAGTGGGTACACTTTTTTTTAAATAAATGAATTATTATAAAATTATTATATAGGCAAAACATATAAAACACGGAAAAAATGATGACTAACATTTTACATACATACAAAATACAATACTACAGAAGTCCTGTTTATTTATTTCGCTCTTCTAACCATATCTAATAATTTTCTTGTGAATATTTGTGAACAGGATGTGCATTTTTTTATAATCTAAAACATACGTAAAATTGACAAAATCTATTATTTAGAACAACTGGGGAGTTTTAGGTAAATATTTATGTAGAAACTATACATACCTTTTTAAATTTAGGCTTCAACATGATTCCCTGACTAACAAACAAATATATCGTTTTTTCGTTCCATCTTATTATAAATGCTGTGTTGAACACTTTGTCGGTATTAATTGTTGTCTTTGCACGGCTACATGTTGTTGTTAATGAAACTACAAACAGCATTAGATATTTCATAAAAATTGTTATAAAATTACAATTTTTGAATAAAACTTACTCAAGATTCACGTCCTGCAAAAACGAACACATGTTCACAAAATTCAATTTCGAGTGTGAGGTCAAAAATGGATCGACTTTTGGATTACAAAAACTCGTGATAAAATTTAAAGAACAAAAAAAACGATTTTTGCGTAGACGTAGGTTATTAATATAGGCAACTGTATTAACTAACATCAGCCGGTTAAGTTGCATATATTG
Source organism: Philonthus cognatus (assembly GCA_932526585.2). Classification (NCBI taxonomy): domain Eukaryota; kingdom Metazoa; phylum Arthropoda; class Insecta; order Coleoptera; family Staphylinidae; genus Philonthus; species Philonthus cognatus. The sequence continues at coordinate 54,094,224 of OW052241.1, read as the reverse complement.
TAAATGTGTAATTTGAATAAATAAATATATTTGTAAATAAACATCATTATTAGAACCGAGTGTGGTTCGAGAGCTGACCCCGAGCAGTCCGTCCCGCTGCACAATTAAAACGTGCGGCCTCCACGTGGTCCACCATATCCTTAATCATCCTTTCAATCACATCCTTTTCAATAATCCTTTTCTCAAATTCCCTTCCATTGAACCTTTTCCTTTAAAAATCCACGTGTATTTCCTATTTCCTATCCCTTGGGGAGGGCAGAGGACGCAGCAATGGCTGTTTAACTCTGTCCAGATTTTAACCTACGCTTAAGACCTAGATTTAAGATTTCATTACTCATCCCTTCATCCACTCATTTATTCATTCATACAATCATAGATTAATTTAGATCGACGACTCCTAGAGGGCCTCACGATTCGTAATTTTAGTTTGGTGCATCACCCGCTGTGAGGGCGCTGCATTCGAAAACGTCATCTATCGCGGGGTGCGGGCGGTATATTGCCTACGGGATGCGCGGTGCGGGGGGTATTGAAATGGGTGGAGTGAGGTGCGGTACGGGCAGCACCACGCGGCCTTTGAATTGCCACGCGATGCTAGAAATTATAAATGCATAATTAAAGTATGAAATGTATATTGCAAATATTCAATACATGTAATGTTTATACTAATTACAAATTAATTAACCACATATCCTCTCTACAAATATTCTTCTTCAACAACTCATACTAAAGATTATATACACATTACAGGATTAAAAGATAAATTGTTATAAATAAAATCCAAAATTAAATATAGAAAAAACGTAAATCAAATCTAGAGAAAAATTGTGAAATACCTTTTTGTTGTTAAATGGGTAGAGGACAAGTATGAGGGTCACAATAGATCATAGTGAAGATCTCTTATTCGACCCACTCACTTTAATATTACAGTACATAATATGTTGGGTGCTCGGGTTTAACCACTAAACACTCACTGACCGTTGTAAGCGGTCGAGTTAAGCGTCTTCGAGGAGTGAAAAACTTCAACGGAGTGTTTGATAAAAATGTGTATATTTGGAGATGTGCTCCCTTCAACGACTGGCTAACAAGTTATCTTACAAACTAAAAACATATTTACAATGGTCGAAAAATCCCTCAACCGAGGGTGCAAGAAATGCATTGTCCTTTTACCTGGAAAAGTGCGCATCTGGTCACTAAATGTTCGCGTTCAAGACGAGTTTGGCTATTTTTCAAGGGTGGTCAGTGAAAGTGGCCTTATGAGTCTTAACATAATAGTAACAAAATAAATCAATGCAAAACATTATTAACCCAATATAATATACACTTAACATCCGAAGAAACAATGGCATACTTAGGGCTCACAACATTGCAACATCGTGTCATGGAATTAGATATATCTGTTTCCTTTACAAAATTTTAAACTGGAAAATCAATTCAAATCATATATGACCGTAACATTTCTCCAGTTTTATGTGCTTCAGATGCACACTCAAGACGCTTCTTGATAGAAGCGTTTTGAGCATGCAATTTTCTGGCAACCCGTTGAATGTCTTGGGCATACGAATGTAACACCTTTGCTTGAGGGGAATGCTTTCTTTTTCTTGTCACATTTAAAGTTTTCAACAAATTTACTTTAAGACATTCCTTTTTGCTCCGGGAACGTACTTTGTGACAAAATGAATTATTTTGGAGCGAAACTTTGCTGGAGCCAGATGTATTGGAAAGGTGACAGGTAGTGCTGGAACTCGCCACTGGCTGAATGTTAGAATGTTCCATAACACGGGTCCCAATACAATTATTCTCCCTCGGCTGATCCACTTGTGAGAAACTGCATTGCAGATCATCTATAGCAGAATCGTCCAGTTCACCCACATTAGACCAATCCGTGAGTGCTATAAACAAATAATATACTAAGATATATGTATTTATGTATTTTTTTTAAATTAAAATTTATTGAACTCAAATAGATTCGTTTGCAGATAATTATCACAATTTCAAATCACATTTTTTGGTATCTTATTTACAAGATTGTAGTATCAAATAGTCAAAATTTTGAGTAAAAACAAGTACTGTTTCATGTTTTCCATTTCCATTAAAAAAATTTATTAATTTAACTTACCAATCGGTTCATCGAGAAATAATGTAGGGACACTCCTCAGTTTTAAATTAGTCTTGCTGGTCTGACATTTTGTGCTCTCAGCAAAGTGCTTTTCGCAAACAAAATATCTTTGCACCACTTCTTTATTCAATTTTTGATTCAGGTCCTCCCGGCCTACGGCTTCTAGCCACTTCTCGTAGACCTATACAAAAAATGAAGACTTAGATGTTGTCATTTAAGATTCTTATTGTTTTGTTTAAAGAAAATTTAGTAAAGTAAATAGAATAAAATCTGTATATATTTATGTTTGAATTAATCTTATGCAAAGCTTAATTAGTATTATTCTAAACATATCTTAGCATTCTTATTATACCTAATAATTATATTAACCAAATATAATTAACAATAATTTAAATAAAATTGCTTTGGAAATTATTGAAGATTAAATATTTTGAAGAAATTGTTAACCATGAAATTATTTCAACTGCCCAGCAATGTGTAAATATTATTATTATAGTCAATTTATTTTAGTTTTAAGTTTTAGTGAGATAACCAATTTGTCATATGAGCTGCAGATAATCCCTGAATGTAACACTTATTGTATATTTTTTTTAAATACAAGTACAAGCTAAAGTTTGAAAAAGTGTTATTTATAACTGTTGATTTTGAGTCAACGTGAGTTAATTGATTTATCAATCTACTGTAGAAATCATCAATTCATATATAATATAAGAAATATTCGAAGTTGCTTGCAATATTTGCTATAGAAATCAAATTAGACAATATGAATTAATTTTACAAGTTATTTTAATAATGGGAATTACTAGTTAACTAAGTTTTGATAGTTTATTTTGATCACTGAATTTAAACTTGTTTAAAATAACAGGTACACTTTAATAATAAAGGAAATTTACATATTTAAATGAAATGATATAACAAATTAAGGCTTACCCCATTTTCCCGAGTAAATCTATGCATACATATATTTTTCGCAATTGTTGCAAGACAATCGCACAATAACGGGTCATAATTATAAATTTATCACACTGTCTTGATTGAACGAATAGAAAACAGAAAATAACTTAAAACTAGAAAATATTTCCAATACTTACGGTTTTGTTTATTTTTCTCCAGATAATTTCGTCTAATCAGCATTCTTGTGCCCACTTGGGCCATCAGATGTTGATTGACATATGTTCCCCACTTCCCGAAAAAAACGAAATTGCGGGAAATTTGAAATTTCGATATTACCGCCCTCGAAGCGGGTGATGCACCGAACTAAATTTATGAAATTACGAAATTATATGGAGATGACGGGGCCTGCATACAATCGACACTCCAATAAATTTAATACAATTTTAATTATTATTTCTAATTACTGTGACTGGTCAACAGAGCTTTAATAGCTAAGGCCATTAATTACGCAAAGAAGAAGAAGAATTATTAGAACCTTAAAATAATCTACTTAAGTTAAATATGAGTATTTATGTGATATATGCTTTGGTCCTACTTATCGTGATAAAAATTATACAACAAAAAACGATTTTTTGCGTACACGTAGGTTATTAATACAGGCAACTATATTAACTAACCTCAGTCGGTTGAGTTGCGTATATAGTAAATGCGTAATTTAAATAAATTAATATATTTGTAAATAAGCATTCTTATTGCAATCTTACAATATTCTACTAATGTTAATTATGATTATAAATGTGATATATGCTTTGGTCCTTCTTTTAACCACTTCATGTACGTGCTCGTGTCTGTCACGGGCGTTGCTTACTGGCAATTTTGCACGAGCTGGTGCCTGTCACGGGCGCCGTTATATTTCCTCAGCAAATTTAACTGCTCGATTTCGGTTCGAATTATATTTTTATTATTTTATTACTTTTTTATCAGAAATTCAAAAATAATGTAATCATTTTTTGACCAGAAATTCAAAATTAGTGTGTGCATGAAGTGGTTACAGATTGAGCATGGTAACATTTACTTATTCAAGTTTGGCGATCCTGTCAATAATCACAATCGACAAGAATCACAATAACAATGAACATAGACGCTTAACATAATTTAACAACCTACATTTTTAAATCCAATTAAAAACATGGCTTTAATTTAATAACTCCACAACAAACGAGCCATCATTTGTTATAAATTAGGCCTCCACACATCAACAAACAATGCGACGCAATTTAAAAAGTAATCAACAGGTACGTTTAGAACTACTTTTTCTTCTTAAAATAAAAGATACAGAAATGAATATGAATTTAATCAATTTCAGAAATGAAGCTATTAACAAGAAAAACAATTCTCAAAAAACTTAAAATCAAATACATCTGTATAACAATTGTTACAATCATAACCTTAAAAATAATCGGTGTATTCACGTGGATATTTGAAAAAGACTTCAACAAAGAGTTCGATTATGAGTTGACCGGTGATATACAAGATCTTGTTTATCAAATGAGAAATGGCTTGGAGACTAAAATCAAGCCAATCAATTCCTACGATTACACCTATACATTTAACTTAAGTGAAAAATGCAAACCGTTCTCCGAACAATTGAGGATTGTTTATTTGGTAAAATCTGACCCTGAACATTTCACCAGGCGAGCGGCTATTCGTATAACCTGGGGTTACCAAAGGAGGTTTTCCGATGTCGAAATTCGAACTGTGTTTATTTTAGGTTATCGCCCCCAAAAGGATTTGCAAGATTTAATCTATGAGGAGTCGAGAAAACATGGGGATATACTACAAGCTAATTTTATTGATAATTATTACAACAACACAATTAAGGCAATGATGGGGTTGAAGTGGGCTGTGAATTTCTGTCCGAATGCTAAATTTTATATGCTTGTTGATGACGATTATTATGTGTCGACGAAAAACTTACTACGTTTTCTACGCCACCCGACTAATTACCCTAAATATCTACAAGAGCCAATTTTCTCATTAAAAAGGAAAGAGAGGCAAGTTGATTTCGAACTACCGGAAGATGTCCGTTTATACGGGGGCTACGTTTTTCGCTCTCGACCAATCCGGTATTTATTCAGCCGTTGGTACATAACTCTCGACGAGTATCCCTACAATAAATGGCCGGATTATGTCACAGCTGGTTCTGTGATTTTATCTAAAGAATCTCTTTTTGATATGTATTATGCAAGTTTTTTTACAAAGCATTTTCGTTTCGACGATATTTATTTAGGACTGTTGGCAATGCGGATGAAGATTGAGGCGTTTCACTCGGAAGAGTTTTACTTTTACATGAAGGAGTACTCGAAGCCAGGTTACACGTTTACAGTTGCCTCGCATGGTTTCGACGATCCTCTCTCGTTGATTACTGCGTGGAATGCGCAGAAGGGTTATGGAAATGCGTGATTTTTTTTGTTTTGTAATATTCTGAATAAACAAGTCAAGACTGAATAAATTGTTTATTTTTATAACCATAAAAAACAGTAGTATTTGCTATAGACGGTCCTAAAACATGAAATCCCCATTTTGCTTTTAATTTATATGATTCGTGCTATAAAAGACTACACAGGCCACCAATTATGCTACACCACAACGGTTTTCTCAAGCTCACAACCGGCGACGGCTCGCAGCCTAACTTCAGGGTCGGCCACGGCGCCAAGGCACACAAAATTTGAGGTAGGGATCGCGCTTTATAAATACAAGGAATTGTACAACAGTCACCTTTCAATAACGGATACATATTACCTTGGGTCTCTGGCCTACCCGGAAGTTAGGCTGCGAGCCGTCGCTGCTAACAACTAATAATAAATCATAACTCACCTGCAACAAACACAAATTAAAAACTACGAGTAATAAATCACAATAACAACATTGTTTTTGTAGATAAATTCTGAGCCGTTCATGTTTTCAAATGTAACAACTTAAAACTATAACAGCGCCCTTTTAACACAATTTCAAATTATTTTATATGTTGGTTTCCATAGATTAAATGAGATTGATAACTCATAGGGGGCTCCACTTATCATGATTTTAGTTAACCGACCCACTCGACGAGACAGAGCTGCAATCTCAAATGACGTAATCGGTCGCGGGGAGCGGGCAGGTTTCTTGCTAAGCATTAAATGGTGGGATACATCGCACGGTATTAAATTACCGTACGATGCGAAAAATAACAAAGACCTAATGAACATGTTGAATGTATATTTTAAAAGTTATTACAAATATATTTTGCTATATGTCAAAACCTTGTCACAGTTTGTCAATTACATTTTACTTTTCAACAAAATGTCTGCAGTTCGTCAAAAAATACATCTTAGAAATGAAATTATCGGTCTCCTTATCCGAGAATGGATGTTGGCGTAAGTAGTGTTCCATACAGTGAATTTTTCTTTAATGTAAACATATGCATAAGCTGTAAATTTTCCGACATCCGTTGTTTTTCAAAAGAGTTCAATTTAAAGCTTTAAACGAGTGTTTTCCACTCCCAGACTAAGCATGAAGTAAAATTTCGAGTTTAGAAAAGCCCCGTGAAAATTTGTCGAGGGTCGCGCAGCGACCCAAGACAAATTTTCTGGGCTTTTCTAAACTCAAAATTTTACTTCATGCACCACGCGTATAAAACACTAAAATATTGTGAAATTTATTTATATTCGAATTTCACTTGAAATCTGTGTTTTATACGCGTGGCGTATGAAGTAAAATTTCGAGTTTAGAAAAGCCCAGAAAATTTGTCTCGGGTCGCTGCGCGACCCTCGACAAATTTTCACGGGGCTTTTCTAAACTAGAAATTTTACTTCATGCTTAGTCTGGGAGTGGAAAACACTCATTTAAAGCTACAAATTGAACTTAAAAAAAAACAAGGAATATCTAAAGATTTACAGAAAATAGGTTGAATTTGGAATACGTATATTCAAAAGAAAACTCCCTGCATGTATAAATAAAAATAAAATATTTCCAGAAGAAAGTTATTGCTACTGCAAAAATGTTCAGCAAAAATATTAAATGGAAAAGTATTTCGTATATAGTAAATCGGGAAATCTTTTGACTTATATTTGATAAGGTTAAAGATATTTGGGTTTATATACACGATTCCATTTGTATCTGGATCTCACCTAGCTATGGAAAAGTGACAGTTTAAGTAATGTAAATGGGGCTGGTTGTGTTTTAAATCAGGGTTTTTAAATGTCACTGTCAGATGTTCGATTTTTAGGTTATAATTTCTGACTATTGTGATCTTACACTGTTGCCTGTTTTACAAATTTTCAGATATAAAAGGATAATAATATGTAGTTTTAAAATTAACAAAATTTACTACTTGGTTTTTGTACATACAAATACAGCAATAATATTGTATATAACAAATATAATGAATTCGGCTCTGCAAACTTATTTCGTCATCCATTTGTATTTCTCGCTTGGGTCTTCCCGTTAACACATTTTGATCAACTCCATCCATCCATCCACCTTAATTTTGGTCATTCTCTCTTCTGTTGGCCCTCAGTATTCTTTTGTAGAATTGCAAATTTATTCCCACCCTCTTTAATTAAATATATATGATAAATAAAATACTAGACATACCCCAAAAATATCTATTAAAATCGTAATAATATTGTGATGCTGTAGATTTGGATTACTTTGCCTAAAATGTTTGTAGGATTTCAGAATTTGTAACCTTTTTGATTCAGAGATAATCTTTGGCATGTTAATATTTAATATGTGCCTGAAATTATTTTTCACTTTGACATTGACACAGCATTGCAACACTAGATTAATTTGATTTAATAATAAAATGCTCGAAGAAGCGACCGCGTGGGGAAATAATTGTTGCAAGATTAACAATAAACCTCTTGAAAATTAAAAAGAGGTTTACTTATGATATCATAAATTATTGCAACACTGTTAAAATAAGGAATCAGGAGTGGCAACTAATAAAAAATGTAAATGTTGATACTGCAACATAACAACACGAAAGCATGGCTAGGCGAGATCCAGAAACAAATGGAATGGTGTATAGTGAATCTCATTTGATCAATAGTGAAATGCAACAGAAAAACAGTGTAATTGAATTTAAGACATCATTTTATGTTCTGGGATCGTACTTTGTGACTAGATGGAATTTCAGAATTGCTTGATCCAACAGCAACGGGAACATTGTCCATGGAAGTATGCTCCTAGCCCGGTGTAAAGAAAATCTCCACGTCCGTGGTTGTTTCATGCATAGTACTTGAAGATCATTCACGAAATCTAGGAAGAAATAAAGAGAAATAATGTAGAGACACTGGTTTTAAATGTGTTTGACTGCTGATTTAATTAAAAGAATACACAATGGCTTAAAAACTTAAAATATTACATAAACTTACGGTTTTAATTATTTATGTTAACGCCCATTCCCAAAGATTCAGAATTGCTTAATCCAACAACAACGGGGATATACTCCATGAAAAAATGCTCCTAGTTCAGTATAATGAAAATATCCACGACCATGGATATTTAGTATACTTGAAGATCATCCACATGTACTAGGAAGAAATGAAGAGAAATAATGTAGTAACACCTTGGTTTTAAATTTGTTTCACTGTAGACTTCTTTAAAATAATACACAATAGGTAAAATTTAAAAATATTATACATACTTACGGTTGTAATTATTTATATTTGTTAAGGCTCATCTCGAAACGATTTCGTCTTATCGGCATTTTTGTGCCTTCAGATCCGACGGATTTGACAGCTGATTGAAAACGAGTTCACGTTAGAAATTGCGGGAAATTTGAAATTCCGACATATGCGCCCTCCCATCGAGTGGGTCGGTCAACTATATATGTGAACTTACAGAATCATATGGAGGCGACTGGGTCTGTTGGTTTCACTGAAATATAGTAATACTGGAACGCGCACTGCCTATGATCGCTGGGTTAAGAAAGCGAGCCGAGAGAGACAGCGACCAAAGGGTCTTGTGTCATTGTCTCACGCTCCTCGCGCATGTCAGGCGGCGTACATCACGGCACAAAAGTACGACGGAGACACAAGACCCGTTACTCGCTATCTCTGTCGGCTCGCGCTGGCGTCGCCAGAGCGCGTTCCAGTATTACTATATTTCAGTGGTTGGTTTCCCCTTTGAGGAAAAAGTGTGGCCAACATATAATTTAATTCGCTGATTTACAAAGAGATGGCGCTAATGACAGCAAAGTTGCCAACATAGATTGGTTACAGTGACGCCAACACAAACATTAATTTATTATTAGATGGCGCCAATAATAACAACGCTGCCAACATGTATTTTAGTTTGCTGATTTAAGATTAGATGGCGCTAATAATAACAGCGCTGCCAACATATATTTTAATTTGATGATTTATTATTAGATGGCGCTAATAAAAACAGCGCTGCCAACATGTATTTTAATTCGATGATTTTTTTATTAGATGGCGCTAATAATAACAGCGCTGCCAACATGTATTTTAATTTGATGATTTAATAAGAGATAGCGGTCATAAAACAAGTTTGCCAACATATATTTTAATTCCTTAATATTCTAAGAGAAAACGCCTATAACATTGTTGCCAATGTGAATTATAATGAGATGGCAGCTCTCTTGAGGCTATTTTAATCATAAGTGATACCAACTGATAACAAATTCAAATTTTGTGGCGGCTAATTTAATTAAACTATTTAAAATAATTTATTTTTATTTTACCAAGATTTTTCAAAGTTTTTTTAGTCATGATCAATTATTATTAGGGATTGAAGTCGTTGATTTATCGTTTTAAAAAAAGTATAAATATTTATTATAAAACTTAATAATAAATTACATAAACATAACAAATATCAAAAACATAATAAATAATTTCATTTTGTACATCAAGTTTCCATCAAGAACAAAATCTACATAAAACTTGCTCCCAGTTTTAAAAAAATAAAGAAACTTACAATGTTCTTTTCATAGTTTCAGGACTACTAAGAAACAAATATTGGTGGTCCACATATTACAATAAAAGAAAAACATATTTTTTTACAAAATATCACATTGTTAAAATCCATTGAATTATCCTACCAAAATTTGTATTCATCTCCATGACCTTCTCTTCAGTTAAGTTTTGTGATGCTTCGCTGTGCCTACTTAACAAGTGTATGCTGTAAAACTCCCGCCAATTCCAATTTTCGGTGCTGTGGAGTTTATCCAGCAAATTTTGTACTCCGAGTGATGAGTTTTCGTAATGAGCGATGTGCGGGTATGTTTGAAGAATTTCCGTTGGGACAACACCAGCATTGTAATACCAATCCCTCGGGTGATATCTTTTATAGCCGTTTAACCACATTTCCAGAAATTGTGCAGATTTTACTGACAGTAAAACCTAAATACCATAAAGTTACAGTCAAATACATATATTGAAAGGAAATAATTAAATTCTACTATTTTGTTTTAAAGAAGTTATTAATGTTTGAATTTAATGAGTGTTAGTGGTTGGATAGTTAAGCGTATACCAAAAACAAAATTGATCAAGTTTTATTAACTATTGATCAAAAATTTAAAAATCAATTAATACTACCTGTGTTCCCATATAAGCATCATCCGGCCACCCGACAACCATCTCGTACCGCCTCAAAGGATCCAAATTTTTCACCACAAGCACATCCGTGTCCAAATAAATCCCTCCATACTTTTGCAGCACATGAATCCGAGCAACATCACTACTGTGATAAACAGAGCTTAAAACTTGCCCCCAAACATGCGTCGGCTGTTGCAAATACCTTGTACTAACGCTAGTGTTACCCTTAAGCTCCCTCAGCTTATCCCAATAATAACCCGATAAACCCTCATCATTCGTATGAATGTACAAGAAATTTGGTTTTTGGATTTTCAACACTGACAAAATGCTTAAATAGGTGATGAAATTGATACTGTTTTTATTAAAGATTATGTAGTGCACCGTGTTGGGGACTAAGAAGGTTTTTGAAGGGTGTTTATTGGAGAAATCAGGTGTGTTTGTGTTTATCCATAGTAAAAAGGTGGCGAAGATGATAAAGATAGCAAGTAATGGTTTCTTGATGTGTTTCACGTAATTCATTGCATTATCACAGAGTATTTTAAGAGTTTAAAGCACGGGTGTGTATGTAAAATTTGTAAATATTTACGTTATGCATGTTTTGGAATGTGTGTCAAGAAGTGGGAGTGAATAAAGTCAATGAAGGTTGAATTGTAAAAGAGAAAAGAGTGTTTCTTTGGGCGTGTTTTCTTGGAATTTTACGGTAATTGTCTATTGCTTAATTGACTTATTTAATGTGCATTTTGGTTTAGGGTAATTGTACGTTTTTGTATTTTTTCACTCTTCCGATTTTTTCTAACTTTATATTAACATAACCAACATTTTGTAATTATGACGTTTCGTTCATCACTACCAACTGTGGGAATCCCACATTTTTTTAAATTTATCATAAACTTTTATAAGCTCCAAATCTATGCTCCAAATATTTACTTCATACTTTCAATGGGACTGCGAACACCTGTTATAAGATTTATATTTTTAAATTGCTACGCTCATGCACACAGAATTGTCATTACACACAAACTTCTTAATTTTATAAATTTCTGATTGGAAATAAATACAGGGAATTGTTCTTTTAAGTATATACAACTAATGTACATCCTCTTAAGGACGTATACACAAAATATTTTGACACCAATTGCAGCAAAAATAAAATCGGAAAAAAATATTGGATTTTTCATAATTTTTCATGCATTTTTTACTTTTTGAGAACTTCTGGTTACCCGTGTTTATGATATTTTTCGTGGATGCGTAAGTTGTTGTATTTTTTATTTACTTTTACTACTGCGAGGCGCATAAATCACTTCGCACGCACTAAACACGCACGCTGTCTCGAATGACTAGATGAAACTAGGTCACTCATTTGTGGTATTGTTTATTTACTGTTACTACTGCGAGACGTATAAATCACTTAGCACGCACTACACACACACACACACACACTGTCTAGAATTACTAGATGAAACTGGGTTACGTATAAATAAAAAAATAAGTGTTCAAATTGACGTCCGCCGCACTCAATGCACATTTGGGCTCTACGTATCCAATTTGCACGAACAGTAGCAAACATTTCACGAGGTTTTTCACGAATGGTATTAGCCGCGGCGTTTACTCGTTGTATCAGCATTTCAGCATTGTCAATTTCCGTAGTGTAGGCTTCACTTTTAAAGTATCCCCAAAGAAAAAAATCTAAGGGGTTTAAATCCGGACTTCTTGGAGGCCATGGTAAAGGGCCTCCACGACCAACCCAACGTCCTGGAAACTCATCATCCAAATATCTTCTAACGTGCCTTTCATAGTGAGCTGGCGCACCATCTTGCAAATACCACATTCTTCTAAGAACCGCTAAGGGTACATTTTCTAGAAGATCTAAAAGGTCATCTTGCAAAAATCGTAAATATCGTTCTCCATTCAAATTAAATGGGAACATAAATGGCCCAATTAATAGATCATTTAAAAAAAATACCTGCCCAGATATTAGGGGAGAAGCGATGCTGGAAATGAGTTCTACGCGTAACACGAGGATTTTCTATTGCATAAACATGCACATTATGGAAATTAAAACTTCCATTACGCGTAAAGCACGATTCGTCGGTCACTAAAATGTCTTTGGTAAAGTTAGGATTTTGAACATTTTGTGCCAAAATCCATTGACAAAATGCAATTCTTTTGGGAAAATCATGGGGTTGAAGATGTTGTACACGCTGGTAGTGATACGGATAAAAATTATTGTCTCGTATAACACTGCTGATAAATGTGTGCGATACATTTAGCTGAGCGGCGATAATACGGGTACTTAAACCAGGATCCGCTTCCAACAGATTCAAAATTTCATCTTCCGCTCGCAAATATTGCATTGGACGGTCACCACCTCCGCGGCTCCGGCGACGGGCTGCAAACTTCCAGTGTCGCGTGCTCTTTGTAATAAATTTCTAAATCGGTTTGGCGGTGGTAAGTGTCGTTCAGGAAATCGCTCTTGATAAATTCTTACAGCTTCTGCGGAATTACACCGAGTTTCACCGTAAATAAGAAACATGTCTGCCAATTCAATGTTTGAATAAACGTATCGCGCCATGTTACAAAATGTAGATGTTTCATGGAATAAGTTTCACCATAGACTAAACAGCAAACTATTTTTATGTTTAAAAATCATCAACCCTCGCCGCTCTTATCTAAACATTTCAATAAGAGTGGAGATAAAGTGAAGTGTGAACCTAATAAGGAAAAATATTGAATTTCATTAACACGTTTAGAAAATATTCGGAATTTAGTCAGCAATGTGTACTTATGAAAACGATAACATAGACATAATTCTTCACAATCTGACCCACTTTTCTCTGGATGGTGTAATTCGATATCCAAATCGTTTAAAAACTACCAGTCTATGTGGAATCTCTCTAAAAATACGCAATGTGCGCGTATACCAGAAAGCACAAACATGTGGCCTATTATTATTAATTATTTTTAATAATTATTTGTGAGCTATCTACTAAAGGTAATGCAGGTATTGTTTATTTAAACGCTGCCCCTTATGTGATAGAGAGCCTGTACAGTAGTTCGTTTACACGCTGTATAGTAAAATGTCCAAGATTAGGAAATAATCTGTAAGTAAATTCTAATTTTTAAAAAAACGATTGTTGGATTTTAATTCAATGTCATGATAATATTTCACTCATCGTGATAAATATCAATGGATCGAATCAAATTAAACATCAATATTAATTTGTAGAAAATAATTTATTAATCAAAATTCAATTGAAATATAAACACGCTTATTTTCTTCGTAGACGATTTCATTCATCTTTGAAAACATAGTAACTTTTAGTTTAACCGTATAAAAAAAAAAACAGTATATACAAAAGTCTATATACAAATAGTAATTACGAGTACTTAAATACAAAATTATTGACAGTACAGAGGGGGCACACCTTGCAAGTCTAACTACATACGTGCAGCATTCAATCACATTTTTAAAAATGTCCTTTTTCATTAATCAGATTTTAAAACAGATTAGATCAATTATAATTTTTCATTAGAATTCAAACATAAGTCATTTATTAATAAGATCTATGACAGACTATTTTTTATTAGTCTCTTTTAATTTAGTACTTAAAATTTTGGAAAAAAAAAAATAAATAAAAATTGTGTCTTAAAAAACTTAAAATGCTCCAATTTATCAAAAATAGTTGCTAAAATCCTAATTGTTTGAATTTTATTTAAATTAGTTTCAACTATTGGGGTTTAAGGTAATAAAATATTTCATCAAGTTTGTTCACCAAATAAAATTTATAATTCATTAGGATGTTTAACATGCTAATTGATTTCAAATCTGATTAATCACTTATAAGGAGATTCGCTCGTAATTTTTTTATTCTTGTTATTGCACACCGCTCTTATTCACTGGTATCACAAATGCTTTTTATTAAATATAATGTTTTTATTAAGATTAATTCGGATGAATGAAATGGCAATTGTCTCTGTTTCTGCAATACCCGTGTATTTTGACGTTAAGACAGAGCCGTCCACCCCGATTTCCTCCAACACCGCGAGGAGGGCCATTATTCCAGTTGGGCCCTGGTCCGCCCATTCGCACCCATCCACTGTTGTTACCGCCGCGCCTAAATCCACCCCTGCCACGATTTTTGTTATTGAAGTTGTTATTAGGTGGAAACATGGGAGGCATGTTGTTGTTAGGAGGTTGAAATGGCGGGGGGAATCCGTTTTCTTGGGGCATGAAGTTATCGAACATGGGGGGGCCTTGGTTCATCATGTCAGGAGGCGGCATGTTTGGAGGAGGCATTCCATTCCAATCGGGCTGTCCGGGAACAGGGAAGCGATTCGGAGGAATGAAAGTTGGTGGAAACGGAGGAATAGCCCCAGGTGGGGGGAATGGTCCGGGCGGACCTTGCATCGCCATAAAAGGTGGCCCTGCTGGAATATTCTGGAACATCGGCGGGATATTAGGAACATGAGGAGGAGATCCTTTCGACTCGGGCCATGGTTGAACAGGTGTATCCGGATCCGGGTTATCAGGGTCCTCCAATGGGATATTCACAGTGTTAGGCATTGGGTGATTCTCGGGATCCGGCTCAGAAGCCGTATCAGGGATTTTGTTGTTGAAGAAAAGCGACTGCAAAACACGTTTCTCCCTAGCAAACTGAATTTGCTTTTCCGAACTTTTACACCCTGGCTCAACTTGAGGCGTCGATTTAGGATCAACATCCACCTCAATCAACCCCTTCCAAGCTATCTGCGTATCCATCACATCTTCATTAGGCAACTTCCTCGCCTTCAAAGCCTCTCTCTCACTACTCATCTCCATCTTAGCCATGTCCATAAAGTTCTTCACAACATTCACCCTCTCGGTCTCATCCAACTCGAAATACTGGATTTCCACCAAATCTGCGTCCGGCTTCCACCTAATCGACCTTTTAGGCCCTTTCCTCTTCCCGTGACACAAAACCCCCTTCACTCCATTCGCATCCACTCTCGTAACAGAAACGTTATTCACTTGTTCCTCATCGGGTTCAGTCGGCGTGTCCGGAATCTCGGATTTTTCCGCCGCTTGGTCATCTTTTTCCGCCTTTTCATCCTCGTTTTCCGTGTTGAGGGTGTCTTGGTAGAAATTCGCAGGGGTGATGTTTTTCAGGTTGGTAGGTGATGTAGCAGAGTTGTGTGTGGGTGATGTCGGGGGTGATTGTTCCTTCGAGGAACTCGGTCTTCGTTTGCGCTTCTTGGGTTCTTTCTTCATTGTTGCCGAAGCTGTTAGAGCGTCCATGAAAATGTCACTTTCTTGTAACACAGCAGCTGTAACAAAAGTAAAATTGATAAACCTGAAATTATATGCGTAAAATAATAACAAAGAAAAGCATTCCTACTGAGCAAATGCATTTATGTTTCATTAACATTAAAACAACGTTTAACTGAGCAAATACATTTAAGTAATGTTTCATCAACATTAAAACAAAATTTAATGTTGATAAAACGGTAATTGTCTTTTGCTCAGTAGGGTGAGGGCCTAATATAATTGAAAACATGGTTGCTGCTTCATAATATTTCTAATCATAAAAATAGTTATACATATTAAAATAACTATGAAATTGTATAATGAATGGTAACAGATATTTTGTACGGATAATAAATTAACAATCTATTATCTATTTATGTAAATTTTCTTATAGCTATTTATTGAACCAGTTGACAATTGAGATTAAAATCATATTTACAAGATGCGGAAAAATCGAGACTGTCACAACTTAAATAAAGTTTGTAAAATGATATTTTACGAGTCATAATTAAAATTATGTATTTTTTTTTCGAGTCAGAAGTGTAGTCATGATTAATTTGATTGTACGTAATCAATATTATTTAAAGAATCATTAAATATTCCATCAGATAACTAGACTGTTCAACAATTAACATTTATTAATAAAAACTAGTGAAGGAATAAATAACATTGTTATTAAAGTCATAGAAACATAAGGAAAAATTGAATTCGCCAATAGTTTGCAGAATATACATAAGTCATAGAACTTTAGAAAAGTCAGCTCTTATTTATGTAATTTAAAAAATAGATTATTACTTATTTGCTTTAAATTAACTTCAAGGTATTTTTTACGTAAATAACACCAGAAGTTAGATTACTTAGTAACTACACATATCTTAATTAAATAAATGTTTAATAAATGCTTCGAACTGAACAAAAGTGTTGTAATGTTGATCAAATTGAGTGGTTTTTATTTATTTATTTTTTCCTATTTATTTTAGCACTATTTTCTTTTATTAAATTGGATAGATTTGGTTCGTCTATCAATATAGTTTTATGATTAGAAATACTCATTATGCAGAAAATTTTAAAATAAAACAATACAGCAATTGTAGATTCTGGATCACTGAAAGCCCTAGAAAAAAATACACAAACATAATTTGAAATAACTTTTTATTGAATCACCCATACATAATACAGAATGAGTAATTCATACGGTTAACTAAAGGAAACTTTATAATATACACTTTCTTATAATATCATGAGGATACTTTTAATTATATTAAAAAAAATCAGTTGATTGAAGTGCCAGTTGCACCAAAAATTTTAAACTGCTGTTCAACATGATATAAAGTGTCAGATTGACCTACAATACAGAAATTCTGTTCACATTTTGTTGAAGCCTTAAAACTATTCAAAATAAAGTACATTCCCACTGAGCTGATCAATTTTAGTAATGTTTCAACAACATTAAAACAACGTTTAATGTTGCTACAATGATTATATAACGTTATTTGTTTGTTTTTTGCTTAGCGGGTTATCATTGAAAGAAAAAATATTAATATGGATATTTTTTGATAAACGAAATTTGGTTTATTTGTTAATTATTATTAGTGCATTTGGACAAAAATTGTATTTTATTTATTATTTCGTACATAAAGTACGAGTTAACCCATTAATGCAATGACGCAGCATTATTAATTTTTTGTTATAAAATTACTAAATAAGTTAGATGCATTGTATTATTTGACCTAACTTGAGAATGTGGTGAATATGTAAGTATTTTGTTATTTAAATATTTACCCACTGAGCAAATCCATTTAAGTAATGTTTCATCAACATAAAAACAACGTTTAATGTTGCTAGAATGTTGATATAAAGTTATTTGTTTGTTTAGTGCGCAGTGGGTAAATTATTACTAAATAATCTTTTCAGTCTATTTGTAACTTTAAAATATTTCAGTGTTTTATATGCGTGGCGCATGAAGTAATATTTCGAGTTTAGAAAAACCTGAACATTTGGTTTGGTCGCTCTGCTTCGCGAAGCGACCAAACCAAATTTTAAGGCTTTTCTAAACTCGAAATTTTACTTCATGCTTAGTCTGGGAATGGAAACACTCGTTCGAAACTTTAAATTCAACGCTTTTATAACGTCGATGAGCGCCTAAAAATTTCCAGCATACTTTTATTTAAAAAAAAAAAATTTACTACGAAAATAATATAGCAGTCATAGAAATTATAAAAATGTATGCAGAATTTTACCTAACATCAACTTTTAGAGTTAACTCTATATTGCTCGGTCGTTAATGGGTTAAAAATGAATTTACTGGAACTATGTAAAGCATATGCGTCATTATGGATTGTAGATCACATTACTGTGAATGAAAATTTGTAAATGCTCTACGTAAACAATGTTTTAAATGTCGCGCGGATATTTGCATTCGATAAAAACTAACGCGCGGCGCGCACCAGTTTTAAAAACCGGCCGCGACGCCATTGTAGTGGCGTGACGCGTTTGTTTTCGCAGCGGGGCCAAACGACACGTAACGAAGGGGGACGATACACGCCGAACTAAAAACATCTGGCCGTGTGTTCACGCAACCGTAAATGGACAACACAGACCACACTTTCTCGCCATTTGTAGTACCCTTTTTCGCGCGCTCAATCCAAATTTAAAATCGCCGCACGTCGTCACACATGATATTAATTTTAGTAAATCCACAAAGTAATGGTTGTGTTTATTTTTATAACTTTAAAGTTGATTAAAGTATAAGAGAATTTATGGGACAGGAATTATCCTTATCTTATGTTTCATTTATAATTACATACGTAAATCTACGAAGTAACTCACTGGGCAAAAAACGTTTTATCAACATTGTAATATCATTAAACGTTGTTTTAATGTTGATGAAACGTCACTTAAATGTGTTTGCTCAGTGGGAATGTTTATTTCTATTACTTTAAAGCTGATTAAAGTATAAACAAATTTATAGGACAGGGATTATCCTAATCTTGTGTTTAATTTATAATTACATATGAATTAATAAAAAGTCTACGATTTTACCGATTTAACTTCATTAATTTGGTAATTTTGGCACAAGAATATCTTTTGTGATGGGAGAATATTTCTTCGGCATTTTTCTTTGATTATTTATATCTTGTGTGTGGAAATATATATTACGAGTAATTCCATTAATGTTAGTATCATAACTGTTTAAATAAAACATCGAAAATATGTAAATTGTATACATTAAATAGTAAATAGTATAATTTACTTTAATATTCAATTGCATACATAAAAACATCAAACAAGAATAATTCAAATTCAAAACTATTTGAATTCGAGAAAATAAGCTTACGCTTCTTATAGTTTGCACACTTTAAACATGATATATAAAATATCATTTTAAATAAGGAGATGATCAACTTTAATAAACTCCGATGTAAATGAACGTGCTATATTTTTATTATTTTTTATCGACTGAACTGAAATTAACTATTCTTTGATACATTTAACACGATTACATGTTGGTAATAACAATCAACTATATTTTAATTCATTTAACATGATTACATGTTTGTAATACTAATTATCCAACTCTAGTTATTCACGCCCCACTGAACAAAAAACAAACAAATAACGTTAGGTCAGCTACAATGTTGGCAACATTAAAGTTGTTTTAATGTTGATGAAACATTACTCAAATGGATTGTCTGTGGGGCAATTATATCATTGATTTTCGTGTCCTCCATTTTTTCTACCTTATCTAAATTTCAAATTATTGTATAACAAGTACGTTTATTTTGTATGGAGCGAAATCATTAATTCTACGATTGAATAAATAATTGATTGTTGATAAACTTGAATTATATTATTATTATTTATAAACACGTTTTATAAATTACTGATTATACTTGTACGTCACAAAGAATCGATCGTTAATAGGTATATGAGCTAAATACATCGTAAACATAGTTTAGGTAAGACTGCTTGTTTGAAACGTATGCTCTAGATTGGATTTTACAGGAGAATTACTCCTTAATTACGGATTAAAAACCCATTATGTAAAAGCAGGTACCTAAATATATCCATTATTTTGAGGTAAAAATAAATTCAAAACGGTGGGGTTTTTAACACTGCATATTTTTTACTGCAGATACTGTGAGTAACGCGCGAATTTAAAACAAATCGCTCTTAGCCAATTAGTTTTATTATGTTTTTTGTATATTAATAAATTTAATGTGTTTTATAATATTACATTTTTTAATAGCTGAGGCTGTTACTTGATGAAATTCCATCCCACAGAGCAAATCCATTTAAGTAATGTTTCAACAACATTAAAACATTGTTTAATGTTGCTACATGTTGATATAACGTTATTTGTTTGTTTTTTGCTTAGTGGGATATCAATACTTTTAGTAAGTAACACATTTGGCTAAGATTTTACTGTTTATTAGTTGACACTGCAACAATTGTTTCGCCACACAGTAGCAGATGAATGATGATCATTCACCTGCCTGATGAAGCCACTATGTGACGAAACAATTGTTGCAGTGTCAACTAATAAACAGTGAAATCTTAACCAAGTGTGTTATTTACTAAAAGTGATATTAGATGGTGGCGACTAATCTAAAATATGAAATTTCTCTGACTTTTCCGAATCCAGATATTTTCCCTGATCTCTTAAAATAACAAATAATGCACCCGAATTTATTTTTGTTCTAAATTTGAACTAAAAACTAACAAAACTCTATTCATTTAATAAATAAAACTGCAAAACTAGTTTCTGATTGATCGCCTAACGAGGGTTTCCACTCCCAGATTAAGCATGAAGTAAAATTTCGAGTTTAGAAAAGCCTGAAAATTTGGATTTGCTGGGGCGCGCGAGCGAAGCGAGTCGCGCCCCAGCAAATCCAAATTTTCAGGCTTTTCTAAACTCGAAATTTTACTTCATGCGCCACGCGTATAAATCACCAACTTCAAGTGAAATTTTCAGCCAATTGGTTAAAGAGAAATAAATTTAGTATGTCAATTACGGGGAAAGCGCAATGGTGGACACTATTTTATTTTGTTTAATATTATTTAATGTGTCAAATTCGTGCTCCGCACAGAACTTAAAATTTGTAAGTTCCTTAATTGTATTATTTGCATATTTGTTATTTTTATTATTTATTTCAAAATTCCCCGACTTTTCACTAAAAAGGCCGAATTTTCCCGACTTCTCCCTAATTTTTTTCTGTTGGTCGCCACCCTGTATTAATTCGCTCAACTTTAATAGGACCATCAGCCAAATTTTTCTAGACATACTAATTTTTATAAATTAGGAGCATTATTTGTTTTAAAATAGTTTCATATTTGCTCAAACATTTCTTTCTGATATCTTTTTGTCATCAATAAATACATTAACTTTTTATGTGTATTTATTTATACAATTCATTTGCTATTATTAATAATGAATTTTTTTTTTTCGTAAATTTATCGATATTTTTAAATTATTGTAAATTGTGCGCACGTTGCGAAAACGCGACCTCACGTCAGTATCCGAAATTTCGCGGACAGTTTTTCTTTTGGTTGTGCGATTGAATTAATTAAAAATGTTCCTACTCGCCGTTTCTCGCCGGCTGAATAATGCTCCACAATCATTTCTCCTTATCAAATTATAATGACGGAGCATTCAGGCCACGAAAAAAACAGCGATCAAGAGCAAGGCCGTAGCCAGGGGAGTGATATGGGGGCTCAAACCCCCCCTTAAACTTTCAAAATGTTGAATTTTTGTATGTAAAAGCGACCCTGTAAGAGCAAAGACAATATTTTTACCATTAATCTCCCCCCGAAATGTTTATAACCCCCTTCAAATTTTGTTTCTGGCTACGGCTTTGATCAAGAGCCGATTAGCGAACTTTGGAAATGTGCGGCACATTTTCGTAACGTGCGGCACATTTTGATACGTGCGGCACATTTTCGTAACGTGTTGCACATTTTCGTAACATGCGGCATATTTTCGTAACGTGCGGCCCATTTTTGTAATGTGCGACACATTTTCGCAACGTGCACGAAATTTTGCTATACTACTTGGAATACTTTCATCACCCTGTACACGGTTTTTTTATGAAAATTCTTTCTCAAAAAAAACGGCAGACTTTTAATTAAACGTGTGGCGTTATATACTTATTAAAATAGTGGTTTCATTATGCGCAATTTTTAGTGTAATAAATCGATTTTTTCAACGCTCTGCTCTACATAGGGCAAAAACAAGCTGAAGCTGAAGAAAATATATCGATTTTGGATGTCTTTTGTAAACCAGGATATTTCACTAAACTCTTATTTCATAGCACGTATTTTTTTATGTATTATGAGTAGATATGTAACATGTTTATTTAAATTGGCTGTATAAACGGCGGATTTTATAAAATTCTTGCAATTAAATCGAGCTTTAGTATTATGCTTAACGGCCAATTTTACGGCTCTTGCATACAAGATCTTTAGTTAATTATTTATTTCGTATGCAAAAACTGACGTAATGCTTGAATTTGAATTCAAACAGATTATAACCCCACTGAACAAACACATTTAAGTAATGTTTCATCAACATTAAAACAACGTTTAATGTTACAATGTTGATAAAACGTAATTTGTTTGTTTTTTGCTCAGTGGGAACCCTTAAAAGTCGGGAATTGGTTAAATAGAAAATAAAATGTCCAGGATATTTGGACGAAGGGTCATTTAAGGGTCATATTTTGAATACGGGTCATATGTTGAATATGGCTAATCTCGATGCATACGCGGTCGCTGCGCTCGCGCCGGCAAATCCAAATTTACAGGCTTTTTCAAACTAGAAATTTTGCTTCATGCTCAATCAAGGAGAAATTGAACGAATATGGGTAATATGTTGAATATGGATAATATGGCTAATCCCGATGCATACACAGTCGCTGCGCTGGCGCCGGCCAATCCAAATTTACAGGCTTTTCAAAAACTAGAAATTTGACTGCATGCTCATCAAGGATTGAACGCTTTTAAAAAAAACAACGAACGCCTGAAATTTGTACAGTATATGCATTGGGATGTGAATACTTGAAAGAAAAACTCCCTGTATGAAAATAATCCAACTAGATTATTTTTAACAATTTCAATTTCTTATGATATACAGGGCGATGCATTAGCCTTTTTACAAACTTTGGCAATAGAGAGTAGATTTTATTTCTTGAAGAAATTCATGTAAACGCAGGTCCTATGTTTGTTCGTTCGAAAGTTATAGCACATTTAAAATATCTTTAGTTTGGTACTTATTAAATTGTTTAAAATGTTTAAGTAGAAAAAACGTAGTAGTCTTGATTTAGCAAAACAAAACTTAGTAACCACCATTTTAAATAATCACCTGCCAAAAATAGTTAGGTTATGGCTGGTCAGTATAAATTTATTACGCATGCAAGAGAGTTTAATTCATCATTGCCAATTATGTATTCAGGAATACAGGCCAATTTTTGAACATTTAATGTAGGTAAATTTTGCTCTCTATTTGTTACAATAAATGTTTGTGATTTTTGTTTGTTACAATAAATGTTTGTGATTTTTGTTTGTTACAATAAATGTTTGTAATTTTTGTTTGTCACAATCAATGTTTGTGATTTTTGTTTGTTACAATAAATGTTTTTGATTTCTTTAAATTATAATTACCAATTAGTGTTCACAGAAACAATATTTTAAAAGCGCTATAACTTCTGAACAAAAAAAGATAAAACCTGCATTTATATGACCATTCCATGAAATTAAATCTACATTTTATTGCCAAAGTTTGTAAAGAGGTTAATGAATCACCCTGTATTATGAATCACTAGTTTATTTTAAACCAAAGAATCTATTTCAATATCAAACAATTTATGCACTAATTTAAACCAACATTTGATTAAATGTAAAAATCACGCAAGATGTTTATAAATCATAAAAAGTATACATTTTACATGTGCAGTAAATAGCCATAGACATAGCTTTTATTAATTTACGATAATCAGACCAGAAATCAATACTTTTTGTTAGATTTCATACTTTGAGGTTAGGTTCAAGACTAACATATTTCATAGGTTTAAAGGTAAATGTCATTAAGTACATAGAATATTTATAGCACTTAATGGCTGCCCACATACGTAGAGACTTTGTGGGGTATTTTTGACTGTGACGGATCTAATTCATGCATTAGTGGATACATTTACATCAAATTTGTGTAATATTTTAATAGTTTTTGATCCACAACAGATAAGTCTTTATGTGCGTGGTCACCAATATCTATTGTTAGACAAACATGAATGTCTACGCTTTTTCCTATTTGTGCACTAGTTTTAAACAATTTTATTGACAATAAATTGTTGGTTTTTTAAATTGGTTTTCATTACATTGCTTTTTGTCTTTTTTTATTCATAATATAAACTTAACATTGTTAAATGATATTTGTAATTTCAGGTTGAATTTCAGGATGCTCCGGATGATTTCTTTGTTGCCCAATTCTGCTATTTTTAACTCGGACTAGTTTTATGTTAATAGATCTAACAATAAAGGATCTATTCAACTAATAATATTAAATGTTGTATCAAACCTTAAACGCAATCAAATTATATCCAGAAATTTGATCAGATCACACAACATATAGATAGAAAAGATATATACAGGTTATATATCTTATAAAATTCAACCACCATATTTTTCTCTCCAATCAGATTAGAGACAACACAAACAGACTTGTACGGAAAAAAACGTTCGACCCCATTCGGCATGCACACTCTGGGGGCACCTCTTCTTTGTTCTCAGCGGTTCTTTTTGTTTGATAAAAGGATAATGGCGACGAATGTCTCGTAAACAATATATGTATACATATATATAAATCGATCATCGAATCTTTATTATTTATTTCCTCGTTACACAAGTCTGCATACATTTCAAAACTTACCACCAACAGATTAAGAAAAAACAACCGACAACTTGCTTTAACCTAACACCTATAAAAAAAATGTAAATATCTACTGAGAGATAAATAAAATAAAAACTTAATTTTAAAAATATTAAGTAGAATATTATAAGAAAGTGTATTATTGATGTATACATCACATTGTCGTTTGGTGTTGTTCCAGTCGATTCCTGTCCGCACTGTTTCTGCACTGTTGTCAGCCCGAATCCACTTTAGTTAACCGTATTTATTAAATATGCAAGAAACTAATTAATAAATAGTTATAAACACATTAACGAGTTTGAATCCTTGTTGCACGGGGAGGAAAGCCGTGTCGCACCTGGAAAATAAAATTCCGTGTGAGTTAGAGTGTGTTAAAGACTTACGTTTAGGTTTTGGCGGGATCAGTTTAATAGATCCAGGCCGTTCAGGTACATCCAGCAGGCGCGACTTTTTCTCCGGCGGTGGGATTAGGTCACGAACTGGTGATGGTCGCTTCACAGGGAGAACAGCGGGTAAAACTGGCGGGGGTTTCTTCACTGCGGTCCTCGGGGGTGGAGGCTTCGCCTCCTCCAGCAATCCAGTTGAGCGCATTTTGGAGTTGAAAATCTTAACGGTTTTCGGCTTCTCTTCCGTGTTTTTCCGGACTTCAACGGAAAATGATGGTTTCTTAACATCATCTTTTTTAACCTCGTCGTTTTTCCTTGGGATCCTCCCAGTTTTTTGTAAGGTCTGTGGCTGAATCTTGTTCAACGTATCCTTATCTCTCTCAGCCTGCTTATCTTTAGTTTTATCTTTATTACTTGAACTTGAGCTTTTGCTGCTACTGCTGCTGCTACTTCTCTGTTTCGAGCTGCTGCTACTTCGAGATTTATCCCTTTTATCCTTATCCTTTTCTCTACTTTTACTACTACTATGTTTACTATCCTTGCTACGTTCGCGCCCCCGTTCCTTGTCACGATCCTTATCTCTACGCGAACTAGAATTTCTATGTCTGCTACTCCGATCACTACTTTTGTTTTCGTCCTTTTTGTCTTTACTTTCCGATTCGCTCACTTTATCAACCGATGCGTCACTAACGTCGTTCACTTCATTAAGAACCTCGCTTTCCGTGGACACTTTACTAATCACTTGCTTGCCATCTTTAATCGCGACTTTGAACTTTAACGAACTGTCCGTGTTATCAACATTGCTTGTCTCTGTGATTTCCGCTGGTCGATCAACTTCCATTGGTTGAGCGGATGGCTGCACCACCACTGGTTGTTGGATTTGAACAGTTTGAACCGCACTAACTGTATTTAAATTGTTTTCTTTAGCAGTCACATCTTTTACTATTTTCAACCATTCATCAACTAATGTTGTCGCCAGTTGTTGAATAACTAAATAAAAAAAAATATTGATAGTGATGTTCTAACAAAACCACTTATTGAAAAAACATGATGTGAATAATGGTGAAACAATGTTAGTGCATCTTAACCTTATTTAATAATAGTTCAATTTAAAACTTACTGGGTAAATCTTCCCGTTTTGTCAAACCCTTGACCAACTTAGGAAGGTTGTTCATCTTGAGTCGCTCAACATCCACTGGCGAGATGATGAGAAGCTCAAGCACCTCGGTGACGAGCGCCCAGTTCTTGTTTGCGTGAGCATCTTGGAGCCACGCGTGCACCAAGTTCCATCCTCCCTCACCCATGAAAGCGTTTAGCAGATCCTTTCGTGTGTTTTTTAGTATGAGCACATAAATGCACTTACTGACCAGCTTTTTGGAGAACTTTGTCATCAAACTGTAAGGGGAGGAAAAAACAAATGTTTGCTGTCAGATTAGAGGAATTTGTTTTCACTGAACACAGTAATGCTGATAATTGTGAAATGATCATAGATAATATATTAAAGTTCAAAGTACAAATGATAAAATTGTGATATACTATCATTTTAAAATGAATGTGGATATAAAAGTTCAAAGTGCATTTTTCAGTTGAATCAATATTTAATATAATCCCAAGGTAACTTAGATAATCCAGAGATTTATCTTTGAGATTACCAATGTTACGCAACTAAGCACATGCAATTTTACTTCTAGTGGTCTTTAACTATACACCAATTGCACTGTTTCACTTAAATTAAATTACATTTAATTGGCAAATTCAATTTTACATAATGCAAATTACATTTATTTATGGAATAAGTTAATAGTTATCATAAACATAATGCAATGACCATTGATTATGTTGGCCTGTATTTAGTACAACCAAATTCTGTTTAATGAATAACCATTGCTCCTCTATTTATTTCATATTAGTGAAACCTGGTGTAAGTACATGAAAGTGATATGTCGATCAATTATCAAGTATTAAACTAACTTACATGCCTCTTTAATTGTAACAAAAAATTAGTAAAATGTTTTTGTACAACACTTATATTTGTATGGTAAGAATGCTTTAAATATTAGTATGACAAACTATATGTTCATAGCAACACATTTCAAAATTTAATGATGCTGACAACCAAATGAACTCCTATCTATATGGATTTTTTGGGTAGTGGGGAGACAGTAATTAACTACTGTGAGGTCATTGGGATAGCAATGTCATGAGTATCCAGTAGGGTTGGAATAAACAGAACTAAGCAAAACAGATTAAAAGATTAATAGTAAATTGACCAGGACTTCAAAGAGATTACATTTTGTGTTTCTTTAAAAAGATTTTGAACCACTCTATGTCTAAGAAATAATGGATGAATATTAAACAGCTGTGTTTACTAAAGTCATTACATTTAACATTTCTGAATTGTTTTCAAGGCAGACTATATTATAGCATTTCTAACAACTATTGATCTAAACAAGTTACATTTCTCATATTGCAAAAATGATATGACATTTGCAACCATAATCTGATATTAAATGGCTGTGGCCTAGCAATAAAGCTAGGACAAAAAGAAGATATATGAAACATTAAGGCCAATTCTATAAGCAAAATGTTAAATTTAACATACATGTTATTCTTCAACTTCACATTCTAAGTGGATTTGATAATTGTTATGTATACTATATGTTGAGGAATAACATAAATAAAATTTAACAATTCGCTTTCTGAATCTAGTAAGTTACTAATTTTTAAGTATAAAAGATCTTATAAACTTTCTTTATAAATAGTAATTTAATGTGAGTATAATGGGTGAATTTAAAAAGGGAGAAAATGAATTATTAAAATGACCGAAATGGGAAACCCCTAACACCTCAGTTAAACACACAAGGTGTTAGGGGTTTCCCAATACAGCAATTTTAATTATTCTCACATAATTTCTATTTTAAATTAACTATCAAGAATTGTAACACAACTGAGAAAGATTTCAACACTCTTTACCTTCTCTAAAAATTCTCTTAGGAAACATACAATTGTATCTTTTTAATTTTATATTTCATAGCAAATTAAGAAATTTTATCAGCAGTGTTTTGTTGTGGATCTTCTATTTTGAGAGAAGAATATTCCTTCAAATAAGACAATTTTGTACAGAATAATTACAATACTAATTTAGCAAGCACCAACACAAATGCAGAGGTTTCAATTTGTTAGGGGTTTATGATTTCTATTTATAGAAAAAGACGTTATTTCCAGGAAATATTACACCACTTAAACCTTTTGAAATTGCCAGAATTACAATCTACCTAAGTATATGAAAGCAAAAGAGGATTATGAATATTGAATAGAGACTGACCTGAACTGGTGCAGGTAGAAAAAAAATATTCTAAGAATGATGCAGAATAGCACATGTATTTTAAGTAGTTTGTTAAATCATAATTTTTAGGAGTAGTATACAATTTTTATATTACGTGATGTAATAAAACTAACAAAAAAATCTTTTCCCGTTTTTTAAACACGTACTTAACATATTTTCATAAGTTAAAAAATATAAATATTATTTGTCTACATTTAGTTATTTATTACGCAGTAGTAATAATTTTATTGTAAAAATATATCTGTTCTGGTTATAACCAACAATCTTCAGTTATGTGAGCAGTAATTTTTAAATAATGGGCGCATTCATCAGATAAAATTGTTAGGAGTTTAATGCAAACTTGGAAATTTTCTTATGGATGCAGTGTCAACAGCGAACACGTTTGTCATTTTTGCAAGTGTACAAAATAGAATTGGCAGAGTACCATTCACCAACGTAAAGCGTAAAAAGAATCCAAACATGTTAAGAGTATATTTTTGATGAATGCGCCTAATGATGGTGTGAAATTACAGCAACAAATGAATGAAATATTTTAATTAGAACTGATAGGGCCTACGAGAGTCGTTTTTATTCAACGCCTTAAATTCTGAAGCTGGTCAACAAGCTGAGTTGCCAAGGCCACTAAATTGGGAGAACACAATAAATTCAAATAATAGAACTATGGTTGTTACATTTTCAACACTATTTTCTCATCTGTAAGATACTTATGCCAACACTTTAAAAACAAACATTTTAATTATAAACTATACTAATAATTTCTGATACTTTGTAATTACACAAAGTATGGTGAGAAGCCGCAAAGCTACAGCCATTAATTACACTACAAGAAAAATAATCAGAAACTATTGATTAAATAAACATCCTATTTTACAAATTGTTAACACTTCATTCTCACTTTTTCACCTAATTCGACGTTTGGTTATGACTAATTGTTAAGAAACCATAATGTGTCATGGAAGATAAATTTAGATTTATACATTGGGTGCGGCATGTAACACAATGTATAGCTATTGAAATGAAAGCAAAATCTTCAATAACTAATAAGTTCAAGGACAGGATTTTCTTAGTTTCTTAGTCTCATATACTCACTTTCTAATTAAAGTTACACAACTAAAGATATCAATAAAAAGACAATTAAAATAATAACAAAGCTTGTAGTTAAAAACATCACTATAGTTGCTCTGCCGTAACAAATGTACATCATATTATATCTTAGTAATCAAATGATATTCTTACTTGTATAATCGCTGCACTTCATCCATCGAAAGAATTCCTCCTGCTGGTGTCAGAAGCACCTGGAGGCAGTTCAAAAGTTGCTGTGGATCGATTCGGGGCTGTAATAGGACAAATACAGTGTCGATTAAACATTCGGGACACCCAGCAAGTTGCTCGTGTAACAGAGACGCCTACTCATTAATGGGGCACATGTTGAATTTTTAGGTTATGTTGGCGAATCAGCGATAATGAAGATTGGTATCGGGTGATGAAATATTAATATCACATTAACATTCGTACACTACTGTGCGTTATCTTGAGGAAATAAACAAAAATGCGTTTTGGATTTACAATTGATTAATCACGACGCAAACATGGCGCCACTACAAAATGGCGGCGGCTGCTAATAATAATAATAATAATACCGTTAGCACAATTCACAAAATTATACATGTAATTGTTGTTGAAGCCCCTTTCAATTAAAAATAACGTAAAAATAAATAAAATAAACGT
This sequence comes from Philonthus cognatus, assembly GCA_932526585.2. Lineage (NCBI taxonomy): Eukaryota > Metazoa > Arthropoda > Insecta > Coleoptera > Staphylinidae > Philonthus > Philonthus cognatus. Next base: position 54,063,949 of record OW052241.1, on the reverse strand, counting down.
CGTTTTATATACTTTTATTTGAGTATTGAGACAAAAATGACCATAACGACCCTTACCATTTTTGCAAAAAATCCTAAACAGCTGCACCGAATATCCGTCAAATATCTTCGTCAATTAATTAAAGTTTGTTAACAACAAATTCAATCTCAATTTGCGTGAAAGTCTATTTTATGGGACACCATTGTCCATGCGTGCGACCAACGCCCTGGCGTCCATGACGTGGAAGACAACGTTACAGCGTAATTAGAATTAGACAAAAAAAAACCTTTCCGTATTACAACAAACTAATCAACTTCGGCGTTACGTTGTGTAGATAAATTATTTGATTCGAATTATATTATATTGCTTTTTGTTATAAATATTTTTCACACAGGAGAAGTGAAATACGTTCGACTTCTACCATGATGCAAGCGGAAATGACGCTCGCCCGGGGAAAGGATATGGATTTCGGGTCATCAGTTTAGCCAACTTATAAACTAAATGCGTAATTCCTTAGAATTCATATAAATTCAACTTATTTTAAATCTAAAGAGTGTTAAATAACAAATAAATAAAAGGTGATTATAGATTAATATATATTTTTACATATAATAAAGAAAATCGATAAAAAAATTATTTTCAAACCGGAAGTTACTAAAACAGAATGAATTAAGGCGCGGGATTTAAAAAAAACAAATGGCATTTGGAAACAAAATAGCTGCTTTATATTAAGGTAATAGTAGACAGTTTTAGGACCTCATTAATAATTCGCTGGGAAAACACTAGTTTAAGATTTAAATTGAACTCTTAAAAAACGGCGAACGTTGGAAAATTTACATCATATGCATATGCGTATACTTAAAAGAAAAATTCCCGATATGTGTCACTCGGCATACCTTAGTATACACTTTTATATAAATAAAACAATTTAAACACTTTACCTTAGTATAAGTTGCTAATCTATCTTAAAAATGTTGGCAGCAATGAATTTAGATATTTTTAAGTTTACAGCTTGCCTATCTAAGTTTAATTCCCTATCGGACATCTATGATTTCCCTAGTTGTTAAGTTGTCAACACTGTTGATTTTTGCAGTTTTTTGTTCTCTGCAGATGTCAAAACGGTTACATTTGAAAATTCAAATGCAGAACGTGTTTTCATGATAAATGTGCGAAAACTATGGCTCTCTCGGCTCCCGGTACACCACGGACGATTTACACGACTCCCAGGAGATTGGCCAGGCCGCTAGCGCCCCCGCAAACGCCGGAATGTTTCAACAAGGTAACCTTAGAGACACCGGTTTCCGCGAAACGTCGAAGTTCGCAGAATAAGTTTGACCAGGAGAGGAATTTAACTGTTGCTGTACGTGTGCGCCCCATGAATGCCAGGGAGTTGGCCTGCGTTGGAACTACGGATGTGGTGCGCGTGGAGGGGCAGGAAATGACGATAAGATCGAATCATTTTGGAGTGCAGAATAATTTGGATCACATCTTCCAATATGATCATATTTTTTGGTCGTGCGATGAAGAGGATAAGAAGTTTTCAAGCCAAGATGATGTTTTCGAAGTTATGGGCTTGCCTCTACTGGATAGTGCTTTTCGGGGGTATAACGCTTGTTTATTTGCTTACGGACAAACCGGTTCGGGGAAAAGTTACAGTATGATGGGGCCCAACGTTGGCGATTTTATAGACATTGAAGGAAATGCCGGTGTAACACCACGTTTTTGTAAAGAACTATTTAGCCGAATCGAAAATTTAGACGCGGGAAGCTCTGCTACTGTGGAAGTTAGTTATTTTGAAATTTACAACGAGAAAATACATGATTTACTGGCTGTTAACACAGCAAATCAACAAAGGGCTGCTTTGAAAGTGCGGGAGCACCCGGTTTGGGGACCTTATGTAGTTGATCTTAGCGTGCACACTGTTAAGACTTATAAGGAATTAAGGAGTTGGTTGCTTTTGGGGAATAAAAACAGAGCAACAGCAGCAACAGCTATGAATGAGAAATCGTCTCGGTCACACAGTATTTTTTCAATAGAGATTTGTTTGTCGGAAGATGCTCATGATGCCGATTCTTCAAGGAGGAGTAAAATTAGTTTAGTAGACTTGGCTGGAAGTGAGCGGCTTTCAAATGCTATGAATAATGAGGAGAGAATACGGCAGGGTGTTTCAATAAATAAATCTTTATTGACGTTAGGAAAAGTGATTTCGGCTTTAGCAGAACATAAAAGGGGAAATCAATTTGTACCTTACAGAGATTCAGTGTTGACCTGGCTATTAAGGGTAAGTTTAAAAGAAACTTGTAAAACTAAATTTATAATTTAATGTAATAGTTGCATTTTTTCAATAGCAAGTTTAAAGTCACTCAAATGAATCTGTAAATTGTCAATTTATTGTTTGTGAACAAAATTTGCCATTTAAAAATTGCGCAACAGCAAGTTGCACCATAAAAGTGTATTTGCTCCATACGAGATTGTCTAAAAAATGTTATTTTAGATTTCGCCATGAAAATGGTCAATGAGTTTATTTTCTTTATTTATCTGTTTTCACAAAAGGATGTTTACATAGAAAAACAAAAATAAGAAAATAAACTCATTGACCATTTTCGTAGCCAAATCTAAAATCATGTCTCTGAGTAGACAATAACATTTTGTGGCTCAATAATAACAACTAAAAAAAAAACTAGTTTATAAATTATTCAAAATTTATTTTTAATAATCGTGTCCTATTGACAGGAAAGTTTAGGTGGCAATTCACTAACGTCCATGTTGGCTACAATTACACCAGCCTCGAGCAACATCGAGGAGACTTTAGCTACACTCCGTTATGCTTGTCAAGCTCGTTCGATAGTAAATCGAGCCCGTGTTAACGAAAATCCCAACGATAAATTAATAAGAGAACTACGTGCGGAAGTTGAGAGACTCCGTGCCCTTCGACAGAATTACGAGCGGTCTTCAATTGGATCGCTGATTAACATAAACGATTCTCTACAATACGAACAAGAGCTCGAGGATCTAAAAGTAAAATTATCAGAAACTGAGGGAAAGTTAATGGGAGTGCAAAAAGATTGGGAATTAAGGTTTATGGAAACAAAACAGAAACAACAAAGAGAATTAGCTGAAGCTGAAAAACGTAAAGAAGAATTAGAGTCACATTTGAGAGTTATGAAAATGTCGGACGCGGATGTTAATTTATCTCCTTACAGGTCGAATTTTTTGGAGGAGCTCGAAGGCATGTTGACCGAGAATGTCGGATTTGACAATATAAAAATGGGAAAAGTGGATGTTGTGAAAGGAATGGAGCAGATTTATGAGATTTTGGACAGTTTGAGGCCTACAGTTGATGAGCTCGAAGATAATGTCAAGTTGATGTATTCGAGGGTTAATAATTTGATGAGGTCTTTTGAGGCGACTTTGACGAACAGTTTAGAAGGGGGCGGGACGAAAAAACGTGTTGCTTTTAAATTATAACCAATTATAATGTGATTGTTTTGTTTTAATTGTTGTTTTTGTAAACATGTGATTTATACGACGTACACTACAGGCCAAAAGTTTGGATACATTTAGTAGTTTCTTTAGAGTAAACATCAGGATTATAAAAATGGCTATTAAACAAATAGAGGGTTTAATCCTGGAAATAAAATAAACTCACAATGATTAGAATGCACTTAATAAAATCAATTTAGTAAATATTAATGGAGATGAATTGAGAAAGCGGAAACTAATTAATTACCAGGGCTCGGAAATATCAACTTCGCGATAATTATTCTTGTTCGTAAATATTAATTAATATTTATATTATTTATTAATTGTGCAGGGAGTTTATTTTTTAAAGTATACGTATCCCAATTACATATATGATGTAAATTTTTAGATATTGGTTGTCTTTTTAAAATTGTTCAATTTGAAGTTTTAAATAGGTATTTTCTGATCCCAGACTAAGCATGAAGTAAAATTTCAAGTTTAGAGAAGCCTGAAAATTTGGAGCGAAGCGAGCCTGGAAAATCCAAATTTTCAGGCTTTTCTAAACTCGAAATTTTACTTCATGCGCCACGCGTCTAAAACACTAAAATATTGTGAAGTTCGCAATATGCTACTAAAGCAGCGCACTAAGATGTGTATTTTGAGCTTCACTTAAAACTAGTGTTTCATGCGTGCCGCACGAAGTAAAATTTCGAGTTTAGAAAACCCTAAAAATTTGGATTTGCCGGACTCGCTTAGCTCCGCCCGATAAATCCAAATTTTCAGGCTTTTCTAAACTCGAAATTTTACTTCATGCTTAGTCTGGGAGTGGAAAACACTCGTTTAGAGCTTGAACTTTGTTAAAAAACAACGAATGTTGAAAAATTTGATATTCGAGAAATGGGGGGAATTCAGCGACGCTTAATTTAATGGTTTTGTGCATTTCATAAATATTCATGATATATATATCGTAGTTTATAAATATCGATATATATCATAATAAATATCGTGATAGATATCTTATTATATATATCATCTGAATCCTGTTAATTACTCTAAAAAAATTCTGTTAGCGCTGAAAATTATTTGATATTTTTTTAAGAGGCATTATTTATGTAATTAGATAAAATATTTTGTTTTGAATTTTGAACAAGCTTTCAACATTATACATTTATTTTGATCGAAAAGAAGAAAGTTAAAAAAATATTATTATTTCATTTGTTAAAATAATCTGTAATTAGTTTTAATGTAAATAATTAATTAAAAATATGACTACTAATTATTCATTTTGTTTTTGATTATTAACATAGAATCAGAACATATCTCATTTCTTATGTGTATTTAAAAGTGTATCCAAACTTTTAGCCTGCAATGTATGTAGGAATTATTTTAACATGTTTCTTTTAATGATTGTTTTGTAAATTTATTTAATATTAATATCAAGTTTTAGGAATAAGAGCAATTTTGAAATAAATATATTTTTCAATATATATGAAATATTTTTTATTTATTTTAACTTTTTTTTTACAAATAAAGTTAATAAAGCATACTCTCACTCATAAATATAACATGTTAAACTTGGTCTTCAATTTATGGCGATTTGTTTGTGGTTTCATGAATATCATGGAAACTAAATAACAAAAATATGTTTTTTAAATAAAAATCTATTAAGAAACATTTTACAAATTAATCAAAATAATCTTCAATGTCGATGTCCGGATTAAGCAAATCTTCTTTATAAGGTGACACATCAATTTGATTTAAAATCAAATTCTCACACATTTCTTCCAAATCGGTATCCCCAATTAAAACTGCCCCCTGTAATCTCCCATTTTCCAAGACTAACTTTATGTATTCCTCCTTTTCCGTCATGCGGAACAAAATTTCATAATCATTCCCCAACTTTTGCCCGTTGTATAATCCCAACAAAACCACTTTAAACCCAAATAACTTAGTTGTGTGTGTAAAAATTTCAAAGCAAAAATCCTGTAGTATTTCTTCTTTATTAAAAGCACAAGACATTGATTTTGCTGCGTAGGCCCCCATTTGCCGTGCTTGAGTCCATAGCTTCATAGGAAACCAATGCTTAACAATTGGCCATGTAGGGGTGCAAATATCCCCTGCTGCATAAACATTAGGAATCGACGTGCGTAAATACTCATCGACTTTAATTCCTTTATCATCCGATCGAGATAAACTTGAAGATGTCGTAAAATCATTCCGAGCTTCAACACCCGTAGCAGACACAATAAAATCACATTTCAGTTTTTTCCCGTTGCTTAAAGTGACTTCAACAGGGAATTCTTCCCCAATTTGTATGTTAATTTTAGCAACCTCACATTGAAAATGTGTGTTCATTAAATCCGATTCTAAAGCACCACGTATGTTCAAATCTTTGTACCAATCCGGTCCTAAAGCTGCTCCGGATTTTTTCTTAACACCTTCACATTCGTATCTCATCCTTTTACTTGGACCCTGCTCTAAATCACCTTCTTGATTTTTCAACAACTTGTGTTTTAAAAATTCAGCAGCCCCTGGATCAATGAAAGTAGCCGTCATGTGCTTATCTTTAATCACCCATTCGACTTCAACGTTACGAATTTTATAAACTAGTTCCGAGGCAATTCCACCATTTCCCACAATAACGACCCTTTTTGAATTGTTTAATTTGTCCAAAAAGGCATCCACTGAATCTGTGTCTCGAATCCCAATTACATAGGGGTTATCTTGAGCATGTGGTATTAATTTTGGATTAGCCCCAGAGCATAAACATAAATATTTATATTTTACAATTTGTCCAGTTTCTGTTGTAATATAATTGTCCAAATCTTTGATTTCGATTAACTTATCGTGTATTACGTTTACATTAGGGTATTTTTCAGTTAACCAATTTATTTCTTTTTCAACTATGTTAAATTGGGTTAAATTTTGTGTGAGAGCTAGTAAGTTAGCAACAGCTTTTATTAAAGAAGACTCGCTTATTAAAATTATTTTTTCATCTGGTTGGTAGAAAGCCAAAGTTTCTACACATGTAACTCCAGCGATTCCACCACCTATCACTACAAAAGTAGCTTCCATTTTTAGGCTTTATAGTACTCACTGTAATTGTATTTTCTAAAAGGTACGTCCTTGGTAATCAAGCCAGAATCCCACGCTCGTTTAATTGTGATAATTAATTCCTGGTGTTTTTTTTGGCACAATCCTGTCTTTCGGTAACTCAAAATACTTCCAGTGTGCGGGCAGATGAACTGTTTCAACAAATCAATATTCAACTCGTGAAGCACCAAATATTCGTCACGACAAATCGGGCAAGGATTTCCAGTTGAAATTTTACCAGAACGTATGCACGTCTTTTTGGTTTTCTTGGGGGCATGTAAGCCGATGAAGTTTCTTCTGTAAGGCACCCAAACCGGATCTCCAGCGTAGGTTTCTTTATAAGCAGCGCTCTTCAAGTACCGGATGCTGGTTTCAACGGGGATCACTTGGGTACGGTCTTCTGATATTCCATGGAGGGTTATCAACTTTTCTGGGGGTTTCAGTGCCCCGCAAACCGGCAAGGCCGTATGCAAATTACGGGTCCAAATTGGTTTAATTACAGTTTTTAATGTGTTTAAAGAGAACATTATTTTTAACCTAAAAGTGGACAACCTTTTTTTAGATTATTATAACCTAAAAAAAGAATTACCAACATTATTCACAACTCTGCGATACGCTAACAGATCGCGCTATTAGTTACCTCAAAATTGCTACCAACAATAGTATAGTAAATAAATTAGAGTTTAATCAATATTATTTTTAGTTCTAAAATTCACGAATACAAACGCTATAAAAAGTGCTGCCAATATCATTTTTAGTTTTGTGAATCGCTAATAGATGGTGCTGCAGAACCACAGCAGTTCTGCCAACTTAATTTATAGTTCACTTAATTCACAAGAGATGGCGCTAAGAATACTCTCAAAAGCAGTGCCAACCTAAATTTCAGTTTAACTACTCGTTAAGAGGTGGTCCTAATTGAACCCACCCACAAAGCCATCACAACTGTTTATAGTTTGCCTAATCGCTAAAAGACATCAGTAGAGTGTAACAGAATCGCCAATAGTTATGAAATATTTCAATGGCTAAAAGAAATAATCGATGATTTGTTATTTGAAGAAATTCTAAATTTGTTTGAAATAATTAGACAACAATTATTGCAATCAATTGAAATTTACACCCTCGACATATATTTATATTACAGATTTTCAAAAATAATTATCTAAATCGCCGGAGGGCCGCACGTAAATTTCACCAAATTTTGACATACAGAGAATTTTTCTTTTCAGTACACGTACCTCATTTTGTTTGAAGCTTTTAACGAATGTTTCCACTCCCAGGCTAGGCATTAAGTACAATTTTGAGTTTAGAGTAGCCCGAAAATTTGGATTTGTTAGACGGAGCGGAGTGAGCCTGGTAAATCCAAATTTTCAGGCTTTTCTAAACTTGAAATTTAACTTCATGTGCCACGCGTATAGAAGACTCATTTCAAGTGAATTTAAAAATATACTGCTTTGGAATACTGCATAAGCAGTATATTTTGACCTTCATTTGAAATCAATGTTTTATACGCGTGGCGCATGAAGTAAAATTTCGAGTTTAGAAAAGCCTGAAAATTTGGATTTGCAAATCCAAATTTTCAGGCTTTTTTAAACTCGAAATTTTACTTCATGCTTAACCTGGGAGTGGTAACACTTGGTAGAAGCTTCAAATTGAACACTTATCATTCAATGTTTTTATTGAATGTATGAAAATTTGCAAATCTGAATATGTACACTTAAAAACAAAATTCCCTGCATGTTCCCGAATGAATTCTTTTGCCTTTTGTTTCACGCTGTCCGTAAAAGTCAAATCTTCGATATTTCGGCAGTGTTTCAGCTCTTTGAGCATTAAAAATTTGTCAACTGGAAAAAAAAAAACAATTACAAAATTTAATACATAATAAAAAAATCAGCATTATCTTTCTCGGTAAGTGTTTAAAATATTTTCTTCTTTACAGTTAAATTTCCTGTACGTGTTTAAAATTCCAACCATAACAGTCACTATGTTGGAGCGGGAAAATTAAATGACTCATAAAATAGCTCACAATTAGCAGCTTTTGAGATAAATATGAATAAGAATGTAATTCAATTTAATGGGTAAGAATTAAGTGAAGCAAATTTCAAATTCACATTCTTGAATACATATAAATTTTTATTTCATATTAAATATTACATCATCAGAATTAGGATAGTCCTTACAACTATACAATCGTCCAACAAGCATACTGCAATAATGTAAACACTAGATAAATTGGAAATAATTGTTTTAAAAATAGTGTATAAATAAAATACTCAATGGGAAAAATTGTGTGTTTACAGAGTGTCCCAAATAATTTGTATAAATATTTCATGTCATTCTATTTTAAGGAGGAATAAGTTAATAAATTATTGATAAAAATTGCATTAGTAATTTTATTATAGCATAGATTTAGTAGAAAAATGGCTACTTTATTAATAGACATTTGTACGTAGTTTCATGATTCCACTAAATAGTACTTAGTGGATCATTAAAACATTCTTCTAAGATATATTAATTAATTTTTGTTTAGTTACAAGTGTTTGAGACACCCTGTATAATAAAGTATATAATTAAATATGAAATGCAAATGGTTTTATTTACCTCATATATATTTAATGTATGTATATAAATATCGATTTTAATAATGTTAGGCACTCGGTAGCATCCACTCAAATTTTTATTTACATATGCCTTATCCATACAAAAGATCGTTTTTTTATTTAAATTAAGCTTAAACCGGTAATAAATTTGATATTAGTTTTTCATTTTTAGTTATAAGTATATATGTTGATTTCACCCCAAAAAAGTGCCGATTTCAAAATAAACAATATCGTTCGTACAGCTTGATTATGTACGAAGCACCATAAAAACTGAGGTTAAAACCGCACGCAATTTTTTTAGGGAGGTTAAGGGATCATCGACGAATTTACATTTTTAGCTGTAATGAGGTATCAGTTCAATGCAGCGTAAATATATTTCAAGCTCATATACTATCTTCTAAAATAAATTATTATTGTACAGGGTGTTTTTAATATACAGTGTTTCAAACAAAATAAAAAGATTAGTATTTCTCTTAACATTTTATGATATTTTGAATATTAACAAAGATATAAAACCTTTGACCTTGGTTGGAACACCCTATGAAAATAAGCACCCTGCTTAAATCGTCAGTTTAAAAGAAAAAATCAGTAAGGTCACTTATTGAGTTTTTCTTGTAAACCGTCTAGTACTTCTAAAAAGTCGCCAAGTGTTTAGCACTTAACGAGTTTTATTTTTTAATCGTCAATTTAAAATAAAAGCCATTAAGTGTTATACAATTACTATTACTGCCACTTAGGTCCACTTTTATAAACATTAGGTATCCCGCCGTTAATGCTGGCTACGGGTTAAACGATTTTACAATCTAAGAGTAGAACGTCGTTGGGTGAATTGCAGAGTTATCTCGAGTCTAAATGACACGGTGGCTGAAGCATGAGATACCGTTGAGATGCCGTTAACGCACAATCTCCACTGCTCTGTCCGATATGTTTGATTGCGGGCGAGCAATACGGTGAAGATTGCATAGATAATTACGACAGTGTTTGTAAAATCCAACGCTGCTTAGTGAAAGTTTAAACTCGGTTGGAAAAGAACAACAGCCTAATATAACGGTGGGATACCTAATTTTTGGGAAGGTGAACCTCAATGAGTTTTATTTTGAACCGACGAATAACCTCTCAGTCGAAAAAGTGAGCTAATTATTTTTCTTCTTGGAAAACATTGAATACAATAAGTTTTTCCTATGCAGGAATTTTCGTAATTGTGCGACTCAATAAAAAAATGTCAATACCACAATTTTATATATTTTTCTTAAGATATAAAAATGGTTACAAAAACAAATACCATAGTTTTTTCCTCTTATAATATATACAAAATCTCGTAATCTAATGAAAAATATTATCAATATATCATATTAATACTCCTACTAAATGTATTTCCTCATCAGACTTAATCATACATGTAAAGGCTGAGCCACAAAATTTTATCAGAATTGGCTGTTAGGGAAAAAAAGCACGTCTTTTGTTTCGTTAAATTTGACATTCATGTGGAAGTGAGATTATTTATTCATTTCCATACTGGTGTATATATTTTTTTTGTTCAAAGCGTACTCTGAAAGAAAAAATTTGTGGCTCAAATGTTTGTGTGTGTGTAAGTGTATAAACTTATTGTATTCACTTAAATTGGAAGTCTATTTTCTTTTTTTTTTTTCGAGTGACAAAAATGTATAAAGATTAAATATCTACATATTAAAATATCTTATGTAGTACATGTTAATTATTACTTGTTTTTTCTTCATGGTCGAATTTTTTTGTTTTCTCTTTTTATTAAATCCCTAACCTTTACAGGATGACGCACTTCCTGCGTTTGACCGGCTCTGGCGGCTCGAGCGCTGCCAGGATCGCCTCATCGAAGACATTCTTGAGGCCCTTTTGCGTCAGCGCCGAGCACTCGACGTATTTGACCGCTTTCAGCTCCTTCGCCAGCTTCTCGCCTTGTTCCACAGATATGGGCTTCTGTTTGTTTTTTGCCAGTTTTTCGATGGTCGTGCTGTCGTCTCGCAAGTCCACTTGCGTTCCCACCAGTAGAAACGGCGTTTTCTGACAGTGATGAGTTATTTCCGGTACCCACTATAATACAATATTTTTCGTTTGTTTATAACAAATAAAATAATAATAGGCCAAAATTTATCCAGAATTTATTAAAAGGCATAGTAGGTAGTATCATATGTTCAATAAAAAAAACCTTTAGAGTGCTATGATTATATTTTTTTTAAAATTTATGTTGGCTACACGCTTGAGGAATTGTCATATAAAACATCAGACATAATAATTATAATGTGTAGTTTCAGAGTTGCCAACCTTCAATATATTCCATAGCACTCTAGAGGTTTTATTTTATTGAACATACGATACATTAAAATGGGACTATAGTTCGCATGTGAAAGATGAGAATGATAATAATAAATCCTCCCTCTATACAAAAACAAACCACCCCTATAAAGGTGAGTCGACATAATCATTTCCCCCCTCAAGCCATAAACACACCTATAAGACCATAACCTTGTTTATCCAGCAATTAAAACCAGTTAATAATAGTATAGTAAGCATCAAGAACGATAAAGACATTTTACTGATCGAAAACAATAAGTTGGTGGAGTGGAGTGACGACTCTATTTATTGTTTGAGATCAGTAGTCTTTAACATTTGTGCTGCTTACGACATTTTTTGCGGGATTTATTTAAGCAATAGTTAAATCATATAATAAATTATTTTATTAAACCATTTAGAATGTTTCTTACATTTAAACTTTAAAGGCAATTTGTTTTCTGTGCGATTTAATTAGGCAATAATTAAATTATATAATAAATTCTATTGGAAGCTTCTAACGAGTGTTTCTACTCCCAGACTAAGCATGAACTAAAATTTCGAGTTTAGAAAAGCCTGCAAAATTTGGTTTGGTCGTGTAGCGTGAAAACCAGCATATGCGCCACCCGTATACAACACCGATTTAAAGTGAAGTTCAAAATATACTGTTTAAGCACTATTCTGACGTTGCATATTTTGAACTTCACTTGAAATCAGTGTTTCACACCGGTGGCGCATGAAGTAAAATTTCGAGTTTAGAAAAGCCTGAAATTTTACTTCATGCTTAGTCTGGGAGTGGAAAACACTCTTATATATAATATTGATAACTTTGATAAACACTCGCCTTCTTGATTTAGAAAAAAACAATTAACATATTCTTTTAGATACTTTATCGATCACCCTGTATAAAAAGCAATACGGCCATCTTGTAGATCTCGTCGAAATAGCCAAAATGCATGTATTATAATTTTCTGTAGCTCGAATAGTTTTTGAGTTATAACGTTTTTTTGTCAAAATAAAAAAAATGTCAAGAATTTACGCGAGTGCGCTCGCTTTTTTTGTATTTTGCAAAAGTTGCGAATAACTCAATAACTAACGGGAATACAGAAAATTGTTACAATTGAAGTTTTAGATAATAAAATTTGAGATTGAAAACGTTTGGGAACCCCTGGTTTAGGATAAACACTCATTATTTAATAAATTGCATTTGTTTACTACAATTTACCGATGAGCATAAATTATTAATTTCAACGCAACACGTTATTTACAAATATTGATCACACGATTCAACAAGGTGAATGGAATTAAAAAAGAAAACATTATTGGCATACTGCATTACATGTTTACTAGCTACAACTAATTGCTACCCCTTCTCTTCCTCATGTTTTCCTTCTCTTCCCCCAACTTCTCCAGCGTCCTTATGAAATTATTAGTAATTTAATTCATACACAGATAAATTGCATAAAAAAATCAATACAAAATGAGTTCAGACATAATTACCAAGATAACAATAGCTGGTATGTGTGTGCTTGTGGATCCGCCCACTATTACTACATTCAGGATGTGATAAAAGAAGCTTATTATGCATAGGCACTCTGTTTAAGGAAGGGTTCATTTTTCATCTAATTTAATTAAAGGTGCAAGTAAACTAAACAAAGATAGGTTTGTATGTGTTCAAAAAATTACATGTAACGGTTATTTATTTGTCAATATTAATATAATGTAAAACGTGACACAAATTGATTAAATTGAAATGGCTAACTTTTTGATCAATAAAAGTGTGAGTCACATATTACACGTTAGAAGTAGAAAAGTGGGAACAAATATGTGTAACAAAATATACTCATCAAATAAACCAGTTTTAATAATGTGTTATTAACCCATTAAGCGCCATTGATGCATATAATAATTCTAGTTTCCCACGTGTTCGCTATATTTACATATGTTAATTTCTATGAAAATATTAAGGGCGATGCCTAACAATATGTACTGCATTTCATTTGATTAATAAAAATACGTTTTTAATTTTTACTTTGTTTTTAATCTTAAAACAACGTTCTTACCGCCTTAGTTCCGGAAAACAATGTTGTAACCAACGTGGATGTACAACGTTGTTTGATTGAAATGAGGAAATATGCTTGTAAATCACAATTCTGTATGTGGTTAAGTCTGCAGTGCCTATCATATGGTTAAGTTCTTTTTTTACTAGTCATATTAGGCATGTATTTACCTTATTAATAAAGCAATCGATCATTTTTGGTTTTTTCGATTTCCCAACAAAACAATTTTTGGCGTTTACAACATTGTTCCAGCATAGCATTCAACTGCTCAGCCGTTAATAGGTTAAAAAGAATAGTTATTTATAAGTTAAAATTTGGTAATAGGCAAATCTATTCAAACCTAATAATTAAATTGATGATATTTTTAAAACTTCTTAAGAAACACACAGTAATAATGGTAGTCTGCATAACTGGTACAATTCAATTATAATTAACTGATAAATATACAAATTACGTAAATATATTACAAAAAAAAAGTATGCCATTTGTAATTACACTGCACTTTCTTGAAAAAATATTATGAATACACAAATTATTTCAAATAAGTAGTACTAGATGTCAGTTTTAATGGTAAATTTCATTAAATGCCGTTACTGAATTTTACCATTATACACGGACAAAATATAGTTCGGAAAAAAATTAAAAACCGTGGTGTTAATTTTTTTACCTAATCGTTTAAACATGTTAAGTGATAAATTAATTCAAGAGACAAAATATAAAGCATTTGATCCTAATCGTATGCATAGAATTAATTAAAACTTAGTCTGTTAAGAAATATAATTATGCACATCTGTTCAACACACACACACACATATGTGTGGAAAATGTGCAATACTTCAACAACCTAACCAAAACATATGTTCAGTTTTAAACTGAAAATAAGAAATTGTTTTTAGCACAATACTTGGGTCAGTGACTTTTCCATCCGAATTCAAAATTTTTCAAAAACTGCCATTTTGAATTTTTTACTCCAGGAAACGATAATATTGATTCGTAAATTAAAGTTGTGAGACCTCCAAATTGAACACCTTGATTCAAAGGCTTACCAAAAACGTATCGATAGTCGAATTTATTTAAAATTCTTAAGATCCATATTTTATATATTCGACACAAAAAAATATATAATTCTTTCATGTCTTAAAGTTATGAGACCCTAAAGTAGATTTGCATAAATAATTTTCTTTAAGACATTTTTTTAGTATTTGTATTTGTTTATTTATTATGGAATCTCCAATTGAACACAATACATTAAAACTGTAGACAGATTAAGATAGCGTGTTAAAATTAAATACAGGGAATACATATGCATACGCTTTTTTTAAAAAAAATTCAATTCGAAGCTTGAAACAAGCGTTTTCCACTCCCAGATTAGGCATGAAGTAAAATTTCGAGTTTAGGAAAGCCTGAAAATTAGGTTTGGTTGCGACCAAATTTTCAGGCTTTTCTAAGCTCGAAATTTTACTGAAACACTGAAAACACTAAAATATTATTAACAAGTGAACTTCACTTAAAATGAGTGTCTTATACGCGCATGAAGAAAAATTATAACAAAATAAATCGCTAACAGAAAAGTAGCCTTTAATTTTATTCTCTTAATTTTTAGGACTCATCTCCCAAATCCCTATCTATGCCCAGTGGCGGTTCCTCAGTAAGTGCACATGTGCACGTGCACTCCCAAATGAATGCCTGCAAACATATTTAAATTTCCTCATTCTTTAAATAATTTTATCAATCCATTCTACTTGTAAAATAAATCCCAAACAAGCGCAAAGCAGAGAACGTCGAGTGCCACCGACTCGACGGCAACCGAACACCGCGGCCGCGTCACCTCGCCTGATCCGCTCGTGCACTGCACATGTGAATTTTAAATCTAATTGGTGGAACCTCTGCCCCCCGCACTCTTTCTTCCCCGCGACGTTCAATGCTTTAAGCTGGTTCATGTGCACATATAACTAGTGCACATCGTGGTCGGATTGATATCGGCGTATCGGTTTTAGGTTGATTCAATCAAATTTTCCTTTAATTTCTACAATTTGATAGCTCAAAAATAGTTTTTAGGCGTGGCACCCCAAAAATGTTGCCTGTGGTGCTTACTCTCTTTCCAATATTGTGCACCCCCGAAGAATTAAACCAAGCGCCGCCACTGTCTATGCCACTGCTTCCAACTGTGTTGTTTATATGAAGTTAAAATTTCATTATAACAAACGAAAATATTTTTGCTATTTTTCACCTTATATTTTTGGTCAAAATGAGTGTATTTAATTTCAACAATTTTTAAGCTCAACATATTTTTCATTCAAAAATATCTTATGTTATGATATTAAACAATAAAAGTAACAAATTTAAAAACTCACCTTTTCTTTGACATTTTCAAAGGAAGATGGACTGACGACTGAAAAGCAGACTAAGAAGACATCCGTTTGGGGGTAACTCAGGGGTCGTAGCCTGTCATAATCCTCTTGACCTGTTGTATTAGTGGATAAAGAAAATTAAGATGTTTTCACATAATTTTCACCAATATTTATGAAATGAGCAAAATGTAGGTTATTGTGTCTAAAAACCAGCTATATTTACAAAATTAAAAACATTCCCAAATTAAAAGCGAAATGAATATAAATAATACCAGAATAGATTTGTTTGTCTTATTAAAAATAAACGGCAGCTTAACAAATCAAAAAATAAATCGCATCTTTCACCGTAATCCATCCGATTCAGTACGCGAAATGTTAAATTTAATGTATACATTTTAATACCCTCACAATTTAAGTAAGTATAACAAGTACTAAACACGTTTAGACTGTGATTTTAGAGAATAACATGTAAGCTAAATTTTACATTTCATGTACGATATAGCCCTGAATAACTATAAGTAGGAAGACCACAACAACTTTCCAATTTACATAGCCGAAATATTGAAAATAAACACAAAACACCATTTAAACAGAAGATTTATAAGTGTTGGACAACTTCAACATGACAATCGCAATTTCCCGTTCTAGATCTCTGTACTATAGTCTGAATTTGCCTTTTCGGCAGCCAATAAAGTCGTGTATTTTCATTTTTGTTGTGCTTCTTCTATAAACCACAGCAATTATATAATGATAAATGTCTGAGTTTGAAGTTTTATAATTTTCCAACTATCAACTTGAAAATACTAATTTAGAACAAACTGTTTTCCGATTTCAAAACAATGAGCAGTGAAAATTAATATAGAACCCAGACAAAATTTAATTGAATGAAGTGTAAAGTTGGTATGAATGCACTAATAAATAATGCATTTTTTTGAAATAAAATGTTATCAAACGTTATGTCATTAATTGATCAATGTGTAATACGATTACTTTGTAGCCATAACATTTGATGCACTCATTCACCTTATTATAACATTGTTATTAATAATTATTGAATGATTGAATAATTTACGTACCAGCAGTATCAAAAAGTCCTAACGTGTAAGGTTCACCGCCAATCATAACAGTGACAGCGTAATTGTCGAAAACGGTGGGCACATATTCGGAAGGAAATTTATTCGTCGTGTAGCTGAAATATTCGAGAGGATGTTGTGATTACACATGTCGACTATTAATTAATTGAGACAGAGGATTGTTTTGTGCTTAATAGAGGAAGGCAGATATTTCAGCAGATACAAAACTCACCTGATAAGCAGACACGTTTTACCCACTGCACCATCCCCAACGACGACACATTTGATCGTCTGCATCGTGTGTGTTTGTTGTTATGGTGAAAAATCTCTGCAAAATACAGCGGAGAGAAAACGTTTAATTTTTCAAATCCCTGTTTTCTATAAAGTAAATATTAAGCGGGGGAATCAATCGCCGGGCTGAATTAATCGTTTTCTCACAATGTAACGCACGGAAAATACAGTTAAAATATGCACGGATTTTTATCAAAAAGCTGCCATTTTTAGCATTCCTGAGCGTCAGTAAACGTCACACGCACTCACACACCCGGAACAGTTTTCTGTGTTTTCTACGTGGTAATTAAAGGCCTGCTTTCGTAGGTGGTGTAAATTAAACAACCGATTATCGAGGTTTATCGATTCGCCGCTCAAATTCTCGAAACAACAGCAAAAAACTCACAATTATTAGGGCTGGGTCCCGCACACACTCTTCAGACCACAATAACTAATCGTGACGTGCTGACGCCTAGCGGCGGACTTAATGCACTATTGATTTTGCAGGTGGTGATTTTACCAACAGAATAAAGTAGTGAGCAAGGACGATCGAGTACACAGATCAAATCGAGTATATCTCAGACGAAGTATTATAGACGAGTAATGCGATAATGGGGATAGGCACTATTTGGGCTCCAGCATTGTATGTAAACAAGCGTGCTTACAAACATTCGTATTTCACGAAAGAGTCAAATAATACGAACCAATTCGATTATATAAATATCATAATGAACTCTTACAAATATTTTACCATATTAAACAGAAAAGAACTTCCTTATAAATTATAATAATCACGAGTTAAGATTATTATAATTTATAAAGAATTTCTCTACAATTTGGATTGCCTATATCATAATAAACATCAAAGCCATCTAGGGATCAAAAATTATTTCAATGTGTATATTAAGTTGCCTATATAATATAAATATCAACTCCATCTATAGTCAACAAATTACCCTTCAGTCAGGGTACGTCATTTACTTCTATCTGTTTTTAATCAATGGATTATGGTTAAAATAGAACATTGCATAGATTGTTCAATTGTTTAGCACAGGTATGGGCACAGTATATCATAAGCAGTAGTTGCAATGCGTGGAAATTTACGGAATGGGTGTATTTTAGCGCAGGTTACTGCGCTTCAGTCAACATTGACGTTTTCGTTTAAAATTTGTATTTCCTGTTCATACAGTGAGTAGTTCAGACGTGTGTGTTTCTTGTTTTCTTCATCGAATTTAGTAATTATGCGTTTTCCGTGTTGTGTTTCTTCTTGTACCAATGTGTACACTAAGTCATGCAGATTGGCATATTTCAGAATTCCCGAGAACAGGTATGTTGTAATTAAATTTTAGGTTATTTAAATTATTATCACAATTTTCTTTAATAGAAGAGTTGAATGGATTCAACAAATAGGACGACCCGAATTAGCGGATGGTACTCATGGTAATGCCCGGATTTGTGCTGTCCACTTCGAAACGATTTATTTTAAAAATAATAAAAGGAATCGTCTGTGTAGTCATGCCATTCCTACTTTGCATTTATGTAAGTACCTTCATTATTAATTATACAATAGGATTCAAGATTTCCATTTTATCTCGACTGATTTGTTTTCATTATTATTGACTTGTGCAGTGATTGAACAAAATTGAACTTGTTCTTACAAGTTTATTTAATGTGTAAATTCAACAAAGTGATTTGTTTTGTCCATAATAATATTGACTTATACAGTCATTAAACAAAATTGAAACAAACATGTTTTATATACACGTTTATTTAATTGTATAAATTCAACGAAGTTATTTGTTTTTTATTTAAAAGCACATAATAGCTTTTTTAATTGTTGTATATTCAATGTGGCGATTGATTTTAATTATAAAAAAGTCCATAATTAATTATTACAATTGCAATAAAAGGGTCATAAATTATGCTCTGGTATGGTACATTAGATAAATGTAATTTTTGTGTGTGCTCATTTTAAAATTGTATTGATAGTGGCTGTCCGAGAAGAAGAGGATGCCGAAGTTGTCGATGATGCTGAAGTTGTCGATGATAGCAAGGTGGTTCGTGATATCCATGTTACTTCACCAATGACCCCATACCGCAGTGGAGGTAATTCTTTAATTTACTATGCCTAATTTACTAAAACATAAATGTTTAATCCAATATCCTTCGCGGTATTAGCTCAGGAAGTAGTTGATTCAATGAGTATTTTAATTTGTCATTGTAAGATAAGTTAGTTGCAGTTTGCAATAAGAATCAAATTTTTAATATCTAATTTATTATTCCTTTTTTATAGTTGCTGTCTATTGCCAAACGACAAGCAATTTAACATCGAACACTCCGAGGAAAAGGAAGTTGCGACATGAAAGCGCCAGCTTAAGAAAATCACTAAGGATTAGTGAAAGTGAATTATCACAATTTGGAGATGAAGACTTTATTACCTTTTGTGATAATACGTTCAACGAAAAAACAGCAGCATTTATAAAAATGCAGTTATCTCTAACGAGAAAATTGCCACAAGCATACAGGTATACCAACGAATTTAAACAATTTGCACTAACAATTTATTTTATGGGCCCGAAGGTGTATCGTATGCTATCTAAAACATTTCATTTGCCTTCAAAATCTACATTGTGTAGAATGACAAAAAAATGGCAAATTGATGTGGGTTTTAGTGATTTTGTTTTTAATGTAATTAAAAGCAAGGTTATGCTTATGCCATCTGCGGCAAAGGATTGCATAATTTGTGCAGATGAAATGTCACTAAAAGCACATTTATTTTACAATGTATCGTCTGATGAAATTATTGGAATACATAACTCTGGTCTTAAAAAATCTGATGCATTTGCCACTAGTGCCTTAGTAATAATGGCAAGGGGTATTAATGTCAATTGGAAACAACCTCTTGCATATTTTTTCATTAAAGATTCGTGTCCTGTCGATGAGCTCAAAAAAATTATTTTTGAGGCCATCGACAAAACATTTGAGATTGGTTTAAATGTATTAGGTTTTGTTACAGACCAGGGACCAAATTTTTCTAGATTTTCTAGACAATTGGGAGTGACTAATGAAAATCACTATTTTTTTGTCAGCGGCAAAAAAATTTTATATTTTTTTGATACCCCTCATTTATTAAAGTCGACAAGAAATCATTTATTAAATAAATCAATAGAATGTAATGGTGGAAAAACGGATTTTTCATTTGTCAGGAAGTTTTACGAAAACGATAAAAACCGGTCAATGAAATTTGCTCCCAAATTAACAGAGAGCCACATGAGTCCGTCAAATTTTGAACGTATGAAAGTTAAATATGCTGCACAATTAATGAGTGCGACTGTTGCAGCAGCTTTAGATACATACATCTCATTAAATGCATTGCCAGCACATGCAATGTCAACTGCAGTATTTATATCGAAAATAGACGAGGTTTTTGACATACTGAATTCGAGCACTTGTAAAAATAGTAAAATGTTGAATAAACCAATAAACGGGGAGGGATTACAAATTAAAAAGCTTCAAGAATTTATAACATTTTTTGAAAATTTGAAAGTTTTTAAAGACGGAAAAAATGTTACAAATTCTATGAGGTTTTTAAAGGGGTGGCAGATTACCATAAAATCCATGATACAATTGTGGAATATTGTTAAATTTAGGGAAAATAATGTTTTAAAAACTAGACGAATCAATCAAGATTGTCTTGAAAACTTTTTTGGTTCTATTCGACAACAAGGGGGGAATTGCGATAGACCAAGCCCTATTCAATTCAGCAGGGCTTTTAAAAAATTATTCTGTCTGAATTATTTTCAATGTGCCGAGGGTTCCAATTGTGTGGATGATTTTGATGGCGTATTAACAAATATTGATGATAAAAAAGACATATTTCAAAGTGTATTTCAAGAAATACCAATATTTTCTAAAATTCTGTATATGGATAATCCTGACTATTACAATCTCAATATACCAACACAAAATGGTGTAACGTATGTCAGTGGATATTTTTTGAAGAAATGTTTACAGAAACATCGCTGTGATGTATGTTTTCAAAAATTAATAGGGTCGGGAGAACTAACTGAGTCAAATTTATATACATATTTTAGGGCATACGAATGCGAAAGTGATTCTAATTTTGGAAAATTGCTCGTTCCTTCTGACAATTTTATTTCTCACATACACAATATTGATTATATATTTTGCCAAAATTTTCCACGCTTGTGTATTGAACCTAATGTTGGCAAATTATTATTGAACGAAATAAATAATAGTGCAATTAAATTTGAAAGTCCATGTGATCACTTCAGTATTCACTATTTGCACACGTTATTTTTAAGAGTTAGAATTTTTTTTACTCTTAAATTTTCCAATAATGAAATTAAAAATAAAAATAAAAATTCTAGAAAAAATAGCAAGCTGCTTAAATTGCAACACCTTTAATTATGAAAAATGTTATTCTTTTATTACCTTACAGCAATCTGTGTCAAATATACCTGTCTTTATTACCTGAATACATTACTCAGGTAATGAAGACAGGCTAAACAAATTCTATTATCTAATGCCAGGTAGTTTTCTCTTTTATAATCCTATTTCAGACCTTTTGTATTTTGTAAAGGGATAATATTTTAAATCTTGCAGAAGGTTTGAAATAAAAGAAAAATACTTGGTATTAGGTAATATGTTCTAGGATTCTAGGACAATCTATTATACTGTTAACAACTTTATATAAATACATAATATTTAAGTGCATAATGTTCTTTAAGATTTTATGAAACTATTTTTTGTACATGTTGCCTTTTTGTTTTATGAAATTGTTATTAAATTGTTTATTTTAAAAGCCAATTCCTTTTTTTAACTTCCTTGCTGTCTTCACAACTAAATATTCAAAATTTCTGTTCTTATTAATAGCAAAGAAATGTTCTTTGTCTTGTCTTATCGTGCAAAAAACGTTATAAATATTTGAAACAGTAAGTATAATACAACTCAATAATAATTGTAGTCATTGTTCGCTTCACCAAACAATACTATCATAACTCTCCCTAATACTTTAATATAAAATTCACCAAAAACCTAATTTGGTGTGTAAGTCCAAAATAAAATAAAATAAAAGTAAATAAAATGCATTTCATAAGAAATATTTACTCTTTCATTACTAAATATATATTTATCAATTTTAATTTTATTAAACAAAGCAAATATTTTTAAACTCTAATTTGTTTTATACTATATTTTTTTATTTAATCTATCACCAGAAGGACGTTCCACGTTATTTTTTTTTTTTTAACGAACTTTCCAAACATTTCATTTACTTATTTTTTTCATATTTATTCATTTCTGGTGACTGTACCAAATTTATACGACTTATTTTCCACTGTATCTGCTGTATTTCGATTACATATTTTATTAAAAATTAATACATATAATTCGTTTGCCGCCTGGTGTTTGTGTGTGGTACTAAATTCCAGAGATAATGTTCTCCTTAGTTTATACTTTCTCTGTGAGCCGCAGTAACCGATGCGCGAGTTCACCCATTCCACAATAGATCAAAGGTGCCGACATCTAGTGCAACTACTGCTTATGATATACTGTGGTATGGGCAACCTTTGACATGTTGAGGGCCAAACTTTAGCGTTCAAATACGTTCGCGGGCCGCGTTTAAAAGTACTTAGTGCATTTTAAAGTAGTGATAATATTTTTTGCGATAGATATTAGACATGAAATAATACGACAATGTTATTAGAGTACAATTTATTAAAATAACAAAATGAAATTTAAAAAAATGGTACATTATAATTAAATCGTTAAATTTGCAATTGTTACAAACTACGAAAGTTAAATACACCGAAATCAATGAGACACTTGAGCTCGAATTTGGGAAACTAATCCATCGATATTTGGATTAATTTCACTGACACAAAGATGTAAAGAATTTTCCAAATTATCGTCAGTCAGTCTTGTACGATGTGTTGATTTATTAACTTTCGTCAATGAAAAGAACTGTTCGCATTTATAAGTACTGCCAAACGCACAAATCAATCTTCTTGCGAATTATCTAAGCTGCGGAAAATTGTCTTCTAGGTATTTTTTGTAGAAATCGCACAACTCTACGTCTTCAAATTTGGATTTTAGGAGTGAGTTTTCTTGAATCTCGATTAACTCCATTTGTAAGTGTATTGGAGCATTTTGTACAATATATGTTGAAGGAGTAGCAAATAAACTGAAACAGTCTTCCATGTTTTTGAAGTCGCAAAATCTGTTCGAAAATTGTTGCGACAGTAACTTGAGTTCTTCAGCATAAGCAATATTTTCATACGCAGAGAGCGTGCTGAAATGGTAACTGTTACCAGACAGCATCTGTGACTCCCACAAGCGTAGTTTGATCTGAAACGCTTTTAAATGGCTGTACAAATCATTTACTAACTGTCCTTGTTTTTGAAGTTTCAAATTTAAATCATTCAAATAGCCTGTAAGATCGACCAGAAATGCTAAGTCACATATCCATTTTGGGTCACTTAATTCAGATAGTGGTTTATCTTTTATTTTCATAAAGTCTGCTATCTCATTTCTAAGCTCGTAAAACCGTTTCAACATTTTTCCTTTGCTCAGCCATCTGACTTCACAATAATATGTTACGTCGTTATATTCAGCTGATATTTCATCCAAAAACGCCTTGAACTGACGATGGTTAAGCCCTCGGGATCGAATAAAGTTGATGGTTTTTACTACCACATTCATAACATTCTGGAGTCGAATGGACTTAGAACACAAGTTCTGTTGGTGGATAATGCAATGAAGGACTATCAAATCATCTTTTTGCACATTTAATTCTGTTGCTTTTTCATTCAAAATTCCGATGAAACCTTTACGTAAGTCGACCATAGAAGGTGCACCATCAGTGCATACTCCAATTAATTTTGACCATGGCAAGCCAAAACTTGTGAATAATAAAAATATCCTCTCCTGTAGTGGTTCCTTTTAGCCGCTGTAAAGCAAGCAATTCCTCAGTGACACTGAACTCCTTATCAACACCTCGAATAAATATAGCCAGTTGAGCTGTGTCAGACAAATCGGTGCCGGTGCTCTCGTCTAATGCTATGGAAAATGATTCAAAACCAGCCGTACGGTCAGTCAATGTTGTTTTTATATCATTAGCCATCATTTCTATACGTCGAACAACAGTTCGTCTTGACAAACAATTTTTTTCAAATTCTTTTTTCTTTTCAGGACACATTATAGCGCAAACTTCTAACATACACTCCTTGATAAATTCTCCTTCTGCAAATGGTTTTAATGCCTTTGCCAATTTTGAGCTACTATAAAACTAGCTTTCACAACAATATCAAGTTGTGTTCTTTGTTTATGAAACATTTGTTGCTGTTTTTCCAAATTTGCGGTAAGCTTCTGGATTTTGTCTGTTCTTAATTGTCCTGTCAGTGAGTGCAGCGTAGCATGCTTAGTTGAGTAATGCCTCTTTATATTGAATTTTTTCATTACTGAAATGGATTCATTACACAGCAAACAAATAGGCTTACCATTGTGCAAGATAAAAAAGAATTCTTCAGTCCATTTTTTTTGAAAATGGCGACCCTCTGTATCTACTTTTCATTTCTTTCCACCAGACATCATTTTTGTTTACATTTCGTTCAATAAACTTAAAAACAAACTATAGTTAGTAACCACTCAAGATGCACACAAAGTCACAAAGCAAGTTGACGGCTCGAGCAGTTCGCTAAGATATCGCTTGTCCAAGTTATCACCTCGGTAGCTCAAATAGAACTCGGGCCATCCGCCCGCTTATATAGGCAAAATGAACGAATAATCTGGAATAAACTAGTTTAGAATAATTGGGAAGCAATAAATCTTTTGATGTGTCGCCCGTGAGGCGGCAAACCTCAAAGAATTTGATCGAGCAAGTCGAGTGGCGGCGATTATCAAAGAGTGAGGCGGCAAACATCAAAGAATTTGATGTTTGCCGCCTCACTGTCACTCCCGTGAGTATAAGTACCTAATATAATATTTTTGTAATTGGGTTTTTTGAAAATGTCTCGCGGGCCGAATCATATCTTACAGCGGGCCGGATCCGGCCCGCGGGCCCGGGGTTTACCATATGTGGTTTAGCACGTCGGATGTCAAGTTTGCGTTTCTATCATCATGATATTCATGACGTCTGTCAAAATACTTCAAATGCGCCAATTTTACAAACATGCTCAAAATCTCATTCGAACTGTGGAACAAATTGGATTTTCAATAGAAGCAAAAGGTTTGCATTAAAAGTAAGTGAAAGAATAATTGAAATGTTAGAGATTGATCACTTACAATTTGTTGCAGAACCAAGAGGAAATTATCAGTTTAAATGCACATTTTCTTGAATAATGTGACTGTTCAGGGATTTCTGTTCGTTCTTGTTTGTCATTCTTCTACAAGGAGTTTTTTTTTTAAAGTATACACATCCCAATTATAGCAATTATGCTTTAAATTTGCAGATATTGCTTGTTTTAGTTCTAAATTTGAAGCTTTAAACAAGTGTTTTCCACTTTACTTTTAGAAGTTTAAAAAACATAATAATGAAAAATTACCCACTAAGCAAAAACATACAAATAACGTTTTATAAACATTGTGACGACATTAAACGTTGTTTCAATGTTGATGAAACATTATTGTTTGCTCAGTGGGTATATATAATGCGTATCCGCCCATTTTCCTGAATACATTTTGCCGAATATATTTTTCCCGAATTACGTTTTTCCTGAATAATACATTTCCCGAAAACTCTTTCCCGAATACTACTTTCCTGAATCAACTTTCCCGAATGATGTTTTTCCCGAACTAAACTATCAAAACCCAAATAGGGTTTTTCTAGTTTAGGTGAATACTTCCAGAAACTGAAGTCAGAATTTAGCTTACATTTACTGTTTAGTTGAGGCTGTTAGTTGTTAAAACTCCATAATATCACTTTAATAAAACACTTAATTTGTTTAGGTTTCAAAATTGTATTTATTTCTTTCGAAAACGGAAAATCTCCAATTTTATACAATGATTACAAAATATAACTTATATCTAATACCTAAAATCTATTTACCTAAAAATAGGTACATTATGCACATTAATGAGGAACAAAAAATATTAAGGTGATGGAGTTTTGCAAAAATACTTTCTAAATTGGTACGCAGCAAATTACATTTAAAAGTATTTATAGAATCAGCAAATAAATCAAAATTTTCAAAACGCTGTAACAAATTTGCAAAACGCATTATCCTCGAAAGTGGACTGCTATAAGTGTAAACCGTACGATGATATTCTGTTCTAAATAGTTTATATTTTATTCAGGAACAATACCTTTCGGGAAATTGGATTCGGGAAATGGGATTCGGGATTCCTATTTTCAGGAAATATGGCGTTCGGGAAAAAGGTCATTCGGGAAAGTGTACGGTAATAACCGGTATAATGATATGTTATAAAATAATAATAAACAATTTTATCGAGATTTCCAAATTCTTTAATTATTTTGTAAACTAAGAAATTCGTATATCCAACCGAAATTAAAAAAAGTTTAACCATAATCAATAAATTATAAACTTATGGGTAGATAGACTATTGGTTGTTAGCATGTTATTTTAAACTTTAATAATCAGCATTGTTATTATATTATTATTTTGCTATATTGCCAATATTGTTGTTGTTAATTGCAATTATTAAAAAGTGCAATTAGATTAGTAGTTCTTTATGAAACAAATATTAACATATTGGAGACTTTTTCGTAATATTATTTTAAAGAAAAATAGTGTAAATTTATGTTAATTCAATTTATTTATTTTATTACATTCACAAACGTATTTTAATTGAAATAATACAATAACGTAAACGTAAAAAAAATAATAGTTATCACGGAATGAGAACCAAATTAAAGTTAATAGTTATCACTTCCAAGAGATAAATTGCAAGAAAAATATAAATAGAACGTGTTATTAAATGGATGTCCTTGTATTTTATTTTTGTATGTATGTAACAGTCCGACTGTCCGTTCCGTAAACCCGTCCATCTCTGTACTTGTTGTCAGTTATGTTCTACAAAACAATCACTTCATTAACAAGATTTTTTTATCATTAAATCTATGCAGTGCAAAATATAAATCAAGCCTATCTATCAGTTATCTATAAAGTCAACATAATCACAACTGTCAGTTAAATAATATATGGACTAAGCCACAAACGACAAACGAATTTACATTTAATGTTGAAAATTTAAACAAAAGTTCAAAATATAAATGACCACAAGACTTTCCTTCTTGTTCAAACCAACTCTGAAACTACATTTAACAATTTACTCTTTATTAAACAACAAATGAAGAACATAACCTCAAAACAGTCATTTGAATGACAGTTATAGTGTTTTCGGCTTACACTGAACTGGTGCGCACCGAATGTGGACAGTGCAGTCATTCCACTCTCTTGGTTTTCAAACCGAGTTATTTTATCAGCCAAAATATTCGCACTGGAACTGGAGCACTCACTACATGGGCCCTCAGTCAGCTCGGAAGCACATTTTTATACAAAAAGTTCAGATGCAAAAAAACGCAAAACCTCCTTGAGTGCAGCACTAGGGCAGTAAGCAAAAAACGCTAAAGTGAGATTATGTTGGCATTTGTGGCAGATTCCAACTCTACATCGTTTAATAACATCTTTAAAAGGCACAGTTAAAGTATTCATAAATAAATTATTTCTTTAAAATATATATCACAGATAGGTTCAGGTTTGTTTTGGATTCCAAAATACTGAAGAAGCCATTTCAAAAGATTGTGATAAATGGCTCTAATAGAGGATGATTTCAATTATTTTTAATCGTATTGGTTATACTTTCATAACCTCCAAAAAGAAAAATAAACTTACTAATGGAACAAGTTATTGATCGTCAAGTCGAAGTCGTTTTCTGTTTTGGTCAGAACGTTCGTCGGCTTCTAGCACTTTCATCCGACCCCCGCACACTTCGGCTCCGTGCAAAACCTTGGAAAAAAATGTATAATAATATCCGCAATTTCAAAATTTTTAATAAACCTACCCGCATCGCTTCTTGAGCGGAATCTTTGGAGGCGTACTTAGCATAACCGCAATTACGATTCGTTAACATGTAAACGTCGATTAAGTTTCCAAACCTGCAGAAAATATTCTTCAAAATGTGAGGGGGTGGTGGTGGTGGCGAGCACACGATGAAACATCTGGCTTCCGTCTCAGAATCTATATTAGCCAACGGCTGCATAGGTGGCAACGGGACACTGCACGGGTAATCATCGGACGGATTCAAATTATCGCAGAAATTCTCTAAGGCTAAATATTCCAAAATTGAAACGTAATATTTTGTTGTATTTCATTTGCTTTTAAATCACCTGAACCAAAACCTGCGCTTTGTATAATCGAGGTGGCTTGGGCGATAGTTTTTGCGAGCTGGCGGATATCGGGGCTGTTGGGGTCCAAGGGTGATGATGGTGCCCTAGAGATGCCACCCTCTGAGCGTGGAACGACACCTTGGGGTTTGACGATTAGCCTCGAACCCGGTGGATATTCGAAACCATGAAGCCGGTCTACGGCATGCGTTGCCCATTGTAGACTATTATAAATGACCGTTCCAACGCTGCGATTTTTCGCATTTTCGTATCTCAACTCGCAGAAATCTAGCCCTAAGAATGTATAAAAAATATTCCAGATAAACACAGCAGATACAAGAAAATAATATAAAGAATTTTTCTTTTAAGTATACATGTCCTGATGTATATGCTGTTTTTGTTTTTAAAAATTTGAAGCTTCTACGGAGGGATTCCTCTCCTTGATTAAACATGAAGTAAAATTTCGAGTTTAGAAAAGCCTGGAAATTTGGTTTGGTCGCGTAGCGTAGAGGAGCGACCAAACCAAATTTTCAGGCTTTTCTAAACTCAAAATTTTACTTCATGCACCACCGGTATAAAACTCTGAAATGTCGAGAAGTTTAACTCATATTTATAAACTAGTATGCTAAAGGAGTATTATTTGAACTTCAGAGAGTTTCAGTGTTTTATACGCCTGGCGCATGAAGTAAAATTTTGAGTTTAGAAAGGTCTGAAAATTTGGTTTGGTCGCATTTTCTAAACTCGAAATTTTACTTCATGCTTAATCAAGGATTGGAAACTGTTAGTTTCAAAACTTTTTCAAAAACAATAAATGCCTGAAAATGAACAGCGTATGCATCAGGATATGTATACTTAAAAGAAAAATTCTCTGTATTTTATAACCAACAGTTTTTTTTTAAATTTAATATGTAATAGTTAACTACACAAGAATACAATTGTGTAAACGAACAGCTATTTATATATATATATATATATATATATATAATCAGTATTCCCTTTTACCATATGGTGTCGGGTAACAGCTATTTAAGAATTTAAAAAAATAATAATTATAAACAAAAATGTATATTAAAAATAACTTACCTGGAACAATATTGAATAACTTCCACAACTGCTCCTCTGTAAGAAACATACACCCGATAACCATAAGCTTATAACCTTTCCCATCGTTGCTATCAAACTTATTATTAAACATAGGATTCATATTCATATTAGGCCCCATGCTATTTGCTGGCATTCTATCCATGGAATAATCACTATTATTATATCTCCCCATATTAGGCTTCCTCGGCTCCGAAAACACAGCCTTGTACTTTCTGTCACATTCCTCAAAGGCCTTAGCAGCATGTGAGAACTTATAATACTTTATATATGCAAAACCCTTATTTTCTTTAGTTTCTTTATCACGCACTATATTGACATAGTCAATATCACCGAATTGCTGGAAGTATTGGCGTAAATCAGATTCGGTGCTGGTTTTCGGGACGATGGCGAATAGACGATGGATTTTCTCATCTTCGTTTTCCTCCCTTTGTGAACCCTTATCACGGCTGAATGAATTACAAAAATTAAATCAATGTATAACCTTTAAACGGATTTATACAACACCCACCTTGATGCAATCATAACCTTAATGTGTCGGTCTGTTCCTGGTAAAACTTTTCCATTCATTTC
The DNA here is from genome assembly GCA_932526585.2 of Philonthus cognatus. Taxonomy (NCBI): domain Eukaryota; kingdom Metazoa; phylum Arthropoda; class Insecta; order Coleoptera; family Staphylinidae; genus Philonthus; species Philonthus cognatus. Next base: position 54,033,721 of record OW052241.1, on the reverse strand, counting down.
TTCAAGAGCATTAGCTGCATCTGAAGTTTTTGTGTATTTAATGTATGTGACACCTATAACATTTAATAAACTATTCTCAGAAACAACATTTTATACAACAAAATATTTATATATTGCAACTGATTCTTCTAAACAGACACTAGAACACAGTTATTAAATGTTTACTATTCTTAGCAAGATCTTAAGAATCTGTTTAGAAGTTAATAAAGAGTTCGCTAAAGTTGTTTTTTCTCATATTTCTAATATGCTACACATAATCTTGTAAAAAGAAGCTTATTAGAGCATTTATTCATTATTATACAGTAATTTTTGTTAATCATCAAGTATACATCACAAGAACTTTTATAGAAGAAATCTAATATTTTACTCATCATTTATCTTCAAATATCATATATTAAATTCTGCCAGTGTAAATTTAAAAGCTCGGCCTCATTATTCTAATTATACCCACACTACAGCCGAAGTGAAACATAATCATATTGCAGTTAGGCGTGCACATTTCACACTGGAGTGAATTATGTGAGTGAACTTTAATGCTGGAATGTGGTAAATTAGTTTTTTGCTCTTTGCTCACAATGACATCATGCAGGTGTATGCAAACAAGCAGTTAATTCTAGTTACTTTGAAATGTACAGTTATATTATAACGTGTTCACAAGAAATACGATTCAAGGTTTATTCTAAATTATTGCTAAATGAAACATTATATTGTATATTTTTTTTTGTATTTTCAGTTAAAAAGTAGGAAGTAGTAGACAGGGATTTTTTTTTTACTTTCTCCCATATGCAAAACACAAGTTTATTGTTGATACCTTTAACTTTTAGTCAGATATTTTTGTTGGTAAAAATTATAATAGTATTGAAATCAATATAATAAAAACCATCAACATTATAATTATTTCTAAATGAATAAAATCTTATATTTGGCGTCTAATTGTTTTAATTAATCCAGTGTTTATGTTACTGTGTCATTAACCTAAAATAAATGGTCGATTATTATCAAAACAAACCTTTATTTTCACCATTTCTGCGGTCTCTGACCACCCAAATATCCTCGATTTCTCCAAATTTCGAAAAAGCTTCTCTGAAATCGGACTCATTGAGACGCTTGTTACCCACAATAAAGAGCCTGGAGTTCGGGGGGTCGTCCGTCTGGGCCAACCTGGAATCCGAAGAATTGTGTTTGCTGTCGGCCATATTCGTGCGACGTTATTTTCTTAAATAAATCGTCAAGAGCACTGGTGAATTAAAAGCACTTTTAGAATTCGCCTTTTTGGAAACAAATTTCGTCGCCACCAAACAAGACAATCAGAGTTTTAATTTGATCTGAAGTTGGCCGCAAGCGCAAACGCTAAAATGACATAAGCATTCAATAAATTTTAAATAGTTTACATAATATGAAATCTCCTTGTTGTAATTTAAATTTATATTCATCTTGATCCTGTTTAGACAAAGAATTTAAATAATCTGCTATACTTTGTCTGAGTGTTTAGAATATTTTATATATAAAGATTGCTTGATTACTATCAACTTGAGAAAAATTAAGGCTAAAATGGCGCTTGTATTTAAAAGGTGCCCTATCCAATTTTCATGCACTAGAAACGTTCAATGTAAGTGAATTTTAATGTGAGAAAGTTCGAAATATAATTAACAATTTACAATTTTAGTGAGCATTTATCAATCATAGTCTGATATTTTCTTGATTTTATGACAAGTAATTTAATTTCTTATGTATAATTATATTTTTACATATAAGATTTCCAGTTTTTATAAATAAATGTTGCTTTTTTAACCCTTTACTAGCCACATTTAAATACTAATGTACCTCTATATGATTTCAATATCTGCTAAATTTGACTAAAAAAGAAACAGAACAATTCATTTTGTATCATTCATTAATCATCTTTCAATCCATTTTAAAAACAAATCAACAATGTTTATAGTGCTTGTTGTCTTAAGAGAACCTGTGTGCCTAGTTAATGGTTAAACAAAAATAATATCACTGCATTAGTGTTTCAAGTAATAATTAATAAAAAAGAAAAAGAGTTGGAATTGTAACTATTTATTTACAAAAAAACAAAAACATATACAAAATAGGAATTTCAAGAAGTCATTTGTTCCTGTCCAAAAAAGTGTACGTAGTAGTAATAAATAATCATGCACAACAAATCAAAACTCGTTCGACGAGTGCACCCAGGGGTAGGAGAGTACAAAAGTACAAAAAACACACACTCAAATACTTTATTATTTACAAAATCAAATCACTAGCAAATGGTTCAATATCCTCGCAGACCATTGTACACTTTGTTGATGCTACCTTGATTTAAAATTTTCTTTAATTCTGTAAAAAATAAAATCAATTTGTTTATTAATGCTAAATTGTTTTTAAAAAAGTACGAACCTTCTTTCAGTTCATCAGAAAATTCTTCTTTGGGAAACTCAACATCAAATGTTATGTATAAAACACCATGGAGATTGTTGTTGTTATAATTCGGCATACCCTCTCCTTTCTTGCGAATACGGGCCCCTGCCCACGTCACTTTATCTCTTGTCACGGTCACTGAATGACCATCTAAATGCTTTATTTGCATTGTGAAGCCTACTAACGCATCCTTGAAAAAATAAATAAAACAAATTTTGTTATACAACGTTATCTTTAAACAATATGTGCTGTTAATAAAAAATAACTTACTTGTAAAGTAATGGTAATATTTGTGTATAAATCATCCCCTTTTCTTTCAAAAACGGGATGCGGCTGCGTTTTTATCTTAAGCACTAAATCGCCAGGATCTCCGTCCAAATGGGGCTCTCCTTCAGCCGTGAATGTCGTCTCCTGGCCATCCACCATCCCCGGCTCGACTTCCATCTCCAAAGTTCTCTCCTCGTTCACCAATTTCACATTCGGACATTCGTCACAGACAGTCTGCTGTGTCATCTGGAACCGACCGGGTCCCAAATTCCTTGTGATCATCTCCTGCCGGCAGTTGCACTTTCGCGTCCCATGAGCAGTTTTCATCACCGGCTTATTTCTCGTTATTTCGATAAACGTCCCAGTGTAAAGATCTTCTAATGTGACCATCACGTCCATGACGATGTTCGCACCGCGTGGAGTCTCGTGTTTTCCTCTTCTTTCATCACCTCCGAAAAAGCCGAAGTCGCCGAAGAAACTGGCAAATGGGTCAAAGTCGTTGTCCATCATGCCGTCTCTTTTTAGGCAATCTTCGCCGCACCTGTCATATTTTTTCCGTTTTTCCTCATCTGACAAAACCTGGAAATAAATGCAACGATTTATAAGAAAATGTGCTGTGGCCAACACAGGTACTGACCGCAAATTAAATATTGTTTATCCCTAAAGAGAAAGAAATAATAATAATTAAATAATAAAAAAAAACAAATAAATGCACACTTTTCAAAATAACTAACAAAAAATAAGAGCTACGATAAAAAGTATGAAATCTTTAAATATTTATTTATTGTTTCTCTACAAGTTTTGTTTAAAAGATGTTTCAATTGTATTAATAATTTATAAGATACGAAGAAAAGGCTAAGAATAATAGATAAGTTTATAATTTCCAGATATTGTGGAGTAAAACCCAAATACAAAATGCTATGAACCTTTTTTGCTGAAATCGAGAGATAGAAGGACAGACCGACACCATTGAGATAACACTTGATTTGGGTTCCCAAGACCACAAAATGTTTATTTCCGTGACAAATTTGGAAGGTCATTTTTTTACCGATCACAATACCTCCCTTAGTGTGCGGTCGGTAAAAACACAAAGTGCTTACACAATAAATATTAGTCATGCTTAGTTGATATTTATTAGAACTGCTTTGCAAGCATCCTAAACAATATTTTTCGCTTAAAGATAAAATTATATTATTTGGATATCATTATGTAGAAATTAATTGATTATTAATGTGCATATGACATTGGTTGGAATATGATATTGTAAAATTAATATTGAACAAAAGACTTTCCACAAATTTAAATGTCCATTTTTATAATGATAAGCTGTAAGTAATATTCTTATTCCTTACTTCATATGCAGCCCCCAGATCCTGAAACTTCTGCGAAGCCTCTGGATCATCCTTGTTTTTATCGGGATGCAATTCCTTCGCCTGTCTCCTGTAGGCCTTTTTGATTTCGTGCAAACTGGCGGACTTTGACACCCCCAAGATTTTGTAGAAATCCCTTCCGGCCAGGACAGAGGTTAGGGTGCACAACAAAAACTGCAGGATGAGCAGACGGTGCATGTTTGCGACGTTCATTTTAATTGACTGATTTCAGGCGCGCCACGCATTACAGAAAAACAACGGAGCGAACCACTCGAGTTTTCGTAAATTGGAAACTGAAAACAGTGGCGATTTAAAAGCGGCCGACACGCAAGTCTCGAGATGTGGATCCACCTGATTGGCCAAATTTGCTGGTGTATTTAGGCAACCCAATGTATACAGCAGTGGCTCTCAAAATGTTCCGCTGGTTTTTATTATAGACAACCCAATATACATCCAAGCTGTATGTTGTGACGCATACTTTAAAAATATAGACTTGTTATAGACAACTCAACATACATCCAAGGTGTATGTTGGGTGGCCTACTTTAAACAGAGATTTTTTTATAGACAACCCAACATACGTCCAAACTGTACGTTAGGTGGCATACCAAAAAAGATTTATTTATAGACAACCTAACATCGATGCTGTATGTTGGGTGGTATACTATAAATATAGATTTATTATAGACAACTCGGCATACATGCAATCTGTATGTTGGGTGGCATATTTCAAATGTAGATTATAGATATTAGGATACGCATTAAAGCTGTATATTAGGTAATATACCGAGAGTTTTATGTAACACCGAACGTTTACATAACGAGATTTTTTTTAAGTATACATAAGCATACGTTGTACATTAGACGACGCTCGATTTATTAAAAGAATTTCATTTGAAGCTTTAAACGAGTGTTTTCCACTCCCAGGCTAAGCATGAAGTAAAATTTCGAGTTTAGAAAAGTCTGAAAAGTTGGATTTGCCGGGCGGAGCGGAGCGAGGCTTTCAGGCTTTTCTTAACTCGAAATTTTATTTCATGCGCCACCGGTACAAAACACGGATACAATGTAAAGTGAGGCGGTGTGTTCGTAATATGTCAGTGTTTGTACTGGTGGCGCATGAAGTAAAATTTCGAGTTTAGAAATGCCTGAAAATTTGGTTTGGCCGCTCCGCGCTTCGCGCTACGCGTCCAAACCAAATTTTCAGGCTTTTCTAAACTCGAAATTTTACTTCATGCTTAGTCTGGGAGTGGAACACATTTATTTCAGGTTTCAAATTGAACTCTTAAGAAAACAACGAGTATCTAAAGATTTACGGCATATACGCTGTAATTGGGTCATGTATACATGAAAGAAAAACTCCCTGTATGTACAAGTTGAGGCATTTTTTACGATTGATTGGCTACATTTTTAATGGTCATATAGGCAACCCAATTTACACATAACTTAAAAATGAAAGGTGTCAAATTATATTGGATAAAAATGTTCGGTGTTACATAAAACTCTCTGTATATAATAATAATATAGCGGCTCTTTTGATTTTGTAGTTAATTTATTTTTTAGGATAGGCTTTGATAATCATAATAAAAAATTATAAAAAAATAGATATTAAAATAGGTAGTGATCTGGGTTCGATTCCCAGCGGAGGCGAGTAATTTTTCTAAAGAAAAATACTCGTCTCCGGTTCCATGGATGTGTGTGAATGTGTTGTGACGTCCAAATATATAGTTGTATGTTATACTTAATAATCGTTAGTGGCTGAATGGTTAAACCTATGCCAAAAAAAACAAACAAAGAAAAAAAAACAGGTAGAGAAACTAATTTTCGATACATAAATCAGCATGTTCAACATTTTCGTATAAGTTTTAAATTTCTTTACAACTGTTATTTACTATAAAACATTTGTATTTGATATCATTAAATCATTAAATGGATAAATTATTTATTAAAACGTTTCCCTCGTCAGTTTTTTAACTGAAGTTGAGTTGAAAGCAAATATTAGGACATGCCAGGTTCTACAATGATTCTACCATCTGCACCAGGATCTTCAGTTGGAATTGGCGAAATTGGCAACAGGCATGACACATGTGAATTGTGTAACATACGGGGAAAATACAAATTATTTAAATGATCTGGAATTATTTTTAACACGAAACTGATGCTAAGGTCGGATAGTAACACTATACGACGTTTTTGTTAATCATTGCATAACTATATCATCGTTCTTTGAAATTCATTTGGTATATTTATTTAATAATTAATCATTGCATAACTATATCATCGTTCTTTGAAATTCATTTGGTATATTTATTTAATAAAGATAAGATTATGTTTTCAAGAATTTGTAAAAAAATATGTTTGTGTGCATTACTGGAAATAATTTAAAAACTTATCGAAAGCGAATTTTCTAGAATTCGTTGATATTCTAATAGCGGTCAATTTAAAGCTTCTAACGAGTGTTTCCACTTCTTGATTAAGCATGAAGTAAAACTTCGAGTTTAGAAACGCCTGAAAATGTTAGGCTTTTCGATCTAAACCCGAAATTTCATATCATGCTTAATTAAGGAGTGAAAACACTCGTTAGCTTTAAATTGAAGGCTTTAATAAAATCAATGAATTGTGTTTGAAAATTTAGAACGTACATCAAGATATGTGTACTTAAAAGAAAAAATCTATGCGTATTTAGCAACAACAAAAAAAAGTGAAAATATGTATTGAGTGATATAAAAATCCAATATAAATCTATGAAACCTATCTCTTATCCTCTATTAATAACGAATTCAGAAATACTTACTAATGTATATTATGCACAAAAATCGGTGAGAATTATTGCTCCTTTATTACACAAATAAGACAATTAACTTTGTATAACTGAGGATTTTATTGTGACTATAGTTTCGACAACTTTAACTTGTCATCATCAAACATACACATTTTATGTTAGATAATGACAAGTTAAAGTTGTCGAAACTATAGTCACAATAAAATCCTCAGTTATACAAACAAAGTTAATTGTCTTATTTGTGTAAATAATGATGTATAACGAAGTAGAAGCCTCCACAGTGAACAGCTCCTCTATTAAGTTGAAAGAATTTGTATTTATATTTATTTTGAGGAAACCTTACCGGATTTCCAATTTAAAGGGTATTTCTTAATTATCTTCAGCATTTAAAGACGGGGCAAGAAAGCCAGATGGCAAAAAATCCCTTAAAGTCATCGAAGATGACTCAGTGATGGTTAGGTTAGCATCTTAGTCACCCAAATAGGGTGGTAAGGGCCGAGTCCTAAGAGTCAGAGCGAGGATTCATGCGTTCTTGGTATATTTGAAGGGCTGTTTTATCTTGAGAAGGAAAATTAGTTGAGGATGTCATCTCGTGGATGAAATATTAGTTAAAATATTTCAGTTGACTTCGAAAAAAATTAAGATTACATAAAATTAGGTGAAACTTTAAAGAAATAGTCATACTTCCATGAATTAGGTAGGTGCGTATTTTATATTTTGTGGTTTGAAGAAAATCTATTATTTTTAATTACTTAAGTAATGATTTAATAGTTGAGGCTGTTACTTGGTGAAATTCCAAATCAACACTTTTAGTAAATAACACACTTGGCTAAGATTTCACTGTTTATTGATTGACACTGCAACAATTGTTTCGCCACACAGTGGCATCATCAGGCCGATGAATAATAGATTACAAATTTAACCTAACGCTTAAATACTAATGACGTAGAGGAGGTGGTACTGTTTAGTGAATGGGGTGGGGGTGGTAGTGAAATTTATGAATATGTATATACCGGGTGTTGACTTGGCGGTTGACTTGGCGGACGCAACATAGAAAATCGCATGTTAATTTTAAAATATTGGCTTCCCTATTCATTTTAGAGACAAAATGTATATTACTATTTTGTAGAGGGAAAAATTCGAAATTGATGAATGTTCACACTTGTGTTAAGTGTGAACATTCATAAATTTCGAATTTTACGTTTCACAAAGTTAAAACAATTTAGAAAAAGTAATGTGATTTTATAAAAATAATGACATACCATGGAATTGGTACAACAATTACGGATATTCCCTGTTTTTTTTTTAAGTTCAATTTAAAGCTTTAAACAAGTGTTTTCCACTCCCAGACTAAGCATGAAGTAAAATTTCGAGTTTAGAAAAGCCCCGTGAAAATTTGTCGAGGGTCGCGCAGCGACCCGAGACAAATTTTCTGGGCTTTTCTAAACTCGAAATTTTACTTCATGCGCCACGCGTATAAAACACTATAATATTGTAAAATTTATGTATATTCCAACTTCACTTAAAATCTGTGTTTTATACGCGTGGCGCATGAAGTAAAATTTCGAGTTTAGAAAAGCCCAAAAATTTGTCTCGGGTCGCTGCGCGACCCTCGGCAAATTTTCACAGGGCTTTTCTAAACTCGAAATTTTACTTCATGCTTAGTCTGGGAGTGGAAAACACTCGTTTAAAGCTTCAAATTGAACTCTATTAAAAATCAACGAATGTCAGAAAATTCACAGCTAAAATAATTAAGAAAAAGTAATGTGATTTTGTAAAAATAATGACATACCATGGAATTGATACAATAATTGCGGATGTCAAAATAGCCTAAGATATTGCTGTTACTTAATTAACGACAAAAAACATAACGCAAACATTGTGATAACTCTGGTCTGCATAATACCACTTTATAAGGAGGATTTTTTCTTGTATAGTGTAAATCATTTCGAAAACATTTACTTTAATCAAGTGACTGCGATATCTTTTGCCATTTTGACATCCGTAGTTGTTGTTTCAATTCCATAGCATGTCATTATTTTTATAAAATCACATTACTTTTTTCTAATTATTTTAACTTAGAGAAACGTAAAGTAATAAACGTTAACGCGAATGAATTCAGAATTTTTCCCTCTACAAAAAAGGTAAATACGTTTTGTTTCTAAAATAAATAGGGAAGGCAAAATTTGAACATATCAAAATTTACATGGGATTTCCTATGTTGCGTCCGGCAAGTCAACACCCGGTATATATATATATATATATATATATATATATATATATGTACAGGGTGTCTACGCTAAACCGTTCGTTAAAAGTTTATGGGGTTGCCGTTGCACTAAAAATCTGAAAAAAATCCTTGTAATACGGTTGAATCAGTTCTCCTCATGTGAAATATTTTCAACTTTATATCACTTCCGGTTTTACCGGAAGTAGCACTAAATTTGTTATTTTAAATGGAACACCCTATATATTAGTAATTTTTTGGATTCCTTGTTTAAATTGCAACAAAATATATTCGAATATATGCACACTTATCTCTTATAGTTTTCAAGCAATAAAAATATTTCTAAAATTCTGACATGTAAAAGGCATCTTGAAATTTGTCTGTAACTTCTCTTAAGAATAAGATAAAAATAGGATTTATATCTCTACTTGTACCTCAAGGATGCCTCTATGAGTGTATTAATTGGAAACTGTCAATTTTGCCAATAAGTGTTCTTAAAATGTCAATATCAAAGTGTCCTCTTCTATATCTCGTAATTCATTTTTTTTAATAGAATGACCCATGTTTTATCACGTGGTACGATTAGGGGGAAGATTTCCTACAAAAAAGTATTAACAACTATATTCCTAAAGCAAGTGGTTTTCGAATTATTTCGAAGATTCGTTTTTTCGTCGCATTTATGCAGGGAATAATGCGCGCATAAGTCGCAACTGAATTTTAGTAGGCAAGTAGTAATGCTTTTGTTTTGTGGCTTATGTAATGCGAAATGTCAAATAATAAAAAACAATTAGTACAAAGTTATACAGAAATCAGCAAAATGAATAAATACATCCATCAACAAATTATCAATTTATTTTTTATACATGGCAACTGCGATAGAATTAGTACTCGAACATGTAGAATATTTAATGAAACTTATCCACATTTGCCGCCGACGAATAAAACAAGATTTAGAAGATTGGAATCAAATTTTGTTCAATTGGCAGTTGCCATGTTTAAAGAATAAATTGATCATCTGTTGATTTGTGTAATTATTCATTTTGTTGATTTCTGTAAAACATTGTACTAATTCTTTTCATTATTTGACATTTCGCAATACAATCGCGACAAAACAAAAGCATACTACTGTACTAAAATTTAATTGCGACTTATGCGCGCATTATTCCCTGCATAAATGCGACGAAAAACGAATTTTCGGAATAACTCGAAAACTACTTGCTTTAGGAGTATAGTTTTCTAATACTTTTTGTAGGAAATTATCTCCCCAATCGTACCATATGATAAAAATTGGGTCATTCCATTTAAAAAAATTGAATTACTAGTGTAGCATAAATTAATTCGCTGGTATTTAAATTGCCGCTTTTTTTAAGAAACCTTACCCTATTCCAGTAGCACATCGGGACGCTGTATCGAAAGAAATTGCATTGATGGAAAATTGGGGGGTAATTGAACGAGCCGCGACGCCCTACATAAGTCCTTTAACCACCGCGGTAAAACGAGATGGTTCGGTCCGGGTATGTTTTGACGGTAGACATTTAAATGCGCGTATTCAGCGAGAGTACGAATCGCCCCGGCCTATAGATGATATAATCAAAACTATGCGGGGTGTAAAATACATGAGTTCTCTTGACTTAACTCATGGTTATTGGCAAATTCCTTTAAGACCTGATCAGAAAAAATATTATGGTTTTTTACACGGCTCAAAAAGTTACCAATTTTGTGTTTTACCATTTGGGATTTCTAATGCTGTTAGTTCCTTTACACGAGCTGTTGATACAATACTAGGCCCAGAATTTGGTACTTTTGTAATTTGTTATGTGGATGACTTGTTTATTTTTTCCGAAACATTCGAGGAACATGTAAATCATTTAGATCGCATTTTAACAAAATTAAGCTTCGCGGGTCTCACTTTAAAACTAAAAAAATGTAATTTTTTTCGGGAACAATTAAATTACCTAGGGTTTATCGTGAATAGCTCTGGAATTACTCCAGACTTAAGTAGAACCACAGCTATATCGCAATTTCCTAAACCTAATAACGTTAAACAATTACAAAGTTTTTTAGGTCTTTGTAATTTCGATCGCAATTTTTGTGAGGGTTTTGCTACTTTGTCAGAACCACTAACGCGACTTTTGCGGAAAAAGGTTCCTTGGGTGTGGTCAATTGATCAAGACAAAGCTTATAATAATTTAAAAGAAGCCTTAAAGTCAGCCACCCTATTATATCACCCTGCCAACAATCTTAACTATTATGTACAAACAGACGCCAGTGACGTGGGCTTAGGGGCACATTTATATCAATTTGTAGATGGTAAAAAATGTACGATTGCATTTGCGAGTCGGATTTTACTTGATAGAGAGAGGAATTATAGTTCTTGTGAAAAGGAAGTGCTAGCTGTAATATTTGCAACAAAAAAATGGCGAGAATACTTGTTAGGTCGGCCATTTACAATAGTTACTGATAACCGCGCTATTTTATATATTAATAGTTGTCGTTTATTATCACCACGGATCACGCGCTGGGCACTAGCCTTACAGGAATTCACGTTTAAGGTCGAGTTTATTCCTGGCCGCAAGAACATTATTCCAGATATCCTTTCACGCTTCCCGGCAGTAAGACCACCCACCCCAGATAGTAGATGTTTTCAATTATTATCCACTAGAATAATTTTTGATAAAGATTTTAATGCTGAGCTTAAAAATATATCACTAAGACAATCTCAGGATGGGAAATTATCAAAAATTATATCTGCTATAAGTTCTAACGTTACTGACAACAAATTTATTTTAAATAATAACACATTATTTCTCAGGCACACCGATGAAGAGCCATTCTTATTATGCCTACCCAAATCCATGATTGAATGTTTTGTTAGGTCGTATCATTCTTTAGGTCATTTTGGAATTTACAAAACTTTGATGTTGTTAAAAAAAGATGTGTGGTGGCAGAACGTGCATGCAGATGTAAAACGTATCCTAAAAACATGCGATATTTGTCAAAAGGCCAAGATTTATATTTTACCAAAACCTCCCATTCATCCTATTGTTACAAAGAATGTAGGTGACATAGTAGCTATAGACCTTTTTGGACCACTGCCGGTATCTCGCGGGGGTGTAACATATATTTGTGTCTTTGTGGATCTGTTTAGTAAATATGTTAATTTTTACCTTTTAAAGCGGGCTACCACAAAGGCCATTTTGAATAAGTTAACCACAGATTATTTACCTAAGACAGGGAAAATCAAATCTGTATTACATGACCATGGTACCCAGTTTACTGCGAAAGCATGGAAAAATACGCTAACTGCTTTAAACATCATAATTCATTTTTCATCCGTTAGACATCCACAAGCGAATCCCTCAGAGCGGGTCATGAGAGAATTGGGAAGATTATGTCGGTCGTACTGTCATGACAATCAGAAAAGATGGGCGTGGGAGCTACCAAAATTTGCATATTTTCTAAATTCAGTAGTTCATGAATCAACGGGTCATAGTCCGTATGAGTTACAATTTAAAAAAATAACTCCCAGTCCATTAAGAACCAAAATATCTTTTCCTTTAGGTGACTCTAAATATTCTTCGCCAACAAAACTTATTCTAGTTCGTAATCTTTTAGAAACGAAAGCATCAAAACGTTCTGGTAAATATCCTGCCCGGTCGTTTAATGAATTTAAAACAGGAGATTTAGTATTATTAAGATCGAACCATGCTCCCCTAGCTTCTACATCCGAAACAAAAAAGTTATTGCTATTATTTGAGGGACCTTACAGGATTAAAAAATCTGTTAGTTATGCTACTTATGTTTTGATTAATCCAAATACAGAAAAAGAAAGAGGTACTTTCCATGCCAGTCATTTAAAGTTGTATTATGATGAATTCCATACTCCTCATTTGGCGGGTGCTGAATTAAATGATTAGTATGTTATTTGGAGGGGCAGATGTAGCATAAATGAATTCGCTGGTATTTAAATTGCCGCGCGTAGCGCTATTGATTGGTTTTTGTATGTTATCAGCCATCCTCTTCTCAGAGGACGTGGATTTCGATTCTGCACGTCTTGTGTGAAAGGTGTAATTTGAGTGATTTTCTTTAAACAATTGTAAAGTATCCTTGGGATTGAGAATTAATATATTGTCTACTGTGAATATAATTAACTTAGCCTGGTGCTTAGCGTTTGTTTATTAGAAATAAATACAACGAGTGAAACTCAAATCAGTCTTTTTCCTAAAACATACTGTTGTCCCCAAGCCCTGAGAACATTACAAATTGGCGCACCAACAAATTACGTAACACTAGATATTGAAGGGGGCACTTAGATATTGACATTTTAAGAACACTTATTGTGAAAATTGACAGTTTCCAATTAATTCACTCATAGAGGCATCCTCTAGGTACAAGTAGAGATATAAATCATATTTTTATCTTATTCTTAAGAAAAGTTACTGACAGATTTCAAGATGCCTTTTAAAGGTCAGAATTTTAGAAATATATTATTTTCTTGAACACTATAAGAGATAAGTGTACATATGTTCGAGTAAAATATGTTGCAATTTAAACGAGAAACCCAAAAAATAACTAATATATAGGGTGTTCCATTTAAAATAACAAAATTGGTGCTATTTCCGGTGGAACCAGAAGTGATATAAAGTTGAAAATATTTCACATGAGGAGAGCTGATTCAACCATATAACAAGAATTTGTTTCAAATTTTTAGAGCAACGGCAACCCCATAAACTTTTAACGAACGGTTTAGCGTAGACACCCTGTATACATACATACACACACACAAATACATACAAACATTAACACATAGTATATACATATACCTATAACGATAAACAAAGGATAAAATGTCCGGAAAAGTTAAATTAATTAAATAAAGATAAGTATAACATTTAAATTTACAAGTAAATATATACATATACGTGCACAAAAATATATCAAAACATTAACATATGTACAAAAATGAAAAAATTACACTAAAATTTGCAGAATTATAGATTTAGTAGTGGTGAATTATTTACGTCTGCTTACACTTGAAGTGAAATTAGGTCAAACTTTAGAAAAATAGTCATACTTCCAAGAATTGGGCAGGTGTGTACTTTAATTTTTGTTGCATAAAAAAAATAATTTTTTTAATTACTTAAGTAATGATAAATAATTAACACTGTTGTATCCTTTCTTCACACTTTATTTTCTAATGGTTAGATATATATTTCAAGTGCTAAGCACTCATTTTCAATAACAACTAATTCTGACAACTGTTGCGCGGTTTCTTTATACCTACAGTGGATTAAAGGGAAAAACCTAGATTAAGGGTAGACCTTTGGGTGGGTTAACAAATTTTATTGCGTGTTGTTTATGGAGGTAACAAATTTAGAAGCGGGTTATTTAAAGGACTAACATCGAAGTTCAATAAATTATTTTTATTTTTACGCATTTCTATGGCTTCCAACATGTTTAATTGATACTTATTGGACTCTTTTAGAAGTTTCATATTGTTGATGTTGAATTTATGACCTGTTGTGGTGTGCAATTGCAGATTTTTCTGGATTCTGGTTTTTTATGTGATAACTGTGTTCTTTGAATCTAATATTTAAATTGCGGGTTGTTTGGCCGATATACACTTTCTCACAGTTATCACATTTTATTGAATAAATTCCAGATTTTTCAATGAATTCTCTTTTACTAAATGTGTTTCCTAAAAGTATACCACTTTTTGAATTTGTGTATTGTGCTGCCGTGAGGTTGAATTTTTTAAATAACTTATTTATATGATTATTTAGTCTAGGTACGTAAATGACTCTAGCATATTTAATAGGCTGTTTTTCTTGCTCCTGCAAACTCGTTATTGATTTGATCTTGTGAGATTTTATGCTCTTATTAATTAATTTTTGAATGGTATTAGGGTTATAATCTAAAAATGTTGCTATTTCCAATATTAACTTCTCCACTCATCATCTTCGACACCGATTAAACATCAACTTTCAGCATTTAAAAGTATGATAGACAGAGCGATTAAATTACCACTTTCAGAAGAAAACAGGGCAGAATTTAAGTTAAGCCTATTAAATATGCTATTAAATATGCTAGAGTCATGTACGTACCTAGACTAAATAATCATATAAATAAGTTATTTAAAAAATTCAACCTCACGGCAGCACAATACACAAATTCAAAAAGTGGTATACTTTTAGGAAACACATTTAGTAAAAGAGAATTCATTGAAAAATCTGGAATTTATTCAATAAAATGTGATAACTGTGAGAAAGTGTATATCGGCCAAACAACCCGCAATTTAAATATTAGATTCAAAGAACACAGTTATCACATAAAAAAATGGTGATGTGTCCATCATAGTACTTTCCCCCGTAAATTGCGTATTAAATCACTTTTAAAATATTTGTAGCATTATTATTTTCAAAATGTCTTCAATTTTTTGATAACTACAACTTTTATTTGAAACATTTTTCAATTGGATCAACACATACACTGAGACAAACCAATGACTAGATAAAAGAACATTATTTATTAATTATCTCAAAAACTAAGAGTGCTATAACAAAAAGTGAAGATACAAAAAATCGTTAATATTTTATTACCTACAACTTTTATTTGAAACATTTTTCAATTGTATCAACACATACACTGACACAAATCAATGACTAGATAAAAATCACTATTTATTAATTATATCAAAAACTAAGAGTGCTATGACAAAAAGTAAATCTACAAAAAATCTTTAGTTTTTTATTTCCTATAACTTTTATTTGAAACATTTTTCAATTGTATCGACACATACACTGTCACACACCAATAACTAGATAAAACACACAACTTTTGAAATATCTCAAAAACTAAGAGTGCTATGACAAAAAGTAAATAAACAATACATCTTCATTTTGTTATTATCTACAACTTTTATTTGAAAGAATTTTTTGTTTGATGAACATTTATTAAAAAAATCTGAAAAAACTGAAAAACGTTAAGAGTAAAGTACCACTTCCGATTTTCCGATTTTCACCAAAAGCTTTTCAGTTCTTCCGATTGTAACAAAAAGCTTAAGTTTCAAGTTTAATCTCGATATCTTTAGCGGTTTTTGCGGTACAGCGCACACAGACAGACAGACAGACAGACAGACATTTTTCAAAAATGGTCTTATTCGACTCAGGGGACCTCAAAACGGATAATTACGCTAAAATTTTTGATTCGAAAATTTTCACGAAAACAATACTTTCCCTTTGTATTACATACGGGGGAAAGTAAAAACAGAATCCAGAAAAATCTGCAATTGCACACCATAACTTTACAACAGGTCATAAATTCAACATCAACAATATGAAACTTCTAAAAGAGTCCAATGAGTATCAATTAAACATGTTGGAAGCCATAGAAATGCGTAAAAATAAAAATAATTTATTGAACTTCGATGTTAGTCCTTTAAATAACCCGCTTCTAAATTTATTACCTCCATAAACAACACGCAATAAAATTTGTTAACCCACCCAAAGGTCTTCCCTTAATCTGGGTTTTTCCCTTTAATCCACTGTAGGTATAAAGAAACCGCGCAACAGTTGTAAGAATTAGTTGTTATTGAAAATGAGTGCTTAGCACTTGAAATATATATCTAACCATTAGAAAATAAAATGTGAAGAAAGGATACAACAGTGTTAATTATTTATGATTATACTCTTCACGAAACTCAAAAACAAATATCGACTTAAGTAATGCACTTGAGATTATGTTAGTGTCTCTTAATCTTAACTGTATTGTAAATACAATGTGATGAATTCCTTCTAATATTGCATTGCATTTAAATTTTTTTCGTAGATAAAACTTTTATCAAGGGAAGTGGGTGTTTGGTATAAATTACACTCAACATTCGTAATAACATTCAGTGAATGAATTCGTTCGACCGAAAACGGTAAGTCGCGGCGCTCTTGTTTAAAAACAAAAATCCAACAGCCCTTTTGTTCAAAAATCCCGCGTCGGGGCGTCATGCGCCGCGACGTCCTTGCATTATATATCGAACGGCGGCTGAAATCTCGACGGCGCGGCAGTCTTTTACAGATGGTCCATTTGTGGACACGCATCCGCAAATGTACACCATAAAATATTACAATTCGATCACAAAATTTGCGCTGAAAATGAGGTGACACTGGCCTAGCCAGGAGTCCTTAACGGAAGGGTGCATTTCCAGGTAAAACTGTTGTGCGTGTGTGAAGGGATGGAATATTTTTGTTTTGGTTTTAAATGTTTAATTTCCATAAATTGTTAATTGCATCAACAACATGTTGAGTTTACTTGAAGGTAAGACAATATCAAATGGATTTTTTTACAAGGGCAAATCAATGCAGTTTTAATTTGATAAATTAATTATATTTACTCAAATTGAATCGAAATAGAAATGGCACGATAAGGTTTGTTATCTTGAAAGAATATTACAAATAAAACATTTCAAACTTGTTTTTGTTAAATCTTAAGAAATTTCAATTACTAGTGTCTTATTTAATTTTTTAAATAACAGGTTTCCACCACTTGATTAAGCATGAAGCAAAATTTCGAGCTTAGAAAAACCTGAAAATTTGGTTTGGTCGTTGTATAAGCTGTAAATGTTCAATGTTTAAACGAGTGTTTTCCATTCCCAGATTAAGCATGAAGTAAAATTTCGAGTTTAGAAAAGCCGAAAATTTGGTTTGGTCGCTCCGCGAAGCGGAGCGGCCAAACCAAATTTTCAGGCTTTTCTAAACTCGAAATTTTACTTCATGCGCCACGCGTATAAAACACTGATTTCAAGTGAAGTTCAAAATACACTACTAAATTAGTATGCTAAAGTTGTGTATTTTAAACTTCATAATAAATCGGTGTTTATAATTGAATCGAAATAGAAATGGCACGATAAGGTTTGTTATCTTGAAAGAATATTACAAATAAAACATTTCAAACTTGATTTTATTAAATCTTAAGAAATTTCAATTACTAGTGTCTTATTTAATTTTTTAAATAACAGGATTCCACCACTTGATTAAGCATGAAGCAAAATTTCGAGCTTAGAAAAACCTGAAAATTTGGTTTGGTCGTTGTATAAGCTGTAAATGTTCAGATATTCCTCGGTTTTGAAAAAAGTTTAAACTGAGCCTTTAAACGAGTGTTTTCCGTTCCCAGATTAAGCATGAAGTAAAATTTCGAGTTTAGAAAAGCCTGAAAATTTGGTTTGGTCGCTCCGCAAAGCGGAGCGGCCAAACCAAATTTTCAGGCTTTTCTAAACTCGAAATTTTACTTCATGCACCACGCGTATAAAACACTGATTTCAAGTGAAGGTCAAAATACACTACTAAAGTAGTATGCTAAAGTTGGGTATTTTAAACTTCATAATAAATCAGTGTTTATACGCGTGGCGCATGAAGTAAAATTTCGAGTTTAGAAAAGCCTGAAAATTTGGTTTGGTCGCTCCGCGCTTCGCGCTACGCGACCAAACCAAATTTTCAGGCTTTTCTAAACTCGAAATTTTACTTCATGCTTAATCTGGGAGTGTAAAAGACTCGTTTAAAGGTATAGTCTAAACTCTAAACTCTTTTTAAAAACGGAGAATATCTGAACATTTACAGCTTATACAGCGACCAAACCAAATGTTCAGGTTTTTCTAAACTCGAAATGTTACTTCATGCTTAATCCAGGAGTGGAAAATACTCGTTCATTTTATTGGCTTTTGTCGTTAAAACATCGATTTTGTGTTTTACCAGGAAAATATTATCCATTTTATATAAATTTTGTCAATTTTAATCGATTTTGTCAATAATTACAATTTTGCTTAATATTCCTATTAAAATTCTTAATTTTTGCATTTTTTATGCCGTACACTTTGACGTTGTTGTCAGTTTGTGGTAATTTTAACAATTTTTAATATTTTTACATATAAAACGACGACGTAAACGCCATCTGTTTACCAATTGACTAAGCGGCATCGTATATAATTATCCAGTGAATGAATACTAAACATAAATCCATATTTCTGAATACTTTTGTTAATTTTTATGATGTTTGTAGGTTTTGACGTTTATCGTATACTTTAAACATCACAATATTTCAATTACAGCGTATATGCTGTAAATCTTCAGATATTCGTTGTTTTTTTTTAAGTTCAATTTGAAGCATTAAACAAGTGTTTTCCACTCCCAGATTAAGCATGAAGTACAATTTCGAGTTTAGAAAAGCCTAAAAAATTGGTTTAGTCGCTATAAACAAATCCAGTCAATTAATTGTTTATCAAGTCTACGATTTATAATATTCCTCAAGAAAAATCGTCAAAACTAATCAATTTTGATGATTTTTCTTGTTTTTATTTTTTGTCAATTTTTGTAGATTTTTGTCAAACTTTTGCAATTTTTGTTGACTATAATAATTATGACATAATATTCAGTTTATCAATTTTGACGATTTATATCAACTCAATAATTTTTTAAAACATTATTTAATTTTATTAATTGGTACAACATTTCTAGTTGATTTTATAAATTAACGAGTTTCGTCAGTTGTATTAAATTTTGTTCATATCATTATTATTATTGTAATTGCAAGTTTTGTCTGTATTTTTATTGGAAAATCTTCAACAACTTTCGACAATTTCAACGAATTCTATAAGTTTTGTAATGTCTTATAAAAATCAGGATTTTTTTGATTAATTTCAATCATTTTGAGACTAATCGTCTATTTTAGTAGTTTTCGTTAATTTGAAACCAACTTAAAAATATTGATTATCTTCATCATATATCGATATTTTCACGATTTCTATAATTTTTTTGTTAATTTCCACGAACCAATTTGGCCAATTTTAAGAAATTTCACTTTTAAGTATTTATTACCCAATGCCTGTACATTTTCAATTTTAAGTTTCTAACGAGTGTTTCCAATCCTAGAAAGTAAGCATGAAGTAAAATTTTGGGTTCAGAAAAGCCTGAACGTTTAAATCTAAATTCAGGCTTTTCTAAACTCGAAATTGTACTTCATGCGCCACGCGTAGAAAATAATTAAATATTGTAAAGTTCAAATTACACTGCTTGTTTTAATTTGAAGTCAATACATTTTACAAATGCGATTGAAGTAATTTGCTTTGGCATATACTAGTACACCTATACACTTTTTGTTGTGGCTCTTCGATTTATGATATTATCTTAAACAAACTATTGTATGATCAATAAAATAAAACCTCTAGAGTGTCATGGAATATATTGTAGATATTCCTCGGTTTTGTAAATTATACATTATAATTATTATGTTTGACATTTTATATGACAATTTCTAAAGCGCTTAGCCAACTTCAATTTAAAAAAAGATAAAATCATGGCACTCTAGAGGTTTTCTTTTATTGAACATACGATAGTATTACCTCGTGATTTCAAGGACAGTAAAAAGTACCGTACGGTTATTTAAAATATAAATTAGATTGGCACTACTGACTGTTAATACATGGTCTACCATAACCTGAAATTTATTCCATCATTCATTAAGATTCTGTTCAACCGCGCAAAAAAAATCCGCCACTCTAATTTATCATTTAAACCAGTGGTCTCCAAACTACGGCCCGCGACTTGCATGAATCCGGCCCGCGATTGTTTGTATTTTTTTTTGTAAATGTCATATTTTTAAATATTGTAACAATTGTTCCTTAAACTTTTCATAATTTTATAAAATTAATCGGATCTTGGCCGACTTTATTATGTAGAATTGTATTTGTGGCCCGCGAAGAAGATAGTTTGGAGACCCAGGATTTAAACGATCGCACGATATTATAGGCACATAACCATTCTTTCTTTTTATTGTTTGGCCTGGTCATTTGGGTGCGGGGAAATTTCAACCATTTCCTCTCCCGTGGATCTGTGCTTGGTTTCAACAGCCCTGGCATTTTTTTTAACTCAAAATAATTACTTCATTTATAAGAAGTGTTATTACCCCTCTGATTCTAATTTTAATAAAATTACTTCAAATGGCACTGAAGGTGAATAAAATTGTCCCTTAATTTCTGCGTCTGAAGTTCAGTTTTATTTTACACGTAAAGTTCTTTTCGCAGTTTTTCACTTCTTTCGTTTTAACTTAAAATATAATTTAGTTCAATACAATTTTAATTAGATTCAAGACACTGACACTTTCGCAATAAAGGATAGGAGATTCTGATTGTTTAGTGATTATCTTGTTTCATTTATATTATAGGCATCAAACAAGGATCGAGGACAAATAGCCTGGGGTAATAACTTCACTTTATATAAATGTGTACTGTGACTGTGATTTTTTAATAGTTTGAAATGTTCTGCTTAGACATTCAAGGTAATGCCAACTGTCACACAGTTATGATCCAATTAAAAATTGTTAATTTTACTGATAATTTCGCATTTAGCTACTTAGAAATGTTAATATTTGTGAAAACACCTTGTTACGTTGTTTTCTTAGTAAAAAGTTGGATTCTTGAAAACGTTTACAAAATTTAGTAAAACATTTGGTGAATATATACAACTAACAATAAAAATATGAGAATTGAAAAGTAAGCTGGATTTTGTGATAACTTTTATTTAAATTAATTTTCTAAACATTCAAAATGAATAGTTCATTTTATCCATCTGTAAAGCTAGTTTTCTAAAATGATTTTAATTAGGCGCGCACCCATAAATTCATCTTAAGGAGGGCTCACGCGTCTTAGAAGGGGGCTCATCGCTAGTCTTAAGGGGGTTCTTACGCACCTTAATGAGATGTGTACTTTGTTTGCTCAAAACTTGTGGTTAAAAATTACGTTTTTGACAAGTTACGTTTGTTATTTAGGCTGTTTATATCATTCTTTCATCAGGTAGCGTAATTATACGGCGGGTAATTTAAAATACACCACACAAAAAAACTTAGTTTTAAAGGTAAAACTCATCAAGTGCATCTCTTTAAGCACGTTAAAGATTCAACATACAGCGTGTAATCGAACTAATGTACATCCTCTTAAGGGCGTATACACAAAATATTTTGACACCAATTGCAGCAAAAATAAAATCGGAAAAAAAATATTGGATTTTTCATAATTTTTCATGCATTTTTTTACTTTTTGAGAACTTCTGGTTACCTGTGTTCATGATATTTTTCGTGGATGCGTAAGTTGTTGTATTTTTTTATTTACTTTTACTACTGCGAGGCGCATAAATCACTTCGCACGCACGCTGTCTCGAATGACTAGATGAAACTAGGTCACTCATTTGTGGTATTGTTTATTTACTGTTACTACTGCGAGACGTATAAATCACTTAGCACGCACTACACACACACACACACACTGTCTAGAATTACTAGATGAAACTGGGTCACGTATAAAAAAAAATCACAATACGTGTTCAAATTGACGTCCGCCGCACTCAATGCACATTTGGGCTCTACGTATCCAATTTGCACGAACAGTAGCAAACATTTTACGAGGTTTTTCACGAATGGTATTAGCCGCGGCGCACAGTGGTCGATTTTCAAATTTAACTGAACATTTCGTTATTATTTGTTTTGTTTTTTTTAAATTCTGTCTAATAGAAAGAAATATTTTTTCAATTAAGTATTTAATTGTCATTTATGTTATGGACACATTTTCCACCCCACTACCAACCCCTAATCAAAGATTTTTTTGTAAAAAAAATCTTTTTTTTTAATATTTTAAACAAATATAATGAGTCATTCTTCGTAAAATAAAAAAAAAATAATAAAAAGTTTTAAACAACCCATCTGATTTATATAGAAAACACTCTCATATTTCAAAATAATTAAAAATTTTGTAACAAAATATGAGATTATTTTACTTGGAATGGTTCCTATAAAGATTACATGTTTATTTTATACTAGAAACACAAGGCCGTAGCTAGGGGGTGGGGAATATGGGGGTTTGAACCCCCCCGAAATTCTGTGCGAAAATATAAAACGTCTTAGCGAATTTTGTAGACTTGTATGAAAATAACAAAAAACATATTGTTTTATATTCTTCAAAGAAACGACTTGCGGTATTACCATCATTTGTTGTTCCGAAATTAGGTTTTACCACATCAACTAATAATCCTAATTTAGATTTTAATTCCTTTTGAATTTTGAATTTTGTAATTTCTAATGTTTTTTTTTCATTGATATCTCGAACTTGCCATTTTTTGATATCGAGACGATATGCTATATGCAGCATGCATTCTAATGAACGAATCCAAGCATGTAAAGAAGAAATACCATAATCATAGTATTTTTCAATTTTCGGTAAATTTTTTACTTTTTCTAATTGATTCATTATTTTAGGGGTAGCTCCACATATAGCACACGTTTGAGTTGAAGTGTCTGTAACTGTGCTATAAGTCTTGCCCTTAATCATAGTCATTTTAAAACTATGATTAATTATAATTTGTATATTGTTTAACTCTACATTCGTTGGTAAAATGGTTTCAATTTGATTTTCAATATCATTTACCACAAGTTTTATAATTTCTTTAGACTCCTTTTCAAACATAATCTTAATTGGTCTACAAAATCTAGTTGAGGATGGTTTCGGATTTTGCCATAAAATATTATCATCTTTTATTGATATTATTTGAAGAGGCACTAAGCACGCAGAAAATATATATTCATCACTTTCGGACTCATTAGAGAATTTTTGCTTATATAATGAGTGACCTGAACTACCATCACAGCCCCATTTGTACATAATTTTAAACTCGTTTCCAATTTCATCAAATGAACTCAAATTTCCCAGAGAAATGAATAATCTTTGACTAGTATGGTCGACCAAGGCTTGCAAAGTAACTTCTGCAGCAGTTTCAGTGTATGATATACTAACTTCTGCGGGATAACATGCTTTTTTTGCTTTCAAAATACTATCATAGCTTGGGTAAATATTTGCATTACGTACCTTAGCTCCAGATTGTATCAATTTATAGGAATGCTTTGTAAATCTTCCGTCGATATATAACGCCAAGGCTTCTTCTGGTGTATATTTTTGAACTTTTTGTTGGGGTGATTTCCAAGCCTGCTTAATACTGGAACCTCTTGTTGGTGAATTTGTTGTAACCTCGTTCACTATTTCTGCACTATCCCTCTTTCCAGATGCTCGTAAATTAACCTGAGTGGCGAACGCAATTTCCTCTTCGGAATAATTTTCCATCAATGGCCTAACTTTTCTTTTTTTCGGAAAATTTGATAAATCACTAAATGATTTGTTCGGCCCTCTCGAAGATGGTCCAGGTACAGGTTCATCGATTGTATCAGTCAAAGAAAATGTCTGTGTTTCGTTTAGCCACTCTGCATAATTATTTTCAAATCGGGAACATGCTCTAAATACTTTTTGCCACTTAGAATTTAAAGATGACGTAAAAGAACGTATTTGATCTTTTAATATATTTATATTTTCATTTTGGTCTTGAACATTAAAGTTCATTAAATCAAAAATATATTTTTGAACGGCGCTGTTTTTCTCTTCCGCCGTGCGCTCCATACGCCAAACATTGAAGAGAGCGCTTCGGCGAACGGTTACGCGGCATGAAAAAAATTATTACTTGAATGGTTGCACGTGGCTGCATATAATTTTTGTTTATATGATAAGTTAAATAGTTGCTCTATAACTGAAAAAAATCCCAATGCGTACCGCTGCGTACGGAATATACTTTTTCTCTATCATACTTAAGAAATTTTAATTTACAATGAAATATTGTATGAGTAATTTATGTCATTATTTATTATTGTTGCATAAAAATATAAAAAAACAAATAAACACAAATGATAAATACATACCAGTAGAATGTATATCCATCGTTGTTTTAAAAATTTCACTTCACACAACTGAAAACTAATTATTTAAAACTTATGCGTTTGAGAGCGTACAAACAACTAATGATCGGTGTCTCAATAGGGTGTACTTTGGGTACCGATAATTACCAGGAAAGAGGGTTGAGGGGATTATGCTTTTACCTGCGCACCAATGGGTCATTATACTAATAATATTTACACAAATATTCGTTTTTCTAAATACTTTATTTTTCGCGAAATGTTCGGCTAAATTTGAAAATCGACCACTGTGCGGCGTTTACTCGTTGTATCAGCATTTCAGCATTGTCAATTTCCGTAGTGTAGACTTCACTTTTAAAGTCTCCCCAAAGAAAAAAATCTAAGGGGTTTAAATCCGGACTTCTTGGAGGCCATGGTACAGGGCCTCCACGACCAACCCAACGTCCTGGAAACTCATCATCCAAATATCTTCTAACGCGCCTTTCATAGTGAGCTGGCGCACCATCTTGCAAATTCCACATTCTTCTAAGAACCGCTAAGGGTACATTTTCTAGAAGATCTAAAAGGTCATCTTGCAAAAATCGTAAATATCGTTCTCCATTCAAATTAAATGGGAACATAAATGGCCCAATTAATTGATCATTTAAAATACCTGCCCAGATATTAAGGGAGAAGCGATGCTGGAAATGAGTTGTACGCGTAACACGAGGATTTTCTATTGCATAAACATGCATATTATGGAAATTACGCGTAAAGCACGATTCGTCGGTCACTAAAATGTCTTTGGTAAAGTTAGGATTTTGAACATTTTGTGCCAAAATCCATTGATAAAATGCAATTCTTTTGGGAAAATCATGGGGTTGAAGATGTTGTACACGCTGGTAGTTATACGGATAAAAATTATTGTCTCGTATAACACTGCTGACAAATGTGTGCGATACATTTAGCTGAGCGGCGATAATACGGGTACTTAAACCAGGATCCGCTTCCAACAGATTCAAAATTTCATCTTCCGCTCGCAAATATCGCATTGGACGGTCACCACCTCCAGCGGCTCCGGCGACGGCGACGGGCTGCAGTGTCGCGTGCTCTTTGTAATAAATTTCTAAATCGGTTTGGCGGTGGTAAGTGTCGTTCAGGAAATCGCTCTTGATAAATTCTTACAGCTTCCGCGGAATTACACCGAGTTTCACCGTAAATAAGAAACATGTCTGCCAATTCAATGTTTGAATAAACGTATCGCGCCATGTTACAAAATGTAGATGTTTCATGGAATAAGTTTCACCATAGACCAAACAGCAAACTATTTTTATGTTTAAAAATCATCCACCCTCGCCGCTCTTATCTAAACATTTCAATAAGAGTGGAGATAAAGTGAAGTGTGAACCTAATAAGGAAAAATATTGAATTTCATTAACACGTTTAGAAAATATTCGGAATTTAGTCAGCAATGGGTACTTATGAAAACGATAACATAGACATAATTCTTCACAATCTGACCCATTTTTCTCTGAATGGTGTAATTCGATATCCAAATCGTTTAAAAACTACCAGTCTATGTGGAATCTCTCTTAAAATACGCAATGTGCGCGGCGCGTATACCAGATACCACAAACATGTGGCCTATTATTATTAATTATTTTTAATAATTATTTGTGAGCTATCTACTAAAGGTATGGTAATTTCAAATGCAGGTATTGTTTATTTAAACGCTGCCCCTTATGTGGTAGAGAGCCTGTACAGTAGTTCGTTTACACGCTGTATATCTAAGTTAGGTTAGGAGAAATGTTTGCAATAGATTAAATTCCATAAGTCTCTTTGTAAACGCTGGCAATTCCAAGTAGATTAGTTAATACCTAAGGCCCAGTTGCACCATAAAAGTTGAACTTGAGTTCAAGCTGAACTCAAGTTCAAGATGACAGTTCTCATTGTTCTAATGCCATTTTGAACTAGAGTTCAGAGTTGAACCAGTTCAACGTGTTTGATGCAACTGGTCCTAAGTGAGATTATTTTTTTCTCGTTTCCCGGCGTAAAAATAAATCGCCCACGTTGAGAACCTATGGTCTGCACTAATACTCGTTACGAAGTCAGAAATGGATTTTGTTAACCATGTTCAATGTTATGCCGTATTGAACACGATAATGATTTTTTTGATTGTTTTCACATTTACAACGATACCGATATATTTAATGCGGTAATGGCATTTTTCGTATTTAAATAACTTATTTCTATTTAAAAAACATATTTCTATTCCATCGATATTCATTATACCTTGACGTTTATTATATCGTATGTTCAATAAAATAAAACCTCTAGAGTGCTATGCAATATATTGTAGGTTGGCAACTCTGAAATTATACATTATAATTGTTATGTCTGACGTTTTATATGACAATTGCTAAGGCGTGTAGCCAACATAAATCTAAAAAAAGATAAAATCATAGCACTCTAGAGGTTTTTTTATTGAACATATGATAGCTGTGACAATATATCACATTTTACAGAGAACATAACTGACATATTTTTGTATGTAATTTAGAACTGTCAACGGGAGGGAAGGTACCCCACGCTGATTACCAACTAGCTCAGGTTGGTTGAGTTAAAGAGAGATGAGCAACTAACTTTTGAAACACATATGCTGTTTTAAATTATTTATTTTAAACAAAATAAAACATTAAATCAACAAACAGAATAAGAATAAGAGAAACAGTGCACGAGTTACAGGGCAGACTTGGTGTGGCGTCGGCGTCGCGATCTCGATTTCTACTAGCCCAGCGGTGGCGTCTGGGTAGTAGTGGCTTCCGGAGGGAGGCGGCGTCCAAGTAGCAAGACGGCGTCTCGGTGTGAGACGGCGTCGGTAGGGTGGTGCGTCTGGCTGGATCCGGAGGCAGCAACAAACACTACGCTCGTAGTGCGGGACGTCAGGAACGACGGCGGAACGGCTAGCGTTGGCGTCGGGCAAAGTTTCCTGGCGTCGGTGGGTTGCTGGCCTGGCCTGTATCCGGCGGAAGCAACGAACGCTACACTGGAGCGTCGTTGTGGCGTCGAAGCGACCGCGCTGGCAATCGGGCTCTCGGCGTCGGTATCCAAGAACAGGAACGACGGCTGGGACGGCTAACGTCGGCGTCGGTTGTTTCCTGTTGTTGGATTCTTCCTCTGGCGGCAGGATCGACGGCTAAGACATCTGGCGTCGGTCAGAGCTTCCTGGCTCAGAGGGAAGAGTCGAGGAACAGAAGTTCCTCACGAATCCACATGCTGTCCCTTGTACAGCACAAGAGTGGACTGCCTTTCTGGATGCCGTCCCCCGGTATTTATACCCAGAAAATTGGCGTGGAAAAGGGAGGGTTTGAGGACTACGTGACCGTTGGTAAAAAATTCGCTAGAAAGCAATTATAGCATACAAGATAATTACTTTTAGCGAACTCTTAAATCCAAACAACCGTTAAGCTGCAATTTGAAAGAAGGATAGAAATTTATAATCTTTCTTCTTTCAAATTGCAACGGTGGTCATTAGTCCTCTCCCTTAATTACCGATTTCGAAAAACCCGAGGGGCAGTCCGCCACACCTGCCCAGGTAGATGGTGGCCCGAGCACGGTCCGAACCGCGGGAGATAATTCTTTGGACCGGGCAATTAGTTAATTGCTGGGTGCGAACTCATTTTAAATAAGAGAAGAATTGTAAATAATATTTACAATTCTTGTTGCCGGAGATTAAAATAATCCCCGGTAGCAAAACTTAGATAATTGGCTTAGAAAAAAAAAATTAATTGCTGGATACTTTTAAATCTCAGGAGTAAAAACTTAAATGTCAGTAATATTTTAATAGTTTTTTGATTTATTCAGTATATTATAACGGATCTGACATTTTGATTGGTAACTTGTTGTGACTGATTTTTCATCCCATATCGATAAATCTCTACTGGCGGGAGAGATTATTGGATTAACGTGAATTTGCGGACGTTGATAACGGCAGTGCGTTAAACCATAAAATGTTTTCAGCAACAATAAATGTACGACGATCAAATTAAATGAAACATTAATTTTCAATTACCGACCAAATCAATCTTGGCGACTCTTTAATTAATGGCGCTGTAAAACGCTTCGCGCAATTGAAATTTATAGGTATACGCGCCTTTCATAAATTACATCCCAATGCATATTTCATTTAAATTGTGATGTATGATATAAATATGACACACAGTGGCGCGGTTTTTTATCGCCTGTTTACCAGAGTCGATTACAAATTTCAAATTGAAGAATTCGAATATTCATTCAAAAACATATTCAAAAGCAAATCTTGAGATAGAGGATCTGTGGATAGATGATGGATAGAGACTATGTAAAGTTAATTAAAGGAAAGGCACTTGGTATTGTTTCACAATTAAATCTTTATTCCGACTAGTTTCGGTTTGTTAGACCATTTTCAAAGGAATGGATAGATAGATGATTTGTGTGTTTTTGAACTTAACACTAAATCAGTGTTTTGTACGCGTGGCGCATGAAGTAAAATTTCGAGTTTAGAAAAGCCTGAAAATTTGGATTTGCCGGGGCGCGACTCGCTTCGCTCGCGCGCCCCGGCAAATCCAAATTTTCAGGCTTTTCTAAACTCGAAATTTTACTTCATGCTTAACCAAGGAGTGGACACACTCGTTGACACTTTAAATTGACCGCTTTTTAAAAAAAGGAATGAATGTCTGTAATTTTATAGCGCATTAACTTGAACATCAAACGTGAGTCAATTTTAATAAATTTGAATGGTATTGAAATTTCAAGTGATCACAATTTGAACATTTTTTGAGATATATTTATAAAATTGTGTAATTAATCAAATATCGCTCTTTCAAAATATGTAAAATATACGCTAATTACAGTTTTTGATTAATTTTTAGTTAATCGTCAATCGAGATACAATTTGGATAAATGCACTTTCAAAATATGTAAAAAATAAAATATACCCTAATAATAGTTTTTGAGTTATTTTCAGGTAATCGTCAAACGAAAGACAATTTTTAAAATATGTAAAAATCAAAATACACCCCAATAATAGTTTTTGAGTAATATTTAGTTAGTCGTCAATCCAGAGACAATTTTGATACATTTGAGTAATATACAATTTTTTTAGGGATCACAACTTAGAAATTATTTGTGATATTTTTTATAACATTCTGTGTGACTATTAATCAAATATCGTTCTTTCAAAGTATGTAAAAATCAAAATACACCCTATCAATAGTTTTTGAGTTATTTTCACTTAAACGTCAAACGGGAGTCAATTCTGACAAATTCGAGTGATATTGAAATTTCGAAAGGTCATAACTTGGACACTATTTAAGATATCTGTATAAAACTTAATGTGCATATCACTCAATTATTGTTCTTTTAAAATATGTAAAAACATACCCCATCGATAGTTTCTGAGCTATATTCACTTGTACGTGAAACGAATAGCAATTTTTGTTATTTTGAGTGATATAGAAATTTGAACAGTTCACAACTTGGA
The DNA here is from genome assembly GCA_932526585.2 of Philonthus cognatus. NCBI lineage: Eukaryota > Metazoa > Arthropoda > Insecta > Coleoptera > Staphylinidae > Philonthus > Philonthus cognatus. Next base: position 54,003,393 of record OW052241.1, on the reverse strand, counting down.
TATTATTAAAGATATTTTAATAAAACTTGGTGTGCATATCACTCAATTATTAGTCTTTTAAAATATGTGAAAATGAAAATATATCCCAATCATAGTTTTTGAGTTATTTTTACTTAATCGCGAAACGGGAGTAAATTTTGATTATTTTGTGTGATACCATAGAAATTTGAAGATTCATAACTTGGATGTTATCTAAGATATTTAAATAAAACTTGGTGTGCATATCACTCAATTATTAGTCTTTCAAAATATGTGAAAATCAAAATATACCCCAATAATGGATTTTGAGTTATTTTCACTTGATCGCGAAACGGGAGTAAATTTTGATTATTTTGAGTGATACAGAAATTTCAAGAGTTCATAACTTGGATACTATTCGAGATATCTTTATAAAACTGGGTGTGCATACTACTCAAATATTGGTCTTCTAAAATATGTGAAAATTAGAATATACGCCATCGATAGTTTTTGAGTTATTTTCACTTGAACGTCAAACGGAAGTCAATTTTGATAAATTCGAGTGAAATTGAAATTTTGAGAGATCATAACTTGGACACTGTTTAAGATATCTGTATAAAACTTAATTTGCATATCACTCAATGAGTGTTCTTTTAAGATATGTAAAAATCAAAATATACCCCTTTAATAGTTTTTGAGTTATATTCACTTGAACGTAAAACGTGAGGCAATTTTGATTATTTTGAGTAATATAGAAATTTTAAGAGTTGATAACTTGGATATTATCTAAGACATTTTAATAAAACTTGGTGCGCATATCACTCAATTATTGGTCTTTCAAAATATGTGAAAATCAAAATATACTCCAGTAATAGTTTTTGAGTTATTTTCACTTGATCGCAAAACGGGAGTAAATTTTGATAATTTTGAGTGATATAGAAATTTCAAGAGTTCATAACTTGGATACTATTTGAGATATCCTAATAAAACATAATGTGCATATCACTCAATTATTGGTCTTTTAAAATATGTAAAAATCAAAATATATGCCATCGATAGTTTTTGAGTTATTTTTACTTAAACGTAAACAGGTGTCAATTTTAATTATTTTAAGTAATTTAAGAGTTTATAACTTGGATACTATTTGAGATATCTTTATAAAACTAAGTGTGCGTATCACTCAACTATTGTTGTGTCAAAATATGTGAAAATTAAAATACACCCCAATAATAGTTTCTGGGTTATTTTTACTTGAACGTGAAATTTCTAGGATTTCATTAACTTATTAAATGTCCGTCCAATTTCATTTATTTAGTGCATTTTAATAATTATCAGACAATTATACAAATATCTTCAATTTAATTAATTGATTAATTTAATAAATAATGCAATATTCAGGAAATTTAAAGACATTCGTTGTTTTCGAAAAAGCTTTCAATTTGAAGCTTTTAACGAGTGTTACAATCCCAGATTAAGCATGAAGTAAAATTTCGAGTTTAGAAAAGCCTAAAAATTTGGCTCGGGCGCGTAGCGAAGCGGAGCGACCGAGCCAAATTAGGCTTTTCTAAACTCGAAATTTTACTTCATGCGCCAGGCGTGTAAACACTGAAATATTGTGAAGTTCACAATATACTACTTGCAAATGTTTAAATGGAATATGTAAAACTATATTTAAATTTAAAAAAAAACAGTATATGGTTCCTAGTAATAATATTTATATAAATGAATGAATGAATGTTACCGTTTTTATTTACTTACTTTGGTTATTTTCAACAAATTGCCTAACAGTAATTTTCCTTAAGTCTAAACATTAAATCTTTCTACAATCTTAACTTTATTACATTGTTGACATTTCTAGGTGCTCTAATTACAAAAAAAACATGTGTTTGATTGAGACCCCTGTAACGTGCGATAATTTTGAAATTACCAGATATTGCTGAGAAACTGCAGAGCATAATAAAAAACTAAATCGTATAATGAAAAGTATACATATCCCAATACATACTTTGTCAATTTTCAAGCAATTCTTTTTGAAAATCGTTAAATTTGATACTTTTACCGAGTTTTTTCACTTGGCAAGCGGTATTTCTTTGAATTTTTAATTTCAACACTTTACATCTTGTGTAGGTCCCAGCGAATGGAAAACGCAAGATGGCTGCCACCGTCTCTCCTCTGGGCGGTCCTCTGCGTCTGCGGCGTCCTCGTCTTCATCTTCAACATCATGGAAATCCAAACGTACTCCCTGAAGCCGTCGTATTCGACCCAGCCGAAAGCGAAGCCGGTGGATTTCTCCGAAGACCTCCGGCTGAGAGGTTTTCTTGTGAGAACTCCAGGCTGCACGATACCCGAGATGAACATCATGGACGCCAGCATCAAAAAGTTTATTTTCAAAGAGAAAGAAGTGATTTGCAACAACGGGACTCCCGCATTGGTCGAATCAAACTCCACTTCGCTTTACTTGATAGAACCATCTTTGATCCACTACGGGGTGAATGATAGCGAGTACCTTCAGTGCTGCTACGAGAGTTTCCACAGAGTTGACCCGAAAGGAGACAATAAGGATCAGGTGGTTGTTTTTGATAAACAATGCCATAGTTTTAATGATTCAATCAAAATAAAAAACGAGGAGTTTGTTAAGGTTATTTGCAAATATAACGGCAGTGAAATCTACAAAGATTTCTTCAATTTCGTCCCTTTTAAAAATTCAAGTAAGGAATTAAAAGTTAACCCGCGACCGTTAAACGTTTTAGTAATAGGCTTAGACGCTGTTTCTAGATTAAACCTACATAGACAGATGCCTAAAACAGTAGGTTTATTAAACGATTTAAGCGCCATTGAAATGCTAGGCTATAACAAAGTGGGAGACAACACGTTTCCCAATCTAATCCCTGTCTTAACCGGCTTTAACGAAACTGAATTGCAAACAGCTTGCTGGCCCAAACAAAACCTTCATTTCGACAAGTGCCCTTTCATCTGGAAGGATTACAAACAAGCCGGTTTCACAACGGCTTTCGGTGAAGATGCGGCTTGGATGGGCTTGTTCTACTACACTAAAAAAGGTTTTAAGCAACAACCAACTGATTACTACTGGGATCATTTTAATATAATCGCCGAGAAGCAAATAGGAAACACCCATAGGTTAAACGTTGATCAATGTATAGGAGCACGTTCTGTTTACAAAATCCTTTTAGAATACATCGGTAGATACACCGAGACCATGCATAAACAAACAAGACCTTACTTCGCCTTTTTCTGGGGGTCGAGTCTATCCCACGATTACCTAAACAAACCCAAATTAGGAGATGCCGATTACCACAACCTAATCCAAGGTTTGAATAATTCAGGTATTTTAAACGACACCGCATTAATATTTTTGAGCGATCACGGGATTAGGTGGGGGGATATCCGCTCGACTTACCAAGGTAGGATGGAGGAGAGGTTGCCATTTTTATACATAGCGCTTCCTAGGTGGTACACCACGCAAAACTCCTTGCTGGTCCACAACTTGAAGACTAACAGAAGACGACTGACCACACCTTTTGATCTGCACGAGACTTTAAAAGACTTAGTGGAATCCCACAGGGTTTCCAATGAATTCCTCTCGGAGCGTGAGGAAAAACTCAAAAAAGCAAGAGGCTACAGTTTATTCAACAAAATCACCCCTGATCGAACTTGCGAGGACGCGGGAATTTCCTCGCACTGGTGCACGTGCCAAACTAGCAAGAAAATAGAAACGGATAATCCTGTGGTTTTAGAAGCGGCCAATTTCACAGTAAACGACCACATTAACGAGATGCTGAACGGCTACGCTGATTGCGCTGTTTTAGAATTAGATGAAGTCCTAGACGCAAGGCTACAAGTGAATACAGCTGATTTACTCAAAAGCCACTACAGCCAGGATTACACCATAACATTTCGTACCAAACCTGGTGAAGCCCTTTTTGAGGCCACGGTGAGGAGATTCGTAACCCCTACAGATTACAATTTTAGTGTTACAGGGACTGTTAGTAGAATTAACTTGTACGGAAAACAGAGTCTCTGTGTTACTGACTTCCATCTGAAGCTGTACTGCTATTGTAAACAATACTTTTCTAGTTGATGTTTTTTTTATAACCGTATGTACTTAATGACATTTTTTGAAATGAAATGAAAAAAGCGTGTGTGTATAGCCGCAGTATTTTTTTACTCATTTCGGTACAAATAAATAAACGAGCGTTTTATTTTGTTTAATTATATGTGTATATACATACCTATATACATATTAATTGTTGAAGTCTGTGATTTTTTGAATAGTATGTTATATATGTTATATAAGAATATTAAATAAAATATATATATAGATTTGTAAACATATTTACAATTCTTGTGAATATTGTGTTTTTTATTTATCATTAATATCATAAGACCAATCTTAAATTTATATTCTTCATTACAAGTATAGCTTCAATTTCTATATGAACAGTTGAAAAGAGAAAGAGAGAGTAACTAAAGCAGGCGCAGGCTCGTGGCCAACTTCAGAAGAGGCAAATGATGCAAGGTACAAAAAGTGAGGTTAAATTCTCTTCGTATATATGTTGTAATTCAATGGTCGTTACGTCATAGAACATGGCTATTGCCAGATAAGTCTTACGGGTAGATCATGCGACCTTTTAATAACGAAAAACACCTAAAGAGAATTCACGGGCCGCGCCTGAGTTAAAGTAAGAGCATATCTTCTTCAAATGTTTGCGTTTTAGACAAACGAATTCATTTAGTAATACTTTGTTGACAGCTCGAATTCGGCTAGGCTATGACTCAACTAAGGATCTGCACGTTTCAGGAGAAATTTCATTCCAAATATGCTCTATCTTGTCTCTAAGTTCAGGTAATGTCCGTTGTGGGTTGTTCCTCAATGTTTGTTTCATTTTATGCCATACTGTTTCAATGACATTAAGGTCAGGACTGCTGGAAGGCCAAGAAAGAACATTTACATTGTGGTCGCCAAACCACTTTTTTGTGGTTTTGGCCGTATGACAGGCCGCCCTATCCTGTTGAAACATGTAATTTTCGTCAACATTTAACTTGGCGATACTTGGTAGCCAACTGTTTTGCAGTATTTGTTGATATTTCGCAGCATTCACGGTACCATCAATAAATTCAAAACATCCTAATCCTGAAGCTGTCTTGCAGCCCCAAATCATCACTCCTTTAGGAAATTTTACGGTACGTTTTAGGCAATCCTTGTGAAATGCCTCATGTTTTGAGCGAATCACGCGTTTGCGGTAATCACCAACACAAACGTCGAATTCTGATTCGTCACTAAAAATTACTCTGGACCAGTCTGTAGCTGAGCAAGATAATTTAGATTTTGCCCATGTGAGTCTGGCTTTCTTTCGTTTTTCCGTCAACAGTGGTTTTTCCTTTGCCTACAAGAAAATATTTCTTTTTAAATGCACTTTTAAATTGCTAATTGAAATTCAACCTTATAAAACTTGAGTCCACATTTATGAATCCACTGGCGGCAGCATTCCCTTGACAGATTCAATCCAGTTTCGTGATTCCATTCAGTCGTAATTTGCCTTAAAATATTTCTTCTCCCTTTTTTGCACAGTTTTACTAATAATCTCTTGTTTCTATCAGAAACTAATGTTGGACGACCCGAACTTTTGCCTTTTTTGTCTAAGATATTTCCGGTTTCTCCATAATGCTTAATTATATTCCACACTGTTGTTTTAGGAATATTAAGTTCATCCGCCATTTCACGTATCGTTGTATTTCGGCAATAATTTTTAATCACTAACTCACGAATTTTGGAACTTGTAGAGATACCACGCACCATTTTGTTCAATAAAAGCAGCGATTCACCCGATACGATAAGAAAGCAACTACCAAGTAATCTGACGTTTCGTTCTGCATTGTTTTCACAGCTTACTTGTCTTATTTTGTTTCATTTTTAACAGTTATTTTATACTATCCCAATATTTAGTTGCCACACAAAATGAACATTTTCCTTGTTAATTAGAGATGATAGAATAGAATAGTATAATAATTTTGTTTTTTGTGTTGCTGATTGGCCCTCATTGATGTTAATTAACTAATTACATAGAATTAAATTTAAAAAAAAGAAAAAAATAAATAAACTGTCTAATACCTGAATTATACATGAATTTAATTTTGTCCCAATATATAGTTGTTAGGGCTCGTATTTAGAAAGTGTAATTAAAAGACCAATTAATAAAAAAATATTATAGTAACCCATTAACGACCAACCAGTTGTAGAGTTAACTCTAAAAGTTGATTTTAGGTAAAATTCTGCACTTCTTATTATAATTTCCAAGAATGAATTATTAGTTTACATAATGGAAATGTTTCTTTTAAATATACATGGTGTATATGCTGTACATTTTCAGGCATTCATCGATTTTGTAAAAGCGTTCAAGTTGAAGTTTCGAGAGAGGGTTTCCAATCCCGGGTAAAGCATGAAGTAAAATTTCGAGTTTAGAAAAGCCTTAAAATTTGGTTTGGTCGCTCCGCGAAGCGGAGCGACCAAACCAAATTTTCAGGCTTTTCTAAACTCGAAATTTTACTTCATGCGCCACGCGTATAAAACACTGAAATATTGTTAAGTTAGAAATACACTAAAAAATATTTGATTTTTTTTTTAATGAGTAATAATCGAAATAAGTAAGTAAAGTAACAATATTGCGTTATTACATCAATTAGTAATTTAAAAAAAATAATAATTTTGCGTTATTGCATCAATTTCGCAAAATGGATTAACGTATTATAATAACATTATTAATTTTAAATCGAAACATTGAATAATAGTGTTATTATTAAATTGATTACTATTATTATTCAATGTTTCGATTTAAAATTAATAACGTCCCGGGTAATTCAATTTGCTCTATAGGCAACCCAATCCACGCACGCTAATTGTGTTGCCTATGACAAACATTCCTGTAAAATCCTGCAAGACAATTAGGTTATGTTGTACATTATTAATAAAACTCGATCCATTTAATGTAAATAAGCCACAATTTCTACACAAATGGCCTTAATGTTGTCAAACACGTTAACAAAAGCGTGCATTAAAAGCCTGGAACAAAAATTGCTCGCTCTTACGTAAGTAATTTACAATTTTCACAAATTCGAAAAACTAACCTAAAAAAATTCATAGGATTTCAGCCAGCGGTAATTTCCAACAGAAAAGGGATAAAACTGTGTTGAATCCACAGCCTAGATTAAGAAACCCGACATGGTTAACGAGAAAGCACCGTGTTGTAAGTACTAAATACATTTATATTGAAATCTAATATTCATATTTTAATTTTGTTGTTTCTATATAGAATAATTGCTGTAATTATTACCACCATTTATTAAATTTTAGTTATTAATGTTAATACGTTTTATCAATTTTTAAATATTATTGTTATTATTTTGTACATATTCTTTGTAAAAGGGGTTTCCCGTGAGAGAATAAATAAAATAAAAAATTTTATCAATGTAAACGTGAGGCTAAACATTTACATTGATAAAATTAAAATATAAATATTGAATATTCATTTTACTTTGATTATCCTATTCAGTTATGAGTTACAACTGTTTGAAAAATAATTCGTTCTGATTATTTTAGGGTCACGATGAAAACATAACCGCTGAAAACAGAGAATTTTTGAAAGAATTTGTGCAGGACCAGTTTGCCTTAGCCGATGATGATTCGCCACTTTTGAACGAGTTAGCTGCAAACAGTACACAATGGCAGCCCGGTTTAAGGAGAACTGGAGTAATAGCACGGAAAATTGGCATTTACCCGATTTGGTTAAAAGACGGCACAAAAATATCAACAACTTTACTACAGGTAAGTTAATGGGTTATATGATTTCCCTTTTGTTAAAGTTAAACACGGTGGTTAAGTTTGTTTGTTGCTGTTATGTATGTCAATTTTGACATGTTTTCACTCACTCTAAACAATTGATGGGCTAAGGGGAAAAACCAAATGAGACAATTTTTAAATTTAACAAGGAAGCATAATGAAATGCCATAACCTGTAGGCTTCACAGGTTATACGTTTTCTTTTGTCGTGAAGAACCGGTGACCCATTTTTTTGTTTCCCGTTAAGTTTGCCTACGTGAAAATACTTGGTTTAAGCTACACAATGACGTCAAAAACGATTTTCTGTACTTTTTAGACTCATTTGGTTCTTCCCCTTAACCCTTCAATTATTTAGTTAACAAAGGGAAAATCGGGCCGTATGTTTCCCCTTCGTTAAGGCTTTTGTTTATTTACAATTTTTGAAAATTGTTGAACGAGTATGCTATCAGAGTTTATTATTATTATTTACTTTGAAAACAGATGCGATACAAAACATTTTTTTTTTTTTAGGTATTAGATAATCATGTTGTCAGATATTACAGTCCAGATGAATATAATTCTCCTAGAAAAAACAACATTAGTGTTGTAAATAAAAAGGGTTGCTTACTGCTAGGAGCAGAAGCTGGTGATCCTTCTTTATTCACGAAAGAATATTGTGGGTTGTTTAAAAAAGCAGGAATTATTCCCAAAAGAACTCTAGCGAGATTCTTCGTGAGCCCCGAAGCGGTTCTTCCACCAGGCACACCCATAAACGCCTTGCATTTTCAAGTGGGAAATTTTGTGGACGTCAGGGGAAAAACGTAATTATTCGAAACGAAAAATAATTATTAAGCAGTAGTTTTTGATTGTTTTTTTTCAATAGGATTGATCGCGGTTTTCAAGGTGTGATGAAACGCCATGGATTTAAAGGCATGCCTGCGTCGCATGGTGTTACGAAAACCCATAGAAGGGGTGGTAATATCGGTGGGGGTGGTGAAAAGGGTAGGGTATGGCCCGGAACGAAAATGCCAGGACATATGGGGAACCGGTATAGGATTTCCAGGGGGTTGAAGATTTGGAGGATAAATACGAAATTTAATGTGTTGTATGTAACGGGGCAAGGAATCGCAGGTGAAACGAATTCGATTGTGACTGTTTACGACACGAATTTGCCTTTAAGGCAACCAAGAAAACCGTTGCCGTTCCCCACTAATTTCGGAAGCGAGGAGACAATGCCTGAAGACATATATGACGAACAAGTCTATGTGTTTTCAGAGCCTACTATAGAATATCATGAAACGTAAAATTTGTTCAATTTATGTATTTAATAAATAAAAATGAATCTTGAAAAAAATATTTTGTTTATTTACCTCACAGTCCATTATTATAATATATTACGTCACGAGAGTAGTATGCAGCATATTACATATGAGCGGATATGTTGCGCACCAACCGAGTCCAGTATTCCGCGAGTATGTAATTGCCATACCACTCGAGAAACGTACAATACTTTACCTACGCCCTAACAAAATAAACAATGAGCATGAAAGAATAACTTATTTATTCAATAATTTTTGATAGTAACATGGCATTGATGAAAACTAAATTACTACTTGATCAGTACACATGAAAGAAATGTCATTTGGTTGTGCGGTAATCAATCAGCTGTCGGCATGTAATATACTTGTCAAAGCTATTACGTGCTTGTGTAGTTAATGTCAATAATACATGTCAAGATGACAGTGTGGTATGATGCGATTACTAAATAGGGCGTAGGTAAAAACTCTTAGCGGCTATTGATTTTGCAATAAAATAAGTTTTCCAAAACATAACCTGAAAAATGACTTACATTTTCTTGGAGTCACCTATTGAACGCCTCAACATATTTTAAAACTGTATTTTAGAATTAACCTAGTTTACACTAGGTCTGTTGATCACATGAACTAGTGCAGCATTTTTTGCACTGAATATGTTCCTTACATGAAGTGGACGCCTGCAATTGTAAATGTGAAGTTACACTAACTTAAACTATGAACTTGAATTCCGTTCAACTTAGTGCAGTACAAACGAACAAACCTATTATTATAATCAGTTGGAAAAAGTTTTAAAATTTCCCACAATTTTTAAACACGAAATGGCGCCCCCCGTGTTTTACAACCTTCAACTAAATCAACAATTTAAAGAAGTTGCACATCAATGTTTATATTATCAAATGAACAATTTTTTAAGTGAACGCAAACGGTTTATTTCTACTCAACTGACTTTATATCCTGTTCATAATTTTTTGTTGGGTTCGTCCGTGGTGAGAATTAATAAATTAAGGACGCTTACAGGTAGATATGGTTTCTACAAATCCTGCAGACAGGTAAGTCCAATGAAATAAAAAAATACTGAAGAGAAAAAGGGTTATGTTGTGACAACGCGTGTAAAAATAATGTGGCTAATTGTAAAATCGATTAAGATTTTCGAAATATTTTAATCACGAACGATAATAACAGTAATTCAGTACGTGATTAATCATTATAGCGATTAATGATTGTAAAAATATCGATTAAATGTATTAAAAATGAATGAAAAATTATTATCTTTAAAAATATTTAAGGAAAATTACATGAATTTGTTCTTTTATAGCTTCTAATAAATATTGAAATATTTGGCATTGAGTATATTTAAATAAATCCACAGGACAAGTTGCAACAATTAGAGTAATTAAAAATATGTTTATTTTATAAAAGCGTTAAATTTTAAGTTTCGAACGAGTGTTTTCACTCCCAGACTAAGCATGAATATAACTCGTATAAGACACTGAAGTATTGTCAAGTTAGAAATTCACTAACAAATACTTGACCATTTTTTTTAATGAGTTATAATCCAAATATTTCAATAACAAAATATTTACAATTTTCTTCACATATTCTCAAGTCAGGTCAAATGACACAATGTATCAAATTAACTTATTTTGTTAGTAATTTAAAAACAATTGCGTCATTGAATTAATGGATTAACGTATTATTATTCAAAGTTTCGATTCAAAATGAATAATGTCCCGGGCAATTTAATTTGCTTTATAGGCAATCCAATCTATGCACGCTAATTGTGTTGCCTATAATAAACATTCCTGCAAAATCCGGCGAGACAATTAGGTTATGTTGTACACCAGTAATAAAACTAAAATATAAATAAATAAACGTATACGTTGTAAATTTTCAGTCATTTATCGATTTTATAAACATGTTCAATTTGAAGTTTCGAGAGAGTGTTTCCAATCCCAGACTAAGCATGAAGTAAAATTTCGAGTTTAGAAAAGCCTTAAAATTTGGTTTGGTCGCTCCGCGAAGCGGAGCGACCAAACCAAATTTTCAGGCTTTTCTAAACTCGAAATTTTACTTCATGCGCCACCCGTATAAAACACTGAAATATTGTGATGTTAAAAATACACCGAATATTTAAATAACAAAATATTTACATTTTTCTTAACACATTCTCAAGTCAGGTAAAATAACTCAATGTATCAAATCAACTTATTGAGTTAGTAATTTAAAAACAATAGAATATTTCGTCATTGAATCAATGGGTTAACGTATTATTACTCAAAGTTTCAATTTAAAATGAATAATGTCCCGGGCAATATAATTTGCTTTATAGGCAACCCAATCTATGCACGCTAATTGTGTTGCCTATAATAAACAATCCTGCAAAATACTGCAAGACAATTAGGTTATGTTGTTCAGTATTAATAAAACTAAAATATAAATAAATAAATGTATGCGTTGTAAATGTTCAGGCATTTATCGATTTTTTAAACACGTTCAATTTGAAGTTTCGAGAGAGTGTTTCCAATTCCAGGCTAAGCATGAAGTAAAATTTCGAGTTTAGAAAAGCCTTAAAATTTGGTTTGGTCGCTCCGCTTCGCGGAGCGACCAAACCAAATTTTCAGGCTTTCCTAAACTCGAAATTTTACTTCATGCGCCACTCGTATAAAACACTGAAATATTGTGAAGTTAAAAGTACATCGAATATTTGAATAACACAATATTTACATTTTTCTTCACATATTCTCATGTCAGGTGAAATAAAACAATGTATCAAATTAACTTATTTAGTAATTTCAAAAAGTTAAAATAATAACGTTGCGTTATTGCATGTCTCCCATAATAAGAACGTTAAAGCAGCGGGGATCCGAGAAGGCTGCGATTCGGTCGCCATGGCAACCACTTTTACATTGCTCTTATGGGAGACGACTGTCACCGGGAGTGGAAAAATCGAAGAATTCATTTTAGAAAGTTCAAATTTTCACAGGACCGAAAAAAAAAATTCCGCGTGTCTTAGGCTAAGCGGCGTTCAAATCCGACCGCGTTTTCTATTTTAAATTATTTTTTTAATTTTACGCCGGGCGGAAGATTTCCTAACCTCAATACTTTACACGCTGGTCTTGCTTCACACGGAACTTTTTCAGGTCGCGCATAGCACAATTTCGATGGGATTTGACCTGGGCTTTCCAACGCGACACTTCCGAGCGCTCAAATCGCCCGATTAAAAAATATCGCATTTAATCGATTTTTCAAAAAAAAAGAATAGATTTTAAAAATTTTGAATTTCAGAATTCCATTAGAAACACGACCTATCTATCGAGAATTTTTTCTATCGAGGAAAAGTATTTTTTTTTTGCAATTGAAATTTCATAAAAATATATACCGGGTGTCTAAATCTCGCATTTAATCGATGGTTTTTATTTTTTCTCCAAAACGCAGATCGCTAGGATTAAATTTAGCGGTGTTGGGACATGTTTTTTTTTTTTTATTGGCCGCCTTCACGGGCTGTCAGCACATTTTCGGTCGAAAAATTGCGATAGAGGAATTTGGTTTTCACATTTCGATTTCGAATAATTATCCGCAACCGACAAGATGAAACAAGACGAAACAAAACAATTAAAACAAAATTTCTTGATTATTTTTTTTGACCGACTTAAAATGCTCCAAAACGATTTGTTTAAACGTAGGGTGGTATGGTTTGACCTCGCGGTGCTCAGCAAATTATTTTCGAGCCAACAAATGGCCGCCTTCCCGGTGTTTCAGAAAATGTTCGGTTCAAAAATTGCGCTAGAGAAAATTTGTTTTCGCGGGGATAAAGGAGCAACAACCCTCTCTATGTGCGAGCGAGCGAGCAAGGCAAGCGAGCGAAGCGAGCGGCTGGAGCGAAGCGAGCGGCTGGAGCGAAGCGAGCGGCTGGAGCGAAGCGAGCGGCTGGAGCGAAGCGACCATCTCTTCCAACCTTTTCACGGACCTTTACATCCATCCACTCCATAACCACTACAAAACAACGATTTACCTTGCAGTCACCACCATTCGGCTCATGCACCAACGCCTCTCCCCCTCCCTTTCCCCTTGCTACTATTATACATATATTTTTCTTCAACATCATTTATTTTTTTTTTAATTATGCAATTCTCTTTACATTTCTACATTTCCTTGATTCGGCCCTCGGCTCCCCGGTTGGTAAACCGGGCTAAATGCCGTGATTTTCTTGATTATTTTTTTTTACCGACTTAAAATGCTCCAAAGCGATTTGTTTAAACGTAGGGTGGTATGGTTTGACCTCGCGGTGCTCAGCAAATTATTTTCGAGCCAACAAATGGCCGCCTTCCCGGTGTTTCAGCAAATTTTCGGTCCAAAAATTGCGCTAGAGAAAATTTGTTTTCGCGGGGATAAAGGAGCAACTACCCCCTCTATGTGCGAGCGAAGCGAGCACCCTAGCGAGCGATGCGAGCGGCTGGAGCGAAGCGACCATCTCTTCCAACCTTTTCACGGACCTTTACATCCATCCACTCCATAACCACTACAAAACAACGATTTACCTTGCAGTCACCACCATTCGGCTCATGCACCAACGCCTCTCCCCCTCCCTTTCCCCTTGCTACTATTATACATATATTTTTCTTCAACATCCTTTATTTTTTTTAATTATGCAATTCTCTTTACATTTCTACATTTCCTTGATTCGGCCCTCGGCTCCCCGGTTGGTAAATCGGGCTAAATGCTAGTTGCAAAATAAAAATAATTAAAGTAATTGAAAATACAATTGTCAAGTTTTTGAGTTTCGTGAAGAGAATAATTATCGAATGATTAACACTTAACAATAACAATTGTCATATAATTAACACTGCTGTATCCTTTTTCATACTTTATTTTCTAATCATTAGATACATATTTTAAAGTGCTAAACACTCTTCAATAACTACTGTAATTGAATGCTTAGCACTGGAAATATGTATCTAACGATTAGAAAACAAAGTGGGAAGAAAGTATACAACCAGCGGCAGCTCGCAGCCTAACTTTAGGGTAGGCCACAGCGCCAAGGCACACAAAATTTGAGGTTGGAATCGCGCTAATAAATACAGTAAGTAAGTAAGTAATTGCACAACAAAGTCACCTTTCAATAACGGATAAATATTACCTTGGGTCTTTGGACTACCCTGAAGTTAGGCTGCGAGTCGCCGCTTGATACAACAGTGTTAATTATTCCACAATTGCTATTGTTAATTAGCTACCTACTTGCATGCAGAGTAATAGTTATTTAATGTCATTATAAATTTAGTTATTTTACAATAATATTGTAAACAGATGTGCTTTCCATCCGTTAGTTTAATTTAAACCGGTATTTTAAAATGTTGCCATTTCTTCCTGCAAAATGGGTTGCATATGTCACAAGAATAAAGCCCGCGAATATATGAAACCATTTTGTTCTTCATGGCCGATTCTGTAAGCTAAATGTTAAAAATGTAACGTTTATGTTATTCAATAACCTCTCAATTTAAGTATACATATCAAATACCAAACCCGCTTAGACTGTAAAGTTAAAGAATAACATGTACGATAAATTTAACGTTACTCTTAGGCCCAGTTGCACAGCGACGGCTCGCAGTCTAACTTTAGGGTAGGCCACAGCGCCAAGGCACACAAAATTTGAGGTTGGGATCATGCTTTGCAAATACAAAAAATTGCACAACAAAGTCATCTTTCTATAACGAATACATATTACCTTGGGTCTCTGGCCTACCCCGAAGTTAGGCTGCGAGCCGCTGCTGCAGTTGTACTATAAAAGCTGAACTCAAGTTCAAGATGACAGTTCTCATTGTTCTAAAGTCAATTTGGACCAGAGTCCAGAGTTGAACCAGTCCAACGTGTTTGATGCAACTGGCCCTTACAGAATCGGACTGATTAATAAACAATTATTCACAAATCAGTATTTAAAAAAAAATCTATTGATTTTTTTATTGAAACCGTTGAATGGTTCAATGTTGAAACTTAATTTAATTCTGTTTATTATTAAAAATATCTTATTTAAAATTGCATAAAACATTTTAATGTTGTAGTTACATTTGTTGTCCTATCAGTATTTACAATGCATAATAGTCGTCTATTCTTTTTGAAGATAAAAAGCGCACAATTCACTACTTACTTGCACGTGCTTATCCCCCCTGCTTGATCTCACTCAAATTTTCATTTCTTTCACCAGCTGTAATCGATACGTCATTTTCTCTCTCCCTTCCCCTTCCACCGCTATCGCGCGCACAACGTTCAAATGGAAAACAGAAAAAGACAGAGCTGTTTCATTTGAACGATTTGAACCGCGCGCGCATCCGGTCCAGGACTGAAGCTGAAAATAATTCAGTATTCGAGTGAGCGTCGCGGCGCGTAGTTGGTTTCTCAGAGGGAAATATAAAACAAATGCACTGATTTGTGAGAGAAAAAACAATTGCATTATTTGTGCGTCGTTTGTTTGTTTTTTTATTAAACAAATGAAGAGGAAGAAAATGTCGTGATTGGGTTGAAACGCGGTTTTGTTATTAATTTAATTGACGATGCTGTGATGGTTTTATTTTGAGTGTTTTTTTTTTGTTTGTTTGTTGGGGGAGGGTTTTCGGTATGTTTTCGCCGCCTTCTATGTTCAACTTCTCGGAGGTGAAGACGCCCACGAGGAATAAGCCCATTGTTTTGGCGATGCCCAAAAGTCCATTCTGGTAAATAATATTTTATGTATTTTTTTAAAATTATTTTCACTTGCAGAGTTTCTTTAAACAAATAAGTTATATTATTTATCAAACGATTTTCCCACATGTCTATGTTATACTTAGTAGGTTTTCACGATTTATAAAATTAAAAATAATTTGATAAGTCGTAAACAAGTCGTTGACATGTGAGAAAATCGTTTCATAAATAGTTAAATTTGTCCAAACTTGAATAATTTATGGTACTTTAAGAGGAGTAAACACGTAATAGTTTAAAGAGAGATTAAACTTATAGATTTTGAATACATTATAATTTTAGCCAAATAATCTTTCTTTTCATATTGAGCTCCAACAGGGACGGATGGGTGAAACATTAGCGGCCCGGAAAATACGTTTTGTTAGGTTAGGTTGGGTTAGATTAGATTAGGTTCGATAACAATTTAATTTGTTATTGTTATATTACCTATATTACTAATATAGATGGGTGAAACATTACCAGCCTCGGAAATACGTTTCGTTAGGTTAGGTTGGGTTAGATTAGATAAGGTTAGGTTGGGTTAGGTTAGGTTATACAGACACTGTAAACAATTTAATTTGTTACTGTTATATTACCTATATTACTAATATAAATGGGTGAAATATTAGCGGCCCTGAAAATACGTTTTGTTAGGTTAGGTTGGGTTAGATTAGATTATTTAAGATGAGGTTAGGTTAGGTTGTACAGACACTGTAAACAATTTAATTTGTTATTGTTATATTACCTATATTACTAATATAGATGGGTGAAACATTACCAGCCTCGGAAATACGTTTCGTTAGGTTAGGTTGGGTTAGGTTAGGTTAATTAGGTTATACAGACACTGTAAACAATTTAATTTGTTACTGTTATATTACCTATATTACTAATATAAATGGGTGAAATATTAGCGGCCCTGAAAATACGTTTTGTTAGGTTAGTTTGGGTTAGATTAGATTATTTAAGATAAGGTTAGGTTAGGTTGTACAGACACTGTAAACAATTTAATTTGTTATTGTTATATTACCTATATTACTAATATAGATGGGTGAAATATTAGCGGCCCAGGAAATACGTTTTGTTAGGTTAGGTTGGGTTAGATAAGATTAGGTTAGATACGGTTAGGTTGGGCTAGGTTAGGTTAGGTTATACAGACACTGTAAACAATTTAATTTGTTATTGTTATATCACCTATATTACTAATATAGATGGGTGAAACATTAGCGGCCCGGGAAATACGTTTTGTTAGGTTAGGTTGGGTTAGATAAGATTAGGTTAGATACGGTTAGGTTGGGCTAGGTTAGGTTAGGTTATACAGACACTGTAAACAATTTAATTTGTTATTGTTATATCACCTATATTACTAATATAGATGGGTGAAACATTAGCGGCCCGGGAAATACGTTTTGTTAGGTTAGGTTGGGTTAGATTAGATTAGGTTAGATAAGGTTAGGTTATACAGACACTGTAAACAATTTAATTTGTTATTGTTATATTACCTATATTACTAATATAGATAGGTGAAACATAAGTGGCCCGGGAAATACGTTTTGTTAGGTTAGGTTGGGTTAGATTAGATTAGGTTAGGTTGAGTTAGGTTAGGTTATACAGAAACTGTAAACAATTAAATTTGTTATTGTTATATTACCTTTATAACTAATATAGCCCTGTAAATGCAGTTGCGAGTCTGTGTAATTATTATAAATAAATAAATAAATAATCAACATTAGCGGCCAGGGAAATACGTTTTGTTAGGTTAGGTTGGGTTAGATAAGATTAGGTAAGATAAGGTTAGGTTGGGTTAGGTTAGGTTATACAGACACTGTAAACAATTTAATTTGTTATTGTTATATTACCTATATTGCTAATATAGATGGGTGAAACATTAGCGGCCCAGGAAATACGTTTTGTTAGGTTAGGTTGGGTTAGATTAGATTAGGTTAGGTTAGGTTATACAGACACAGCAAACAATTTAATTTGTTATTGTTATATTACCTATATTACTAATATAGATGGGTGAAACATAAGTGGCCCGGGAAATACGTTTTGTTAGGTTAGGTTGGGTTAGATTAGATTAGGTTAGGTTGAGTTAGGTTAGGTTAGGTTATACAGAAACTGTAAACAATTAAATTTGTTATTGTTATATTACCTTTATAACTAATATAGCCCTGTAAATGCAGTTGCGAGTCTGTGTAATTATTATAAATAAATAAATAAATAATCAACATTAGCGGCCGGGGAAATACGTTTTGTTAGGTTAGGTTGGGTTAGATAAGATTAGGTTAGATAAGGTTAGGTTGGGTTAGGTTAGGTTATACAGACACTGTAAACAATTTAATTTGTTATTGTTATATTACCTATATTACTAATATAGATGGGTGAAACATTAGCGGCCCAGGAAATACGTTTTGTTAGGTTAGGTTGGGTTAGATTAGATTAGGTTAGGTTAGGTTATACAGACACTGCAAACAATTTAATTTGTTATTGTTATATTACCTATATTACTAATATAGATGGGTGAAACATAAGTGGCCCGGGAAATACGTTTTGTTTTAGGTTGGGTTAGATTAAATTAGGTTAGGTTGAGTTAGGCTATACAGAAACTGTAAACAATTAAATTTGTTATTGTTATATTACCTTTATAACTAATATAGCCCTGTAAATGCAGTTTCGAGTCTGTGTAATTATTATAAATAAATAAATAATCAACGTACAATCGGTGGAAACAAAATGTTGGGACACGTAACATTTGTTTAATGTGTGTCAAACTTTGGATCTTTCTTTTCCTCTCATTTAAATATTTTTATTGTCACTTCATATTATAACCTTTCTTTAAAAAAACCTGACATAACCGGTATAAATTTGCTTGTATTTGACATTGCCCAATTTTCGATTGGTCCCAACATTTTATGACCACCGATGGTACGTTTTTGTTAAATTGTCAAATTTGTAAAGTCAAAATTTTACTTCATGCGCCAAGCGTATAAAACACTGATTTCAAGTGAAGTTCAAAATATACTACTAAAGCAGTATGCTAAAGACGTATATTTTGAAATATACAATAATTCAGTGTTTTATACAATTTTAGCAATCTGTGAATAAAACGTGAGTCAAATTCTGCGCTAAACAAATTGTTTAAAACAGTGATTATAGGCACCCCAATAACTCTAACGTATATTAGGTTGCCTATAATTTTTGTTGTATGTGTGTATTTTTAAAACTTCACTGTAAACCAGTGTTTTTAAGCGTGGCACATGAAGTAAAATTTCGAGTTTACAGCTCGAAATTTTACTTCATGCTTAGTCTGGGAGTGGAAAACACTCGTTCAAAGCTACAATTTGAATTCTTAAAAAAAAACAATGAATGTATACTTTTCATTCACATTTCTTTGTATAAAGATATATACTAGGGTTGTCAAAAAAGAAAAGTTTTTTTCATTTTAATTAAAATAAACAGTTATTTTTACAAAACGTGTTTTTTTCATTCAAACAGTGTTTTAAACATTAACAATTATAAACGTGTTTAACACACGTTTAAAACAGAACATACGGGGCATTTTTCTTTTGAGTATACATATCCCGATAATTACAGCGTTTTTAAAATTTGCGGGAATTTGTTGTTTCAAACCGGTAAATTTAAGGCTTTTAACGAGTGTTTTCCACTCCCAGACTAAGCATGAAGTAAAATTTCGAGTTTAGAAAAGCCTAAGAATTTGGATTGGCCGCGTAGCGAAGCGGAGCGGCCAATCCAAATTAGGCTTTTCTAAACTCGAAATTTTACTTCATGCGCCACGGTTAAAAACACTGATTTACAGTGAAGTTTTAAATACACACACATACAACAACGATTATAGGCAACCTAATATACGTTAGAGTTATTGGGTTGCCTATAATCACTGTTTTAAACAATTTGTTCAGCGCAGAATTTGACTCACGTTTTATTCATATCTACATATTAGATTACTAAAGCCGTATATTTTAAACGTTACGATATTTCAGTGTTTTATACGTGTGGCGCATGAAGTAAAATTTCGAGTTTAGAAAAGCCTAATTTGGATTGGCCGCTCCGCTTCGCTACACGGCCAATCCAAATTTTCAGGCTTTTCTAAACTCGAAATTTTACTTCATGCTTAGTCTGGGAGTGGAAAACCCTCGTTTAAAGATTCAAATTGAAACCTTTTAAAAAAACAACGAATGTCATAAAATTTACAGTGTATGCATATGTATACTCGGAAGAAAAATTTTGTATCTATAAATCACATTTATGCACACACAGTTGTAATATTTTGTTGTAATAAAATGTTATGTGTAATAATGTAATTTAAAATATCTTCAACAATTTAGCTAAAATTTGAAAACGAAAACAAAAACTCCTAATGAAGTAGTATAAAATATAATTTAGCAAATTTAAGATAATAAAAAAAAACGTTTTATACAAATTTAACCTTTAAAACATGTTTTAAACAAATTTAAGATTTGAAACATGTTTAAAACAAAACCGTTTAAAACACGACGGCTGTTTTTAATCATGTTTAAAACACTTTTTTAAAACAAAGTGTTTTAAACATAACAACCCTGACATATACAATATACTGTGTTTACGTTTTTCTTGAAGTACGTCTTTTTTGAGCAGTGTTTATGTTTTTCATAACATACCTATTTTTGACGTACGATTTATTTACATACGTTTTTTCCCTTCATATATTTTGATGTACTTTTTTGCGTCCAGTTTTTCTACTTTTTCTATTTTTTTTAGCAGTGTTTATGTTTTTCATAACATACCTATTTTTGACGTACAATTTTTAAAAAAACGTATGTATTTTTCCCTTCATATGTTTTGATGTACTTTTTTGCGTCCAGTTTTTCTACGTACTTTTTTTTCTAGGTACAATTCTTTTGACGTAGGGTTTTTTGAGGTACGCTTTTTTTAAATACAATTTTTCGACGTACGATTTTTGAACGTACTACGTTTTCTCACAAGTTGTTGATTGTTACATTATATTAGTGTTAGGTTACATTTCAATTTAATATAATTCCGTCTTATACCAGTGTTCAAGGTTGAAAGAAGTTAGAGTGGATTAAAGTAAAGATTAATCTATTTTTATTTAAAGTCTCTAATACCATTCTAACGAGTGTTTTCCAGTCCTTGGTTAAGCATGAAGTAAAATTTCGAGTTTAGAAAAGCCTGAAAATTTGGATTTGCCGGGGCGCGCGAGCGAAGCGAGTCGCGCCCCGGCATATCCAAATTTTCAGGCTTTTCTAAACTCGAAATTATACTTCATGCGCCAGGCGCATAAAACACTGATTTCAATTGAAGTTTAACAACAGCTATTTTATCTTTTATTACCTGAAATTGCCAAAAGCGGAGTTACAGATAAGAATGTTTTTATTTCTTATCTGTAACTCTGCTTTTGGCAATTTCAGGTAATAAAAGATAAAATAGCTGTTGGTAAACGTCACTTGAAATCAGTGTTTTATGCTTTATATACAAGTGGAAAAATTCCGCGTTATTTTTTGGAAAAATATCTGTTTTTGAATAAAAATGGTTTAACATTTTATTCAAAAACAGATATTTTTTAAGTGGCCTTGAAAAAAGTAGTTTCGCTTGGCCTCATATTTTCTCTTGGAGGCTTTTACTTTAACCACTAAGTACACATATATATATATATATATATATATATATATATATATATATATATATAATCATTTAAAATCCCTTTTACCCTTTAGGGTGTCGAGATAGTACACATATATAATTTAATAATTTATAAAAAACCGAGTACAAATTTATAATGTAATAATTACCCAATGCTTTAAATGTAATACTTCAAATCAATGGAACTGGATTAGTACTTTTGTCATAAAGACAATTTTACATAAAGAAAAATTGAGTTTGTCAATAGTTTGCAGAATATTTACAAAATATAAAAGCGAATTAAAATTAATATCGACTTTCTGCAAAGTAGTTGTTTCAATGAATATTTGGAGACTTGTCTTAACGAGACAAAAATGTTTGCAGAAAGTCGATATTAATTTTAATTCGCTTTTATACTTAGTACTTTTGTAATAAGCATCCAAAATTTAATCGGTATATTAGCATATATCGTATGTTCAACTAAAAAAAATCTCTAAAGTGCCATGGAAAATATTCTAGGTTTGCAACTCTGAAAATATACATTATAATTATTGTGTCTGACGTTTTATATGTCAATTCCTTAAGTGTGTAGCCAACTTAAATTTTAAAAAAAGATTAAATCATGGCACTCTACAGGTTTTTTTTAATTGAACATATGATATTTCTACCGGCCTATAAATTGAGCGAGTTATCGGCCCACCGGGAAATTTGCCCTGTTAGAGCCTTGTGTTATGAAATATGTATCTTTAATCCAATCATGTGGATGATATACTTAAGTAATACACAATAGAAATAAAAAATAGAGACACGTGTTTCTATTGGATACATTCGAGAATATGAGCTTCAATGCAATTTGCTCTTGGAGCATACAATTCGATCAAGGGCAAATCTGTTATTTTCATTTGAGTCAACTTGACCAGAGGGGACTGAGGATATTGAATTACACACCAATGTATAAACACTAGTTCAAATTGTATATTACATAGGTTAGATTACAATTTAGAAGCGTAAGTTCAACGTATACAGGGATTTTTACTTATAATTTTACATACAGGGAGTATTTCTTTTAAGTAGATATACATATCCTAATGCTGTAAATCTTCGGATACACATTGTTGTTTTAAAGAGTTCAATTTGAAGCTTTAAATCAGTGTTTTCCACTCCCAGTTTAAGCATGAAGTAAAATTTCCAGTTTAGAAAAGCCTGAAAATTTGGTTTGGTCCCGTAGCGCGCAGCGCTACGCGACCAAACCAAATTTTCAGGCTTTTCTAAACTGGAAATTTTACTTCATGCGCTACGCGTATAATACACTGATTTTAAGAGAAGTTCAAAATACAGGGTGCCCGTATTTCAACAGAATGTATGGGGATTTTGGTTATTTGAAGAGCTAGAGAGTCGGTTGAATTAAGGCAAAGTTGCGTATTTTAGAGCCCAATAATAATCTAAAAACAAATTTGAAATATCTTCTTTCGTTTTTAAGATATTGTCGAAAAACGGATTTTTTATAATTTCGTTTTTATTTTTTTAATCAAAAACCATTGAATCCAGACATTTTCAACTTTGACATTATACAGGCTCTTTTTAACGAGAAATCTAGTAACATATTTTATTTTAAGATAACTATAACATTTACCCAGGGACCATAGCCAACTTTTGTTTTTCTTATGGGCGCCATTTTGGATTTTTATATTTTTTTGAAGAATATTTTTTTCTGAATTTAATGATGTATCATACTTATAGTTTATTGTGCATTTTATATGTAACATTTTAATCTTTTGTTTTTTAACAAGAAAAATTCATATTCAAAACTATTTGAATTCAAGAAAATATGCTTACGCTTCTTAAAGTTTGCACACTTTAAGCATAATATATAAAATTACGACCATGTCATTCGTGAAAATGCAAACAATGTCTTAAGTTGTCTTATTAATTAAGACATTGTTTGCATTTTCACGAATAACATGTTCGCAATTTTATATATTATGTTTTGTTTTTTTGTTAAGAGAGTTTTGGAAACAGTTGAGTAACTCACTCATTTGACAACTCCTAGGACCCATAATTGTTAAAATACATCACTAGTTGTGCTGTATTTTAAACTAACGGGTGTCTTCCACTCCCAGACTAAGCATGAAGTAAAATTTCGAGTTTAGAAAAGCCCCGCGTAGAAAATTTGTCGAGGGTCGCGCAGCGACCCGAGACAAATTTTCACGGGGCTTTTCTAAACTCGAAATTTTACTTCATGCGCCACGCGTATAAACCGCTAATTTACAGTAAAGTTAAAAATATATAACGCTTAAATGTGATGGTGACCAATATTTATTAAGATGTAGTGAAAATGGAAGAATTACTTTTTTGTGAATATTTTTGGAATAATAATCCGCTTCGCTACGCGACTAAACCAAATCCCATTTATAAAGAAAGAAGAAACATTCTAAATGAACGAGTCTTGTGTTAACTCATTCAAAAGTACTAGTGATGTATTTTAAACTAACGGGTGTCTTCCATTCCCAGACTAAGCATGAAGTAAAATTTCGAGTTTAGAAAAGCCCCGCGTAGAAAATTTGGCGAGGGTCGCGCAGCGACCCGAGACAAATTTTCACGGGGCTTTTCTAAACTCGAAATTTTACTTCATGCGCCACGCGTATAAACCGCTAATTTACAGTAAAGTTAAAAATATATAACGCTTAAATGTGATGGTGACCAATATTTATTAAGATGTAGTGAAAATGGAAGAATTACTTTTTTGTGAATATTTTTGGAATAATAATCCGCTTCGCTACGCGACTAAACCAAATCCCATTTATAAAGAAAGAAAAAACATTCTAAATGAACGAGTCTTGTGTTAACTCATTCAAAAAGTACACTTTAAATTTGACAAATAAAGCAATGATTTGAAAAAATTAAAGAATAAATGAAGTACGTTGATTGTTTAGATGTTGTAATAGTGGAGAGAAATAAAATTGCATAAAGCAAAAAGTACCTATAGTAGAATTCACAAAAGGTGTCTTATGACTACAGATTTGAAATCTTTAGTTCAACTTTTCCTTGAGGTATTTTCATATTATGCTAAACTATCTTAACTAGGGGATTGTTATTTTAATCTGAACTTAAATGTCACAGGACACCTCTCGTGAACTGTTCTTTGTACAAATAACGAGAAATTGCTATATAATCAAAATAGGCGTGTTATCATAATACATATTTGAAAGGCTTTAAATTTATTGTTAAATAAAATAAACGATTGATAAAACGAGTTAATTTTCCAGTGAGTAATTTATTCTGTGGAATATTTGCTGTGAAACATTATCCAAACACAATGCCTTCAATGGCTTCAATTTAATATTATTGTATTTATTTATCTGAGCGTGACTCATTTCATTCTAGTGTACAAATTAATGTAGACTGGTAAACATTGATAATTCAACGAAAATAGTTGAGAGTTGGAGGATATTTTGTTTGTCGAACACAAACTTTCTGTAGTTTTGGAAAAAGTGGAGCGCACAATCAGGAAACCCCTATCATTAAATATTATCGTCACAAACTAAATATTTCCTTATCATTGTTTGCTCAACAACAGGCAATAGCAATCTCAAGAAAACAAAATTATGATATTCTACATATTTCATGATTCTTAAATTTCCATGAAACTGAATGTTATAAATTTAAAAACCATTTATAAAACTCGTACAGCATTATTAATTCAATTGTCGTTAGTATCGTTGTAGTTTAATGCTAATTAATTTCTGCCAAACCCGTACAAATACTATGCTAACATTTCGTATTAATAGAGCAAAATCTACATTTTTGAGCTACTAGCAAACTATACGTGGCAACATCGCTTTTTCTTGTGTTCCAACTTCACTCTAGTTACATTTGGAGGTTATGTTACACTGTTTTTAATGGCTTCAATTTAATATTATTGTATTTATTTATCTGAGCGTGACTCGTTTCATTCTAGTGTACAAATTAATGTAGACTGGTAAACATTGATAATTCAACGTAAATAATTGAGAGTTGGAGGATATTTTGTTTGTTGAACACAAACTTTCTGTAGTTTTGGAAAAAGTGGAGCGCACAATCAGGAAACCCCTATCATTAAATATTATCGTCACAAAATAAATATTTCCTTATCATTGTTTGCTCAACAACGGGCAATAACAATCTCAAGAAAACAAAATTATGATATTCTACATATTTCATGAGTCTTACATTTCTGTTCATAAAACTGAATGTTATTAGATTTAAAACCATACAGTATTATTAATTCAATTGTCGTTAGTATCGTTGTAGTCTAATGCTAATTAATTTCTATCAAACCCGTATGCTAACATTTCGTATTAAGAGGGCCAATTTATGCTGGTTGTGTGTTTCTGGGATACGAGATGGCGCAGAAACAGCAAAATTACAGAAAGTAGTTTTCACTATGTATTTGTTTATAGTGCCTACCGAATTTGATCACAACGAATAATAATAATGATGAGTGCGGAGCGCGTTGGTTGTTTGTTTACATAGCGCCAGGTGAATGAATGAATGGGTATTGAATTACAGAAGACACAAGCAAACTGTATAAATATTCCCGATTTTAATTTCTACCGACATATGTACAACTGTATAACGAAACAAATGCCTTCACCATTAATGATTTTAGTTTGATATTACATATGAGTTTTTTTTTTCTAAAGTATACGTATTCTAAATTCAGATTATTTTCTTATATACAGGGTGTCCCATTAGTGCGTGTTCGGAGGATATCTCCGTTCTCGTTAAAGATAGAAAAATATTTTTTAGACGAAACTTACTTGACTTGAAGAGCTGCATAACCCAAAATTATTTTAATGTATACAGGATGTCCCATAAAAGTGGTACTGAAAGTTAAATATTTTTTTAAATGGAACACCCTATATATTATTTGATGTTTAGATATTACTAACAATTATACGTATGTTTTATACAACATGTATATACCTAAACCTAACATATATCATAATATTTACAATTTAATGAAAAAAGTTAGATTTTTAGTTTATCAGATTTTAATTTATATCTCTATTATTAGTAATTTTAAAAATAATCGGTATGGTACTTTCATAATTTATACCCGACGATATCCTCAGCCGAAGTCAATTTTACCTTTGCACTTACTTTGTAGTAATTATAACCTCTCAATCTTAAGAAAATTCAAACAACAAAAACTTAAGTTTTTTTAAATGGTACCCCCTATATTTTTATAATATATTTTTATAATATTCGTCTTGAAAGACGAATAATATTTCGTATATAGATAAAGGGTGTGTCATTTAAATAAAATTAGTTTTTATTGTTTGAATTAATTTAAGATTGACAGGTTATAATGACTAAAGACTGAAAGACGAATAATATGCCGTATAAAAATATAGGGTGTGCCATTTGAAAAGAAATAGTTTTTATTGTTTCAACTTTCTTAAAATTGACAAGTTATAATTACTACAAAGTAAGTGCAAAATTAAAATTGACTACGGCTGAGAATAGCGCCTGGTATAAATTATGAAAGTACCGTACCGATTATTTTTAAAGTTACTAATAACTGAGATATAAATTCAAATCTGATAACCTAAAAATCTAACTTTTCTCATTAAATTGTAAATATTATGAAATATGTTAGGTTTAGGTATATACAATGTTATATAAAACATACGTATAATTAATAGTAATATCTAAAAATCAAATAATATATAGGGGGTTCCATTTAAAAAATTTTTGTTACTTTCAGTACCACTTTTATGGGACAGCCTGTATACATTAAAATAATCTTACGTTATGAAGCTGTTCAATTCAAGTAAGTTTGGCCTCAAAAATATTTTTCTATCTTGAACCAGTGCGGAAATATCCTGCGGGCACGCACTAATGGGACACCCTGTATATTTAGATATTCTTTGTTTTTTAAAAGAGTTCAATTTAAAACTTTAAACGAGTGTTTTCCACTCCTAGACTAAGCATGAAGTAAAATTTCGAGTTTAGAAAAGCCCCGTGAAAATTTGTCGAGGGACAAATTTTCTGGGCTTTTCTAAACTCGAAATTTTACTTCATGCGCCACGCGTATAAAAAACTAAAATACTGTGAAATGTATGTATATTTGAACTTCACTTAAAATCAGTGTTTTATACGCGTGGCGCATGAAGTAAAATTTCGAGTTTAGAAAAGCCCAGAAAATATGTGTCGGGTCGCTGCACGACCCTCGACAAATTTTCACAGGGCTTTTCTAAACTCGAAATTTTACTTCATGTATAGTCTGGGAGTGGAAAACACTCGTTTAAAGCTTCAAATTGAACTCTTTTAAAAAATAACGGATGTCGGAAATTTACAGCTTATTCACATGTTTACCTAAAAGAAAAATTCCCTGTATGTATATTGTAGACAAACAGTTAAATGAAGGCAACATGAAATATATATTTATGTTTTTGTAACTACATAAGTGATTTTAATGATTTCTATCAAAAATTAAATATCATACATGACTGTCGCGTTCTGCACTCCTTAATTTGGTAAATTGTAAAGACTCCTCTATTGAATAGTGTCAATTTATTTGCAAAGCTTCAATGTGCAATATGTATAAGTTTCAAAGATCTAGTTTCATTATGATAGAAAATTAATCGTTGTTCGTTCTTATGGCCAAATAACATGCGATTTTCCGACCTTAATATAGCAAAATCTATATGCTGATTAGTTAGTTTTGAGCTACTGGCAAACTATACGTGGCAACATCGTATTTTCTTCTATTCCAACTTCACTCTAGTTACATTTGGAGGTTATGTTACACTGTTTTTGTTAGTGTTTGAGAAAATGTATTCATTTTGCTGATTTATTTATTTAAAATGTACGTTCCCAGCCTTAGTTTTCTTTCTTAATAAACAATATAAAAAAATGTCGAGTTTCTGTATGTTTAGAGAAGTATTTCAGTCCATCATCGGATGTAGATTTTAGTGTAATTTTCTTTGTAAAAGACGATTTTTCTAAAAATACTTTATGAAACTAGTTAATTTTCCATTAGCAAGGCACGTTTAGTTCCTATTTATAGCTAAGGTAAATTAATGCGTAGGGGTGGTTTCAAAGCCCAGATTTCATATTTACTCGTTTCCTCCATGTGCCGCTGTTAACCGTCAATTCCTGGAATTCCTAGACATAAACCCGCATCCCCCATAATTCCGTGTTATTGTATGTATCGTAAATGATATCAACACCCAGATACAATTATGGTGGAAGATCACCGTAATTATAAATAAAGAGGAGAAATTTACAAAGAAATTCTTTATATTTCGTTAAATATTAATTATAGTCCAGTTCACGAGAGCTGTTCTGTGACATTTAAGTTCAAATTAAAATAATTATAACAACATGAGTCCTGAAGTTACGAGAGTTCAGCATAAGTTGCAAGTGAGCATACACAACTAGAAAAAATAATGTTAATATGAAAATACCTCAAAAAAGTTGTACCATGTATTTCAAATCTGTCATCATAGGACATATCTCGTGAATTCTACTGTAATGTATCTTTCAATTTAATTTATATTTAATGTGTTAATGAATAACTCTGTATATTTAATAGTTGAGGCTGTTACTTGGTGCCTGATGAAGCCACTGTGTGGCGAAACAATTGTTGCAGTGTCAATCAATAAACAGTGAAATCTTAACCAAGTGTGTTATTTACTAAAACTCTGTATATATTATCATTATAGTGTAATTATCTTCTTATACAGATAATAAAGGAAATAGCAAATAAATTCAAATATTTTTCTCATTCGAAATATTTTCTTAGTTATTATAATCTCGTTTTGTTATTCCATGTTATACGTACACATAATCAGTGTCTTATCTTATCACTAAAGAAATGAAGTTCTGGTGTTGAGGAGAACACTTCTACTTCGCCAGTTGTTCAAGACAGTCAATTCTAAATTTCTATATTAAATCTTAAACTCTGAATCTTCGAACGCTACATCATAAATCTAAGTCTGTTTCAATCTGTAAATTAATTTATTAAGTATCAAATTAAATACCAAGTAAAACTATAAACTTTGAATCTCTGTGATTGGACCCAAGTTGACTAAATTGCGTCTTCAACGACAAATACAGGAAATCTAAAATATATAAAAGAACCGTAACGACAAACTACACCTTCGTACGTTACAATAGGACACATCTCGTGAATTCTACTATACATTTAATTGTATGCATGGTAAATAATAATTAACACCCAGATATAATTATGATGGAAGTTGACCATAATTATAAATAAACAAGAGACATTTATTAGAAAGGATTATATTTGGAAATATTTATTTAAATATTTGATTTTTGTTGTTTCGAACAACCTTATGTAATATTTATAAATTTCAATCGTTTGAAGTTGTCACACGTTTGTGATTTTGAGAGCACTTTAGGTCCGAAGGTGTTTGTTTTAGGCGGAGGACACAAGCGCAAGGTTCATTTACCAACTATTTTCGAGGGAGGACAAGTGCTCGTGTCGAACGTTATTTTTATGTATTTCCGATTTATTTTTAAAGCCCACACGTTGTTGAAAACACGTGTACCGACCTCACTACAAAAAAAAAACGAACGAAGACATTTTTTTCTGGAATAGATTTTTAATTGACATTGGTTTTTATTTTTATTTTATACCGCCCATGTAATATAATTAACAGTCAATTACACGAGCATGGCCAGGATTTAGAAGGATCAAAAAAATATGCCAAAGTGGGTATAATTTTAAGAAATGTCTTAAGGTCGGAAATTCACATGTTATTTGGCCATAAGAACGAACAACGATTAATCTTCCGCAATAATAAAAATATATCTTTGAAACTTATACATATTGCACATTGAAGCGTTGCGAATAAATTGACACTATTCTTTTTTCCAAAAAATGTTTCTTAAATTATATATAAATCAAATAATGGAACACTCTTAAATGATCTCATAAATCCGTGCAATACTTCCATAGAAAACATTATTCCTTCTTCATATTGCTTTAATTTATTGAAGTAATTATTATAAACATGTTGTATTAAATAGATTAATCTAAAATAAATCATAAATAAAATTAATCGGTGATTAAAATCTCCATAAGAGCAATGTAAATTTTGATTATGCTTTTAACAAATAGGGGGCAGCATCGTGCTATATTAGTAATATCTTAAAATTATGCGTTCTGGGCTTTTCTAAACTCGAAATTTTACTTCATGCGCCGCGCGTATAAAACACTGATTTCAAGTGAGGTTCAAATATATATAAATTTCACAGTCTAATCTAAAATAAATCATAATTAAAATTAATCGGTGCTTAAAATCTCCATAAGAGCAATGTAAATTTTGATTATGCTTTTAACAAATAGGGGGCAGCATCGTGCTATATTAGTAATATCTTAAAATTATGCGTTCTGGGCTTTTCTAAACTCGAAATTTTACTTCATGCGCCGCGCGTATAAAACACTGATTTCAAGTGAGGTTCAAATATATATAAATTTCACAGTATTTTAGTGTTTTATACGCGTGGCGCATGAAGTAAAATTTCCCCCAGACCCGAGGCAAATTTTCTGGGCTTTCCTAAACTCGAAGTTTTATTTCATGCGCCACGCGTATAAAATACTGATTTCAAATGAGGTTCAAATATAAATAAATTTTACAGTATTTTTGTGTTTTATACGCGTGGCGCATGAAGTAAAATTTCGAGTTTAGAAAAGCCCCGTGAAAATTTGTCTCGGGTCGCTGCGCGACCTTCGACAAATTTTCACGGGGCTTTTCTAAACTCGAAATTTAACTTCATGCTTAGTCTGGGAGTGGAAAACACTCGTTTAAAGTTTCAAATTGAACTCTTTTAAAAACCAACGAATGTCTAATGTTTCTTTTAGGTAAACATATGCATAAGTTGTAAATTTTCCGACATCCGTTGTGTTTTAAAAAAGTTCAATTTGAAGCTTTAAACGAGTGTTTTCCACTCCCAGACTAAGTATGAAGTAAAATTTCGAGTTTAGAAAAGCCCCGTGAAAATTTGTCGAGGGTCGCGCAGCGACCCGAGACAAATTTTCTGGGCTTTTCTAAACTCGAAATTTTACTTCATGCGCCACGCGTATAAAACACTGATTTCAAGTGAGGTTCAAATATATATAAATTACACAGTATTTTAGAGTTTTATACGTGTGGCGCATGAAGTAAAATTTCTCCCAGACCCAAGACAAATTTTCTGGGCTTTCCTAAACTTGAAATTTTACTTCATGCGCCACGCGTATAAAATACTGATTTCAAA
The DNA here is from genome assembly GCA_932526585.2 of Philonthus cognatus. NCBI lineage: Eukaryota > Metazoa > Arthropoda > Insecta > Coleoptera > Staphylinidae > Philonthus > Philonthus cognatus. Next base: position 53,971,669 of record OW052241.1, on the reverse strand, counting down.
TGAGGTTTAAATATACATAAACTTTACAGTATTTTTGTGTTTTATACGCGTGGCGCATGAAGCAAAATTTCGAGTTTAGAAAAGCTCCGTGAAAATTTGTCTGAACCTCACTTGAAATCAGTGTTTTATACGCGTGGCGCATGAAGTAAAATTTCGAGTTTAGAAAAGCCCAGAAAATTTGTCTCGGGTCGCTGCGCGACCCTCAACAAATTTTCACGGGGCTTTTCTAAACTCGAAATTTTACTTCATGCTTAGTCTGGGAGTGGAAAACAGTTCTTTAAAGTTTGAAATTGAACTCTTTTAAAAAACAACGAATATCTAATTTTTCTTTTAGGTAAATATATGCATAAGCTGTAAATTTTCCGACATCCGTTGTTTTTTAAAAGAGTTCAATTTGAAGCTTTAAACGAGTGTTTTACACTCCCAGACTAAGCATGAAGTAAAATTTCGAGTTTAGAAAAGCCCCGTGAAAATTTGTCGAGGGTCGCGCAGCGACCCGAGACAAATTTTCTGGGCTTTTCTAAACTCGAAATTTTACTTCATGCGCCACGCGTATAAAACACTGATTTCAAGTGAGGTTCAAATGTACATACATTTCACAGTATTTTAGTGTTTTATACGCGTGGCGCATGAAGTAAAATTTCGAGTTTAGAAAAGCCCAGAAAATGTGTCTCGGGTCGCTGCGCGACCCTCGACAAATTTTCACGGGGCTTTTCTAAACTCGAAATTTTACTTCATGCTTAGTCTGGGAGTGGAAAACAGTCGTTTAAAGTTTCAAATTGAACTCTTGAAAAGCAACGAATATCTAAATACACTGGCGAAAGAAATTAACGCATCATTTGTGATTTTTTTGATATCTTGGAATCGAGTTTTCTTTGAACACAAACATATTTTTACAATAAGAAATCTTATCAAGCATGCTGTTTTACATGTTGTGTTTTGTCTTTTGTTCTCATGGTTTTCTGTGAATAAATAAAATGAAGCACTTTTCATTATTCTGACTGTAAGAAAGGTTCATATAAAATTTCTTTTTGAGTTTGTTTTCAAGTAATTGTTAAAATTAAGTGCTAAATAGTGAAGAATGAATATGGATAGACTTCCGAATCTTAATTTAAGCAGTGAAGAAGCTGTGATTGTGGTTACACTTGCAGAAGAAGGTAGGAGTCAGCGTTACATCAGTCAGCGTCTTGGTGTTAATCAATCGACCGTATCCCGTGTCTTGAAGAGACATCGGGAAACTCAGGCATACTCAAGAAGGCCAGCACAAGGGAGAAAAAGGGCCACAACTGCTGTTCAAGACCGTTTTTTAATGATGCAGACGTTACGCGAACGGTTTATTACGGCTCCTAGGCTACAAAATATGCTCGCAGAGATCCACAATGTTCATGTAAGTTCCGTTACCATCAGAAAAAGGTTACGTGGTTTTAATTTAACTCCGAAAACAGCGGCAAAAGGACCACAATTAACCGCAGACCATCGCAGAGCCAGGTTAACATTTGCGCAAGAACATGTAAACTGGTTACAGGCGGATTGGGTTAATGTTATGTTTAGCGACGAGACCAGATTTTGTCTTTACGGCAGTGACAGACGAATGCATGTGTACAGACGGCTAGGTGAACGTTATGCGCAGTGTAATATTGTTCCGACTGTTATGTTTGGTGGAGGCTCTGTTATGGTGTGGGGTGGTATCACTTTAGAGGCTCGTACGGAGTTGGTGGTCATACCAAGAGGAAGCATCACGGCAGCGTCTTATATTGCAAACATTTTAGAACCATCCGTAATGCCTTTTGCTCCCTTTGGAGGAAACGATTTCCTGTTTATGCATGACAATGCAAAACCACACAGAGCCCGAATTGTACAACAGTATCTTGACCTAGTGGGTATCAACACAATGCAATGGCCAGCCAGGAGTCCCGATCTTAATCCTATGGGACGCGATGGGCAGACGCCTTAGAGTACTTCCTCGGCGTCCAAGCAATCAACAAGAGCTTGGACAAAGATTGCAGGAAATTTGGGAAGATATTAACCAGGATGAAATTGGATCATTAATTAACAGTATGAGCCGTCGCTGTCAGGCAGTTATTCGAGCAATATTGTTTTTAAACATCAAAACTTTATTTTTAAATTAAAAAAATTAATGTGATGCGTTAATTTCTTTCGCCAGTGTATTTAAAGAAAATAATTAATCTGAATTTAGAATACGTATACTTTAAAGAAAAACTCTGGAATATCAAACTAAAATCATTAATGGCGAAGGCATCTGTTTCTTTATACAGTTGTATGTATGTCGATAGAAATTAAAACCGTGAATATTTTACCAGTTTACTTGTGTCTTCTGTAATTCATATTTATTCATTCATTCATTCGCACGGTGCTATGTAAACAAACCAACAACGCTCTCCGCATTCATCATTTTTATTATTCGTTGTGATAAAATTCGGCAGGCACTATAAACCAATACATAGTCAAAACTACTTTCTGCAATTTTGCTATTTCTTCGCCATCTCGAATCCCAGAAACACACAATCAGTAAAAATTGGCCATCTTAATAGTAACACAATATAACACTTTTTACTTTGTTTGATAATGACAAGCTAAATTTGTGGAAACTGCAGTTATATTAAATAAAAAAGTGTTATACAAACAGAGTAAAAAGGGTTTATTGTGAAATCAATCTGTATAACAAGGTTGAAGCCTCCACAATCCTTAATTTCTTGATAGTAAATTATTTTATTTTTTAAAAGCTGAAGCTCTACAGTAGCTACGGCTCTATAATTTAGATTTTCTATTTATTCAGGAAATAATATAGGAAGAAGGCCGACATTTTCGAGAGCAAAAAAATAAATGCGACATTTTCCCTCCGCTTATTTGAACACCTGGCTCCGGTCTACAGATGAATAGATCTAGGGGAAGTTAGAAAGTTGGGGCCTTGATCTAGAAGGGGAAATCCTCATTGTTCTTTTTATTTTCCCCTTGAATGCAATTTATTTATAGGTTTGCTAAAAAGAGAAAATCTAGGACCCGATCAAAACATCCACAGAGTTTCTCTAAAGAATTTTTGTTTCAGCAAGTGAGTTTTAAAATTAAATCAACACGATTTAAAAAAAATATTTACAGTTCGCATAATATTAAGCACACACATTTTAATTTAAATGGATTTTTGATAAGGAAACTGCGAAATATTAAATGATATTTAAATTTCTAAAACTTAGTACATACGAGTACGTACACTTCTGTGCAATAAAATTAAGCACACAAAATATGTTATAGTTTAAAATGGACGTGATGAGTTTCCTTGTAACAAATATATGTAAATATGTCAATTTCCTTAATGACAAAATGCTGCGTCATTTAGACAACAATTCAAAAATTCTAATTCTAACTAAAATAGAAGATGGTTTTTCTTTTTCGGCTTTTTTGTATTTATCACGAGCGTTTTTCTTCAAAAGGTCATAGTTTTGGTTTTTTAATAAAGGTGTTATTTTCAAGTTATGGTGTTTTATCTTTTATTGAAACTGCTGATAGGCAATTAACACATACCCAAATTATACAACTAGAATATTGTGAAAAATAATTATAAGACTTGTGTTAAATTTTATTGCACAGAAGTGTACAGGGTGGTCTAATTTCGATGTTGCTTATGGGCATCTCGGTAAATATAAGAGTTAAAAAAAAAACCGATGGCACAGTCGCGATCTCTTTTTTTGAGACTAGGATAATGCCGAAAACAAATATGCACCATCTTGTTTTTTCAGAAGTTATGGGACAAAATCGGGTTTTCTTGATTTTTACCTTTAATTAATATCTTGCGTAATTTGTAAGATAGACAAAAACTATAAATACCTTCTTAAGACACTTTTTTGAGTAGAATCCAGTGGCGTGGGCATTTTTTTATTTTATGCACAAGTTTTTGAGTTATGGCCAAATTATTATTTTTTTAAAATGTAAATCATAGTTGGCTTTGACACAGTTGATAAGATTGTTTTTCACTGATTTCAAAAATATATACTTTTGTGAATTTATCTTAAATAGAAATTGTTTTTGTTGAGAACTAAATATGTCGTTGTTGGTCTTTTTTGTTGTATAAAACATAGTTACCTAACTTAATTTTTGACAGTCAAAACAAACGTCATTGTTTCATATTACCTATTAGGTAAATATCTCACGATGGCCTACAGAAATTATGAAAAGTGCGATATGTTTGAACGTTTCATCGAATCATTTAAGATTCCAAGTGCGGCCGCACAACTATATTATCAAAGATATCCTGAACGTCGCCAACCCGCGGAAACAATATTTACCAGACTACGAAGTAATTTAATTAATTATGGATCTTTTAAAAGGCCTAGAACCAAAAAATATAACATACCAGGCCAAGAAGAGGAGGAGGAAATCAATGTTATCGCCTGTGTTAGGGCAAATCCCAATACATCTTCTCGTGAAATTCAGCAGGATGTCGGAGTGTCTCGTTGTAAGACTTTAAAAATATTAAAGAAGCATAAATTTAAACCATATAGAGGCAGATCTGTTCATTATTTACGGCCGGGAGACTATGAAAGGAGGCTCGACTTTTGCAACTGGTATGTAAATCGATTAAATAATGACAGAAATTTCTTTCGCTCGATAATATGGACGGATGAAGCCCGTATTACTAGTGATAGCATTTTTAACCGCCATAATCAGCATCGGTGGACTAATACAAATCCCCGTCAAATAATACCTCGACGAAGGCATGGGAGATTTGGATTTAATGTATAGTGTGCATTATTAGGAGATCGAGTTTTGGGCTATCGTATTTATAGAAATCATTTGAATACAGATCAATATCTAGACATTTTAGAGGAACATATTGAACAATATATAGACAATGTTCCATTGCAACAGCAAAGAGTTCTGTTCTTCCAACAAGATGGAGCACCGGCTCATAATGCGCGTAGGACCAGATTGCTTCTGAATGCAAATTTTGGCAATTGGTTGGGAACATTTGGACCGGTTAGGTGGCCTGCTAGATCTTCAGATCTGACACCGTTAGATTTTTTTTTTATTTGGATACCTGAAGGACAAAATTTACAAGCAGCCTATAATTAATTTAGACATATTGGAGCAAAATGTTCATGATGCCATAGGAAATATTCGCAACATTCAAATTTAAAACGCCATTCGAGCTGTAAGAGGTAGATGCCAAAGATGCATTGAAAATAATGGCCAGCAGTTTGAACATTTAAAATAAGTTTTTTTTCTTTCTAAATAAATAAAAATCGTAATAAATTTAAAAAAATAAAATTATGTTCTGCCTAATAAAGTATTCATTATTCAAAAAAGAATTTTTGTTATTATTATTTAAAAAACCTCTAGTTTATAATGTTTATCATAATTAAAATTGCGCATGCAAATGATCAAAAATGGCTTTTGTCTTCCGTATTATATTATTTAGCAAATTAGATTAAAAGCTAGTTTCTACTCTATAGTAACACTGTTTTTAAGATAAATTCACAAAAGTAAACAGGGTGAGTTTTTTTCATGTGCTCTATGGGGATCTCGAAAACTATAAGAGATAGAGCAACGGTTAAGTAGACAAAGTAATGCAGTTTTTCGAGCTAATTAGGAAAACGTTTGGAAAATTTTCAAAAAAGTCAAGGTTAACTAGATATTTAAAAAAATGTGAATTGTCGATTTTTTTAAATTGATTTTTCTCCGTTATTAAAAGAGATAGAAAAAAAAATAAATGGCCAAGTTGTAGATAATTTTACACAAAATAATAAAATTTTATGAGATTTTATCTATCGACATTCGTTTTTGAGATATAACACAAACTTACGTTTTTTTAAATGAAAACCATAGTTGGCTATGTCATTATTATAAAGGGATTTTTTTTACACATTGCAAACTTATTTGCGAAAATAACTAGGCTGTTAAATAGATCCTATTTTATTTACAACAAAAAATTGTTAGCCATGAAATAATGACTCAAATAAAAAAACAATTACGATTGTTCGTAACAGTTAATTTTATTGTTGTATTTTTGTCAATTAATTTGATGATGATGATGATAGAAACAACTGTCTTTAACGCACATTTGTTCGTACCTATTTTAATTTCTTGCTACACATAAATTTAAAATAAATTTATTTAAAATTTAACAAACTTCCAGCCGTAATTGTTTTATAATAATAATTTTTTCATGGGCAACAATTTTTTTGTTGTAAATATAATATTGAAAATTGTTATTTACTTAGTCATTTTTATAAATATGTATGTCAAATGACATATCAGTTTAGAGAGAAAAAAAAATACCCTTTTAATAATGACATCGCCAAGTATGGTTTCCATTAAAAAAAAAAAAAATTGGCCATAACACGAAAATGTGTGCATAAAATAAAAAAAATTCCTACGCCACTGGATTCTACTCAGAAAAGTGTCCTAATAAGGTATTTATAATTTATGTCTAACTTATAAATTACGCAAGATATTAATTAAAGTTAAAAATCAAGAAAACCCGATTTTGCCTCATAACTTCTAAAAAAAACAAGATAGTGCATTTTTGTTGTTGGCATTATCCTAGTCTCAAAAAAAGAGATCGCGACTGCGCCATCGGTTTTTTTCTAACTCTTATATTTACCGAGATACCCATAAGCAACATCGAAATTAGACAACCCTGTACTTTACTTTTTTATTAATAAACATTTGAAAATGATGTAAAAAAAGTGCAAGACCAGCATAACGGATAGCAAAAATTGTGTGGATGTTTTGAATTGGTTCCGAAAATCTTCACTTTTTACATTTTCACAAACATACATTGAATTCTGGATAAAAACGCAGTCAATTTGCTTTTGTTAAAATTATTTTTTTTGTTATTTATCTTTTGTGGTTCAATTTTCCCAAAACCGTTTATAATTTCTCCAGCGCGATTACGTAAATTGATCCAAACGAGCTTTTATCGGCCGTAGGAAGAGCGGAAGATGGTGATAAGGATTGAGTGACGTGACCCGCTTCAACATTGATAACAACCTTCTCCGGCATTATCACAATAAAAATGTCGCCCTCTTTCAGTTTCTGCCGCTTGCGCTTTATTTTCGACGTCGTTTCATAATGGACACCGTAAATAATTTTTGTCAAGAGTCCAAGAAAAAAGAACAGGAGAACGCAAAAACAAGCAGAATAGAGGATAGGAGAATTGACAAGTTTAAAAAGTCTAGTATTCTGACCTTCACGATCTTACGAATTATGTAAATTGCTTTAATTAATTTAATGGAACACTGGCAAAATTGTATCGGTATTTTGCCGGTGTTTCGTTAAATTAATTAAAGCAGTTTACATGACTCGTAAGATCGTGAAGGTCAGAATACTAGACTTTTTTAGAAAGCGTTTTTGGCGATTATCCGGTATACCGGTATTCTAATCCGTAATTTCGGCCACATTTTAGTTCTCGTGGACCACCGGTTAGGAACCACTGGTATTAAAAAAGAAATTCATTCTAGAGTTTAGATGTCGTACGTAAGAAGCATTATGTCCACTCTCGGTGTATAAAATACTATTCCCAATGGAGAAATCTGGATATAATTAAATGATCAACATTTTTAAATATTATCATTATATAGCAAACAACACTGTCGAGGTCTATCTTTTAACGGTTACAATACTTTCTCTATACGAGAAAATATAAAAAAAGCGTTTGCTATTTTGTAGGAAAATAAATTGTAATATTTGTAATATATTGTCCCGCACATCCTAGAAAAATGAACTCTATAGAAGGTTCACGCCCATGTACTGGAAAATACTGTAAAGAGCGCCTCTGGACGACGATGTCGCCAACTAACTTGAAAAAAATTTCGCCGGGCGGTCCGCGCTTTTCATTTAAATTTTAATTGATTTAATATCACAAAAATGAATAATACGTTTAAATGTTTTTTAATGTATTTTTCATTGATAACTGATCAAAATTCTCAATTTATATGATAATAAATATATACCACTCACCTTTTACATTTTTTGTTTGTTTTACTTTAAGGATTTAAAAGGAATACGTTATAAAAACACATTAAATAGTAATAGCATGTGGTTATTTAATAAAAGTAGTAGAAAAGATACAATACAAAATAATTAAAATTAAATTCGCTCCTCGTTCATGAAGAACAGCTTCTCAAATATGGAACTTAACCCAACTAAAGTGTTTTAAAAATAAACTATTAAATTATGCTAGAACACACACCATGCAATAATTAAATGAAATAATAAAAATACTCGATATCTATGCTAAATTTAAGGATAAATAAAATATAGTTTTAAATATTAAATAAACACCACGTGTTTCGATTGGTAAACCTAACCTCACTAAAGTGTTTTATAAATAAACTATTAAATCATGCTAGAACTCACACCATGCAATAATCAAACGAAATAAGAAAAATACTCGAACCTTTTACCACCTTTGTCGCAATTTGGAAACGTGCAGAGGCAGAGGCGTGTCGCAATTATAGTAATGCAAGATAACAATAACAATAACAAATGGATGAGGTTAAGAGTGTTTTCCCTCTTACCAGCTATACAGTTTGCTGCATTTATGGCGGGAAATTTGAAAAATACGTCAGTGACATCTACTGAGAATGTTGCCAACTATTTTGCCATAAACAAGTCTCATAAGCGTAAACCCACCATAGTTAACATTAGAGTAAATCCTTTAAACCAGGGGTCTCCAAACTACGGCCCGAGGGCCACATCCGGCCCGCGGACAGATTTTGTCCGGCCCGCGGAGAGCTAGCATACTTGAAAACTCCTTTTAGAGAACATATTTTTTATAGCAAATTAAATTTAGTTTACTGAAGTATTCTAATTATAAGTTGAATAATTATTAATATGACATCTATATTGATATGGTCATGGGCTAATTACTCATAACATTGTTGTAGGCTTATTGTTATTGTTTTTGTGATAAGTTGGATAAAGAAACACAGAATTGTAATGAGTAAAGACATGTATAATATGCAGAAAATTTAACTTCAGTATATAATAACTAACAAATTATTGAAATGAATCCAACTAACATTTTATACATTTTAAATAAAAACATAACTCATAACAAGCATAATGACATATGAAATACTAACGAGATTTATGTAATTGAGATTTTCCACTGACAATAGTTTGTAGTTGTGGACTAATTTTACTTGTACCAATTATTAAAAGAGATTTAAGATGCTCATCAGTTAATTTAGATCTGTAAACATTTTTTGTGTACTTCATTTTGGAGAAGGTCTTCTCACACAAATAAGTAGTACCAAAAACAGAAAACAGCCCACGAGCAAATTTATGCAAATTATCAAATTGTGTCAGTGGAAGACCCTTATAAAATTCCAACAAAGATGAGTTTTGATATTTGTTCTTAATTATATCACTGCACTGTAGATCAATCATTTCCATTTGAAGTTCCGGGGCTAGGGTTTCCATGTCAGTATCTAAAGGATTCTGAAAAATCTTAATTTGATTCGCAATGGCATCAAAGTCCGAGAAACGAGTATCAAAATTTGTTTTCAAAGCACTCCAAAGTTTCGATTGCAAAATCGATAGGAAACTCAGTCTCAGTGGTGTGGCTGAATATTTCACATGTTTTAAAATGTGAAAAACATTTACTTCGTAGTTGTGATTGAAACAGTATCAATTTCTTCCGGAATGATTTGATATTAGTGTATAAATCAGGAAGATGCTGGTTTTCTCCTTGCAATCTCAAATTCAGTTCGTTCACATGTTTTGTCAAATCAACATAGAATGCTAACTTCCACAGCCATGCGTTGTTTTGTAATTCAGTAAGAGGGCGATGCTTTTCATTCAAAAAAATTTCGATCACTGCTCGAAGTTCAAAAAAGCGCTGAAGGACTTTCCCACAACTAAGCCAACGTACGGCAGTATGATAAGGTAAGTCATTTTCTCCAATCTCTTTAATAAATTGTCGGAATTGTCGGTGATTCAGCCCAAAAGATCTGATAAAATTAACAGTTGATATGACTGGTTTCAGAACTTCAGACATATCCAAACATTTTCCGCACAAAGACTGTTGATGAATGATACAATGTAAGACTAATGGTTTTGAACCACCGTCATTTTCTACAGCCTTTGACACAAGAGCGACCACTCCTTTATCTTTCCCACTCATGTTTTTGCCTCCATCAGTTGTAATACATTTCAAGTTTTTCCATCGAAGGTTCTTTTGATTAATGGCCATTTCAACTCCTTTAAAAATATCTGTACCAGTGGTTGTGCCATGAATACTATACATATCAAGAAGTTCTTCATGCACTTCATAGCTTTTATCTACTCCTCGAATATAAATCAACACCTGAGCAGTATCTGACACATCCGTTGACTCATCCAAGGCCAAAGAAAACCACTCAACATGTCCATTTGTGTCGAACAGTTGAAAGGATATATTTTCAGCGATGTTTTCTACCCTTCGACCCACAGTGTTTGCTGACATACTGACAGTTTTTAATAAATTTACCTTTTCAGGGCACATTTCTTCGGCTACTGCAATTATGCATTCTTTGATCATTTCTCCATCGGTGAATGGTTTTCCACGTTTTGCAATTTCAAGAGCCACACGAAAGCTGGCACGAGTTGCAGCCTCTTGTTCAGTTTTGAGTTTTGTAAATAAAGATTGCTGCGATTTCAATCCGCGCTTCATAACTTCGAATTTTTCTGTCCGCAAACTTCCTGTATATTTTGAGTCATTTTGAAAATGTTTTGTTTCATAATGACGTTTAATGTTATATTCCTTGAGAACGGCTATGCTTTCATTGCAAATCAAACATAGCGCCTGTTACTGGACTCAATTACGAAATACTGAATGTTCCACTGATCTTTGAATTTTCTGCATTCACTATCAATTTTTCGCTTCTTTTCCATACTACTAAATCACACACAAAAGCAACAATTCAAATCAAAATACTGTTACAAAGATGTCTTAAACTTAAACACGCACAAACACGTTTTAAGGAGGTATGCACTATTTTATTTCACAACAGTGTCATAGGAACTGACTTGTGGTTGCGCCACTAGCCTTCTTATATATTCCAATTACTGCGATCTAGAAGTAAGTGGAAGACACCAGAACTTTTTCGAACCAACGAGATTATTCTGTACGTGCTATTGGCGCCATCTGTTAGCGATAGAAGGTACTACCTATTTTCGCTTGTGTCCACCAGATGTCGTGTCACGTTACTCCTCATGGCTCGTACTCTACGACCAATCTAGAAATTACAGATAATGACAGGAAAATTAATAATATGCAGTGTTGCCGTTTTGCGGACTTTAGTCCGATTTGCAGCCTTTTTTAAACGTTGCGTACTTTTTCGGACATTTTTTTCATCAGTGGACTATTTCACTTTTTACCACCGGCAACAATGATAATATGGTTTTGGCCCTCGGAACTTACTGGAGTAATCAGTATGGCCCTAAGGCTGGAAAGTTTGGAGACCCAGGTTTTAAACTGTTAACTGTGGAGGCTTCTACTACTACTAAATATGATGTATAACGATTATTATTTACAGAAATAAGCCACTTAGGCCCATTTGCACCCCGACTGATTAATTTTAATAAACCATTAATCATTGATCAAACCTCTGGTTGAGTAATATTTCTAGAATATAAAAATGCTTTAAATTTGTAAGATCCTAGTCTTTTATCATTACGCGATTTTGTAAATAATTTATACATTAAATTGCGGTGTTTTTAAGGAGTACTAATCACCGATTAACTTAATTGACTTGGGTGCAAATGGGCATTAAACTTTGTTTATATAACCGAGGTTTTTATTGTGTGTTTCGACAACTTTAACTTGTCATTATCAAATTAGAAGTCTAGTTCTAGTTTGATAATGACAAGTTAAAGTTGTCGAAACTATAAAAGAACCTCAGTTATACAAACAAAGTTTGTGTCTTATTTGTGTAAATCCTTTAAAACTTCCTGTTTTGTTTTTTCAAATTCCTTTATTCATTTTACAAACAGAATAACATAAATATCTATGCAAATATAATCCTGTTAGGGGTCCAATTAATCTGTATCAAAATAAAGAAAAATAAATAACCACATCATAATTGCAAGATATTATTCTGATAAATTATATTGCGTTGCTCATTTCTGATATTCTTATCGTTCACTTGTATTTACAATGCGATGCTTTAATTACCACCATTGCAGATATTAAAGAGTTATTGTTGGAAAGTTTTTTTGAATATTAATATTTAAATTTGCATTGATACGCACGTTTTGATAGCGCGTATATCCTGGTGTGCGAGCTCAAAAATAATTTCGCTGATGATTTAATTCACAGCTGACGAGGTCAAATTAATTGAAGCAATATGCTCATGTCTCATATTTCTGAGGTGCATGAACTCAAACTTAAACTTACAAACAAATATTCAATATTAAAATAATTGAAATTAATAATTTTTGCGCTGAATTTCTTACATGAACGTAGCAAGGATTTCGGCCATAGATTAAATCTTAGCCCATTTTATCCCACAGTACTCATTAATCAAAAATCATCAAAAATCGCAAAAAAAATATTTTTACAAATTATGAACTCTTATTTGCGGCTGAAAATGAGATTATGTTCCCTTTTTTAATTTGTTTTTTTGCAAAGCGTAATATATTGACACATTTTTAATTGAATAATATGAAAAGAAAAATTATTTTTAGAATAAAAGGACTGGGGATCAAATGGATTAAGAAATATCTATTATTAGTGATTTACTTTATTTATTTAACACAATTTTGCACTAAATTAATTGTTATCTTCATTATGGTTTCTAATTATTCATATTTCTCCAGAGCAAACAGATACAGGGAGTTTTTCTTTAAAGTATACGTATTCCAAATTCAGCCTATTTTCTGTAAATCTTTAGATATTCTTTGTTTTTTTTTTAAGTTCAATTTGAAGCTTTGAACGAGTGTTTTCCACTCCCAGACTAAGCATGAAGTCAAATTTCGAGTTTAGAAAAGCCCCGTGAAAATTTGTCGAGGGTCGCGCAGCGACCCGAGACAAATTTTCTGGGCTTTTCTAAACTCGAAATTTTACTTCATGCGCCACGCGTATAAAACACTAAAATATTGTGAAATTTTTGCATATTCGAACTTTACTTGATATCTGTGTTTTATACGCGTGGCGCATGAAGTAAAATTTCGAGTTTAGAAAAGCCCAGAAAATTTGTCTCGGGTCGCTGCGCGACCCTCGACAAATTTTCACGGGGCTTTTCTAAACTCGAAATTTTACTTCATGCTTAGTCTAGGAGTGGAAAACACTCGTTTAAGGCTAAATTGAGCTTTAAAAAAAACAAGGAATTCATTTTATGTCTGGGAGTGGAAAACACTCGTTTAAAGCTTCAAATTGAGCTCTTTTAAAAAACAACGAATGTCAGAAAATTTACAGCTTTTGCATATGTTTTCCTAAAAGAAAAATTCACTGTATGTTGCTTGTATTAAGATTTTGTCGAGGAAATTGAGGATGGATACCATTTTTTTTTAAAGTTCAATTTGAAGCTTTAAACGAGTTTTCCACTTCCAGACTAAGCATGAAGTAAAATTTCGAGTTTAGAAAAGCCCCGTGAAAATTTGTCGAGGGTCGCGCATCGACTCGAGACAAAGTTTCTGGGCTTTTCTAAACTCGAAATTTTACTTCATGCGCCACGCGTATAAAACACTAAAATATTGGGAAATGTATGTATATTCGAACTTCACTTGAAATCTGTGTTTTATACGCGTGGCGCATGAAGTAAAATTTCGAGTTTAGAAAAGCCCAGAAAATTTGTCTCGGGTCGCTGCGCGACCCTCGACAAATTTTCACCGGGCTTTTCTAAACTCGAAATTTTACTTCATGCTTAGTCTGGGAGTGGAAAACACTAGTTTAAAGCTTCAAATTGAACTTTAAAAGATAACAAGGAATTCATTTTTTGCCTGGGAGTGGAATACACTCGTTTAAAGCTTCAAATTGAGCTCTTTTAAAAAATAACGAATGTCGGAAAATTTACAGCTTATGCATATGTTTTCCTAAAAGAAAAATTCACTGTATGCTGCTTGTATTAAGATTTTGCCGAGGAAATTGAGTATGGATACCATATTTTTTTTAAAAGTTCAATTTGAAGCTTAAACGAGTGTTTTCCACTCCCAGACTAAACATGAAGTAAAATTTCGAGTTTAGAAAAGCCCCGTGAAAATTTGTCGAGGGTCGCGCAGCGACCCAAGACAAATTTTCTGGGCTTTTCTAAACTCGAAATTTTACTTCATGCGCCACGCGTATAAAACACTAAAATATTGGGAAATGTATGTATATTCGAACTTCACTTGAAATCTGTGTTTTATACGCGTGGCGCATGAAGTAAAATTTCGAGTTTAGAAAAGCCCAGAAAATTTGTCTCGGGTCGCTGCGCTACCCTCGACAAATTTTCACGGGGCTTTTCTAAACTCGAAATTTTACTTCATGCTTAGCCTGGGGGTGGAAAACACTCGTTTAAAGCTTCAAATTGAACATAAAAAAAACAAGGAATTCATTTTTTGTCTGGGAGTGGAAAACACTCACTTAAAGCTTCAAATTAAGCTCTTTTAAAAAACAACGAATTTCGGAAAATTTACAGCTTATGCATATGTTTTCCTAAATGAAAAATTCACTGTATGTTGCTTGTATTAGGATTTTGCTGAGGAAATTGAGGATACCATATTTTTGTGGCAAACCGTAAAATATATCAAACATTATTAACTGACAAAAAAGCTTTCAAATGAATATATTTTTTAAATTTTTATAAGGTGCGCCAGTAAAAACATATTTTAGCTTTTATGTTGTGGTACAATTGTTTTTCATACTTCTTGTCAATCAATAATGACCATAATAATGTAAATGATGTGTTATATACTCAATGACATTAGAAGCGTAACACCCAGAAGGAGTTATTATTTTAACTTGATTTTTTGCCAGTATGGTAGTCTTACATCAAGAATAAAATGATTACATTTTCAAGAAATTTTATTAAAAAACAATCTAAAAAAAATTAATAATGTGTTTGGCGACCCCTTTGCTGTATACACTCCTGTAGACGTCTGGGCATCGACAAAATGAGATGGTCGATGTCTTCTTGAGGCATCTCGTTCCAAGCAACTTTAATTTCATCGATTAACTGTGCTAGAGTCTGTGGAGGATGGTGCAAAGAGAATATTCTTCTTCCCATGATATCCCACACATGTTCAATGGGATTAAAATCCGGCGAAAGGGGTGGCCACGCCAAAACATTAACACCAGCTTCATTAAGAAAGTTCATAGTTCAACGAGCAATATGGGGACGTGCGTTATCTTGTTGAAAAAGTACGACTGGGCGGCCATCTAAATAAGGCAACAAAGTCGGTCGTATGACGTCTTCAACATAACGCGCAGCTGTCATACTGCCTCGAATGAATACAAGAGGTGATCGACTACCATAAGCAATAGCCCCCCAAACCATTACTCCAGCAGTCCTGTGTACATGCCTCTCAATAGCAAACCTAAGATCAGGTCGTTCTCCACGGTAGCGTCGTACCCTTCTACGGCCATCATGCGTGCCTAGACAAAATCGTGATTCATCGCTGAATACGACATCGTGCCATTCTGCCTCCCAATGCTGCCGTTCTCTGCACCAGTCCAACCTTTGGCGACAGTGTCTCGCTGTTAAAGGAAGCACTAATCTTGGACGGTACGAAAGAAGCCCAAAGGATTGAATGCGGCGATATAAGGTTCCCATACTAACGGGCCTACCTTCTTCTCCAATCCATTGATCACCGATTTGACGCGTAGTAGCGAAACGGTCTCGCAGGGCTGTTTGTCTTAAGCGCCGATCTTGACGTTCTGTGGTACGCCTTGATTGACCAATTGGTCTTCTTCTTGCTCCTCTACCTTCTTCTGTCCATACCTGATACACATGTATTACAGTTGCTGCAGTGGAATCAATACGGCGGGCAATTTCGCGATAGGACATACCGACATCTCGATAAGCAACAACTCGACCCCGGTCAAAATCGCTCAAATGGTGATATTGTGGGCGTCTTCGGACTCGAGGCATTTTATTTAAGCTTAACACACTCAACGGAAACACGAAAACTAAAAACATCTGTACTAAACAGCTCATATAAATTGTTTTATCAAAAAAGAAAAAGTGAAATATTTTTTTTTTTTCACAATAAATATAAAAGGCACAAGGTTGAAATTGTTATCAATGTATGCTTTAAATATAGTCACTCTGTTGCTAAAATATGAATTCAAAAAAATCATTCCTTCTTGGTGTTACGCTTCTAATGTCATTGAGTATATTATGATAATCAACCATCATAAATTTCAGTCAAATCGAATATAGCGCCCAATCGTTACAAATAAAATTAATAATAATTTTTTGAACTTTAAAGACTAATTCCGGCTTAGCCGTAAACTGTTGGATATAGATAAGTTGTGTTAAATTATCATATTTTTATCCCAGGAATCTATGGTTAAACCATTTCCCCACATTAACGGGACACCCTGTCTTTTCATTACTTAAATTTTTTTTTATTTTACAATGCATTTACAATCTTATTTATAGCGGTCAATTACAGAACAGATCTCTTGAAAATTATAATTTTCATGTGATCAGTCCAAAGAAATAAGTATTCTTTCAAAAATCAAAACTTTAATCTAAATACAAAGTGCGCAAAACAAATCATTAATAGGCCTTTCTTCATCACAATATTTGCACAGTCATTAGGCATTAATAACAATTGAAAACATTTCTTCGATTTACAAAACATCATTAGTTATCTCCCTTTCTGAAAATATGTACTATTAAATACTATTCACAAATAAAAATAATGTACTGATAATTATATTTGCTAAATATAATTATTTTGAATAACAGCATTAATTGTTAGGAAATATTTACAACGTAATATTTGAATAAGATTAAATTTAAGTTGCCGAAACCGAACATCATAATAATAATAATAATAATAATAAATGTCATTATTTATCATAGAGAAAAATACAGAAAATATCTTTTAAATATATGTTTAGTTAATTTCTCACTTAACACCCGGTGAAACATTTTTGAATCTAATTCTGGATATTTAATAAAACACTTGTTTTTTTTTTACTAATTTAGTGAAACAAACCAAGTGTTTTAATTAAATACCTAGAATTAAATCTTTTAATTGTAGGCGAAGTTCAGTCAGCTTAACCTGTTACTAATCTTCCACTTAATTTACGAAAAAATTAAACATAAATATAATTGCAACATGTGAAATATAATAATAATAGTTTTACAGCAATATTTTCAACTTAAGCGCAGTTAATAATACTGAAACTACCAGTTTCAAAACTAATTACAGCTGTATTAATAAAACGCGAGCGTAACGATTCATTAATCCTTTCCTCTCCTCTCTCTCCTCGAATGTTCACAGTTTGTAAACCGTGTCCATCCTCCTCCTCTGCACCATGTGCTGCACATAAATTCGTTTTGATCTTATTGGGATGTCCGTGTTTGTATTATAAATATACACCTTCTATTTCAGTGTTCTTCTGAAGTGCGACTTCTAAGCTCCAACCACGAGAATTGTCAACTTTAATAGTTGGCTATGATTAAGCCCCTTAATTTACTTACCGGTGATATCATTTAATACGTTGATCGGAGTGAATCATTAAGTTAAAGGAATTATTCATTGTCATAATAATAATAATAATAATACAATTCATCCCCTTGGCTGCGTTACTAGGCATATGTATACTTAAAAGAAAAATTGTAACGATTTCTAATGATTCGTTGCCAACTTGTCTTGGTTTTATGTTAAACCCATAAACGGCCGAGCAATTATAGCTCTACAAGTAGATTATAGGTAAAATTCAGCACTTCATTTTATGATTTCCATGAATATGTATTACATACTATGAATGCTTCTTTTAAATATACATAACGTATACGCTGTAAAATTTCAAAAATACGTCGATTGTATATAAAAACGTGCAATATGAAGTTTAGAACGAGTGTTTCCACTCCCAGACTAAGCATGAAGTAAAATTTCAAACTTAGAAAAGCCTTCAAACTTGGTTTGGTCGCTCCAGCGGCCAAACCAAGTTTTCAGGCTTTTCTAAACTCGAAATTTTACTTGATGCGCCACGCGTATAAATCACTGAAATATTGTGTCCTTGACATTTTAATTTTTTTCAAATTAGTAATAATTAAAATATTTAAACAACAAAAATTTACATTTTTCTTCATACATTTTCCAGTCAGGTCAAATAATGTAATATGTATATCAATTTAAGTTATTTAGTAATTTAATTATCAATGGCGCGTAATGGGTTAATCCCACGTTAATAAATTGTACCTAATTTTGAGCCTTAATTATTGCAAATCACTGTAAAGAGAATTTGATTAACACTATGATTCTCAAAAAATATGCAGGGCATTCAATTAACGACTACATTTTGATATTTAGCCACCTCATATACAGAGAGTTTTATGTAACACCGAACATTTTCATAACGAGAA
Organism: Philonthus cognatus; assembly: GCA_932526585.2. Taxonomy (NCBI): domain Eukaryota; kingdom Metazoa; phylum Arthropoda; class Insecta; order Coleoptera; family Staphylinidae; genus Philonthus; species Philonthus cognatus. The sequence continues at coordinate 53,953,142 of OW052241.1, read as the reverse complement.
TTTTTCTTTGAAGTATCCATATGCATACGTTGCACTTTTTCGATGCTTGGTTTATTAAAAGAATTTAATTTGAAGCTTTAAGTAAGTGTTTTCCACTCCCAGGCTAAGCATGAAGTAAAATTTCGAGTTTAGAAAAGCCTGAAAATTTGGTTTGGTCGCGTAGCGCGAAGCGCAGAGCGGCCAAACCAAATTTTCAGGCTTTTCTAAACTCGAAATTTTACTTCATGCGCCACCGGTACAAAACACTGACATATTACGAAGTTTAAAACATACCGCTAAACTTTACATTGAATCAGTGTTTTGTACCGCTGGCGCATGAAGTAAAATTTCGAGTTTAGAAAAGCCTGAAAATTTGGTTTGGCCGCTCCGCGCTACGCCACCAAACCAAATTTCCAGGCGTTTCTAAACTCGAAATTTTACTTCATGCTTAGCCTAGGAGTGTAAAACACTCGCTTAAAGCTTCAAATTGGATTCTTTTAATAAACCGAGCATCGGAAAATGTGCAACGTATGCATATGGATACTTCAAAGAAAAATTCTCGTTATGAAAATGTTCGGTGTTACATAAAACTCCCTGTATATATTTTTTTAATCAATTCTAATCACATGCATTACCACCCACAGATCATCTCCTTAAATCCAACATAAAGAACAAACAGATGTTTTACTAACTTGTTTCTCATTAACGAAATCAATATTTATAAGAACACTCGAGTCAACACACATTAATTTTTAGTGCGGCTTATGCTTCAAGTGCTCATTTCTGTAATGGATTTTTAATTTTAGCCCGATACTAGCCAAAACGTTCGTAAGAAAACAAACTTACAGAACGCCCATTTCAGCGTAGTCTACTTACTTTTTTCAAGACCGAATTACATTCGTTTATTGATGTTATAAAAATGTTTGGCGAGATGAGGATGATGTACACTTGAAACACGAGACCTTGAAATGCATTTGTTTTAATGTAAATTATGCGGTGATGTAATGTGGGGGAGGAAAGTTTAATTAACAAACGTTGAAACTAAAATGAACTATGAATTATAAAATTACAAGAAAATTCGTATAAATCGCAAACACAATCCTTAACGAGATAGCTCAGATAGCTATTAACTAGGTAGAATAGAATTTCACTAAGTTATGTTAATTTTCGTAGTCGTACACATTTGAAACAATTTTTTGATTTTATTGATAAATCAACATTTTTTTCTACGAAATGTACAATGCTAGAAGGACATGAACATGTTAGATTTCTTCATTTTTGCTTTTAAAGTTGGAATTAATAATACAAATAATTAAGCTAAAAAATCAACTTGGCGAAAATGTCATAATGTAAGTATTTGTTTTGCTAAACTTGAAAGCTTAAATAAAGAATTGTAACATGTTTATCCTTCTCGCAGTGAATATTTCGTAGAAATGTGTTTGATTTATTAATAAAAACAAACAATTCTTTCAAATTTGGACCACAATAAAAGTTAACATGGGCTACAATTTTTACCATGTAAATCCATACTTAAATAAAACACACGGTATTTCATTATTATTTGTTATAGATATCTCAGTTCAATTGTTTAAACTTTGAAATTGTATTTTATATGTAATATGTCCTGTAAATGGTTTTCTGTTGGGAGAATAAAGTTATTATTATAATAAACAGTAGGTCTCAATTAATGAGACTACTAACATAATAAATATCCATTGAAACGACTACCTCCCGTGCAAATACACCGCCGGATATTGAATTATACAATACAGAGCAAATATTCTTTTCGAATTCAAGATAACTTTGAATTTTAAATATACTTATGACCTAAAATGAACTATAGTATAACAGAATTAACAATAAAATATTGATATATGTTTATATCTTTAACTTGTATTTCATTGATCTCTTGATGAAACATGATTAAATATTTTTAAAAATTAAATTAAATTAACATCACTTGATTTATTAATGGGTTTCGATAGCTAACGCCATCTAATGCTCCATGGTGGCATCGTCAGTGACACGAATGCACAAAATGCATATACAGGTCACTGTTTCGTCCACGAACGAGCTAAACTCTGCAAAACCTGAAAACAAATTCAATTTTGATCACTTGATTTGCTTGATCAAAATGTAAAATAAGTTCAGTGACTTTATTACACTTGACTTGTTTCACATTTTGAACAAACAAATAAAGCGATGTTAATTTAATTAAAAAATCTCCGAATATAAAAGAGGTAAGACAAAAAGTATCAGAACAAATATTGTATATTTTTTCATTATGTGCAACTTTTGTTTAAAACTTGTTTATATCTTGAATAACATTTTTAAAAATTATCAATATTTAGCAAAATATTCTATACAACTGTCATAAAAACTTCTAGGGGTAGAAATAGTCATTATAATGTAGCAAATTTAGCAATATTTCTAGATACAGATTATTATATTTAAAATTTTCGGATAATGCAACTTTCAACATTTCTAAAATTTGGTGGCTGTTTTGTTTTATTAGTTCAGTTTCTATTTTTTTCTGTATTTACAATTAGTCTGCCAAATAGGATTAGTTAGCGTTGAGCTATTGAAGCCTCAATGCCAATGTCGATCGTTGAAGGGGTTCGGAAATAGTCTCACACTTGCTTAATCCTATTTATTAAAAGTGCTGCACGCGTCCGTTTTAATTGCCAACGAAAAGGAATAAAAAATAGAAAGAGAGAGAGCCCACAGCGAAACGTGTATTAATAAAAGCCATCAAATTAGAGGGGAACCAAACAGGAACATCTGTTTCCTCTCTCTGTGCCGTGAAATTGGATAGTTTTTAATTTTAATTGAAAGAGAGCAAGCATTTTTTTCTCTTTTATTTATTCCACCCACAAAAAAGAAAGCTTGTTGAAATGTCCTTTTCTTCTTTGATAAGATTTATACATGTAAAAATTAAAAAAAAAAACAACAAATTCTCAATATTTTCCTGCCAATTTACCAAATGGGCCTCGGTGGCCCCTACCCATTCGGCCACCGAGGCCCATTTGGTAATTTGGCAGGAAAATATTGAGAATTAATTGTTTTTTTTTTTTTTAATTTTTACATGTATAAATCTCGTCAAAGAAGAAAAAGACATCCTAATAAGTTTTCTTTCTTTGTGGGAGGAATATATAAAAGTAAGACCCAGAGGTCGCGGGTTCGAATCCCGTCCGGTGGAATTATTTATGAATAATAAATTATTCCATCCGGGTCCATGGATGTATTGTGAATGAGTTTGTGTTGTTTCAGGAGCAAATGGTTATTTATCGAAAATTAGAATTGGTTAAAAACATAGAAATGTTAAATATGTATACCGTAAATAGATTAATTAATAAAAAACAAGAAAAGATACTACCAGTTTTTCATTAATAAAAAGAAATTTAGAGAATCAATCTCATTAACTGAGGCTAATAAAAAAAATCCAAATGCTGTAATTATCAGGATATGTATACTTAAAAGGTAAAAAAGTGTTTCTAAAGATTGCAATTACAATTGAATTTGGGAAGATTCTGAATCAAACAATCACTGATCATTTCGACGATGAGCCATTAATTATTAGGTTTATTAATGGCTTATTGTCGGAAGCAACTAAGCTAAGATTACTAAGTATTTTTACAATTTAAAAGCAGCTTAAATTTGATATTTTGTACTATTTTGTAACCAACTGTGTTTTTTTTTTGGTAATACATGAAAATAAAATAAATCGAGTATGTGTATTATACACGGAATTTTTCTTTTTAGTATACATATGCATACGAAATAAATGTTCCGATATTCGTTGCTTTTTTAAAAAAGTTCAATTTTTAATTTTAAACGAGTGTTTTTCACTCCCAGATTAAACATGGAGTAAAATTTCGAGTTTAAAAAAGCCTAAAAATTTGGTTTGGTCGCGTAGCAAAGCGGAGCCACCAAAATCAAGTGGCTGACGTCAAATGAAGTCATACTATTATTTTTTAATTTGTTGAGAGTTTTATACGTATAGACCAAAAACATGTCCCACAACTAAATAAGACTATTGAAAAAATGGCATTCTCTGTAACTAAGAGAGGAAGGGGTTATGAACAAAAAATTATATGAAAGACCGCCCTTAATTTTTGCTGAAAAATCACCCATTAAAATCTTTTGCATCAATTTAGAAACACCCTGTATGTCGGATATATATATCGATATTTTGATATTTATACCGGGTGATTCATTTAACCTGAATTAGCGTATATCTCGAGAAGTACGCATCGAACAGAAAAAATAGCAGAATCCAAAGTTTAAAATGTTCGTGTAAGGAACCACTTAAATCTGAAATTGGAACTCCCCCGGCCCTTCTGTAGGCGGGGCGTGGTGCAACTTTAAAATCTTAGATAGGAATCTCTATTTTTTTATCTCAAAATCGGATACTACGTTGAAAACTATGTACTTTTTATCCTAAACTTTTTTTAGATTCACGACAGATGGCCCTGTAATCATGTTTGATTTTTTTTAAATTACTAAACAACTTTTTCTTCACGTATGGTCCTGTATGGTTATAGTATATTACGTAACGAGAGTGGTATGCAGCATATTACATATGAGCGGACATGTTGCGCACGAGCCGCGCAGCGGCGAGTGCAGCATTCCGCGAGTATGTAATTGCCCTACTACTCGAGAAACGTACGACACTTTACCTACGCCCTAACAAAATAAACAATGAGCATAAAAGAGCAACTTATTTATTGTAATAATTTTTAATAGTACCATGACAATGATGAAAACTAAATTACTACTTGATCAATATACTGGGAATAAAGCTGTACATTTTCCGACATTCGTTGTTTTTTAAATGAGTTCAATTTGAAGCTTTAAACGAGTGTTTTCCACTCCCAGACTAAGCATTAAGTAAAATTTCGAGTTTAGAAAAGCCCCGTGAAAATTTGTCGAGGGTCGCGCAGCGACCCGAGACAAATTTTCTGGGCTTTTCTAAACTCGAAATTTTACTTCATGCGCCACGCGTATAAAACACTGATTTCAAATGTGGTTCAAATATACATAGAGTTCACAATATTTTAGTGTTTATTACGCGTGGCGCATGAAGTAAAATTTCGAGTTTAGAAAAGCCCAGAAAATTTGTCACGGGGCTTTTCTAAACTCGAAATTTTACTTCATGCTTAGTCTAGGAGTAAAAAACACTCGTTCAAAGCTTCAAATTGACCTCTTAAAAAAAACAACGAGAAACTAATGATTTAAAGAAAATAAGCTGCATTTGGAATACGTATACTTTAAAGAAAAATTTCCTGTACATCAAAGAAATGTCATATGGTTGTACGGTAAGCAATCAGCTGTTCAGCTGTCAGCACGTAATGTACTTGTCAAAGCTATTACGTGCATGTGTACGTAATGTCAATCATACTTGTCAAGATGACAATGTGGTATGATGCGGTTACAAGATAGGGCGTAGGTAAAACACTTTACGTTACACTGTTTTTAATTATGTTTGTCAAACTGTTGAATTTTCATTAAAATTTACTTCTAACGAGTGTCTTCCACTCCCAGACTAAGCATGAAGTAAAATTTCGAGTTTAGAAAAGCCTGAGCATTTGGCTTTTCTAAACTCGAAATTTTACTTCATGCGCTACGCGTATAAAACACTGATTTCTATTCAAATTATACTTCTTAAATTAAAAAATAAATCAAACATGTTTACAGCGCCATCTGTCGTGAATCGAAAAAAAAGTTTCGGATAAAATGTACATAGTTTTTGACGTAGTATCCGAATATGAGACAAAAAATGGGGGTTCCTGTTTAGAATTTTAAAATTAAACCACGCCCCGCCTTCAGGGGGGGTGGGGCAGTTCTAATTTTACTTTTATCCTAAACCTCACACGAAAATATTAAACTTTCAACTCTACTATATTTTCTGTACGATGTATCTTTTTAGAGATATACGCTAGTCCTGGTTAAATGAATCACCCGGTATAGGGTAAATATCATGATATTTCATTTTTTATTTTAACACTGCTGTATGTACTTCAAGTCCAATTTTTACAACCAATAAAATTGTTTGATTTAAATGTAAGTCTACTTATAACTTTACAGCGGATTAAATCTAAAATCAGTTTATAGAACCAATTATATTCTTCGATTAAAATCGAAGTCTACTTTGATTCTGACAACCAATCCAATTACTCGATTTAAATTCAAGCCTACTTTTAATTCCTACAACCAATCAAGTTGCCCGATTCAATGTTTTTATATACTCAATATCGTATATTCAATAAAAAAAACCTCTAGAGTGCCATGGTTTAATCTTTTTTTTAACTTAAGTTGGCTATACGCTTTCAGAATTGTCATATAAAACGTCAGGCATACTAATGATAATGTATAATTTCAGAGTTGCCAACCGATAATACATTCCATGGCACTCTAGAGGTTTTATTTTATTGAACATACGATACTTTGTGTGTATATTAATTTCTTTAATTCTGACAACCAATCAAATTATTCAATTCAAATTCAAACCTAATTTTGAATTCTTACAACCAATGAAATTGCTGGATTCAAAGTCCTAAAGGTACTTAATACTCTGTGTGTATGTTAATTTTAGTAAAGAGTTTCTTTAAAGAGATAATTTTATTGTTTGTTGGTTCAATGGACTGGCCGTGTGGAGAAAATGCGCGAGGAAGAACGGAGGAGGACGACATTTAGTGAAATAAAACTGTCGCACTATAAATACAGAAATGTTTCGCCAATGGGAAGCGCCACGACGGTTCGTTTTGCTTCATATATTTCTAGATATTCCTAGTGTCCTGAACTCATTTCCTCTCAAAAATTTCAAAAATAGAGTTTTCCGACGACAATTTTCTTTACAGTTAAAATGACAACTTAATATTTTGGTCCAGTTGTACCCAGGACAGTTTTAAAAGTTTGATTGATCAAAACATCCACAAAGTCTCTCTGATGAATACCCAAAAATCAAATTTTGAAGAGCGCCGATTTCTTGTATAACATTATTTTTTTTGTTTTAGCAAAGTTGGCTTTAAAAACAAAACCAACCGATTGGTTTTAAAGAAAATATTTACAATTCGCGTAATATTTAGCACACAATTATTAATGTAAATAGCATATTTTAATGGAGAAACTGCAAAATATTGTACTTATTTAAATTTCTTAAAGTTAGTATATACGAGTAGGTACTTAAATTTTTATTTAAAGGAAATTATCAAAATTATGCCAAAAAAGTAGATAGAACACCAGCATTACGGATGACAAAAATAGTGTGGATGTTTTGATAGGGTTCCAAATTCGACTAATTTCGAATTTCATTTTTGTTGATTTAGTAAATTTTCATATTTTTGTCAATTTGTCCTAATTTGAACAGTTGTAAAGTTTTTATATAATTTTATGATGTGTCTTAGTTGTCAAGATTTTATTTAAAATAGCAATAATTATTTATTAATAATATTATTAATGTTATTATTTTTATTTATCATATAATTTAAAATTTGTGATTTTTGTTAAATATTGACGTACAGGATTTTTTTCTTTTAAGTATACTTTCACATATTCCACATAAATATTTGTAAAATTAATGAACATGTGATCAAAACTACGCAGTATATTTTAAACTTTACTTTAAGTCAGTGCTCTGTACGGGTGGCGCATGAAGTAAAATTTCGAGTTTAGAAAAGTCTAAAAATTTGGTTTGGCCGCTCCGCTTCGCGGAGCGACCAAACCGAATTTTCAGACTTTTCTAAACTCGAAATTTTACTTCATGCTTAATCTGGGATTGGAAACACTCGTTAGAGGTTTCAAATTGAAAGTTTTTAATAAGACCACGAATGTGATACAATATAAAGGGTGTCCCAACAAGGGCGCCGGATTTAATTATAAAGAAAAACATATTTATTTTTTGAACTAAGCAAACATTTTTGTTTCAACATAAAGAAAAATAGTTCCGATTAAACATGAAATACAACATCAGGCAAATGGCCACCACGAAACCTCTGGCACAGGGTTATTCTTTTGTTGAAATTTTGAATAACGTTTTCGCATAAATGTGGCTGTATTTCACCAATAACGCGCCGGATTTCCTCTTTAGGATGTTGAACTGTTTCAGGCTTTTTGCATACACCTTTTGCTTCACATAGCCCCAAAGAAAAAAGTCCATCGGCGTTAGATCGCACGATCTTGGTGGCCAATGTTAATCGCCAAATCGAGAAATGACACGGCCTGGAAATTTGGTCTGCAGTAACACCATTGTTTCACGTGCTGTGTGGCAGGTCGCACCGTCTTGTTGGAAAAACATGTGCTCCACATCAATTACATCCAATTCGGGCCACAAAAACTCCGTTATCATTTCCCGATACCGCACACCAGTAACAGTTAGCGCATTTCCAGCCGCATTTTCAAAGAAATACGGCCCAATCACTCCGCCAGCCCAAAATGCGCACCAAACCGTTACTCGCGGTGGATGCATTGGCTGTTCGAGTACCACACAAGGATTTTCAGCACCCCAAATCCGACAGTTTTGTTTATTTACGTATCCGTCGAGTTGAAAATGTGCCTCATCTGAAAAAAATGATTTTCTTCGAAAAATCCGGATTAATTTGATGATGTTCCAACACCCAATCAGCAAATCCACGGCGCTGCTCATGGTCCCTTGGCTTGATTTCTTGCACCAATTGAATCTTGTACGCGTGCAAATGCAGATCTTTTACCAAAATTCGTTGCATAGTGGTTTTGGAAATGTTTAATTCTTGACCACGATGCCGAATGGAAGTTCCTGGATTCTCGGCCATAGATTCCCTTACTGTGTCTATATTTTCGAGTGACCGACAAGGACGACGACGAACAATGGTCTTCTGATCCATCAGCGTAAATTTGGTCTCAAATTTTGTAATTAACCGCCTCACTGTCGATTCATTTGGCGCATAATGGCGACCGAAAACTTGACGTAATATGCGAATTGTTTTCGCAAAACTTTCACCATTTTTGTAATGTGTTTTACAATAATTAAACGTTGTTTGTTTGAATACTTCTCCATATTCTTAAATCGCGTGGTCTGTACTTGACAACTGCCAAAAAAATCACTGTACAACTCGTATTAACAAAATGGCGGCAAATTTAAATCCGGCGCTCTTGTTGGGACACCCTTTACATGGAAAAATCGTGATATGCATACCTAAAAGAAAAATTCCCTGTGTTTATCTTTTTATTTGATTGATTTCAACATATCTATGCAATTTTTTAAATATTTCCTCCGTGTTTTTTAGTTCTAGTACCTATTTTCAATAAAATTGTAGTATTTTATATTGTAGATGAATCTCGAAAATAAATAAATACATTTAATTTTGATTCTAAGATTCTAAACTAAAATTCTAAATCTGTAACTTCTAAATAAATAAATTTAATTTTGATTCTAAATTAAAACTCTGAATCTGTAACTTCTAAATCTTAGTCTGTTTCAAACTGTTAACTCATTTATTAAGTATCAAATTAAATATCAAGTAGAACTTTAATCTCTTTAATCTCTATGCTTTGACCTAAGTTGACTAAATTACGTCTTTAAAAACAAATCCAGGAAATCAAAAATAATAAAAAAGAACCGTAACGAGAAACAACACTTTCGTACGTTACAGCTGTAGACTTTCAAATTTGAATCCGAGAATTCGATTGGTTGCAAGAGTTGGGCTTAGATTTGAATCGCGTGAATCAATTAGTTGTAAGGATTATATTTGTTTAATTAACCAATTAAACAAATCTAATCTTTACAACCAATTAAATCACTCGATTCAAATTCAAGCCGAATTGTTGCAACCAATCGAAGTTAATTCCCTTTTCATGTGATGCCAGCTTTAAGCTCCAGAGTTATTACCTTTATATTTACATTCTTTTGTTATTTTAAGTAATAAATTATGTGTTCAACATGTACAAACAATAACTTGACGCGAAACCCACGCCAATTTTAAATTAGCCACAGAATTTGATGAATTTCTGGCTAGACTTTTGTTTCACGTTTATTTTCTTTTTTCGTTGTGCATCTCTTTTTTCAACTGGTGCCAACTTTTATTTCAATAATTGGAAAATCAAACAAAGGTATGAGCTTTCAAGATTTGAATAATTAAGTCTTTTTCAAAGCCGACTAAATATTATATTTTCGAAGATTCTTGGGAACAACACAGAACTGTGCTAATATACAGGGTAAAGTGGGGCAGATTCGGACGGTTTTAGTAATTTAACTCCCTGACCTTATTTCTCCAGCCAGCAGCTACAATAGTATACTAAGTATCGAGAACAGTAAGGATTTGTTACTGGTTCACGTAAATCCAAACGTTCAGGCTTCTCTAAACTAGAAATTTTACTTCATGCCAAATTTTACTTCTTGCCAATTTACCTAATGCTGTAATTATCGGAATTTGTATACTAAATGTAAATTTTAAAATATTCAAGTTTTGGCATCCCTATCTATTTTAGAAAAAAATGTATTTACCTTTTTGTAGAGGGAACAATTCTGAATTCATTGGCGTTTAGAACTTTACGTTTCTGTAAGTTAAAATAATTAAGAAAAAGGAATGTGATTTTATAAAAATAATGACATGCCATGGAATTGAATCAACAATTGCGGATGTCAAAATGGCAAAAGATATCGCAGTCACTTGATAAAAGTAAATGTTTTCGAAATGATTTACACTATACAATAAAAAATCCTCCTAATAAAGTGGTATTATGCAGACCATAGTTATCAAGATGTTTACGTAATGTTTTTTGTCGTTAATTAAGTAACAGCAATATCTTGTCCTATTTTGACATCCGCAATTGTTGTATCAATTCCATAGTATGTCATTATTTTTATAAAATCACATTACTGTTTCTAAACTATTTTTGCTGTAAATTTTCTGACATTCGTTGATTTTTAAAAGAGTTCAATTTGAAGCTTTAAACGAGTGTTTTCCACTCCCAGACTCAGCATGAAGTAAAATTTCGAGTTTAGAAAAGCCCCGTGAAAATTTGTCGAGGGTCGCGCAGCTGCCCGAGACAAATTTTCTGGGCTTTTCTAAACTCGAAATTTTACTTCATGCGCCACGCGTATAAAACACAGATTTTAAGTGAAGTTCGAATATACATAAATTTGACAATATTATAGTGTTTTATACGCGTGGCGCATGAAGTAAAATTTCGAGTTTAGAAAAGCCCAGAAAATTTGTCTCGGTTCGCTGCGCGACCCTCGACAAATTTTCACGGGGCTTTTCTAAACTCGAAATTTTACTTCATGCTTAGTCTGGGAGTGGAAAACACTTATTTAAAGCTTTAAATTGAACTTTAAGAAAACAGGAAATATCTGCAATTGTTGTATCAATTTCATGGTATGTCATTATTTTTATAAAATCACATTACTTTTTCTTAATTATTTTAACTTAGAGAAACGTAAAGTGTTGAGTGTGAACATTCATAAATTTAGAATTTTTCCCTCTACAAAAACAATTTTGTCTCTAAAATAAATAGGGAAGCCAATATTTGAACACTTTAAATTAACATGCGATTTCCTATGTTGCGTCCGCCAAGTCAACACCCGGTATATAGAGATCATGTAAAATATTAAAACATGTTAAGAAGTATTAATATTTGTCAAAGTAGATAAAAATTTACGAAAATTAACTTTTTGAAAATTTGGAGAATTCGTTGAAAATATCAAATTTATTCTTCTAGTGCAGTGGTCTCCAAACTACGGCCCGCGGGCCAAATCCGGCCCGCGACTTTCATGAATCCGGCCCGCGACTTTCATGAATCCGGCCCGCGATTGTTTGTAATTTTTTTTGTAAATGTCATATTTTGAAATATTGTAACAATTGTTCCTTAAATTTTTCATAATTTTATAAAATTAATCGGATCTTGGCCGACTTTATTATGTAGAATTGTATTTGTGGCCCGCGAAGAAGATAGTTTGGAGACCGAGGTTCTAGTGTAACATAATTTCTATGTTGTAGCTTATTGTTATTGTTATACATTACCTATGTTTTGTAATTACCGTTAATTATCTCTGTTTTTAGATATAATGTATCTGTAAAGTTATTTAAATTAAAAAACACTTGGTATTGTTTCACAAATTAAAACTTTATTCCGACTAGTTTCGGTTTGTTAGACCATTTTCAAAGGAATGTATCTGTCGGACAATGAATAAATAAATAATAATAATGGCTTATTGTCTAAAGCTTGTATAGACGACACTGTTTTCTTGTACAAGAAAATAGTATACTATTTTCTATCATGGTGCAATACACAAAATATGAATCTTGTACAGCTCTGTATAATAGAAATAGGACATGTTCTATTTGGTACACTATGATAGAACATATTATACTACTTTCTTGTACAAGAAAATAGTGTCGTCTACTACAAGCTTAACAGACTACATACATTCCAATAACAGCAAGCAAAATTTTGAGGCCCTTCAAAACTCGAAATTTTACTTCATTCTTAAACAAGGAGTGGAAACAATGGTTATAATCGAATAAAAGAAAATCTTCCTGTATTACAGAATCTACAATAAAACTATTGGAATTTAAAATATGTCCCCCCCCACAGAACAAACAGTGGCATTGAATGGTGCGCATTTTTGAAATTGTTAGGTGTAGTATTTGGTTTAAAAATAGGCGTGGTTGAGAGAGGATTCGATTTCTCGAACCCTTTCTACCGCGACAGGAAATTCTCGAAGGCTTATTATCTTTATCTGGCGGACGTTTAAGTATTATCACCTTTTTGTCGTTCTTCGGCGAGATTAAAGGGAAAAAGTAGGAAGCTATTCACATCGATAAATCACGCGTAAAAGCTAGAGCTATTAATACAGAAAGTAAGTGAAAAGAAAAGAGATTTCTTAACGAGATTCAATTATCTCACAAAAAATAATCGACTTGTTAATAAAAGTATAAATTCAAGAAAATAGCATTCCTTCTAGAAGGTTAAATATACTTTCGAAATAATATTTATTTATTTCATTTCTTTATTAGGCCTAAATCTATTTACAAGGAAAACTTACAAAAAAATATATATAAATCATCTAGCGACTAATAAAAAAATTACAAATCCAGTTTTAAAGTTCAAGTTACATTAATACCAGCAAACAAAATAGCAGAATGGTTATGTGGATTTACAGAAAATATACTGGGTAGCATTACCTATCAATTAAAGCTGTATATCACTTTGCCAATTAACAAAAAAACTATTTGCATGTACTCCAATTTTTTCGAATTATTTTTTTACTTTCCCCTATATGCAAAAAAAAGTTGTTTTCGTGAAAATGTTCCAACCATCATCATTTTGAGATCCCCTGAGTTAATTGAGAGATAATTTAAAAAAAAAATGTCTATAATTTTGTCGCCACGATAGCTCTTTTAGTTAGCCGACATTTGGAATATAATGACAGTTGCATAAATCGGCGCCAGCCGACATTTTGACTATAATAACAGTTGGCATAAATGTCGGCTATTTCAACTATAATAACAGTTGATATAAGTACTGCAGAGTTATGTTCCCGCTAGTTAATAGCACAAAAGCAGTTGACGGGTGTGGTCGAGCTGTGCGTGGAAAACGGAGGAGTGTTCCCGCTAGTTAATTGACTGAAAACAATTAACGGGTGTGGTTGTCCCGAGTTAGGACTGCAGAGTTATGTTCCCGCTAGTTAAATGCACAAAAACAATTGACGGGTGTGGTCGAGCTGTGCGTGGAAAACGGAGGAGTGTTTCCGCTAGTTAATTGCCTGTAAACAATTAACGGGTGTGGTCGTCCCGAGTTAGTACTGCAGAGTTATGTTCCCGCTAGTTAATAGTACAAAAACAATTGACGGGTGTGGTCGAGCTGTGCGTGGAAAACCGAGGAGTGTTCCCGCTAGTTAATTGCTGATCACAATTAACGGGTGTGGTCGTCCCGAGTTAGTACTGCAGAGTTATGTTCCCGCTAGTTAATGACACAAAACAATCAACGGATGACGTCGGGATCTGCTTGCTAATCAGAGGAGTGTTACCGCTAGTTGGTTGTCTGGTAAGCTCCGAGATGGTTTTTGTGGGTTTCCCATCTCGTAATGCAAATGCAGGGGTTATTTAATTTTGCTCCCACAAGTAGATTCATATACTTTTTGAGTTTAACTAAAATGCACATGGCTTCTAAGTACAAACGAAAATAAAGTATTTCGAGAATATAAATAATTTAAGAAACACAAATTAATTAGAAATGTCATAATTGAGGTCAATAAACTTTACATCCGTTAAACTCACATCCTGTTTTATTTATTGTCCACACATACTCCTGGTCATTAAAAGGGAAGAAAGACACAGTATTTCCGATAATGCATATTGACACAAACAACGAATCTGTTAAATAAATAAAAAGGGCTACTACATACACAACACAACGTAAATAAAATACAAATTATAAATTTGTATAATACCTAGGGTCGAATCATTACAAGTTTCGTTTGAGCAAGTTTTCCATATTGTTAATATCAAATGTTCAATAAAAAAAAAAAAACTCTTAGAGTGCTATGATTTTACCTATTTTTAAACTTAGGTTGGCTACATGCTTTAGGAATTGTCATATAAAACGTCAGACATAATAATTATAATGTATAATTTCAGAGTTGCCAACCTACAATATATTCCATAGCACTCTATTTTATTGAACATACGATATTTAAATCATCATCTCATATGTTCAATAAAAAAAAACCTCTAGTGTGCCATGATTTCATCATTTTTCAAATTTAAGTTGGCTACACACTTCAGGAATTGACATATAAAACGTCAGATATAATAATCATAATGTATATTTTCAGAGCTGCCAACCTAGAATATTTTCCATGGCACTCTAGAGATTTTTTTCAATTGAACATACGATATCTTTAACGGGGAAAGTTTTTTTATTTATTTATTTTATTTGTCGAATCTATGTGTTAATACAAATTGTTTACACTTGTCATTAAAATTATCAGCTTATTTAATAGACAGAATTGGCACTTACATCCCCTTGCTATAATTTCTATCCTGATTCAAAATATCAACTTGCAAATTATTTGTAATAATGTTTCAAGCAAATTAAATATTCTTCTAAAAATGGTGTTGCTTTAAAATTCTTCTGCGGTATCAAGGAAATTAAAATAAAAAATCTTGCGTGACGGACAATGTAAGTTTGTTCGATTGAAACGACTCGAAATCAAGATAGTTACCACGCTTGCTGTTAATTTTAGAACGTCTGAATTATTAAATCGGAAGCCGACCTATTTCTCGTCGCTCCACCTGAACGAAACGAAAATACTTTAAGATCTCAAGATTTATTAACTGGGATTATCATTCTTTACTTACCCATAAATTATTTTTGAAGATTGATATTATATCGCCTGCATTTTCGCCATTTATGAATTTCATTTTTTTAAGTATTAAATGCTTTTTTAACATGTTAATTTTGCATTCAATAAAACTTAATTTGTTTTATGATTGAGTGTAAAATTATTGTTACAAAAGTACCGTACGATCATTTAAATTAGGATTTAAAGTAGGCGGCATTTTTTTGTTCGGTTGCCCAGTATGTTAAATGAATGGTGGAATAAATTTAAGGTTATGGTGAACTGTGTGTTAACAGTCAGTATTATATATTCCATTTGTTTCTGGATCTCGCCTAGCTATGGAAAAGTGACAGTTTAAGTATTGTAAATGGGGCTGGTTGTGTTTTAAATCAGGGTTTTTAAATGTCACTGTCAGATGTTCGATTTTAAGGTTATAATTTCTGACTATTGTGATCTTACACTGTTGCCTGTTTTACAAATTTTCAGATATAAAAGGATAATAATATGCAGTTTTAAGATTAACAAAATTTACTACTTGGTTTTTGTACATACAAACACAGCAATAATATTGCATAACAAATATAATGAATTCGGCTCTGCAAACTTATTTCGTCATCCATTTGTATTTCTCGCTTGGGTCTTCCCGTTAACACATTTTGATCAACTTGATCCATCCACCTTAATTTTGGTCATTCTCTCTTCTGTTGGCCCTCAGTATTTTTTTGTAGAATTGCAAATTTATTCCCACCCTCTTGTGATACTGATAATTTTTATGTCAATTTTTAAGCCCTCATTCCACTTTTATTATTTAGTCAAGAGAACCTGCATCTGAATCTTCTGATGTTTGTTCTGAGCCAGATTCCCCAAGCGAAATAATAAAAGGAGGAATGGTTTCAAAAGAAAGGTTCCCCATGTGTTTTGTCCAGTCATCCGAAATAAGTTTTTCACAATGATCACAGAAATTTTGCCACATATCGGACGTACATTTTGAGAGAGACTCAAGCCATAAATTCTGAACACGATCCTTAGATGGTTGCTTAGAATTTATGTGCTTATTGTAGTAAGTCTTACAAAACCCCCATGCCATTTCAATTGGATTGTATTGACAATGGTATGGCGGTAATCTAAGAACTTCGTGCCAGTTCTTTCTCAAAATGTCATCAACTACGTAAATTTTGTCATTTCATCGAAAAGGTATAAATCAAGCCCATAGTTCCTTTTTGGTTAATTTTGGATTGAATTTTACATTGTGTTTAACCAACCACTCCTACATTTCGCATTTCTTACAAGAAAATGAAGGAGTTTTGTTTAATTGCACAGAATGGTATGCATCATTATCCATAATAACTACACATTTCCCTGAAAGCTTAGCCAAAGCAGGAATAAGTTGATTAACCACCCAATTTTGAAAAGTATTACCATCCATTGTGGCATGGTAATCTCGGTCATTGTTTTTCGAATGTAATAAAAAATCGCACCCATCCAAAAACCCACCCCTATACCCAGCATGTAGAATGGTGAAGCGTTTGCCTTCATTTTTGAATTTAGTTGGATTACTTTTTATATCCGTTTCATGTACCCAGCGTCGAACCACGGATCCATTCTGATATATCCATGTTTCATCCAGGTATACGAATTGGATATCTTCACTGGAATTTTGATACTATAAAAATTTTCTAAGGAAAATAATTTTAGCTGCAACAACATGTTTTTGTTCACAGAGAATTTTGCGCCCATTAATTAATTTGAATTTATACCCCATACTTTTAACAGCCCTATAAAGTGTTGTTCCCATGGAACTTATAATTTTCTTTCATATCATTCAAAAGATCTCTCAAAGTAAAATACTGATTTCTAGAGTTATATTGCCAAATTAGTTGTTGCAGATCTTTTCTAGCTAGGTGATTCCAAAAATGGCTGTTTTTAGATCGTTTGCCAGAAGTAGTAGATTTCAATTCGTCAGGTCTTTGTCGTAAAATTAATTGTAATGAAGATCTCCCTACCTGAAACGTAATTATCTTTAATTAAATATATATGATAATTAAAATACTAGACATACCCCAAAAATATCTATTAAAATCGTAATAATATTGTGATGCTGTAGATTTGGATTACTTTGCCTAAAGTGTTTGTAGGATTTCAGAATTTGTAACCTTTTTGATTCAGAGATAATCTTTGGCATGTTAATATTTAATATGTGCCTGAAATTATTTTTCACTTTGACATTGACACAGCATTGCAACACTAGATTAATTTGATTTAATAATAAAATGCTCGAAGAAGCGACCGCGTGGCGAAATAATTGTTGCAAGATTAACAATAAATCTCTTCAAAATTTAAAAGAGGATTACTTATGATATCATAAATTATCGCAACACTGTTAAAATAAGGAATCAGGAGTGGCAACTAATAAAAAATGTAAATGTTGATACTGCAACATAACAACACGAAAGCATGGCTAGGCGAGATCCAGAAACAAATGGAATTGTGTATAGTGCCAATATAATTTAAAATTCAAAGCCTACATTAAGGACCAGTTGCACCAGACAGGTTGAACTGGTTCAATCTAAACTCCAGTTAAAAATGACATTAGAACAATAGGAACTGTCATCTTGAACTCAAGTTCAGTTTGAACTCTAGTTCAGTGTTTTTGGTGCAACTGTGCCTAAATTATGTTTTAAATGATATTTATAAAAAACATCATTATCACATAAATAATCATTAGTTTTATCAGCAGTGATCTCTAAAATAATATTATTACTATTATTATTATTACTAAAATAAATCAGTTTTCTATACGCCTGGCGCATGAAGTAAATATTTAGGGTTTAGAAAAGCCTAAAAATGTACGTTATGCTTAACTTAGTGGTAAACACATAGTATTCCCCGAATTGTAAAAAAGGGCAAACTCGTGCATTTTGACAAAATATTCAAAGCCTTGTAAATCTTATCCATTCTTCAAATCAAGAAAGTTCACTACGATAATACCAAGAAATTGTAGAAGAATTTAAATAAGTTTCTAAACTATAACCTGATCGAAGATAAATCCCATCCAAAATTTCCTTGGCGAGTTCTCTCTGTTTTCAAGTACATGAAAAATAAACAGATTACAAAACGGCAGCGTCTGTTTGTGTAGTCTGACAATACGGTGACATCAGCCAGTCTTGCGAAATTGGGTTTCCTCGATATTTTTAATTTCGATACAGCGTTGATGTTGAGTTTTATTCGCGGCCCGACTTAATTTATGAATCATCCGTTTTAAAGAGGATCGCTTTTGATAACTTCCACCAATTGAGCTCTTCCTCTTCCGAATTGCTGATAAATTTCAATTAACTCGTCATCGCTTTAAATGCGAAGTTTATTAACACCACTGATAATTCATTGAAACTCAACGATGAGGACCTGATCAAAACATCCGCACAGTCTCTGAAGAATGCCCAAGAATTAAATTTGAATGAGCGAAGATTTCTTGTACAAAATATATTTTTCTTGTTTTAGCAAAGTGGGCGTTGAAAACAAAATAGAGACGATTGCTTTTAAAGAAAATACAATTTGGATAACATTAAGCACATTATTTTTAATATAAATTGCATTTTTTTATATTGCAGATATTTACATTTCTAAAAGTTAGTCCATACGAGTAATAATAGTATAATGCAATTTAATGTTTTTTTAAAATGAAATTATCAAAAATATGTCAAAAAAGTAGATAGAAGACCAGCATTACGGGGGCAAAAATAGTGTGGATATTTTGATAGTGTCCCCAATGATGTACTATAAACATTAATTGTACAAAGAAATCTTAAAATTTGATTTTAATACTAGAAATTTAAACTTTTCTTTCATTACTTTATACAGAGAATTTTTCTTTCGTAGATACTTGAAAGAAATATTCTCTGTATAAAGTAATAAAGGAAAATAATTTTAAATTTCCTGCATTAAAATCAAATTTCAAGATTTCTTTGTACAATTAATGTTTATAATACATCATTGCTGTAAATTTTCAAGTATCATTTGCATACAGCGAATTTTTCTGTAAAGTATACATTACCCCATGCATTAACTGTACATTTTCAGGTATACGTTATTTTTGAAAAGGTTCATCTTAAAGTTTCGAGTGTTTTTCCATTCCTTGATCAAGCATGAACTAAAATGTCGGGCTTTTCTAGACTCAAAAGTTTTATTTTTACTTTAGCATACTATTTTGAACTTCAATTTAATCAGTGTTTTATACGCGTGGCGCATGAAGTAAAATTTCGAGTTTAGAAAAGCCCCGTGAAAATTTGTCTCGGGTCGCTGCGCGACCCTCGACAAATTTTCTACGCGGGGCTTTTCTAAACTCGAAATTTTACTTCATGCTTAGTCTGGGAGTGGAATCACTCGTTAGGAACTTGACATTGACCGCAATTATAAAAACCACAAATTCCTGCAAATTTACAGAACTTTGCAATTATCGGTATATTACTGATTACACTTGAAAGGAAAAATTTCCTGTGTGTATTATATTTTAATATTTGATTGTGTATTGTGTTTCTTCTTATGCCTTTATATCTCTCATGTTAATCGTGTAATATTTAAAAACGAAAAATATTATATTTCTTGAAATATTGCACAAATCATAATTGGTAAATTCACTTCAATTTATATTTAAAAACAGTATTTCATTTTGCCAAATCTTTAAATTTTATTGTTCTTGTAGAAAGAACAATCTTTTTCTTTTGACGATTTTTATTTTACTGCTGTAATATGTAAATATTATTGTAATCTTACTAAAAATATATATATATTACTTTAATACAACACTTAATTTGTTTCGGTTTAAAAATTATATTTATTGTACTACAACAATTGTTTCACCACACTGTGGCTTCATCTTAACACATAGTTCACCATAACCTCAAATTTATTCCACCGTTCATTTAACATACTGGGCAACCGAAAAAAAATGCCGCCTACTTTAAATCATAATTTAAATGATCGCAAGGTACTTTTGTAACAATCATTTTACACTCAATCATAAAACAAATTAAATTTTATTGGATGCAAAATTAACATGTTAAAAAACATTTGATACATAAAAAAAATGGCAAAAATTAAATTAAAATTAAAATGTTAAATCGCCTAAAATGTTCGAAAATAATTTATGGGTAAGTATTCACTTCACTTCAATTTTATATTTAAAAAACAGTATTTCATTTTGCCAAATCTTTATATTTTATTGTTCTTGTAGAAAAAAACATCTTTCTCTTTTGACGACTTTTATTATATTGCTTTAATATGTAAATATTATTGTAATCTTACTAAAAAAACATATATTACTTTAATACAACACTTAATTGTTTAGGTTTCAAAATTATATTTATTGTACTACAACAATTGTTTCACCACACTGTGGCTTTATCTTATGAAGCCACAGTGTGCTGAAACAAATTAAGTGTTTTATTAACGTGATATTATAGAGTTTCAACAACTAACAGCCTCAACTTTACAGTATTTGAAAACATATATTATTAGATTATATTATTTTTATAAAAGAAAACATTATTTATCTTTCTTTAATTATCTTTAAATTTTATCTTTCATGGAATTAGACTTGTAGCAGCTAATCTCGAGATGTAATACTTTGCGGTAATTGCAGTAGAAATTACTTTTTCGAGCAAGAAAAAACAAAGAATCCAGGACAATCGCTATCGTAAAATCGCCAATGTTCTTTATGGGAAAGAAATCACGCGTGTTTTATTGAAGGGGAGAAGAATACGACACGAGAAAAACAATAACCAGTTCGTACGTGTGCTCCTCAAAAGGAAACGAGAATAGGAGAGCACATGTATTCTACTTTTTTCCACAATCAAGAACCGACAGGAATCCAGTATGTTTCAACAAGATGCATTAAGCAGACATAATTAAAGGATAATACTAATAATTATAAACTTTAAATACATTACAAATTGGTCATCAAGTGCCTGGAAACTGAACACAAATTAAAAATTGGTTTACATATGTTCGAAAGCGTTAACGCCATCTAATGCCCATTAGCTTAAGTTCAAGGACTATACTGATGATGGCGTTGGAGCCTGAAACGCGTATATAGTTATCCGGTGAATGAATGAGTACTGAACACAAATTCATATTCTTGATAAAAATTGGTTATTTCATGTAGGGTAGAGTGGGGCAGGTTGGAACATGGATCACCCCAACACACTTCAAATGTATATCTTTCTGAAAGGTCTGAACATTCGGTATTTTGAAGGTTCATAACAATGACAGTTTAATTGTGTGCTACAAAGTTTTGTGCTAAAATCACAAGAAATTATTGAAGTTATTACAGAAGTGCTTCATAAAGTAAAATTTGTGCGCTCATTAATTACTCACGTAGTAAATTTTTTAAGGGGTAACATTTTAAATTATTAAGAGAATAGTATATTGTACAATGAGCATGGAATCATACCATTTGACATTAGTATGAAATTTGCTGCACGAGCCCCAGGCGAGTGTAGCAATTCATACTAGTAGGAAATGGTGATTCCATGCGATTTGTGCACTATACTTTTTATACGCCTTTACATATATATTTAAAAAAATCAGTTTAGTTTATTATAAAACTAGCACTACTTTTCGCCATTTGCACAATTCTATACGGAATTTCTTCAAATTTTCTTTAAGAGGGCTAATTTTTGCTGGTTGTGTGTTTCTAAGATACGAGATGGCGCAGAAATAGCAAAATTGCAGAATGTAGTTTTGACTATGTATTGGTTTATAGGGCCTGCCGAATTTTATCACAACGAATAATAAAAATGATGAGTGCGGAGCGCTTTGTTTGTTTGTTTACATAGCGCCGTGCGAATGAATGAATGGGTATTGAATTACAGAAGACACAAGTAAACTGGATAAATATTTACGATTTTAATTTCTATCAACACACATACAAATGCATAACGAAACAGATGCCTTTTTAGTTTGATATTCCATATGAGTGTATACAGAGAGTTTTGCTTTAAAGTATACATATTCTAAACTCGATTCTTTTCTTTAAATATTTAGATATTGGTTGTTTTTTTAAAAGAGTTCAATTTGATATTTTAAACGAGTGTTTTCCACTCCCAGACTAAGCATGAAGTAAAATTTCGAGTTTAGAAAAGCCCTGTGAAAATTTATCAAGGGTCGCACAGCGACCGAGACAAATTTTCCGGGCTTTTCTAAACTCGAAATTTTACTTCATATGCCACGCGTATAAAACACTAAAATACTGTACATTTACGTATATTTGAACCTCACTTCAAATCATTGTTTGATACGCGTGGCGCATGAAGTAAAATTTCGAGTTTAGAAAAGCCCAGAAAATTTGTCTCGGGTCGCTGCGCGCCCCTCGACAAATTTTCACGGGGCTTTTCTAAACTCGAAATTTTACTTCATGCTTAGTCTGGGAGTGGAAAACACTCGTTTAAAGCTTTAAATTTAAGGTGTGTTAGTTTCCGATTAATACTTAACTTTTTTATCCGGCACTTTTGAGCGTCGCAAGTCTCGGGGACATTGATATACGTCGGAATCGGCCCATCTAAGGCCACCATTCGCCGAGCGTATTAAATTTGAAATTTTTGACGTTTTTTCAGTTTCAGGTATTCCAGGGCGCACTCAGTTGAGCTTTTTAAAATTATTTATACGTTGCCATAGAACCCAATTCCATTCCATCCATTCCAGTTCGTAACTCTAGAACTGAATTGGTTTCTATGGCAACGACTACATAATAAGAAATCGCATTATGTTTACTAATCAGTAATGGACTTATAAGTAAGACATTTCAGAATAGGAGTAGAAACATAATTTTCTATCGAAGAACGGTTTGAAAACTTGAATAGACTTTAAAGCTATGTGGCCTGTTTTTATGCAAATTGGAGATGTTTTACAAAAAACACTTGACAAGTGATGGAATATGAATGACATGCGCACAAAAATGTCTAACATTTATTGTATTTCACATAATTACACGATTTGTATTTCTGCATTTCTTATAATTTACTTTATTGTTTCAGTACAAGCCCCAGTCAATTGGAGGAAGTGACCAATGATGAATTTAATTTAAGTAAGTAGATTAGTATTTAGCTTTTACAGGGTTTTAATACTTGACTTAATTTTATAAACTACTTGGCTTGTTTTGTCTAGTTAACTTAGCCATACTATAAAGATCTTATTCATTCTGTAAATACAATTAACAAAAATTAACAGCTACATTATTATTATAAATACACTTTTAATTTAACTTAATTCAAAAAAGAAGACTATAAAGTAGTTCTTAGTTTTCAATCGTTATACTTGTATTTTTAAAGGCAGTTACGCCATCGATTGCTCCAAAGCCGTCTTATCGTCCATGCCATCGCTTTGCAGCAATAATGCCATCTATTGTTCTAAAGCCGTGGCATCGACGATGTGACGGCTGGCTTTAGAGCAATAGATGGCGTAACTGTCGATTTTTACTTTCCCCCGTATGTAATACAAAGGGAAAGTATTGTTTTCGTGAAAATTTTCGAATCAAAAATTCTAGCGGAAATATCCGTTTTGAGGTCCCCTGAGTCGAATAAGACCATTTTTGAAAAATGTCTGTCTGTCTGTGTGTGTGTCTGTGTGTGTGTCTGTGTGTGTGTCTGTGTACGCTGTACCGCAAAAACCGCAAAAGATATCGAGATGAAACTTGAAACTTAAGCTTTTTGTTATAATCGGAAGAACTGAAAAGCTTTTGGTGAAAATCGGAAAACCAGAAGTGGTACTTTACTCTTAGCGTTTTTCAGTTTTTTCAGATTTTTTCAATAAATGTTCATCAAACAAAAAATTCTTTTAAATAAAAGTTGTAGATAATAACAAAATGAAGATGTATTGTTCACTTACTTTTTGTCATAGCACTCTTAGTTTTTGAGAAATTCAATAAATAGTGTTTTTTATCTAGTCATTGGTTTGTGTCAGTATGTGTTGATCCAATTGAAAAATGTTTCAAATAAAAGGTGTAGTTATCAAAAAGTTGAAGACATTTTGAAAATAATAATGCTACAAATATTTTAAAAGTGATTTAATACGCAATTTACGGGGGAAAGTACTATGATGGACACACCACCATTTTTTCTAATTGTATTCACAAATAAGCTTGGCGAAGGCCTTAAGGTTCGAAACTCGTCTGTGGATACCCGGTGTCGGAATGTTGAATATAAATTCAAGTTACAGACATTTTTCAAGTATATACTTCTAAAACTCAGATAGAGACTTTTTGAACTATTTGAAAAATATATGTAACTTGAATTTGTGTTCAACCACCCGACACCGGGTACCCACAGACGAGTTTCGAACCTTAAGGTCTTCGTCAAGCTTATTTGTGAATACAATCAGCAAAAATCGGCAGTTACGCCATCTATTGCTCCAAAACCGTCTTATTGCCATGCCATCGCTTCGCAGGAATAAAAAAAAACGACCTTTATTGGCATAATACTACATTACATCCATATCTACACTAATCGCTGCCCCCTCTCTTCCTTCTGCTTTCCCTCTCTTCCCCCAACTTCTCCAGCTTCCTTACCCCGGCCCCATCCTCTCTCATCCATTCCGTCACTCTTCTATTCCCTCTTATTCCCACCTATTTCTCCTTCACCCCCTCACACTCCTCTGCCAAATGACTCCACGTATCCCTCCCCCGCTCAAACATTACACACCTCCCATACTCTTCCCCTATCCACACCTTCCTTCCTCTATCCCCTGACCCACACCACGCCCTCGCCAGCACTACCCTTTCCTCCCAACTCCATCCCCCCTCCACCAAATACCTCGGCATTCTCCTATGCACCTGCCACCTCCCGTACCTATCGTTGTATTCACTCCTCTCTATACACCCCTGTCTTTCCTGTGCTTCCACCTCCTTCTCCTTCTCTTTCACCCACGCATCCATCTTTACTCCATTCCCCAGCCACCCCATCACCTTCGCCTCCGACAAACCCACCCTCTCATACATTCTCCTTCTCTCGCTCCTTCATTTACTCCCTCTCTCATTCACGCACGAACGCCACCGCAGCAATAATGCCATTTATTGCTGTAAAGCCGTGGCATCGACTTGGTGACGGCTTTAAAGCAATAGATGGCGTAACTGTTGTTATTTTCTAATCGTATTCACAAATAAGCTTGGCGAAGACCTTAAGGTTCGAAACTCTTCTGTAGATACCCGGTGTTGGAATGTTGAACACAAATTCAAGTTACACACATGTTTCAAATAGTTCAAAAAGTCCCTATCTGAGTTTTAGAAGTATATACTTAAAAAATACAAGTATAACGATTGAAAACTAAGAACTATTTTATAGTCTTCTTTTTTTAATTAAGTTAAATTAAAAATATATTTATAACAGTAAACTTTATTGTCGAAACGGAAAAACCCAGTACAGGACAAAATCAAAACAATATAGTAGCATACAAAAAAAAAACATTAAATACAATATTCATATAGAAGTAAATACGCTTAATCATAGCATTAAAATAATAATGGTAATAATTCATAAAAAAAAACAATATTCATAGCAAAGTAGTAGTAACATCCCTCGATATCCCATTACACTTAATTTATCTCATTGATAATTTCCTAACCAATCGACTCCTTAATGTCCGTGTTCAAAATACCATCTCCCGGCTCTTTATCCCCCAACAAGGTGCTCCTCAGGCTCTCTATTATCTCCCTTCTTGTACAATATCTATGTTCATGACATACACAACCCAAACCCACAGTACCTTAATCCCTCCGCATATTTTCTTCTCTTTGCCAATGACACTGCCCTTATAACACACCAACCCACCCTTCCTAAAGCTCTCTCTGCTCTCCAAGGGCTAATCGATTCGCTAACTCTTTGGTTTGCCAAATGGAGAGTATCCATTAATCCCAATAAATCCCATCTATATATACCCTTTCATAGGCCGCTCAATTCCCCATTTAGTATAACCATATCAAACACCGTAATCAGCCCATCCCCTGCTTGTAAATACTTTGCCATTAATTTTGACCCCAAACTATCCTTCAAACTCCATTCCCAAACCATGAAAACAAAAATTCAAAATAGAGCGCGGCATTTCTGATCGTTAACCTTCCAAAATAAAGGGATCACAACAAAAACAGCTATCCACATCTATAAAATGATCTGCCGCCCCTTATTAGAATATGCTTCAACCCTCTTCCTCAACCCTCGTCCCTTAATATTAAATAATATCGAAGTAGCAGAACGATCAGCCCTTAGAATCCTTACAAAAATCCGACATCCCAATAACCCACTTCGCAATACCTTATTGTATAAAAAAACAGAAATAAACCCTATTCAACAACGACCTACCCAACTGTCCCAAAAATTCGCATTGAAACCCCAATATTTCTCCCAAAGTCGACAACCCAGAAACCACCATTCATTAATTCATCTCATCTCACACAAATCATAACTAACCGACAAGACAATGAAAACTACAATTCAGGCTGAAAGACGGTCGATAGCCAAGAATTATATAATAAAATATAATTGTAAAAATAAACAAACTGTAATTTATTAGTGCACAATAAAGATGTTTATATACAGGGTCCTGCAACAGTGCGTCGAGCTTTCCTAGCGCCTTTCCCGTGAAAAAAACAAAAAAATGTTTCGTACAAAAAGTTATTGATTTAAAAATCTTTATGGCGTAAAATTATTTTTAAATATACAGTGTGTCCCAATTTTGCGGTATAACAAAAATATTTGTTTTTTTAATGGAACACCCTGTATTTATTCAACTTTCCTAATGACATTTTTCAACCTCTACATTGTTATCCATTTAGTTTTTAATTATGTTACAGTGTTGCCAATTTACAATTTTTTTCTCCAAGTATCATGCATAAGCAAGCTCAACTTTAAAAAATCGTAGCGACCTCGTTTTTTGAAGGTAAGAATAACTTTTAGCAAATATCTCAGTGTGGTTAATAAGCAACGTTTTATTAATGAGCAATTTAAATTTAGTAATACAGGGTGTTCAGAGAAACATGCCAAACTTTGCAAATTTCAAAGCGGTATAACCCATTTTTTTTAAATGGAATGCTCCCTATTTTATGTCATTATTCGAAAGGTCTATTTCTTTTCTTCAATTTGATGGGGCATATCTTATGTCTAAACCCCATAGTTGTTGAGATATTCAATATTTTTCACAAAAGTATCCCTTTAATTACATTTCTATGCACTCTAGTAGGCCATGCTGAGACGAAACAACTGTCAAAATGTAAGTAAAAGTCAATGTGAGATGAATAAATACAGATAATACTTCAAAATTATTAATACAAAAGAGAAACGATACTACAGTAATTGTTCAAAATGTTTTCCATTTTCATTTAGGCACAAATTAATTCGCCGCTGAAAAGACCTATTCACTCTTCCTAACATTTCAGGTGAAATGCTTGCAAAAGCATTAACAATTCGTTGCTGCATATTCATTGGGGTTGTTGGTGCTTCCTTTAAACAATTTATTTTACATATCCCCACAAGAAAAAATCAATGTTTGTTAGATCCGGAGATCACATCTCGCGAGAAGAGAGTGCAAATACATATGCCCATTTAGATGGCCTTCGAAGAAATGTGGACCTACCACATGGTTTCCAATAATTCCTCCCCAGACATTCAATGACCATCGATGCTGATGATCAACTTGTCTCATAACATGCGGATTTTCAGTTGAATAATAATGAAAATTGTGCCTGTTGACAGATCCGCTGTTATGGAACGTCGCCTCATCCGTGAATAAAACATACTGGAAAAACGCAGGATCCTCCTGTATTTTTAGTCTTGCCCAGATACAAAATTCGGAACGAAACTGAAAATCAGTATTACTCAGTTCTTGATGTAACTGAATATGATATGCATGATATCGATTTTTCTTCAGAATGCGTTGTACTGACCTCTCGCTTATGCTGGTTGCTTCACAGATGTCTTTTTGGCTCAAGTTGGGATGCTCAGTTGCTGTTAAGAGCACTGAAATTTGGTTTTCCTCATTGGTGATAGGTTTTGTTCTTTCTTGTTTTCTGTAATGTACACTTCCCGTTTCAATAAATCTATTGAGCAGGTTCCTAAAACTTTTCTCTTCCGGATGTCTTCTGTCGGGATAACGTGTCGCGTAAATTCTAGACGCCAATAAACAATTTCTATCAGTCTACCCTAATACAAAAATCATATCGACTAGTTCGTCTTTTTCGAAATTCATCGTAATTATATGCTGTCTACTTTTACCACGAAACGAAGAATCACTTTACAAATCACAAATTAACGTTTCGAATTTCGACATAATCAAATGTCACACTGACACTTACATTACATTTTGACAGTTGTTTCGTCGCAACATGGCCTACTAGAGTGCATAGAAATGTAATTAAATGGATACTTTTGTGAAAAATATTGAATATCTCAACAACTATGGGGTTTAGACATAAGATATGCCCCATCAAATTGAAGAGAAGAAAAAGACCTATCGAATAATGACATAAAATAGGGAGCATTCCATTAAAAAAAAATGGGTTATACCGCTTTGAAATTTGCAAAGTTTGGCATGTTTCTCTGAACACCCTGTACTACTAAATTTAAATTGCTCATTAATAAAACGTTGCTTATTAACCACACTGAGATATTTGCTAAAAGTTATTCTTACCTTCAAAAAACGAGGTCGCTACGATTTTTTAAAGTTGAGCTTGCTTATGCATGATACTTGAAGAAAAAATTGTAAATTGGCAACACTGTAACATAATAAAAAACTAAATAGACAACAATGTAGACGTTGAAAAATGTCATTAGAAAAGTTGAATAAATACGGGGTGTTCCATTAAAAAAAAACAAATATTTTTGTTATACTGCAAAATTGGGACACCCTGTATGTTTGAAAATAATTTTACGCCATAAATATTTTTAAATCAATAATTTTTTGTACGAAACATTTTTTTGTTTTTTTCACGGGAATGGCGCTAGGAAAGCCCGACACACTGTTGCAGGACCCTGTATATAGTAGTAACTGCAGTAATGAATATTAGATAAATGTTAATTGGGTTTTTGGTTTTAGCGGCGGAATAATTCAAAAAATAAAATGGAGACTAGAGACTTTATCGTAGAAATTTGTATGTAATTTATTTTAAAATTCTATATTTTAAAAAATATGTATGTGCCTATATTTCGCCAAAATTTGTTGGCTTCATCAGGGCAAAATTCTAAAATTCAAAAAAAAATTATTAAATATATGTGTGAAAAATATACGTTGTAAACTTCAGTTTATTCATCGTTAATTTGCTTTTAGTTGGTCATTTGGTGAAGTATGATTAAATATTAAAATCAAAATAAAAGCACATGTTTTTCATTGATCACTTAGTAAAATTTAAATTTCAAAGAAAAACCTATACAATACTACCTAATTTGTTACACTGTCTTTATCAAATCAAGTGATTTTTCTTAAATATTCAGTTTATATTTAAATGTCGAAAAAATTAGTATTTGTTGAGTATAATTGTTACAAAAATGTAAATAAAATTTTAACATTTTAAAAATAATGTCTTGACTTGAATTTAAACCACGTTTATGATTTAATTGAACCTTAGCAAGTGGTTAAGTAGTATGAAAATCAAGTCAAGAGTGAAACCTCTGCTAATTCACGTTCTAAAAAGGGTCATATTAAACAAATTACCCAAAAATCGAGGGCATTGTCATGATTCCTTAATTGAACTAATACAGTTGTCGGTGTTTTCAAGTTTCAAGTGATTCAGTGTGGGATTTAATATCGTGCAATAAGTCGTACGTGGAAAAAAATGGGTCAATGGAATTTCCTTCTCGTCAATTATTTATTCACGCATTAAATCGATAATAACAATCATCATAAAGTGGTTGTTTAAATTAATAACTCAGGTTAAGGCAGTTGGATAAAACCATCCGCTATAATTTTATTGTTTCTATAAAGGCGTTCAATTTAAAAGTGTTTCCACTCCGTGATTAAATATGAAGTAAAATTTCGAGTTTAGAAAAGCCTGGAATTTTACTGCATCCGCCAGAATCCTCAAAATCAGTTTTTATCATTTCGCCACTTGAAACACTTATGGCTGGTTTTACATCTGGGCGTCTTATTAATGAACATTTTTTAATTTACTTTCACAAATGATTGGCAACTTGATTTTTTCGCAAGAATTTCACAATTCCAGCCAAAACCGTTACAATTATTACGTTCAGAAATAAATTCAAGTTAATGCTTTTGGCTTAATCCGTGAAATTATCGATTTTGACGTTTTCTTCGCATAAATACAGGGAGTTTTTCTTTAAAGTATTCATGTTCCAAATTCAGCTTATTTTCTTTAAATCTTTAGATATTCGTTGTTTATTTAAAATAGTTCGATCTAAAGCTATAAATGAGTGTTTTCCACTCCCAGACTAAGCATGAAGTAAAATTTCGAGTTTAGAAAAGCCCCGTGAAAATTTGTTGAGGGTCGCGCAGCGACCCGAGACAAATTTTCTCGGCTTTTCTAAACTCGAAATTTTACTTCATGCGCCACGCGTATAAAACACAGAAATATTGTGAAATTTATGTATATTTGAACTTCACTTGAAATCAGTGTTTTATACGCGTGGCGCATGAAGTAAAATTTCGAGTTTAGAAAAGCCCAGAAAATTTGTCTCGGGTCGCTGCGCGACCCTCGACAAATTTTCACGGGGCTTTTCTAAACTCAAAATTTTACTTCATACTTAGTCTGGGAGTGGAAAACACTGGTTTAAAGTTTCAAATTAAGCTGTTTAAAAAAACAACGGATGTCGGAAAATTTACAGCTTATGCATATGTTTACCTAAAAGAAAAATTCCCTGTATAAATCAATCGTATTCCAAATTCAGCTTATTTTCTTTAAAAATTTAGATATTCGTTGTTTATTTAAAATAGTTTGATTTAAAGCTATAAATGAGTGTTTTCCACTCCCAGATTAAGCATGAAGTAAAATTTCGAGTTTAGAAAAGCCCCGTGAAAATTTGTCGAGGGTCGCGCAGCGACCCGAGACAAATTTTCTGGGATTTTCTAAACTTGAAATTTTACTTCATGCGCCACGCGTATAAAACACTAAAATATTGTGAAATTTATGTATATTTGAACCTCATTTGAAATCAGTGTTTTATACGCGTGGCGCATGAAGTCAATTTTCGAGTTTAGAAAAGCCCAGAAATTTCACGGGGCTTTTCTAAACTCGAAATTTTACTTTATGCTTAGTCTGGGAGTGGAAAACACTCATTTATAGCTTTAAATCAAACTCTTTTAAATAAACAACGAATATCTAAAGATTTAAAGAAAATAAGCTAAATTTGGAATACGATTGACTTTTCTAAACTCGAAATTTTACTTCATGCTTAGTCTGCGGGTGTAAAACACTCGTTTAAATCTTCAAATTGAACTTAAAAAACAACGGATGTCGGAAAATTTACAGCTTGTGCATATGTTTACCTGAAAGAAAAATTCCCTGTATAAACCAATTGACTCGTATCGCGTTATTTCTTGGCAAAAGTATCCAGAATTTATATAACCGGTGTCAACTTTCAATTTTTGTGCGGATATTGTTTACGTCTGCTTATTTACTTCGAGGAATTATTCGTACGTCAACGGATTTCTGGCGTACGTTCGGAATTTACGCCCTCCTCCTTTTCGAACATATTCTATATTTAAGCCACGTGTTTCGTTTCTTGAGTTTCACGCAAGTGACAAATACCGTTGCCGGCCATCTGTTTGCGTTTATTGCTCCAATTTTCTAGTTTTACTACCATCACCAGTCGAGGATTGGTAATAAATTCATGTTCCAAATTCAGCTTATTTTCTTTAAATATTTAGATATTCGTTGGTTTATTTAAAATAGTTTGATTTAAAGCTATAGATGAGTGTTTTCCACTCCCAGACTAAGCATGAAGTAAAATTTCGAGTTTAGAAAAGCCCCTTGAAAATTTGTCGAGGGTCGCGCAGCGACCCGAGACAAATTTTCTGGGCTTTTCTAAACTCGAAATTTTACTTCATGCGCCACGCGTATAAAACACAGAAATATTGTGAAATTTATGTATATTTAAACCTCACTTGAAATCAGTGTTTTATACGCGTGGCGCATGAAGTAAAATTTCGAGTTTAGAAAAGCCCAGAAGATCGTTTCCACAACTTCCACATATCTACTAGAATGATTCGAATTCTTAACCCTATCTTGCATGATTTTTATGACAAGTTAATTGCCCCCCAATCCAATTAGAACTTTCAAAATATCGCTTTAGCTTTCTTTACATAAAATTGTATCATATGTTCAATAACAAAAAACCTCTAGAGTGCCATGATTACATCTTTTTTTAAATTTAAGTTGGCTACACGCTTTGGGAATTGACATATAAAACGTCAAACATAATAATTTTAACACATAATTTCAGAGTTGCCAAACTACAATTTTTTCCATGGCACTCTAGACGTTTTTTTTTTAAATTGAACATACGTTAGTTTAACATTGTAAGGATACGTTCCCAAAATGTTCTCCCTCTTAACCCATTAAACGCCATTGATGCATACACGCAACATTATTAATTTTTGGTTAATTAAATAACTAAATAAGTTAATTTGATATATTTTATTATTTAACCTGACTTGAAAATGTATGAAGAAAAGTGTAAATATTTTGTTATTTAAATATTTCGATTATTATTCATTTAAAAAAGTAATAATGAGGTGTATTTCTAACTTCACAATATTTCAGTGTTTTATATGCGTGGCGCATGAAGTAAAATTTCGAGTTTAGAAAAGCTTGAAAATTTGGTTTGGCTGCTCCGCTTCGCGGAGCGACCAAACCAAATTTTAAGGCTTTTCTAAACTCAAAATTTTACTTCATGCTTCGTCTGGGAGTGAAATCACTCGTTCTAAACTTCATACTACACGTTTTTATATAAAATCGACGAATGCCTGAGATTTTACAGCATATACATTAAGTATATTTAAAAGAAAAATTCACAGTATCTAATACAATAAGTCATTCATTGATATCATTAAAAGAAGTGCAGAATTTTATCTAAAATCAACTTTTAGAGTTATCTCTATAATTGCTCGGCTGTTAATGGTGTTAAACAAATATAATTGGCTATTACTGCACTTAATGTAATTACTAATATGTAAAGAAAATTACAAAAATTTAACAAAATTTTTTAACTGGACATAAAACGCATAAAGTAATATACTTATATTACCAACTTTTAGCTTTTAAACGGACCTAATTATTTGTTTAAAAAGAGAAAGTAACAATATTTCGAAATTGTTTCCCGGCGCATTCGCCATAATTTTAATGGAGAAATTTGCCTGAAAAAAATGGCCATACTTGTATTACTAACTTTTTCTTTTAAAGGGATGAAATAATATATTTTATAAGAGAAACTGATAATATTTCAAAAGAATTTCAGGCAATCGTTTTTTGAAACTGAAACGAGTATTTTCCACTCCCAGATTAAGCATAAAGTAAAATTTCGAGTTTCAAGTGATTTTCCTAGATGTAAACAAAATACATTCCAATTATAATCTATCTAAGAATTTTTTTTCTAAAATATGAAAGCAAAAGCCTTCGTCGGTCAAATGTTTAATGAAATTTTACTTATTGGCTGTACACACATCACTTTCCAGTCAGATTTATTCAATCCCATTACGTTTTATTTGCGTTCTACATCCATCATTTCTGTTTTCCCGTTCCCAAAACCGACGCCCACGAAACGGGCGAAAATAAGCGAAAACCGCGACGTTCGGATGCCAAAAGAAAAACGACGAAGCGCTTTCAGCGTGAATCTTTCGATAAAGCGGAGTGAATCCAGCGGAAAAGTGTTTGTTTTGAGACGGAAGAGCAAAGGATCGCTTGTTTTCAATACGGGCTATTAATAGACAATGATTTGTTTCTTTATTTACGTTTTCTACAAATGTTACGTTTCTAACACGATGTAAATACTAATCGAAATATAGCATAGACTTGATTCCCTACAGACACAATAATTTGGAACAATTAGAATGTTACCAATAAGTAGGCTTATCTGTGCACGTTGGTAACTTTTGACTTTAAGTAGTAGTTAGTTTATTTCAATTTTATTCCTAACGTTTTTTTTTTTTAAGTCATAAGCAAGGTTATACTGAAGAGAGATAAATCTCGAAACGCATCTATAGATGGCCTAAGACATTAGTTTTATTCCAAGTCCTTTCATTTCTAATTTCTTGTAATTTCTCCTTTCATTTTTATTTGTTAGTTGGTTTGAAGAGAATTTGACCTAAATATTACATATACTTTGATAGAGCCAATGCTTATGGGTGAACTGGAAATCCAGTAGAAATGGAGAGACTATGGTCAGGATGCAGCATCCAATAACTGTTACCAAATTTTATACAGAGACTGGCTAACTGGATATATATATGAACTGTGATAGATCATTGTAACAAATAAGATTTTAAATATTTAATTGTATAATTCAATATCCGGAGGTGTATTTGCAAGGGAAGTAATTGTTTCAATGGATATTTATTGTCTTAAGTTGTCTTATTAATTAAAACACATAGTTTGCATTTTACACAAAAAACATTTTCGTAATTTTATATATTCACTTTATATTGAAAAACATTGGAAGGTGATTTTATCAAGTTTTAATGCAAATCCAGATTCAGACATTAATAACTTTAGAAATTTTCAGAATATCATCATGCAATTTTGTGTGGTTATTAATTAACTATTGCTCTTTTAGGATATTACAAAATATCAAAATACCCCATTGATAGTTTTTGAATTATATACAAAAAACGACGGAAGGTGATTTTATTTAAGTTTTAATACAATTCCAGTTTCAGATATTCATAACCTTAGGCATTTTTAGAATATCTTCATGAAATTTTGTGTGGATATCAATTAAACATTGCTCTTTCAGAATATTACAAAATATAAAAATACCCCATCGATTGTTTTTGAGTTATTTACAAAAAAGCATCATTGGAAGGTGATTTTATTCAAGTTTTAATGCAATTCCAGTTTCAGACATTCATAACTTTAAAAAATTTAGGAACATCGTCGTGAAATTTCGTAAGGATATTAACTAAATATTGCTCTGTCAGGATATATCAAAATATAAAAACACCCCATAGATAGTTTTTGAGTTATTTACAAAAAAGCGACATTGAAAAGTAATTTTATTCCAGTTTTAATGCAATTCGAGTTTCAGACATTCATAACTTTTGAAATTTTGTGTGAATATCAACTAAACATTGCTCTGTCAAGATATATCAATATAGCCTATCGACTATTTTTAAGTTATTTACAAAAAACATCATTGGAGGGTGATTTTATCAAGTTTTAATGCAATTTCAGTTTCAGAGATACGTAACTATAAAATTTCGGAATATCGACATGAAGTTTTGTGTGAATATCAACTAAACGGTGATTTCATTCACGTTTTATTGCAATTCCAGGTTCACACATTCATAACTTTGAAAAATTTTAGAATATCGTCGTGCAATTTTGTAAGGATATCAACTAAACATTGTTCTTTCAGGATATATCAAAATATTAAAACACCCCATCGATAGTTTTTGAGTTATTCATAACTTTTGAAATTTTTAGAGTATTGCCATGAAATTTTGCGTGAATATCAACTAAACATTGCTCTTTTAGGATGTATTAAAATATCAAAATACCCGAGCGATAGTTTTTGAGTTATTTATAAAAAAGCGACATTGGAAAGTGATTTTATTTAAGTTTTAATGCAATTCGAGTTTTACACAATCATAACTTTTGAAATTTTTAGTATATCGTCGGGAAATTTTGTGTGAATATCAACTAAACATTGCTCTTTTTAGATATATCAAAATATTAAAATACCTCGTCAATAGTTTTACAAGTATTTACAAAAAAGCGACATTGGAAGGTGATTTTATTCAAGTTTTATCGCAATTCCAGTTTGAGATATTCATAACTCTGGATATTTTGAGAATATCATCATGAAATTTTGTGTGGATATCAACTAAACATTGCTATTTTTAGATGTATCAAAATATCAAAATACCCCGTCAATAGTTTTACAAGTATTTACAAAAAAGCGACATTGGAAGGTGATTTTATTTAAGTTTTATCGCAATTCCAGTTTCAGATATTCATAACTCTGGATATTTTGAGAATATCATCATAAAATTTTGTGTGGATATCAACTAAACATTGCTCTTTTAAGATATATCAAAATATCAATATACTCCATTGATTTTTTTGAGTTATTTATAAAAAAGCGACGTTGAAAGGTGATTTTATTCAAGTTTTAATACATTTCGAGTTTTAGACATTGATAACATTAGAAAGTTTTAGAATATCGTCATGAAATTTTGTGTGAATACCATGTAAACATTGCTCTTTCAGGATATAACAAAATATTATTATCCCTCATCGATTGTTTTTCAGTTATTTATAAAAAAGCGATGTTGGAAGGTGATTTTATTCAATTTTTAGACCTCTGATTAACAATGTCGAATGTTGCCAATATTAGGCTTATTCTGCTGTTATCTGTCGAATCAGTTCTCTGCCAAAAATCAAAACCAAGTCATTAATGCGCAAAAACAAGTCATTAATGTTCTCTTGTGCATCACAATATTTGCACAGATGACTATAGAAAATGTTTTATAAATATCGAGAAATAATTATCTTGCTTTTGTCAGAAATACTAGCGTATACAGTATATTTTGGTATGTATAAAATATAAAAACGAAATAAAATTAATATCGACTCTCTGCAAAAATGTTGTCTCATTGAGATAAGTCTCCAATAAGACTAAATTTTTGCAGAAAGTCGATATTATTTTTCTTTATGTTAAATTTTCTTTATGGGGTATGTATACTTAAAAGAAAAACTCCTTGTATTTTGATAAAGATATTTTAGTTCAAATTGTGTTATCAATAGGTATAAGTTGAGTTGTTAAGATAATTGCAAGTACTGCGAAATATTTTTAGTCTTCAGATTCGTTGTCTTTACAGAGTTCAAATCAGAAGTTTTAAACGAGTGTTTTCCACTCCCAGGTTAAGCATCAAGTCAAATTTCGAGTTTAGAAAAGCCTGAAAATTTGCTTTGGTCGCATAGCGCTACGCGACCAAACCAAATTTTCAGGCTTTTCTAAACTCGAAATTTACTTCATGCACCACGCGTATAAAACACTGGTTTCAAGTGAAGTTCAAAATATATTGATTAGGTATGTATATTTATGATTTATTGCAGTATAATTGAATTAATTCCTTAATAAACCATTGACCATTGAGGTTATGTAAAATACAGATTTAAACTAGGGATACCACGCTATTAAACTAGGAATAGTAATCTACTAAACTGTTTTATAAATACGAAACTGTTAATATCATCCTTCGAACTGTGTTAAAGCTGTATGCTAACGACTATTAATAAGGTTGTAAGGAACCTTATTTTACTATGGCCATTGAGGTTACGTATAACACGGATCTAGTGGCTTAAACAGGAGTATCATGCTATTAAATTATTAATTGTAAACTAACAATAGTAATCGACTTAAGTGTCTTATTTATACGAAAATGTTAATATCATCCTTACAATATTGTTAAAGTTGTATGCTAAAGTGTATTAATAAGGCTGAATTTTATTAAAAATTGTTTACGCGTGTTGAACACGCATTATTTTCGTTGATTTTCGCGTGGGTTTGACAATTTTTTCACCTTGTTTTCTTCGTTCTTGCTCATTGAACACTGGCCAAGAATAATTAGCGCGGGATTCGTGGTGCGCGTGCGCACGAGGCTCACCTTTCGCGCTGAGCTATTTCCGTTGGCGCATGTGGAAAAAATTACTCCCCGGCCCAACGAAACTAACCCACAATGATACCTTGTCGAATTCGCGAGACTGCATGTTGGACAAATGGGTCAGGTCAGTCGGTGTGTTGCAAGCCGGCACCGATTTCAGATGCGCCTAAATTTAATCCGAAATAAATGAATCCGCAAAAAATGTTTTGAAAGGATGGGAAAAGCCCCCAGAGTGAAACATTTCATGTAGTTTGTTAAAGAAATGGCATGAAATAAGTTAAAATCCTTGTCGCTGCTTTACTTTGATAGTGGCACAACTAAAAAAAAATGGTGATGTGTTCATCATAGTACTTTCCCCCGTAAATTTCGTATTATATCACTTTTAAAATATTTGTAGCATTATTATTTTCAAAATGTCTTCAACTTTTTGATAACTACAACTTTTATTTGAAACATTTTTCAATTGTATCAACACATACACTGAGACAAACCAATGACTAGATAAAAGAACATTATTTATTAATTATCTCAAAAACTAAGAGTGCTATGACAAAAAGTGAAGATACAAAAAATCTTTAGTTTTTCATTTCCTACAACTGTTATTTGAAACATTTTTCAATTGTATCGACACATACACTGTCACACACCAATAACTAGATAAAGCACACAACTTTTGAAATATCTCAAAAACTAAGAGTGCTATGACAAAAAGTAAATGAACAATACATCTTCATTTTGTTATTATCTACAACTTTTATTTGAAAGAATTTATTGTTTGATGAACATTTATTGAAAAAATCTGAAAAAACTGAAAAACGCTACGAGTAAAGTATCACTTCCGGTTTTCCGATTTTCACCAAAAGCTTTTCAGTTCTTCCGATTGTATCAAAAAGCTTAAGTTTCAAGTTTCCTCTTGATATCTTTAGCGGTTTTTGCGGACACAGACTCACACACAGACACACAGACAGACAGACATTTTTCAAAAATGGTCATATTCGACTCAGGGGACCTCAAAACGGATATTTCCGCTAAAATTTTTGATTCGAAAATTTTCACGAAAACAATACTTTCCCTTTGTATTACATACGGGGGAAAGTAAAAAGTGATTGTATTTCAATCCAGTTGTTTAATGAATACAGCTTCAAGAGACACAAATAAAAATACGTGCAAAAATAAGATAAATCCGGACGACAATAACAATCATGACCCTTGTTTACACCAAAAATGACAGTGACAGATAATAACAAATTCAGGCGGAAAGACCATTGGTAGCCAATTGGCAGATATATTTTTTCAATAATTTATATATACTTGTATACAATTTGTTTTTATATTTTTCGTTTATAATCTGCCAATAAATATACTTATATATAAGATAAATCGACTAAAGATAGAGACTTCAATATTTGAATAAAAGTGTGTTATAAACTTTTACAGGCTCCTCCTGAAAAACTTTAACTTTTGCAGGCTCCTCCTGAAAAATTAACAAATTTCAGTTGTTCCATTATAAAAGCAAAGTTAGTAACATTCTTCAAATGATGAAACATTTATTTTTTTTATTTCTGTTTGTGGGAGGTTAACTGCACCAAGTCACATTTTTTCAAAATACGTGTTTTTTATACTGTTGGAATCAGGAGTTTTTACTCTTTCGAGAGATAAATAACAGAAACCTTAAAGAAATGTGACTTGGTGTAGTTTACCTCCCACTTACAGATTTATTTACAGCAGTTCCCTTCTACAAAGTATTAACAATAATTAACAATTTATTAACGTTAACTTCCTGAAAATATTAAAACAAAGATTTAAACTTATATGCCTTTTCACAAACTTTACTTGAATTTTTTACATGGATACAAGGATTTTAAGGAATTTTATGTAGGTAACTTTTTCTTCCCTCTATTTTATAGATCAAGATTGTTGGTTACGCTCAAAAAGATGTGAGTTAACAATAGATCCCATTTTGTAATAACCCACAATAGAATTGGCTCATCCCAAACTAATTCATCGCACGAAACGAAGCATAGATGATGGATTTACGCTGTCTAAACGCATCATTTCTTTAATTCGAATTCCGATTCCGTTCAGGACACACTTTAATTCGTGGATTGATGAGGCGATAAAGTCACGTCACGAACAGTTTCCTGTTCCTAACTTACCACTGGTATCATCTATACCAGTGGTTCCTAAACGGTGGTCCCCGGATCATCTGATATCATCAATTCCAGTGATTCCTAAACGGTAGTCCGTGGATCATCTGGTATCATCTATACCAGTGCTTCTTCAGCGGTGGTCTACGGATCATCTATACCTGTGGTTCCTCACCGGTGGTCCGCAAAAAGTAAAATATGGCCTTTGAAATATTTTAGGAACATTTATTCATTCGAATATGTTGAAAAGTTTTGATCAACATTAGTGATGTGAATAATCAAGATATTTTATTACTCGATTATTTTGGACTGGTACAGTTTAATCATCGATTATTTCACAACTGTTAATAATATCAATTACTATGTCGATATAAAAATGGATTGTTTTATCAATAATCGTTTTTGGGAGCCCGATGGGGTAGTGGGTCGCAAGTTTGAGTTCTGCCGAGTGGGGTCATTTTAAAGTACAAAATGATTCCACCTGGGTAAATGGATGTGTGTGAATGTGTCTAACACATTCTAAATATAGTAAAATACAATATAGTAAATACAAAGGTGAAATATCCAGTAAATGTATTAAAAAAATCGTTTTTTTTTAAATATTCAGTCGGCGTTAGTAATGGTATCATTCAAATGGAAATCTTCGATTGGTTCGATAATAAAAATAATCGAAAACTATGAAGATCGCTCGAATGGTTCACACTATGTCAGTGTTTTCTACTCCTGAGGCATTAAAAAAATTGCAAGTCATAAAAATACTCGTGACCATTCGTGATGCAAACATTCATATTTGAAACTGTTAACTGCGGGGGCTTCTACATCGCTTCGCTACGCGACCAGAACAAATTTTCAGGCTTTTCTAAACTCGAAATTTTAGTTCGTGCTTAATTTGGGAGTGGAAACGCTTGTTTGACGAATATTAAATGCATTACGAAAAATACTAAATACGTAAAAACTAATTCATTTTGTCAAATACTTGAAATGTTTCTGCTTACCTTTTGAATAGAATTATATCAGTGGATAATCTGATAAAATAACAAATCTAGTAAACAAAAAAAACTATTGTGTTTATTTAATTATTAAAACAAATTGCGCAATCCGCGTGAACATAAGTGTTAATCATTTTAGCTAATACTTGTGAGTTTTATCAATTTCTCGGCACTTATTCAGAACACCGATTCATTTTCTCATCGATGACTTGTTTCATCAAAATGACGTAATTTTACTCTGTACGGTTTCATCAATTATTTCCAATATGACGTCACTTCAGGGCGAAATGTCATCGATGAAAAAAAATGCATCGGTTTTGTGAATAAGGGCCAAGATATTGATAAAACTCACAAGTATTAGTTAAAAATGATTAATACTTATGTTTACGCGCATTACACCTGATTAGTATGTTTTTTTTTTAAGAAAACAGTTTTTCTATGATTGTCACCAGTTTCCGTTTCTACCCTACAAAATGTTGTTATTTTAATCGTCAATTTGTTCGATTTTGCCTTTTCTTCTATTCAAATAAAGCAGAGGTTCTGAACCTTTTTCAGGTTGCCGATCCCCCTCATACCCTCACACCCCCTTCCTGTTCAACTTGCAGTTTTTAGTTAGATTGAAAGAATATTGTACTGTTTAGGAATGCCTCCTCCTCTCCCCTCCCCCTCCTCCTCCTGATATTTTACCGAGCCCTTAAAGAAAATGTGCTCCCCGGTTGAGAACTACTGAAATAAAGCTTTATTACTTATTTCTAAATAATAAATGTCAGTTTGATGGAAGTTTCTACAATATTTGTAAAACAACGTGAATTTGTTCAAAATATCTCATTTTATTCTTGTTTAATGAAAATATCATGATTTTTTATGTATTTATAAAACAAAAGTATTCAGAATCATTGTCCTAATGTATTGTTAACTTTATAACTCTTTATAACTTTATAATTCTAATTTCTCACTTCACACTTAATAAAACATGTTTAAATAGTGAAGTAAAAATTAAACACATTGTTTTTTTCACATAAATAAACACCCCACGTGTTTTTAAATAATTGTTTACTTTTTTGTAATTTTGCTTAGGATTAGGTTAGATAACCCGTCATCTAACCTAATCTTAGCAAAATTAAGATAGGTTAGGTACAGTTGAATGTAAGTTACTTAAGTAAGCATCAACTAATTTGATTTGAGTTATTGGTAGCCAGATTAATTTAGATAGGATTAGGTTAGTCTGTCATGTAACCTAACAAAAACTACATTTTGAAATTAAATTAGGTCATATCTAACTGTTATTAGGTTATGTTAGTTTTAATTTTATCAGGTTAAATTTTTTTCTCACCAGTTAGCTACTTAGATTAATTTATAATTGCGGTCAATATGAAATTTCTAAGGAATGTCTTCCACTCATTGTTTAAGCATGAAGTATAATTTTGAGTTTAGAAAAGTCTGAACATTTGGATTTACCAGGGCGCGCGAGCGAAGCGAGTCGCGCCCGGCAAATTAAAATTTTCAGGCTTTTCTAAACTCGAAATTTTACTTCATGCGCCACGCGTATAAAACGATAATTTAATGTGAAGTTCAAAATATACTTAGCGATGCACCGAAAATTGACTCACGACCCACCATATGGTCCCCACCCACAGTTTTAGAAACGCTGATGTAAATTATCGATATAATGATCAATATAATAATCAATAGTAATATATTAAGTGCATTAAAAATGATCGAAAATTTTGCACGAAAAGCCGTTGCCTAGAAACTGCATGAGTCCATTTTGATTGTGATTTGACAAAAAGTGCCCGAGA
Source organism: Philonthus cognatus (assembly GCA_932526585.2). Taxonomy (NCBI): domain Eukaryota; kingdom Metazoa; phylum Arthropoda; class Insecta; order Coleoptera; family Staphylinidae; genus Philonthus; species Philonthus cognatus. The sequence goes on along the minus strand of OW052241.1, from coordinate 53,910,094 downwards.
CGCGAAGCGTCGAGGGCACTTTTTCAGTCAAATCACAATCAAAATGAACGAATGTAGTTTCTTAAAGGCAACGAGCTTTGAGTATTAAATTTTCAGAGCATTTTTAATGCACGAAATGTATTTAATAGACTATTTCCTGAAAAATACGATTTTTAATCAAGTTGACGTATTATTTAAAATATTAATTATCAATCAGTGTCACTTAATGTGTCAACATGAATCGCTTCGGAAGTTTTTCTTCGAAAGATATATCGAAAAATATCGAGAAAAATTTATCCGAAAATACAAGAAAGAGTAGAGTTCGTTTGGAGACAATTTATGACATTCTGTGATGGAAGAAAATACGAGTTAGATCAAAAAACTTTAATTTTGAAAGATTGAGAGAAATTGATTGATACCTGACATGTGACGTCACAACAGTGCAATTTTCGTATGTAATACCACAAGAGGTTGGTTTTGGCCGGATATTTTTTTATTTAGACGAGTGCGTGGTTGCCTAGCAATTTTATCGAGAGAAAACTTGAATGACAAAAACACGAGAGCGAAGCTCGAGTGTTTTTGTCTATACAAGTTGTCTCGAGTAAAATTGGAAAACCACGCACGAGTTATTAAATGAAAAAATATCCTCCCAAAACCAAACCTCGAGTGGTATTTGATAAGATAATTCCATGACAAAGGTGTATTGTCATTCTAAAATCTGTCATCCGCTCTTGCAACGTTGCCAATGTCCTATTAAATTTCTTTTAGTTTGTAGAAACGTTTCGCGCAAGAATAATTTATATTCAATGCATTAGTAATAATTAATCAGTTACGCACTTTTTAATAAAACAGCAAACCGCTATTAGAAAGTGAGGATTATTTTTTCTCTTTATTGGGAACGGCATAATTTCCTCAAAATACTATAAAACAGGTCTATAATTTTATAACATATTTCTTACAAAAATGACATTGAAATTATATATTATTAGGAACTATTAATATAATTATTTGTTTAAGGGAAATGAACAATTATGAAAAACACAATTATTGAAAACATTTTGCCCCGTTGAGGAACTCGTAGCTGATGAAGTTGACTGCATAGCTAAGGAGGGAGTTTCTGTCCGCAAGTTTTGGATGATATTTGAATGATGCTCTTGATCTAGTTGCAGATATGGTTTTATTGAAGTGGCCGTACTGTGTCCTGTTATTTTAATTAGTTCTTGTTCGCTAACTCCTGCTTTACATAAATTAGACACAGCACTAGAGCGATGTGAATGATTTGTAATTTTCTTTTCTTTTATGTTAAGTCCGATTTTATCCGCCGATATTTTTGTCCACTTCATTATTTCATTAACACCTATGGGCATATTTTTAAACCATGGTCTCGAATGATCTCGGTTCCAAACTAGATTAGGCGTCAAAAATAATCTCTCACTCTTTATGTTTGGGGTTCTCTTACTTAAGATTTTGTTGAACAATCTGACAGGGCATAAATCTTTATTTTCTTTATTTTCAATGATCCACTTACTATCACTGCATTTTTTTGAGCCTCCCTGAGATGTCTTTGAAAAAATAGTGTTGTATTCTATTCGTCCTGTTTGTACATTGTTATTGAGCTTTTCTTCCGTGAAGAAAGTAATTTTACATGTTACTGCTTCCCCGCCTCTCCACGCTAATTCGTAGGAAACTATATGAAAAAATTTCTTTTGGAGTCCAATTGGTGTGTTTTCGTCCCATAATAATGCCATTTTATTAATCTCTAGCTTAGTCAGAGCCACCGAACTCTCTTTTCTTTTATCAATAACAGCTTGCAATTGCTTGCGCTTTGAATCACGAGCATCAAGTGCTGTTTTAAATTCAATGTGCCAAAAAGGGTCAAAAGTTACTTTAAATTTTTCAAAATATAATTGCTGAAGTAATTTTGCTACCGTGTTGAACATTGTTTTTACCACATACTCCTTGTAGTCCTCTCCATTCCTTTTTTTCATGTTGAAACTCCAGCTCATCAAAATATTGGCGATGTCGTCAATTTTCTGTGGCGTAGTTATGTCAAAATTTTGTTCCTTGCAAAAATATTCAAATTGGGTCCAAATTGACGATTTACTTTTTTTGGTATTTAGCGGCACTGTTAAATTTATATTACTTGTAATTTCCTCCTTGGAAATTGTTCCGAAACGATTTGTGTGACAATTATGCATTACGTAGTGATTTGACGGATTGAACTTAACGTCACTAATTCAGCGCGATCGTACAGTCGTTGGCATGGAGAACGTAAATAAGATAATTTTAAAATATCCACTTGCATTTTTACTTCTGCGATTTTGTTTGTTAGCAAATATGCATGATTTTAGGTTGGAATGGAATTATCATTGTAATAATCGATACAATAATTGATGTTATAATCGATGTAATTATCGATATAATAATTGATGTTATAATCGATGTAATAATCAATATAATAATTGATGTTATAATCAGCCGTAATATAACGAGTGGTATGATTATTATCGATGATATTTTGGAGTTGAAACCGAGCTGCAGATTCAACGAGCCCGAAGGGCGAGTTGAATGTGCTGCTTCGGTTTCAACGACAAAATATCATCGATAATTAATCATATCACGAGTTATATTTAGTGAGAGAATATAACGAATAAAATAATGTGAGTCCCTTAACATTATCGACAGCTGAGATATTGTCGTTTCCCTATTGATTGAGAATTTTTTAACCGCACAATAGTTCGTAAACTGCCGCCACTGTGATTCTTTGTTCATGACGGTGTTTTTTTGCGTCGCACTTTTCACTTTTCTATTAATATCACTGCACGAAACTTTACCTATTTTGACGTTTCGAATGACAGGACAACTTATTACCCACCGCTTCTTTTGTTTTTTATCATCGCGGTGATAGACATGTACCTACGGCTTTCCTTGCATCTCATTGGTTTAAAATTCGTTCTAGTAGGCTATGAGTTATATTCTCGATATAATAATCGACTATTTCGGTTATCGTATCTTGATTATTCGCTTCACTCAGGGCCAGTTGCATCAAATTATCGATATAATAATCGATTTAATAATTGATGTTACAATCGATACAATAATCAAAGTAATAATCGATATACTAATCGATTTAATAATCGACTAATTTGGTTATCATATTTAGATTATTCGCATCACAAACCGCCAGTTGCACCAAACACGTTGAACTGATTCATCTATGAACTCGAGTTCAAAGTGACATTAGAATAATAGGAACTGTCATCTTGAATTCGAGTTTAGTTTAACTAAAATATTTTATAAAATAAACACAGTTTATATATTCTTAAATCTTGTGGTCTCTGCTAAGAACAACAAATCACAGTCGTCCTGGATCAAAAAATATGCCCATCATAACACTTTTCCCGTAATCTAAGATTTCACCTTGGAAATTCATGAAAAAATTCAGCAATTTTGAATTTAACGAGCTTTAAGAAAATTCACAAATATTACTAGGAATTTAAAAACTAACGAAAATCTTAATGTTAATATTGTTAAAGTTACCGAAAGAATTGAAAATTCATGAAAAGTATCAGAATTTTCCGAGTTATCGAAAATCTAAGAAATTCTGAAATTCATCTGAACTTTTGAAAATTAAATAAAATTTAGGAAATTCACAAAACCCGCCGAGATTTTAAAAACAAGAATTTGAATATTAACGAAAACCTTGAAAATTCCTGAAAATGTATTTTTTTAATAAATTAATAATATTGATTACAATTCACGAAAACTGGAAAAATTTAAAAATTGACTAAAATCTTGAAAACCGTCAAGATTTTATAAATAAAAGAACATTTTAGAAAAAGCTATTAATAATTCACTAACGAGTGTTTTCCACTCCCAGACTAAGCATGAAGTAAAATTTCGAGTTGAGAAAAGCCCCAAGAATATGGATTTGGACGCGCAGCGTCCAAATCCAAATTCGGGCTTTTCTCAACTCGAAATTTTACTTCATGCGCCACGCGTACAAAACACTGATTTAGTGTAAAGTTCAAAATATACTACTCATTTAATATTTAAATTTTCAATCGACTTTTAAAACCTTGGCAGTTTTCGTAAATATTTTCGTAATTTTGATGACATTTTTATTTCTTGAATGACTTTCTCACTTATCACTTGGTAAAACATTTTGAACTATTATTGATAAAGGTTTAAATTAAATCGCACTTGGTTTGTTTCACAATTTTTTTTTTCTTATTTTCATGAGATTTTCAATTCTTCGAGATTTTTGTCAATTTATAAAATTTTCATAAGATTTTCAACGATTTATAAAATTTTCGGATATATTTGTATAAACATTAAATGCTAATTTTTTGATTATCTACAACTTCTCTTAACAAGATTTTTTTATAAAAATCCACAAAAAAGCTAAGAGTAAACTACCACTTCCGCATTTTCACCAAAAGTTGATCGGATATACTATTGTAATAAAAAGCTTAAGTTTATATTGTCATCTTAACAGCTTAATCGGTTTAGACTTTATCGTAGCGACAGAAGGACAGACATTTATCAAAAATGGTCTTAATAATCTCGGGGACGTCAAAATAGATCATCCACCAAAATTTAGGATTTGAAAAATTTCGCGAAAACAATACTTTCCCTTTGTTTTGCATATGGGGAAAAGTAAAAAAGGGGCAGTTTTTCCTTATCGTGTCACGGGATTTTGAATAGGGGTAAACGTGCGCGAAATGAACGAATCCGAAGTCGGTGTTTGAGAAAAACTTACCGTTTGGTCACAAGATTAATTTAGATAGGATTAGGTTATCCGAAGTCGGTGTTTGAGAAAAACTTACCGTTTGGTCACAATTCGCATTCAAAGTTCCAATTTTGAGGTTATAATTGATCCGATTTTCGACCTAATAAGCACATTACAAGTATAAATCGCACACATGTTCAGAACCACTATTGATCTTTTCAAATTATAAAGACCAAACCTTTGCCTAATAATCAAGTAATGCTTTTTTATTATTTTCAACAACAAAAACATCACCATAACGACAACATCTCACAAAAAAATCCGCAAATCCGCATTTCAAAAAAATCTCAGTGTGTCCATTAGCGATGTTGGTAAACGTCAGAACCATTTAATTTTTTGTTGTGATTCGTGGTGTGCTCTTAAAGTCCGGACATATTCTCATTCATTTTTTCGACCCAATCAAAATCAATTTTTAAAAATTATGTGTATACTGATTGCCCTAATCGAAGAGTTGAAGACGATTCCCGATTTTTGCCAGAAGCAGATCCACGATAAAACCGCGAGAGTCCTCGTTGCGAACCTTGTGAATTTCTACGCGGGAATTTTATTGTAATAATTATTCCACGCTCGGTTAGATTTTTAAGGAAGGGCCCGCGGCTTAAATAGATGAGCTGTTCGAAGGTATGGCCCAGTTTTACATTAAAGATTTGATCAAGTCCATGAGCATGGACGCGAAAACCGCGGAAGGCTGTCACCAGCAGGAGGAGATTAACGGTGTTGGTTTTAATGAGTCTGACCATTTAATCGATGACGATGAGTTTGATAATTTTGAATCTAATGGTAAGATTAAAGAAAAAAATTAAATTAAATTTATCCTAATTATTCCAATTAGTATGGCCAAAAATATTGACATCAATTTTTCTTAAGAAAGAAATTGGTTTTAATAAAACACGGTTTGATTTCGTTTCTTCAGTCATTTATTTTTCTCTGTTAGATGTTTCGAGTACTATCAATAACTGAAAAAAATGTACACATGGTACTCAAACTGTACATACAACAGTAAAATAGTATATTGTACAACGAGCATATAATGATAGCTATTAATCACGAGAACGAGGTTTGCGGAACAAGCCGAAGGCGAGTGGAGCAAGTCGTTCGAGTGATTAATAGCCATTATATGCCAGTTATACACTATACTTTGTTCACGACAACAACAATATATAACACATTTATTATATATATTTGTCAAATACGCGTCAGTCTTAGAGCCGCTTTGACGATCCATAGTTACTCCTCTGTTAACTTAACCCAAGGATCAAAGCTTTGGTGTCTATTTTAAAATTGCGAGGCAAAGCATTGTTGTGTTTAAAGTTGAGTTACCTCACTGTCAGTCTGCCCCGTGCTTCGAGCTTGGGTTAAACCTGTGGTGGGCAGTTTCTATAGATATAAGTTATTAGATTTGTTGTGATAAATTCATTTTCAATTTTAAAAGTAGATGTTAGCTTAGTATGGATAATCCAAGAGACAGACGCACGCGCTTAAATAAATAGTAATGTCAACTAAGTGAAAAATCTGTAGGTGACAACTGAAACAATTGTAAAATGGCAAGGCCGTTTACCAATGGTTTAAACTAGGCATTACAGTAGTAGAGGGTCTACATTACCGAAAGGTGTAACTATTGATTGCAATCGCGGCCCTTTATGGTCGGTTTTGTTTTATAATAATTTGACAGATAAATTCTGACAGATTGCGGTACTATGATTTGAATGTGTAATGGGGTTAATTCCACTTTAACACAAATATGAACAATCATTCAACAATAAATAATACTCACACAATCTACTCTTTCGCTTAAGTTACACAGAAACACGCTCTTTTTGCACAAAAAACGATCTCTTTCGTTTGGACGGAGTTTTCACGGTGTTTACGTTTGTTCCGCTTTAAAAAAACATTCGCGACAGATAGAAGCACAATTGAGAATGATTTATGTTTACAAACGCGTTTTAGGAAGGTTAAACTAGTGAGAACGGCGAAGATGTTGACACGTTACTTCGTACTTTAACAAAATGGCGTCGACGACGTCATCACCACCGTGGTCAAATGTAAGACAAAAGAAGCTGATTTGACTAGCACAGCGCTGTTACTGCATAGCGGCAAAAAATCTAACTAGGCAATTATTTATATTCGTGTTAAAAAACCACATTTATTGTACTTGAGTGTTAAATGCACCCCATTTATGCTGCCCACGCAATTAAATAATGCACATATTATAAGATTGTCGTAAACAAAATAAATTAGTGAAGAAAGGAAATCGAACCGTGATTTATTAGTAATTGATTACTTCACGTAGCTCAAAACAAACAGTGAATAACCTGGTTTTGATGATTTTTGATATATTGGATTTTATATTAAATAAATCCAAACAATGTTAACGACGAAATAATACCAATTTTCACAATTTTTGGGTAATCAAAAGATGGGAAGCAGGTCTGTCCGCTCCCAAAAACGGGTACACCTCCGATTTTAAGCAAGAAATAGCGGTGGTAATAACCGCTGAAACTGTTAAAACGTGTCAAGCAAGGTTCATTTAAAGTTAAGAAAAAATGAAGAAGATGAATCTTTTTCAATCTTCTAATAATGTCTTTGTCTTCTTAAAATGTATAGTTTTGATTAAGTTAGTTGTATATTGCATTTGTTTTGCTACTATGTTTTATTTTAAATAAATTATTAAACAATAATTTTAGGTGAAAGTCAAAATATTCTACTAAAGCGTTCAGTGTTTAGTACGCGTGGCGCATGAAGTAAAATTTCGAGTTTAGAAAAGCCTGAAAATTTGGTTTGACCGCTCCGCGCCTTGCGCTACACGACCAAACCAAATTTTCAGGCTTATCTAAATTCGAAATTTTACTTCATGCTTAGCTTGGGAGTGGAATACGCTCGTTTGAAAGTTCAATTTGATATATTTGTAAAAACAACAAATATCTGAAGATTTATACCGTATATAAAATTAGTACATATAGTCTTTTTCATGAATGTTGACATTCACGTCATCAATTATAAAATTCCGAATCAATCTGTTCAAGGTCATATGTAATTGCGCGCATTGGCGTAACGTTAAAAAGGGGTTTGGTGTTTAAGTTTTTCACTGCCTCCTGCATTGAAACCCTAGAAATTGCATTCCAACATATAATCTTAGGAAGAACTCATGCCAATGAATAGGTTATTGGAATGCACTTACAAAAAAAATCCCGAAAAAATGATTACTGTTATGAGATTGACATTATTCCATGTACAATAATAATAAAATGCAATACAATAATTTTAATATAAAAATATTTATTTTCATTTCTATCGCGTCCATTTCAAAAACTATGAATCTTCATTCATAATGTGTTCATGAGGCTATTTATTTTAAATTATCTAAAAATAGTTAACGACGTTGGATTTTAACCAAATTACGACCTTTCCTCTAAAATGACCCAAAAAGCAGGAAAATGCATAAATGTGGTATTACATGATAAATCCCTACGTATACTTGATCGAATCAACACCCGGTAATTTGGTGAAAGTTTGAATTAATCATTATTACATTACATCATCGTCTGAAATACTCCCATCCCCAATAAGAATAATAAATTCTGGCACATTATCCAGAACGTTTTGGCTGATGTACTATCTGTTGATAATTGATTCTGTGTGTCTAACAACAGAGTCCCACCTTTCCGGAGTGCATTTTTCTAAGGATTTGTGCCACATGACCAACACATCGTTGTTTCCATATCTTTTTTTGCCTATATGAGCATCATAATATTGTTTTGCCTGTGCGCATATTAGTTCTATGATATGGTGGGAGTCGCAATACTTCATGGCCATGTTCGAGCATATATTCGTCTACCACATATCTGTTAAGTCTAGCATATCGTTTGGCTAGGGCTAACAGTTCCGCCTTAAACTTATTACCTTCCACAGGTTTATTGCTATCTTGTAGGGAATGTGTGATTTGTGCCTTCATCCAAGAAATTTTAGGCTGCTTTTCTACCAATACGCTGTAGTAAGGTGCATTATCCATAACTATAAGTGACGGCTCTTCTAAATTTGGGACAAGTTTCTGCCTAACCCACTTCATAAATACATCGCCATTCATGTCACCATGTTAGTCTGAAAGTTTTGAAGTTGTTGCATAAATAAGGAAAGCATTCCCCATAAAACCTGTACTCTGACCAGCATGCAAAATAACGAAGCGCTTTCCCTAGCCGACAGCTCTCCTTATTTTAACAATTTACCTTCCCTTTTACCTTTAAATGCAGTCCATTTAAAGGTAAAAGGGGACCTCCATTGGATTTTTCCTGATTGAGTAGTCCATTATTTTAATTATCATATCTCGGGCTACTTCAGTAAGCCTTTTCCATGCATTTTGAGTGTATGGTTATGTAAAACTAGATCTAATCACAAATAACTATTTCTACACTTACTTGCACTAAACTAAACTAATACACACTATGAAAAAACACGAAAAACTCACGAAAAACTAAAACAAACAGAAATACTTCTAAACTTGAAAACTTGGAACAGATAGTGACGCTACTGACGTTTCTGGGAAGCGTTGTGCTGGGGTAGACATGCACTATATTGGCGTCTTTGTCTAATACATCGCCTCACGTTTCCGAGCGGTGAGCACTGTTGTCTCTACTTGTATAAGGAGTCACAAGACATACGTTTCTATTATTTACTACGATGATGCGCACATAATAGTGTAAAATGGTAGAATAACTGCTTGTCTTTGATACGTACATAAATTGATGATGTGACTGCCAACATTCGTGAAAAATACCTTACATATTTTTTTTAAATTCTAAAATGACTCTCTGAAGCTCTACTAAAGAGCCAATAAAAAGTATATAAAGGAAAAGGAAAATAACTTTTAAAAGCACCGTTTGGAATTAACAATAACAGGTTGGTACATCAACTACCAAAGCAAAGACACTACAAAAAATTCTTCATATTTTTTTTTAAATAAAAATATCCAGTTAGTTACATTTTTCTTTCTTTGTAGATTTGCGGACATCCCGTGAACCTTTCGGCGGCAGGAGCATCAAAGAGGTGGAGGACCACCTGAACAACCTCCGGAAGGAAAACTTCAACCTGAAACTGCGGATTTTCTTCCTGGAGGAGAACCTCGGTCCGGGTTTCAACAATGAGGAAACTCTCAAAACCAATGTGAATTTAAAGGTGGGTGTTCTCGTTTCGAAATTAAATTTGTCGTTGATAAACTCCATTCTTGCTGTTTCTTAAAAGATTAAAACCGAGATTAAATTTGTTGTTGATAAACTCTTTTGTTTTTGTTGTTTCTTGAAAATTGTAATCGAGATTAAATTTACTGTTGATAAACTCTTTTTTTTATTATTTCTTGAAAGATTGAAATCGAGGGTCTTAAAAAAGAGCTCCAAGTGAAAACGGAGTTGCTCTGCCAGGCCGTGAAGGCGATCGAGGTGGAGGAGGAGGAGCACAAGAGATTCAGCGAGGAGAAGAAACTTGAGATGGACGAGCTTCAACAAAGGCTGGATGTGAGTTGGTGTGTTTTTGCGTGTTGGTCATGGGATTTGATGTGTTTGCAAATTATTTTCGCAGGCATTACAAAGAAGGCCGCATCATTTACACGGAGACGCTTTGGATTTTGGCAGCGATGAAGAAACAATGGAACTGGTAAATTTAATTTTGTTCAATTAGGGGTCACTTTTAACGTACAAATCAAGCTCATAGTGAACGAACCTGGCGAGATTTTATGAGGCCAAAAGCATACACCGTGCGTCCATTAATTTCAGTATTACTCCTGAAAACGTAATTTAAACATGATATCTGATTTTTAACTTTACTGTAAATCAATGGTTTATACGCGTGGCGCTTGAAGTAAAATTTCGAGTTTAGAAAGCCCCGTGGAAATTTGTCTTAGGTCGCTGCGCGACCCTCAACAAAATTTCTACGTGGGGCTTTTCTAAACTTGAAATTTCACTTCAAGCTTAGTCTGGGAGTGGAAGACACTCGTTAGTTTAAAATACATGACAACTGTTAAAATATGCATCGTATTAGTATTTTGTCATTAAATCACTATATTGACTATATTTGATATAGTGATTTAAGTGACTTACAATCATAACATCACAATAACCCAAATACAATCCATAGAGAGATATATTCAGACAAAATCCTAGCATAGTCAAAAGACAGTAAATCAAGCCACTTACAGTCACAATAGTCAAAACAAGGTCAATAAAAATATAAATGACAAAATCCTATGATAGTCCAAAGACAGTCAGTCAAGCAATTTATTAAGATTCAAAATGTCACACCAGTATTAGATTAGATTAGATAATTGTAGGGGTGACCTCTTGGCCTGTACCACCGCGACCTTTGCAGATCTAATGTGGATCCCTGTTCTCCTAGACGACGTGCTCGAGCTTCGCCTCTTTGATTAGCCCTATTAACCCTGACAGTGAGCCTTGGGTGTAGCTTTTGCGCTTGGTTTAGTAATGTCCACCTTTAGGTATCTAACCCTTGCTAGAGCCTCACATTGGCACAGGATGTGGAGAGGGTCCTCCTCTTCTTCCTGGCAGAATCTATATATCGTATCCTCTGCCAGACCTATTTTGCTCATGTGTTTGTTGAGCCTACAGTGTCCTGTCAGTAGACGTACAATGGCGGCCGACGAAATGTGAACGATGTTTATTAGCTATGTGAATATGACTTTTAATCAGGAGCGTCGCGTTTATGCGAAGACAAACATTTGATTGACAGATTTATAAAAGTCATCCAAAAATATGCCTAGACATCTATCTTTAGACGAGAAGAGCAGGGCAATAGCTAAACTAGAAGAAAACTGGTCTCTTAGCCGAGTGGCTGCTGATTTGAATGTAAGCAAAACCTGCATACATAATTTGAAAAGGCGATTTGAAATAAGGCAAGATTTAAGAAGGCCACCCCGAATTGGAATAGGAAAGGTATCTAATGAAGAACAGGAAGTTGCATTGGTGAATCATCTCAGAGAAAATCCATTTGATAGTGCCTTAGATGCTCGAGAAGTAACGGGTTTTGCGGGGTCTACTAGAACTGCTCGGAGACGTATTAAAGCTGCAGGTCTACAAAATTATCAAGCAGCCAAGAAAGTTTTTCTCTCAGAAAACAATAAACAACGAAGATTGGAGTTTGCCAACGAATTTGTGTATCGTGGGGATGATTTTTGGAACTCGGTCGTCTTTTCTGACGAAAAAGTATTTCAATCATGTAGTAATGGGAGTCTACGAGTTTATAAACCAATAAACCAAAGGTATGAAGAAGGATTCACCCGTCCAATAACAAATAGTGGTCGTTTTTCTGTTAATTTTTGGGCTTGGGTCAGTGTAAACGGACCTGGAATAATTTGGAAAATAGATGGTCATTTAAATGCTATTAAATACAGGGATATTTTAGAATATGTAATGTTGCCTTCAGTAACACAAACATTTCCGGAAAATTTTATATTTCAACAGGACAATAGTCCTATCCATACAGCAAGAATTGTGACTCAGTGGCTAAATGACCACCACATCCAAGTATTGCCTTGGCCTGCGAAGAGCCCTGATCTCAATCCAATTGAGAATGTTTGGGGATACCTACAAAAAAATATTTACTCAAGAGATTTTACACCTATGAATGCAGATGAACTTCACAAAATTGTTGAAAATGCATGGGAGGATTTGGCTGACAACTACAATATGAGAAATCTAGTTTCATCCATGAGTACACGTTTGGCAAAAGTTATCACAGCAAATGGTGGTCCTACAAAATATTAATTTCATAATTTCTACTTGTATTAAGAATAAATATGTTTAGCATTGTAATTAGCAATTGAATAATAGTCCTTTAAAACCTAAGTTACGCCACTGTTAAGAGTTCTGATAAATCTGTACAAAATTAGACAATTTCTCTATGACAACAAAATACCGTTCACATTTCGTCGGCCGCCATTGTACTATGTAGCCTTAACCGTTTTCCTCTCTTGGTTGAGAAGATCGGTCGTAAAGCCGGCGATTGTTTTTTGAGAAACTCTTTCGCCTGCATCTGCCCCGGTGTGTTCGTCCACCAAGTTTGAGTCTGTGTCTCCGTCCTTTTTTTTATGGATTTTCAGACTGTGGTTTTTGCGATACCGCAGGAGTGTTCTGGGCCAGTGTATATGCTTGACGAGCCTTGTGACCTGGGACCCATATCATTGTCACTTTTTTGCGACCGCCCATTTCGTTGAGAGCGCTTACACAGTCCCACACTAGCTTGGAATCGACCTGTGTGGTGAGGTCCACACGTTGGCCCACATGGCCCAGGCCAATGTTTGTTCCAGTGTTTGTTCCAACATTTACTGTTTTTTGCTAAGCTAGAGCATTTGAATTACTATTGAATCGCTTTTAAGAAGTCCATTAAAGCGAATACTTTAAATAAAGCCGGCTCCACACATTGACCATACGATATGGCAAGTGTCACTTGGCTGGAGAAGTTGGTGCTTGTAAAGGAGTTTTGGGACATTGGCACTTGCCACTGGGCTGTCGGCTTTTTGTCCCGCGCCAAACGACACCTTCACAATCGCCAACTTCTCCATCCACAGGTGTTAGGCTATATGACAGACTAACATAATCCTAGCTAGGCTAGTGTCCAACTTGACCTATAAAATTGGTAACCTAACCCAATTTGACGGCATCTCTCCAATTTAACTGACAGCTAGTTAAATTAGAAGCTGAACACAAGCGCCAACTTCTCCATCCACAGGAGAAGTTGGCGCTTGTGAAGGAGTTTCTTTGGCGCGGGACAAAAAGCCGACAACCCAGTGAAAAGTGCCAATGTCCCAAAACTCTTTTAGTAGCATCAACTTCTCCATCCACACGTTGGCCAAGTGACACTTGCCATATCGTATGGTCAATGTGTAGAGCTGGCTTTATTCAAAGTATTCGCTTCAATGGACTTCTTAAAGCGATTCAATAGTAATTCAACTGCTCTAGCTCAGCTGTTCATCAAAGTTTTAAACACTGCGGCCCACTTTTCGGAAACTTATTGTATGGTGGCTCACTTCAATACTAGCTTAAATGACTTACTTAAATTATGTTATTTTCTGGTTACTGGAGTTACAAATTACTTAAATCAGATAGCAAATAGTATATTAAATTAAGTTGGCAAGTTCATAGGTTGACACGTTAATCGCCGCGCGGCATTCACTTTATGCCGCGTTAAATTTGCGTTTAGGTTCCGCGGCGATCAACGTGTTAAGCTATTTAGAACAGAGCTGGGCAGGATTCGAATCATTCAGGATTCGATTCCCGGATTCGAATCGTTTTAGAGGATTCAAAAGAGGTATTCGAATACTTTAGTGAAAACGGATTCGTGATCCGGATTCGTTACATTTTTTTAAAAGGATTCGTATTCGAATCCAAACGTAGATGCATCGAATCCTTATAAAAGGATTCGAATTCTTATAAAAGGATTCGAATCCTTATAAAAGGATTCGAATTCTTATAAAAGGATTCGAATCCTTATAAAAGGAATCGAATCCTTATAAAATTCGAATCCTGATACATGGATTCAAATCCTAAATAATTCGAATCATCGCTATTAAGGCTGGGATTCGAATTCGATTAACTCAAATAGTTAAATATTCTAATATGAATATTTAAATCACTAAATTATTCATATTTGAATATAAATATTAAAATTTTCGAATAATTCAAATATTTGTGAATGCATATTTTGTTACTTAACCATGAAAAATATCCAACGTTAATAGTATATTTTTAACTTCACTTGAAATCAGTGTTTTATACGCGTGGCGCATGAAGTAAAATTTCGAGTTTAGAAAAGCCCCGTGAAAATTTGTCTCGGGTCGCTGCGCGACCCTCGACAAATTTTCTACGCGGGGCTTTTCTAAACTCGAAATTTTACTTCATGCTTAGTCTGGGAGTGGACAACACTCGTTCTTAGAAGTTTCAAATTGAAGGATTACTCTAGATTACTAAGTTTATTACCGTTTTACAAAGGCTACAGCTCAAAGGACCAACCATGAACGAAGGACTACAGGGAATCGAAGTTTTTTTACAAGAAAACAACGAATATCTGAAGGTTCACAGCATGGATAGGAAAGAAAACATCCAATTTTGAAAAAATATCGAAGTTGGGTTGGTTTTCAGTGCATTTTTAACTTCACTTTAAATCAGTGTTTTATACGCGTGGCGCATGAAGTAAAATTTCGAGTTTAGAAAAGCCCCGCGAAAATTTGTCTCGGGTCGCGCAGCGACCCGAGACAAATTTTCGCGGGGCTTTTCTAAACTCGAAATTTTACTTCATGCTTAGTCTGGGAGTGGACAACACTCGTTTGAATTTTAAATTTAACTCTTTTAAAAAATCGACGTATCTAATAGTATAAATCATTCATTGAAATCATAGAAAAAGATGCAAAATTTTACCTAAAATTAACTTTTAGAGTTAACTTTATAATTTGTTCGGCTCTTAATGGGTGAATATTCTATTCCTAAAAAAAACCGTTTTTATTTAATATTGAAGTTGCATTTAATACAATAACAAAGTGTGAATACATCGACATAAATCTAGAAATATCAAAAATCTCGACATGTAGAAAATCTTGACGGTCCACTCCCAGACTAAGCATGAAGTAAAATTTCGAGTTTAGAAAAGCCCCGCGTAGAAAATTTGTCGAGGGTCGCGCAGCGACCCGAGACAAATTTTCACGGGGCTTTTCTAAACTCGAAATTTTACTTCATGCGCCACGCGTATAAAACACTGATTTAAAGTGAAGTTAAAAACGCACTGAAAACCAACCCAACTTCGATATTTTTTCAAAATTGGATGTTTTCTTTCCTATCCATGCTGTAAACCTTCAGATATTCGTTGTTTTCTTGTAAATAAACTTCGATTCCCTGTAGTCCTTCGGTCTCCGAAGACCATGATTGGTCCTTCGAGCTGTAGCCTTTGTAAATTGGTAATAAACTTAGTAATCTAGAGTAATCCTTCAATTTGAAACTTCTAAGAACGAGTGTTGTCCACTTCCAGACTAAGCATGAAGTAAAATTTCGAGTTTAGAAAAGCCCCGCGTAGAAAATTTGTCGAGGGTCGCGCAGCGACCCGAGACAAATTTTCACGGGGCTTTTATAAACTCGAAATTTTACTTCATGCGCCAGACGTATAAAACACAGATTCAAAATGAAGTTCAATAACACATATATCATCATTAATTAAAATCATTATATAATCAGATATTTAATCGGTAAATGTACATTTTTGTTAATAGAAACTGATGGAATAAAATATTACTGGTTGCAAATAATAGATTCAAATTTATTTTTAAAGGATTTGTATCCGTGATTCAAAAATGAGGATTCGAATCATATTAGGTGATTCGGATTCGTGATTCGAATCATGTTTTTGAGGATTCATCCCAGCTCTGATTTAGAATGAGTTACTGGCAACCATCCCAACCGTTGGTTCAGCAAACCAAGTATTCAGCTACTAATTTAACTAGCTGTCAGTTAAATCGGAGAGATGCCGTCAAATTGTGTTAGGTTACCAATTTTATAGGTCAAGTTGGACTCTAGCCTAGCTAGGATTATGTTAGTCTGTCAGATAGCCTAATATCATCCAGATTTATAAAATTATGTTATGATATATGTTTTTAGATTAGATTGATTCACGATTTGTTAGGTTAAGTTTGGCAATTTGAAAATAAAACGAGTGTTTTCCTCTCCTTGATTAAGCATGAAGTAAAATTTCAAGTTTAGAAAAGCCTCATAATTTGGTTTGGTCGCCCAAATTAAGCATGAAGTAAAATTTCGTGTTTAGAAAATCCTGAAAATTTGGTTTGGTCTCCTAGCGAAGCGGAGCGGCCAAACCAAATTTTCAGGCTTTTCTAAACTCGAAATTTTACTTCATGCGCCAGGCGTATAAAACATTGATTTAATATGATGTTCAAAAATATATCGCTTAGGTTATGGAAAGTCGATTAAAAAAGCCCTTTACTCGATTCTTACAAATTACTTCAACTGCTTTAACTGCTTGATTCACTAATAAATAGACATTTAGAATATTTTGTGCCGCAACCCACCAAAAAATGACTCACGACCCACCAGTGGGTCGTGACCTAAAGTTTGAGAAACGCTGCTCTAGTTTATTATATTAATTATTATCTTATCATCAAAATATACTGCTTAGGTTATGGAAAGTCAATAAAAAAAGCCCTCTTCTTGATTCTTACAAATTATTTCAACTGCTTCAACTGCTAGATTCACTAATAAACAGCGACGGCTCGCAGCCTAACTTCAGGGTCGGTCAGAGCGCCAAGGCACCCAAAATTTGAGGTTAGGATCGCGCTCTATGAATACAAGGAATTGCACAACAAAGTCACCTTTTAATAACGGATACATATTACCTTGGGTCTCTGGCCTACCCTGAAGTTAGGCTGCTGACGCTGCTAATAAATATTCACTTAGGATATCTTGTGCCGCGACCCACCAAAAATTGACTCACGACCCACCAGTGGGTCGCGACTGAATGTTAGAGAAACGCTGCTCTAGTTTATTGTATTAAATTGCCTCCAATTCTCGTGTAGATGCTGTTTGAATAATCGGAATGTCATCAAACAACACCCTATCAATTTTCATTTCAATTTTGAAAACAAAGAGAAGTCGCACGGGGCTAAATCAGGTGAATACTGCAGATGATTTAACTCACAGACTTGATTTTGAGCCAAAAATTGAATAGTGTGACTTTGTGCAGCAACGACCAACTGTCTCCACCTCGATATTCGGGTCGATAACAACGGATTTTTACCCAAATCTTGGTGAAGAATGACTCAAATCGATTCTTTGCTAATGTTTAAAGCCACTTCCATCATTTTTAGTGAACATTTCGGTCGTTTACAATAAAATCAGGTACTTTTTTGATCAATTCGGATGCCCAAGCTGATTAATTCGAATGCCCAACGTCTTTTTGTCTTCTAAAAAAACAAATGTTTTCCAGTACTAGAAAACATTTGTTCTACTTAAACAATCATCGCCGTGCACTTGATGTGTCAACCGGAATGTTTCTAATGCACTGTTACCAAGTTTTGTGTGGAATTTAATAACCTCTCTTTGTTCCATGTTTTTTTTTTTTTTTTTTTCCACATGAGGTGGTATCGCTTTGCGTCCCTGCACTACGGTCTCCGTGGTCCTTTTGTGCTCCTCTGGTTATTTTACTCCCTGTATATTCCTGTGTCTTCTAAGAAGTCCAGGAGTTTGGGCCAGGG
The DNA here is from genome assembly GCA_932526585.2 of Philonthus cognatus. Taxonomy (NCBI): domain Eukaryota; kingdom Metazoa; phylum Arthropoda; class Insecta; order Coleoptera; family Staphylinidae; genus Philonthus; species Philonthus cognatus. The sequence continues at coordinate 53,892,074 of OW052241.1, read as the reverse complement.
GATGTTCTTGAGCTGTTCTTCAGGAAGCACGGGCTTCCCGAGTTGCTCCGTGCGTTGCCGTTTATGGGCTTCGCATGTGCACAGTAGGTGTTGGGGAGTTTCCTCTTCTTCCAAGCACCCACGGCATAGGGGGCTTTTCTCAAGACCCATCCTATGTTTGTGCTTATTCAGGTCACAGTGCCCAGTAATTAGTCCTGTGATTTTCCTTAGTTTCATTCTGCTCAGTCCTGACAGCGCTAATGCGCTATCAGGTACCGGGCCATCTAGGAAGAGTCTCGTGTGCCTCATTCCCATTTGGTTGTGCCATGCCTTTGTATGCTCCTCTGCTAACTTGCGTCGGATTATTTCCTTTCCGGTTTCATGTGGTATTCCGAAAGCGGGTTCAGGTCCTATAAATTCACCTGTTGTCCCTTGTTTGGCCAGCAGGTCGGCCCCCAAGTGTCCAATAATTCCTTGGTCCTTGGGTATCCATATTAGCTGTGTTTTTGTTGTTGTCGCCAGTGCGTCCAGCCTGTTTATGCAGTCTATAACCAGTCTGGACTGAACTATCGGCGAGGCTAGCGCTTTTAGGGCTGCCTGGCTGTCCGACATAATGGTAATTGGTCCTTTGTTGAGTCCCGACTCCATTATGTGGTGGGCACACCAGTCAATGGCGGCCACTTCAGCCTGGAAGATGGAGGCATGTATCCCCAGAGCAACCGTGAATTGTTTGCTCCGGTTACAGCCTCCATAGATACCAGCCCCGGTTCCTTTAGTGTTTTTGGACCCGTCTGTGTACCAGATGGTTCCTTTACTCGTTCCCGGGTATGTTCCATTTGTCCATTCACTCCGCTGTGGTATGATTATTTTGAATCTGCGGGATGGGTGTACGATTTTAGTGAAATCGGACCTCATTTTTAGTATTTCTTCTTCTTGTAGCAGTTTAAATGTTTCCGGTCTAGATGTCCCTACATTTAAAGTGTGTCCATTTATGTGCAGTCTGTAGGCTGCCTGTCTGGCTTCCATCATAACATATAGATGTAGTGGTGGAAGCGATAATATGTGTTCCATGGCTGCTGTGGGCGTTGTTCTCATTGCCCCAGTAATCAGCAGACACGCCTGTCGTTGCACTCTTTCGAGTTTTGCGGCTGCGCTCTTAGTTTGGGTTTTTTCTCCCCAAGCGAGCGCCGCGTATGTCACTATGGGTCTTATGACCACGGTGTATAGCCATTTGGTCATACTGGGTCTCAGTCCCCATGTGCGTCCTACCATTTTCCTGGTCGCAAAAAGTCCTCTCATGGCCCTTTTGCTGATGTTCTCCAGGTGGAAGTTGAAGTTCAATCTGGTATCAAGTATGACCCCTAGATATTTTACTTCATTTTTGATTGGGACTTCCATTTCATACATGCGTAGCGATGTTATGTCATCGGTTTTTCGTCTCCTGGTGAAGGGGACTATCGCCGTTTTGGCCGGGTTTACAGCTAACCCTTCGTTCTTGCACCATCTTTCCACGGTAGTTAGTGCCCTCTGCATCAGGCTTGATACAGTGGTCCCAAACTTCCCGCTAACTAGAATGGTCAGATCATCTGCGTACCCCAGGGCATAAATGCCCTGGTTTTCAAGTAGCAGCAGAAGGTCGTCCATGACGAGGCACCACAGGAGCGGCGAGAGAACCCCTCCCTGGGGGCACCCGCCAGCGACCGCCGCTTCTGCTGTCTTTCCGTATAGAGTAGTTGTTACAGTCCGGCTCCTGAGCATCTTGTTCACCCAGTGTCGGACTTGCGGGTAGATCCCTCTTTTCTCCATTGCTGTTGCTATGGAGTTGAAGGTTGTGTTGTCAAACGCCCCTTCAATGTCCAGAAAGGCCCCCAACGCAATGTCTTTGCATTGTATGGTCCTTTCGCATCTGCTCACTAGCTGGTGGATTGCCAGTTCGCATGACTTTCCCGCTTGGTAGGCATATTGTTGACGGTGTAGTGGTGAGTCCTTTAGGACTCCTTCCCGTATGTGCCTGTCTACTAGTTTTTCTAGTAGTTTTAAAATGAATGATGACAAGCTGATCGGTCTGTAAGATTTGGCCAGGGCATACGAAGCACGCCCTGGTTTGGGTATAAATACCACCCTTACAGTCCGCCAGCTGCTTGGAATGTATGAAAGGGCAAGGCTAGCTCTGAGGATATCACATAGTGGTCCCCTCAGCGCTGCTATCCCCTTTTGTAGCATGACAGGATATATCCCGTCAGGACCTGGTGATTTGAATGGTTTGAACGTGTTAATTCCCCACTCAATGTCACCAGGTTTGATAATTGTTTTCGCTGTGTCCCAGTCCTGTTTTGGAGCCCATGTGTTGGGCTCGCTTAGGTCCCCGGATACAGGATTTTCAAGTATTACAGAACCCGGGAAGTGCGTCTGCAGTAATACTTGCAGGGTCCCTTCTACCGAGTCTGTGTACTCTCCATCTTTGGTCAGCAGTGAGCCGATGTTCCCAGCATGATCTTTGCTGAGCGTCTTAAGTAGACGGGAGCTTGTGGGTTCACTTTCTATGTCCCCACAGAATTTTTGCCAAGAGTCTCTCTTGGCTTTTTTGATGGCATTGTTATATGCCGTGAGGGCCGTTTTGTACTGCGCCCATTCACCGTTTCTCTTGGCTATGTTGAATAGCCTTCTGGTGCATGCCTTTGCCCTATCAAGATCCCTGTTCCACCAGGTGACCCTGGTGGAAGTGGGTTTGGTAGTTCTTGGGCAGCTTGCTTCAAACGCCGTATTGATGGAGTCCGTGATGCTTTGCACCATGAACTCCAGCTCATGCGTTGTTCTCGCTCCTGTTGGACAGTCCCCGATTCGGCTGGCTAGTACCTCATTGTATAGGTCCCAGTCAGTTCTCCTCGGGTTTCTGTTTTGGGTTTCCGTTGGTTTTTCTGATTCGATATCGAATCGTATATATCTATGGTCTGATAATTATGGTTCATCAGACACATGCCAAAGTTTTATCAGTTCACTTGCCTTGCGAGAGGCAAGTGTAATGTCAATTACTTCGCTTCGCGCCGCGTTTACGAACGTGGGTACATTTCCAATATTTGCTATTTCAATGTCATTCTCTAAGATAAAATCTAATAGTTTCTCACCTCTTGGATTGATGTCCGTGCTCCCCCATATAATGTGGTGTGCGTTGGCATCGCATCCAAGGATCAGCGGTATGCCATCGTGGCTCCCGCGATTTATCAGCCGCTGGACGATGTCTGGCGGCGGTGGTCCTGGTTGGTCGTAGGGAAGGTAACCGGATCCGAGTATAAACTCCCTCCGCGTTCCCCTTTCCACTACTTCCAGCCGTGCTGCCACTAGGTCTCTGCAACATAGGTCCCATAGGGGCATTAGATTCAGTTCATGTTTTACGATTATACATGTACGTGGGTTACACATAGGTTCGGCCACTATCAGTCGCCTGCCCTGTATGTTTAACCCCTTTACAATTCCCTTGTAGAGCCATGGCTCTTGTACAAGTGCAATGTCAATATTCTCTTTAAGGATATATGCACTGAGGGCAGCGGATGCCGCCCTACAGTGGTGTATATTAATTTGAAGTAATTTGAACATTACTTACCCTTCGGTGATTTGGGCAACGGACTGCTGTCCATTGCTCCCTCTCCGGGCAATGGAATGTCTTCCATTGTCTCCCCTTTGGTCTCCTCAGGTTTGGCGTCGGTCTTTGCCGCCAGGGCCCTGAGGGTGATCGTTGAGAGGCCGAAGTGCAGCTTCTTCCTCTCGCTGACCTTCCCCCAAGAGAACTTGTCCATCAGTAAGATGTACTGAGTTCCCTTGGGGTCCGGCCTCTCGTTTACCACTCTCCAGGTATCGGTGCTCAGGTTGTTCTGCACCGATATTCTGTTGAGGAAGGTGGTCGCCTCTATGGGTGGTCCTGGAGCCCAGGTTAGCACTCTCCTGGGTTCCGGTAAGTCCTTCAGATCAATGATCTGAAGTTCCTTCCCGTTCCCCAGGAGGTTTTTCTCCTTGGAGATGCTCTCGAGCCATGCTCTGGTTTGCATGTCGGAGCATATTACTTTCAGGAATCCCCCTTTGTGGGTGCATTCCTGAAATCTCGGCGATGCTTCGCCTTTCGCCGTGGCATCAATGCATTGGATGATCGAGGTTTTAATAACCTCGGCCTCCTCTGCACTGATGCTATTCTCGGGATATCCTTTCGGTATAATAGCGAGTGCTATGCCCGTAAGGATATCGCTGAAGGTCCTCTTTGGCGGAGGCCCTTTCTCCTCCCTTGGGGTTTTCGCCGGTCTCTTGAGGAGTCCCGGAGGTGTGCAGTCGCTCGACAGGTTTCGCTTTGGCGTCCCTGACGAGCCGGGTGCTGACGTTGGTCCAGGGTATCGCGGATGCGTCCCCCCCCTAGCGTCGGCTTTCCCTGAGGTAGGTTTCGCCTAGGCGTCCCTGCCCTCAGGGCGAGCTTTTCTCTCCTCTGGCGTCGCTTGGTCGCCCCCGATGGCTGTTTAGGGCGTTCGGGTTCAGCTGCGGCGGCACCAGTGGAGGTAGGGTTCTCCGAAGAGCCCCCTATGGTTGTTGTTGTGTTTGTTTTAATGTTTTTTGGTTCCATTTTGGTCCCACGAGTACGGAGGAAATAACCGGTCGCTGTGCGCAGTGCCCCGATACGCACAGAAGGCTCACTACGTTGGGAGGTCGCCCGGTATCCCAACGGAATCGTTGGCGACACTTAACCCTGTGCCATACAGCTATTGGCACGATATCTGTACACCGTAGCTTGGGGGAGTTGGTTCGCGGCAACTGGTTTAGACCGGTCATGCGGGGGTGTCCCACCTGCCCGACCCTATGCCAGCTACTGGCCGAATGCTCGGTCGTGCTCCTATCCACCACCTGGAGACGCGCTCGGTAGCCTCTGCCTGCAGCTACCAGTCGGCCCCATTGCTGGTGCCAACTGGTTTCATCGAGTTGTTCCATGATAAAATTTTAACATTAAATTAAAAAAAATGTTTGGGAAGAAATGTCATAACTTAGTTATTTGCCAACCAAATCTCATGAAATTTGGACAGATAATAGAGAGCGGTTCAAGCTTCAAATATTTCTAATGCACTGTTATCAAGTTTTGTGTGGAATTTAATGACCTCTCTTTGTTCCATGTTAAAATTTCAACATTGAATCAAAAAATGTTTGGTTTGTGAAGAAATGTCATAACTTAGTTATTTGCCAACCAAACGTCATGAAATTTGGACAGATAATAGAGAGAGGTCAAAGCAATTTCACCATATAGTTGGCGCCACTGCTTTTTAAAATATGGCGCGCGTACTGAAAACCAATGGACGCACTGTGTATATCAAAATCAAATCAACTAAAAACCTTGGTGACAAATCTATTAACACTTTCAGATATCTGAAAACGAGCGTTTAAGAGTCGACCTTCAACACAAAGAGGCCATGAACATCGATTTGCTAACCTCTGTGGAAAAATACAAATCGCAAACGGTGAAGCAATCGTTGGAAATCGAGGAATACAAAACGCTGCTCGAGGTAAAAGATGCGAAGATCTCGACGCTGGAATCCACACAGAAGAAACTCACCAAATCGGAAAACGGCGATGCGGAATCGCAGAGCGCGCTTAGATCACCTCTAAGGTCGGTTCCTTCGCCGAACGGACCGAATTTGGAGAAAATCGCGAAGCTTGAGCAGGAGCAGTTGAAAGCCTGCAAGATCATCAAGACCATGTTGGAGGCCAGGAAGAAGAGCCAGGCAGAAGCGGAGGAGCTGAAGAAGACGGTGCTGAGGAAGGATCAGGAGATTCTGGAGCTGAAGGAGAAGATGAAGGGAGTCGGGAGGAAGTCGAAGAGCACGAGCGGGAGGCGGCCGCCCAGTGAATCTTCTTCTGATGTTGAGGTAGTAATTGTGAATAGAAATTTAGTGAAGAAGGACAGGAAATTGTAGAGCATGTATTTTTTGTTGTTTTTGTTGATTTGCTTCCTTATATAATTTATTTGTTTGCCAAAATTTTTATATTTTTATACATACTGAAATTTTATTATTAACTACGTCTAACACTTTTAAATTGCGAAAATAATGATTGCTTGCGAGTAAAAAATAAATGTTTTATTTCTAACCTCTGAAATAGTTGGGATTAAAGTTTGTGAGGGAGTTAAAATCAAAATTTTAATTGAATTGTATATATAATTGAGTGAATAAAATTATAGCCAGTTTGTAAAATCAGTGAAGTTTAACCAAGTGTTTTCTTTGAACTCATTAATTTTGCTAATTTCATTCTTTAAGAAATTGAAGTTGAATCTGTTGATTTAAAGGTATAAGTATTCAAGAAAGTACATTGGATTAAATCTTAAGCCATTAACAAAAATTGAATTGGATCACTTAGGTTAGATCAACTCGATTAGGGATTGAAAATCGCCAAAAATGCTCTCCCAAATTTACCGGTATTTTGCCGATTTTTTACCGGTATTTCAGTAAATTAATTAAAGCAATTTAGATGCCTTCCCTGCACTTCGTTAATTAATTTAATGCGATAATATTTCTTTATAAAGGTTGTTTTTTTTTCTTTTTCAAATAAAACACATAAAAATCAATAAAACAACAGATGTTTTAGCTTGAATAGGTAACCTAAATCATTTCGGGCATGTGACCATCGCGATTGCGTCTTAGATGAACCATTCTATTGATCTAATTTTTCTTACCTTTTGCCAATCTGGTCGGGCTAATCTTTTACGTAGCGCTACAAAAAGGAGCCCAATGGGATCAAATCACATGATCTATATTCGGTTTTTTTATCGGCCAACCAGATCTGGTGATTTTTTATAACGTTGGATATTTCGTTGGAAATTCTGGCTGTAATACTGAATTTTGCCTTCAAAATAAAAGGTTGTGTTTTTCACATGGTCTCCATGTGCTTATTACCCTATCATAAAGATTAATTAAGTGGCGGAGCATTACTTTCGGCATTTTATAACCACTTTTCTGTCAAATACTTAATCAATTGCAACATGGCATTCATATATCAATGTCATTACATGACAAACAGTAGGGACACCCAAATAATCAAAGAATATATATGCCTCTTCAAATTTGCCTATTGTCATAAAATAATAAAAATGTTTAAGTGACTTTTTCTTGCTAAAGCGCCGGATTGGTCAATTCCTGTCAAGTCTCTTATTGACGTCACTTGTAGTTGAAGGGTTAAAGGTAAACATCACTAAGTTCCACAGTACCATATACTACTTCGTGAGTTTAAACTTTAAATCAACAATATTTTCGTGAAATTCATATTGAATGCAATTGTATTTTCTTAAAACTAATGTTGGGAAGAAAAAAAACATCTGGCTTGAATTTCGTGAAAATCTCTGTAAACATTTCCGTTCGAACGCAACGAGTGACTTCACCTCGTGCTGCTTTTCGGCCAGCAAGGCTGCTGAAAATAGCCGGGACAAAAGTGTAGGGCGATGTCGGTAAAGCTCGGCGAGAGCTGAACGAAACGAGACGACGAAACAGTGCAAGTGAAACGAATTTTTTGATGGTGAAAATAATGAATAATCTGAGCACGGTATTGTATTTTTGTGTTTGCGTATGTATCACTAACAGCTATTCGCTCCGATCTTCGGTTCCGCTGAAAATTCGCGGCTGAACGCGTCGTCTTCGTTGAAGTCAACGCACATAACCAAACATTTTCAGCAGAGTGCTGAAATATACGCTCGAAATCGGTGCAAATAGCAGGAAACCACAAAATTTACATAGACGCTTGACACTTTGCATTTTTAATAGTTTCATTGTATCGTTTTTTGTAGGAACAGTTCTATAAAATACTTAAATTTGGTTTATTTGTAAACAACCTAGTTCAAAATAATATTGAAAAAGGCCTTTTTGAACAGCATTTAAATAAAGAATTAGTTTAAATATTTTATACGACTGGTTCTTATTAATTCATTTTCAAAGCTAACAATAGTCCACTAAATTGTATTCATCTTAAAGAGTTACAGAATGCCTCTTCGGTCTTATTTAGGGCCAGCTGAGGCAAACACTTTGAACTATAGTCAACATACCATATGTTAAATTAAAAAAAAACCTCTAGAGTGCTATGGAAAATATTGTAGGTTGGCAACTCTGAAACTATATATTGTAATTATTATGTCTGACGTTTTATATTCAATTCCTAAAGTGTGTAGCCAACTTAAATTAAAAACAATTAACTCATGGCACTTTGGAGTTACAGAACGCCTCTTTCAGTCTTATTTAGGGCCAGTTGTACCAAACACGTTGAACTATAGTCAACACATATTGTATGTTCAATTAAAAAAAAACTCTAGAGTGCCATATAAAATATTGTAGGTTGGCAACTCTGAAATTATATATTGTAATTATTATGTCTGACGTTTTATATGTCAATTCCTGAAGCGCCTAGCCAACTTAAATAAAAAAAAAATAGCACTCTAGAGGCTTTTTTTTCTATAAAATACTTAAACCTAGTTTAAATAATATTGAAAGGCCATTTTGAACAGCATGTAAATAAGGAATCAGTTTAAATATTTTATACGACTGGCTCTTATTAATTTATTTTCAAAGCTAACAATAGTCCACTTTGTTGTATTCATCTTAGAGAGTTACAGAACGCCTCTTTTGGTCTTTTCGGTCTTATTTAGGCCAGTTGCAGCAAACACGTTGAACTAAAATCAAAATACCATATGTTCAATTAAAAAAAAAACCTCTACAGTGCCATGGAAAATGTAGGTTGGCAACTCTGAAACTATATATTGTAATTATTATGTCTAACGTTTTATATGTCAATTCCTAAAGCCTGTAGCCAACTTAAATTAAAAAAATTAAATCATGGCACTCTAGAGGTTTCTTTATTGAACATATGATCATTACCCTTTTACCGTGATTTCGCAAAAAACAAAATAAAGCAACGAAAGCGCATATCTGTGCCCATTTTTTCGCAAATCTTTCAGTGAGAAGTCAAATGTTTATAAAGTTTTCAACAAAATAGCATATAATTAGAAAAATAGAAAGTTATACATACTGTTAATTTTTATTTTAAGTATACATACATGTACGTTTTACGTTTTATAAAAGAGTTTAATTTGAATCTTTAAACGAGTCTCTTCCACTCCCAGACTAAGCATGGAATTTCAGGTTTTTATAAACCTAAAATTTTACTTCATGCGCCACGCGTATATAACACTGGTTTTAAGTAAAGTTCCAAATATACGTCTTCGGCATACTGCTTTAGTAAAATACTATAAACTTTACAATATTCAAATGTTTAAACGCGTGGCGCATGAAGTAAAATTTCGAGTTTAGAGAAGCCTGAAAATTTGGTTGGGACGCGTATTGCTACGCGGCCAAATTTTCAGGCTTTTCTAAACTCGAAAATTTACTTTATGCGCCAAGCATATAAAACACTGATTTCAAGTAAAATTAAAAATGTACTGCTAAATCAATAGTAAATATGTGCTGCTTAAGCAGGATTAGAAATATACTTCTAAACAAGAATATTTTGAACTTCAACTAAAGATCCGTGTTTTGTACGCGTGGCGCATGAAGTAAAATTTCGAGTTTAGAAAAGCCTGAAAATTTAGTTTGGTCGCGTAGCGCGAAATTAAAATTTTACTTCATGCTTAATCAAGGAGTGGAAACACTCAATACAATCTTCACATTATCGCATTCCAAAAACAACGAATGCCTGAAAATTTAAAAATCGAGATATGTACACTCAAAAGAAAAATTCTCTGCTAGTATTTTAAGCAACAGACCTTTAGAGTTCAGTTCCCAGATCAAGGATTTTGAGAAATACTGACAACTGAAACTAAAAGAAAAAATATATTTTTTTTTTTTACATTGCGTTTTATTTAAGTATGGCCATTTACTTGGTAAAAAATGTGCCCCATGTTAACTTTTGCTGTCGTACAAATTTTAAACAATTGCTTGGTTTTATTGATAAATCAACATTTTTACTACAAAATAAACATGTTAAATTTCTTTATTCAATTTTGTTAATTTAAATCGACATTATTAACTCCATAACAACCGTAATAAACAAGGTTTTATTCACTAGTGAACTAAATTTTTTTTAGGTCACTATTGAGTTAAAAAATTTATTTAAAAATAAATGTAAAGTACATTTTCTTTACAATTTCGTTAAAATTGAATAAAAACATATATACGCCACGTGAATTAAACACCTTTATTCACTCAAAGAAATGATTTCACTCGGGCCGAGGCGCTCGTGAAATCAAAAATCTTTTCGTGAATAAAATCGTGTTTAATTCACTTGATGTATAATATTTATTATTTTCGCTTTCAAAGTTAAAATAATGAATACAAAAAATTAAGCCAAAAAATCAACTTGGCGAAAATGTCATAATGTAAGTATTTGTTTTGTTAAACTTAAAAGCTAAAATAAAGAATTCTAAAATGTTTATGTCCTTCTAACAATGAGCATTCCGTAGAAAAGTGTTTGATTTATTAATAATAACAATAAATTGTTTCAATTTTGGACAGCAACAAAAGTATACTTCAGGTACAATGTTTAAATCCCGGTGGCCATACTTAAATAAAATGCACGGTATGTCATTCAGGCCTGTCCTGGCAATCCTTTGTTTTTGTTCATTGTTCAATAATGCAATAAATGATAAAACCTGACCATATTTTTGTGGTTCTTTGTGCTCTTCTTAAAATATTGGCGCATTGTGTCTATAAATAATAAGCCAATCTTTTAAGAAAAGCTGTCTCTTTGTGAGTCTCTTGTCCGGTTTCACTAAGTTCAGTTAAATTGTATTCAAAGGTTACATTTGTTTGTCGAAAAATATTAATTGATTGATTCATTGTTTGATGTAACTGACGTTCGTGAAACCCGGCACCAAGAGCATGCATATTAAAGAAAATATAGTAATGCAATTCATGTTCATTAAATAAAACTGTATGTGGGAGGTAAAATACACCAAGTCACATTTTCTTCAAAATACGTTTTTTGATACTGTTGTAATCAGCATTTTTTACTCTATCGATAGGTAAATAGCACTGTCAAATTTAAAAAATGTGACTTGGTGTAGTTTACCTCTCACATATAGAAAAAGAAATGCATGCAATGCATTTTTGTAATATTAGCGCTTTTTGCACATAGATTGCTTTTTACAAAACTCGTTAAGCTTTATACCTAACCCTTTTAACAGAGTACAGATAAGGATAAAAGTACAGTTCCTAATTGTTTACTAACTTAGGTATTTGCTCTATAGTTAATAAGCCGTATGATTTCTCTTTCGTTGAAGTTCAAGACTGTCGTTAAGTTTGTCCCTGTTGTATATGTCAATTTTGACATGTTTTTACTCACTTTAATCAATTATTTAGTTAACGAAAGCCTTAACGAATCATACGGCTCATTGTTTTTATTTTTAAACTGACTAAGTAATCTTTATCTATACTCTATTTTTTTGCGTAAAATCCTTCAGATTACAGAGCTTCTTCTTTCTTAATGCTTTAACTCCTCTTGGTTCTTCTTTGAAACTGATGAGCATCACACATAAATACGTGTTTTACGTTTTATTTCCAGTGTTGGACACATAGGCTGGACCCGCCGGGCCTTTTAAACGTCATCGTATTTACGTGCATGCGAATCCTAACCCAAAATCACTAAACGCATTTGTTTTTTTTTTGTTTTTTTTTTTATTTATTTATTTCGCACTCTGTGAATAGTTCTGTAATATTTAAGCAAATAGATGATAATAATAATAATAAAGAGCATGCAATACGAGTTTGGTCGCTTTTTTGCTATTGTATGAAAGAAAGAGAGAGAAAAAAAACATGATTTTGTTTATTCTGGGCAGCAAACGATGGAGGACGAAACGATACGAGAGGATCACGAGGAACTTTTGGAGCAGTACAAGGCGCTGACCCAAGAATTGGACATTCAAAAACAGGTATTTAATAATTTAACAAGTATTTATGATATATGCAGGGATTTTTTCTTTTAAGTATACATACTTGTATGCTTAAATCCCTATCTGGAGAAAGGTCAAGAGGGAAAGTTGCCTCGGGCCTCACAATATAAAGGGCCTACTCAACTTAGGATCTCTGTCCCACTGCTAAGTGCTTGTAATTGAAGGAATTAAACAAAAGAAAATTCGTGAAGAACCTTTGGCTTCTGGCAATATTTCTGTCGAAGATCAATTTCTGCTGCAATGGAAATTAAAAAAGTGGAGAAAAGACATCTTAAATGAAGGTCGGGGTCGGGGATTTGAACAGGGGTCAGTCTAAATCAGGGTTTCTCAACCAGGGGGCACACCACATTAGGGGAGCACGGCAAGATATCGGGGGGGGGGGGGGCGACAGATTTCCTAAAGAGTAGGTGAAGTGAAATAAGGCTATAATGGTGTCTTAATCTAATTAAAAAAAAAACAAATAAAATCAGGTAGGGGGTTGGGTGTGGAGTTATGTAGGGAGCGCGACCTGAAGAAGGTTGAGAACTCCTGGTCTAAATAAAATTAATCGATCAAAACCACTGTACTACCGCGGTTATTAAATAAATGTTATTTTTAACTGAATAATAATAATAATAATAATAATCTTTATTTTATACAAATACACAAAATACATTCTGGTATAATGTAAAAATAGTGTCACATAAAACAGTATTCTCTACAATTTAAAATTTAAAATTAAAGAAGTCTTCAATGCTGTATGGTTCTATCTTACAGATTAAATCATAAATTAAATGTTTATATGATACATGATTCTTTTCTTGTTGGATATGTCTAGGCAGGTGATTATAGAAACGCAAACTGGCATATTGGACTCCTTTTTGGGTAAATGAATGATTTAATTTCGGGTATCGCATGTTTAGTTTATTTCGTGTGTTAAAATTGTGTCCCATTTCATGGTTATTAAATCTGTCTTTATATTTCCCCAGAAATAGGAAACATTCGTAGATATAGATCCCTATGGCTGTCAAGATATTTAGTTTAGAGAATTTAGTTCTACATGATTCTCTAGGTTTTAATTGAAGAATTATTCGCAAAACACGTTTTTGGATAACCAAGACTCTATTTAATTCTGACGTGCCACCCCAGTGAATAATGCCAAACCTCATTATTGACTCAAAATTGGCAAAATATACTGTTTTTACCAATTTTGTATCCACATTTTTAGCAAGGACACGCAACATGTAACAGCTACTACTTAACCTATGACAAATAGCATCTATGTGATGTTTCCACCTTAGGCCAGCATCAACATATACCCCGAGCACTTTTGATGACGTTGTTAAGTCATAATTTGACTTGTTAATGTGCATTGTATTTGGATTTTCGTTTCGTTTATTAATGTGAAATAGGACGCATTGTGTCTTATCTTTATTTAATAGCAACCTGTTTTCGTTAAACCAATTTTCCAAGTATGCTAGGATGCTAGTTGCATTTTCTTATGGCTCTAGATAGTCATGGCCTCGAACTGCCACATTTGTATCGTCTGCGTAGTTTATGACGGCACATTTGTTATTGGTCACTTCATTAAAAAAATCATTTATAAACAATATAAATAACAACGGCCCTAAAACACTGCCTTGAGGAAGTCCTAATGTTATATTCAGAGGGGCGGATTCAAAATGTTTGTTGTCATGAGTTATTTTTACGATTTGTTGTCTGTCTGATAGGTAAGACCTAAGCAATGTATTTGCTGTACCTCGTATTCCATATGAGTTCAGCTTATCTAATAGGCGGTCATGCGATACACTGTCAAATGCTTTAGACAGGTCCAGGAAAATACCGCATGCTAGTTCATTATTATCCAGCGCATCATATATAATCTTAGTGAAATCAAAGAGTGCTGTGTTTATATTTTTCCTTTTTACGAACCCGTGTTGCTGGTTGCTCAGAATATTATGTTTTTCGATGAAACTTATCAGTCTTTTGGCTATTGCATGCTCAAAAATTTTTGAAAATGACGGAAGAAGACTGATAGGCCTATACATTTCTATTTCTCCTTATTTTGACAGTATTTCAAATGATGTTGTACATTTTGACAGTTCTTGAAATAAAGTTACTTTATTGTACAAGTATAATAAAGTGGTACTTTATATCCACAAAACTATATAATAAAGCAGACTTTATTATCTGGTTGGACATAAAATGCATTTAAGTGTTGTAATAATAGGAAATGGTCTATTCTTGACAAAGGTGATGTAAAGTTTGGAATTATGCCCGTGTGATTAACGTTTTCTTATAATCTTAAAAGCCAATGTAAACACGAATAATTGATATTTTGTTTTTCAACAAAAATTTCCACTCCCAGATTAAGCATGAAGTAAAATTTCGAGTTTAGAAAAGCCTGAAAATTTGGATTTGCCGGGGCGCGCGAGCGAAGCGAGTCGCGCCTCGGCAAATCCAAATTTTCAGGCTTTTCTAAACTCGAAATTTTACTTCATGCGCCACGCGTATAAAACACCGATTTAAACTTAACTTCAAAATATAGATTACTTGTTTAATTCAAAATTTCTGATTTAAATTTATGAAATTTCGAATTTCTTTAATGGCGCCCCTCTGCTTAATGCTCCTGCTCCACCCCTTACTGCGGCCCTGGGTACTTACATTTCCTAAAGCAAATTATTCGAATTTTGAAAGCACGAGATTCGGTTATCCAAGACGAAATTGGCATTTGTATGGTTTGTCTTAAAAATAGGAGAACCACAACAAAAATCAGGTGATCAAATTACGCAACCTTATTGGCTGTCAATAAGGCAAATTCAAACTAAAGCATAAAAATCTAAGCATACAAAATTGCTGCTATGATGTTAGAATCGCAAGTGACGTTTCTTTACCAAATGGCCTTTTGTGTCTATTTACACATTTTATGTTTGAACAGTCCTATCAATGGGCCCGTTCAGCAGAGACACAACAGTTGGGAGTTTACTGACAACTGTTGGGGAATTCTCTGATGACTGGATTGTTAATCGTGAACGTGTTTGGGATTTTTGCAATCGTACAAAATAGACCGACCGGAGTACTGTTCATTACGTACCAATATACATCACAAACAAATCCAAACATGTTGAATATTGAACATTTGATGAATGGGCCCAATGTGTTAGAAGCAAGTATTTCTGTATTACCTTAAAATATTCACTTATATTTCGGCTGTGTAAACCGGGAAGTTAGTTGTGGTCCTCCAACTTTGAAACAAATGCCCACTTGCACCGCAGGTACTTAATCATGACTAAAAAGTTAATCACGATTAAGTCAGAAATTGGCTTGCACCGTCCCCTAATAACCTCAAATAGTTAATCACCCGATTTCGACCAATTAACATGCCGAGCATTCGTCGTGAAGTTAGCGTAATAACTTCACGACGTCTATTTCCTTGAAATTATTGATTGTTTTTTGTTTGATTTTTTTAAATTTTCGTTCATTTATTTCAACTCTTTGAACACCTATTGTGCTTTTTTAATAAGCAAAAAATAAAGTAAATTCCCTATAATTTCCTAGAAAAATGCGTGCTATCTTCATTATTTCTCTATGGTATCTGATTAGTAAATCAGCTCACGGTGCAACAGAAATCCTCCAAGTAAGTTAATCGAAAAGTTAATCAGAGTCCGGTGCAAGTGGGCAAAAGTATAACAAATCTTAAGCACTAAAAAAAAAAGACCTTTATTGGCATATCTTAATATCTTACAGACTATTTACAATTCATTCGTTATTTCTCCATTTCCGTATCCCTCTTACCCTCCATCCTCTTTTCCCTCTCCCTCCCCAGCTTTTCCAACGTCCTTACCCCGATCCCATCCTCTCTCATCCACTCCACTACCCTTCTATTCCCTTTCGCTCCCAGCCACTCCTCTTTCACCCCCTCACATTCCTCCGCCAAGTGTCCCCACGTATCCTTTCCCTGTCCACACAATACAC
Source organism: Philonthus cognatus (assembly GCA_932526585.2). NCBI lineage: Eukaryota > Metazoa > Arthropoda > Insecta > Coleoptera > Staphylinidae > Philonthus > Philonthus cognatus. The sequence continues at coordinate 53,876,191 of OW052241.1, read as the reverse complement.
ACCTTCCATATTCTTCCCCCATCCATAGTTTCCTTCCTCTCTCCTCCGATCCACACCTCGCCCTTGCCACAATCACCCTATCCTCTCTACCCCATCCCTTTTCTATCAAATACTTCGGCACTCTTCCATACACCTGCCACCTCCCATACATATCATTATACTCACTTCTCTCAATACGCCCTTGCCTTTCTTGCCCTTCCACCTCCTTCCCTTTCCCCCTCACCCACTCATCCACCTTCACCCCATTTCCTAGCCATTCCATTACCTTCGCCTCCGACAGCCCTACCCTCTCATACATTTTCCTCCTCTCCCCCCTCAATCTACCCTCACCCCCACCCACACTCGTCACCCATACATCCTTCACCAATCTCTCTTCCTCCATTTCCCACAATCTCATCTCGTACCTCACCACCCTCACCATTGCCTCCCACTCTAGCCTCTCTCTGTTCGTCTCCTGAAGCACTATGTAGCTGGGCGTGGACCTATCCACCCCCAACATGCGCTTCAGGAACCACATCTGCTCCCTCTCTATCAGCTCGTACCCTTTCGTCCCCCACACTTCCACTCCATACATTAGCACCGATCTCACACACGCATCCCATATTTTACACGCAACCGTCATATTGTTCCCCATCCCCATCCATCCCCACGCCATTCCCCACGCCTTCCTCGCCTTACTCTGCACCCACCTCACATGCTTCTCATACCCTCCCGTTCCTTTAAACCAAAACCCTAAATACTTGAAAGTTTTAACCCTCTCAATAACTACCCCCTTCCACTCCAATTCTTTCACCTTCCCCTCTCTCCCTTTATTTCTAAACTTCACTCTCTTTCGTTTTCACTACATTCACATTCATTCCTCTTCTATCCATAATCCTCTCCACTCTCTTCAACATCTCTTTCATCCCTTCATACTCTCTTGCCACTAACACAACGTCATCCGCATATGCCTACATCCATACTTTACTTTTACCCATCACCACTCCCCCGGCCTGCCCTTTCCTCATCACCTCTTCCAATTCACTCACGTATACATTAAAGAGCATCGGGCTCAGCGGGCACCCCTGCCTCAAACCCTCCCACGTTCTAAAACACCCCGACACCTCCTTCCCCACTTCCGCCACCACCCAAGTCTCCTCATACACTCTCCTCACCCACTCCACCATCCCCTCACTCACTCCTCTCCTTCTCAAGCACTCTATCAAACTCCCCCTCGGCACCGAGTCATACGCTGCCTTCAGATCCATAAATACCGCATACACACATCCTTTCTCTTCCATCACTCTCTCCACCGTTCGCGCCAGGGTAAATACCTGCTCCCTCGTCCCCCTCCCCCTTCTAACCCCCCCCCCCCCCCTGCGTCTCCGGTAGTATCCCCTTTTCCTCCACCTCCACCTCCATGCGATTCCTCACAATCATCATCGCCAGCTTGTATCCAATGCTTGTTATTGTTACCCCCCTATAGCTACTGGCCTCCTTCTCATCCCCTCCTTTATACACCGGACACATCATCCCAACCCTCCACTCTTCCGGAAAGCTCACCTCCCCCCTCCACATCTGATTCAACAGCTCCTTGAATTTTTTCTTCCCCTTTTCCCCAATCTCCTTCCACATCTCTGCCTTGAGACCATCCCTCCCTGCCGCCTTTCAACTCTTCACTTCCTTAAACGCCCTCTCCACCTCCTCCTCCGTGAACTCTTCCCCTCTGTCTCCACATCTGCTTTCTCCAATCTCCCCCGGTACTCCGCTCCCTTCTCTGCATTTCCTTGTCCATTCCCTCAGCGATACCCCTACCTGCCTCCTTCTCTCCCCTCTCCTCAATATTCTCCACATTTCCGCCTCGTTTTTACATTCCCTCAAATCCTCGCTCGCTTTTTCCACCGCCTTTAGCTTCTTCTCACATACATCCTCATACCTCCTCCTTACCTCCGCCACTCTCCTTTCTCCCCCTACGCCTCCTACACACTCTCTCACCGCCCTCCTCAGCTCCTTTTTTCTCTGCCTGCATTCCTCATCAAACCACGCATCCGCCCGTCTTCTCTCCCCCTTTCTCTTTCTTGCACACCCCACTATTATCCGCTCCATCTCCTCTATCGTGCTGACCTCCTCCCATTTAACCCTCCCCAACTTTCTCCTCATATCCTCCATCGCTTTTATCCCGCACTCCAGCACCTCGCTTTCCTGCTCTCTTTCACTCCCGTGTCCCTCCTTTATCCACATCTTCACCTTTAACGGTAGGTGATCCGATCCCAACACCTCCTCTACCTCCATACTCCTTATCTCCCCTCTTACTATTCCCTTCACCACTACATAGTCAATCACTGATGCCCCTCTTGCCCCTATGTACGTTTTCTTCCCCTCCCAGTCCCCCTCCGTGCACCCGTTTAACAGTTCCCACCCTTCCTCCATCACCCACTCCTTCATTCTCCTTCCCTCCCCGTTTATACATTTATCCTGCGAGCTCCTTTTCCTCATTGAACCGTCCTCCTTAAGTCCTCCCCCCGCTTCTCCTATTCTCGCGTTGAAATCCCCCCCCACCATCCACCTTCCCCCTTCTCCTGCTCTTTCATCTATCTCCCTCCTTACGTCTCCCCAGTTTTTACTCACATATAACACCCCCACGTTCATCTTGTATCCCCCTCGCTGGTACTTCACCCACACCAGTCCTTCACATCCCTCCATCATCTCCCCCTTGCTTCCTTTCCTGTCTTCTTTCCATCCAACAATCATTCCCCCCTTCGCCCTTCCCTTTTTCGCACATTTGGTCGCCTCTTTCATCTCACATCTAAACCCCCTTGGTAACCATCCTTTCACCTCCCTCCAATCCTTCTTCACCATCCACGTCTCCACTATCCCCACTACGTCCTTCCCGATTACCCACTCCTCAAAATCTCTCCTCCACTTGCACTCCTGCCCTTTAGACTTTATTCCCGCCACATTCCAAAACCCTAGCGTTATCACCTCTTCTTCCTCCCCTCCCCCACACCTGCTTCCTCGTCCCCCGCTCCTCTCACGGCTCTTCCGCCTCTGCCCTATCTTCCTCCCTTAGACCCTTCTATCTCCGCTCTCCCCATCTCTCCTCCCCCCCTTCCTCCCCTCCCACTACCTCACTCCTTCTTACTTTTTTGCCACCTCCTGCCTCTCCAACATCTCCTTCTCCTTGTTCCATCTCCACTCTTCCCCGTTAATTATTATTATCTGGTACCCCACTCTTGTCACTTTCCCCTTTTCCCTCTCCTGTCCTGCTATCTCTCTTAGGCGTTTTTGCACCCTCCTCTCCTCCTTTGTCAGGTCCTCGTCTATAAAAATCCTTTCTTTCATTCCTCTTAATTTATTTTTGCTTCTCATTATGGCCAGTTTTTCGTCTAGTTTTCCCAGTTTTACCACCACCAATCTTCCCACCCTATCCACCACATAACTCTCCTGCACCTCCACGTCTATGCCCAGCGCCTCCTTCAGGAAGTCCTTTACTTCTCCCTTCCCCTCTAAGCACTATATGTTGAGCTTTTCTTTAAATCAGTGTTATATACGCGTGGCGCATGAAGTAAAATTTCGAGTTTAAAAAAGCCTGAAAATTTGGATTGGTCGCTTCGCTTCGCTACGCGACCAATCCAAATTTTCAGGCTTTTCTAAACTCGAAATTTTACTTCATGCTTAACCAAGGATTGGAAACACTCGTTAAAAGCTTCACATTGAACGGTTACCAAACGCTGTGTGTATGTATACTATAAAGAAAAATTCCCTATTGAGTATTTTAAGTATCTAACTCGGACCCAAAAATATCACAGAAATTTAGTGATGCGAGTGGAATATTTTGACATTAAGCTTTCAGCAAATAAACAATTTGAACTACAATTAATTACTATTTTTTTGTCTTAGATTTTATTAGATACGTTAAAAGATAAAGATGCCCAAATGAAAGCCCTCCAAGAAAAATACTCTAGCGCACTGGAAGATTTAAAACAGCGCGATAACCAAATAGTTGACTTAGAATTTGAACTAATCGGCAAAGAGAGTAGAGAAAAATCCGATTCCGGCACCGAAAAAGAGGAAAGAGATCGTGAAATTGAGCGACTAGAAAAGGAACTGAGTCGAAAAACATGCGATCTACAAACGGTCGTCAATAAGGAACTCTGGGAGAAAAACAGAGAAATTGAAAAATTACAAAAGAAATTAACAACACTGGTCGATGTAAAAGAAACCGAAGTTGAACATTTGAAAGCAGAATTTAATAAAAAGGAAGAGGATTTAATGTGGAGATTGGGTGATCTTGAAGCGAGGTACGAGAAAGAAGTTTCGATGCTGCACACGAACTTAAAATGCTTTGTGGATGATCGCAAAAAATTATTAACGCAAATCGAAGAGTACAAAGCGACGTTTGCGAATAGCGAAGAGAAATTGTTGAAGTGCGAGAATTTAAGGCTTGAAAGTAATGAGATTTGCGGTGTGTTGAGCACGCGCTTGGAGGAAATGGCCCTGTTTTTGGATTCATTGCTCAGGCAAAAGTCAGTGTTGGGTTATCTTGGAAACAAGCAGAACGAGCGCTTGAAGCAATTCATCGATCAAAGCTTGGATTTATCAAGATCGCTCAACGCGAGCTTAAACATGAATCCCGATGAAAGTCTAATGCAACTAACCAACATATCCGAATTGTTGAATTCCACGAAAGCAGATTCCCTATGCATCGAGCAACTTTTGGGGAAAGATAATAATGAAGAAGATGCGCATCTAAGTATAATCCCAGGTAACATCACTTTGACGTATCAAAACCACCTTAACGTGAAAAACGCCGATAAAATGGCCGAACAAGCCGAGATTATTAAAGTGTTGCGGAACCAGGTGGATAATTTAAAACACGAAATTGAAGTTAGGGACAACGAGATTGCCAATAAAGTGACGCAAATCAGCGATTTGGAATCGAGGACGAGGGTTGTTTCACCAGAAAGGATTTTGGAAACCCTCATGAGTGACAAATTGAAATTTAACAATGCAACGCAAAAAAGCCACGAGAGTGATAGCGAATGCTGGTCAGAGCCTGATCGCTCCGTTTCCAAAGCGAGGATAGGTTTGCTGGATAACGACAGTTTAAAGCCCAAAATGAAATCCTGCACAAAAAGCGAGAGCACCGAGCTCGAATTCAGCATGAAACTGAGCAAAGCTTCGAAGAAGAGTAGCCTAGGAATGATACAACATATCGTCGAGTTGCAAGAGAAGTTGCGGATCAAAGAGGATGAGTTGAGTAGTCTTCAACACTTGCACAGTGATTTAATCGAGAAGTACGATGCTTTGGAGTATAAATACAACGAGGATAAAGTTAAATTCAACGAAATTATCAGTTCGCATGAGGTGTTTTTGAGGAAAATTCGCGAGATTGAGGAAAGCTTGAATCAGGCTGAGGACAGGAGGCAAGTGGCCGAGGATCAGGTCATCCATTTAAAGAAATTAGTTACGGAACTGGAGGAGAACAAAAGGAATCTCGTGGAGAGTGTTGAGGTGAAGTCGAAGGATGTGCAAGATAGGGTGAATGTTTTGGAGGTTGAAAAGGATAAAGCGATTAAAGCGAAGGAAGTCGCGATGGCGGAATTGAAGGTGGCCAAAGATCAGATCAAAATGGCGGAAAATAGGGCGCTTGCCATCGAGAAAGAGCTGCTGGAGCTGCAGAAGGTCTCAGAAGGGAAGATTAAGGAAATGGAAGTGGATTATGAGAGTAAGGTAAGCGGATTGGGGGTAAATTATTCCATCAGGGTTACATAATATTGGACTTGAAAAAGTTTTATTTAAAATGTTAACAATTGAAACAAATTACGGTTTTGTTTTTGTAGCTTAGATATCGTATGTTCGATAAAAAAAAAAATCAAGAGTGCCATGAAAAATATTGAAGATTGACAACTATGAAATTTGACAATTAAACTTTAACCGCCTTTTTGCCTTTATATCATTCGGCAAGTTTTATGCCGGGTTTCACCACCAACGTCAGTTAAATCGACCAAGTTATTCGTCGATTAAGATCTAGTTAGACCAGTCAGTCAGATCTAGTAATACTTATATCTAGTGATGGGCAAGATCGATCATTGCAAAGATCGATCAAGCAGTTGAAGTATCGAGCCGCTCGATCCGATCGATCTGATCAGAAAGAACGAGCCGATCGAAAAGATCGATCCGATCGAAAAGATTGATCCGCCGAAAAGATCGATCCGATCGAAAAGATTGATCCGCCGAAAAGATCGATCCGATCGAAAAGATCGAGCCACTCGATCTCTTTGAGCGGCTCGATCTTTTCGAACTTGCAAGGATCGATCAGTCGATCTTTTTTGATCGATCTTGCCCATCCCTAGTTTTAATTTCAAATCCAAACGCTGACCTACATTCAGAATATAGGCGCTTAAGCAAAACGAGGCAGAATAATCATAAAGAAGCACTAACCGACATTCCAGACACCAATAAAAAAAAAATGCAAACGCAGTGGTTCAAAAATCAAAACAAACGTGTTGGTATTTCAAGTTCAATCGCTGGCCTACTTTTTATAAAATAAACACACTAAAAAAGGAAGAATAACAAAAAAAATTATTAGGATAGAAATGCAGGAATGCACAAAGCGCGCATAATAAATTCACAAAAAAGACAAGGAAAAACATTCTAAATTCGGTAATGCTAGTTAGCAACACTTAGGTAAAAATAATAAAATAAACAATCAAAAATAGGTACATGAAAAAACACGGGTAAACACCAAATATATGGCAAACCAAGACTAAATATATTTTTGTTCATTCAACAAAACTAATCACTAAAAGAATATGAAAAGAAATAAATACTTGCAAAATGCACAGAAATAATGACTTAAAAAAAATTTAATAAAAAAATAAATTGAAACTAAATATTAACAGAAAAAAAATCATAAGTTAGGAATGATGACGAATTCATTTTCAAGAGCGAGCCATAACTTACTCATGAAATAAATAAACATCTGTATCCAGAAATTCTAGTAAGCATAAAATGAAAGGTACAGACGTTTAGCGTTCAAGAGAGCGCAAAGACGTATATGCCAGCAAAAAAGACAAAATTATTAGCATGTGATACTCATAATAAACGAAAACAGAAACAGGTTTCGAAAAAATAAAATCAAATAAATAGATTATATATCTATTTATCGAATATTATAACACCGATAAGGCATTATTTAAATCAAGTGTCGTAGCGTAGGCAGTAGCGCACCGGACTCTTAATTGAGAAGTACGGGTTCGATTCCATTCCCCGGTTGCTGTGTTAATATTTCTAATTAATTTATTTTTAATTATATTCAATTATATAAACGGGGAAAGTACTATGATGGACACATCACCATTTTTGTTCTTTAGTATACACTAAAGATGAGAGAAGCAGTTAATTTTCAATAATGGTGATAACTAGTTATTTTTAACGTTATTTAACAGCTGTTACTAAATAGTATTAATTTTAATAAAGATTTATAATATTTCATTGCATATTAGCTATTTATGTATTTACTAAATATATAAATAGCTAATATGAAATGAAATATTATAAATTTTTATTAAAATCTCTATAATATAATAGCACGCTCGGATATAAAGTGTGAGACTAGCCGGGGAAAAATAACCGGCTCATTAGTAATTTTTTCTCGGCCCTGCCAAGACCCTGCCTACATCCTTTTTTTAATAAATGCTGTCTCACTTTGCGTAAAACAGAATACAAAAATAGTGTGATCGTTCAATGATCGATCCGCTCAAAAAGATCATTGCTCGAGCCGCACAACCTGATCAATCCACTTGTGCCGATCGATATGACCAATCTGATCGAGCCGATATCGAGACGCTCGAAAAGATAGAGCCGTCCGAAAAGATCGAGTCGTCGAAAAGATCAAGCCGATCGAGCGGTCTGAAATGATCGATCCGATCGAACAGATCGATCCGATCGAACAGATCGATCCGATCGAAAAGATCGATCCGATCGTAAAGATCGATCCAATCGAAAAGATCGATCCGCTCAAAGAGATCGAGTGGATCGATCACTTGCAAGGATCGATCAGTCGATCTTGCCCATCACTACTTATATCCATGACAAAAAAATCAACCAATTCACATGACATTGATGTTTATGACATGGAAAATGTCTAGTCCAATCGACAAATAAATTTAATCTACGAGTAAGATTTAATTGAAGTTGGTGAAACCTAAAGTCGGTAAAATATACATTAAGAAGGTTGGTCCATTCGACTCGTTGTCATGTTGCCTGCTTGTTTATACAGTTGCGAGGCAACAGATGAAAAATTCCACTCACCGACATATTTCATGTTCAATAAATGAGAGATATCAGACTTTGTGCGATTCCGTTTAACTAATTTCGATCTTCTTGATGTTAATGATGTTTCACATAACCTCTATTAGTTTTTATTATTATTATATTTCCACCCAAGGACTGTTGAGTATACGGCAAGAAGGATCGACAGAATCGAAGATTTTGGAGTGGGGTTAAAGATCGCTTACGTCACAAATGCGCGCTGAATTTAAATGTGATTACTTCATGGTAAACTTTAGATGAACATGCATAAGCTGTAAATTTTCTGACATTCGTTGATTTTTAAAAGAGTTCAATTTGAAGTTTTAAACGAGTGTTGTCCACTCCCAGACTAAGCATGAAGTAAAATTTCGAGTTTAGAAAAGCCCCGTGAAAATTTGTCGAGGGTCGCGCAGCGACCCGAGACAAATTTTCTGGGCTTTTCTAAACTCGAAATTTTACTTCATGCGCCACGCTTATAAAACACAGATTTTAAGTGAAGTTTGAATATACATAAATTTCACAATATTTTAGTGATTTATACGCGTGGCGCATGAAGTAAAATTTCGAGTTTAGAAAAGCCCAGAAAATTAGTCGAGAGTCGCTGCGCGACCCTCGACAAATTTTCACGGGGCTTTTCTAAACTCGAAATTTTACTTCATGCTTAGTTTGGGAGTGGAAATCACCTGTTTAAAGCTTTAAAATGAACTACAAAAAAAACAGGGAATATCTCAAGATTTACAGAAAATAGGCTGAATTTAGAATACGTATATTTTAAAGAAAAACTCTCTGTATAATGTAAATACATATTTAAGGGTCTTTTCCACTTTTTGACCTTGACGAAATTGTGTCAGCTCTCCCTGGCGGATTATTTTGTGCATTATTTCGACTGAATTTTACATTTTAATTTGTACATCACGATATATTTCACTGAAACCCGTTGGTTTTCACTACAACCGGTTGGTCGACACTTAACACTAATACAAAGTCTTATTTTAATAACACTTATTTTTAACACAAAATAAAAAAAAGAGAGGTTATGATAGACTCAACAACGTAACCAAATCAACGCCATTGTTCTCTCTCGAACGAACTAGGGCCTGCGGGGAAAACATGGAAAGATACAATTGTCATACCTTGTAACACATATGTGTTCATATGTGTTACGCCCATCGACGTACCTTGATTTCCACCCACTGACAGTTACTACTGCGCATGCGCGCATATGTACCAACCTCTTTTAAATTTTATTCTACCTGTCTTGGGTGAAACCGGGCATTAGAGATTAAAGTTGACAAGTTTTGTTTGTTTTTTGCTGTTTCGAAGTTATATCTGACGTATTATATGTCAATACTTAATGCGTGTAGCCAACTTAAACTCAAAAAAAAGAATAAATCATGGCACTCTAGAGGTTTCGATACATTTTGTAAAGATTATTTGCTCTTGGCAGAGCTGGACAGGATTCGAATCATTCGGGATTTGAATCCATTTAGAGCAGGGTGGAACAAGCCGCGGCCCTTGGGGCGCTTTTGTGCGGCCCATAACAACAAAGTAGAGTAGGCGGCATCTGTTTTGTGCGGTTGCCCAGAATGCTAATGAAATGAGAGAAAAAAATTGAGATTATGGGTAACTGTGTGCCAACAGTCAGTAGTGCCAATCTAATTTAAAATTCAAAGCCTACTGTAATTTATATTTTAAATGATCGCACGGTATGTTGATTAATGTATTTTTTAAAACACTCAACTAATTTTAAGTTTCCAGTAGGAAACCGGCATCCGAATTCGATTTGGCGAATATTCGCATACTTTTCTATATTAGTATTTATAAAATTTATTGCGCATACGTAAATATTATTTGTAGTGTCAATTTTATTAAACTTCGCCATAATAAGTTAAAATAGCCGATTGATAAAATGGGAAAAATTCATCTGTCAATACTTTTTGGGTTGGTTATTGTAAAAATGAAGTGTTTTTACAATCTTAACATTAAATTCGAATTTTCCACGCCTGGCGCATGAAGTAAAATTTCCTGTTTAGAAAAGCCTGAAAATTTGGATTTGCCAATTTGGCAAATCCAAATTTTCAGGCTTTTCTAAACAAGAAATTTTACTTCATGCTTAAACAAGGACTGTAAACACTTTTTTTAATATTATTCTTCACTTAGCTCATGTGGGAAGGGCTTTTGGGCGCTCTTTGCGATTAGAACACTTGCCTGGCGGCTTGTGTTCTAAACTCGCAAATCGTGCCCAGAAGCCCTAGTTCACACACAAGTTACCTAAATAGCTATTAAAGCATTTGTATCTGTGATTCAAAAAATAAGATTGTAATCTTTGATTTAAGTCATATTTTTATGTTATGATTCGAATCCGTTTTTTGAATATTAATTCTACGTTTTATTTTAATAGATAAAACAAATTGAATGCAACGCCGAATCTCGCATACAAGTAATAACCAAATCATCAGATGAACTTCTAAAGAAATACGAAACTGACTACGTTAAAAAGAACGAAATGGACCGTTTAGTGAATATGGTCTCCGAATTGGAAACCCTGCAAGAGGTATTGAAAGTTTCCGAAACGCGTATAACCGGCTTGGAAGAAAGCGAAAGCAGCCTAAAAACCAAACTCCAAGAAACCGAAGTGCACTACCGCGAAAAGGTCGCCGAAATGCGGAAAGAATTGGACACGGCCAATTTGCACTATTCCGAGGTGGTCTTGCAAAAAACCAACGTCGAGGAGGAGAAGATGAAACTGGAGTACGAGATGAAGGTTTACACCGAGAAGGAAGAGGAGTTCGTCAGGCAAGTGGTCGAACTGAAGGAGGAGTTCGGGAATTTGAGGGAGAAGTTCCACAAGCAGATGACCTCGATGGAGGATCAAAAGTCCAAGCTGCTCGTGAGGATCAGCGAGCTGGAAACGTCAAACGCCGATTTGCTGAACAAGCTGATTAGACGCGTTTCCGGTTACGAGGATTTCAACCACGTGAAGTCGGCGCCGAATAGCCCGACTTCGAAGATTTTGAACATGTATCTCTCGCGGAGTCCGGAAACCAATGCCCGGAAACATTCCGATGCGTCCACGGGATTCATTTCGGAGAGCCACACGGTGGCGTTTGTTAACTATAGGAATGCTTCGGGTGGAGACGATGGGAATATGGATATGGAGAGACAGCATGCGAATTCATCCCCAGATTTGGGCATCGAGAGCGACCACGGAAGGTTTTCGAGCTTGGAAGCCAACGTAAACGTTCCGAGGCCTTACTTGCATTCTTTGGAATTGAGTCATAGTATGAATGAACTGCTTGATAGAGAGCAGAGTCAACTTGTTGAATGTAGTAAGTTTTATATTATCGATAAAACGTATAAACAGAAAACTCAATTTAATAAAATGAATCATTCAAATATTTCTGATTTAAAAAAAATCGAAAAAGATTTTACTATACTTTCATTGGTAAATCTAGGACAGAGGTGTCAACCATCGTATATTTTTGTGGTCGGCAACTCTTTATGACTTCTACAGCGTGTTAATAAATTGTAGGAACAAACTTGCAGAGCTTGCAAATCACAACACAATAATATTTTCCTTTTACAGGAAACCAACATTGTTGCAACCAGGCTGAGGAGAACACGCAACTGAGAAAAAAGCTGCAGAAATCGAACAAGCTGTTGGAGGAGACGATAAAGAAACTGGCGAGAGCGAACGAGCGCAAGCGTGAAGTCGAGAGAAACATTTGCAATCAAATCACGAAAACTAGTTTGGTACTCAAAAAGGCAAAGGCGAATTTAGACTCAGGATCAGAATGCGATTTTCGAAAATGAAGAACATTGAAAACACAAAACACTTGAAAATGATCGTTTGATTTCATTGAATGCTCAACTTTACTAACACAACCTAAACTTAATAAAAAGATCATCTCATCCTCACTTAACATTCTACACACATTCCCAATAACAAATCCTAACTTAATAGCATTTAATGAAGATCGTATTAAACGTTTTTAACATGAAAAAGCCGTTCCCTTTTTTTACACTCACTAACATGTTTTTTCCTCGACTAATTTTCATTCATTCATTTTTTCATGTTAAAAATTCAAACAAAAAAACGTACGGGAATTTTCATGTTACTATTTGTGTTATCTCAAATAGCAGACACACGTAATTTTACATGCTACTTGAGATGAATTATGTTAAATTAATAAGAACACACCCGCCCGCGCCAAATCTTTCATTTTTTGTAAAAAAAATTTGTAAATCAACTGGATTGTGATATTTCCTGTGTCTTTTCTTGTGCCAAACCTAAATGCCAAATGTACAAATTTGAAGAAAAAAGTTGTACATGTCTTTAGTATTAAAAATTTTGTTTTGTGTATATTTGTAATTGTTGTATATATCTGATGAAATTATTATTACTATTATTACTTAAAGACGTTATTTTATTATTATTACTATTATTATTACTTATTGTATGTTCACAGTTGTTTTCATTTTTAAACACTGTGGATGTATATGTTGAACTGAACTTGTATAGTTATATTTACATTTATTAAATCGATTTTTTTATTATTCAATTGTTTTAATTAACTAATGCCAACTTACACCACGGCTGATTAAGGGTCTTTTCCACTTTTTGACCTTGACGAAATTGAGTCGGCTCGGGCGGATTATTTCGACTGAATTTTAATTTGTGATTAACCTTCTTAAAAACACAACAGTTTTATACACAAATTGTTTACACATTTACATTTTGCACAAGTAAAAAAAATTTTTATATTCTCAAATTGTTGTGATTCAAATGAAAATTAAACACAGTTCCCTAATTTCCACAACGGTAATAAAAATATAATTGGATTCTGCACACCTTTAGCTATAAAATTTAAAAAGTGGGAATATAACTAAACAAATAATTAAATATTCATCCCTGAATGTCGAAACGAAAATAAAAACGTTCAATTTGAAAAGAACGCCTCATTTAAACTCGCCTGAAGCAGCGCCTCTGGCTTTAGATACAGTGAACTACAAAAGTTGCATTTCTATTTAATCGACATCTATGATATTTTAATGATTTCAATTTCATAACCTCAAATTGCACTCGGCCTTTTTAAAAATTAATAAAAATGAGTGGTAAAAAGGGCACCGAAAGGGCGTTGAATATTCTCCGTACATTGCCAAGAGTCTCTTTAGGCAATATTAGGGATAATCCAGGATCTAGAATAGTAAGTATCTAATTAAAGATAATAAATAAAAAATGTGTACATAAAATCCAAATTATCAGTTTTTATATAAATTCAAATGTTCAATTATTGGTTCTTTAGCATTCACTCGTAAGAACAGTCATTTGATGGCTGAAATTAAATAATTTACCATTCCATTATTTGAGGTTATGTTGATTTAAATAAAATCATGTTTGAATTTTTAGTGCCAAAAAAGAGGTCGTGCCCAGCATGGAGGTGACAAACATGGAGCAGGTAATAAAGGATCCGGGCAAAGGCAGAATTACATGAGATTAGGTTATGAAACTGGAAACAATCCATTCTATCTACGTTTCGGTTTTGAACCTTATTACAAGGGCCACCAGTAAGCAAACTTTTAATATACTTACTATTATTGGTTTAATCTTTATTATAATAAATAACTTTTATTGCTATTCAGTTTAAAACGTCAATATCCACCAATGACAATGTCTACACTTCAACTTTTGATCGACACAAACCGCCTGGACATAACAAAACCAATTGATTTAGTCTCATTATTCAACACCGGTTTATACACGATTCAACCTGACCAGCACCATTTCGGCGTAAACTTAACGGACGAAGGCGCCGATATATTTAAGGCTAAAATCAACATCGAAGTTCAGTGGGCCAGCGAACTAGTCATTGCTGCCGTCGAGAGATGCGGGGGCACCATCACCACAGCCTACTATGACCAACACAGCTTACAGGCCATGATAAGCACAAAAAAATTCTTTGAGAGAGGCATTCCGATTCCGAAAAGGATGATTCCTCCTCCAGATGCCATAGAGTACTACACAGATCCGACGAAAAGGGGTTATCTAGCGGACCCAGAGAAGGTGTCTCAGGATAGGTTAGTTCTGGCGCAGAAGTATGGTTACACGTTGCCAAAAATTGAAGAGGATCCAGATTATGAGATGCTCAACGAGAGAAAAGACCCGCGCCAGATTTTCCTCGGGTTGCACCCAGGTTGGGTTGTTAATTTAAAAGACAAGGTTATTCTAAAACCAAATGATGAAGATTTGTTGAATTATTATAAGTCTTAAATAATGAGGTAAAAAGTTTGTAATTAGTGAAAAAATAAAAAAGTTTTATAAATGCTAAACTACAGCTAATCTAGGATAAAAAGGAGACGGAGATATACTTTCCGAATGCCGAAAGTATATCTCTGTCTCGCTTAGTCCCGTGATTTAAAACGTGTTATGTTTTAAACACATTTTAAAGATGTTTTCATTATGAAAAAAACGTTTTGTAAAAAAAAACTATTTGCTTTAATTAAAATTAAAAAAGACATATATACAACCCTGCTAGCAAACATGTTAAGTTTGATCTACAATAAATGTTAATTTTGTTAAAAGGCTAAGATATAAAAATATATACTTTTGAAAAAGGAATATCATACTAACAAAACCTACTTTGTGTATTTGCAAAGAGTTAAATAATTAAAAACATTTTTTAATAGACAAACATTTATTTACAACACTAACGTAAAGCTTTATGTTTAATAAAAATGAATAAATATCGATGGATAAATTTGTACATGCCTAAGGAAGTTTAAAGATCTTCGTTGGCATCTTCATCGAGGATTTGGGTAGAATCGAGGATAAGAGCCGTATTATCATTAGGGCCTTTGAAAAGTTCTCCGAGGTTAATGACGGCGTAAGCACTGTGCTGCAAGACGCTATCTACTGTTTCTTTCAGTGCATTATAAGCAATTTCCAAACTCGGATCGACTTCTAGAAAAAGTAAGAAGAGAATCAGCACAATGAATTAATTCAACATTAAATAAATTTAAACATAAAAACAGTACTCACTTTGTTTCAAATTACCGAAATGAAAGATGTGCTGAAAGAATAATAGTTGCGAGTACAACTCCTCCTCACTGTAAACCTTGTACATAACCCCTTTTTTGCACAGTGTGCAGATTGGATACCGCAGATAGAAACTCTGCGGGAGTCTATCCGTCAGCTGCACACAGGCTGGATCCTCGCAAGTCAACTCATACAAATAATATTTTTTCACGTAATCCCTAATCTGCAACGTCAGCCTGTTCTGAATATAACCCAAATAATCCACAGGCCGAACTTCGCACTTCAAATTACTGCACTTATCAAGGGTGTGAGAATTGGCATAGAGCGATATTCTCAGCTCGCTCTTACAAGAAATGCAGTTAAAAGTGAAAGGATCAACTTTGCGGAATTTTAGCTCAGCCTTTTTGAAATTTTCGTAAGTTAATCCAGTGCTGATTTTCGCCGGTTGTTTGAAACTAGCTGTGTCTAAGCCCAAACAATTAGCAATTTGGTAGGAATCAGTGCCGTCGATTGGTTCACAAATTCTTGAAACTACAGGGTGAATTTGCTGGGCTAAATAATAGTGGGGGTCGATTTCTAAATTTTCAGACGCTTTAAGTTCTTCGATTAAATATGCCCGCATTGTAGCGCTGTTTTCCGTCCCGTCTTTGCAGATTACGTAATTAACAGTATCGCCGGATTTGAATTTTTTCCCTTTATGATTTTGATTGTAGCGTAGGGCGACTTGCACGTGCGGAAGTGAGTTTTTGTCAGTGTACATGTGAGGATCTTTCGTCAATTGTTTTGTAATCACCAGCAATTGCAATGGGACTTTGTTTTCCTCGATATCAACCTTAATTTTCTCCAAATGTAAGTGGATGTTGGCGATTCGCTCATCAGGTGATTGATCGCTTAAGATTTGGTTCAAAATAAACTTTCCAGTTTCGGCCGATATTTGCGACCAGTCACGCCGAACTATATCCAACCCCTTAAACTCCGTGATTTCTTTTAAAGTTCCGTTTTTTCCTTTTTGCAAACTCACAGCGGCATATTTTTTCTTTTTTAATAATAGCAGGTATTTAAAAACCCCATCTATATCAAGCTCAACCTGCCTGTATAATTTATTAATCTCAAACTTGATGCTCTTTCCGATTTTCATAACTTGCTCATAATCAATGCTGTTAGTATTAATCATAATACTATCAGTATCACCGTAAATCACATCATAATTCAACCTCTGAACCAACTCCTTTGTATTAGTCAAAATCTCCCTCCCTTTATGTGTAACTAAGGCGGCTAAACTTTTCGCAAAAAAGCGTGAGTTAGAAAATCCTAAACATCCGTACATGCTATTTGCGGTTAATTTCAAGGCCATCTGCCTTATATGATACTGCTGGTAAACATCTTTCGACAAATCAGGATTCGACATCAACTTTTTAACCTCCCTTCGACTTTCAACCAATTTTCGAATTTCGGTTGGTAAAATCCCGGCCGGTATAGATTTATCCGGTAAAATGGCTTCTTCCTCGTTCGGTTTTTCTTGTATTGTAGTAAAGCAAATGTTGTATTCTTGAATTATACTAGGGTAAAGTGAGTTAAAATCCATTAGAAGGATTAAGTGATCGTAAAAGCCGACTTTCGGATCCAAGACTAAGCCGCCGGAGTATGTGGGTTTTTTGTTACGGGATTTGGCGGCTTCTTTCACGTCCGTTTTTTCTCTTAAGTGCTTCTCCGGGACAATGTAGTCTTTTTCAGTGAACGCATGCAATAAGAGAAATTCGTTTCTTTCAGATCGGCCACCGGTTAAAGTTCGTGACATTACGTTGCCTAAATAAATGAAAACAAAAATATAAATTCTTCAAATACCACTAACATCAACATTTTGTTGAATAAAAATAGAACAAAAAACTTACCGGCAATATTTGTAATCTGCAGTGCTAAAGGAATCACCTGCAATTCGTACATAATCTTTAAAATATACGCTGTATCCTGCATCGTGATCGAGATCATCTTAAATAAATCCACCGATCTCTCGTACATCTGCCCGACGCACTCCGGTTCAATTTCAATCCTTGTATTCTCTGGAACTTTCAACACTTGACTGCACAACGTGTCCAAATCGTAAGACCGCGACTTGATCAGCTCTTTCGCACTGATTTTAACGTCACAAACCAACCTCCCGGCAAACATCTGTCTCTCCAGTTTGAATCTATTCAGCGATTTATTGACACGTTTGATTCGGGATAAGCGACTGAAGTTAGTGGCGTTCGCCATTTGAAGTCGATCGGCTAAGATGGATATTTGGTAGCCGTTCATGTCGAAACCGACGATTAAGTCGGGATCGATTTTCGAAAATTGGGCGAGGAAGTAGTTTAATAGAGCCCGCTCGGAATCGACTTTTTGGACTTTGGTTGCTTTGTATTTCGAGAGGGCGTTGTGGATGTCAAACGGTAGGGCCTGATCGGTGAGTTTCGACACAACTGTAAAGTTTAAACTATTTTTTTGAAGTGTTAAAATTAAATTAAACTTAAACTAAACTTAATATTGCAATTAATATAAAGCTAAACCAAATTTAATATTGTGTATAAATTTAGTTTAGGTTTCGCAGGATTTCTTAAAGTCGAATGTGATGTTAGATTGTAATTCTTAAAAATCAATAAAATAGTAAGTTTAATTAAGTTGTACTCACCACAACAATGCTCTTGAAATGGCGGATTCGGCGTATTCTTATTGAGGTAATAACTATTATTGACCAAATAGGAAATCAGGGCGATTTGCGTTGCGGTTGATTTCGATGTCGCAATTTTGACATTCAAAGTCATAAGCACCAAAGGCGGAGGTAAAAGCGGTTTGGCACTTTGAAACACGACAATGTCGCCCGGTTTTGAGCACTTCATTTCCAGAGTCGTGTACGTAAAAGGATTTTTCGACTCCTCTGCATTGAACACTTTCAGCCAGCAGGGGCCTTTGATTTTACGTTCCAATAGAAAAATTTCCAAAAATGAACTGTTGATGCCGAAAATGTGTGAGATTGTTTTGTATGTTTTTCGTGTCACATACATTTCACCCTAAATAAAATAAGTATTATATTAAGTTCACAATTGTTTCGACCGTTACTACGTGGTAATTCATATTAAATTAAATGAAACTATTACTATGTTTTTTACTACTTTTATTAATTATATATATATATATATATATATATATATATATATACCGTATACAGATATTACACATCTATATATATACACACTCACACTGTCGAAACAAAGCGTAAAATATTTGTGTATATATATAGATGTGTAATATCTGTATACGGTATATATATAATTAATAAAAGTGGTAAAAAACATAGTAATAGTTTCATTTAACTTATTATATTAAGTGGTTATTTTTATTTCCATTTAAAAACATATTTATAAATCTCATCTTTTTTATAATTCACTATTTTCATTAAAGGTTTTAATATTTTTCTATTAAGTGTTTTCCACTCCCAGATTAAGCATGAAGTAAAATTTCGAGTTTAGAAAAGCCTGAAAATTTGGTTTGGTCGCGTAGCGCGAAGCGCGGAGCGGCCAAACCAAATTTTCAGGCTTTTCTAAACTCGAAATTTTACTTCATGCGCCAGGCATACGAACCACTGATTTCAAGCGAAATTCAAAATATACTGCTTAGTTTTGACATCATGTTGATTAATTTTACAAATGTTTATATGGAATATGTAAAAGTAAGCTTAAAAGAAAAAATCCCTGTATGTTTCTTAAATGTAATTTTAAAGCGTAAGTCAAGGGGTTAAAGTTGCAAATTTTTCCAAATTTAAATACTCGAATATTTATTTAAAAACATATTCAACATTTGAATAATTCGAATATTTAAAGATTCGAATATTTGTTCAAATATTTGAATATTCAAACATTTGGATATTCGTATATTTAAATACTTGAATAATTTAGTGATTAAAATATTTATATTTGAATATTCGAGTATTTGAATTGTTCGTATTCGAACCACAGCTTCAATTTTCATTATATAAACTAAAAATAATAATTTCATTTTAAAGTTGACAGTGAGATAAAAGAACTGTCTTGTACTTTTAAAAAATTACGCACCTGGAATCTAACTTCCAAATATTCACTCTGCGCCGGAACTTCAGGATTAAAAGCGTAATTTTTGGTGACCTTTTTCGACTTGTAAGATTGCAAATTAAAACTAGGCGCTATGTCGTTGTTAAACTCCTGATAGACGTCAACCATCGAGACAGGTTTACCGGTGGATTTTTTGTTTACATCGAGATACTAAAACATTTGAAATTTACTTTATTAATCGCTAAAAAAACAAATTACTGATTGTGCCACTTACGAATTGACGTGGCAGCAAATAAATTTTCCTCTCGACGTTTTTAACAACTACACTGCAGCTGACGTATTTTTTCTTTTCTTTAGAAAAGGTTTTGCCGAATAAGAGAACTCCTGGTTGATTTTTCGGGTCCTCGAACGCGTCCCACCAGTAGAATAAAAAGCCCTTTTTCAAAGTAATAGTTAAAAATAAATATCTCAATAATAAACATTCAAAAAATATTATACAGCGTGTTTTTGATTTCCGAGTTGTAGTTAAGTCAAATATTTTTGCATAAATACAAAAAAAGTTGGTTAATGACAAGTCTAACCTCTTTGTCGTCTTCTTCTAAAAGCTCGGGTTCGCAATCCTGTTCCACTTCATTTTCGGTATTCTGAGTTGAAAAGACACACCCTTCTGAAAGTTGCTCCTCAGTGACAGTACACTCAGGCTCGGTTTTGACATCCATGCCTTCACTTAAGTCAAAATCGAAATCGTCATCGAAATCTTCCGCATTGAAAATATCGTTTTCTTCCTGAAATATTTGGTGAAAATTTACTATACCTGTATGTAATACAAAATTTCGCTTGGAAAATGTTGTTATGGATACATCGACATATTCTTGTTTATTATATTTTTTATAAAAAAAAAAGTTATTTTCTTGAAAAATATTTAGCCTCTTCGCACATGAGTCGGTTGCCGGCGGGACGGGCCGGAAAAGTTTTTATACATGAAGTTAACGAGCATTCGCACACGCGTTTTTCCAGCATCGTCTGCAAGCGCTCGTTTAACTCCATGTGTTGAGAAACTTTCCCATCCCAACCCCTCCCGCCGGCAACCCGCTTCGTGTATGACGAGGCTTATGGTATCAATAGAGTAAACACATAAAAAACAGTTTCACTAACCTCTTTAACTTCTTGTGTTATTTGCGCCTCTTTAACTTTCGGCTCCTCAATAGTAAATAGTAACTTACTCCTCGCACTAGAAGCTGGCTTTTCCTCCTCCTGAACATTCTTCACCTCTTCCCCCATATTTTCAACAAGATGATCATTTTCCACAACATTTTCCTTATCATCCTCACAAACTTTTACTTTAACATCCTCAATTTCCACTCTCGGACTACTCTTATTCACAATAAAACTCTTCATATAATCTTTAGCTGCCTTCTTCTCGGCTATCAAAGAGAATTTATTCGACTGTGGTCTAACCAACCCACTCTTCTTGACACTCTTTATGACAGTTGTTGTTTCTTCAGTATCGGGATTGTCAATTTCTGAAATTAGTTCGGAGAGGATGTCGTCGTTTTCCAGAGCAACTTCCTCTTTTTTTTTGCTCGGCATGCTCGAGAGCATGAATTGCAAATTGCCTTTGCCAGCGTTTTCCGAAACAGTTTTCTTCTTACGTTTCATGCCTTTGCCTTTTGACGCTTGAGCGATTGATTCAGTGTCGAGATCATCGTCGAAAATGTCACGTCCATCCTCGATATAACCACTACCATCTGAAATTAAAAAGTGAATTAAAAAAAAAAAAACAGTAAAAATGAATGAACTACTCAAATAAATATAGAATTATTAAACAATTAAATAAAACAGCAAAGGTAACAAAATAACAAAAGCTGATCAGAGAAAAAAAAAATCTGAAATAAACTGAAATAGCAAAAGATATCTTAAACTACAGTAATTAATAAAGAGTACGAAGTGGTCTAGGAAACTCCAATCAAGGTAACCAATTGATAAGATTGTGTAAACTCGTTTCAAGTTGTCTAATAAAAATGGTATCAAATTATTAATATTTTACTTACCGCCATCAACAATCCAATCTTCTTCTTGTTGCCTCAATACCCTTTTCGTGTACTCAACTTCATCAACAGTTTCATATACATCATCAACATCATCGACTTCATACTTATGTTTAGATTTAGAACCTTTCAGTTGCCTTAATTTCTGCATAGCAGCAAACCTACCAAATTTATCCTTCTTCAACCTTTTTGCTCTCGGCTCAACTGATACAAAAAAGACTGAGAATTAAACTAAATTCCACACATAAAGTGTTATAATTTATAGCCTTTTAAACATTCTTAGAAGTCGTGAATAATTAGAAATTTTAAATGAAATGTGTTGCATTAATTATTAATTACTCACCAGTTCCATCTTCCTCCATTACTAACAAAAATACACTTTTAACAACGATTTATTTTATAAAATGGGAGCCATAAAATCGGCTACACAATAGTTTTGCCGCGAAAATTTTTAAAACATAACCTCATTCTCGAAAAACAAATGTTCATGTTTGCCAATACTTCAAAAAAAAAAAGTAATTTCCATGATTTCTATAAAATTATTTAAAATTTTATAAATACAAATGTAATTTATGTTTACTTTAAATTAAAATAAACACACCTTAATCGATAAACTCCTACGACAGGTAAAAATGTGTATCTTTTTAAATGTGTAGGGTTATAATTTTTATTACGTTGGCAACAGTACACAAAATATTTCTAGTTAAACGTATTTTATAATATTATTACAACATATTATTGCAATAAATAATTGCTAAATTGTATTTACTATTTATGCATAAAATCTGTAATAAACTACTGTCACCTTAGGGAGTTTATTTTTTTGCTGCTGGCAACACTGCGCGAAAAGAGAGAAAGCTGCAAGAAATCACCTCGCTGTCCTTTTACACTGTCATTTCTGGGCACGGTAGGTCGTTTACGAATTTCTATTTAAAATCTTAAAAATTCAGTGATTGTGAGCGCAATCCGCGAAAAACCGCCATCCAATTTAATCCTGCGATCTGTTTTAAATACGTTCTTACCCGAATTTTTCCCAGAATGCTCGAAAAACCGGTGATTTTCGCGAAAATCTGTAGTGCCTGTTATTTGAGGTTATGTGCAGTGTTTATACGTTGCATGTTTTGATTTAATTATTTTAATTGCTCAAGTGGTCACAAGTATTGTAATTTATGTTTTTGTAGTATCTTCCAATATGTTTATTACTTGAGTTTGCTTTTATTAAAATATGGAAGATGTTAATTTTTGTTAAAGATGTGTATGGAGAATTGTGTAATGGTGCTTTTTAAACCGAGTTAAATATCTTTATCAATTTTAATTAATTGCACATTTACCCTAATATGTGTTTAACTAAATGATGGTTAAGTTTTCTCTTGTCCAATATCAATCAAAACTGCATATACAGATGTATAAATTACAAATTCTATTTACATTGAATTTTGTATTTGTGTAAACATAATTTTATCATTTTTGTTCTGTTTTCAGTCGAATAAACAATGGGACGTGTTATACGTGCACAACGTAAAGGTGCGGGATCGGTATTCAAGTCCCACACCAAAAAGAGGAAGGGAGCGCCAAAACTTAGGCCCCTTGACTTCGCCGAACGTCATGGCTACATCAAGGGTGTAGTTAAAGATATCATTCACGACCCCGGCCGCGGCGCCCCCTTGGCCGTCGTTCACTTCAGGAACACTTACAAGTTCCAGACCAGGAAGGAACTGTTCATTGCCCCTGAGGGCATGTACACCGGCCAGTTCTTATACTGCGGAAAAAAAGCTAACTTGCAAATTGGTGAGTATACAAAATAGAATGCATTATAATTTACTTAATCAAAAATGTAGAAATGGATAAATTAATATGTTTTTCTTTCTTTTTTTTTTTTAGGAAATGTATTGCCTGTAGGAACAATGCCTGAAGGTACTATTGTGTGCAATTTGGAAGAGAAAACCGGAGACCGTGGCCGATTGGCCCGTGCTTCAGGAAATTATGCCACTGTAATCGCCCACAATCACGACACGAAAAAAACTAGGGTTAAGTTGCCTTCCGGAGCCAAGAAAGTAATTCCATCCAACAACAGGGCCATGGTTGGTAAGTAAAAAATAATATAAATAGCTAATTTAAAAAAAATGTATTTTCTGGTTTATATAATCAACAACTGCTTTGTTTGTTTTATCTGAATTCTTTATTAATTTATTCTTTACAAAAAATTCATTTCTTAATTTAATCAACATGATGAATATTAATACTTCCTTACCTACATTATCTGAAAGTGATTGATGTATAAAAATGTCTGAAGCAAAATTTAACCTGTTTAAAACTATCTCTATGTAAACAAACGGTATAATTTTTTTTTACTTTTAACAGGTATTGTTGCCGGTGGCGGTCGTATTGACAAACCCATTTTGAAGGCCGGTCGTGCCTATCATAAATACAAGGCCAAGCGTAACTGCTGGCCGAAGGTGCGTGGTGTTGCTATGAACCCCGTTGAGCATCCCCATGGTGGTGGTAACCATCAACATATTGGTAAGGCCTCCACGGTCAAGAGGGGCACCTCCGCTGGTCGCAAGGTCGGTCTCATCGCCGCCCGCAGGACTGGTCGTATTCGTGGTGGAAAGGTCACGAACAACAAAGATGATTAGACTTAAAACTGTAGTTTCAGTTGGCGTTATATTTTATGTGAATATAATTTTTGTAATTTTAAAATATAAAGTTGACTGATCAAATGGTCTTTGTTTTATTTTATATAACCTATTTGTGTATAATTTTATGAATAAGTAGAAGTATGAAAAACCGGAATATAAATAAATGAAGTATAAATATCTCTTACTAATAAAAGGTATTACTGGGAAGTTATGAAACTATACAAACGTGTAAATACAATGCTTCCCTGCGTACCTACCTTTTCAGTAACGAATTAATAAATTTATTAAAAACAATTGAGTAATAAACATTTTAAAATTCATAGAAGTGGCATTCTTCAAATATATAGTTAAAATGAAAAATAGCTTTTTACCAGGCGTAGAAAAAGTCAACTTTAAAACTCATTTTATATATATATATATAGATATACATATATTTTTCTATGTTATTATATAGCAAAGATGCTAAATAAAGATTATTATTATTATATCCAAATTAGTTTATGTTTTTAGGCAAATGTTTAAATAAATGTAAGACTAGGGGAATTTCACTTTTATGTTTTGGTTACTGGTTGTATACAAAGGGGAAATATGAATGAACAGTTAATAATTTTTATGAAATTTAATTAATAATTCATGATGTAAATTTAAATTCATTCAAAAATTGATTTAGTTTTCATTGTATTCAAGTAGTAATTGTAAATAAAAGTGTTCTAATCAATATAAATAAACAGTATCGATTTTTTAACCATTTAAAATTCCAAAATATATAACTTTATAGAGATTGTAATTAAATTATATGTATGTTATTTATTTTATATTATATTCAATTTTATTATTATACATTGTATCGTTATCTCATTTTCTGACAGTTGGCATCACTGTTTAGGTTGGCATATCTGCACATCCCAGTCACCCGCAGCAAATTTCAGTTCTTTTGTACAAAACACACAAACGGTAGGTATCAGTGCTCCGGCTACGTTCAATATTTTACTAAATTTAAGTGCCAAAAGTGCGTAATTTTCGCTAAAATATCATGTGGAAACGCTGCCCAACATCCTTGGTAAAGTTTTTAAAACCAATTTTATTTGGCTCCATTTAAAATAGCCCCGATGTATTTGGATTAAGTTTAGTGGTGTTCGCATGGAGGTTATGTGTTAGCGTGTATTTAATAACATGGACGAATGTCATAAGATTCATCAGTTAGGATTAGTTAAAATTAGAGAAGATACGGTTTAATAATGCAATTTCATTAAGTATGATGTGAAGAAATACAAATGTCGATATTTGCATGATAAACACGCTCTGCTAGTCCATATCTCTCCTTCGTTGAGACATTAATTGATTAAATATTTCAATTAATTGTAGTTTTCTTGTGCTTTAAAGTGAAAAATAATGTCCTAAATGTTAGAAAATTTAAAGATTAAATGTTTTTCTGCAAAAGTACACACAACCTATAAGAACAGTTGCTTAAATTAAAATACTTATCTATGAGTTATCCCCTAAATTTCATGTTTTAAGTATATAAAGCAGCATACAATTGTGTGTAAAGTGAGCTGTTCATAATCGATCAATTTTACTTTGTTGACCTTATAGAAAATTTGTAAATTAATGTGTTATGATTTACATTATTAAAATTATCTTATTTTTTCAATATATTTTTTTTTTCCAGACATGGCTGAGGCGAAACCTAAAGCCGAAAAGAAATCCAAAGCCCCAGCTGCTGCGGCCGCCGGCGACAAACCCGCCCTGAAAAGGAGGCCAAAGAAAAGGCACGGAAGGCTGTACGCCAAAGCCATCTTCACTGGGTACAAGCGTGGTCTGCGCAACCAGCACGAGAACACCGCACTTTTAAAGGTTGAGGGTACCCGTGACAAGCAAGAGAGCTGGTTCTACGTTGGCAAGAAGTGCGTGTACGTCTATAAGGCTAAGAACAGGACCTGCGTGCCCGGCAGGGCCAAGTCCGTCAAGTCACGCGTACGCGCTATATGGGGCAAGATTACAAGACCGCATGGAGTCAGCGGTGCCGTCAGGGCGAAATTCAAGAGGAACTTGCCTGCCGAAGCTATGGGTCATCGTATTCGTATTGTAAGTTGAGAACAAAATTTCAATAATCGAAAGTATGATACATGTTTTTACATAACAGAGTAATGTTGTTTTATTATCTTGAACACTTTCGCTACCAACTGGCTATGGCTATATGAGCAACATTTGCTCAAACAGGCCAGTGGCTTACATGTTGGACGCTGGTAGAGGCGCATTCAATATGCAAAAATATAGTTTGGGTCGGTCTACGGGAGACGGTGCTCTTTTATGTGTCAGTAGCGAATGTGTAAAATTAACAGAAATATACTCACAGTTTGATTATTGATCACACTTTCGGAAAGTATTTTTATTTCTGGTCATTTCAAGATGTACAGTTCTGTTAGTTTGTTTATGATTTTCCATGATGCTTTTTAAGACATTTGAAACCTGAATTATTCAAATGAAAGACAGTTTTTTTACTGAGAATTTCATAGTTTTCCAATGTTTTATTTTTTTATTGAGATATATTGTTGTTTTGCTTATTGTTTTTCTTTGTTACAGATGTTATACCCATCCAGGATTTAAGTTCTTTTTGATTATATTGTAATAAAATTAAAAAATATATATCAATAAATAAACTTATTGGTATAAACTGCCTTTTTATTTATTATTTATTTTTAATAAAAAAACTTATTGGTAGAAACTGCCCTTTTATTTATCATTTATTTCTTAAAAATAATTAAAACAAAAGACACATAAGTGATTAAAAATATTTTGTCTGCCTATTCTAGGTTATTATTTTATTTATATTGTGAAGAAGACCTTTTGAATACAGAAGAGCATTTATTTAATATCCTGTATATAATTTGTCATGTAGTTACTCTTAATATTCATTTAATGAATCCATGTACAAAACCCTACTCATCCTCTACTAAATACATTTAAATTGTTGAAGTTTGCCACCAATTTTTTTTGGCTGAGAGATTTATTTTTGTTCAGGGTCTACTCATAAACAATATTTTGCAGTTTACCTTATAATAAAGTTTTAAAAAAGTATATTGCCGGTCACTTAGTGAAAAGTGGACGATTTATAATCAATTATTCTAATTACAAAAGTTTCCCGCTTTTTTACCATCAACGAAAATCTAGTGAATTTTATATAATAACATTACCTTTTCTAGTAACTTAAATATCTCGCACGTTGCAATCCTGCGGACAGATGCAAGTTGAACGACCAATCAGATGCGTCGATCATTTACCGCCAAAAGTCCGGTGCTTTCGCAAAGCGGTCAGTTACTTTTATACAAATTAAATTGATTTCAGTTGTGTTCATCACGTAAAAGTGCGAAAATGTCTAGAAGGGATTACGATAAAGACAGGGGTAAGTTGAAATTTCATCTACTACGAGTTTATTTTGAAGTTTAAAAGGATTCTGTAGCCTAACCTACAAGTTCTAAAACTAGTGTTTTGTTTTAATTGACCCATACATATACAGTTCACTGAAGCTAATTACATTAGAAATACAAATTATACTATTTAATTAATGGATATCATTATTCATCTATTTAAAACAAACTTAATGGTAATGGGCCCGTTCATCAGAGACAGCAGTTGAGAGTTTGGGACTCTGGATTGTTGCAATCGTACAAAATAGACTGACCGTTCATTAGATACCAACATATATCACAAACATGTTAAATGTTGAACATTTTGATGAACGGGCCCATTGATGTTACCTCGTCGCATCTAGTAGATACAGGGGAGTGTTGCGTTGCACTGTTAAAATAAGCAATCTGTTGCACTGTTGCGTGTCACCACATGTTACGTTACGGTGACACGCAATAGGCTAAAGTTCTAATTGATACGGGCTTTACGAATCCATGAGTTTCTTGAAATTATCAAACAAACTTTATCAATTTTTTAGAGTCTTTAAAGACTTTCTTCATGGAATTCTGCACTCAAGACTATTCTGGCTCGAAAAACTTTAAATACTCGTCTCAACTAACAAAACTGGCACACAGAGAACAGGTCGCTTTATATATTGATCTCGATGACGTGCATGATTTCAACGAGGAACTCGCCGAATGCATCAAAAATGAGACGAGGCGTTACAGCAACATGGCTGGCGATATTGTGCAAGAACTCTTGCCGACTTTTAAAGAGCATGATGTTATCGCCAAAGATGCATTAGATGTTTATATTGAGCACAGGAATATGATGGAAAGTAGGCTAAGGCAACCAAATGAGACTAGAGATAGACAGAATAAGTACCCTCCAGAATTAATGCGTAGATTGTAAGTGAAATATGATAAATAATATCGTAGGTTCAACAAAACGAAACCTCTAGAGTGTCATGGAAAATATTGTAGGTTGGCAATGCTGTAATTATATATTATTATATCTGACGTTTTATATGTCAATTCCTAAAGCGTGTAGCCAACTTCAATTTTTGAAAAAGATTAAACCATGGCACTCTAGAGGTTTTTTTTTGTTGGTGGTTCAACCACGTGAAATTTTTATTCCTGTTTTAAAAAATTACAGGTTTGATTCCGATTATTTTTATTTACAGTGAGATTTACTTTAAAGACAGCACTTTATCTAAAACTCAACCGATTCGTGATGTAAAAGCGGAGCATATTGGCAAACTTGTGACGGTGCGTGGTATCGTAACAAGATCGACCGAAGTCAAGCCAATGATGTGCGTCGCCACTTACACTTGTGATCAGTGCGGCACTGAAACTTACCAGCCGATAAACTCGCTTAGTTTCATGCCAATTACCATGTGTCCGAGTGATGCGTGCCGTACTAATAAATCGGGCGGTCGATTGTATTTGCAAACAAGGGCATCCAAATTTATTAAGTTTCAAGAGATTCGCATACAGGAACAAGTGAGTGAATTTGAATATTATGCGAGCACAAGTATTTTATTTTCGAGTAGGGCATGAATAATACAAACACCAGCTGTGTGAGGTAAAAAAAAACACGGCTCGTACGGTATGATTTCCCTTCATTAAAGCTTTCTAATTAAATTAATAAATTACAATGAATATTAAAATTAATAAAGTTAAACAAACTTAACGACTGTTTCCTTTAAGGAAAGAAAACTAAATAATATCATTCTATAAATGTCTATAATGTGTTGATTTTTTTTTAGAGTGATCAAGTGCCTGTAGGTCATATTCCCAGGTCATTGACAATATTCTGTAGGGGTGAGGTTACGCGGCAGGCCCTTCCGGGCGATCACGTTGCTGTTACTGGAGTCTTCTTGCCGTTGATCAGGACAGGATACAGACAGATTTCGGGAGGATTGCTGTCAGAGACCTATTTGGAAGCTCATGTGAGTCTAATCAATTTTTCATGTTATCCAGTTGTTATACAATCTATTCAAGGCTTGCTTATTGTTTGCAAGTTCTTAGCGCTGCTTCCTCTGACGTTTTCTTCTATTTACCTTTTTTTTTATAAATTAGAGGGTAGCTTCTTTGAACAAGGCCGCCGAAGATGAAAATGCCTCAACATCACTTACAGCCGAAGAATTACAAAGTCTAACAGAAGACGATTTCTACACAAGATTAGCCACATCCTTAGCTCCGGAAATTTACGGCCATTTAGACGTGAAAAAAGCACTGCTTTTATTACTAGTTGGAGGAGTCGATAAAAGACCTGATGGAATGAAAATCAGAGGAAACATCAACATCTGTCTGATGGGAGATCCCGGTGTTGCCAAATCACAATTATTAGGATATATCGACCGTCTAGCACCAAGAAGTAAATCAGTAGAAATATTGAAATAAGAAAACATTTAAATTTAGGCTAGGAATTTTTTAAATTGACTTATTCGAATATTCATTAAAAAGCATGCAGTGAGTTTTTGTTTTAAGTATACATATTCCAATTAGAGCTGTGAAACTTTGGTATTCGTTGTTTTTTAAAAGAGTTCAATTTGAAGCTTTAAACGAGTGTTTTCCACTCCCAGATTAAGCATGAAGTAAAATTTCAGGCTTTTCTAAACTTGAAATTTTACTTCATGCGCCACCAGTGTAAAACAATCAAATATTGTAAAGTTTAAAATATATATTTTTAAATCAGTATGCTGAGCTTCAGAGTATTTCAGCATTTTATACCGGTGGCGCATGAAGTAAAATTTCGAGTTTATAAAAGCGCCAGGCATAAAAAAACACTGATTTCAATCATTACTATATTACTAAGGCTGGGAATTTTTTGAATTTGGTATTTAATTACTCATTCAAAAACATATTCAAATATATGAAATGTTCGAATATTTAAATATTCGAATATTCAAATACGAGGGGCGATCA
Organism: Philonthus cognatus; assembly: GCA_932526585.2. Lineage (NCBI taxonomy): Eukaryota > Metazoa > Arthropoda > Insecta > Coleoptera > Staphylinidae > Philonthus > Philonthus cognatus. Next base: position 53,845,771 of record OW052241.1, on the reverse strand, counting down.
AAAAGTAAGGTTACAAAGCCTGCAATAAAACGTGTACATTTTGTAACCTTACTTTTTAATCATATTCGATATTGGAATATTCAAATGTGTAAAAATTTTTGTGAATATTTAAATATTCGACTATTTAAATTATTCGTATTCGAATCCCAGCCTTAATTTAAATAAATGTATTATAGGTCAATATACGACTGGAAGAGGATCTTCCGGAGTGGGTTTAACAGCTGCTGTTATGAAGGATCCCCTCACGGGGGAAATGATGCTGGAGGGGGGCGCTTTGGTTTTGGCAGATCAGGGTGTCTGCTGCATCGACGAATTCGACAAAATGGCAGATGGAGATCGTACTGCCATTCACGAAGTCATGGAACAACAAACAATCAGTATTGCAAAGGTGGGACTGCTTAATTGACACCTTCGTTGCTACAAATTTAGAGCTATACTTTGACATTGGCCAATTATGTTTTTCGAAAGTACTGAGCGTGTCGCCGTATGGCGGCGAAGGCAGCGAACATGTTATTCACAACATTTTGTTTGGCTATATAAAAAAAACTGATAAATTAGTTTTCAAATTTGATCTATTTTTTTGTTGTTGTCCAACTCTGAACTTATTATGATTGAGCCCTTAATTATATGTTTTTTTTTTATAACTTTTACAGGCTGGTATAATGACCTGCTTAAATGCGAGAGTGTCAATTTTGGCCGCAGCCAATCCCGCATATGGTCGTTACAACCCGAAAAGAACAATCGAACAAAACATCCAACTGCCGGCTGCTTTACTATCACGTTTTGATTTGTTGTGGTTGATCCAAGACAAAGCCGACCGTGACAACGATCTCCGTTTAGCAAAACACATCACTTACGTGCACCAGCACTGCAAACAACCCCCGACACTAGTGCAAGCCTACGATATGTCCTTAATGAGAAAATACATTGCTTTGTGTAAACTCAAGGACCCAATAATTCCTGAAGATTTAACAGAATTTATTGTCGGTATGTAATGCAATGTGTTAATCTTAAAAAAACAAATGTTAATCATTTTGTTTTCAATTAATTAGGCGCATATGTGGAGTTGAGGAAAGAAGCACGCAACTCGAGAGATGTAACCTTTACATCAGCTAGGAACTTATTGGGTATTTTACGTTTATCAACTGCTTTAGCTAGGCTTCGTTTGTCAAATGTCGTCGAAAAGGAGGATGTTAACGAAGCTATTCGCCTCATGGAGATGAGCAAAGACTCTCTGAACAATACATTCGAAACCAAAGGATACAGGTTCGTTTTTTTTATATTTCCCCATTACTGAATTAATAAAAACAACAGGCCCGAAATACTTATGGTGGATAGCCCAGACAAGGACGTACTAACAAATTCATTTATTATATACTCAATGACATTAGAAGCGTAACACCCAGAAGGAGTTATTATTTTAACTTGATTTTTTGCCAGTATGGTAGTCTTACATCAAAAATAAAATGATTACATTTTCAAGAAATTTTATTAAAAAACAATCTAAAAAAAATTAATAATGTGTTTGGCGACCCCTTTGCTGTATACACCTGTAGACGTCTGGGCATCGACAAAATGAGATGGTCGATGTCTTCTTGAGGCATCTCGTTCCAAGCAACTTGAATTTCATCGATCAACTGTGCTAGAGTCTGTGGAGGATGGTGCAAAGAGAATATTCTTCTTCCCATGATATCCCACACATGTTCAATGGGATTTAAATCCGGCGAACGGGGCGGCCACGCCAAAACATTAACACCAGCTTCATTAAGAAAGTTCATAGTTCGACGAGCAATATGGGGACGTGCGTTATCTTGTTGAAAAAGTACGTCTGGGTGGCCATCTAAATAAGGCAACAAAGTCGGTCGTATGACGTCTTCAACATAACGCGCAGCTGTCATACTGCCTCGAATGAATACAAGAGGTGATCGACTACCATAAGCAATAGCCCCCCAAACCATTACTCCAGCAGTCCTGTGTATATGCCTCTCAATAGCAAACCTAAGATCAGGTCGTTCTCCACGGTAGCATCGTACCCTTCTACGGCCATCATGCGTGCCTAGACAAAATCGTGATTCATCGCTGAATACGACATCGTGCCATTCTGCCTCCCAATGCTGCCGTTCTCTGCACCAGTCCAACCTTTGGCGACAGTGTCTCGCTGTTAAAGGAAGCACTAATCTTGGACGGTACGAAAGAAGCCCAAAGGATTGAATGCGGCGATATAAGGTTCGCATACTAACGGGCCTACCTTCTTCTCCAATCCATTGATCACCGATTTGACGTGTAGTAGCGAAACGGTCTCGCAGGGCTATTTGCCTTAAGCGCCGATCTTGACGTTCTGTGGTACGCCTTGGTTGACCAATTGGTCTTCTTCTTGCTCCTCTACCTTCTTCTGTCCATACCTGATACACACGTATTACAGTTGCTGCAGTGGAATCAATACGGCGGGCAATTTCGCGATAGGACATACCGACATCTCGATAAGCAACAACTCGACCCCGGTCAAAATCGCTCAAATGGTGATATTGTGGACGTCTTCGGACTCGAGGCATTTTATTTAGGCTTAACACACTCAACGGAAACACGAAAACTAAAAACATCTGTACTAAACAGCTCATATAAATAATTTTATCAAAAAAGAAAAAGCGAATTTTTTTTTTCACAATAAATATAAAAGGCACAAGGTTGAAATTGTTATCAATGTATGCTTTAAATATAGTCACTCTGTTGCTAAAATATGAATTCAAAAAAATCATTCCTTCTTGGTGTTACGCTTCTAATGTCATTGAGTATATTTATTTCTATGTACAGTATATGTTGTCTGAATAAAGATGATGTATATATAAAAACAACATTCTGTAATGCTGGTGATTATATAAGTTTTCTATTATTAGGCCTCCGAATGTAAATGATAAAATATTCGCCATAATTCGTGAGATGGCGGGAGATAAAAAGACTGTCAACTTATCGGATGTCATGGATAAGTGCGTTGGGAAGGGTTACAAACCGCAACAGATCGACTCGTGCATCGAGGAATACGAGGAACTCAATGTTTGGCAGATCAATCAAACCAGGACGAAGATTACTTTTATCTAAATCATGTTTCCTATGTTATTTGTTTAATTTAACCAACTAATTTTAAAAATGTTACACAACATATTTTCTCACACATTACATTTTAAACGCTCCATGTTTGCTTACACATTACATAATGAATTTTTATTTTTAATTAAAGATTTCAAGAAATTAATATCTAGTGTTTTTTCATTTACAGTCTAAATAAGTTGATTTTCTGCTTTATTCAAAAGTAAGGCCGGCATCATCAAAACAAAGTTCGATTTTATCTGGGTGTCAGTTCTATCATCAAAACAAAGTCAGTCTTTTCAGAAAAAGAGCCGCCAAAAAATAATGAAATGACGGCAAATGTCATTGTTTAATTGTTTCGTTTTATTTATGCAAGCAGTGAATATTTAAAAAAAAATAGTCATGGTTAATAATAAAATAAACTACGAAACAAGACGACTGATAATTCACGCATATAGTAAGGGCGAAACATTGAAAACTGTCAGTACTACGTTTACCGTAAAAGTACGATATGTTAAAAAATCGTTCAAGGACTTTCTTTTCATGACAGCGGACTTTGTTTTGAAAAATCGAACTTTGGGTCATTGAAACCTTCACAGTGACAGCCGAGCTTAGCTTTGATGGCATCAACCTTACTTTTGAATACAGTGGAAAATCAACTGATTTGGATTGTATTTTAAGAAATAAAAACGATGAAAACTACAGGTCGGCAAACATATCTTGCCGTTGCGCAGTAGTAAACTTGTGGGTGGTACGAAGAATGGTTTCGTGAAGAGTTCGCCCGCCTGGTACATTCATTTTCAAAAGTAAAGAATACGCTGTTAAGTTTTAAATAAATGGGCCCGTCCATTAGAGACAACAGTTGGGAGTTTACTGAAAACTGTTAGGGAATTCTCTGATGACCTTTTTGTTAATTGTTTGAGATTTTTAAATCGTACAAAACAGTTCATCAATACCAACATACATCACAAACAAATCCAAACATGTTGAATGTTGAACATTTTGATGAACGGGCCCATTAGCACGTGCGAAGATGACATACTTGCTTATTAGAGGGAGTGTATCCGGCCCTCAGTATGCCAATCCTCTGCGCGTCTGTCTTAAGTTATATTTGCCGACCTGTATGTACATAAATGGGTTTTATACATCGTGTTAATGAATTATAGGGATAAACTTCTAGGTCTTTCAAATCACAACAAAGCAAGCAACTTTTATTAATACATGTGTAGTCAAAAGTGTGTCCTTTAGGCAATAGAGTTTTTTTAAGATTCCCGGAATTTAAAAAAAACGGATCTACAGAGAGTTTTATATAACACCGAACATTTTCATAAAATACGATTAGATACCTTTAATTTTTAGGTTATGTGTAAATTGGGTTGCCTATATGATCATTACAAATTGTATCTAGTGTCTAATCAATTGTAATTAATGCCTCAATGTCCCAATTACAGCGTATATGCCGTAAATCTTTAGATAATTGTCTTTTTTTAAAATGAGTTCAATTTCAAACTTAAAATGAGTGTGTTCCACTCCCAGACTAAGCATGAAGTAAAATTTCGAGTTTAGAAAAGCCTGAAAATTTGGTTTGGACGCGTAACGCGAAATCACTGAAATATTGTGAAGTTAGAAATACACTCGCACTTTTTTTAAATGGGTAATAATCAAACAATTTAAATAAAAAAATATTTACATTTTTCTTCATACATTTTTAAGTCAGGTCAAATAATATAATATATTAAATGAACTTATTTACTAATTTAATTAACAAATTTATTAATGATGCCTGTTTGCATTAATGGCGCTTAATGAGTTAAATTGGCAACATTGGCTTCGAAATGGGCCAACTTTATGCGCATCCCGCTGCTGGGCAACCGACATGACGGCGTAAACTACGACGTAAAAGTTAACCCCGGGTGGTTTAATTTAAAAATGTGCTGTTAAAATTCAAGTGCCACTTGAACTTAAATTATAATTATCAAGAAAACGATGGGTAAGATACTTTTCTTGTATTTAAATCCAAATTATAGGATAAATTCAAGACGTTCAGAACACTGATACAAGAGCATTAAAAACAATAAACTTGATTTAAAATTCATTCAAAAGAATGCGTTTTGTAACATTTAATCAATTTTCAATCAAGTTTATTGTTTTTTGATGGTTGAATTTCCCGTTTTATGTCTAGAAGCGGCTTGCAGCCTAACTTCAGGGTAGGCCAGAAACCCAAGGTAATATGTATCCGTTATTGAAAGGTGACTTTGTTGTGCAATTACTTGTATTTATAAAGCGCAATCCCAACCTCAAATTTTACTCAGGAAAATAAGTCTACAAACTTATGAACATTAATCTCAAAATGGACATGTTTCATAAAGTTTTTCGTACGGGATTTTGTTTAGATCATTTCCCATACAATAACTACTCTTAGAAACGATCGAACATTAATATTTGCTGAGCTGTTTGTAACGTTAAGCGTTTGTACTAATTTTTAAACCGCAAAAAATGTGTTAAGTTACAATTACAATTACAATTCTTGAAATTGATCGCACGATCGGTCGCCTGCCAACTGTCAAATTCACATGTTAAATCCCTATCTTAATGACAGGTTTCGTGCGATCGAATCGTACGACCAATCTCGGGAATACCGGCCCTAAAATTCTACTAGATTATTATTAAAAGAAAACATACGTATGAGAATTAATGGTAATAAATTTAATTTGAAAAATCAACACGATTAGAAACTACAATGAGGAACGAAATTAATTTAACTCTTTGTCGGCGCCATTTGATCATCGGCGAGGAGCAAACGGCGAACACGACGGGAATAAAGTGGGGAATAATTTATGGGCAAAGTCTTCTTGAAATATATTTATACGGTTTTCCTCCTCTGCTGGGGCTCACGCATTCGGCACTTTTAATTGGGACGGATCATCAGCCCGGAGAGAACAAACAAAACGAAACTACAAAGCGCCCCGTTTCCTTAATTAGCCGACAACAACAAAACAATCGCCGCTTAATTATATCGATGGCTACGCACGATAATTAAACACACGGTTTGACTGATTAATTAATCGTAGCGAAACTGCGGAGAGTACAAGGGAGGGAATTTGTTTATTTCAGATACACAACCCGATTCCGTACCTGAAACGTTAAGTTTAACAGTTCACTGTTATGGTAAGATAAAGATTGAAGATAACAGCCCATTGAGCAAACACAATTAAGTAATGTTTCATCAACATTAAAACAACGTTTAATGCTGCTACAATCTTGATATAACGTTATTTGTTGGTTTTTTGCTCAGTGGGAGGCGTAGGCGTAGTGACGTTTGTTAAAAATTTCGTATTTCGTATCGATTCACATGTTGATCGGTTGACGTTAAAATACGTTTGTTTATGACAATCTTATAATATGTGCATTATTTAATTGTGTGGGCACACGAATATAAATAATTGCCAAGTTCGATTTTTTGACGCTATGCAGTAACAGCGCTGTTCTAGTCAAATCAACTTCTTTTGTCTTACATTTGATCATAGTGGTGATAAACGTCATCGACGCCATTTTGTTAAAGTACGAAATAATTGCGTCAACATCTTCGTCGCTCTTACTACTCTAACCCGCGTAAAACGCGTTTGTAAACATAAATCATTCTCAAATCGGTTAAACAATTGTGCTTCTATCCGTCGCGAGTGTTTTTTTTTAAAGTGGAACAAACGTTAACACCGTGAAAATCCATCCAAACGGAAGAGTTCGTTTTTTGTGCAAAGAGCGTGTTTCTATGTAACTTAGGCGGAAGGCTGGGGTGTGTGAGTATTATTTATTGTTGAACGATTGTTCATATTTGTGTTAAAGTGGAATTAACCCTATTACACATTCAAATCATAATACCGCAGTCTATTATCATTTATCTGTCAAATTATAATAAAAGAAAACCGACCATTTAAATTGACGCGTATTTGATAAATATATATGATAAATGTGGTGTTATATATTATTATTTTCGTGAACAAAGTATAGTGTATAACTCACATATAATGGCTATTAATCACTCGAAGGACTTGTTTCACTCGCCTTGGGCTCATTCCGCAAACATCGTTCTCGTGATTAATAGCTATCATTATATACCGAGTGTCTGGGATAAGGGGCGAACATAGGGATATAACATGTAAAATTAAATATGCGTAATTATTAGCACCCCAATTAATTTTAGAGAAAAATCGTAAAGGAATATTTTTTAGAGTATTAAAAACTGTATTAAATGTATCAATTTAATTTGCGTTTGTACCAGAATTCACCTCAAAAATTTTAAAAATAAGTTGAACAATGTACCATTTAATAAAAACCCTTGCCATGAGTTTGACAAATGTCATGCTATTGTGAAAATAATTTTGTACTAAATTGATATAATTTACGCATTATAATTGTTATGAATAATAATCTAAGTTATTCCAATGAAGAGAGGGTATTCATTATAAAAACATTTTACAGTGGCGTCAGTTTACGCAGAGTTCGTGACTTATTTTCGGTTAAATTTAACAATCGACCCCGTCTGTATCAACAATTACCAAGTTTGTGAACAAGTTTGAAAATACAGCAAGTGTAGCGGCAGATGATTCAAAAGGTATTTTAATAGTCCAATTTCAACAAATATTAATTCAAAAACATTAACCTTACAGGCAAACGGAACAGAAGATGCAACAATGAATTGGAGGAAAGAGTTTTGGGTTTGATAAAGGTTGCTCTCCAGATCGAAATACTCCTAGATTGAACCAGGTGTAAACATGTGTGGGATACACAAATGCTACTATAAATTTCTTGCGCAGACTTACCATTTAGCCGTAAATTGTATTTTAAGTTCCGATTTTGAGGTTATATACTTTGGTATTTTTGGGTGAATAAGCATATTGCAGGTATAAATTGTACACATAATGAAATTATTTCTAAAATTATGACAATTAATCCAAATTGTAATAAAATCTTCATTTATACAGCCAAAATCACAATATTAATTTCACACTAAATCTGACGTCTACTGACGTTTATTTAAACTAATGGATATAAAATTCTAGATTGATTATTATTATTGTTTAGATTATGAGTATTTTAGCTTTTGGTATAAAAAAATAAGTGGCGCAAAGTGTATTAAAATTTTAAAAAAGATCCGTTTACTAAAATGTTTTTCCAATGACTGAGATTATAACATTTTTTTAAACCAATTAAATTTATTAATTTTTTTTAAACGGAATATGTTTAGCTACAGCTAGGATTTGAAAGTTCGCGTGCAGTTTCAAATCTTGGCTATAGCCAAACATTTTTAGTATTGGGCCTGAGTAATAACCAGGCCGCGCTTCACCCAGCCTAGTCCGGCGGGTCAGAACCGGGCCGAGTCTACTCTTAAAATTCTTTAAAAAGCTGACCTGTTCGGTCGGCCCACCAATCTTAAGTATTAAGTACTGGTCAGAATATAACAAACATTTTTGGTAAATGTGTAGAACACGGCACATACTCCATTTTGACAGGTTCCCGCATGTGCAGTAGCGCCCACTCCAGTAGTCCTCAATAGGTTATTTGTGTACATGTGTGTGTTTTCTATTAAAATTTTAACAATTCTATTAATTTCTTTGTTTAAAAACAATATTATTTTATCTATAAACGTCATCGATTCTATTCAACCTCTTTTTTACTCATCTAACCTAAGCATATGCATACACATCCGCCCGCATACACACACCCATACAAATAACCTGTTGAGAATCACTGGAGTAGGCGCTACTGAGCATGCAGGTTCGCGGATCTTAATGTGGATGTGCCGTGTTCCACACATTAGCTAATAATAATTAATCATAATATTCTCGTTTCCGCGTAATGGTAGCGCCATCTATTTTTTTATATCATAAATTAAAATACATGTTATTTTTTAATGAATCAAATTTATGTATCCATTATTTCAAATAAACGTCAGTACACGTCATACTTACTGTAAAATAAATATCGTGATTTTGGCTGTATAAAATAAGGTAATACTATAATTTTGATTATTTACGTCATAATTTTGGAAATAATTTCATCATGTGTACAATTTATACCTGTAATATACTTATTTACCCGAAAATACCAACCTATTTAACCTCAAAATTGGAACTTAAAATACAATTTGTGGCTAAACGGTAAGTCGTCGCAAGAACTTTATATTAACATTTCTCCGTCCCACACACACTTACTTCCAGTTCCGCTGGCAAACTCTCAAAAATCTTAGTATTCCGTTCTGGAGAACATCCTTGATAAATGCTGAACCAACAACTAGCATACGATGTATTGCTCGTGAGTGCAACGTGTCTAAATTCTCTGTACATAAGATTCTGAAGAAGCATGGATATCATCCCTACAAACATCAATGTCATCAGGAGATACTACTAGTGGATGAAACAAAAACAGGCGTGTATTCTGTGAAGTAATGCAGGATTGATCAAACACAGACCGAAACTTTTTGCAGTCTATCTGTTTTACTGATGAATGCACGTTAACTCTTAATAACGAGCCCAACACACAGAACACGCGATACTGGACCCAGGAAAATCCACGGATACGCTTACAAACTAGAACCCAGTTCCCGCAAAAAATAAATATTTAGGCTGGTACTTTTAAGAATAATATTATTGGGCCATGTAAAATTTATGGAAATTTAAATTCGAATTCTTATTTAGACCTTTTAATCGACCAGGTTGGCCCTGCGTTAGAAGAAGTTGCACGTCAAAATCAGGAGATATGGTATCAGCATGATGGATGTCCGGCCCAATATGGTTTAAATGTGAGGGAATATTTAAATGCTAATTTTCCCAATTGTCGGATTGGTCGCGGTGGCACTATTAACTGGCCACCAAGATCTACTGATTTAACACCATGCAATTTCTTTTTATGGGTTCACCTGAAAAACAAAATTTATAAAAAACGCCATCCAAATATTGAATCTTTGCGGGAAGCAATTTTTGTGGATTGTAGATTAATTACAGGTAGGCACTTGGCTAATGTAAGGCAGGCATTTTATAATATAATATGGGTTATTATTTACACCAGAATGGAGAACTTTTTGATTACTTGCTCTAACATTTCCCATTGGACGTAGATACAGTAAAATAAAAATTTGAACAAAAATAAATCACGAACTGTTTGTAATCTGACACCACTATAAATTATCTTGGTAATGAATAAATGATCTTTCTTTCACTAATTAAGTGTTATTATTATGATTTATCCCAAACGACAAGCATGCATTAATTATTTTTCATCATTTAAATTTCTTTGGTAGCATTTCGATAATATGGATTCTGGTACAAACGTAAATTAAATCGATACATTTAGTACAGTTTCTAATACTTTAAAAAATATTCCTTTACGATTTTTCTTTGAAATGAATAGGGGAGCTAATAATTACACATATTTAATTTTACATGTTAAATTCCTATGTTCGCCCCTTATCCCAGACACTATAATCTGTTTAATAACTAGGAGGAATATTTTAAATTTCACGCGCCAAAACCTACAACTCTGATTGGCCGAGAGTGCGCCCATTTTACACTATGCTAATTACGTCAATATAAGACGCAACAGCTGACATAACCTTAATTCGAAGCGTTACCGAGTTGCAACTTTGTCTGTTTCGTAATAACCTTTTGTGCGGTGTTTCTTGAGCATAGTTAAAAGTTAGTTTTGTTTATATTGTTGTTATGGATTATGGACCCAGTAAAACCTCGGTAAAAATATCACCTTCACCTCCAAAAAAGCGTAAGAAGTTGGATTTGGGTCATTTATATCTGTCTGAAAAATCGTGCATAATAAATATGTATAAGCAGATGATAACAGATGATCCATATATGAAAATGACTGCTGTTGTATCAGACATTGTTGGTGCAGTAGGTGAGATATCAAATAGCATAAGAATATGCATCAAATAATAAAATGTTTAGTTTTTAGGAGTTGTAAATTCCACTGTCTATCGTACCATTAGCGAATATAAGAAATCCGGAGAGATTTGTAGCCCTGAACAGCTTGGAGGACATAATTACAAGTTTTGATGACGTAGTGAAGAGATCTGTGCATAGTTTCTTTTATAAAAATGAACTGCCAACTTTGAATAAAGTTTTAAAAGAAGTAAAGGATCATGCAGGCATGCCAAACATGAGTCATTCTACCTTGTATAGTTCATGAAACAAATCAATTTTAAGTAAGATAGAGACCAGAGCTGGGCAGGATTCGAATCATTCAAGATCCGAATCCTGGATTCGAATCCTTTTAGAGGATTCAAAAGAGGCATTCGAATATTTTAGTTCAACTGGATTCGTTACATTTTTTTAAGAGGATTCGTATTTGAGTCTAAATGTGGGTGATTCGAATTCTTATAAAAGGATTCGAATTCTTGTAAAAGGATTCGAATAATTACAAAAGGATTTGAATCGTCAAAATTAATTGTGAGGAATAACATGAAAAATGTTTTTTTGTGTTTTTAAATTTCACGTTAAATCACTGTTTTATGCGCGTGGCGCATGACGTAAAATTTCGAGTTTAGAAAAGTCCAGAAAATTTGTCTCGGGTCGCTGCGCGACCCTCGACAAATTTTCACGGGACTTTTCTAAACTCGAAATTTTACTTCATGCTTAGTCTGAGAGTGGAAACGCTCGTTTGAAACTTCAAAGTGAATGTTTTGATAAGAACATTAAATGATTGAAAATGTTAAAGATAATAATCTAGTTTTCAAAATGTTGTTTAATATTGTTTGAAGTAAAACTGAAATGGTGGCCACAATCATAAATGTTAAATTTTTGTAACATTTCCTTGACTAAAGATTTTTTCCCTGACCTTTTAATATAAGTCTCTTCTGTGGGAAACCCCCATTCTGTTTAATAGTTTTCATTGTTTTTGCCAATATTTAAGTTAATTTTATAAATGTTTACGAGTTTTGTAGTTTGCCTGCTGATTTTGACAAATTTAATAATATCATATGGCTTTTTTGTTAGTGTTTTGGTCAATTTGAATATAATTCCATGACTTTTCTCTGACTTTTCCGGTTTTAATGATATTCAGTGAATTTTTTATTGACGTAAATTTCAGGCATTAGTCGATTTTATAATAGAGTTCAATTTGAAGTTTTAAACGAGTGTTTCCACTCCCAGGCGAAGCATGAAGTAAAATTTCGAGTTTAGAAAAGCCCCGTGAAAATTTGTCGAGGATCGCGCAGCGACCCGAGACAAATTTTCGGGCTTTTCTAAACTCGAAATTTTACTTCATGCGCCACGCGTACAAAACACTGATTTGAAGTGGAGTTCAGAAACACACAAATACATCTTTAACCAGAGTAACAGCGAGTCAGATATTTAGTCTGTTATCAACGATGAGTAGTAATAATAAATAATTAGGTTTACAAATTTTTGTTAAAACAACCGGTAACGATATTTATATATTAATGGTTGCAAAAAAATAATAAAATCAAATTTATTCTTAAAGGATTTGTATTCGTAATTCTAAAAAACAGGATTCGAATCATATTTATCTCTTACGAATCCTTTATTCGAGTATTCGGAATTCGAATCATATTAGGTGATTCGGTGATTCGGATTCCCACACACATTATTATATAAATTCCATATTATATTATGAACATAATGTAAATATGTTTTATTTCACAGATATATGGCGAGATACCGTATAAGCATTTTAATAGAACTGACGATATCGTTCGATGGAAAAGAAAATACTTAACCACAATTAAAAAGTACAAATTGGATATTTGATTTTATTTAAAGAGTAATTATGAAATTATTTAAAATTGCCGCCAAATTTATCTAGTGATATTTCTTGTAACTTTTTATAGTGTAAATTTCGCTTTGGCACTTACTCCTTCTAGTTTTTAAACAGACTATAGGTATATGCTCGTTGTACAATTTACTATTTGATACCGGCTTAGAGAAAGAGGGTGATAGTATTTTCAACTAGTAAAACTAAGACAAGAAACTTTAACATTCCACCAGCTCTCGCGCGATAAAAATCAACCTGGTGCTGTGGGTAAAAGTGCGAACTTCTGTCCAAAGGTAGAGGCTAGGGATTCAGTTTTTTATTATTGTTTTGTTTGTCAACTTGGTGCTGTGGGTAAAAGGGCGTTGGAAAGAAGTTCGCACTTTTACCCACAGCACCAGGTTGACAAACAAGACAGAAATGAAAATCTAGATTTGTGAATAAAAACTTAATCCATCGTATTGCAGACACTTACAACATTATTAAATGAATACAGAGACTTTATTTAGTGTCATCCCACTGAGCAAACACAATTAAGTAATGTTTCATCAACATTAAAACAACGTTTAATGTTGCTACAATGTTAATATAACGTCGTTATTTGTTTATTTTTGCTCAGTGGGATAATTTGTTTAAAAATATATAACCTAAAAATAGGGCTACACAATAATTGTTTTCCTCATTATTCTTACACTTGGTTTACAAATGTTTACTAAACCCCCAAAGTTAACTTCACCCACATGCATAAACACTATTTTCTAAACAATTAATCGAGAAACTGCGGAGCCGTTATCATAACATCGATGATGTTGGTGCTTGTAATTTTCGAACGTAAACTGTAAAATTTAACGGGTGTCATGGCGCTTAACGTTGGGGGTGATAAAGGTTTGCGGAGATACAGAATACCAAATCGTCGTTTAGTATATTCTTTAAGTTACACCTCCATATAAATAAAGGTTTTATCTGTTTTTTTTTTGTTTTACCTAGCCAATCAGTTTATATGAAACGAAAAAGAATAATATTTTGAAGAAACAAGTGCTGTTAAACTTAACGTTTAAGGTTCGGAATCGGGCGTAGCAGCTCTTAGTATCTCAGAATAAGGTTTTCAATATACAGGGAATTTTTTATTTCGGTATACAAATCCTTATGTATACCCAGATAAAAACGCATTGGAACAGTTGTGTGTACCATGCTTTATGTTGTGATTGTAGGCAACCAAACTTACTCATAAAACGTCAATTATTAATATCAATTTTTTCTATTTCGTACGCGTAAAAGTTCCCAGTAGTAACGTATTCCATAGAAGTAAGAGTTGAAATAGTAACCTAGCATCACAATGATTACAGCTTGAGGAGTGCAAGGGACTTATTTATGGAATTTATCTGGAATGACCAATTCCGTGTACAAAAACAATCCAAAAGATCATCACAAAGTTTTCTTCAAAAGGCTGTGTAGTTAATTCACACTCAAAGCGTAAGAAATTGAATCACTCCACTGAGCAAAAAACAAACAAATAACATTTTATCAACATTGTAACAACGTTAAACGTTGTTTTAATGTTGATGAAACATTACTTAAATGTGTTTGTTCAGTGAGACGTTTAAAGTGACGACTTAAAATAAAATATTTTATGCTTTGTGGAAGAAAATCCTGTTTCTGCACTACAAGAAATTGCAAAATACTTTGGAATATCTCAAAGTTTGGTATTTAAAACTACAAAGGTAGGTGGTTGTCATTTCTAATACTTGTAATTTTTTTTTGTTAGTTTCTATTGTACTTAAAATTTATTAGAATGTATGATATTTTCCTCTTAAACAATTTCTGACTTATTATTACAAGTAAAAATAAGTTTTAGTATCCCACTAAGCATTATTTAAGATGCTTAATGAAATCGGATAAATACCTTTTGATGTATATTAATTATAGGCACGTGAAATTAATTAAATAATTTTTTTATAAGATTTTAACAATGTTGGTTAGAATAAAAACTTCCTAAATTGTTTAATGTAAACTACTATTTTGTTTAATTGTGTTACAATTATTTTAAATTGTAATTTAATTTGAATAATTTTTGACATTTTAGTATGTCTATGAGAGCTTAATTGCCTATAATCGAAACATAAAGCATAGTTCAGACGGATGTTCCAATACGTTTCTTATATACATAGGAAAATGTATACCTAAATAAAAATTCCCTGTATGTATTTTCTTTGAACATTTGTGCATGTAAAACAATTTAATTGTAATTTAATAAATGCTTAGGGACTTTCCGTTTTTATAAAAGCGTTCTATTTGAAACGAGTGTTTCCACTCCCAGATTAAGCATGAAGTAAAATTTCGAGTTTAGAAAAGCCTGAAAATTTGGTTTGGTCGCGTAGCGCTACGCGCTACGCGACCAAACCAAATTTTCAGGCTTTTCTAAACTCGAAATTTTACTTCATGCGCCAGGCGTACAAGCCTCTGATTTGTAGTGTTGTTGCTGTCTGAAAGTTAAAACATATCGATATCGAGTCAAATGCGCCGTATATTCGTTAAAATAGTCAAAACGTGTTAAATAAATGTCATAAGCAGCAAAATATGCCAAATGTGCGTTCAATTGCGAACTCAGGCGGGGCTAATATGGAAATAAATTATAAGATTCATTGAACATTTTACAACTTTTATGGAAACTTGTAAAAATCATATGATTTTTTTCGCAAGCTTTCACCAATTGCTAGAGTTTTTTTTATTAATGTTTAAAGATTTCACTTGAGCATTCGATTTTTCCCAGCAAACCAAATCATAAAATACCGTGCAATCATTTAAAACATGATTTAGAGTAGGCTTTGAATTTTAAATTATATTGGCACTACTGACCGTTAACACATAGTTTACCATCAAATTTATTCCAATAAATTTGAGGTTATGGTAAACTATGTGTTAACTGTCAGTAGTGCCAATCTAATTTAAAATTCAATTAGAATTCTGGACAACTGCAAAAAATGCCGCCTACTCTAAATCAAAATTTAAATGATCGTACGGTATATACATAATATTTATACAAGATTTTAGAAATATTATATAATATCTCGAGAGAATAATAATTTTAAATAAGTGAATTTGATATATTGTATTATTTGACCTGGCTTGAGAATGTGAGAAGAAAAATGTAAATATTTGGTATTTAAATATTTCATTTACTAATAATTTTTAAAGTGTATTTCTAACTTCACATTACTTCAGTGTTTTATACGCGTGGCGCATGAAGTAAAATTTCGAGTTTAGAAAAGCCTGAAAATTTGGTTTGGTCGCGTAGCGCTACGCGACCAAACCAAATTTTAAGGCTTTTCTAAACTCGAAATTTTACTTCATGCTTAATCTGGAATTGGAAACACTGGTTCAAACTTTAAATTGAACTCTTTTATAAAACCGACGAATGCCTGAAAGTTTACAGCGTATACATATACAAAAAAGCAGATAATTACCACCAAACAACATGGGTTTATCTGCGGTGGTTCTACGGTATCCAACTTACTAGAATACAAACAGTACATATCTAGTGCTTTAGAAGAACGCTGCCAAGTGGATACAATTTACACAGATTTCACCAAAGCCTTCGACACAGTTGATATTGGTATACTTCTTGAAAAACTACAGGTCATCGGCATTAATGAAAATATACTTACTTGGCTTGCTTCGTTTCTGAATGATCGTGTGCAATTTGTGAAAATCAAAAATTTAATTTCAAAGCCGGTAAATGTTTCATCAGGTGTGCCTCAGGGGTCACACTCTGGGCCAATTCTATTTATTTTGTTCATTAATAACTTACAGGGGATTATTAAAAACTGTTACTTTTTACTATTCGCCGATGATCTAAAACTATTTAAAATTATTCGATCGGAAAATGACTGCTATGCTATTCAAGATGATCTACTCCGTTTATATCAATGGTGTGAAGATAACAATCTATATCTTAATATTTCAAAATGTTATGCAATGACTATCAATAAAAACAAACGTCAATTCAATTACGAGTGTAATATCAATTCAATTCCATTGACTAAAGTTGATACAATAAAGGATCTTGGTGTCACATTCGACTCCAGATTCTCTTTTAATAGTCATATATCTAATACAATTTCCAAAGCTTTGAGAATGTGGGGGTTTGTGTGGCAGATTGCGAAGAATCTTGATACGGAATGCCTGAAATCCTTATATAGCTCATTAGTTAGGTCTAATCTTGAGTATGCCTCAGCAATTTGGACGCCATTTACAATTAACAATGTGGAGCGTCTGGAATCTGTACAGAAGACATTTTTAAGATGTATATCCGTGGCGAATATAGCTCAGTTATGCATGCTCTAAATATGACATCACTTGAGAATCGCAGAGTAATAGCCGATCTTTGTATTCTTCATCGTATAATTAATGGACAAATCAACTCGCCCAATCTTCTAAGTGCTCTCTCATTCCACATACCTTGCAGAAATACACGGACTAACTCGCTATTTCATCTGGACACTCACCGGACAATAACTGGATCAGCCAACTCCATTACGCGTTTAATGAAGATTGGGAATGACTACAATATCCACAATTGGTTTGATTTATTTAACATCCCGTACCATTCATTCAAGACCAAATTAAAATATTATTTTTGTGTGTGATGCTTCTTAATTTTTTTTTTCTCTTCTGTTTTAATTTGTAAAATTTTTTAATTTGTTTAAATGCTAATTAACCGTTATTATTATATCTATTTCAGTGCTTTATTTATAAATTGTAGCTACTTACACTCATACATATTTATGTGTGTATGTGTGTATGTATATATATATATATACATATATATATACATATATGTGTGTGTGTGTATATATATATATATCTTCATTATTTTAATTATTTTATATACCTACTTTATCACCATTATTATGCATTATTATCTATGTAAAAAGGCGATGCCGTAATAAACATTATTATTATATTATGTATATTTAAAAGAAAAAATCCCAGTATGTAATATAATAAATCATTCATTGAAATCATAAAAAGAATTGCAGAATTTTACCTAAAATCAACTTTTAGAATCAACTTTTACAATTTGCTCGGCCGTTAATGGGTTACAAAAAATACCACTTCTCCAAGATTCAAGAAAGTACAATATTTATTTGCAAGAGTCCAATCTTTAATTAACAAAATTAGCTTACTAAATATTTACTACATTATTATCTTATCTGATACCACAAAATCATATTGAGATAAGTGATATGCGCTTTATCTACATTTTTTCCTTTATTATCTGATAATAAAGCAACGCTAAAGTGAAAGTAAATCCAAACATTCAGTTAAAATGCAGCTCCCCTTTAAATTACCTAGCACTAAATTTCTCTTCGCCATAGTTTCCATCAGCAGCATTGTGCTATTTGTGTTTTACATCAACGCAATCCAATATTTATTCACAAACTGGAGAGAATCCGTGGAAAGCCAAGAAACCAGCTTAGAAATCGATGAAGATGAATTCGGAGTACGCACAGCTGGTTGTACAATCCCAGAAATGGATATATGGGATGATTCAATTAAAGAATTTATTTTTGATGAAAAGGAAATTACGTGTGATCACGTAAAACCGGCCTTGGTTGATTCCACCGCAATCACCCTGTACGTAATCGAGACGAATTTGAAATATTACGAAATCAACAACACTGATTTATTCAAGTGTTACTATCAGCCTTTCCACAGAATTGATCCACCGGATGATGTGCAAGATACACTAGTTAGTTATGATGAAACAATTTATGAAATCAACAGCTATGCGATTATAGACAAATTTGAGTTCGTGAAAGCGTTTTGTGAATATAATGAAACCGAAATCTACAAAGAATTCTTCGATTTCATCCCTTTGAAAAACTTTAAACAACGCCTTGAAGGAGATGAAAGCCTAAACATCCTAATCATCGGAATCGACAGCGTGTCCAGATTAAATTTCCACAGGCAAATGCCGAAAACCCTGAGCTTATTACAACAATTGAATTCCGTGGAGATGCTAGGCTTCAACAAAATCGGCGATAACTCCTTCCCCAATCAAATCCCGATATTAACCGGCTTAACAAAGGACGATTTAATAAAAGTATGCTGGCCCACGCAGGATGATTATTTCGATAAATGCCCGTTGATTTGGAAGCGGTTTAAAAAAATGGGGTACACAACGGCTTTCGCAGAGGACGCGGCTTGGATGGGTTTGTTTCACTACGAGGCAATGGGGTTTAAGCAGCAACCCACTGATTATTATTGGAATCCTTTTAGTTACCTCGCCGACGAAGAAATTGGGAGTTCGTACAACCTAAACGTTAACGAATGCATTGGATCAAAACCAGCACACACTTTGATTCTAAGGTATATAACAAGATTTGTTGAGGCTATGCGCGTGTTTGATAACAAATATTTCGCCTACTTTTGGGGGACTGTTTTAGCACATGATTACTTTAACAAACCCAAATTAGCCGATGCGGATTACTACGATCTAATTAGCGGATTTGCAGAAACTGGCGTTTTGAACAACACTCTTTTAATTCTGATGAGTGATCATGGGATTAGATGGGGTGATGTTCGTTCAACTTATCAAGGTATGATAGAGGAAAGACTGCCTCTGCTACATTTAATCCTGCCTGAGTGGTACTCAAAGCAACATCGATTGTTATTTAAAAACTTGAGGATTAATCGTAAGCGGTTAACAACTCCGCTGGATTTACATGAAACACTCAAAGATTTGCTTTATCCATCCAATCTAACTGATCGACTCTTAAAGCAGCGTCCGCGGAAAATTGGAGCGAAAAGAAGTTACAGTTTCTTCAATGAAATTTCCCCGGAAAGGACTTGCGAGGATGCTGGAATTTCCTCACACTGGTGCACTTGTCAAGTCAGTGAGGATATTGATACTAATAGCACGGTTGCTTTGGAAGCTGCTAATTTCATATTGGATAATTATATAAATTCAATGCTTCAAAATTATTCTAAGTGTGCAGTTCTGGAATTGGACAATATTTTAGTGGCGAGGGTTAATTTTGATTCGTACTCTTTGAGTGAGAATATTTCAACGGTTGATTATAGCGTTACATTTCGCGCGACACCTGGGGGTGGATTATTTGAAGGAACTGTGCGGAAGTTAGAGGATTATTTTAGTGTTACTGGGTCTGTTAGCAGGATTAACTTATATGGGAACCAAAGTTCTTGTGTTAGAAATACTCTTCACAAATTATATTGTTATTGTATATGATTGTTGAATATTAAAATATACGAGTATTTTAAAATTAGGCGCTTAGGAGATTGTTTTCAGGAGAAATACTTGTTACTTTCCCCCGTCATGTATGTAGGTCCGATACAATCATATCTTGCCTTGGTTTCCGATCCGTAACCCTGCAGCGACCCACTGACGTCATATGTTGCTATATTCAGTTCACAGATGTATTATGACAATGTCAGTAAACGTCTACAAGTTTACTGTCATTGAATGCAAGACGTGTCATTAATTATCTCATAATTTTTCTTCTTTTGTGCAATTAATGGTTTTGGCGACCGTCAAAGCAATCAAAATTCAATATTTATCACAATTAATTGTATAGAAAATCGAATCCAGAAAAAAGAATACGGTTTAATGTATCCAGTACGTTACACACGATACATTTGTTATGTTATTTTCGCTTGTGATCTGTGCTTGTACCTATTGACGTCACGACCCTTCCCTTGCTTTCTCCAGCGAAAACGTTAAATTGTGTCATACCTAGTATATGTGTCATCCAATTACCTTGACTTTGTCCCATATGCAAAACAAAGGGAAAGTATTGTTTTCCCGAAATTTTTCAAATCAAAAGTTTTGAGGTCCCCCGAGTTGATTAAAACCATTTTTGAGAAATATCTGTCTTTCTGTCGCCACGATAAAGTCTAAACCGATTGAGCTGTTAAGATGACACTATAAACTTAAGCTTTTTGTTACAATAGTATAGTACGTTTAATAAAAAACCTCTAGAGTGCCATGAAAAAAATTGTAGGTTGGCAACTCTGAAATTATATATTAAAATTATTATGTCTGACGTTTTATATGTCAATTCCTAAAGCGTGTAACTAACTGTAATGTAAAAAAAGATGAAATCATGGCACTCTAGAGGTTTTTTTTTTATTGAACATTCGAAAACCGGAAGTGGTAGTTTACTCTTAGGATTTATTTGGATTTTTCTTTAGTATTGATAATATAAAAATATCTTGTTAAGAAAAGTTGTAGATAATTGAAAAATTTGCATTTATTGCGTATCCACTTTATGTCGTAGCTCTTTTAGTTATTTTATTACAATTGTTTTTGAAATTGAGTTTTCCAATTAATTATAGTTTGACAGATCATATGATATTTGTCAAAGTGGTTTCAGACAACCAAAGATATGAGGATATTTTGGACCTCTCCAGGAGCGCAAGCAGAAATTGGTCTTAGAGGAGGCTCATGCGTCTTGAAAGGGGCTCATTCCGGTCTTAGAGGAGGTTCACGCATCTTGCGGCGGCTCATTTCGGTCTTAAGGGAGGCTCACGCGTCTTGAGGCGGCTTATTCCGGTCTTAGAGAAGCTAGATAATTGAAAAATTTACATTTATTGCGTATTCACTTTATGTCGTAGCTCTTTTAGTTATTTTCTTACAATTGTTTTCGAAATTGAGTTTTTCGAATTAATTACAGTTTAACAGATCATATGATATTTGTCAATGTGGTTTCAGACAACCAAAGAGATGAGGATATTTTAGACCTCTTCAGGCACGCAAGCAGAAATTGGTCTTAGGGGAGGCTCACGTGTCTTGAAAGGGGCTCATTCCGGTCTTAGAGGAGGCTCAAGCGTCTTGCAGCGGCTCATTTCGGTCTTAGGGGAGGCTCACGCGTCTTGTGGCGGCTTATTCCGGTCTTAGAGAGGCTCACGCGTCTTGGAGGTGGCTCATTCCATTCCATTGAATTTTTCGAATAGGTTACGGTTTGACAGATCATATGATATTTGTCAAAGTGGTTTCAGACAACGAAAGTGACGAGGATGTTTTAGACCTCTTTAGGCGCGTACCCAGATATTGGTCTTATGGGGGGGCTCACGCGTCTTGAAAGAGGCTCATTCCGGGCTTAGAGGAGGTTCACGCGTCTTGCGGCGGCTCATTTCGGTCTTAGCGGAGGCTCACGCGTCTTGTGGCGGCTCATTTCGGTCTTAGGGAGGCTCACGCGTCTTGGAGGGAGCTCATTCCATCCTTAGGGTGGCTCTCGCACTTAAACCTGTACATACATGTCGAAATACTACAAGTTAGTTAGTCTTGGGGGAGGGGGGCTCAAGCCCGCAAGCCACCCCGCCTGGACCTCTTAACTTTATGCGCCTGGACCTCTTGACTTTATTACATTTGAACAACCTGAGGAGGTTTTGGGTTCGTCTTTTGTAGTTGGAAAATCAAAAAAGGAAGGTTTTATGTAATGAAAGAGATAAAAATGAATCCGGATTGGTTTCAAATTATTTCTTTTTACTTAAGTATACTTTTAGATATTGCTTATAAACATTTGCAAAATTAATCAACACGACGTATATTTTGAACTTCACATGAAATCAGTGTTTTATACGCGTGGCGCATGAAGTAAAATTTCGAGTTTAGAAAAGCCTAATTTGGATTGGTCGCTCCGCTTCGCTACGCGACCAATCCAAATTTTCAGGCTTTTCTAAACTCGAAATTTTACTTCATGCTTAATCTGGGATTGGAAGACTGTTCGAAATTCGATTAAGAAATCGGCCCAACAGCTGGCAGAACAGCGGACTGTTAAATGAATCCTGAGCTCGAACAATATTATTTTTTACACCTGGATTTTATAGCATAGGAAAGTTCTTAAATCTTTTACTTAGCTGGACAATCCATCTCACTTTCAGGTTGAAAAGGGTTCTCAGAAAAATACACATCCACAAGTTTTAATCTATTTATTAACCAACAGTTCAAATGCAATAAAGAGAAAAAATGCCCGAAAAATGGTTTTAATATTTTATTTAGTATTTCCACAAATCAATAAATGTAGAAAAAAAAGGTAGTTTTATTATTTCTATGAAAAGTTCAACATATAAAATAATTATGTTATTATTCTTTTAAATTCAACAAATATATTCAAATTAACAATTTTAACAATAAAAAATATAAATTCTCTTCATAAAATAAAATTCAGTCTTTTGGACAAATTAAAAACATAATCAATAATTCTCCGCGTGGCAAACAAATAACACTGCAAGTGGTAGTTTTAAAAACATTAAAAATAAGGGTTTTCTTCTTTACTTAGTTACAGGTCTTAAACTCAAAAGGATTCACCGAGTTTACATTAGAAATAGTACAAATTAATATAACACATGAAAGTGTTAGCGTAGATCAGTGATGGGGAAACTACGGCCCGCGGGCCAAGTCCGGCTCGCGGAAAGGTTTAATCCGGCCCGTTTAAGAGTGCCGTCGTGAAAATGTTTGAACGCGTTCTTACTTCGTAATGTGACGACCCGCATAAAAACTACCTACCTACGATTAAGCATTATTCTTTGGCCCGCTACGATTGTCTGGTTATTACAAATGGCCCGTCTTAAAAAAAGTTTCCCCACCACTGGCGTAGATACTCACTTGTATCCTTTTATGAAAATCCTCGCTAACCTAACCACCTTAGTAAAATTGAAAATGATTCTGTCTTGTCAGTCGCAAATTTAGTTTAGATTGATCAAAGCACTCGCAAGGTAAAATTAAGGAAGCCAAGAATTCCCTAATTCCGCAAGGCTCCTCGCGTTCATAGAGAATTCCTAATGTACTTGAGTAGAGTAAAAGCTATAATGCAAATATTTCCACAAGGCTCCTAGCGTTGCATTAAAACTAATACTCTAAATCAAAACACTCTATTAGGAGAAGGTTAAATATTTAGAGTGTGAACTCTGAGAGTGCAAAATTAATTTAACTTGACAAAATCAAAGTGTAACGGTTAAAGTCCACGATTAAAATGAAGAAATTAAATTAAATAAATACGAAAATTAAAAGGTTTTACCGTGTGTGGTGGCGGACTCCAAACGAAACTCACTCTCTCTACGAACTAGTCGGAATTAAATTACAAAATTAGACTAAGTGTTAAAAGTTTTAAATGTTGAAAATTGTACTGAGTCCGGTTAGAGAGAGTTTCGTTTTGAGTCTGTCGCAGCTGGTGGAGTTTCTAAGGCGAGCGAGAATTCTCCTGAATTAGAGCGCGTCCGGCGCTTTTATGACCGGCCGCAGCGGTGGGGACATGCTACGAGTCGAGTGGGAGAAACGCGCGCGCCGCTCCGACTCGCCTAGAGCACGACCACGTGGACACTGCGTGCACGCCGCATGAACGCCGCATGAACGCCGCATGAACGCCGCATGAACGCCGCATGAACGCCGCATGAACGCCGCGTGAACGCCAGATGTTCACTTTGTATTATAAAAAATTGATCTTAAATTGATAAAATTATAATAACAACAAAATTAACTCTTTGAAAATGAACAGAAATAAAACGATTTAAATTTATAGGAAAATGCTTAATATTAAACGCAATTTTTAACAAAGACACTCGTTTAGTTTTTTGAAAGTGTCGATGAATTTTTAAGATTTGAGGTAGTTTTGGTGCATTTACAACGCTGTTCGTAAATTTCCAAGATTTTCAAGATTTTGGAAATTCTGACGTATTCCTGAGTTTTCGTTGATTTCAAAAGTTTCGATACTTTTCTTCAATTTTCAATTCATTAACCATTTTCATGAAGTTCCCAAATAATCGTTAACTTAAAAAAATGTTTATTTTTCATGAAATTCCAAAATTTCAATTAGTTTTCAAAATTCCGACGGTTTTCCTGAATTTCCTAAATTTTTGTTAATCCTAAAAATGTTGATTTTGTTCATAAACATTTTGAAAATCAACGGAAATCGTGGAGTTTTATGAAAGGTTTCAAAGTTGTTCAAGTTAACGAATATTGAAGAAATTCATGAAATTACCAAGAAATTGAAATTTGAAGGAAATTTTGAAAATTTATAATAACTATCAACATTTTAAAAATTATTCGTTAATTTAGGAAATTCAGCACAACCGTCAGAATTTTGAAAATTAACTGAAATCTTGGAATTTCATGATAAATCAACGTTTTTTAAGTTAACGATTATTGGGAGCTTCGTGAAAAGTGCCAATAGTTTGAAAATTGAAGGAAATTAAAAAAATGGTGATGTGTCCATCATAGTACTTTCCCCCGTAAATTGCGTATTAAATCACTTTTAAAATATTTGTAGCATTATTATTTTCAAAATGTCTTCAACTTTTTAATAACTACAACTTTTATTTGAAACATTTTTCAATTGGATCAACACATACTGACACAAACCAATGACTAGATAAAAAACACTATTTATTGAATATCTCAAAAACTAAGAGTGCTATGACAAAAAGTGAAGATACAAAAAATCTTAAATATTTTATTACCTACAACTTTTATTTGAAACATTTTCCAATTGTATCAACACACACACTGACACACATCAATGACTAGATAAAAAACACTATTTATTAAATATCTCAAAAACTAAGAGTGCTATGACAAAAAGTGAGTCTACAAAAAATCTTTAGTTTTTTATTTCCTACAACTTTTATTTGAAACATTTTTCAATTGTATCGACACATACACTGTCACACATCAATAACTAGATAAAACAAACAACTTTTAAAATATCTCAAAAACTAAGAGTGCTATGACAAACAGTAAATAAACAATATATCTTCATTTTGTTATTATCTACAACTTTTATTTGAAAGAATTTTTTGTTTGACGAACATTTGTTGAAAAAATCTGAAAAAACTGAAAAACGCTAAGAGTAAAGTACCACTTCCGGTTTTCCGATTTTCACCAAAAGCTTTTCAGTTCTTCCGATTCTAACAAAAAGCTTAAGTTTCAAGTTTCATCTCGATATCTTTAGCGGTTTTTGCGGTACAGCGCACACAGACACACACACAGACACACACACAGCACACACACAGCCACACAGACAGACATTTTTCAAAAATGGTCTTATTCGACTCAGGGGACTTCAAAACGGATATTTCCGCTAACATTTTTGATTCGAAAATTTTCACGAAAACAATACTTTCCCTTTGTATTACATACGGGGGAAAGTAAAAATGAAGAAAAGTATCGAAACTTTTGAAATCAACGGAAATTTAGGAAATACGTCGGAATTTCAAAAATTAAAGGAAATCTTGTAAGTTTACGAAAAGCGTTAAAAATTGAGTAAAATTATGGAAATTCACTAAAAATTGTCCAAAGTCGAAAAGTCGAAAATCTCAAAAATTCATCAACTATTTCAAAATATTAAACGAGTATCTTCCACTCTCAGACTAAGCATGAAGTAAAATTTCAAGTTGAGAAAAGCCCTAAGAATTTGGATTTGGACGCGCAGCGTCCAAATCCAAATTCGGGCTTTTCTCAACTTGAAATTTTACTTCATGCGCCACGCGTACAAATCACTAGTTTAAAGTTCACCTTTAAAATATCACGAATGCCAACTGTCATAAAAATTTTAGATAAAACCATAAAGCCAACATTTTACTATTGCTGTCAGTTTAAAACGAACAATTGACTATTATCTTCACTTTAAAAAGATCATTTCACTATTATCGTCACTTTAGAAAGATAATTTCACTGTTATCGTCACATTATAACATAAATTTGATTATCGTAATCTTTTTATAGTCAAACTATTATAGTGATCTACAGTCCCGATACTGCCAACACTATGTCACTTTGATAAACTCGAAATTTTACTTCATGCGCCAGGCGTACTAAACATTGATATACTTCGAAGTTCAAATTATATTGCTTTAGCAAAAACCAAATTTTCAGGCTTTTTTTAAACTTGAAATTTTACTTCATGCGCCACGCGTGTAAAACACTGAATTATTGCAAAGTTCAAAACACATTCTTAGGAAAATTCCGTAATTTCAGATATGTTTTTTGAAATTTAATGGGCAATCCGCCACTGACACAGACTATACATTATTAAATAACAACACAAAACCGTGTGTGATTTATTAATCGCAGATGTACATAGCAGAAGGAAACGTCGAGGATAAAACAATTTTCACTGCGGCTTAATTGATGTGTGTGTATAAATTAGTCGCCGGAGATAAAGTGTTAATTTTTGAGCAATTAGCAAATGCGCGCGGCTTAATTAGCCAGAGGCCGCAATAAATTCAAGCGCCGCTCGCCGCGCGCGCACACTTGAATAAATCCCTTCTTTTTTTCCAATTCTCGTACAGGGTTATGTAAATTAATTGTCGGGGAACACCCTTTTAATAGCAATCGTCCAATTAGAGCCCGGCCGTCCCCTCTCTTTTCAATTGAAATGGCGCGCGAGCCGCACCAGGAATACGCCTTTGGTATGTGCATGTGAATGTGTTGGTATGGCAATTGAGTTTACCTTGTTTGGAAGAGTATGAAGGAGACAATTATTTTTATGTAATTTAAATTATTTCCTGTTAGGCATTACCAAAACGAATAAACGTAAAAGATATGCTGGTATGTGTTTTCATTTGTAAGATACAGAATACCTTTTGCAAAGGTTTAATGGCGTCGAGCATTTTATATTATAAGCAGTTGGATCATCAGAATTAAAAAAAAAGTAATTTGAGGTATGTGTCGGTATTCTTGTTCGGCCTGTGACACAAAATCACGTTTGGCTCATAGTTAGTGATTTAAATTATTTCCTGTAAGGCATTACCAAAACGAATAAACGGAAAGATATGCTGAAATGTCTTTTCATTTGTAAGATACAGAATACCTTTTGCAAAGGTTTAATGGCGTCGAGCATTTTATATTATAAACAGTTGGATCATCAGAATTAAAAAAAGTAATTTGAGGTATATGTAGCTATTCTTGTTCGGCCTGTGACAGAAAATCACGTTTTTTAAGATTATCTAGGCTCATAGTTTCGGTCTTTTACATGAAACACCCTATATATTTACAATAACTTGAGGATATTTAGCCCGATTTGTACTTCATTTTTTTCTCAGATAGATGAGATTCTAGCAAAATAAAGGTGCATCCTTTCTTCAAAAATTTATTTACTTAGCAAATGTACAATTTGATCACAATGTGGCCATTTTTGAATACTCTCTTAAATGATGAAAAGTATCAGAACTGATTACACTAGTGTCCCTGTATTTAGGAGAGTAGCGCAAACTGGCATCCATCTTGACGCCTTTAGGTGCCAAATTAAAACTAAATTAAATCAACAGGACGCGCGTCAATCATTATAGAATATGATTGGTTTAGTTTGAATTTGGCGCCTAAAGGCGTCAATATGGATGCCAGTTTGCGCTACTTTCTTAAATACAGTGACACTAGATTACACACGTGAGCAGCGCCGCAGTAAAGAAACCTTGCGCCCGGGGCCATATCTAATTTGCGCCCTCAACTTGACAGTTGAAATAACCTAACTGCCATGTGTCATTATAGAATAAATGCCGGTTAATGCCAACTGTCACTGTCAATGTCGGCTGTCGATACCGACTTATGTCTGAATGTCTTAATAAACGTCAAGGCCGTAGCCAGTATAAAAATTCCGAGTGGGTTACAAACATTTCAGGGGAGCATTTAATGGTAAAAATACTGTTTTTGTTCCTGCAAGGCCGCTTTTACAAACTCGTAATTTTACTTCTGCTATACGCGTATAAAACACCGCTTTAATATAAAGTTTAAAATATAGATTGTTTGTAAAATTTAAAATGTCTAAATTTATGAAATTTCTGATGTCTGGCTTCGATGACGCGCCTTAGCTTGATGCGCCTGGGGCTGTCGCTTCGTTGCCCCCCCCCCCCCCTATTACAGTCGATAATAAACTAAGATTAAAGTCCCCATTGCCCAAGTCTTACATGCTAGGATAAGGGGGACTTTAATATCAGTTTATTTTTTAAATCTGAAAAAAATGACATAAGCTACGATTCACGAGAGGTATATGGGACACCTCTCGTAAAACCATGGGGGTTTCCTTGATTTGTAGTGCTTTCTGCACCAATACATGTAATACGAAAATAGTTTGATGTCATCAGATTACGTGTGTGAAAAGAGACAGAAAACTTGAAAATATTTCTGCTAAGGGTTTTAGATGGAACATGCGAAAACGTATGTTCCGGTATGCAACTTTAAAATTTTAAGGTTAAACGTCACATTTTGACAATGTCTTCGTAAAACTAAATCTGCAAAAAACCCAGCCACAAATCGGTTTAATTAATGTGCACAATCGTTTTAAATGTTAGTTTAAGTGGTACAATTCCAGTTTCGACATCTACTAAATAGTTCGGGTATTTACAGAAATAAATAATGCATTTATGTTGATTTTGTATAAGCTCAAACTAAAATGTTAGTTGAATCGAATGCGCATTCAGTAGATTTGGCAAACAGTCACCGGAATAATCTGTTAATACAGGGAATTTTTCTTTTAAGTATTCATACAGGGAATTTTCTATTCAGTATACATATGCATACGCTTTTTTTTAAGGAGTTCACTTTGAAGCTTAAAATGAGTGTTTTCCACTCCCAGACTAAGCATGAAGTAAAATTTCGAGTTTAGAAAAGCCTGAAAATTTGGTTTGGTCGCGTAGCGCGAAGCGCGGAGCGGCCAAACCAAATTTTCAGGCTTTTCTAAACTCGAAATTTTACTTCATGCGCCAGGCGTACTAAACACTGAAAGCACTGAAATATTGTGAACGGGTAAACTTCGCTTGAAATCAGTGTCTTATACGCGTGGCGCATGAAGTAAAATTTCGAGTTTAGAAAGGCCTGAAACTTTGGTTTGGTCGCTCCGCGCTTCGCGCTACGCGACCAAACCAAATTTACAGGCTTTTCTAAACTCGAAATTTTACTTCATGCTTAACCTGAGAGTGGAAAACAGTCGTTTAAACTTTTAAATTGACCTCTTTAAGGAAAACAACAAATATTTAAAAATCTACAACACATAATTGGGATATGTATACTCAAAAGAAAAACCTACCTACCTACCTATCGAGGGCCTTCGACTGTGTCTCCCATGCTACTCTAATTAGAAAACTGTACTTTTATAACCTGCATCCGAAGAGTTGTAGATTGATATCATATTTATCTAACAGGACACAATGCGTTTTTTCGCAGGAAAATATGTCGTCTGCACCTCAAGGGTCAATACTAGGTCCTTTACTCTTTTTAATATATATTAATGACCTACCTTATTCGATTGGTAACGCAAAACTTGTATTGTATGGGGATGACACTACGCTCTTAAATAAGGCCAACAACCCAGAAAGTACCAACTTATTGCATAGAGAGGCAATGTTGAAGGCCTCAGATTGGTTTCACAGCAATAAGTTAAAACTGTATGAAAGTAAATCTGTTACTATGCAATTTTCAGTAAAAGTGGAAGAAGCAGAGAAAACGACAACAACGTTTCTTGGCATATACTTAGGGTGCTCTTATATGGACGTTTTTAACGCGAGGCGGAATAGGGGTGGCGCAAGCGTTTGCATTTTAACACATGGGTTTATATGAGAGTTCTTGGACGGACGAGTTCTGGCGTTTTCTCCGCCTCGCACCCGTTCGACTCTCATATAAACCCATGTGTTAAAACGCAAACGCTCGCGCCCGCTCCCGTTCCGCCTCGCGTTCAAGACGTCCATATATGAGCGCCCTTAACATCATCGTTGTCATGGGGCTCACCAGAGCTGGGCAGGATTCGAATCATTCAGGATTCGATTCCCGGATTCGAATCCTTTTAGAGGATTCAAAAGAGGTATTCGAATACTTTAGTGAAAACGGATTCGTGATCCGGATTCGTTACATTTTTTTAAAAGGATTCGTATTCGAATCCAGACGTAGATGATTCGAATCCTAATAAAAGGATTCGAATTCTTATAAAAGGATTCGAATCCTTATTAAAGGATTCGAATTCTTATAAAAGGATTCGAATCCTTATAATAGGAATCGAATCCTTATAAACGGATTCGAATCCTCATACACGGATTCAAATCCTCCTAAATAATTCGAATCATCGCTATTAAGGCTGGGATTCGAATTAGATTAATTCAAATAGTTAAATATTCTAATATGAATATTTAAATCACTAAATTATTCATATTTGAATATAAATATTTAAATTTTCGAATAATTCAAATATTTGTGAATGCATATTTGGTTACTTAACCATAAAAAATATCCAACGTTAGTATATTTTTAACTTCACTTGAAATCAGTGTTTTATACGCGTGGCGCATGAAGTAAAATTTCGAGTTTAGAAAAGCCCCGTCTACGCGGGGCTTTTCTAAACTCGAAATTTTACTTCATGCTTAGTCTGGGAGTGGACAACACTCGTTCTTAGAAGTTTCAAATTGAAGGATCACTCTAGATTACTAAGTTTATTACTATTTTACAAAGGCTACAGCTCGAAGGACCAACCATGGTCTTCGGAGACCGAAGGACTACAGGGAATCGAAGTTTTTCTAGAAGAAAACAACGAATATCTGAAGGTTTACAGCATGGATAGATAAGAAAACATCTAATTTTGAAAAATATCGAAGTTGGGTTGGTTTTCAGTGCATTTTTAACTTTACTTTAAATCAGTGTTTTATACGCGTGGCGCATGAAGTAAAATTTCGAGTTTAGAAAAGCCCCGTGAAAATTTGTCTCGGGTCGCTGTGCGACCCTCGACAAATTTTCTACGCGGGGCTTTTCTAAACTTGAAATTTTACTTCATGCCTAGTCTGGGAGTGGACAACCCTCGTTTGAACTTCAGATTTAACTCTTTTAAAAAATCGACGTATGTAATATAAAAAATCATTCATTGAAATCATAGAAAAAGATGCAAAATTTTACCTAAAATTAACTTTTAGAGTTAACTTTATAATTTGCTCTGTTTTCAATGGGTGAATATTCTAATCCTAAAAAAAAAACGTTTTTATTTAATATTAAAGTTGCATTTAATACAATAACAAACTGTGAATAAATCGACATAAATCTAGAAATATCGAAAATCTCGACATGTAGAAAATCTTGACGGTCCACTCCCAGACTAAGCATGAAGTAAAATTTCGAGTTTAGAAAAGCCCCGCGTAGAAAATTTGTCGAGGGTCGCGCAGCGACCCTCGACAAATTTTCACGGGGCTTTTCTAAACTCGAAATTTTACTTCATGCGCCACGCGTATAAAACACAGATTTAAAATGAAGTTCAATAACACATATATCATCATTAATTAAAATCATTATATAATCAGATATTAAGTCGGTAATTGAACATTTTTGTTAATAGAAACTGATGGAATAAAATATTACTGGTTGCAAATAATAGATTCAAATTTATTTTTAAAGGATTTATATCCGTGATTCAAAAATGAGGATTCGAATCTTTGATTCGAATTAAATTTTTCACTTACGAATCCTTTATTCGAGTATTCGTGATTCGAATCATATTAGGTGATTCGGATTCGTGATTCGAATCCTGTTTTTGAGGATTCATCCCAGCTCTGGGGCTTACGCAGTGACGTACTTGCTTCCAAACGTTGTTCTGGCATATTTGCATTACGCTCTTTAGTGAAGCAAGTATCTCAAAATGTCCTTCGTGTGGCTTACTTTTCCCTCCTACAAAGCCACATGTTGTATGGGTTGATAGTCTGGGGTCATTCTCCGATAAGACACAGAATTTTTGGCTTACAGCGAAAAGCAGTAAGAGTTATGTCCAATATTAATTATTCTGACGACTGTCGCTAACTATTCATAGACACGCGTATATTTACGTTTCCATCCTTATACATCTATGAATGTTTATTGTATGTGAAAAAACACCCTCGCCAATTTCAGACTCGCGGTGATATAAATAAGTACCACACGCTGCAAGTAGACCAGATAGACTCGCACCACACATTCCACATCAATGAGTCATAGGACATCTCTCCCGAATTCCACTATACCTACTTTGTACTCAAGGCATAAGCGCTCATAAATTTTGACGAGTCTATTCTGTGATTTTCAAAAGTGAAAAAAGTTTACTATTTTTTCCCCGAAGAAATAAATACCTCACATTGTTATTACTGTTGCTACGAGTGGCTCTGATTTTTTGAGATATTTACATAGTTGGGAAAATTTTTTTCGACATACTTTTAAATTCTCAAAAAAATTAGACGTGTTTTTCTGAGCGGTTAATGAGTGTGTGTTGTTTTCATAGATTGCTGTGTGAAGATTGAAAACCCAGTCGCGTTTTGGCGCAGAGGAAAAATGGCGGCTGCAAAATTGGGAAAGGTGAAGTCTTCGCGGAGGGGCTTTGCAGATCAACGTTCTATCGACTTTAAAAAAGTAAGCGATATTAATTTAACTTCTGTTCTCTTATTTTAACAGTATTCCTTTTTTTTATCAACTTATGTTAAGAGTAATGTTAAAATAAGTAACATTAATTTTAACTGTACTTTAGTAAATCAGTGTTATCTAATAGCAGTAACATATTTTTAGCGTTCTATTCTAAACAATTTAATAATTACTTTTTATATTAATCGTGAAGGATTTATTGGCTTTTTCTAGCTTTGTAATTTTTTTAATTAAATAATAATAATAATAATGTTTATTGTCCAACAGGAAACAAATTCCCAATTACAAGACAATTTAGTATTAACAAAAAAGTATGAAAACTATAAACTCAAAATAATAACATTTCACTTCGTAATTAAAAAAATTCTAATAAGGATGTCAATGGTTCAAAAAATACGTCACAAGTTGGTGGAAGTTAATTAAACAAATTGCAGATCACTTTAATAGCCGATTTTAATCCAAAATTAGTTCTATTATACTTCATATTGAATGTGGTCTTATATCTACTATCGAAAGTTTTTTTTTTTATTTTTTTTATTTTGGGTTTTACGTCATCTATTTCCGCTGCTATGGCCAATCATGACGCCGGAGATTAGGTCTACAGCTATCCGGGAATTTTGCCGAACCCGGTGGGAGTTCCAACCCACCGGTAGGGATCTTTAACGTGCACGCAACATCCAGGCAGTACACCGGGCCTACATGCATTTAACGTTATATCCGAGAAGACGGAGTGTTTGGCATTTTTATCCTAACCTATATAAATGCAGACAACTTGTTAGGCCGGTATTTGAACCCCGGTCCGTGGCGTGGCAGTACAACACTCTAACCACTACACCACCAAGCTGCCCTATTGAAAGTTTAAATATGCAATTGTTTTGTTTTTTTTGTTTACTGAAGGTAGATCCTGCAAGAGATTGAACCCCAAGAAGCCTTGGTGAGTGGTTTTTATCTAATTCTTTCTTCCACTCTGAATACTTGGAAAACGTTTTCTTTTAAAATTAGTTACGCATGTTCGTTTGGTGTAGACGAGGCTTTACAAATATTGTGAACTTAAAAAAAAATGAAAAAATTGCAGAAGTTCTTTATTAGAAACAAATAATTTCTTTTAAATTTTGGCTATTTAAAATTATCTGGGCCCGTATTTACAGCAACAATGTAATTTGTCATCGCTGAGACGTTGCACTGAAATGACGTCATTTTGGGAACAATTTATCAAACCGTATGGAGTAAAATTACGTCATTTTGGTGCAAGTTCTTACCGATGACAAATTGCGTGGGTGCTGTGAATGCGGGCCCTGTAATCTAAATAATAATTCCAACTTATACCATCCACCATAAACACAATTTTTATGATAGATTTAAGTAACTAGCACTAACTTAAAGTTTATTTAATTCCTAATACATTTCTTTAAAAACAATTTTATTTTTTTTCTCAAATTTAACTCCCAATTAACGTTTTATTTGAAAAGGCAAGTTTCTCGATACACCTAATTTATTTAAAGTGCTCTATTTTATAAAGTATGGAACTAATTTAATACGAACTATGTGATTTCGAATGTATGAACATTTTTTTAGACCTAAAAATTATGCTTAGCATGCGCGCTTTAAAATCAATTTCTGCGAGTCTATTCATATAATCCACTGAGCAAATCCATTTAAATAATACTTTAACAACATTAAAACAACATTTAATGTTGCTACAATGTTGTATTTTGCTTAGTGGGCATATATCATATTTTTAGTGATGGGCACAATAATCTAATAACTACTAAATGGTGCGTTTGCGGACCCGCGTGTGCCTTGCCGCTGTGCCAACATAAGTAAAGGATAGGCACATACGAAGTCGCTGTTGTTGCTAAAGAATGGCACGATAGTTTGGGCAAAAGGCGCGTTAAAGGCGAACTGTTTTCTAAATGCACTCTTATGGGAGAATGAGAAAAAAATAACGGCAATAGACTCGTTGCCCAAGCCATCGCCCCCTCTCATGTTGGTGCAGCCTTTCTCTTTTTACGCTCGATATATTATTTAGTAGATCATTGGATGGGCATGATCAATCAAAATAGATGGACTACTCGATGGGTTACTTACTTAGTTGCTTGTTATTGAGGTTAGCGGCATGGTATTTAAAATAGATATCAAATATTATCTTAGATTACCAGTTACTTATGGTAACCTAAGACCACTGAAATCCTTAAGTTACTGTCTAGTTACCAAGGTAAGATATCAGATCAGATAATAGATTAGTTACCAGTTATGTAACACAATGTTAGCTTACACGACTTACTAAAATTAGGTTAGTTGTCAGTTACTAGAGTTGCTGATTACGTAGAAGTGAGATAGTATGATTGGTTAGTTGCCAGTTACTGTTTATTTAGAAATGAGATAGTATATTATGTTAGGTCAGTCGCCAGTTTCATAGGTTAAGCTATTTAGGATGGGTTACTTGCCGGTTATAACCTAACCGCAAACTTACCTAAGTAACTGGTAACCAGCTCAATCTTGGAGAAAGTAAATCAAGTGTTTAGCAACTAATTTAACTAGCTGGCATTTAAGCTCTATAGTTGCTAGTTTCATAGGTTGGGCTATTTAGGGAAAATGAAATGAAATAAACACAAAGCTAAACTTAAAAAGCTAAAATGTTTAAGAAATTTTAAGGTGGTGCGTCAATTTCTTGGAGCAGTGTATATGTTAACAGTCAATAGTGCCAATTCATTTTAAATTTGGCCTATTAGGATGAGTTACTTGCCAGTTATAAACTAACCTAAGTAACTGGTAACCAGCCTAACCTTAGGTAAAGTAAACCAAGTATTTAGTAACTAATTTAACTAGCTGGCATTTAAGCTAAAGAAATGCCGCTAGGTAAAAAAAATGCGACGTTGGGTTAGATCATGATTACCTATTATTAAATTGCATTAATTGCCAGTTATTTAGGTTGTGTTAAATATCAGTTACTAAAGTAACCAATCAAACGTAAGAAGCTAATAACCAGTTTATTTTAATAGGCTCATGACCAAGGTCGTAGACAGAAAAAAATGTAGGAGGGCATTTTAAACATTTCGGGAGGGGTTTTACAGGTAAACATATTGTTTTTGCTCTTTCAGGTCTGGTTTTACATACAAAAATTTAACATTTTAAAAATTTCGTGGAGGGGGACCGCCATATCCCCTCCTGGCAAATTAATTAATCAGCAATTAATATTATTTGCCAGCATCTAAGTTCATTAATGTTTCACCAGGTGATTATTGAGAACAATATTTCTAAGCTAGAATTTGTGAGTTAGGTTGTGTCATGTGCAACTATTTTCAGGTTCGGTTAGTTGCCGATTGCGTATGTTAAATCGATTGCCAGTTACCTAGATTGTGTTAATTGCCAGATACTAACATTAAAGAAGGAACTGGTAACCTTCTTAGGGTTTGGTAAACTAAGTATGTAGAAATGTATTTAAGTAGTTGGCATCTGAGCTAGGGTTAGGTTAGACGGCAGAATGTGAAGTTGGGTTAGGTTATGCGTAACTATTTTCAGGTTAGGCTAGTTATCGATTTCTAAGGTTAAATTGGACACCAGTTACTTAACACGTGAGCTACCAGGCTTCCAAATAACAATTCGATACCAACTGTCTTTGTAATTTTTTGTTAAAATGAACCACCTCAAAAAATGTTTAATCATACTTTTGTCGAAAGTATAGTTAACCATACTTTTGGGAGAACATGTTTAACCATAGTTTTGCCGAAAGTATAGTTAATCATACTTTTTTCGAAAATATAGTTAACTAATTACTACATACAGTGAATTTTTCATTTAGGTAAACATATGCATAAGCAGTAAATTTTACGACATCCGTTGTTTTTCAAAAGAGCTTAATTTTAAATTTTAAACGAGTGTTTTCCACTTCTAGACTAAGCATGAAGTAAAATTTCGAGTTTAGAAAAGCCCCGTGAAAATTTTCTGGGCTTTTCTAAACTCGAAATTTTACTTCATGCGCCACGCTTATAAAACACTAAAATATTGTGAAGTTAGAAAAACACTTAAAAATACTTAAAAAAAATATATTGAAATATCAAAAGATATACATTTTTCTTCGCACATTTTAAAGTCAGGTCAAATAATACTGTCTCCCTTCAAAACCCGACAATTTCTATTATTTATACGTTACTTTTTGTACATAATTGAGCTTTTTTCTTAGTAGCAACCCCCCTGGTCTTAATCGACTTAGGAGACCTCAAAACGAAAAAAAGAACATTGATCTGGACATTCTCACGAAAATAATACTGTGCGATTATTTAAATTATCATTTAGAGTAGGCGGAATTTTTTTGTGCGGTTGCCCAGAATGCTAATTGAATGATGGAATAAATTTGAGGTTATGGTTAACTATGTGTTTACAGTAAGTAGTGCCAATCTAATTTAAACCGAGACAAATTTTCTGGGCTTTTCTAAACTCGAAATTTTACTTCATGCGCCACGCGTATAAAACACTAAAATATTGTGAAGTTAGAAATACACTTAAAAATACTTAAAAAAAATATATTGAAATATCAAAATATGTACATCTTTCTTCGCACATTTAAAAGTCAGGTCAAATAATACTGTCCCCCTTCAAGACCCGATAATTTCTATTATTTATACGTTACTTTTTGTACATAATTGAGCTTTTTTCTTAGTAGCAACCCCCCTGGTCTTAATCGACTTAAGAGACCTCAAAACGAAAAAAAGAACATTGATCTGGATATTCTCACGAAAATAATACTGTGCGATCATTTAAATTATCATTTAGAGTAGGCGGAATTTTTTTGTGCGGTTGCCCAGAATGCTAATTGAATGATGGAATAAATTTGAGGTTATGGTTAACTATGTGTTTATAGTAAGTAGTGCCAATCTAATTTAAACATCAAAGCCTACTCTAAATCATGTTTTAAACGATCGCACGGTACTTTCTCTTTGCATTAGACAGGGGAAAGTAAACATGGATTGATTTTTATAATTTGTCGACTGGGTATTTTTAGTATTCTCAAGTTTAGAATTTTTGTTTTAAAGTTTAGGAAAATTTGCTGAAATGACTATTAAATCACTTTCTAATTTAATAAGAAATAATTGAATAACTTTAATATTTCTTGAACTCTTTGTTACTAGGATCTCAAGACTGGATCTTCCAAAATTGCTCAGGATGGCGAGACGTTTATTTGCTTTTAAATCCAAGGCCGACTATAATGAAATCGGATTAGCCGAGGCGGCGCCCCTTTTAGCCAAACAGGCCACTCCCATCCGGGAGGAGTGTCGGTGGCCGGTTTCGTCCCACTTGCGACTCACCTGGTAGTGTAGTACGCGCGCACCAACACGCACCTGTGCACACCTGGACGACTCCGCCGGAACGTAACCCGCGATTAAAACAAACCTACGCACGCAAAAAAAAACAGAGAAAATTATAATTTTATTTAATAGCCGAAGTGTGTGACTGAGGATTTCAAAAAAAATGTTTAGTTTTGACCAAGATGAGATTATGACTAAGTGCGTGTGGGATTAGTAATTGATGAATACCAAATTTTTGGGGAAAATTGTGTTGGTTAACCTGAGTTGGTGATAGTATGAGTTTTTTCAAGGCTCGGGATTTTATGCTTATGAAATAATAGATAAAAAACGGTATGTTAATTTATTATAGCTTACCTACCCTACCTCATGATGTTAGTTTCTATCCAGGCAAAACTTGAATATTGTACGAAATCTTTGTTATTGTATACAAAACAACTGAGAAAATCCATTTAAGTAATGTTTCAACAACATTAAAACAACGATTAATGTTGCTACAATGTTGATATAACGTTATTAGTTTGATTTTTGCTTAGTGGGAAATCACTGGATTGAAACTGTTATGATTTTTCATCTAAGTTATCGTGAGATATTCAAGTTTTTCTGCACTTTTCAATTCCTGAAACAATGTTTTTTGTAAACGTATAACTATGATGAATCTGAAATGCCGTGTGATCATTTAAATTATGGATTAGTGTAGGCGGCATTTTTTGTGCGGTTGCCCAGAATGCTAATTGAATAATGGAATATATTTGAGATTATGGTAAATTACACTGCTCCAAGAAATTAACGCACCAGCTCCAATTTCTCGAAAATTTTGGAAAGGTGTAATATTTTTGTGTATTTAACGTTAGCGTCTTTAAAATAACAAACAATGCTTTAAAACTTGTGTTTATTTTGACAGCTTTTAAAGATTGGAAATGCAATAAACACAAAGCTAAACTTAAAAAGCTAAAATGTTTAAGAAATTTTAAGGTGGCGCATCAATTTCTTGGAGCAGTGTATATGTTAACAGTCAATAGTGCCAATCTAATTTAAAATTCAAAGCCTATTCTATATTTTAAATGATCGCGCGGTACAATTGAAACGACTTTTAAGCAGTGGCGTAACTTTAAAATTTGGAACTGGAGGCACATTTTTGCTCCCTCTAATATGTATTTACATTATACAGGGAGTTTTTCTTTAAAGTATACGTGTTCCAAATTCAGCCTATTTTCTGTAAATCTTAAGATTTTCCCTGTTTATTTTAAAGTTCAATTTGAAGCTTTGAACAAGTGCTTTCCACTCCTAGACTAAGCATGAAGTAAAATTTCGAGTTTAGAAAAGCTCCGTGAAAATTTGTCGAGGGTCGCGCAGCGACCCGAGACAAATTTTCTGGGCTTTTCTAAACTCGAAATTTTACTTCATGCGCCACGCGTATAAAACACAGATTTCAAGTGAAGTTCGAAAAAACATAATATTCACAATATTTTAGTGTTTTATACGCGTGGCGCTTGAAATAAAATTTCGAGTTTAGAAAAGCCGAGAAAATTTGTCTCGGGTCGCTGCGCGACCCTCGTCAAATTTTCACGGGGCTTTTCTAAACTCGAAATTTTACTTCATGCTTAGTCTGGATAACACTTGTTTAAACTTCAAATTAAACTCTTTTAAAATACAAAGAATATTACAGCTTAGGCACGTTTTTGAGACATAAAGTGTAGCCTTAAAAGCAGTGGCGTAACTTTATAATTTGGAACTGGAGGCAAACCCACATTTAGCGCCCTGTATCTAATATTTAAAATAATCATTTTAGGTCCTTCAGACGAATCTGAGTATTGAGACCGGAGGTAGCTGCCTTTTGATAGTTACGCCACTGCTTTTAAGGCTACACTTTATGTCTCAAAAACGTTACTTTACTTATCTTTACTGACACATCCAGTGATAGCTCGCAGGAATTGTAATTGGCGGGGCTGCAGCAGTGGCGCAGCCAGGACTTTGTCTTGGGGGGTTCAATCAAAATTAAACATGTAATAGTGAAAAGCTTTAAGTCACGTCATTCGTTAATTCATTTTGAGTAGAAATTCTGATCAAAAAATTAGATCTATTATGGTTCTTCAATAAACCTCATGAGACTATTTACCTCAACGAACGTTGCAAACAAATATTTAGTCGTTAATTTTGAAGATATCGTATGTTCAATTAAAAAAAACCTCTAGAGGGCCATGGAAAAAATTGTAGGTTGGCAACCCTGAAATTATATATTAAAATAATTATGTACAACGATTTATATGTCAATTCCTAAAGCGTGTAGCCAACTTAAATTTATAAAAAAAGATTAAATCATGGCACTCTAGAGGTTTTTTTTTTGAACATATGATATTTATCATTTTATGTCGAAATTATCGGTTGCGGCGAAGTTTTCTTGAATTTGTCAACTTTGACTATCCTTTTTGTCAATATGCTTGATGAAATTGCCAAAAAAGAAAAACATCCTTGTGTATATTTTAAACTTCACACTTAATTAGTTTTCGGTTTCGGCGAATTTTTCTTGAATTTGTCAACTTTGACGATTCTTTTTGTCAATATGCTTGATAAAACTGCCAAAAAAGAAAAACATCCTTATGTATATTTTAAACTTCACACTAAATTAGTGTTTTACACTCTTGACACATAAAGAAAATATTTCAAGTTTAATCCTGAACCCTTATGGACGAGCCGCCACTGCAGCCATCTAATTTTCTTTAATTACGTCTTGAATTACTTATAAGTCAGTTTAGTTTTTAATTTTACACCGCTCACTAGATTGATCAGTTTTGATCAATTCAAGGTCACTGTCTAAATTAATAGCTCATAAAATTAGCCAACGAATCGCTTAATTACGCTGCGTTTTTAAATTGGTTTCGGAACGGTCGGATTTTCGGGGAAAGTCGCTGTCTAATTTACAAATTGAAATTGATAATTCAACGTCACATCTCAGAAAGTGATGTGGCATTAATTAGAATTAAAAAACATCCAACGCGTATCTTTTATATTTCTGTATTTAATTAACAGTGGTTGAAAAATCCGCTCGAAAAAGTAAGGCGATACTTGTTTAAGCTTTTAGAATATGTTCTTAATTTATTTTATGAGGTTTTTTTTTCCACATGAGGTGGTATCGCTTAGCGTCCCTGCACTACGGTCTCCGTGGTCCTTTTGTGCTCCTCTGGTTATTTTACTCCCTGTATATTCCTGTGTCTTCTAAGAAGTCCAGGAGTTTGGGCCAGGGGATGTTCTTGAGCTGTTCTTCAGGAAGCACGGGCTTCCCGAGTTGCTCCGTGCGTTGCCGTTTATAGGCTTCGCATGTGCACAGTAGGTGTTGGGGAGTTTCCTCTTCTTCCAAGCACCCACGGCATAGGGGGCTTTTCTCAAGACCCATCCTATGTTTGTGCTTATTCAGGTCACAGTGCCCAGTAACTAGTCCTGTGATTTTCCTTAGTTTCATTCTGCTCAGTCCTGATAGCGCTAATGCGCTATCAGGTACCGGGCCATCTAGGAAGAGTCTCGTGTGCCTCATTCCCATTTGGTTGTGCCATGCCTTTGTATGCTCCTCTGCTAACTTGCGTCGGATTATTTCCTTTCCGGTTTTATGAGGTTATACTTATTTATTATTCAGTATGTCTTGCCCTGATTCAGGTTTATTTTGAGTTATGCTTGACATAGCCTCTAAAATGCAAGGCTTGTAAAATAGAATAGGTTGGTCCATATCCGCGCATGCGCATTAGTAACTGTCAGTGAGTGGAAATATAATAATAATAAAAATAAATAGGGGTTATGTCAAACGTCATTAATTGAAAATAAAATATGTCAGTGAGTGGAATTTTTCATATGTTGCCTCGCAACTGCATAAACAAGCGGGCAACATGGCAAGGCGGCGAATGGACCAACCTTCTCAGTATGTATTTTACCGACTTTGTCTGAAGCCCAATTCACACCGAACAGGCGTCGGGCGGGGACGAGGCGCAGACGAGGCGAGAAGCGCGACGCTTCGACTCCTCTTCTATGTAATGATATGAGTCAAACCACACCGAGACGGCGAAGCGCAGGCGTTCGCCTTTTCGCCCGCGCCTCGCCGTTTTTACGCCACTCAAGTTGGTTTGGAGAAGCGCGCCTCTCGTACGCCCCTTAATATTAATTTTCTATTTTTATCAATTTTGGATAATATGCGCGATAATCCACAAAACCTTCTCTAGTTTTTTTAAACCAGTGATGGGGAAACTACGGCCCGCGGGCCAAGTTCGGCCCGCGGAAAGGTTTAATCCGGCCCGTTTAAGGGTGCCGTCGTGAGAATGTTTGAACGCGTTCTTACTTCGTAATGTGACGACCCGCATAAAAACTACCTACCTACGATTAAGCATTATTCTTTGGCCCGCTACGATTGTCTGGTTATTACAAATGGCCCGTCTTAAAAAAAGTTTCCCCACCACTGTTTTAAACTCTACAATTGTTTCGCCATACTGTGGCTTCTCAGGCGAAGAAATGGTACAGTACATTTATAAAATCAGGTGTATACGTATATAATGTTTATGGTGAGGTTGGTTTATCCGAAAATGTTTAATCATTACTGTTAAGATAAATTGGATAAGTTAATTTGGTCGTTCAGAAGATTTGCATAGTATTTTCTTTAGTTGATTTCTATGCTCTCCGTGATATTGAGTTATTTGCCTTATTCTT
Organism: Philonthus cognatus; assembly: GCA_932526585.2. NCBI lineage: Eukaryota > Metazoa > Arthropoda > Insecta > Coleoptera > Staphylinidae > Philonthus > Philonthus cognatus. Next base: position 53,802,544 of record OW052241.1, on the reverse strand, counting down.
CTCTATAGAGAATTTTGAAATTCTAGTCGGAATGCTGTATGCCTTGTATTAGGTAGTTAGCGTATGTTTTGTCTTCTTTTAATAGGGTCCTTTAGACGTACACTGGACTAACAGTTTCTTTGTAATTAGTATCTCTTTTGTGAGGCTTACCAGGACACGAACTTCATAGAAACCCTCGTGGGATAACCTGTAATAATTTTGAAACTTATATGGATACATTTCGAGCTCTCTCATGACATAAACCATGCCCTTTTTTATTTTCCAACCATAAAAGTTAAGCCCAAAACCTTCTCTGGTTGTTCAAATGTAATAAAATAAAAAGGTCTAAAACGTCCTCGTCACTTTCGTTGTCTGAAATCATTTTGACAAATATCATATGATCTGTCAAACTGGTTTTCACGATAACTGGACATCGTCGCCGCCTTTTCTGTGGGCATTGAGCTCGCTTGCGCCTGTGCCTCGTCTCGCCTACGCCTTGCCTCCGCCGCGCCTCCACCATTTCGGTGTGAATTGGGCCTAAAATGTACATATTTCATTTTAGAGGTTATGTTACGTCAAACATCTAAATATAGACAACTCAAGATGCACATATATGTTGTTAAGGGGGAGTATTTTTATAATTTTTTCAAAAAATTGATTTTTTTTATTACATAAATCTAATGCCACATGTCTGAAGAATATTTGGTTAAAATTATAGGGCGGTCCGTGCATTAGTTCCGTCGCTATACGGCTTTCAACGAACCATTGTCCTAAGCGCGGACCAGCCGCTCAGGTAGCAATTCCGCCGCAGTTGTCAAACTTCAAACGCGCTTATCTCGAAACAAGATTTTTCAAATCTGCGGGAATTCTAGCTTGCGAACCGTTCAACCAATCGACTTCTAGTTTTGACTGCCTAAAAGGAAATTGAATTTATGGGCCTCTGAACCTTTAAAATCGCAACATTTGAATGACTAACGATTTTTAACGGCATGCCAAAGTTGAAAAAATCATGCGAAAATTCGTACTTTTTTTTCAAACGGCCGCCATTTTGTATCTATAAGGAATTTTTTCATGGTTCTTAGGTTCAGATGCCTCCTTGGAGTTTAAACTTTACTTATTTTTTGGTTTCATGCTTTTAGGTGACGTATTGCGGCTTCTATCCATCCCGCAGATAACAAATATTTTCAAAACATGACTTCTCGGAGCCGCCATTATGGACGCCATTTTAAATAATTATACTTCGAAAAAATTTCATTTTGTAGACAAGAGATAAATAAACATTGTGCCAAAAACCGCAAGTGTCTAAGTCTTTTCAGTTTCCCCAAAATAATTGCCAAACATCAGGTAGTTTTGGCACAATTATAAAAATACTCCCCCTTAAGTCAATACTGCTAGATGTCTGAAAATTTCGTCTTAAACATCTCCAGAAATCATCAAGTTTTATTGTTTTTTTATAAAATAAATAATACAAATACATATTAACCAAGCAACAACAACTATTTAACCCTAATAATAATAAAAACTCTAGACTAACTAAAGATGCATTATACTATTATTATAATATAATAGTATTATACAAATGTTTCATCGAGAACGGAAAGCGACCAAACCAAATATTCAGGCTTTTCTAAACTTGAAATTTTACTTCATGCGCCATGCGTACAGAACAGTGATTTCGAGTGAAGGTTAAAATATACTCTATAGATTGTAAGTTTATGATTCATACAAGATCAATCAATAAGAATTCTTCCAAATGTTTGAGCATTTGGACATGGATATTTGTATGAATGGATATTTCCTAATTGTTGATAATTTTGACAGTATTTTGCCACGTTCAACTGTTTTAACTTTAATCGCTTTCTAATGACAGAAAATCACTAGGTTCTTACTGAATACTTTCAACACCCACTAAAATGTAGGCATGTCTGAATCACAAACAATTTGTCTAAATCCGAAATTTAAAAACACCAACTGAAACTATTCAACGTAAGACATAGAGAAACTAAATTAAAGAGTACATATGCAGAGTTGCCAAACTAGTGATTTTGTCCCCAGCACTGATTTGGCAACTCTGCATATGTGCTCATTAATTTAGTTTCTCTAAGTCTTATGTTGAATAGTTTGAGTTGGCCAAATGATACATTTTAAAGATAAAGAGCCTTATTAATTAAATTGCTGTTAATATGTGTATAACAGCAGTTGCCCCCTCCCCCTGGACAACATATATCTAAAAAAAAATAATAGACGTATCCTAAGTTTTAAAAAAATATTTTGACTCTTGTTCCCTCTACGGCACCGAAATCCTTGGGTAAACAATCGGTAAAATAGAGCTATAGGTATAATATATAAAATTACGAAAATGTTATTCGTGAAAATGCAAACAATGTTTTAATTAATAAGACAACTTAAGACGATAAATATCCATTGAAACAACTATATTTATCGTCTTAAGTTGTCTTATTAATTAAGACATTGTTTGCATTTCCACGAATAGTATTTTCTAAATTTTATATATTATGTTTAAAGTGTGCAAACTATAAGAAGCGTAAGCTTATTTTCTCGAATTCAAATAGTTTTGAATTTGAATTCATCTTGTTAGAGCTATAGGTATTTTAATGTGTTAGACAAGAAGGAAATTTGGTTTCGCAATTTCATATATTGTTGACACCCCGTGTTTTCCCTCAAGAGATCGCTTACGTCACAAATGCGCGCTGAATTTAAATGTGGTTACTTCATGATTTAGATAATAATAAAACGTGTTATTTGATTACAAATTTTCTGGGCTTTTCCAAACTCGAAATTTTACTGCATGCGCCACGCATATAAAACAGATTTCAAGTGAAGTTCGAATATGCATAAATTTCACAACATTTTAGTGTTTTATACGCGTGGCGCATGAAGTAAAATTTCGAGTTTATAAAATCCCAGAAAATGTGTCTCGGGTCGCTGCGCGACCCTCGACAAATTTTCACGGGGCTTTCTTAAACTCGAATTGTTACTTCATGCTTAGTCTGGGAGTGGAAAACACTCGTTTAAAATTTCAAATTGAACTCTTTTAAAAAACAACAAGTATCCAAATATCTAAAGAAAATAATCTGAATTTAGAATACGTATACTTTAAAGAAAAATTCCCTGTATATATTCATATGGAATATCAAACTAAAATCATTAATTATTCCTATTTCTCCGGAGCAAACAGATACATTGAGTTTTTTTTTAAGTATACGTATCCAAATTCAGCCAATTTTTTGTGAATTTTTAGATATTCCTTGCTTTTTTTAGTTTCAATTTGAAGCTTTCAACGAGTGTTTTCCACTCCCAGACTAAGCATGAAGTAAAATTTCGAGTTTAGAAAAGCCCCGTGAAAATTTGTCGAGGGTCGCGCAGCGACCCGAGACAAATTTTCTGGGCTTTTCTAAACTCGAAATTTTACTTCATGCGCCACGCGTATTAAACACAAAAATATTGTGAAATTTATGTATATTCAAACTTCACTTGAAATCTGTTTTTTATGCGTGGCGCATGCAGTAAAATTTCGAGTTTGGAAAAGCCCAGAAAATTTGTAATCAAATAACATGTTTTATTATTACAAAAACATTAATATCATTCTTAAATTGGTGTTAAATGTGTATGCTAACATCTATTGATATGACTGAAAGAAATTTGGTTAATGTACTTAAATACATATGCAAAAAACGAATAAGAAAATAACCAAAATATCACTTACTTTACAGAAATACTTTCACATAAATACTTTTAATTTCAATTGAGAGTTTGTTTACAAACTTAATGAACAATTGTAAAGCCAACTGTAATTGCAGTTTTCGAATTGGCTGGCTCGTATTACAAAATATATATTAATTTCCATATCAAGTATTCATCTCCATGTGCACATGGGATATAGGCATAGGGGGCGAGCCAATTTGCATAAGAAGGCATTACGCGCGAGTATTAATTATTGCTTTATCGTAAGTACTTTATTATTTTCTTATCAACATCCAGCGTACATTTATACATGCCAACGGTTATTACATTTCATACATTTCTACTTTATTATTGCTGGTTCTTTGTATCTGGAACTGTCCCGTATTACCTTCTTACGCTTATTATCATAATTGCACTAAATAAGCTACTGTTATTAATAAGTATACATACATATGTAGATAAGAGTAAAAAGGTAATTATATAGTTTTGTTTTATTAGAGAAAGAGATAGAGAGAGAATATGAATTCACTTACAAGGTAAAAATCAGGCAGCAGGCGATTTGAAGTACGCGCCATAATTCTCAATGTTGCTATCTGTGGCATAGATAGGGGGGGATTCGAGGATCCCCCATGTGTCTTGTGTCTTGGAAATACGAGAATTAAATAAAAGGCTGTATTTCTGTTGGCGATTAATTTTGTTATTATTTTTATTTTATTTTTATATACATCTAAGTAATAAAATTAATCAGTCGTGCTGCTAATGCGCCTGTCTTTCGACCTAGGCCCATTGGAAGCACGACTGATTAATTTTATTCATTGAATAAACCTCTGATTAAATCAAAATTCTATAATATACGACAGATTAATTTCAATCATTGAATAAACCTCTGATTGCGTCTAAAATCTGGAATATAAAAATATTAATTTCTAAGACATCTGAAGCATGTTTCATTGATCAATATGAGATTATGTAAACAATTAGTGAATACAATTGTTGTATTTATTAAGAAGTACTTTTTGACAATAAAAACAAAAGAGAAATGGTCAAATTATATGTATCGTATGTTCAATTAAAAAAAACCTCTAGAGTGCCATGATTTTATCGTTTTTAAAAATTAAGTTGGCTACACGCTTTAGGAACTGACATATAAAACGTCAAACATAATAATTATAATGTATAATTTCATAGTTGCCAACCTAGAATATTTTCCATGGCACTCTAGAGATTTAATTTTATTGAACATACTATATATTTTATTCTACATGGTCGCGACCAATTTGAAATGTTATTTCGATTTGATTAAATGCACTAATCGATTCACTATATTTTTTTAAAGAGAAGTAATTAAATAATAAATTAAAATAAAGAATAACCATTTATTGTACTTGTTTCTGTAAAACTTAAGAAAAATTCCCCTATATTTGGTTTAAGTATATGAAATTATTTTAAGGAGTCAGTGAAAAAATCTGGAATCAAGGAAGAGTCAGGGGAAAGGCAGGGAGCCTTTCCCCTGACTCTTCCTTGATTCCAGATTTTTTCACTGACTCCTTAAAATAATTTCATATACTTAAACCAAATATAGGGACATTTTTCTTAAGTTTTACAGAAACAAGTACAATAAATGGTTATTCTTTATTTTAATTTATTATTTAATTACTTCTCTTTAAAAAAATATAGTGAATCGATTAGTGCATTTAATCAAATCGAAATTGAGGGCAATTACCGAACAGTTAATACAGTAATTAGTAGCAGTATAACTAGTGATTAGAGGAAGCGGGCGCATACGCACACACATTTCACTATCGGCCGGGTGGAGAGATAAAACAAAAATGTATAAAACAAAGTGTATAATTTTAATAGTAATTGCAATTTTCCTGCACTTATATACTAACACAGTCATTCATTAGATAAGTGAGGAGTTTATCGAGGCTAATGACGGCTAATTAAGCCCGCCTTAAAACAAAATACAAATTGTGTGTATGTATGAGTGCGTGTAACTATTTTATAACCTTAAAGACTAATTATGGGAATTTTCAAATAAATTACTTATTGCTTTTGTATAGATAACTTTTTATTAGTTTTAGTTTTGCAAGTATTTAAAATAAGTGGACTTAATCAGAGGTTTTATTACTTTACAAACAAAAAAGTATTTAATAATATTAAAGTATTAGCAGTAAATTTTGTCAAAACAAATATATAAAAGTAAATCAAAGACAATTAGATTTTTATCAATTTATAGAATTTTTGTCGTTTTTAATAAATGTCTTCAATCCTTTGTCAATTTTCAAGTAAATAAGTGCATAATTTATAGGATTTTTGTCGTTTTTGATACATTTCTTCAATCCTTTGTTAATGTTCAAGTAAATAAGTGCACAATTTATAGGATTTTTGTCGTTTTTGATACATTTCTTCAAACCTTTGTCAAAGTTCAAGTAAATAAGTGCATAATTTATAGGATTTTTGTCGTTTTTGATACATTTCTTCAATCCTTTGTCAATGTTCAAGTAAATAAGTGCATAATTTATAGGATTTTTGTCGTTTTTGATACATTTCTTCAATCCTTTGTTAATGTTCAAGTAAATAAGTGCACAATTTATAGGATTTTTGTCGTTTTTGATACATTTCTTCAAACCTTTGTCAAAGTTCAAGTAAATAAGTGCATAATTTATAGGATTTTTGTCGTTTTTGATACATTTCTTCAATCCTTTGTCAATGTTCAAGTAAATAAGTGCATAATTTATAGGATTTTTGTCGTTTTTGATACATTTCTTTAATCCTTTGTCAATTCTCAAGCAAATAAGTGCATTATTTATAGGATTTTTGTCATTTTTGATACATTTCTTCATTCCTTTGTCAATTTTCAAATAAATAAATGCATAATTTCACTAATTTTTATTTCTATGACGAAATCCTAGCTGCGCCACCAATTAAGCTTAAGAATGTCAAACACTCTATCAAATATGATATTTGATATATGATTAAATTTTTCATATTAATCATTTTTTCATATTTTACCCTTTCGGCCCTGACGGTGGCATTTGCCACCACTAAAACTTGGTAAACATACTGGGATTTTTTCTTTTGAATATACATACATGTATACATGAGCTGTAACTTTTCCGATAATCGTTTGTTTTTTAAATAGTTTAATTTGAAGTCTTAAACGAGTGTTTTCCACTCACAGACTAAGCATGAAGTAAAATTTCGAGTTTAGAAAAGCCTGAAAATTTGGTTTGGTCGTGTAGGCTTTTTTAAACTCGAAATTTTACTTCATGCGCCACGCGTATTAAACACTGATTTTAGGTGAAATATTCTACTAAAGCAGTAAGCTAAAAACGTGTATTTTGAACATCACATCACATCAGTGTTTAGTACGCGTGGCGCATGAAGTAAAATTTCGAGTTTAGAAAAGCCTGAAAATTTGGTTTGGTCGCGACCAAACCAAATTTTCAGGCTTTTCTAAACTCGAAATTTTACTTCATGCTTAATCTCAGAGTGGAAAACACCCGTTTGAAAGTTCAATTTAAAATATTTGAAAAATTAATGAATATCTGAAGATTTACAGCGTATTGAGATATGTATACTTAAAAGAAAAACTCTCTGTATATCTGAAATGGTTATAAATAATATGCAGTGTACAACACATTTTTTGGACACCAGAAACATTCCAGGGCTGACTTAACCCTTTCAGCCCTGGAATTTTTTTGGTGTCCGAAAAATGTTTTGTACACTACATATTATTTATAACACTAAATATTGGGGAAGTGATAAATTTTAGTTTTCTGCACTTTTTTTTTGTAATCCACAATTTGATTGAAAATAAATATTCTATTCTCGCTTTCAAAATACCATCGCCCTGCCCCTTATCCCCCAACAAGGTGTTCCTCAAGGCTCTCCATCACCTCCCCTCCTGAACAATATCTATGTTCATGACATATACAACCCTAACCCACAGTGCCTTAATCCCTCAGCATATTTTCTTCTCTTTGCCGACGACACTGCCCTTATAACACATCAACCCACCCTTCCTAAAGCTCCCTCTACTCTCCAAGGGCTAATGATTCTCTATCTCTTTGGTTTGCCAAATGACAAACGACACTGCCCTTATAACACACCAACCCACACTTCCTAAAGCTCTCTCTACTCTCCAAGGGCTAATTGATTCTCTATCTCTTTGGTTTGCCAAATGAAGAATGTCTCAATAAATCCATTAATCTCAATAAATCCCATGTCCATACACTTCCAGAAACCGCTCAATTCCCCATTTAGCATAAACGTATCAAACACCGTAATCAGCCCATCCCCTGCTTGTAAATACCTTGGCATCACTTTCGACCCCAAACTATCCTTCAAATGCCATTCCCAAACCATTAAAACCAAACCAAAATAGGGCGCGGCATTTTAGATCATTAACCTTCCAAAATAAAGATCTTATGACAAAAACAGCTGTCTACATCTAAAAAATGATCTGCCGCCCCTTATTAGAAAATGCTTCAATCCTCTTCCTCAACCCTGGTCCCTCAACATTAAATCCTCAGAATCCTCACAAAAATCCGACATCCCAATAACCCACTCCACAACCCCTTCAATACCTTATTGTGTGAAAAACAGAAATAATTCCTATTAAGGATTTCATTGATGTGTGGGTTAGATGCGATTTTTTGGGACAGTTGAGTAAGTCGTTGTTAAACTTACTCAACTGTCCCAAAAATTCGCATCTAACCCACACATCAATGAAACCCTTAATCACCTCTGTCTAGTACGAAACCCTAATATTTTTCCCAAATTCAACGACCCAGAAACCACCATTCATCAATTCATCTCATCTCACATGAATAATAACTAACCGACAAGACAATGACAACTACAACTTAGGCTGAAAGACTGACGATCGATAGCCAAGGATCTTATAATTAAATATAATTGTAAAAATAAAAAAAAACTGTAATTTATTAGTGCACTATTACGATTTATATATATATATATATATATTCTATTCTCAACACCGATTAATATTGTAATCCGATAACTTGTCTCTTTAAAATGACGTCATTTTACTCTGTACGGTTTCGTCACTTCTTCCCAAATTGACGTCAGTCTAGTGAGAAAAGCCATCGATGATAAAACGCATCGATGTTCAGCATTGCCCCCCTAAAGCAGTTTGCTCCAACTGCGCCACGGTAGTTACGCGCCTGATTATTATAAAAATATACTGATCTATTTTAGTTTTTGGTTTTCAACAAGAAACCGAAAAAAAAGCAACGGTATCCTATCACACTTGACTAATGAATAATTCAATCACCCGAAAATTCTTATCGACAATTAAAACAATAATTTACAATTACAATACGCCATTACGTATACATGAAATATAAACACTAGCACATAACAACAGCTTTAAACTAATTATTCTCCCAAAGCAGCCGCTAATGAGCAAATGCGATTATTGCCAAGGAAGTTTTCGTAATATTTAATTTTTGTTTTTGTAATATTTAATTTTTGTTTTCGAATTTTGTTTCAGTCCGACTGGCAGGGTGTGCGTGCGCGGGAAGGTGCGAAAAGGTTAGTGTATCTTTTTCTGTTGCGCATTTTTCGCTGATTATTTTTAGCGCGCGCGAAAAAGATTGCCTTTTTTCTAATTATTAAACGCACACGAAAAGGATTAAAAGAATAAATAGTGAAATGGATTTTTTTTCTGGTTTGGTTTTTAGTATTTTATACTGTTTTAGTATTGAATACAACGGTTAGTGATTTTTCGTGTTTTTTTTGACATTTTTTTTTTTTATAAATGGAAAGTGAGAGGGATAGTGAGTGCGTTGAAATGGATTTAAGTACTAGGGGGAGGGATTCGGGGGTGCAGGACAGTTGTAAAGTCAGGGTGGCCAAGTCGGTGTTTTCTATAAGGAGCTTGGTGGATTTGGGGGATAATGCTGAGAAGATTGATAGCCTAGGAAATATACACATTACAGGTGAGTCCTTTAATTTTTTTTTGACTGAGAACGAAAATAATTTTTGTCATTAAGAACAATTTATTAAGAGGACTGTGAACGGTTATGGAAAATCAATGTAAACTGATAATCTAAATTAAAAAAAACTATTTAAAATATCTCATTTCTGTTTTTACAAGAATAAATCAACAAAACTAATTAGCACAACGTCTTGTAAATCATAATATAGATGGTTTAGAAGACGTTGTGCTAATTAGTTTTGTTGATTTATCAATATACATCTTTTTCCGATGATATTGTTAACGAAAAAGTGCACAGAAATTGCAAAGTTCTCTTCCCACCTCAGTATAGATAAATATGTCTTAAAATTAAAAAAAACTAAATTTGAAATTGTGAAGAAATGTTAAAATAAGAAATATGTTTTTTTTTTCGAGGGAAGATTTCAAGCGAGAAAAATTGACTTTCTGGTGGTTAATTAATCTCTCGCGATAGAAAAACCTAAGCAATCAACTTTTTTGCTCGTTTAAATATGTGTCGAGGGAATTTTTCTTTAAAGTATACACATCCTAATACATACTCTGTCAATGCTCAGGCATTGACCAAAACCAAATTTTCTGAACTTGAAATGTTACTTCATGCTTAATCAAGGAGTGGAAACACTCGTTAGTAGATCAAATTGAATAGTTTTATAAAAAACAACGAATGCCTGAACATTTACAGAGTAAAAAACTTCTATAAACTTTTGGGGAAAAGCGGCAAAATTCAAAAATTATAGTTCTATTTTTTTAGCCAGAATTCTGCCGCTTTTCCCCAAAAGTTTATAGAAGTTTTTGATAACTTGACGGCAAAAAACGACTAAATGTCATTTACAGAGTATTCATCGAGAAATATACAGAGAGTTTTATGTAACACCAAACATTTTTAATGTTCATTTTTATACAGAGAATTTTTCCCTTAAGTGTACATATGCATACGTTGTACATTTTCCGACACTCGGTTTATTAAAATAATTCAATTTAAAGCTGTAAACGAGTGTTTTCCACTTCCAGGTTGAGCATGAAGTAAAATTTCGAGTTTAGAAAAGCCTGAAAATGTGGATTTGCCGGGCGGAGCGAAGCGAGCCCGGCAAATCCACATTTTCAGGCTTTTCTAAAATCGAAATTTTACTTCATGCGCCATCGGTACAAAACACTGATTCCATGTGGAGTTTAGCGGTGTGTTTTAAATTTTGTTATGTCTTTGTTCTACCGGTGGCGCATGAAGTAAAATTTCGAGTTTAGAAAAGCCTGAAGATTTGGTTTGGTCGCTCCGCGCTTCGCGCTACGCGACCAAACCAAATTTTCAGGCTTTTCTAAACTCGAAATTTTACTTCATGCTTAGTCTGGGAGTGGAAAACACTCGTTTTTACTTTCCCCCGTATATAATACAAAGGGAAAGTATTGGTTTCGTGGAAATTTTCGAATCAAAAATTTTAGCGGAAATATCCGTTTTGAGGTCCCCTGAGTCGAAGAAGACCATTTTTGAAAAATGTCTGTCTGTCTGTCTGTGTGTCTGTGTGTGTGTGTCTGTGTGCGCTGTACCGCAAAAACCGCTAAAGATATCGAGATGAAACTTGAAACTTAAGCTTTTTGTTACAATCGGAAGAACTGAAAAGCTTTTGGTTAAAATCGGAAAACCGGAAGTGGTACTTTACTCTTAGCGTTTTTCAGTTTTTTCAGATTTTTTCAATAAATGTTCATCAAACAAAAAATTCTTTCAAATAAAAGTTGTAGATAATAACAAAATGAAGATATATTGTTTATTTACTTTTTGTCATAGCACTCTTAGTTTTTGAGATATTTTAAAAGTTGTTTGTTTTATCTAGTTATTGATGTGTGACAGTGTATGTGTCGATACAGTTGAAAAATGTAACAAATAAAAGTTGTAGGAAATAAAAAACTAAAGATTTTTTGTGGACTCACTTTTTGTCATAGCACTCTTAGTTTTTGAGATATTTAATAAATAGTGTTTTTTATCTAGTCATTGATTTGTGCCAGTGTGTGTGTTGATACAATTGGAAAATGTTTCAAATAAAAGTTGTAGGTAATAAAATATTAAAGATTTTTTGTATCTTCACTTTTTGTCATAGCACTCTTAGTTTTTTAGATATTCAATAAATAGTGTTTTTTATCTAGTCATTGGTTTGTGTCAGTATGTGTTGATCCAATTGAAAAATGTTTCAAATAAAAGTTGTAGTTATCAAAAAGTTGAAGACATTTTGAAAATAATAATGCTACAAATATTTTGAAAGTGATTTAATACGCAATTTACGGGGGAATGTACTATGATGGACACATCACCAGATTACGGCTGTAATTAGGACATGTACACATGAAAGAAAAACTCAGTACAATTTATACTAAAATAAGTTGAGGCGTTGATTGCGATTGATTCGCTACAATCTGTAATGGTGATATAGGCAACCCAATTGACACATAACCTCAAAATTATAGGTGTCAAAACGTATTGAATGCTTTGGTTTGACAAATCGAACATACAAAAATAAATGTTCGGTGCTACATAAAACTCTCTGTATATTGCAAAGAAAAATTCCTTGTATACGTTAGTGTCCTCAAAAGTGACAATTACCAGAAAGATGATAAATGCTGAAATTTCAATTTTACGACCTTCATCAATTATTTCACACCTTCCTTTTTAAAAATTATAAGATTGAGTAAAGGAATGATTTACGTTTATTATTTTTTTCCTTTTTCTGGATTAACAGGAAACGTTTCCGGTTGGATTGTTGTAATTGTTTTCTGGCGACACGCTTTAAACGTGCGGTTACCTCTTCTTGCGTTCGTTTCTCCAAATAGCCATTCTTTGTTCTAAAACGTAATTTAATATAAACGCGAACGAAAACTCGGTGGAGACGGTTTTGTCGTTTCCGTCTTTGTCTGTGCTCTTTTTATTGGAATTCGAGGCAGACACGATCGACCGAAACGGTGCCATCTCACGATAAAACAAAATTTTGTGTTTTAACACATTTCAACAAAACAGCCCATCGATTTCGTTTATTTTTATACGAATGGATAACAATCGAATTTCCAATAGCAATAACAAACCTATACTTTATTCAACTCAATTTGAAAGGTACACAAATTTTAAAGAAAATTAAATTAAAATAAAATTAAGAATATGAATTTGTGTTCAGTACTCATTGCTCACTGCTACTTATCCTAATGGGCATTAGATGGCGTTTACGCTTTCGAACATATATAATTTAAAATCACTTGGTTTGTTTCACCACAGAATAAATATAAGTATTCTTTCCTTTATGATTTCACTTATTTATTCCGACTAGTTTAAGCTGCTAGCCATTTCCAATGAATATTTGTTTAAATATGTTGCAGCCGAGACTTCTTTTTTGTTTATAGAGGGGATTGGAAATCTGCAGCCGAAACTGGTAAAAATAAATAATTAAATAAGTGAAAGTGATTTTATTTTAATTTTAAAAAATATCAACAAATGATCAATGAGAAACAATTTAATGAGTTACATATGTTCACATACCTACATTTTCAGACTTAGTTATTACAATTTTTATTAAACAGATCAACACTAAAAAATATGAACCATCAAAACCCTCCAAGAATGTTAGATTTACAATTTGTATTATTACTTTAAACATGAAACGCTGACACTCGAATGATTTGATTTAAAACAATCGTCTCAATGTATAAAAAATCTGAGCTGTGTACATTTGGTGGTCTATATTTTATACTCCATTAAGTGCAGATATAGGCAACTGAAAGTACAGCTATGATTTGTTGTCGTTCGGATTTTTAAGGTACACAATTAGGTTAGACGAAATAAACATTTGTTAAATTTATTAACGTAAGATCATACATAAAATCAACCTGATTCCGGGTATATTAAACTTGACAATACGTCAGTGTTTATACGCCTGGCGCATAAAGTAAAATTTCGAGTTTAGAAAAGCCTGAAAATTTGGTTTGGTCGCTTCGCTTCGCTACGCGACCAAACCAAATTTTCAGGCTTTTCTAAACTCGAAATTTTACTTTATGCTTAATCAAGGATTGTAAACACTCATTGAAAGCTTTGAATTGAACGCTTTTATAAAAGATATTTAGGCCCAGTTGCACTAGAAATGTTGAACTCAGGCTTAGGCTGAACTTAAGTTCAAGATGACAGTTCCTATTGTTCTAATATCATTTTGAACTCAAGTTCAGAGTTGAACCAGTTTAACGTGTTTGGTGCAACTGGCCCTTAGAGTCTAATGAAATTCAAAATTGTTTTTAACTATAAAAACTCAAATGAATTCCATAAATAAATTTCTGATATTTATTAATTAGTCCATTTTTTTTAATGATATACTTTGAATTCTCTCAAAATAACAATCACACATACACATTTTTAATTTGTATTAAGTAGTTCAATTTTTCTGTAAATAAAATCCTTTGAATATGAATTTGTGTTCAGTACTCATTCATTCAACGGAGAGCTATATACGCGTTTCAGGCTTCAACGGCATCATCAGTATAGTCCCGAACCAGTGCTTGAAGAATACTGAACATCTTTGACCATTTATTATGGCCTGTGCAATTTACATATGTTCGAAAGCGTAAACGGCATCTAATGTCCATTTGCTTAAGTTAAGCTATTGCCAATGCTACTTAAGCAAATGGGCATTAGATAGCGTTTACACTTTCGAACATATGTAAAATCCTTTGAGTGTCTCTCAAAATAACAATCACACATACAAATTTCTGATTTTTATTAATTAGTTCGTTTGATGTCTAAATAAAATCTATTAAGTGTCTCTCAAAATAACAATCACTTTCTGATTTCTATTAATTAGTTCGTTTTATGTCTAAATAAAATCTTTTGAGTGTCTCTCAAAATAACAACCACACATACAAATTTCTGATTTTTATTAATTAGTTCGTTATATGTCTAAATAAAATCTTTTGAGTCTCTCTCAAAATAACAATCACACATTTTTCCCTTTCAAGATTTACACTAATGAACAAATTAAAGTTTCCCATTTAACTAACGACTTTACAAAAAAAAAAACTCTCTCATTACCGTTTTTATTTAAACGTATTCACAAGTAATTGACTCGATGCCGTATCATTATCCCAATTATCCAGGCCAAATGAAAATAATTTTTATTCACTCGTGGAAATAATTGTGTGTGATGGGCGAGTAAAATCGTGCAGCATTCTTCTTCTTGCCGAAAAATTAGCATATCCATGCCCACCCATTTCTTGCTAATTGCTGAATAATGTTTTATTGATACGCGGTAATTGCCGGCAATAATTGTTTTAAGTGCAGTGTTTATTTGTTCCTTCTTTAAATATTTTTAAAATTTAAATATAGGCGATAGTTATCGTTTGGGAAATTCGTGTGTGTGTACAGCGGGATTTTTGAAAGTAATTGGCTGTATTATAATGACACTAATGAATCCCATTTAAATCATGAGTATTGAGGTTTTTGTTTATATTTACAACAAATTGCTGGTTTCCATTGAACAGTACTCAATTTTAGAGTGTATAGGTACATTATTTTTAAAATAATCAATGTAATATTTATTTAGAATTAGAAATCATTGTTATTTGTAACGCAGGTTAATTAATGTATATTATTTTCTGTAGACGTATTTAAATATACAATCGTTATTATTAGGGTTGTTAAACAAAATACTTTTTTTCATTTTATTTAAAACAAAGTTTTTCTTATAAAACGTGTTTTTTTTTTCATTGAAACAGCGTTTATAACATTAACAATTAAAAACATTTTTAAAAAGTTTTAAAACATGTTTAAAACGTGACTACCACAGAACATACAGGGCATTTTTCTTTTGAGTATACATATCCCGCTAATTATAGCTTATTTTTAAATTTGCGGGAATTCGTTGTTTCAAAGCGGTTAATTAGAGGCTTTCAACGAGTGTTTTCCACTCCCAGACTAAGCATGAAGTAAAATTTCGAGTTTAGAAAAGCCTAAGAATTTGGATTGGCCGCGTAGCGAAGCGGAGCGGCCAATCCAAATTAGGCTTTTCTAAACTCGAAATTTTACTTTATGCGCCACGCTTAAAAACACTGGTTTACAGTGGAGTTAAAAAAACACACACATACAACCACAATCATAGGCAACCTAATATACGCTATAGTTATTGGGTTGCCTATAATCACTGTTTTATACAATTTGTTCAGCACAGAATTTGACTTACGTTTTATTCAAATCTACATATTAGATTGCTAAAGCCGTATATTTTAAACTTTACAATATTTCAGTGTTTTATACGTGTGACGCATGAAGTAAAATTTCGAGTTTAGAAAAGCCTAATTTGGATTGGCCACGTTCCGAAGCGGCTTTTTCTAAACTCGAAATTTTACTTCATGCTTAGTCTGGGAGTGGAAAACCCTCGTTTAAAGATTCACACTGAAATCTTTTAAAAGAACAACGAATGCCGTAATATTTACAGTGTATGCATATGTATACCTAAAAAGAAAAATTATCTGTATTTAAAAATCACATTTATTTGATATTTTATTGTAATAAAATGTTATGTTTAATAAAGTAATTTTAGGAGAAATAATAAGTTATTAATCACGAGTTTGTGGCGAATCAACGAAAATACAACAAGTGTCATATCGAAAATCAAAATTTGGCAGAAAATGAAAATATAAAAATCATTCGTTGACAAAAACTGTTTTAAAAACTTTCGGTCAAGCATAATTTCGATGTTATAAACGTAACATCGAAATTATGCTTGACCGACAGTTTGGAAAACAGTTTTTGTCAACGAATGATTTATATATTTTCATTTTCTGCAAAGTTTGGTTTTCGATATGACACTTGTTGTATTTTCCTTGATTTGCCACAAACTCATGTTTATTAACTTATTATTTTTCGTAAAATGTTTGCATAATAATAAATATTTTATTTAAAAAATAAAACTCAAATTTTATGTAATACTAATGATTGCATATTTAAAAACGTCAACAGAAAATAATATACGTTAATAAACGTATTGACAAATTATATAGAAGTGCAACTGTACGAGTCTTGCTTCTGCTGGGTTTCACCAACTCAATTAAATCTTATTCGTTGATTAAATTTACAAAATACAACAAGCGTCATATCAAAAACGAAAACTTGGCAGAAAATTAAAATATAAAACTCATTCGTTGACAAAAACTGTTTCCCAAACTGTCGGTCAAGCATCATTTTGATGCTAAATCGTTGATTGATAAATCATATAGAAATGCAACTTCACGAGTCTAATACATGTGCTGGATTTCACCAACTTGAATTAAATCTTATTGGTTAATTACATTTATTTGTTGATTGTAATAGACATTTACTATGGCATAAACATCAATATGAGAATTGATTGGTTTTTTGACATTTACGTAACTATTACTAGATTTTAATCGACAAACAACTATTGGTCGATTTAACTGACGTTGGTGAAACCCGGCATTACTCTATTCGAGAAAATGAAAAAACAATGCTTCGAGTAAGAAGTGTCCCGGTATAGATTGGGTTTCTAAAAAGTGGGTTGCAACGATTAAAAGTTTGAGAACCACTACCTTATTCAACTTTGTCTAAATATTCATAAATTCAATTTTAAAAGCTGTCGAAATGGGAATTTTCAAAAATTTAAGAATATGACTAGTGTTTACCACAATTATTTTATTTTTATTATATTTTAGACTTTATTTCTTATTTTTTCTTGGAAATTATATTCTTTTGTTTAGTTGATTAAGTGCAGCTGGCGTTGTGAAATAAATGGGCCCGAGCTCTGAGCTGTTTCCATATTGTGTATCGATATGGTGCATAAATTTCACGAACGATTAGTTTCGGTTGCTAATGCAATTTCACGCCAGGAAAACAGTTTTTTTCCAGCGTGTAATAATCCAAACGCGTACCGTCTTTTTATGCTTCGATAAATTAAATTATAACACTTTACGCTAATACCGGTGATCGCATAAACAACAAAAGAAACGTTTTGTTATGAAAACAGGGAATTTTTCTTTTGAGTATACATATCGCGATGTGTACTATGTAAATTTTCAGCAGTGGCGTATCGACTCCACGGCGGGCCTGGATTCGAAATATGTTCGCGAGCCCACTAAGGTTTGTGTTATGGTGCTTTTATACTTGAATTCTTAAATACAAGGAGTTTTTTCTTTTAAGTATACATACCCCAATATACTATATACGCTGTAAATCTTCAGATTCGTTGTCTTAGCAAAGAGTTAAAATTGAAGCTTTAAGTGAGTGTTTTCCACTCCCAGATTAAGCATGAAGTAAAATTTCAAGTTTAGAAAAGCCCCGCGTAGAAAATTTGTCGAGGGTCGCGTAGCGACCCGAGACAAATTTTCACGGGGCTTTTCTAAACTCGAAATTTTACTTCATGCGCTACGCGTATAAAACACTGATTTAATGTGAAGGTCAGAATATACGCCTTAAGCATACTGGTTTAGTAGTTCATTTTGAAATTCACTTGAAATCAACGTTGTATACGCGTGCCGCATGAAGTAAAATTTCGGGTTTAGAAAAGCCCCGTGAAAATTTGCCCTCGACAAATTTTCTACGCGGGGCCTTTCTAAACTTGAAATTTTACTTCATGCTTAATCTCGGAGTGGAAAACACTCGCTTAAAGCTTAAATTTTAACTATGATTTAATAAAGAAAACACTTGGTTAAATTTCACTAATATTTTGGTTTTTTATTCCAACTAGTTTCGACTTTGAGTCATTCTCAAGGAGTACAGGAAATTACATTTTTACAAACATTATATACAAGAGAGGTTAATTTAAATTTTATGGTTAAGCAATAAGGGCTGTCATGATGGGTGAGCTCCACAGATCTTCGATGTCATTAACAATTGGTTTTCCCTGTTTTATTGCTTTCTGGATTTCCAGTCCTTCGCGATAGTTGAGATGACGACCTTTATTGCCTGTGTATAAAATCTTTAGCGTTTGGTTATTAAAAAAGTGATTATTGTCAATGCAGTGTTTAGCTAACCCAGTACAATATTTTTTATTTATGATTGAAGTGTTCTTCCAGTCGTTTTTTGAAATTCCTCCCGGTTTGGCCAATGTATATTGAGTCACAATCGTCGCACTGGATTTCATACACTCCACACTTTTTAAATTTATCAGCTTTTTGTTTACTATTCACTAGGAGTTTGCCTAAATTTATTGGGTTAGTCATGATTATGTTAAATTCGTGCCCTTTAATACATTTTTTAACTTTTGGAGAAAAGTCGCTAACAAAATCTAACTTACACCAACTTGTGTTTTCTTTCTTGTCTCGGATATAAAAATATTTTTGGTACTGTTTTGATTTTTTATTTGCTATCATATTATCAATTAATTACTTACTATATCCATTATTTACTGCTATTGTTTTTATTATTTTTGTTTCTTGTAAAAAGTTTTGTTCGCTTTGAGGTACATATATGTATTAATCTATAAATTAATGAATGAAATGTGCTATATTTAATTTTGTGGTGTGTGTTTGATGTTTCTGGGATAATGGCGTCTGAAAATGTATCCTTTCTAAAAATTTTAAATTCTAACTTAAACAATAAACAATAGCTTAAACTTTTTAGACATAACAATTACAAGAACACATAATAAGTTAGAATTTAAAATGTTTACAAAAGATACATTTTCAGACGCCATTATCCCAGAAACATCAAACACACACCACAAAATTAAATATAGCACATTTCATTCATTAATTCATAGATCAATACATATACCTCAAAGCGAACAAAACTTTTTACAAGAAACAAAAATAATAAAAACAATAGCAGTAAATAGTGGATATAGTAAGCAATTAATTGATAATATGATAGCAAATAAAAAATCAAAACAGTACAAAAATATTTTTATATCCGAGACAAGAAAGAAAACACAAGTTGGTGTAAGTTAGATTTTGTTAGCGACTTTTCTCCAAAAGTTAAAAAATGTATTAAAGGGCAAGAATTTAACATAATCATGACTAACCCAATAAATTTAGGCAAACTCCTAGTGAATAGTAAACAAAAAACTGATAAATTTAAAAAGTGTGGAGTATATGAAATCCAGTGCGACGATTGTGACTCAATATACATTGGCCAAACCGGGAGGAATTTCAAAAAACGACTGGAAGAACACAAAGCTTCAATCATAAATAAAAAATATTGTACTGGGTTAGCTAAACACTGCATTGACAATAATCACTTTTTTAATAACCGAACGCTAAAGACAGTGACACATGACATATGACATAAGTCGGCGTTAGCCGATGTTTGGACTATAATTGGACAGTTGCAGGCCCGTAGCTAGACTAGTCTAGTTAGACAAAACAAATGCTAGGTCTGGCAAATATATAGTATTTAGCATATTTTATACAAAAATGGCATAAAAATGTGTATTTCGTGAGGGATAGATCGGGCAAGAGCAGCTTCTAGGTCGGGCGCTTGGTTACCTTGGTTACGGCCATGGACAATTGATGTCAATGGGATTAACCGACATTTGAAACCGATAGTTGACATTAGTTGTCGTCGATCGATATTAAGTTAGGTAGGGTAATAGGCTACCTAACCTAACTTTTGATAGATCATCAATTTTCGACGTACTTTCGTCATTTTATAAGATCATTTTGATAGTTATAGCGAAACAAAAATGAGTTTCGTGTAGATGTCTTAACTGTATGTTTTTAAGTTTACTTGAAGTGATTATTACACATAAAAAGACTGTTATTCCATGGACAATTGATGTCAATGGCATTAATCGACATTTGAACTATACCGATAGTTGACATTGGTTGGCGTCGATCGGTATTAAGTCCACAGCGTAATAGGCTACCTAACCTAACTTTTAATATATCATTTTTGACGTACTTTCTTCATTTTATGAGATCACGTTTTGATAGTTATAGCGAAACAAAGATGAGTTTCGTGTAGATATTAGTCTTAATTGTATGTTTTTGTGTTTACGTAATTATTACACACAAAAAGACTGTTATTTCTTACTTCATTTTTTATTTGTATCGTATCGTCTAACGACACAAGTACAAAAGTAAGGTAAGGAATAATAGTCTTTCTATGTGTGATTTTAGTCTTGTTTTCATTTTTTCAAACAGAATTCAGCCAACTCTCACACTGATGTCAACATTTAGAGACCTGTCAAAACAATGATTTAAACTGCCGTAACTCGCTTAGAGCAAATAACGTACTGGTAGTCAAGTACATTATTTGCTCTAAGCGAGTTACGGCAGTTGAAATCTTTTGTCCAAATGTATTCGAGTTCATTTTGCGGTCTAAAAATTCGTCGAGTACAAGTACTAGTACCTGGAAAATAAAGTATTCGTGAACTGAGTACCGAGTACATGAAAAGTACTGCAGAGTACAAGTCTTGAGTACTTGTATTCGAGTACCACCCATCTTTGCACATTAGGTTAGCTTACCTAAGCGGCAAAAACTAACCCAACCTTAGATAAATTGCTAAGGTTAGGTTAGTTTCTCCAGATTAAGTAAACTAACGTAATCTAATATGTTTAGATTACATGAGTTACTTAATGGTTATGTGAAATTGGGTTTTACAGATTTATTTATTTATTTATTTATTATCCAACAGATTCACAAGATCTAATAACAGGATAATTTAAAAAAAAATACAATTATATAGATATAGCAATGCATATATTTTGCAATACAAGTATATTAACTTAAAAACTAAAATATATAACAAACATTAAAAGAAAGAAAAAAAAAAGATGAAAGCGTGACGTAGCGTAGTGTATGTAGAGAGTTCCGATAACCACATCTAACGTAACCTAAAAAAATTAGGTGTTACTCAACATGTAATATGATGTTAAATGAGCAGTGAGCATTGATAAATTAATATGAAATATATCAATATCATGAGGTAGCATGTTTATTTATTTAGATTAAAACAAAAATATTAAGAGATTATAATTTCAGTATTTTATTCCGTTAAAAATAAGAAACTGAAATTAATTCGTGAAAGAAAACAAACGTTAATAATAGTTTGTTTTGCTCACGAGTTATTTAATCGATTATCCGTTGGCATGTGGATGGCATTCTTAATCACTAATAACAAGCCGGTTCCTTTTCACAAAATATAAACGCGCCCTTCACCCCTCGCCACATTTACATCCATTCATTTATATGGGTTTTACCTGCCTTGTTAGCCCGCTAATAATCCAATTTCCTTATTTATTACCAGCCCCACTGGCACTAATAATACCATTAGCGACTAGCCCCTAAAACAAATTAAAAACCGTAAAATTGACTCCCTCGGTAGAAAAAAAGAATACAGTGTCGATCGTTTATAACGTACGTCAACTTGATAAACCACGAAATTTCGACACATCCATCATTTGGTGCAAAGCTGGGCAGGATTCAAATCATTCAGTCTAATCCTGAATGGTTCGAATCCTGGATCTTGGATCCTGGATTCGAATCCTTTTAGAGGATTCCAAAAAGGCATTCGAATACTTTAGCTCAACTGGATTCGTGATCCGGATTCGCTACATTTTTTTAAGAGGATTCGTATTTGAATCCATATGCGGGTGATTCAAATCCTTATAAAATGATTCGAATATTCATAAAAAGATTCGAATATTTATAAACGGATTCGAATACTTATAAAGGGATTCGAATAATAACAAAAGGATTTGAATCGTCAAAAATAATTCCAATTAATTGTGAGGATTAACTTGAAAAATTTCGTTTGTGGGTTTTTAAATTTTTCGTTAAATCATTGTTTTATACGCTTGGCGCATGAAGTAAAATTTCAGGTTTAGAAAAGCCCAGAAAATTTTCACGGGGCTTTTCTAAACTTGAAATTTTACTTCATGCTTAGCCTGGGAGTGAAAACGCTCGTTCGAAACTTCATACTGAATGCGTTGATAAGAACATTAAATGACTAAAAATGTGTTTTACACATGGTAGCCACAATCTGAAATGTTAAATTTTTCCGACATTTCCCTGATTCAAGACTTTTTTCCGTGGCCTTTTAATATAACAATGAAAACACTTGTTTTTGTCGATGTTTAAATTAATTTTATAAATTTTTACGTGTTTTGTAATTTGCCTGCTGATTTTGACAAATTTGATAATATCATATGGCTATTTTGTTAGTGTTTTGGTCAATTTGAATATAATTCCATGACTTTTCTCTGACTTTCTCGGTCTTAATGATATTCAGTGAATTTTTTTTTTACGTAATTTTCAGGCATTCATCGATTTTATAATAGAGTTCAATTTGAAGTATTGAACGGGTGTTTCCACTCCCAGGCTAAGCATGAAGTAAAATTTCGAGTTTAGAAAAGCCCGAAAATTTGTCTCGGGTCGCTACGCGACCCTCGACAAATTTTCGCGGGGCTTTTCTAAACTCGAAATTTTACTTCATGCGCCACGTGTACAAAACACTGATTTGAAGTGAAGTTCAGAAACTCTTAACGATATTTATATATTAATGGTTGCAAAAAAATAATAAAATCAAATTTATTTTTAAAGGATTTGTATTCTTGATTCGAAAAAATCGAATTCGAATCTTTGATTATCTCTTACGAATCCTTTGTTTGAGTATTCGAGATTAGAATCAGATTAGGTGATTGGGATTCGTGATTCGAATCCTTTTTACGAGGATTCGTTCCATCTCTGATTTGATGGAACATAATGTTTGTAAAAGTAAATTAAACATTTGTCGCGTTGGTAAAAGATTTACCAACGCGACAAATTTTCAATTTACTTTCACAAATTTTACGTTCCACCAAATAATGGATGCATCCAAATTTCGTTGTTGTTAAAAAAATTGCTTTTATGTTTTACCGTAAAACATGAAAGCTAATTTTTGTTCAACATTTTAATTAATTTTGTTTATTTCTTAAGAACCTCAGATAATTTTACCATGATATGAATCACTTAGAATAAAAAGGGTTTAAATGACTGATAAAAAATTAAGAAATCCAGTTTTTAATTTCAAGTTATATTAAAACTAACAAACAAAATAGCAGAGTGGTTATGTGGATTTACAGAAAATATACCTAGTAGCAGGATTTATCAGTTAATGCTCTATATCCCTTTGCTAATTAACCAATAAACTGTTCCCCTTGGATGTACTCCATTTTTTCAAAATTTCACTTACACCTTTTGCTTTTTAGTGCCTCATATGATTTTTTGATTTTTTATAAATCTAAATAAATTTCTGTTTTATGTTGTAGGTGTTCACTTTGTGGTACATCTTAAATACACTTGTAAATAAAACACTTTTTTATTTGTTTAACCACTATATTTGTATTGGTTAAACAAAGTAAAAAGTGTTTTATTTACAAGTCTAAATAAATTTGTTGATTTTAAGAGGAATAATCGGATTATTTTTTTAAATCGTGAACATTTCTAAAACACATTCTGTATCTTCTGGGGTTTCTCAAGGAACACACTATGGACCAATATTATTTATACTTTTTGTAAATAAAACAAGTTCTTCTTCTCCTTGATTAATCAATACTATTTGAAAAAAAATTTAATTGCATATAAATTTCTTAACTTGCTCGATTAATTAAGAAAATTAAATCAAGTACTCAGTATCCACATAAAGTTATAAATAAGCTCAAAAGCAGCCGTTAATCCATCTTCCCTTAATACGAATTAACTTTACGCCGATTTTACGACCCGAACGAAAAAAAGAAGAAACATTTTACTGTCCTCACATCGAAATCGCCGTATTTATACT
Source organism: Philonthus cognatus (assembly GCA_932526585.2). Lineage (NCBI taxonomy): Eukaryota > Metazoa > Arthropoda > Insecta > Coleoptera > Staphylinidae > Philonthus > Philonthus cognatus. The sequence continues at coordinate 53,778,142 of OW052241.1, read as the reverse complement.
TATCCCTATATTACAGGTAATTACATTTACGACTTTTCGTTAACATCCTCTCCTCCTAATTGTAATTTACGAGCACCGTCGATACATTGTTACTCTCTTTTCTCGTATAATTAGCAACCCCCTTGGTAAAAGGGGGTGCTCTTTTGATTGGTTTAATGCCACGGCGCGGAGTATGCGAGAGAAAGAGTAATAAAGTTAATTTAAAATAGACGTCGCATTAAAACGCGAAACGTCGACTATAAATTCTAATCAAGTTGAAATGGTAAGGTAAGGAAAGAGAGGAATGAGAAACCAGAGCGCCAAAGGCGAAAGGCCAATTAGGCGCCGATTGGTCGTCGGACAAACAACAAAGAGGTACAACAACATGTGCATGATCGCCATCTTGATATAACATATGCATGTGAACTCTTTGAAGTTGTTGTAAATTGAAATATTTCAATAAAAAAACATTAAATTAAAAACAATAAATGTAACTAAAACACACAATATTATTTTTGGGAAAATTGACACTAATGTCGTCTTCTGAATATTTTTTAAATGAACCCTCGATAGACACATGACGAAAAATTAAACAAAAACATGGTTATATTGAGCTTAGTTCATTTAACTAGGCGAGGAATATGAACATCTGGATGAATATTTGAATGTCTGTGAAGTTTATCTGTGTGACTAATTGAATAATTTGCCTAAAAATAATAATATCTCAATACCGTAATTTTCTTTTTATAAGGTAAACAAACTGCTTTTTAGAACTTTTGGTTTTATGTGGACTAATGTATTCTACTGTGCGGTCATTTATTAGAAACTAACAATTAGTCGATTTCTGACTTATTGTGTTTAAAATGCTACATTTCATCAAGTATTCAACTGATTTGATTTATTTGGATAGTAGGCAGTTCAGGAATGAAAAAGCTTTCATTTGATGTATAAATATTGATTGAGACTTAAAAATTATGCTTAGAGCGAGCGCTTAAAATCATTTTAGTAGGCTTGTTAACTTTCCGTCAATTTTAAAAATTGGGAAAAGTCGAAGAAAAATTTTGTTCTGAGGCAATAAATAGCTCAGATTATTTATAATAGTAGTAAGAGCGTCTGTGATTTTTTTTGGATTTTTATGAAAATATTTTTTTTTGTGTAAAAATCTTGATTTTTCGATGCAAATTTTTATTTTTAGAAAAATCTGAAAAAAAGATCTGGGTTATTTTTCTTAATATTAGAAATTACTCGAACTATTTTTTGATAAAAAATACATTTTACAAAAAATCAGCTATTTAACGATTTTTCACATTGGTCTATTGCGAATTTTTGATAAAAATAACAAGAAATATAACTGAAAATTAACTGACTAATTCAAATATTACTAGATGAGAAAAAAAAAAGTTCTTTTGATTTGTGTCATTATCAACTTTTTAAGTTAAAATGGCGTCAGCAATCTGCGAAAAACCTTTTTTCCATGTTAATTGCCTATGCTCGGTTTTGGAATATTCACCCGGTATATACTAAATACATATGTTGAAGTTTTACACCTAACTTAGGTTGATTTTATTTTTAATGTTATTTCATCTAAAATTTCTTGAACATTTTGATTTGTATTGGCCTCCGCCTAAGTCAGCACTGTTAGGAATTGTAGCATGTTTCGTATCTTCATTTGAAAAGTATTCATTTTTAAATTCTACAACTTTCAGTTGAAACAAAAAGTGTTCATTTTTAAACTATACAACTTTTAGTTGAGACAAAAAGTATTCATTTTTAAATTCTACACTTTTTAGTTCAGACAATTTTTCAAAATAGAGCATACTTTCTGATTAATTAATTCCAAAATTCACTTAAAACAAAACCACGCCGTGTATCCGGATTTTTACCAATAGCTTTTCAGAACCAAAGATAGTAATCAAATATTCAATATTAAAGTTTTTGCTGTAATTGACACACAAATAGATAGAATGGCAACTTTTGTACTTATTATTTTTGCTTAATAAGTGAACAAACAAATTGTTTCTTTAAATACTAATTATTTTTTTAAATTATCCCGTTTCACTTGCGGACCCTGTATAATATTAGTAACTAATTGTTAGTACTGCACTAAGGTTACTGCGCTTCAATTTGGCTGCTTTCAAACTGCGTTTGGCTGCTTTCAAACTGCAGAATGTTCTTTCCAAAGTATTGTCAACTTACAGATTTTATAATGTTTAATAACATGCTTTCATTTGGCTGTTTCAATTTTTATCTATTTTTCAATAAAGAAAAATTTAAAAATAAAGATAATTAACAGGTCTGTTCATTACATTAACAAATGCAGTACTTTTTTTAACTGTTTGCACTAAATCTGTTCGTTACATGAACTGGTCACCTGCAATTTTCAATGTGAAGTTGCACTAACTTGAGCTGGTGACGTCACAAACTTAAACTCAGTTCAACGTAGCGCAGTGCAACATGCAATTGTCAATGTGAAGTTGCACTTAGAAGAACTGGTGATATCACAAACTTGAACTCAGTTCAACTTAGTGCAGTACAACCTACAATTGTCAATGTAAAGTTGCACTTATATAAACTGGTGACGTCACAAACTTGAACTTAGTTCAGCTTAGTGCATTACAATCTGCAATTGTCAATGTGAAGTTTCACATACATGAACTGGTGACGCCACAAACTTGAACTCAGTTCAACTTAGTACAGTAGAACCTGCAATTGTCAATGTAAAGTTGCACTTACATAAACTGGTGACGTCGCAAACTTAAACTCAGATCAACTTAGTGCAGTACTCAGGTTACTTTTTGCCCTTGTCCATTATTGAGAGGGTTTATACGTACATTTATTAAAATCAACAATTTTAAATAAAACCAATTTACCTTTCTTAAATAGCTGTATATTGAAAGTTGTATGGAAACTAAAGACAAAATTGAGTGAAAGAGGACACGATAAAATTATCTTTAGTTGACATTTTCAATGTGAAGTTGCACTAACTTGAACTGGTGACGTGACAAACTTGAACTCAGTTCAACGTAGCGCAGTGCAACATGCAATTCTTAATTCTTAGAAGAACTGGTGATATCACAAACTTGACCTCAGTTCAACTTAGTGCAGTACAACCTACAATTGTGTGTGTAAAGTTGCATTTATATAAACTAGTGCCGTCACAAACTTGAACTCAGTTCAGCTTAGTGCAGTACAATCTGCCATTGTTAATGTAAAGTTTCACTTACATGAACTGGTAGCGTCACAAACTTGAACTCAGTTCAACTTAGTGCAGTAGAACCTGCAACCCTTTTCAATTGTAGAGTTAACTGTAAAAGCTGATTTTATGTAAAATTCTGCACTTCTTTTTATGATTTCCATGAATGACTTTTTATATCAGGTGTTTAGTTAAAAACACAATCGAGTTGGCTGTGAAATTTTAAAAACATTGTGAAGTAGGTCGTACGTAAATTTGTTAGTCGCTCCTGTCAGTGTTAATCTAACCCAGTTTTATAAAAAGTTTTTTTTATTTTATTCGGTATTTCAATTGCCATTATTTATTCAGCTGTGGAAACAGCTGATTTACAACAAGAAATAACACAACTATAAGAACAAGATAAACTAATGAACTACTGATTAACACAATCTGACATTTATGTCAGGTATGACAAAATGTAAATTAAGCTGCAACTTCACTTTTTCGTTCCATTTCCTACTATCAAAAAAGAAACGCCTTTTGGATCGTGCTTTTAAATGAACACCGCATATGACATACTGGGACGTTTTCTTTTAAACATACAAAATCTATACGCTGTAAATTTTCAGGCATTCGTCGATTTTATAAAAGCGTTCAATTTCAAGCTACGAACGAGTGTTTCCACTCCCAGAGTAAGCATAAGGTAAAATTTCGAGTTTAGAAAATCCTGAAAATTTGGTTTGGTCTTTCCGCGAAGCGGAGCGACCACACCAAATTTTCAGGATTTTCTAAACTCGAAATTTTACTTCATACGCCACGCGTATAAAACACTGAAATATTGTGAAGTTAAAAATACACTTACAAATATTTTAATAAAACGAGTAATAATCAGAATATTTTAATAACAAAACATATACAGTATTCTTCATACATTCTTAAGTCAGGTCAAATAATACAATGTATCAAATTAACTTATTTAGTAGTTTAATTATTGTTTATATCGTATGTTCAATAAAAAAAAACCTCTAGAGTGCCATAATTTAATCTTTTTTTAAAATTTAAGTTGGCTACACACTTCAGGAATTGACATATATAACGTCAGACATAACCTTAACTTTTTCTTTACGTTATCTCTTTAATCTCTAATCATTGCGGAATAACATAAAGGCAAAAAGGCGGTTGAAGTTTGATTGTCAAATTTAAGAGTTGCCAACCTACAAAATTTTCCATGGCACTTTAGAGTTTTATTTTTATTGAACATACGATACTATATTTATTGTACATATTTCTCAAATAATAAAGATTTTAGTAATTTAATAAGCACAAAATTAATAATGTTGTCTTGTTGCATCAATGGCCCTTAATAGGTTAAATCAGATTACTTATGTAAAAATATGCCTTGTAAATTATCAGGTGTTAACGTTATCAATTCTTGGGGGTTCTATTTTTTCTCTTCCGTTTTCGATGCAACAAAAACCATGCCATATTTGATGGAAGTAAATGACTCGCATTATAGTCATGTAACATCAGTAATGACTTTATACGGCCAATTAAACTAACCGAGAGTGCCGCCATAAACGAACAACAACAATAAAACCATAAAACACATAACTTGTTTGTTAGATGCTTTGTATCCCGGCGCCGTTCTTTAATTAAAACAACTTAATTTATTTTTATTAAGCTTCAATTAATTAGCCATCAAATAGTCCGAGTTCTTTTAATTTCCTTCATTTTTTTTAAATTTTCTCTCAGATCACCAATAAAAAATCGTCCGCTATATAAATTTAGGAATCAATCTAAATTACTTAGATGCATTCACAGTAAAATTTGATGAGTTAATTTTTGAATCCAAAAAGTAATGATCGTTTAACAAAAAATTTTCAACAAAAAGTCATTCTTTATAAAATCGTTTTACTTTTTTTAAAATACCATTACTATACCCACTGAGCAAAAACAAACAAATAACGTTATATCAACACTGTAGCAACTTTAAACGTTGTTTTAATGTTGATGAAACATTAATTAAATGGATTTGCTCAGTGGGTAGACATTACAAATTTGAAATAAGGGTCTTTACAATGGACAAATAATAAAATTTACTTATGAGGGAAGTGGCTTACATTTTGGCTTTAAAGAAAAATGTTATGAAAACAAAAATGCATTTATTGACGTAATTAATTTAAACTTTTTTTAAGTATATGCAGCGAATTGTTACTTTAAGTATACATATGTATACGCTGTAAATTTTCCGACATTCGTTGTATTTTTTTTAAGTTCAATTTGAAGCTTTAAGCGAGTGATTTCCACTCCCAGACTAAGCATGAAGTAAAATTTCGAGTTTAGAAAAGCCTGAAAATTTGGTTTGGTTGCGTAGCGCGAAGCGCGGAGCGACCAAACCAAATTTTCAGGCTTTTCTAAACTCGAAATTTTACTTCATGCGCCACGCGTATAAGACACTGATTTCAAGTGAAGTTCGCTTGCTCACAATATTTCAGTATTTTCAGTGTTTAATACGTGTGGCGCATGAAATAAAATTTCGAGTTTAGAAAAGCCTGAAAATTTGGTTTGGTCGCTTCGCGCTGCGTAACCAAACCAAATTTTCAGGCTTTGCTAAACTCGAAATTTTACTTCATGCTTAGTCTGGGAGTGGAAAACACTCGTATAAATCTTCAAACTCATTGAAAAAGTGTATGCATATGTATACTTAAAAGAAAAATTCCCTGTATACCATATATTTTGCTTATACTTAGCCAGAAATTGTTCTTTATGACAGAAAAACTCAAAATATAAACAATAAACATTGAGATATAGAGTTAGGCCACTTTTAAAATATAGCTCAAGTATTGTTTGATTGAACCGACGTTGGTAAAATTTCTATTAATTACTTGAAATGGATTTTAATATGAAAAAAGTAAAAACAGCCAATTTTCCTGTTTTAAAACAAAGTTATCTCTCAAGACATTCGTCATTAAATATATATATATATATATATATATATATATATATATATATATATATATATATATAATATATGGATCCATTTTATATTCACTGCATTTGTGTTTAATTTTTATACAAAATGATTTAGTTTTTAATAAATTAAAATATCTGTTATCGCACAACAAGAGGAATTTACGGAATGCGCCGATGACCCGACTAATTACACCTCCTCTAAGTCTCTAGCCAGGGAGAGATAATTGACCCCTTCTCGCTCTCGTTTTATAAGAAGCCATTTGTACTAATCTAAAGCAGTTCTTTTAAGGCATCCTATTACAAACGTGAAAGAACAAAAAAAAGAGAGGTGGCCAGACTGAGTGAGTGATAAGAAGGCACGCGACAACTTTGATCGACGCATTTGACTTATTAGCGGCACCGTCCGGATTCACTTAAGCTTTTGTCATTAAGGCCGGCCATCATCTTTCTCTCTTTCTCGGTTCTTAAGTAGTCCGATATCTTCATCCTCTAATTTATTGCGTTTGGGAGGTTGTTGTTGTTGCTATTGGGGGCCATTATCGGCAACGATGTAAATGTATATGTCGTCGATATGTAAATTCCTCCTGCTAAAAGTGCCGTTTATGCATCGGAGATTCCTCGAATTGTTCTATATTTACTCATCATAAAGTGACCAAAATTAATTTGCCTTTTTTTATTTTGGATTTTGGGTGGTTCTTCTGATTTGTTTGCTTCACAAGTTTTCCATCTTAGCATATCACCACTGGCAATTATAGTTGTCTGTAGTAATACCTACAGGGAGTTTCTTACAACAGTACGATCGTTAATATGTGCAATCCCATATACGCCTATTACCGTGCGATCGTTTAAATTATGATTTAGAGTAGGCGACAGTTTTTTTGTGCGGTTGCCCAGAATGATTATTTAATGATGGAATAAATTTGAGGTTATGGTAAATTATTTGTTAACAGTCAGTAGTGCCAATTTAATTTAAAATTCAAAGCCTACTCTAAATCATGGTTTAAATGATAGCATGGTATTTGTATTGCACTATTCAATCCTTACAAGCTTAACCCTGTAAAAACTTTTGATTGATGACTCATCTAACACTTGGTGAAACATCTTTACACTTTTTATATAAGGTTGATAGAATAAAACACTTGGTTTTTGTTTCACAAATTCAATATTTTATTTCCACGACTAGTTTCGGTCAGACGACCATTATCAATGTGGTTTACAAGGATTACTATGATTTACAAAAGAGCGGACCGTGTTTTATACATTGGGGATTAAGGCTAATGGCTTAAGACTAAGTAGGGTGGGAGGAGACCTGATTACTGGAGCGTAATTTGACAAAGGTGTCGATCAGCGGGGTGTTAATTGCGTCTAAATTGTCGTTGGTTACATATAGGCCCTTTCTGATCGCATCCTTAATGTAAAACATTTCCCAGTAATTAAGTTTCCTCGATTTGTTTATGATTTTTAATGTTTTAAATTTCGAGGGAGTGAAAAAATGGCCATTATCAATACAATGCTTAGCGAAGCCTGTTTTTGCCTGGTTATCCAAGATAGATTTTTTGTGTTCTTTTAAACGAGTATTAAAATTTCGTCCAGTTTGGCCGATATAAATGGCTTCGCAATCGTTGCAGTGCAATTGATATACGCCGCTTTTTTCACCCCTTTCTGTTTGATCTTTGTTATTAATTAATATTTTCCCTAAATTGGTTTTGTTAACACAAATAGAATTGATGTTTAATTTGTTCAGCGAGTTGATGATTACATTTGATTTATTATTAACAAAATTGATAGAGACATATGATTTTGGATTTACAATTTCCGATCCAGCGTAAATTAACTTCAACAAAGAACTCTTTCGTTTTTTATTTACTATGTGATCGATGATTTCTTCTTTATAGCCATTGTTCGTGGCTATGGTTTTTATTGTTCTAAGTTCTTTGTTGAAGTCAATTTCTGATAAGGGTATACTAAACAATCTGTTGACTAAACTATGGAAGGCGCTCATTTTAATTTGTATAGATTGGTTGGAATTAGATGGTATTATTGCATCACTGTAGGTTGTTTTGCGAAAGATATTATATGCAATTTTACCGTCTTGACGTGTCAGAGTTAAATCCAGAAAATTCAGTTTGTTGTCTTGTTCTTTTTCAAGTGTGAATTGAATTGATGGTTCTATTGAATTTACGTAAGTTAGAAGTTAATTTAGTTGCCTGTCGGTTCCTTTGAAGATGCAAAAAATGTCGTCTACATATCTTGACCAGTGCAATATATTGTCTTTATTCTTATTGTTAGAGTCGTTTAAAATTAGTTCTTCGAAGTAGTTCATGTATATTTCAGCAAACAGTGGCGATAACGGTGATCCCATTGGTAGGCCCTCTGTGAATACAGAACATTGTTAAATTTGAAGTAATTCTGATTTAAACAAATGTTAATTAAGTTTTCTAATTCTATTTTTGCTGTTGGAGTTTCTGATGTGGAATCTATTTTTGATTTGAGGATTAATTTTAATTTACTAACAGGGATGGAGGCGAACAAGCTCTTGACATCTAATGAAATTATTTTGCACCGGAAGGGATAGACAGGTTTTTTTGTAATTTTAACGAAATCTGTTGAGTTTTTTATAGAGTATTTTGAGTTAAATTTGATAAAATTTGGAATTACTTTGTTTAACAGTTTGCAAAGCCGATATGAGGGGGCATTCATATAGGGTACTACTGGTCGCATAGGTATATTTTCTTTGTGAATTTTCGGCAGGCTATAAAGTAAAGGAGGAGAAGGGTTCATATTGATTAATTTGTAAGTTTCTTCTGGTTTTATTAGGGTTTTGCAAGATTTTAGTATACTTTTTAAGTCAATCTGAAACTTACTAGTTGGATCTTTCTTTAAAATTTTAAAAGTTGAGTTCTTGAAAAGTGATTCTGTTTTGTTGATATACTCTGTTTTGTTAATTATTGTTACTGTGTTCCCTTTGTCGGCTTTGCTAACTACTAAATTATTAGATTTGAGTTTAATTTTAATAGATTTAATTGTTTTGTTTTCAAACTGAGTTTTTCTGCATTTACTTCTGCTTGTTTTGCTTAAAATCTGAGCGCATTTTGATTTGTGGTAATTAATGATAGGTTCGGGGATTGAACTAGATACGGAGCTTAGAGCGAATTCCGTATAAATTGCGAGTTGTTCAATACCGGAAACATCATCAATCACCGGGCTGTATTTCAAACCCTTACTCAGTATTTTTTCTTCCTGTGGAGTTAGTGTACAATTTGAAAGATTTACTACTCTTGGTGCGAATTTGATGGCGTTATTTTGTGAAATTGTTGAATTGGTATTTACATGTTGGAAACTCACTAGATTATTCAGTTTACACTTCTGGATCTTGTACTGCTTGAAAATGGATTTCCTGGTTTCTTCTCTTATTTTTCTGTCTAGTAGGTCGAACTCAAGTGGATGCAGCCTGTGCAATAACTCAGAGTGGATGATTTTTTGTTGTAGTCCCAGGTAATCCCGTTGTTTATACCATGTTTTGATTTCTTCTTTTAGGCACAATTTAAGAAGTGATTTGGTTGTCCTTGTATTGCGGTTAAACATATGTTTAATGTAGTTTGGTATAACGTTTTTCTTTAAACATTGGATATTGAACCAGATGTGGTTGGAGCTCTTCTTAAATCTAAGTAAGTTTTTCTTGTATTTAAAGATGAGGACTGCTGTACTGGCACTGTATAAACTTTTGATTGCTGACTCATCTAACACTTGGTGAAACATCTTTACACTTTTTATATAAGGTTGATAGAATAAAACACTTGGTTTTTGTTTCAGAAATTCAATATTTTATTTCCACGACTAGTTTCGGTCAGACGACCATTATCAATGCGGTTTACAAGGATTACTATGATTTACCCTGTAAGCTGAGCCTAAAATGAAATCAGTGACAATGTCTCATAAGCGTAGCCAGGATTTTCACCAGGGCGGTGCTAAGTTATAAAAAATATATGCCATATTTATGAAAACTGTAAAAATGTTTAATAATTAATATCAACAAATTATTGAACATTACAACTATATTAACACATTTTGTTATTTTTCGAAGTTAAAAAGGTTTACAATCGATAAATGTGAAATGGACTTTAACCAATTAATAACTGAAATACGTTTAGTATGTCAATAATTAATTGTATAAATCATCATTGTTTGTACTTGTTTTTATATATATCGTATGTTCAATAAAATTAAACCTCTAGAGTGCTATGGAATATATTGTAGGTTGGCAACTCTGAAAATTTACATTATAATTATTATGTCTGACGTTTTATATGACAACTCCTCAAGCGTGTAGCCAACATAAATTTAAAAAAAAAGATAAAATCATAGCACTCTTAAGGTTTTTTTTTATTGGACATATGATATACCGTGCGTTATATTTAAGTATGGACATAGAAACTTACATGGTAAAAAATGTATCCCATGTTAACTTTTGTTGTCGTACAAATTAAAAAAAAAAAATTATTGATAAGTCAACATTTTTTCTACGAAATGTACAATACTAGAAGGAGATGGACGTGTTAGATTTCTTTGTTTTTGCTTTCAAAATTGAAATTAATAATACAAATAATTAAGCTAAAAAATTAACTTGGCAAAAATGTCATAATGTAAGTATTTGTTTTGCTAAACTTGAAAGCTAAAACAAAGAATTCTAACATGTTTAAAAAAAAATGTTTCAAATTTGGACGACAACAAAGGTTAACATGGAGTACAATGTTTGCCATGTAAATCCCTATGGCCATACTTAAATAAAACGCACGGTATATAGTGGCTATTACCCCTAATAGGTGTTACGCCGCTCCATCAGGAGCTTTTTAGATCCTTATTTACGGGGTTGATCATTCCCCTTTCATTCTATTAAAATTTCTTGCTAATCTCTCTCCATTTCTCCCTGTCATTTGTTTTGTCCTGCTAGTTTCTAACGCTAATATTCATCAGATCTTCGGATCACCAAGAGCGACATGGATACAAGAAGTAATAATATCTTGTATCCATGTCGCTCTTGGTCTACCCCTTCTCTTTTTGCCTCCTGGGTTTTATTCAAGTATTGAAAATATTATAGACGTTGGTCCTGTCCTCCATATGTGCCCTAGCCACTTCACTCTTTGTTCTTTTATTTTATTTACGAAGTCTCTTACCAGTTCCTATTTTATTTGATTATTCATGCGTTTCCTATACTCATTTTCGGGTGTTTTGATTGGTCCTAATATAGTTCTTAGTATTTTTCTCTCCAAAATTCTAAAGTCTTCCTCTTGTTTCTTTTTGTCATGGTCATGGTTTCTGCCCCGTACATCATTGTTGGTCGTATTAAAGTTTTGTAGATTTTTATTTTTGTATTTTTGCTAAGTGATTTTTTTTTAAATAATTTTCTATTCGCGTAATAAGTTTGATTTGCAGCCATTATTTTTTCGTTTACTTCTGTTTTCTTGTCTCCGTCACTAGTTATGATAGTCCCAAGGTATTTAATTTTGTTTACTTTTTCAAAGTGATGTTCTCCAATTTTAATTTTGTTGTCAATGTTTGCATTTTTAAGTGTAATTATTTTGTTTTTTTCTTAATTTATTTTGAATCCTAATTTATTTCCTTCTCTGACTAACTCCTCTACCATTGCTTCCATTATTCTCCTGTTGTTGGTGATGATAACTATGATCTGTCCTCCTTTCGTTCTTATGTTACCTTTCGTTCTCATGTTACCTTTATCTATCCGTCTTGGTGTGTACTCCAGGGCCATATTAAATAACGTCGCAGACAGGGAATCACCTTGCCTTATTCCCTTATTAATTCCAAATGTATGTGTGTCGCCTTTTGTTGCTTTTATGCTCGCCTCTGTTTTCTCCATTGTCATTTTTATTAATTCTAAGTTTCTTGTGTATCCCTATTTCTTTTGCGTTCATCAGTTGTTTTCTTTTGATGGAGTCGAATGCCTGTTTGAAATCTATAAATAGGAGTTCAATTTCTAACTGATATAGATGTGTTTTCTCCATTATCTGTTTTATTGTATGTATGGCGTCAATTCTCGATTTTCCTTTGATGAACCCACACTGATATTGTCCTACTTTATTACTGGCAGTTGCTCTTAGCCTCCTCTGGATAAGGGTTGATATTACCTTGTAGGCTGTGTTCAATAATGGAGACCCCTATAGTTTTTACATACTTGTTGATCCATTTTTTTGTGAATCGTCACTATAATGCCCATCCTCCAATCTTCAGGCGTCTGTTTCTCTTTCCATATGTTCTTTGTGATTCTATATAATGGCTCCATCAATTCTTCTCCTCCATATTTTAACAGCTCGATGTTTATTCCATCTGGCCCAGGTGATTTTCCATTTTTTACTTTTGTTGACTATATCTTCGATTTCTTCCTTAGTTAGTTCCCCTATAATTCTGTTTATATCTTCGTCTTCTCCTTCATCGTCTTCTTTTTCTTTGTCAGGTTCCGCTTCATTTAGTAATTTTGAAAAGTATTCTACCCACACATTTTTAAACTTATTCTCTTCTACTGTCTTTCCATGTTCGTATTTTATCCCTGTAGTTTTATTTTTAAATTGCTTGTTCTAACAAGATAAATTCAAATTCAAAACTATTTGAATTCGAGAAAATAAGATTACGCTTCTTATAGTTTGCACACTTTAAACATAATATATAAAATTGCTTGTTCTGTTCATATATTTTTTTATAAAATATTTTTGAGTTCCTATTTTTGTTTTCTAATTCAATTTCCTTCATTTTGTTGTGTACCCATTCCCTCTTAATCTGCCTTATTATTTTTTCGATTGTTTCTTAATTTCTTTGTAGTATTTCTTATCCTTCATTTTGTTTATTTTTACCCTATTACTCCAGACTGCATTTATGTTCTCCACTGTTCTCCTGCATTGCTCATTGTTTTTCTATAACTTTAGAAAAATAAATTAATTAAACAAAATACTAATTTAAATCCCCCCCATCGCAAAAAGCTATCTACGCCACTGCGCTGTATAAGTACTGTTTATTGTCTTATTAATATCTTTCTTGACATAAAACTAACATATTTAAAGACAAACCAAAGTTAAAAAGGTCTTACGAAGACTTTGAAAATATGTGTTTTATACTTTAAAAATGATATATTTTTTTAAATTAATGACAAATTTCAATTAAAAATGTAAGTAAGAAAAAGTTGTTCGTAGCTATAAACATATTTTACTCAAAGCTAACCAAACTGCCATTTAACCCAAGCTAATTAACTTTAAAAGTCAAGAGTTGGGTTAGATACAGATTTGTTTGGTTGGGTTAGCTTCTAAACACGAAATATTTACTTCATTCTTAGTAAAGGATTGGAAAATACTTGTTAAAAAAACTACCGTGCGATCGTTTAATAATAATAATAATATCTTTATTCTTCCAACAGGATAACCCAATTACAAAAAAATTTTGAATAACAGAAAAAAAGCAAATATACATGTAAATAAATAAAAAAAGTCACTAAATTGTTTTTCCGAGCACTGGTACAGCACAGCCACAGGAGAACGTTGCAAAACATTGGTGCTCGGAATGTTGAAGAAAACCTTGTAGATTTTACAGGGACATTAAATGGAACCCTGGCAAGAATTTCCGGACAGTCAATTTTCTCATCTAAGAGTTTCTTCATAAAGGTAGCACATTGCAAATTTCTTCTGTCGGTGAGGGATTCCATTTCGTGACGGAGTTCATCTTCAGAAGTTCCAATTGGTGGATACGCACGGTCAAGTTTAAACGAGAGAAATTTTAAAAATCGACGGTGAATGCGATCCAACAAAAGAGAGTGACTAGCATAAATAGGATAGCAGATGAAACTATTATATTTCAACGTACTCAATACAAAGGCGGAATATAGAGATTTTATAGAATCAACATTAGAAAAGTCGCGGCTAATACGAAGAATGAATCTTAGGGCCTTAGAAGTATTTGTTCGGAATGATTTTTAAAAGTGAGTTGGTTGTCAAATGTAATTCCTAAATCTTTGACAGTGGTACATCTCAACAAAGACGATGCGGGTGCGAGAATAACTTATAACGCAACAATTGGGTAACATTAAGTACTAAGCCTTTCTTGCACCAATTAGCACTGATATCTAAATTAGGTTGTAAAATGTCTACTTCATTCGAGGATTTGATGGTTAAATAGATTTTAAGGTCTTCAGAGCTAGCCAAAACAGGAATGCTTACTCCCAATAAATCATTAATACAAATATTAAACAAGAGAGGACTGAGACAAGAGCCCTGCGGGACACCGGTAGAAAAAGAAAACTCGTAGGATTCCAAACCATTGTAAAATACATAGCATAAACGATTTAGTAAATAAGACAGAATAAGTTTAGTGACAGCAGGGACAGCACCCAATAGGCTTAGCCGGTGAGTTAGAAGCTCATAGTCAATTGAGTCAAAGGCGCGCGAGAAATCAGTGTAGATTACGTCAACTTGACCACGAGAATCCAGGGAATCAGCTAAATATTGGGATACTGTAGCTAGATTTGTTGTTGTAGATCTAGCCGGCATAAATCCGTGTTGATATGGTGATATAAATAATCCCACTCCTTTAAATATGCAGCACTCTTTCAAAGAATTTTGCAAAGTTGGAGAAGATCGAAATTGGACGATAATTATGAATATGAGGTTCTTCACCTTTCTTAAACATGATTTGGAGTAGGCTTTGAGTATTAAATTAGATTGGGACAACTGAGTGTTAACACATGGTTTACCATAACCTAAAATTTATTCCATAATTCAATTAGCATTTTGGGCAATCGCACAAAAAAATGCCGCCTATTTTGAAACATCATTTAAATGATCGCAAGGTATTAAAACCCATGATGACACCGCATACTTTAAAAAATGAACAACAAGATGATAAACATTAAAAGTGCGATTCTTTTCGCAATCTACAACAAGTTAGTCTTACAAAGACTATATCAAACACTCATTGAAACAACTACTTCCCGGGCTAATACCCAAGATAATAACCGAAACTCGTAAAGATTATAACAATACCTACAGTAAGTGTTTGTTTTCGTTTTTTTTAAGAAATCAGTGTCATTAAAGGTTTTAATAGCTGCTTAATAAGTGTTTTCCACTCCCAGATTAAGCATGAAGTAAAATTTCGAGTTTAGAAAAGCCTGAAAATTTGGTTTTGTTACGTAGCGTGTAGCGCTACGCGGCCAAACCATATTTTCAGGCTTTTCTAAACTCGAAATTTTACTTCATGCGCCACGCGTATAAAACACTGAGTTCAAGCGGAGATTAAAATATACCATCAATGCTGTGAATTATGCTAATTCAAGTATTTAATTACTGATTGAAAAACATATTCAAATTGTATTTAAATATTCGAATATTCAAATATTTGGATATTCGAATATTTAAATATGTGAAAATGTTTGTGATTGATATATTCATATTTGAATATTCGACTATTTATAAATTATTCGCATTCGAATCCCAATTTAAACTAAGCTTAACATAAATCATGAACAACTGACATTTAGAATTAAATCAAACTCAACGTATACAGGATGTGGTAATTTATTTCTTACATAAATAAAACGATAATTAATTAAACCGCACGCGTTGATCCGTGAATGTCAAAAATTTAAGTACCGCACAGAATCTCTTTCACCATCCAGAAATGGAAATAAATGAACAACTGACAATTTCAACAAAAATAAAAAACAAATCCACACGATTTAGTCCACTGATTGACCGCGCGTTAAAAATTGATTGTTTTAGCGGTGAAATTCGATCCGGTTATAGAAAATACCCGACCGGCCATCCTTGTCTATACAACGAGAAGTTGTAATACGACCATCCTTTTCCATCAGAGACACGTAAAACGCGGAAAAGTAAAAAGGCGTTCCGCGCCTTTTGATATTCGTTTTCGAGCCTCGGTAATGAACTTCAGATTTTTCAGGTGGAACGGCGACACTGAAAAACTGTGTTTAATTAGAATGTTTTGTAGGAACTCTTAACGCTTTGCTGGGCTCTTATTACATTACGCTAAGAGCAAACAATCTTTACGGAAGACGTTAATTTCTGTTCATTGTCAACGCTGTGGAATGTTAAAGCTGATATTTTTTGTCTTATTTCACTTTATAAACAAATCATTTCGACACGTTTAATTTCTTTGTTCCTTGAATTTCCATCGAGATAACGATATTTTTATTATCCAGTTTCCGACGAAAAGTCATTCTTTGCAAAAATGTATGCTTGACTTAAAACACTATTACATTATTATCTTGAATTTACTATAGAGGGCGCTTAAAAATTAAGAAAAATGATAAGAGAGCAGTAACATTCATAATCAGTGGCGGCCCCCTAGCGTTTCGTTTTCCGTTTTCGGCGCCACAAATTTTTAGGTGATGCGAGATCTCAAGGTGGCGCCCCCCCCCTCGCGTTTCGTTTTCGCACCGTTCGCATTGCCCTAGGGCCGCCACTGCTTATAGTGGGTATTTTTATATTTATGTAAATTAAGGTTTTCATTTGTAATAGAAAAAAATAAAGCAACTATTTATATTCTCTTTAATTTCGGAAATATTAACTCTTTCGGCCCTGACGGTGGCGTTTGCCACCATTAAAATTTGGTAAACATATTGTGAATTTTTCTTATAAATATACATACATGTATGCATGAGCTACCTTTTCCGATAATTGTTTGTTTTTTATAATTGTTTAATTTAAAGTCCTAAACGAGTGTTTTCCACTCCCAGATTAAGCATGAAGTAAAATTTCGAGTTTAGAAAAGCCTGAAAATTTGGTTTGGTCGCGTAGCACTACGCGCTACGCGACCAAACCAAATTTTCAGGCTTTTCTAAACTCGAAACGCGTATAAAATACTGATTTTAGGTGAAGTTTAAAATATTCTACTAAAGCAGTATGCTAAGACGTGTATTCTAAACATCACATCACATCAGTGTTTAGTACGCGTGGCGCATGAAGTAAAATTTCGAGTTTTGAAGAGTCTGAAAATTTGGTTCAAACCAAATTTTCAGACTTTTCTAAACTAGAAATTTTACTTCATGCTTAATCTGGGAGTGGAAAACACTCGTTTGAAAGTTCAATTTGAAATATTTGTAAAAACAACGAAAATCTGAAGATTTACAGCCTATACAGTATATTGAGATACGTATAATTAAAAGAAAAACTCTCTGTATATCTAAAATAGTAATAAATAATATGCAGCGTACGAAACATTTTTTTAGACACTAGAAAAATTCCAGGGCTGAAAGGGTTAATTCAATTAGCCTCTACTAATTACGATGCACTCTGGTGATTAAATTATGAAGACCTATATCAATAGGAACTGCAACACAATCTGGTGGCGAAATTATGAACACAATTAGCCTCTATAGAAACTGCGACGCTCCCTGGTGGCTAAATTATGAACGTTGTCATTTTCTATAAAGATTATAGCGCACTCTGGTGATTAAATTATGAACAAAATTGGCATATATAGACATTTTGGCGCACACTCGTGGCTAAAACAGGGCAGCAATATCTTTATGTGTTGACAGTTCGATGTTTTTTGGTGGCTAAATTTGGAAACAATGAATATAACATTGCTCTAATTAAAGTTACAAAATGTTTAATTGTGAATAGGAACGGCAGGGACAGAACATCAAATTCAAATCCACCTATAACTTGAAATGTTCAAAATCCTATTAATTTATAATGCTTTATAAAGTTTAATCTAAAAAGTATAAATGATTTAATTTTCTTGTTGAATTTTATTAAATACATTATTTTTAAATAAAGTAATTATTAATTAAACATTACTCTATTTAAAAATAATGTTAACCCCTAATGAAGCCATTTAATTTTAATGGACTAAAACTTCAATTAATTACCCGAACATTTCCCTATATCCATCCAAGCTGTTGTTAAAACTCATTAAGCGATAAATAATGGAAACCTACGCCAATTAGCACACTCGAAAAAAAAAACTACTTTAGATACTAATTTACAAAAGGAAAAAAATAAACATCATTTAATTAACATTTAAATTCCATTTCCATTTCTATTTCAAATTTATTAATGAAGCGGAAGAATAATGGTCGAGGAGGGTCGACCGTGTATTAATTACACCCCCCTTTATTTATTTATTTATCAGATGGACTCCTCGGATTGAGAAGTAAACTCGAACTCAAGTTAAGGGCCCTGATGTATTTATGCGCGGAAAATGCAAATTACACGTTCGTATAGAGCCGTTGAGTTTGTTCTAATTCCGGATTTGCATACACGAAAAATAAATTACCGGCGCTAATTAATTTACTTGAAATTTATTACCGAGCGGGCCTTAATTACGCTCACGCCACGTTTACCTCAATTGATTGTTATTAATTATTAATAAATATTCGCTTTCGGGGCGCTCTCGTATAAATAAATATGAACGATGATTTATGGGCCAGTGTTTCGGGTTTTTGTAATTTTAATTTACACCTACGGCCAAACAACAGCCAATTTGTTTATTTTAAATAATCTGGCTCGGGGGATTAATTAGAGGAAACATTCAATTTATATTATAAAAATATTCGCGTGGCGCATGAATTAAATTTCGAGATTAGAAAAGCCTGAAGCCAAACGTTCAGGCTTTTCTAAACTCGAAATTTTACTTCATAGTTAATCTGGGAGTGGAAAACTATTGTTAGAAGTTTGAATTTAACCTATTTATAAAATCAACGAATTTCTAAGGATTTACCGCGTGTACAGGGTTGGTGCATTTTCCACATATGGAAAACTTTTTTATTTAAAGAGATATTAGAATACCGTTTTTATGAGCTAGGGTCACTCTTTCGTGTTTTAGTTAATGGCGAAAAGAAAATTGATCTATCTCTAACCGTTTCCGCTCCATAACCGGAAGTTAATAAAATGTCGTTTTCGTGAAGTTACTGTAACTCAGTTGTTTTTAAAGTTATAACCAAACTCTAAAAACTTTTTATGGCAACTTTTTAGGCCTATTAAAATGACGTACGTGTTTTATTTTAAGGACGTTCGGTTTTTGTTTTCCTACACCAAATTCAATTTTTTCTTACGGGCGCATATGAAGATATGCACATCACTGAACAGCATTTTTCATGCTGATTTCAATGATGTGCCACTTGTATACTTTTGTGATAAAATATTTTTTGTTCTATGCGACAAGCAAAGATGCACTTTATGTCAATCAAGAGTGTTTAGTTATAAAACAAAATATACCACATTGATAGTAGTCATATTTTCAAACAAATTGCAAGCATTACCTAGTAACGAAATTGTTTACCGGTTGTCGTGGCAACTTTGCAAATGGTATTTTTTCTTTACAAAAGTATGTATGAGAAATCCATGTTTTATACGCATGACGCATGAAGTAAAATTTCGAGTTTAGAAAAGCCTGAAAATTTGGTTTGGTCGCTCCGCGCTTCATGCTTAACTAAGGAGTGGAATCATTAGTTAGAAATAAATTTTAATGAAATAATTCAGCGGAATAAACAATTTCACAAACATAAACAATGTAACATAACCTCTAAATCAGGGTTTCTTAACCTTTTTGTAGTCACCGACTACTTTCTAAATTTTAATAATCTGGCGGAGGGAGAGAAAACAAGGCATTTTGAAAGGAAAACTTTTATTTATTATCAAGACAAAGTTAAGATTAGCGCGTGAAGGTTATTTAATGAGACGGTTGCTGCTGCTTCCGTTCTATAAGCACATTCAATTGAGGGATTGTCTTAGACAACGCAAGACGCATATCACCTTTCACGTTTAGTCGGTTACGATTTTTAGTTTTAATTGACACTAATACTGAGAACCCTGACTCACAAAGGTATGTATGTATGTAGTAGTAAACGGAATTAATATGGACATTGCTCGTTTAACAAGGAAAAGGTATGCTTGTCCTAAACTACACCAAAAATCACAAATATCCTTCGCGTTAAATTCAGCTCGCAATACTGCTTTGGAACTAATGTCAATTAAGTCATTAGTAAGATCTACTTCGTTAATATCATTCATATCAATCATAAACTACGCACCCATGTCTCATAATTAAGGCTTGCTGGGCAAAAGTACCCTTCAAAAGAGTTCTGTACTGTTTCGAGACGTTCTGACACTTCCTTTTGTACTTCTGTTAATAAACTTCTGGCAGATTCCACTTCACTATGCCACAGCAGTTCTTCCAACATAAAAAAATGCAGTAACACCCGCATCCACTCTCCTTTTCCAAAGTGGCAGCTTACCTAGAAAAGCTTTTAACCGTTCAGTTGCATCCACGATGGCGACTGCAGGACGCTGAAGAGACAGATTTATATAGTTCAAATAGCTAAAAATGTCGGCCAAGTAAGCTAGTCCTTGCAAAAAGTTTTTATTCTTCAGAATTTTGTACAGTGCGCTTTTTTTATCTTTCAGAAATATCGAGACTTTCACGCGTAACTCAAATAAGCGCTTCAAAACTTGTCTACTTGATACCCAGCGAACTGTATAGTAGAGCAGCACTTTGCGTTCGGATTCCATTTCGTGATAAAGTTTCCTAAAAAGGCGTTGAGGTTTCCGATCATAGCAAGTGCTTCACCTGTACATAAACTGCCAAGCTTATTCTTCCTACCTACGTCGTGTTTCTCAAAAAAACATTTAATCATATTGAAGACATCCGCCGCTTTTTTAGTTCCCAAAATTGAGTCGCAAAAAAGAAACTCTTCTTTTATACTTTGCGTGTCATGATGTACGTAATGTACATACACCAAGAGCTGGTTACACTGTGATACATCTGTGCTCTCGTTCAGTTTCAATGATTTTCTGCAAAACGTTAGAAGACATTTTAACAATTCTAGAATGAATGACAAAGGCACCGCTTCAACTTTCTTCCTTTGATCTGTACCACACACAAGTTCTACGATATCCAGTGCACAAGGCTTTACAAGAGTTTCTGCGATAGTGTGTGGCCTTTTTGCTGAGCAATGTGATATGCAACTTTGTACGATGCTTCTAAACATGTTTTTTTTGTTAAAGTGAAACCTAGTTTGGGTAAAGTGACGGCTTTTTCAAACCGAGCTTTTTTCGCACGAAAAACATCCACGGTATCAGATGCATTTCGTAAGTGGACAGATGTAAGGTGTTCTGACCATTTTGCTGGTTTCAAACTGCCATTAACAAGCACTTTGTCACATAAAAAGCACTACGGCTTTTGTGTTCCATCTCGTTCAGTAATAAAAGTGAAAGAGTAGGTGACATACGAACAAACTGTAACAAGCAATATAATAATTTTTTACAAAAATACTTAATATTAATAATCCAATTAATTAATACAAAGAAGTTATAAGTAAAAGCCATACGATACGATACTAATTCTTGGGACAAAAATATTAGATTCAATGGATCCAATGATGGTACTAAATTCTTGTACGAAATGTTCTATTTTCATCACATTTTGGCATGAAGGCATGCGCAATTTGAATTTCAGACTTTTTTAAACTCGAAATTTTACTTTACACTTGTTAGAAGCATCAAATTCAAGGCTTTTCGATGTTCAACATTCGTTGCTTTCGTTGCTTTTGAATGTTCAACATTCATTGCTTTTGAAAAGCATTGAATTTGATGCTTCTAACGAGTGTGAAGTAATATATTCAGTTTATAAAAGTCAGAAGTAAGATTCATGCTTAATGAAGGAGTGGAAACTTTCGTAAAAAGCATCAATTGTATGCTTTTATAAAAACAACGAATTCTTTAAAATTTCAACGTGTAGATCGGGATATAAGGCTGGGAGTTCGAATATTCAAATGCGATATGCAGAATAAAAGCCAATCCGCATGACATTTTACAGAACACGGATAACGTATACACACACATTTAAATTAATTACCGTACGAACTGTGAAGATTTCAAACGACAACGGCAACTCTGATGCGCAGTAACCTGCGCGAAAATACACCTATTCCGTACATTTTCACGAGATGCAATTCTCTTAAGATCTGACATGAACCCCCAGCCCTCATACCATGGATCCCTTTGGGGTCCATGGACCCTAGGTTAAGAAAGCCTGCTCTAAATGGTTAAAATTTAATCAGATTAAAGTTGGTACACATGAAAATGCGATGTTGCCACGTTCATTCTATCAATAATTCAAAAGTAACTAAAACATGTAGATTTTGTTCTATTATTATGAAATGATAGTATCATGTTTGTACGTGTTTCATAGAAATTAACTAGCATTAAACTATAATCATATTAGCGGCAATTCTATTAATAAGGCTACTTATATTTTAGATATTTACTTTCGTCTTTCTTCTTTTTTGTAATTTCTTCCTAAACGGTTCTCAAACATTTCGTGCTAAATGATGAATTGGTATTATTTTCCTATTAAGAAAATCAACAGCGTAACGTTGTAATTGCATTTTTTTCAATTTCAATCCGTTTGGTAACGTCGGATTGTTTCAGTGATTAATTTGGGCGAATGGATCTGATTTAGTTTCGTTATTTCTACATCCTGCTTTTTTTCAACGGTGCCTGACCTCAGCTGTACGGACTATTTTTTTTTAGGGATCTGGTGATCAAACACACAAATTGAAAAATTGGTACCGTATCAAATCGTTAATTTCTATTCATTGTGTCCTATTGTTGGTTTAATTAAAAAAAGTAAACCTATAGGTAGGACTTGAAATTAGAACTATTTAAATAAACAAACGATTATTGGAAAAGTTTTAGCTGATGCATGCATAGATGTATGTATATTTGAAAGAAAAATTCCCAGTATGTTTACCAACTTTTAGTGGTGGCAAATTCCACCGTCAGAGCCGAAAGGGTTAAACAAAATAATTTCTTTTCAAAAAGAGCAATTTATTGCCAAGTTATTATTTATTTAGGTTTATTACTTCTCGTTTGTTTATATCTTTTGAAGGTATATAACATGCTTATTAATATTGTTTTTATTAAGTCTTACTTCTTAAAAGTAAATGTTCCCAAAATTCCTTCAATACAAAAAATGAACCAATTTGCTGATTACACAAGCAATCTAAATAATTCCAAAAATGAAAATTACAGCCACGTTAGCCATGTGGAAATTCCGCCGTTTCGAAAATGTTTACAATAACTCGGGTGTGTAAATTGTGAAAGCCATGAGCACTGGATTTTCCTTTTTAATTTGACAAAATTGTGAAAAACCCGCGCGCGGTGGAAAATATGTGATAATTATTTTTTCGCTAGTGTTTTTTTCCACAAAACCAGTGTTCGATCGGTTATTGGGAAATGCCTTATTTTTTCGCGATATTATATAATATTTTACAAACACACACAAAAATTACACGAATGACTCGGAAAAATGTTATCGCGTAAATACAAAGTAAATTGTTGTAAGAAACGGAATTCATATGATGAAATACATTTTTCTTTTTCATTTTTATACCGTTCGTTTTTTTTTTTATCGTGCTCACCATTGGGATTTCATAAACCAATGATGATACGAAGTTGGTTAAATTAGAGAAAAGTTTCAATATTTGATACTGAGTAAGAATATGTCACCAATTTCAGCTAATATAATTTGTTTTAAAAATATGGCAAACATTGTAAAATTGATATTAACTTATTTTTACTGTAACTTTGTTATTTAATGCAATGAAGATCTGTAACTTCCTGTGCACCATAAACGTCATCAGAGAAACACACAGGAATTAACACATTTTATACAGGGTGTCTCATTTTCTAGATATAACACATATTTTTAGTTTTCTTATGGCGGCTATATTTGATTTTTGTACTATTGGAAAAACAAGAAAAAATAGTGTAAAATCACGTGCCACAATTTTTATTAATTATTAGTTAAAAAAATTGAATAAAATATGACAATTTTTGTTTTATCAAGACGGCCATTTTGGATTTTTAGATAAGATCAAGAAAACTAATTGACCTGTAACGCATGATTTCGTACTAATTTTTCTTGATCTTATCTAAAAATCCAATATGGCCGACTTGATAAAACAAAATCTGTCATATTTTATTCAATGATTTCGCACTGTTTTTTATTGATCTTTTCTATGGTGTAAAAATCCAATATGGCCGCCATTAGAAAAACTAAAAATAGGTGTATCTAGAAAATGGGACACCCTGTATAAATCTGTTAATTCCTGTACATTTCTCTGAAGGCTTTTATCGCACACAAAAAATTACAGATCTCTATCACATTAAATAACAAAGTTATAATAAAAATAAATTATCATATATTTTTATATTTTCCGCCTTATTTTTATAACAAATGATGTTAGGTGAAATTTGTTGACATATTCTTTCTCAGTATCAAATGTTGAAACTTTTGTCTAATTTGACCAACTTTGTATAATCATTGGTTTACGAGATCCCAATGGTGAGCACGATAAAAAAAAACGAACGTTATAGGAGAATCATAAAAGAGGCAGTTGCCAGTTCGGATACAATTTTTTTTATAGTTGTACCATATGAACGAAACGTTTTATCCTCTAGCGCCTGGGTCTCCAAACTATCTTCTTCGCGGGCCACAAATACAATTCTACATAATAAAGTCGGCCAAGATCCGATTAATTTTATAAAATTATGAAATATTTAAGGAACAATTGTTACAATATTTCAAAATATGACATTTACAAAAAAAATTACAAACAATCGCGGGCCGGATTCATGCAAGTCGCGGGCCGGAATTGGCCCGCGGGCCGTAGTTTGGAGACCACTGCTCTAGCGTGTCATAACTTTTGTTTGCATTTAAATGTAAGTTAGTATCCACGTGTCCTGACTCGGCCTGACATTTGACGCGCGACGATAAGGTTATGTATGTTTGTATTTTGTATACAAAATATTAGTTATGATATCACTTGCAGTGAGAGTTATTATTGTTTACAATCATTTGTTACTAACATAATATTTTTAGAGAGTTATTATTGTTTACAATCATTTGTTACTAACATAATATTTTTTAGAAATAATTTCATAGCCTTCTAGGGAATAAAACTTGCTAAGTATTTTGTTAGTTATAGTGAGTTCATCTGTAAACATCTGATCAGCAGATCCTTTTTCACCCGTCACTAGAAGACAAATTTGACATAGATCTGAAGTTTAAGATGGACTGCTGATAAAAAATGTGTGTAACTAGCCATTATAATTGTACGAATAATTTTCTACAGTTAATTTTAATTATTTTAAATATTTTTATGGGCTCCGGATTGCAGAAATGTGAGTTCGAGAATCGCCTGGGGCGAATAATTTTTCTAACGAAAAATATTCGTCTTGGATGTCATGGGTGTTAATTGTGTTTTCCACATTTTCATAAATTATAATACTAAACTGGTGGTGATTGAATGGCTAACCGCCTAAGTCAATTCCCTAAAAAAAAAAAAATATTTTTATAAAATTTTATTAATTATATGTAGATTAATTTCTTGTCCTGTCGCACCTAGTGATGACTACGTCGGTAGTTACCACTGGTAATTTTCCGTAAATTACAGTATATTACTCAGCTATTTAGGTAACATTGGTAACATTATTTTGTGCGCATTGATCTAAAGCAGTGACCGCTAAACTTTTTTTTTCGAGGCACACCTAGTGATGATTACCTCGGTAGTTACCACTGCTAATTTTCCGCAAATTACGGTTTATTACCCAGCTGTTTCGGTAACATTGGTCACATTCTATTGTGCGCATTGATCTAAAGCAGTGACGGCCAAACTTTTTTTTCGAGACGCACCTAGTGATGACTTCGTTGGTAGTTACCACTGGTAATTTTCCATAAATTACAGTATATTACCCAGCTGTTTCGGTAACATTGGTAATATTCTTTTGTGCGCATTGATCTAGAGCAGTGACCGCTAAACTTTTTTTTCGAGGCACTCCTAATGATGACTACATCGATTGTTACCACTGGTAATTTTCCGTAAATTATAGTATATTACCCAGCTGTTTCGCTAATATTGGTAACATTCTTTTGTGCGCATTGATCTAAAGTAGTGACCGCTAAACTTTTTTTTTCGAGGCACACCTAGTTGTGAGTACGTCGGTAGTTACCACTGGTAATTTACCGTAAATTACGGTATATTACCCAGCTGTTTCGGTAACATTGGTAACATCTTTTATGCACATTTGTAAAAGAGATTAAAGGTAAATATAAACTTTCCTGGAGAAAATGCAATCTGATTTAATTTATTGTTATATAATGACATATGTACAATACATATCGCTGCTTTGCTTTGATAGTAGCACAACTAAAAAAAAGTGATTTTGTTTCAATACAGTTATTTAATGAATACAGCTTTAAGAGACACAAATGAAAATACGTGCAAATAATAAGAAAAATCGAGTGAAGATAAAGACTTCAATATTTAAATAAAAGTGTCTTGTAAACTTTTGCAAGCACCTCATGAAAAATTACCAAATTTTACTTGCGCCATTATCAAAGCAAAGCAGCGATATGTATACCTATTCAAGTGATTCATTTAAAAATAATTAATAACAGTATGTTCTGAACTTCTCATCAAATCAGCGATTTATACGCGTGGCGCATGAAGTAAAATTTCGAGTTTAGAAAAGCCTTAAAATTTGGTTTGGTCGCGTAGCGCGTAGCGCTACGCGACCAAACCAAATTTTAAGGCTTTTCTAAACTCGAAATTTTACTTCATGCTTAATTTGGGAGTGGAAGACACTCGTTAAGGACAAGTCTTTAAATTAAACGTCATTAATTTTGCATGCAGTTTTAAATAATGAAAATTTTTATCATTTTATATTGTGTTAATCAATTTCAACAAATATTGTTAAAATTAAAAAAGTCGACGATTTTTGTTAGTATATTTTTGCAAATGAACCTCATTTCTGAAGAAAAAAGGAATATTGCTACAATTAACCCTTTTGTTTACGAGTTTAACGATTTTTTATAGTTAATTAAAATAAACACATTGTATCATAAATAAACAAACTATTTATTAAATAAATGTGTATCTGAATATATATACAAACCAAAAATATAACAAAAATGAATAAAGTAAATTAATAAATGACAAGAATAAATGACAAAAAAATACAAGTTAAAGATTAAAAAAATACAAGAAAATGAATTATAACAAAGTTTCACAATTAGGTGAGATATTTTAAACTTACTTGTGTCGTGGTTGGAATTAGAATGAATTCAGTTGAAGGGATGTTGTGGAATGAAAACTAAAGGAAGCACAGGATTGGTTGAAAGTTTTGAAAGTGGGGAAAATGTTTGGAAAGAGATGATAGTAATTTTGCACAGAAAAGAGTAAGATGGGGAAGGAAATTCATGAGAAAATATTTTAGGTCAGGGCTGCGTTTTATAACTTATTTTTATTGAGTCTTGGATGAGAGCTCAATCTTTACTACGGAATTTAAGGCACGTACTGCTGGAAACCATTGTCTGCTCCAAAATTTTTGACAATGAGTTTTACCGCTCGGTTTACGATGTTTTCCAGGAGTTCGAAGTTATAAAACGCACCCTGCCTCTGCGACACAAAGGCTGCAGGTACCAGAAAAGATACAATGAATTGTAAAATGGTCAAACATTTCACAACCCGAATGTAATGTTTACAAAATATTCAAAGTAATAGAAATAACGCACAAATTTATAAAATATATAAAAAACACTTCATTCGCGATGTTTAGCGCGAACACCTTTAGGCCCTAACGGTGGTATTTGCCACCACTAAAATTTGATAAAAATATATCTAATAATGTGCAGTGTACAAAAAATTGGTTTGGACAATTCCAGGATTCAGCCCTAGAATTTGTCTGGTGTCCAAACAAATTTTTTGTACACTGCACATTATTTATTACTATCTCAGATATATTTTTAATTTAATCAAAAATTAAAATCTGATTTATATATTTTTTCAATAAACCTTGCTTTTATATCCTTTCATTCATTTTTTAATTATTTTATTTATTTATACATTATTTGTTTGGCAATTATCCAACTACTTAAAATAATCAACGTTCCCAAAATAATCATAATAGCCCGGTGGAAAGCAATAAAGCCAATTAAAAAAAATGAAGCGAGTCCCCTTATCACCCACGAAAAAAATTAAATATGGCTGTGATAACTATTAATGCTATTCAAAAATTGACACACTAATTAAATAGAAAACAAATGAAAGACACGAATAATTTAAGCCCGCTCGCTCTCCATAAATAATGCATGACGTTCGCGAAATGTTAATCAGAGGCACTAATAAATATTAAATTAAGCACTGATAATTATTGATTTCTCGGTAAATTCCGTACGGTTAATTGCGCTTAATTTATTTTAACAGAATTGGAACTGAAATTGTTTAAGCGGCGAATTTTCCGATAAGGTTTTTGATACGTGGACTTAATTGTTTTCGGTAATGAGGTTTTATTTATTGTGTCAAGGTGTTTTTTATATGGAATTGTTGATTTTAAATCAAAATTGGAAGAAATCAAGATATTATAAATTTCCTAATTTTTGTATTGATTTACCAACAATTATGTATGAATTACATAACTTAGCTGAAATTATAATTTTGAAAACCAATATATGCTTCCAGGCGTCATTTTTAATGCTAATGTCATGTGCGTTATCAAATATTTGCCTATTTTTAATTGTTTTGAGTTATACGCAGGGTTGTTATGTTTAAAACACTTTGTTTTAAAACAGTGTTTTAAATATGTTTAAAAACAGCCGTCGTGTTTTAAACGGTTTTGTTTTAAACATGTTTTAATTCTTAAATTTGTTTAAAACATGTTTTAAACGTTAAATTTGTTTAAAACGTTTTTTTATTATCATCTTAAATTTGTTAAATTATATTTTATACTACTTTATACACATTTTTGTTTACGTTTTTAAATTTAAGCTAAATTGTTGAAGATTTTTCAAAATACATCATACCATTTTATTACAATTGTGTGTGCATCAATGTGATTTTTGAATACAGGGAATTTTTCTTTTGGGTTTACTTATGCATACACTGTAAATTTTACGCCATTCGTTGTTTTTTTTAAAAGATTTCAATTTGAATCTTTAAATGTGTGTGTATCAATGTGATTTTTCAATACAGAGAATTTTTCTTTTGAATTTTACGCCATTCGTTGTTTTTTTTAAAAGATTTCAATTTGAATCTTTAAACGAGGGTTTTCCACTCCCAGACTAAGCATGAAGTAAAATTTCGAGTTTAGAAAAGCCTGAAAATTTGGATTGGCCGTGTAGCGAAGCGGAGCGGCCAATCCAAATTAGGCTTTTCTAAACTCGAAATTTTACTTCATGCGCCACACGTATAAATGAATTATCGTTAAAGTTTAAAATATACGGCTTTAGCAATCTAATATGTAGATATGAATAAAACACGAGTCAAATTCTGCGCTAAACAAATTGTTTAAAACAGTAATTATAGGCAACCCAATAACTCTAACGTAGATTGCCTATAATCGTTGTTGTATGTGTGTATTTTTTGAACTTCACTGTAAATCAGTGCTTTTAAGCGTGGCGCATGAAGTAAAATTTCGAGTTTAGAAAAGCCTAATTTGGATTGGCCGCTCCGCTTCGCTACGCGGCCAATCCAAATTCTTAGGCTTTTCTAAACTCGAAATTTTACTTCATGCTCAGTCTGGGAGTGGAAAACACTCGTTTAAAGCCTCAAATTAACCGCTTTAAAACAACGAATTCCCGCAAATTTAAAAAACGCCGTAATTATTAAGCTATGTATACTCAAAAAGAAAAATGCTCTGTATATTCTATTTCTAACAAGTTTTAAACGTGTTTTAAACGTGTTTTAAACGTGTTTTAAACGTGTTTTAGACACGTTTTAAACGTGTTTTAAACATGTTTATCCACAACCACTCTATAATATTATAATTATACATGCTAAGAGTCAATAATAATGACGTTTATTATAAATAGGTTATGAAACCTGTGAGTAATATTTTGACTTATCACTGCTCAACTGTGAATAATAAGAAATCACTACAAAATCAGGATACCTCATGTTAATCAATTTTGACATAAACAAAAACAATTTATAAATTGAAAGCAAATTGTGTTAATTGTGTTGTGATAGTGTGGTTAATAGTTTATCGAAGGTGAAAGAAGCAACATGGAATCCGATCCTGACTTGTTGACACCCCCGGATATAAGGGACGCGGCAGAAATCGCTTCCATCAATTTGTTGCCTAAAAAGTCTCGCAACATATACCAAAGTACATACAACACGTTTTGTGAATGGAAAAAGGAGAAAAAAGCACATTCTTCAACTGAGTCGGCAGTTTTGGTGTATTTTACTGAATTATCAAAAAATACAACACCTCATCGTTGTGGCAGAAGTATTCGATGCTAAAAAGTACATTGAAAATCTTTGAAAACATCAATATTGGAAACTATGGCAAACTTCTAGCTTTTTTGAAAAGAAAAAATGAAGGGTTTACTCCGAAAAAAGCCAACACTTTCTCCCCAGAAAATGTTAACAGTTTCATTGCAAATGCACCGGATGACAAATTTATTGCAACAAAAGTAAGTTTTAAATTATTTTAATATTTTTTAAAAATTGCAGTAATTTTTTCTTCAGGTTGCATTAATTATGGGTTTATTGGGCGCTTGTCGTTCAAATGAGCTGTATAACATGAAAATTAAAGATAAAGAAGACCTTAATTCCTGCTGTATGATTAAGGTGCCAACCACAAAAACTAAAATTTGTAGGAAATTTACAGTATCTGCTAATTTTTACCACATTGTAAAAAAATATTTGTGCCTCCGAAAGCAGATAAACTGTGATTATTTCTTTCAAAATTTTCAAAATGGAAAGTGTACTAAACAGCGAATTGGTATTAATAAATTTACAAAAATGGTAAGGGATATCGCCAGTTTTTTGAAATTACCCAATCCTGAGCAATATACAGGCCATAGCTTTAGAAGAACCTCAGCCACCATTTTGGTTGATGCTGGTGGAGACATCACTGCGTTAAAACGTCATGGAGGATGGAAGTCAACTGCGGTTGCAGAAGGCTATATTAACGATTCTTTGGAAAACAAAAAGGAAACGGCCAGAAAAGTTGCATCGTCAATAGAATCGACAGCAAATAATGTAACAGCTGCATCTTCCAGCACAAATTCCGCTAATTTCGATATTTTGGATCAAACCGTAAATCTTGGTGTACCCACTTCAATGCCCCCTATTGTGTTTAATAATTGTTCTAACGTTACTATTAACATTAATCCTAATAAATAGTATTATTATATGTATTTCTTAGTTATAATTAAAAGTAAATGATTTAATGAATTATGTTCTTATTCTTGAAAAGTTGCAGTAAGCAAGAATGAATATACATTTTGTGGTTGTGGATAAAGTATAGTATTCTACTCGCGCATAATGGCTATTAATCATTCGAATGATTTACTCCACTCGCCTGCGGCTCGTTCCGTAAACCTCATTCTCATGATTAATAGCTTTCATTATGCGCTTGTTGAATAATATACTATTTTAATTGTTAATGTTTTAAACGCTGTTCAATAAAAAGCTCATTTTGTAATTTAAATGAAAAAATGTGTTTTTAACAACCCTTGTTATACGTCAAAAGTCATTTTTGCCAATTTCGAAATATTGAGATAACTTTTATATTTATAAAGATATTTACTTCCACTAAAAACTTTCTTACGGCACTTTTTTTTAGTAGTATACGCTGATGTTAGATTTTGTCTTAAGTTTACACTTTCTGAGATATAATATAAAGTTGTATTTTTTAAAAGCAAATTATAGTTGCTTGTGACTTCAAGTAATTGCGTTTTTTAAGCTTTTTCAATATATATAATTTTTAATACATTTATTAAACCGTACTTGTTTATTTCAAGTTTTTTTATTTTTAATATGGTATGTAGAGTAGGCCATGAATAAAGTTAATTAAATATAATCAACAATAAATATTTGTTAATGTAATGAAACAAATGAATGAATAAATGAACGATGTACAGTAAATACTTAATATACTATAAATAAATTGACAGAAAACAAAAATTATTACAAATATTTTTCAAAACGCGAGCAATTTATATCTCGAAAATTTTAAACTTAAGATAGAATCTAATAACATCAGCGTATTCTAGTAAAACAGTGTCTTCAGGAAGTTTTTACTGCAAGTAAATATCTTAGCAAATAAAGAAGTTATCTTAATATTTTGAAATTAGCAAAAACTGACTTTTGATGTATAACTTGAGAACAGTTGAAGATGAGCAAATTTCGATAAGGTACATGACATTAGAATAGCCACTGGAAGCATATACTGATTTTTCTCTATCTTTAATATTAATGGTACTTTACTTGAAGAACCCATCGAAAATGGAATACCCTATTCAGCAAAAAAAAAACACGTAATCCTAAAAACTGCAAAAATTCTATATAAAAAGGCAATCAAAAAGTACAATTCATATTACGTTCAAGAAATTATGAAATCAACCAAATTTAAAAACAAACATCTTGAAAATAGGCAGAATTTCTCATTTTTAATTGTAACACTATTTTCATCTAACTAAGGAGATTAGCTTAGAAAAAAACATTTGATGTTCTGAATTGTTTTTTAAACTAATTGACTGGCATCATCAATATTTACAATAATTAAGAATTTTAGAAAAAAAAATATTTGCTTAAAATTCAGTTCTTTTTTATATCGTTATTATACATATATGAACATCTTTATTTAGACAATTACAATAAAATTATATAATACATATATATTTATTTATCTATTTACACTATGGGGTTAGTCTGTCGACCACAGGTCTCTCTGCCCTGTCTAGAATTTATTTTATTTGAAACAATGTGATAGAATGTTAGGCTTGTCTTGATGAACGGCACAAATGAATTGATGTATAGTGGAGTAGGATGTTTGTATTTGGGATGGATATTTCAGTTTCTAGGAATACAGAATTTGTTTAGGAGTTCTAGGTTATAGATATTGGCAGCGAATTTTTCGCTGAGGGTTAATATGCGTTGGGAGATTAGTGTATTCGTAATTTCGTAGAGCATGATGTTTGATGGATCATGGAGAGGATTCGTTGGGTGTCTGAGTTTTGTGAGGATATGGTGTGAAATTGAAGGAAGGACGTGAAGGAATAAAATTGCACCATAATCTAACAAGGGCCGGCATATCGATTTGTATATTCTAACTGCTGTTTTTGTGGAAATTCCTTCTTGTTTATACGTTAAAGATCGGATATGCCTAGCCCTTGTTTTGATTTTTATTTTAATGGATCTGGTATGTGGAAGGAAAGAAAGTTTTGAATCAAATTCAATGCCTTGGTATTTACAGGAATAGGATGGAAGAATAGTGGTGTTGTTGATTATTATTGTAGGAGATCGTGGAGTGATTTTATGGTAAGGGATGAATAATTTGGTTTTGGAAGGATTTAATTGTATTCGCCATTTATTGCACCTTTTTTGTATGGAATTAAGAGAGTTTTGAAGGAGATTTTGGGATTGTTGAAGCGTGGGAGATAAGGGCCGTATCGTCAGCGAAGAGGAGGGCGTATTTCGTTGGATTGAAGTAGGAAGGGTTGGGATTGAATGTCATAGCAATATATATATTGTTAAGAAGTGGGGATAGCGGAGAGCCTTGCGGGACACCTTGTATAAGGGGGAATGAGCGAGATATCGTTTGGCCAATTCTTACTTTACAGGATTTATTTGTTAGGAAATATCGTTATTATTAAAATGTTTTTGTTGAAATCAATAAAATAAATATATCGATATAATCCAGACAAAACGTCAACATCAATTAATAGTAGTAGTAAAGCAATTACGCAATCAATAACATGTAAAAACAAACATCTTAAAAATTTACAAACGAAACGCTTTCTTAACACAGACTTTATTAAGTGATTATAGTTTCGACAACTTCAACTTGCCATTTTTTAAAACTGACAAATATCTCCCATTTTAAAAATTTACAAATGAAACACTTGCTTAACACTGAGACTTTATTAAGTGATTTTAGTTTGGACAACTTCAACTTAACATTTTTAAAAATTGACAAATATCTCTCATTTTAAATTATAATAGTTACAATTAATTATTTTATTTTAAAATTTTAAATGGTAATAATTATTAAGATTTTAAATAAAATCGGCACAACCAATAAACATCATAAAAAATAATAAAAATCTTTATAATTGTCAAAATTAACACAAATTGACAATAATAAAGAAATATTGGATAAAAACAATTATAAAATAAGTAAACTTAACTAACACAAATAGAAAGACTGTTATTCCTTACTTCACTTTTTAAAAAAAAGTGAAGTAAGGAATGACAGTCTTTCTATTTGTGATTAATCACTTCACGTAAACTCGAAACAATACAGTTAAACTTAACTAAAAAAATATCTCAACAAACTTATTACATAATTCGTAGTATTTAAAAAAAGACAAATGTACGTAAATTATACCCACACACAAATCATTAAAATTTATTTAAGAAAGTTAAATTCGTAAATTTAAGTTGGCTACTAACAAAAATCATCGACTTTTTTAATTTCAACAAAATTCGTTGAAATTGATAATCACAATATAAAATAGTAAAAATCTTCATAATTTAAAACTGCTTGCAAATTAATGACGTTATATTTAATGACTTGCCTTTATACGAGTGTGTTGCACGCCCAGATTAAGCATGAAGTAAAATTTCGAGTTTAGAAAAGCCTAAAAATTACTTCATGCGCCACCCGTATAAAACACTGAAATATTGTGAAGTTAGAAATACACTATAAATATATATTTTTTTAAATGAGTAATAGAAATATTTAAACAACAAAATACTATATTTTTCTTTAGACATTCTCAAATCACGTCAAATGATACTACGTATTAAATTAACTTGTTTAGTCAATTAACAAATTAACAAAAAAAAAAATGATTGTTGCGTTATTGCTTCTTCAATGGCGCTTAATGGGTTAAGAAGAAATATTATTCCTGTAAGTAAAATAAATACACTTTTAATGTTTGAAGTATTCTGCAACCAAGTATTGGCAATTTCATGTATACTTATGTTTTAACTGTACGGTAACTTGGCTGCCACTTCAAGGTGTCAAATTGTTTAGAGTGAA
Organism: Philonthus cognatus; assembly: GCA_932526585.2. Classification (NCBI taxonomy): domain Eukaryota; kingdom Metazoa; phylum Arthropoda; class Insecta; order Coleoptera; family Staphylinidae; genus Philonthus; species Philonthus cognatus. The sequence continues at coordinate 53,742,940 of OW052241.1, read as the reverse complement.
CGGCAAAGCTATACTGATGAGAGATAAATCTCGAAATGCATCTATAGATGGCCTGAATAATTTGACCCAAATTGTTACATTTACAGTAGGTTACTGTATGTAACAGCAAACACTCGTCAAATAATCCAATGTCCGTCGGGGTATTAGCTCGGGAAGTAGTTGTTTCAATGAGTGTTTGATATAGGGCCAGTTGCACTGAACAAGTTGAACTAGTTTAACTCTGAACTTCAGTTCAAAGTGACATTAGAACAGTAGGAACTGTCGTCTTGAACTCAAGTTCAACTTAAACTCGGGTTTAACGTTTTTAGTGCAACTGAGCCTTAGTCTTTATAAGACTTTGTAGATTGCGTAAAGATTCGCACTTTTAATGTTTTAAAATCTTTCAAACATTAAAAGTGCGTTTATTTACGCAATCTACAAAGTCTTACAAAGACTAAGGCTCAGTTGCACCAAACACGTTGAACCCGAGTTTAAACTGAACTTGTGTTCAAGATGACAGTTCCTATTGTTCTAATGTCACTTTTAACTGAAGTTCAAAATTGAACGAGTTCAACTTGTTTAGTGCAACTCTATATAATTAACTCTATATAATTAATTATGTATAATTAAGTAGAAATAATATTCCTGTAGACAAATAGTTTTTTTGTAAGTAATAAAAAGTACAGTATTTGAAATTCACGGTTACTTACATTTAAAATATTTACATTTTTGTTTTAAATTCACTCTTGTACGATGGAGAACAGAAAAGAAAAATATATTTTATCACGTTAATTCGTTTAGTTTTACAGCTCGGCTTACATAAAATCCGCCGGTTGACATTTCAATTTGATTCACATTCAGACACAAGCTGTTTTATTACCATTATTTCACCCATCTTATGTGAAACCAGTCGTGCCAACCAAATACGAATCCCCCTGCTCTCCCCGCCGCCCGGCTAATAACCCTCCTCTCTGTTGGACGCATTTTACAACCATAATCGATGCACGTTTTCAACCTTAATACACTATTACTTTTATATTTTATTCAATATACTATGTCGAAATGTTTTTAGCTTACAAAATGTAAAAAAAAAAACGAGAGGGAAATATTTAGGATGTTTTGAATAGTTAAATTCTGTACTTGATTTCAATGCGAAATATTGAAAATAAAGAGGTTATAAAAAACACACTTTTTTCACAATTTATTTAGTAATCTAGATCTGCTATTGCATTTCTATTTACCTTCATGTAACTAGGGATTGTAATATGGTTTACCGATTTCCCGTTATATCGTAATTAATGCTCACTAAATTTTGCATTGAACCAATTTAATACAATATTTTGTACAAAATCATAAACAAAAACTATCATATACCGGGTGTTCGATAAAAAAAGCCTAACTCCATAACTCTATGGCTCCGCGAAGCGTAGAGCAACCAACCCAAATTTTCAGGCTTTTCTAAACTCGAAATTTTACTTTATGCTTAATCAAGGAATGGAAACGCTCGTTAGAAGCTTCAAATTGAACGCTTTTCACAAACAACAAATGCCTAAAAATTGCAGCGTATGCATCGAGTATATATATATATATATATATATGTATGCATATTTAAAAGACAAATTGACTGTATGAATTCTCTTGAATAATTCACAATTGTGACTTATTTTTTAATAACAAAAAAATCACGTGATATATAAATTAGTCTGTAGATTTCATAATTATGCTGAATTCAGTGATTAAATAATGTAATTTCCCATAATCAGATAATGAAAAGTAATTTGGCCGAACGTTATTTATGCAATTTATAAATTGTACGTGCGATCGCAGATAAAATTTCTGGAACGTAACTTTTTCCGATCTATTATTTACCAGCCGGAGAATAATATAATGATACGGGATTATTTATTTTCGTTGCGCATTAAATTCGGATTTGTACGCTAATGTCACGCTCCGATCAACATGTACAACACACACACATACACAACACACACACGCATTCATAATCATTTAAACAATTACCGACCGGGTAATGTAATTAATGTTGATGTTTTAATCGATTTTTATCATAATATTTATTTTATTATTGTGTATAAATAAAATATACAAATTTGTACAAACTGTAACATTTCAAGGCAGCGAGGCAGTAAATAATATATAATTATTATAAATAAAATATAAATAAATAATTTGATATCGACATGGATTCATAATATAGTCGGTTTAAAAGTATAACTCATTAAGCAAATATCAACATTGACTATCGTTCATTTAAAGTCACTCTTATGGCCTAAAAACTGCAAAAACTTAGTAATTTATTTACCGATACAAATTATTAACGTAATCAGAAGAGAATACAACGTTGAGCCAAATAGTGTCAGCGTTTCTGCAGCTCTTAAAATAAAGCAAATTTTGTGGAGAAACTTTTTTTCTATCTTTAACGAGAGTCTAGACACTAATGGGACACCTTGTATAACGTGAAATCTCTTTATCGGTTTATGGAAGAAAACCGATTGAAACAACCATAACTAGTTATTTATTTGCTTCTTGAATGATACAAAAATAACTAGTTATTTATTTTTGTTTTATTCGGTTTTTATGATTCGAAGCAGTGGGGTAGATAGCTTTTTACGTAGGGTAAGGATTTGACTCAGTAATTAGTTTTATAAATTTAATATTTCTTGAAGAACTTTCTCATTTATCACTTGGTGAAATATTTTGAAATAATATTAAAGGATAAATTAAGAACACTTGCTTTGTTTCACTATTTTACAAATAGTGAAACAAAGCAAGTGTTTTTAATTTATCCTTTAATATTATTATAAATTTAAGTTTCTTAAGTTTTCCAAAAACAAGTACAATAAATGGTTTTATTTTTCACTTAGATATACCGGGTGTTGACTTGGCAGATGCAACATAGGAAATCCCATGTTAATTTTGATGTGTTCAAATATTGGCTCCCAGATTAATTTTAGAGACAAAATGTATTTAACTTTTTTGTAGAGGGAAACATTTAGAAATTATTAATGTTCACACTTAATACTTTACATTTCTCTAAGTTATAATAATTAAGAAAAAGTAAGGTGGTTTTATAAAAATAAAGACATGCCATGGAATTGAAACAACAATTGCGGATGTCAAAATGGCACCAGATATCGTTGTCACCTGATATCCACTACATAAGAAAAAATCCTCTTAGCTCTTTCCATTATCTCGAAACAAAATTCAGCCGTACTTAAAAGAAATAAACTTAGGTTTCTTTAAAACCTTAAAAGCGGAAGTATGGCTTACATTGAACTGGACTTCTATTTTTCTCCCACCATATCCTTATTTTCTTTAACGGACAGCAAAATATCTAACTCCTTTTGATTTTGTCTTGCTGGATCTCGTTCTTGTATGTCCTCATTTTTACACTTGTAGTTTATCAAAACTGTTCCTCTAGCACAAACTTGCTTACCAATCGTTGAACAGTAGATTTATTAGGTTTTAGTCTGCCTGAAAACTGGACAGAAAACATATCGCAAACATCCTGATAACTTTGGTCTTTTGACATTCGTAATTGCTTTTCAATTCCATGGCATGTCATTATTTTTATAAAATCACATTAATTTTTCTTAATTATTTTAACTTAAAGAAACAAAGTGTTAAACGTTAACACAAATGAATTCAGAATTTGTCCCTCTACAAAAAAGGTAAATGCATTTTGTTTCTAAAATAAATAGGGGAGCCAATTTTTGAACATTTTAAAATGTACATGGGATTTCCTATGTTGCGTCCGCTAAGTCAACACCCGGTATATAAAAACCTGAATACAAATAATAACAAAATAAATCGCTAAAAGAAATAGAGTATTTTATTTATTGCTCTTATTTTTTTAGGACTCATGGGGGGGATCCCCTAAAGGAGGGGGGGGGTCCTATCTACCCCACTGCGTCGAAGCCTACTAAGTTTGATTTTACTATAAATCTCGCATTTGTTCTCTAAACCAATCTTTTAATCTCAGGCAAAAGTGCTGAAAATGTAATGGTACAATCAACTTCTCTCTTCTTCAAATTAAAAAATTGGTTTAGTAAAAACAAACGTCATGATGTTTAAAATTCGATCTATCAATCTTGTAAATGACTTTATTTATAGGATTGGTCAACTATAAAATTTCTAGGAATTGAAATAAATTCACAGGAGAAACACATATTAACTATTTAAAAGGAAAACTCAACACTGTAATATACACCACTCGTGAAATAACTAAAGTTCATCCGAGAATGCAAGCAATATCTAGTTGTTTTCATTGTCATTCCTACATCTCTAAACTCCCTAAACACAACGTTAAAGCAAGCGTTAAATATATGACGTTTTGTTGGTAATAATCCACAGCGTTGCCGCTTCATCACAGCTGTTGTCAGCTGTTAGACGTGAACCTGAAGACATCCCACCACTCGTAATAAATCCAAGCAGGGGCTCCGAGTTCGAGGAAGAGCGAATCCTAGTTTTTTTTTCCTGTGGGGGCCGTCTTCCTTTCGGATCCGGATGCACTGCAGCCTAGGTGACTTATTGTACTGCCCCAATATTATTACACTCACGCAACTATTCCGAACTCGATGCCCTGCACTAGCTTGTGCAGGTCCTTCAGAGGTTGCGCGTGGAAATCATTTGGTTCCATTTGTCTGTTCCCAAATATGAGCCGTCTTTTGCTCTCCAGCGCATTGCACCTGCACAGAACGTGCATAGCTGTTTCCGGTGCCGTATTACAGAGGCGACAGTTGGTGTCGCCGTTGTATAGCCCGATTTTCCTTAGATGCTCTTTAACAGCCATGTGGCCTGTGAGCAGTCCTATGGTTGTTTTCAGCTGTGCCCTACTCAATGTTAGTAGTCCTGCAGCTTGGCTTGAGTTAGGCCCTTTTATAAGGGCCTTACTATGGTAGAGGCCTGGTCTGTTTTCCCAGTATTCCTTGTGTTTGTTGCGAGTCCACTTCCTGACTTCAAGGCGACTCGACTTTTTTGTTATGCCCAAGGCAGGTTTGGTCCCATAAATGAAATGGTGGCTCCCTGCCTTGCTAGCTCGTCAGCTTTTTCATTACCCGCAATACCAGAGTGACCCGGCGTCCAGACAAGCGTAACCTTGTTCTGTCTCGCTAGGTCATTCAGGGTATTGAAGCATTCCAATACCAGTTTGGATGAAGTCTTTTGACTCTGGAGAGCCTTCAGTGCCGCCTGGCTATCGGACATGATATAGATTTGCCTGTTTCGACAGTCCTTCTCTATGTTGGTTCTCGCACATTCTATGATTGCGAATATTTCTGCTTGAAAGACTGATGCCAGGCTACCCAATGGTTGAGCATAGCCTGTCCTCATGTTTTCATTATAGATTCCTATCCAGTACCTGTGGTTCATTTAGAACCGTCCGTGTACCAGATCACACTTTGTTTGTGTATATCTTCCCTCGTTCCATTCGTTGCGGTCTGGAATAGTGACTTTAAAGAGTGAATTTTCAAGATATCTGACTACCATATGATCCGACCTCTTTTGCAGGAGAGGTCCCCCTATGTCTGTCAAGAGTCTTCTGTGTGGGGTATCAACTCTTACGTTGACCGATGATAATTGCAGCCTATAGAGTGCCAGTCTTGCCTCCCCCACTATCAGAATATGAAGTGGTGTGAGGTCTAGAACCGTCTCCATGGCTGCAGTGGGCGTGGTTCTTATAGCCCCCGTTATGCTAATACAAGCAAGTCTTTGAACCTTGCTGAGCATTTGTATGGTTGTATGCTGTGTGGCTTTAGGCCATCATACCAAAGCAGCATACATAATTGCGGGTCTGACCACTCTGGTGTACAGCCAGTATACCATTCCTGGTCTGAGCCCCCATTGTCGGTCGTACATTCGTCTAATTACCGCAAGGGTAATTTCCGATTTGCGTCTGATTTTTGAGATTTGAGGGGTCCAGGTCAGTTTAGAGTCAAAGATTACTCCTAGGTACTTCACCTCACCCGACATTTTCAGGTTGCCACCATTTAGAAAGAGCGGTCCAAGGCCCGCCAGTTTCCTCCTGCGTGTAAATGGTACTAGGGTGGTCTTCGAGGGTGAGACTTTAAGTCCTTCTCTAGCACACCATTTGCTCACCACGTTCAGTGCACGTTGCATACGCTCTCTGATCGTGTTGTTAAATTTTCCCTCAACGAGTATGACTAGGTCATTCGCGTATGAAAGGGAAGAGTATCCCTCGTTGCTGAGATCCACTAGCAGGCCATCCATGACCAGGTTCCACAGCAGGGGTGAGAGAACTCCTCCCTGCGGACAACCACCGGCCACCCTGGATGCTAGTGTCTGGTCAGCGAACGTTGTGTAGACCATCCTTTGTCTTAGCATGCAGTCTATCCACCTGCAGCTAATTTCCTAGTTATTGTAATAATAATAAAACTAGTTATTGTAATAATAATAAAACTTTGATTAACCTTCCTTTATATCGAACATTCTAACAAAACAAACATAACTTTTAAAGAGACCCTCGTGGTATTGTTATTATTGCAGGGGGAGGGGTCCGAATCATAGTCGCATCATGCCAATTAGTACCAACATTTCAATGCACCTTGAAATTCATACTGATAAATGGCAGTTTTATGTTATTTGTTGTGGATCTGGGCCCTCTCCTTGCTGCGCCACTACAGCTAAACCACAATTCACCACTTTTTAACCATTCATAACTCAACGTTAGGCATCTAGCACCTAACGTTTTCGGACGAGTTTTTAGATAATGTTGAATGTTTACATGCACTGTCACGCAATGCGGGGACTTTAAACCCTTCAACATATTGCCTGGATTCTTGGATATACTATAGATATCTCAGTTTAACTGTAGCCAATACCGTATATAATACGGACTTATAAGTGTGATGTGATACGGATTGATATTTTGGGGGAATGACTCTAAACTTCTAAAGCAAGCTCCACAAAGTGACATCTAACCTTACTATTATACAAAATTACATCTAATCTAACCCAAGTTCACAATGTGATATTTGATCTAACCTAACTGTATAAATGACACCTAACCTAATCTTACTGTATAAAATGGCAATTAACCTAAACTTTACGACAGATGTCACTTTGGATATGTCACTTGGTGCAATTAGGTTAGAAGTTACTTTGTACAGTTAGGTTGGTTTGAATGTAGGGCCCTCGCAAATGTACGCTACAGGGCCTATTTGGCTCTACCTACGCCACTGCATCTGTCATCACAATATCGAGAAGTTTTAAACCAAAACTTACCCACTGAGTCTTTTGATTATCACTTATCACCAAAAACTTTAAAATGTAGCTCATAATGCTTAAAAAGTTAAAAACAATTCGTTTTCCTTAATTTATAACTTAAAGCTGCAAAAAAACATTGCTGCCATCTGAGTGGTCTAACCGCAAAACTCACATTCTCCACTTTTAAAAACTTTAGTAAATTGCAAAAAAAATACGGCGGGCGGGCATGAAGAAAAAACGTTAACTCAATTTTCGCAAAAAGTAGAAAATGTGAGTTTTGCAGTTAGACCACTCAACTATCACAACATTTAAAACTTTTTACGCGAATCTATAGGCAATAGAAAATGTTGTGATTATCATCACTTTCTTGAAACTGTTAAATTGTGTCCTTTTTGCTTAGACGCGATTTCTTTTCTTGCCAACAAAAAAAAAACTGTAATAAATCACTCTAATTGCGTAATAGTATTTAACATTATTAGCATTGTTAAAACGGTTTTTACTGGCGGACAGAAGGATATGACTGGCGAGTCGCTAGACGAGCCAGTAAAACCCGTTAACTTGCGTATATTGTTATATATTTTATATGTCAATCATTTGTAATTAATTAAAATACAATTATTTGGTAAATTTGATCAAATTGGAATTACAAAAAAATATGTAGTAAGTTATGAAACATTTCCGTGGATACTTATGTTGTTTATTTGATTAAATCAAATTAAATTATTTCGCAATTCGTTTAACATGAGCGTGCCTCCGAAAGTGCCTGCAGCAATTACTGAGGCAGCCGCAAGAGTTGTTTCAAGTTTGCTGCCAGTAAAGTCAACGACGAGATATGAGCGGGAGTATACGCACTTTAAATTTCACTACTATTCCAGTACTAACTTGTTAAATTTTAACAAGTTAGTATACTGAGTTGTTAAAATTTTACAAGTCAGTAGCTTGAAAACATAACCTTACTTGTTTAATACTGTCTATTGATAAATTGACGTTTACAAATGAGAGACAAATAAAATCTTAAACAAAGTATTAAAACAAATTGATGACTACGCCATCTATTGCCTTATAGTGACATAATCGATAACAAGATTATACAAAATGTACTTAGAGGACATCGTTTCGTCGATAAACAAGCTATTTCTGCTAATTGTATTCACAATTAGGCTTCATAAAGTCGATGATGTTCAGTACGTATTCCTCAGCACAGGGCCGAAACCACACAAATGCAATTTTTATAAAATTAGTGTCAAAAACAAACTACTATCTAGTTGACAGTTAATCAAGCGTTACTTGAATAAAGAGAGTTTTTCTTTTAAGTATTATCCCGATTATATGAAGTAAATCTTCAGACATTCGTTTTGTTTTAAGAGTTTAATTTGAACTTTCAAACGAGTGTTCTCCACTCCCAGGTTAAGCATGAAGCAACATTTCGAGTTTAGAAAAGCCTGAAAATTTGGTTTGGTCGCTCCGCGAAGCGGAACGGCCAAACCAAATTTTCAGGCTTTTCTAAACTCGAAATTTTACTACATGCGCCCCGCGTACAAGACACTGATTTTAAGTGAAGTTAACTTGATCACAATATTTTAGTGTTTTCAGTGGGTCATACGCGTGGCGCATGAAGTAAAATGTTGAGTTTAGAAAAGCCTGAAAGGTTGGTTTGGTCGCTCCGCGATAGTGTCAAAAACAAACTACTCTCTAGTTGACAGTCAATCAAGCGTTACTTAAATACAGAGAGTTTTTCTTTTAAGTATACATATCCTAATTATATGCTGTAAAACTTCGCATATTTGTTGTTTTTTTTAAAGAGTTTAATTTGAAGCTTTGAACGAGTGTTTTCCACTCCCAGGCTAAGCATGAAGTAAAATTTCGAGTTTAGAAAAGCCTAAAAATTTGGTTTGGTCGCTCCGCGAAGCGGAGCAGCCAGACCAAATTTTCAGGCTTTTCTAAACTCGAAATTTTACTCCATGCGCCGAGCGTATAAGACACTGATTTTAAGTAAAGTTAACTTGTTCATATATTTTAGTGTTTTCAGTGGTTAATACGCGTGGCGCATGAAGTCAAATTTCGAGTTTAGAAAAGCCCGAAAGTTTGGTGTGGCCGCTCCGCTTCGCGGAGCAACCACACCAAACTTTCAGGCTTTTCTAAACTCTAAATTTTACTTCATGCTTAATCTGAGAGTGGAAAATACTCGTTTAAAGCTTTAAATTGAAATTTATAAACAAAGCGTATGCATATGTATACTTAAAAGAAATATTGCACATTGCTTTTTTTGTCCGAAAAGTCAAGTTGGCTAGATCAAAAAATAAATAAGGGAGTTTAATTTATTTTTTGATCTAGCCAACTTGACTTTTCTGGTACTTAGAAATAAAGTTCAAAAACTTCTGTTATTTTTTAAAAATTTTAAGGTAATTTTTTTTAAAAATATATTTCCTGTATTCTATTGAGAAACGACAGTTCGAAAACCTTTTTTTTCTTTCTGCGTTTGATATACAGACATTTGCATCGTATGCAGCGTTAGCATTTTTCAGCGATTTGTATGTAAAAATATTTACGAGAGCGATGAGTTACGTTTCAATTTTAAGGACGTTTAGAGGCATCATTCCGTAATTGCGCGCCGAGTTAATGTTTCAATTAAAAACCGTAAAATGCATAAAGTCGGATAACAAGCGATTAAAATCCGTGTACGACATATGAAAATGCGCCTACATCAATTACGAATATTAAAACTGGAATCCTTTAAAAACTCGTAAAAAAATGGAAATCAAGGTTAACATTATTGTATATTTACACGATATATACTATGTTTCAACTAATTTTTATACAGTATATACTCGTACATATTCTGATGTATACCTGGCACATTTTTTACAACTGAAGTCTCTGGTCCTAAATTCGATGCCTATGTAGTTGAGTTGCCTATGATAATATTTAAATAACCGTACAGGAGAATCGTACTTTACATACTAGTCACCTAAACAGCTATTACAATTAACCCACTGAGCAAACACAATTAAGTAATGTTTCATCAACATTAAAACAACCTTTAATGTTGCTACAATGTTGATATAACGCTATTTGTTTGTTTTTTGCTCAGTGGGAAGCCTTTAATAATATAAAGGCTCATGGAGTTGTGTTTTAAAATTATATATTTTGGCACATAATTGTGCACTCTTGCTGGAAAAAAATGTAATTATTCAATAAAATGGTCTATATTGATATTATGGATGATTATTTTTTCAAAGGAAAAAGTGGATTTTTTGATAACTATACATTTTGTGAGAAAATAATATTAGAATTATATAACCACAAAATCATTGTGGGGGGCATGATAGTCACATTTTGGGTTTTTTTAATTGTATTTTTTACTATACTAAAATAAAAAAAATAAATCAAATCATCATGCCCTCTGCAATTGAATTTTAGACTGATGTGTAACGAAAGAATTAAAAAGTTCAAAATAATAACAAAAAATCAGTATTCTTAGTTTCCATAGGGTAGAGCGCACTTTTAATAAATTGATAATAGCATTAGATGTATATTGAAATACTGTATAGTTGAGGCTGTTAGTTCTTGAAGCTCTATAATATCACTTTAATAAAACACTTAATTTGTTTAGGTTTCAAAATTATATTTATTGTAAACAACAATTGTTTCACCACACTGTGGCTTCATCAGGTAGATGAACCATTCATCTGTAATACAATAAATATAATATTGAAACCTAAACAAATTAAGTGTTTTATTAAAGTGGTATATTGAAATAGCCGTTTGCGCAATTCGTATTTTTCACCTAAACAGCTATTACGATTAATAAATTGATATTAGCTTCCGATGTAATTATTATATTGTATTATCATTGTTGTTCCGTTTTTTTTTTCTTTAAAGGAGGAGAAGAATGTTTATGCTTATGCGTGTAACATGTATTGGCTGGTCGGGCGTTGAAAGTGAAAAGTCATCGTCGGACCATTAAGTCCTTATTGGGTTATAATGGGCTCTATGTTGGTACATTGTGTGTGTCAACAATGCCGGGCGGCGTTTCGAGGGAGAAACGGTCGCCGGCCCTTTTGTTGGAACTTTTGTTAGCCGCCAGTGTGTGTCGATGTTACCGATTTATTTTTTTACGCGGAGTTCTAATTACACACCATAATGCCACCCCCATTGTTGCCGGCAATCTAATAAACTAAAGTGCCCACAGTTTGTTCGTCTTTTGTTGTCTTATGGATAATAATAGGCAAGCAAATTAATATAGGTCTCGGAATTTTTTCCTCTAGCGAAGTTAAATCCATATCAAATTATTGGATAATAGAAACTGAAGTATATTACAAAAATGGATAATTAATACAAAACAATATCAATCAGGTGATAAAATAGATATATCGAAATTAATTCAGCAATGTATTGAAAATATGATGTTTTAGCAATGTATTAAAACAAGGAGGTAATTAATTGCTACTTATTATGTTCCTAAGTATGTTTTTTGAATCGTCAAAAAATGGAAACTAAGAAGGCTTGCTTATATTGACTAATCCTACATAATAAAAACATGGTGCAGTCAGGAGAATCAAGAACTTATGATAATATATAAGGTGGCCAGAAAATTATAGAAAATCTTGAGGTAACTTGATTCCTTAGTTAATTTTGAGTAGAAAATCCAAATAAAAAAATATTGTATGGTTCTTCATTAACGCCATTGAAATTCTAAATATATCACAAAAAATCTACAATATTTTTAAAATGTTTTGATTAACAATCAGCTAAACATCACAAATGTTTATGTAATGTTTAGTCGATTGTTTATGGCAGTAATTTTATACAAAATGTTATAGTCACAAATTCTAGTCACATATTTCATACAATATATTTTTTTAGCTTTTCTTAAATTTATTTATTAATTTTTTTTAGTTTTTTTATGTACCTAAAATTGATAAATAAATCGCGCTCCGTAAAACTTTTGTCTTATTTTCTGGTCACCTTGTATATTACAGAGCTGGGACGAATCCTTGTAAAAAGGATTCGAATCACGAATCCGAATCACCTAATATGATTCGAATCACGAATACTCGAATAAAGGATTCGTAAGAGATAAATATGATTCGAATCAAAGATTCGAATCCTGTTTTTCGAATCACGAATACAAATCATTTAAGAATAAATTTGATTTTATTATTTTTTTGCAACCATTAATATATAAATATCGTTACCAGTTCTTTTAACAAAAATATTCAAAACCTAATTATTTATTATTAACACTGAACATCGTTGATAACAGACTAAATATCTGATTCCCTGTTACTCTGATTAAAGATGTATTTGTCTGTTTTTGAACTTCACTTCAAATCAGTGTTTAGTACGCGTGGCGCATGAAGTAAAATTTCGAGTTTAGAAAAGCCCGAAAATTTGTCTCGGGTCGCTGCGCGACCCTCGACAAATTTTCACGGGGCTTTTCTAAACTCGAAATTTTACTTCATGCTTAGCCTGGGAGTGGAAACACCCGTTCGAAACTTCAAATTGATCTCTATTATAAATTCGACGAATGCTTAAAAATTACGTAAATAAAAAATTCACTGAATATCATTATAACCGGGAAAGTCAGAGAATAGTCATGGAATTATATTCAAATTGACCAAAACACTAACAAAAAAGCCATATGATATTATTATATATGTCAAAATCAGCAGGTAAATTACAAAACACGTAAAAGTTTATAAAATTAACTTAAATATTGACAAAAACAATGAAAACAATTTAACAAAATGGGGGTTTCCCACAGAAGTTAAAAGGTCAAGGAAAAAAATCTTGAATCAGAGAAATGCCTCAAAAATTTAACATTTCAGATTGTGGCTAGCTACCATGTCAGTTTTACTTTAAATAATATTAAAGAAAATTTTTAAAACTAGATTATTATCTTTAAAAACATTTTCAATCATTTAATGTTCTTATCAAAGCATTCAGTATGAAGTTTCGAACGAGCGTTTCCACTCCCAGACTAAGCATGAAGTAAAATTTCGAGTTTAGAAAAGCCCCGTGAAAATTTGTCGAGGGTCGCGCAGCGACCCGAGACAAATTTTCTGGGCTTTTCTAAACTCGAAATTTTACTTCATGCGCCACGCGTATAAAACAGTGATTTAACGAGAAATTTAGAAACACACAAAAGACATTTTTCAAGTTAATTCTCACAATTAATACGAATTATTTTTGACGATTCAAAACCTTTTGTAAGTATTCGAATCCTTTTATAAATATTCGAATCCTTTTATAAGGATTCGAATCACCCACATTTGGATTCGAATACGAATCCTCTTAAAAAAATGTAACGAATCCGGATCACGAATCCAGTTGAACTAAAGTATTCGAATGCCTCTTTTGAATCCTCTAAAAGGATTCGAATCCTGAATGATTCGAATCCTGCCCAGCTCTGGTATATTAACACATTAATAAAAGGTAAACATGGTGCAGTGTGAAGGATTAAGAATGTAATGCTTTTACTAACATATACTTAGTGGCGTATCGACGCTATCGCGGGCCCGGGTTTGAAATATTCTCGCGGGCCACAAAAGGTTTGTGTTGGAATTTAAATTTACCGACTTATTTAATTGCCGGTAATCCGATTATTTACCGATAAATATCGTGTTTTTTTGAGTAAAAGTCATCAAGTACGTGGAAAATTAGTAGCATTTAATGAACTCGAAAAGTTAACATTTACTTAAAAAACCACATAAAGTGGCAGAAATTAATCTAAATTAACGAAAATTCAGTTAATTACTAGAAAATTCTAACATTTGTAAACACATTCTTTTAACAATAAATAAAAATTCCTCGTCACACAAACGCAATGTTCTTCACTCGCTTTCACGTAGACAATAAGGGTCGTCAATAACGAATTAGAATAATCCATTAATCAACATTAATATTGATTAATCAATAATAAAGTACACGATATGACGTTACGGTGTAATGTGGGTAATTAAACTTAGTTATTATAAAGAGCAGGTACGGTTGTAATAACCCGCACAGTTGCGCATTTTGCATCAGTATTATTAAAAGTGTTATTTATTAATTTATCTATACCGCCAATTATCAGGCAGTTGTTGGGCTATTTATAAATTATGCATGTATTTGCGTGTTATGCAAAACGGGACATTATTATTGGCAAACTATGCGTTGCGATAGTGAACTTTTTTTGTTTCCTTTTTTTGAGGAGGAATAGTTAGGATTGAATCCATAGCTAAAGCGCATCGTTTCGAGTAATTGATTTTCTGGTCGGATTTTTTTGTTTGTTGGCGCCTTATATTCAAATTCCTCTATCAAATATGGTATTAAATAACTTAACTGGATTTTATAAAATATAAAATTATGTTTGCGAAGTGGATCAAATATAAACGGGCCTTTATATTTCACTAAACGTACATAATAGAAAACATCTACATTCCTATAAATTATTTTTCTACATAGTAAAAATACATTTTTTCCAAAGTTTTGAAATTTGTTTAACTCCGTTATCGTAGAATGAAGCTGGGCAGGTATGTAAGCAATTGCGCACAAACGTTTCCACTTCCTCGTTGCTGTCAAATTGCTTGCTCCTAAATGCTTAATTTGGGGGTCCAAACAGAGATGTCTGCGCTGTAAGGTCGATGCTCAAGTGTCTTTTAGATAATGTCCATCATTTTCTGCTGCCTTACAGCTCTTATATAGGGTCTAGTATTGTGATAGAGGTGCAATACTTCGGAGATGGGACAATCTCGCCTTTTTTTTGTCGTATCTGAAGCTTAATTTGATCCAAGAGGTAGCAGTAGCAAATTACGTTGTTGGTTCGACGGCTGTGTGAGAAATTCACTAAGACCCCTGTCCAGTCCCAAAAAACTGCAGCCAACTCAGACCGAGTTTTGGCTTTCACAGGTTTCCTTTGGTCTTTGCTTCTCGCTTGATTTTGATGCACCAAATTTTCTTCTCAAACTTTTTCTATGAAACGGTATCTTTCCCAAACTGAATACGCAGTCTGCGGTAAATTTCGACTGGTTTCATGTTTTCACGGGCTAAGAACTTCAGAATTACGCGTTGCTCAAAAGAGACAGGCCCACTTCACATTTATTGTTAGAGCTACTAAATAAAGGACAGAACTAGCCGGCTGATGTGGTTCCCTAACTCTAGGCATCCCAGCCTAAGGATCTAAGCAGCCAAATCAAAAATGAATATTATTCCCAACTCTCAGAAGACAAAGGCTCGTTTATACAGGGTGCCGTATTTTGACTGAATGTATATAGGGATCTTAGTTATTTGAAGAGATAAAGAGTCGGTTAAATTTGGGCAAAGTTGCGTATTTTAGGGCCTTACAATAATCTGAAAACAATTTTGAAATATCTTTTTTGTTTTCGAGATATCAACAAAAAACTGATTTTTTGAAAAATCGTTTTTATTTTTTTATTCAAAAACTACTGTATCTGGACATTTAGAACGTTGACAATGTACAAGCAATTTTTAATGAGGAATCTAGTAGAATATTTTTTTTAAGATAACTATAACATTTACCCGGGAACCACAGCCAACTTTTGTTTTTCTTATGAGCGCCATTTTGGATTTTCATATTTTTTGAAAGAATATTTTTTTCTGAACTCAGTGATGTATCACACTCATAATTTATTTTAGATTTGATATTTAAAATTATAATATTTGCTCTATTGCAAAGAGTGCTTTGAAAACAATGACGTCATATCTGATAATCAATAACATCTTGACAGCAGTCAATCATTGTTAGCACTCAAAATTAATTAATAACTGTCAATCTTTTGTAATAATAATAAGTATCGATTATCACATAAAAGCTGCACAAACTAAATTTATTCTACTTTTATTATTATTATTCCAAAACTATTCACAAAAAAAGTAATTCTTGCATTTTTCGCTACATCTCGGTAAATATTGTTCACCAACACATCTAAGCGTTATATATTTTAAAATGATGTTTGTTGGTTTTTGAAGGTTTTATTTAATATTAATTATGTGTAGTTTTTCCAAACAAAACAAAAAATAATGTTTTAAATTTAATTTTTATTCTTCGGCATTTTTACACCAGAGCGGTATCAGACCGTAGCGATCGGGGGCTCTAGAAGCTGTGATGAGCGCGAAAAGTTTTGACAATTCTGTCACATTTTCATCTGTTATCATGAATTTTGTATCAATTCGTTAATTTAAAAAACTTATAATAACCAAAAAAACGTTCAATTATTTCTTACAACTTTTATTTAAAAATATTCTCAATACTTTCCGAGATATACAAACTTTTTGATTTGAAAACGTTCACGAAAACAATACTTTCCCTTTGTTTTACATATGGGGAAAGTAAAAATTGCATAAAAATTAACAGATTGATCAATTGAAATAAATTTACAATGTTCGGAAAAATTGCTGAAAGTCATGAAACTCTAATATAAATTTAAAATTTAACATAATGACATTGCCAAAATTCATGATAATGTGTTAATAATTGAGATAATTGACACAAATATTGAGAAATGGTGGAAAGTCTTGTTAAGTGATGAATATCAAAAACAATTAGAAAACGACAAGTTATCATTTAATTTAATAACTCAACACACAAAAAGTCCAATAGAATTTCTAAAAATATTAACTTTTTTATACTTTCTCAACTTTTTTTTAACATTTCTCACGTTTTTTTGGACATTTCTCAATTTCTGATATTTAAATATGACACTCAAGGGATTTTCTTTTTAAATACTTATACAGAAAGTTTTAAGTAACACCGAACATTTTCATGACGAGAATTTTTCTTTTAAGTATGCATACGTTGTACATTTTCCGACGTTCGGTTTATTAAAAGAATTCAATTTGAAGCTATAAGCGAGTGTTTTCCACTCCCAAGCTAAGCATGAAGTAAAATTTCGAGTTTAGAAAAGCCTGAAAATTTGGTTTGGTCGCGTAGCGCGAAGCGCGGAGCGGCCAAACCAAATTTTCAGGCTTTTCTAAACTCGAAATTTTACTTCATGCGCCACCGGTACAAAACACTGATTCAATATAAAGTTTAGCGGTGTGTTTTAAACTTCGTTATATGTCAGTGTTTTGTGCGCGTGGTAAATCCAAATTTTCAGGCTTTTCGAAACTCGAAATTTTACTTCATGCGCCACGCGTATAAAGCACTGACAATATTGTGAAGTTGAAAATATACTGCTCATGATTGATCTTACGTTAATATACACACACCGGCAAAATTAAAGGAACGGATACAACATTTAATTTTATTCATTAAATTTCTTTATTTACTGGCTAGATCTAGACGGCGTCGCATTTCCTACTACCATATGTCATTTTTTAAAACATTAGTTAAAACTTGAGACTTGTAATTACATGTTAACATCTCTTTAAGTTGTATAGTATTGTGTTAATTGTTGCCTTACATTTGAAACGCGTGTTTTGTTTGGACAAAAGTTCGTATTTTTTAATAAGTTATCGTTCAAATTTGTTTTTTTTTTTATTTACAATCGTCAATTTGGTTATCAACCAGTTAATAATGGGTGATTTAGCACCGACTGATATCGCTAGGGCAATAGAAATGATCGAAAATGGTCGGACCTTCCGAGAGGTTGCCCAAATGTTTGGAAAATCAAAATCAACGATCCATCGCAGTGTTACCCGTTGGAGACAGACTGGTTTGTATGTCAGAAGACGAGGTCAGGGTAGAAAACGCTTAACCACTGCCATAGATGATCGATTTATAGCGTTGCAAACACTGCGAAACAGACGTCAAACTGCAGTTCAAACAAGAAACGTACTGGAAGAAGTTCGTGGAACCAATATAAGTGAACGTTCAGTAAGAAGAAGACTTAAAGAAGTTGGTTTGAAGTCGTATGTGCCAATAAAAGCCCCAAAACTTCAGAGAGGACATCGAGTAGCGCGACTAGACTTCGCTCGAGAATACCAGCATTGGAATAATGACCAATGGGGTCATGTTTTGTTTACGGATGAGAGCCGTTTCTGCGTAAATTCGATTGACGGTAGGGAAAGATTGTATCGACGTCAAGGAGAACAAAATGCACCATTTAATTTTACTCCTGCTGTCTCTTTTGGTGGAGGCTCAGTTATGGTATGGGGCGGCGTATGTTTAGGGGCACGCACAGAGTTGGTGGTGATTCAGGACGGCACTTTAAATGCGGATAGGTACATTAGGGATATCCTGCAAGACCATGTAAACCTTTCGCTCCACATATTGGGTAAAATTTTGTCTTAATGCAAGACAATGCTCGTCCGCACGTCGCTCGCTGTGTAATTGCCTATTTAAACCAAATGGGTATAACAAAAATAAATTGGCCAGCATGTTCTCCGGACCTGAATCGGATTGAACATGTCTGGGACATACTAGGTAGACGACTTAGGTCAAGAATTCCTGCTGTCCAAAACACAGAAGAAGTGAAAGCTGCTTTAATTGAAGAATGGGATAATTTGCCTCAAGAAATGATCGACGGCGTCATCAGAAGTATGGGAAGGCGGATTACTGCAGTCATAAGGGCTCGTGGAGGCAATACACGATATTAAAAAAATAATATGTTTAATTTCTCTTATTTATTACATGTTTAAACAAAGTCAAAGTGTATAATTCTTCTAGAGCAAAAACGCTACTTTTTGGTTTATTTTTTTAAGAGGTTTCACAATGGCACATAGCTTTGCAAAAGGAACTGCTATTAGTTAGTTTACCTTGGTTGTACGACATGCCGCTGAAATTGCCCAAAAAAAAGTTGCACGGAGAAAAAAATATCGAATTTATCTGCGTTCCTTTAATTTTGCCGGTGTGTGTATTTTAAAAAAGTATTATTTAATCTTGCTATATCTAAAATTCGTGCTTTATGATATGTTTTCTTCTCACTTCTTAAAAAATGGAACTATGAGTGTTTGTTGTTCTAATATCTTAAATTTAGAATGTAGATATTTTAAGCGCCGGTACTTAAAAATTGCTTTATTAAATAACTTGTTTCTCTCCTATATTTGGCTTCTTCACAAAAGTAAGTTATTTTAGGGGTTGGGGTAAAATCTGGAATCAGGAGTTAACATTTTATATTGGTTGAACCCCCATATCCCCCCCCCCCCCCTGGTCACGGCCTTAGTTGATAGCACTAGTAATCTTTAGTATAAAACACTAGCCTTCGCTAGAGAATAATGCCCACAATACTAGACCTCTCTAGTGTATAACGCTGACAACTCTAGCCATCTCCAGTGTACTTTGAATACAATACCAGATAAACGTGATATCAGTGATTTGGGTTTTCAAAAGTCGTCATTGAACGAACACCTTCGAAAAAAAAAAATCCAATCCTAATGCGATTTAAATTGGTTTTTGTGCTCCTCTCCTTCTGTGTTAAACTCCACCGACTTCACCTTCTCGTCCTTCGCCAGATTAGTTTAATATCCTTGTAAATGTCGGAAGTGAGCGGTGATGGAATTTCTCCTGTTTTTTTTTTGGGTTTTTTTTCATTAATGGTCATCATCGGTGTGTCCCTTTTCATCAAAAACGAGCGATTCACGTGTTTATCTGCATGTGGCCATCTCTCCAAATGGAGAAACAGAAAACGGAACAGATAGATACGGATCTCTTGGGCTTGGTGTAGATAAGCAAGAAGGATAATAGGCGGGACGATCATTACAACCATTACAACACTATTACTATGAAACGACCCGGGTTTTTTTACAAATGCCACCGAATTAGGAATACTGCATTATTTAAGAATTATGCCGGGAATTAGATTTGCTTTTTGTTTTATGATATAATTAAGTAACAAAATCAGTATTTCTTGAAATGTCAATGCAATACCAAAATATGGTGTCCATCATAGCATTTTACCTGTAATTTAAACAATTGATATTTGACGTACTAAATTTATTTAACTCTAACCGATTGGTTGAAGATTCCACTTGAACTCAGTGTTTTATACGCGTGGCGCATGCAGCTAAATTTCGAGTTTAGAAAGACTAATTTGGCTTGGTCGTTCTAAACTCAAAAATTTGCTTCATGTGCCACGCGTATAATACACTTAAATATTGTAAAATTAGAAATAGACTCAACTATCCTTTTATTAAAAATGAGTGATAATCAAGATATTTAAATAACAAAATATTTAAATAAATTTTTCTTCACACATTCTTAAATCAGGTCAAATAATACAACGTATCAATCAAATTAACTTATTTACACCCGGTATTATCAACTTTTTTTAAACAGGCATTTAGTTAAATGATGTTTAGGTTAAAAGTACATTTAAAATTGTTAACAGCAATATAACAAGACCTTTTCAAATAGCCGACTATTATTTTTTACTAATTTCTCGAGAAGGCTTGCATTTTAACAATTCAAACGAGACCAAATATCAAGCATTAATAATCTGATTACAAATTATTCACTGTGGAGGCTTCTACTTCGTTATACATCATTATTTACACAAATAAGACAATTAACTTTGTTTGTATAACTGAGGATTTTATTGTGACTATAGTTTCGACAACTTTAACTTGTCATTATCAAACATAAAGTAATTTAAAACAAACAATTCGTCAGGTATACAGTCTGTTTGATTTATTGTGACACAGCACATATGTCCGTTATTAGCACAGATAGAAAAAAAAGTTAAAGACAATAGTTTTAGTATTTTTCATGATCTATTCAGTAGCATTGTCAGAAAAACAATTGAAAATCAAATAAACACGTGAAAGCTATTAGCTTCATTTTCTTTAATGGAACACCCTGTATATTTTGTTTATTTCAAATAGGTAATAACCTTAGCTTTATAATGATACCATATAAGTACCCCTTCATTATACAAATAACGCGACAATTGCAAATAAATGAAATTTATCAGTTGCCATGGATAACAATTGACATAAAACAATTTGTTAACGCTTTAATGTCAAAGTGGTGTAGTAACTTCCCGTCTTGCGTGTTGTTGATTCAAATCTTTAGAGATGGGTGATAATTACTATTCTAATGATGAAAAAATGGATATGCTAAAGGTCTTCGTTAGATGCAACGATAATTCTAGAGAAGTTAGTATCACTTATGGAAACATGTATCCAGAAAGAAGACAACCACATTATCGCACTTTTGCAAGACTTGAACAAAATTTACGGAGAAATGGGTGTTTTAATAATAAATTACTAAGGAGAAGACAAGAAAGAGAAGATAATAATGAAGTATTGATATTGGCCTATTTTAGAGCACATCCACGTAATTCAATACGCGAAGCAGTGGCTGACTTAGGAATAAGTATGCATAAAATATTTTCTATTCTGAGAAAACATAAAATGAGACCATATAAAATTAAGTTAGTACAAGGTTTAAGAGATGGTGATTCTGATAGGAGGATAGTATTCTGTAATTGGCTTAGCAACAATCAACATTTATTAAATTTAATTCTTTGGAGTGATGAATCAAATTTCAACAACAACGGAATCTCCAACCGAAAAAACGACCATTACTGGGATACTGAGAATCCACGTCAAATTCGAGAATGCAGATTCCAACAAAGATTTGCAGTTAATGTGTGGCTTAGTGTGTTAGGTGATACCATAATAGGACCATTTTTTTATCAAGGAACGTTGAATGCGGAGCGATATGCCAACTTTCTTACGATAGAATTTGAAGATTATTTAGATGATATCCCCCTAGAAATACGTCGAGATATGTGGTTCCAACAAGATGGAGCTCCTCCCCATAACGCAAGAAATGTCAAAGATATTTTGGAAAGAAAGTTTGGTTTGAAATTGATTGCAAATGGTGGCCCCATAAACTGGCCAGGAAGATCGCCAGATCTGTCTATTTTAGATTTTTTTATTTGGGGATTTTTAAAGAAAAAAGTTTATGTTACTCGTCCAGAAAATCTAGACGATCTGAAAAATCGTATTCGTATGGCATGTGGCCAAATAACACCACGGATGATGCAAAAAGCACGACGAAATTTAATGTAGAGATGTGAATAATGTATTGCAAACAACGGACGTCACTTTGAACAGACACTTTAAATAGTTATTCATGTCAACTGATAAATTTCATTTATTGGCAATTGTTGTGTTATTTCTATAATAAAGGGGTACTTATGTGGTATCATTATAAGGCTAATATTATTAATACCTATTTGAAATAAACAAAATATACAGGGTGTTCCATTAAAGAAAATGAAACTAATAGCTTTCACGTGTTTATTTGATTTTCAACTGTTTTTCTGACATTACGAAGGAATAGATCATAAAAATACTAAAACTTTTGTCTTTAACTTTTTTTTCTATCTGTACTAATAACAGACAAAACCGCTTTAAAATGAGGGTGTATATTAGGTCAAGCTGGTCGTTTATTTTAAATCAGACTCAAGGAGCATCTTAACTCTTTTCGGCTTAATTTGATTGATAAGTTGTCATTCGCTAGACATATGATTGAAAACAATCATACTTTTGGCGAGGATGAACTGTCAATAATACATTTAGCCGAAAAGGGTCGTAAGATTTACCTCCTGGAGTCTGTGAAAATTCACAGAGCACGCGCTAATCCGGAAATTCCCGTGATAAACAACCAGCTTGACCTAATATACACCCCCATTTTTAAAGCCGTTTTGTAACCGTAATTTTTTCGTATATATACCTGACGAATTGTTTGTTTTAAATTACTTTATGTTTGATAATGACAAGTTAAAGTTGTCGAAACTATAGTCACAATAAAATCTTCAGTTATACAAACAAAGTTAATTGTCTTATTTGTGTAAATCTGATTACAGCCCGAGAGCTTTAGCTCGAGGGCTTTAATCTTTGATTATTAATACTTGATTTATCGAGTTGAGTTGTCTAAAAATTCAAGACTTCAAAATAAATTATTTAAAAAATAATAGTCGCTATTTGAAGAGGTCGTGTTGTATTTATAAAGATTATTTATTGAATCATTCCACATAACCTTAATTGTATCTTCCTTTTATTCCTCCTTCCGCATATTCCAAGCTCAATCCTTTAAAATTTCAGCTATTACTCCATTTGAAGTTGCTTTCTTCAATTAGTAATTTTTAGCCCTACAATTTTTTTTCAATGGACACCCTACACTTGTCTTGCTTCTATTTGTATTAATTGGTACGGAGTTTTTAACAATTTCGTCAATATCTGCCGTTGATGTTACTCCGCACGGTTCGGAAATTTTATGACTTTATAACAAATGTCAAAGTGAAAGCACAGACTATTATTCGTAATTTTATGTCGTAGAAAGGGAGAAGAAGAAGAGGCAGAAAAGAAGAGAGAGAGAAAGAAGAGGCAGAAATAGTCGACTATATTTTCTGGCTATTTCAGTTGTTGATTTCAATAGACGCTGTAATTATAGCAAATTATGAGATATAAACAATAAATTTTGACAGATAAAATAAATAATCATGTGTATTATGAATCTTTGTAAAGAATTTTTAAGTAAATGTCATTTTAGGATTTGTTGGCAATAGATTGTATATGGCGTTTTGGTAAATTTCTTATTTGCAGGTAGGTAACACTGAATTATAACCTCTAATTTTTGCAGTCAGTTCGATTGTGTGTCGTTTTATAAAACTTGTTTGGTTATACAGGGAATTTTTTTTTTGGGTAAACATATGCATAAGCTGTAAATTTTAGGACAATTGTTGTTTTTGAAAAGAGCTCAATTTGAAACTTTAAACGAGTGTTTTCCACTCCCAGACTAAGCATGAAGTAAAATTTCGAGTTTAGAAAAGCCCCGTGAAAATTTGTCGAGGGTCGCGCAGCGACCCGAGACAAATTTTCTGGGCTTTTCTAAACTCGAAATTTTACTTCATGCGCCACGCGTATAAAACACTGATTTCAAGTGAGGTTCGAATATACATAAATTCACAATACTTTTGTTTTGTACGTGTGGCGCATAAAATAAAATTTCTAGTTTAGAAAAGCCCAGAAAATTTGTCTCGGGTCTCTAAGCGACCCTCGACAAATTTTCACGAGGCTTTTCTAAACTCGAAATGCAACTAACGCCTGGTAGTAATAAAAAAAAATAATAATGCATATGAATTATTTAAAATAAAATGATCAATTAAAGACAATTGGTAAATATTAAAGAAATCTTTTTCGTTCAATTTGTATTCAAACACAGGAGCCAAAAAACTCGCATTAAATTGTAACACTGAATTATAACCTCTAATTTTTGCAGTCAGTTCGTTTGTGTGTCGTTTTATAAAACACTTGTTTGGTTATATAGGGAATTTTTCTTTTAGGTAAACATATGCATAAGCTGTCAATTTTCAGACAATCGTTGTTGAAAAGAGCTTAATTTTAAACTTTTAACGAGTGTTTTCCGCTCCCAGACTAAGCATGAAGTAAAATTTCGAGTTTAGAAAAGCCCCGTGAAAATTTGTCGAGGGTCGCGCAGCGACCCGAGACAAATTTTCTGGGCTTTTCTAAACTCGAAATTTTACTTCATGCGCCACGCGTATAAAACACTGATTTCAAGTGAGGTTCGAATAAACATAAATTCACAATATTTTTGTTTTGTACGTGTGGCGCATAAAGTAAAATTTCTAGTTTAGTAAAGCCCAGAAAATTTGTTACGGGTCGCTGAGCGACCCTCGACAAATGTTCACGAGGCTTTTCTAAACTCGAAATGTAACTAACGCCCCGTAGTAATTAAAAAATAATAATAATGCATATGAATTATTTAAAATAAAATGAACAATTAAAATCAATTGGTAAATATTAAAGAAATCTGTTTCGTTCAATTTGTATTCAAACACAGGAGGCAAAAAACTCGTAATAAATTGACCCGACGAATCTTACAAAATTCTTCATAATTATTAACTCATCACGTTAGCAAATTAATTTTTAAAATATTCAAAGTACACTCAAACTTTAACATAAGGTAATTTTTAAAATCACGTGGGAAGAGAATAATCATTATAATAACAATTGATGTATTTTAATTAAAATAACCGTTGAATAAAATTACACACAAAATTTGACAACAAGGCGCCATCAGAATGATTTTAACAACGACACAAATAAGGAATAAACCGAAAATTACGACCAATTCGTATTTTGTGTGAATCAATGTGTCCCCGTATAAAATAACCGTAAATTGCGATAAAAATTTAGAGCCACGTTTCGAACGTCGGAACCTTAATTTTAATCAAACAAACTCTCGCGGGATAATGTAAACAAACTCATTATGCGTTATGTGTTTTCGTTGGTAATTACGGGCCCGGGCCCAAAGGACCGTATCTAGTTTAATTAAATAGTCGAAAAGTTATTAATAATAAATTTGGAATTTCATAGCCTCTCAGGCTCCGAGTCGGTGGATACCGAGGGATGAATAAATTTACATAAATATCTTATGCTTTTTTTCTTTCGTTTCTTCATTCGGGACGGTGTTTTTGTAATTAATTTTCAACCCTGTATAATGCACACGGAATTGTTCTTGTTATTTTTTAAGGAGATTAATTATCAGTCGTTTTATTTACATAATCAATTGGATTTGGTTTTTTAATCACTGTAAATTATACAATATATTCTTCCTACGTTCAAAATTTTAGTTCAATTGAGAGGCTTAGTGAAAAAGTAGTACAAGTGCCGTCAGATTATTTGTGTAAATTGGATATAAAGTTTAACTTTTATAAAGGGTTTTCTAATAAGAGGTTTCACTTTGATATTAAAAAAAACGAGTATATTTTAAGAGAAATCAATGGATATTTATTTCATTGTGAAGAGAAAGGTATGCCATTAACGATGGAAAACGATATCAGCCAAATGGCCGCCACGACTACGGTTGCAGCACTATATCCTTTTCATGAAATTTTCTATGACCAATTCGCACATTTGCGGCTGTATGTTCTCGATAACTTCACGAATTCCATCTTTAAGGTCTTGAATCGATTGTAGAGCATTGGCATAGACCTTATCTTTCACGTGGCCCCAAAGAAAAAAGTCTAAAGGTGTCAAGTCACAAGATCTCGGGGGCCAATTGTGATCACCTCTTCGCGAAATAACACGGTCTGGAAACTTTTCTTGCAAAATTGCGATTGTTTCGTTGCTTGTGTGGCATGTGGCGCCGTCTTGTTGAAAATAAACGTCGTCCACATCAATATCCTCCAATTCCGGCCATAAAAAATCATTAATCATAGCTCGATAGCGCAATCCATTCACCGTAACAGTTGCACCAGCCTCATTTGCGAATAAGTAAGGTCCAATCACACCGCCAGCCCAAAAACCGCACCAAACAGTGACACGTTGAGGACGGAGAGGCTTTTCAATAAGCATTTTTCGATTTTCCGAGCCCCAAATACGGCAATTCTGCTTATTCACGTAGCCTCCCAGGTGAAAATGGGCTTCATCACTGAAGATGATTTTTCGATGAAAATCCGGATCATTTCGATGCATTTCAAGGACCCAATCAGCAAAGATACGACGTTGCTGGTGATCGACCGGCTTGAGTTCTTGTGTTAACTGAACTTTAAAAGCCTTCAAACCTAAGTCTTTATACAAAATACGGTGTAATGTCGTTTTTGGAATGTCTAATTCCAAAGATCGACGAGGAATCGACAAACCTGGGCTTTCGTTAACACTATTGGCTACAGCAGCAATATTCTCAATTGTTCTTGAGCGACGCACACGGTTTAGATTCTTCACATCACTAAGTTGTCCCAACAGCTCAAATTTTTTAACCAGTTTTTATTGCTGGCCGAGAAGGTGCTTCACGACGACCCAAAAGTGCTTTAGTTTGGCTAACTGTGACTGCAAAATTTTCACCATTTCTGTAGTGAATTTTAATAATTTCAGTACGTTGTTGAAGCGTGTATCGTTGCATTTTTACTAATGGCATAGTTTTTACTTGTGAAGTGTCAAAAGATGACAGCTGCAAAAGTGACAGCTGCCCAGATAGCGGGCAATTCAAAATGAAACCTCTTATTGGAAAACCCTTTAGAAAAATCTGTAGACGTCTAATCAATAACATTGTTATTACATTGTATTACAGCGGCGGCTCGCAGCCCAACTTCAGGGTAGGCAGAGACCCAAGGTAATATGTATCCGTTATTGAAAGGTGACTTTCTTGTGCAATTCCTTGTATTTATAAAGCGCGATCCCAATCTTAAATTTTGTGTGCCTTGGTGCTCTGGCCGACCCTGAAGTTAGGCTGCGAGCCGTCGCTGGTATATATATATTAAGAGATACTCATATTCAATTGTACTATTATTTCTGTTACTAAATATGAATCTCATTTGTAGATATCTGTACTTATATCAATTTTTAAGAAAATAGCACTTGTACTACTTTTCCACTGAGCCCCTCAATTATGATTGTATCGTATGTTCAATAAAAAAGAACCTCTAGAGTGCCATGGAAAATATTGTAGGTTGGTAACTCTAAAATTATATAGTATAATTATTATGATATAAAGAAAACTCTTAACTTTTTTATCCCACTTTTATTTTACTAGTGGTATAAAAAAGTTAAGAGTTTTCTTTATATCAAAATTGAAGATGTATCACGAAGTGAACGCCTCCAAAATCCAAGATATAATTATTATGTCAGACGTTTTATATGTCAGTTCCTAAAGAGGGTAGCCAACTTAAATTTAAAAAAATATTAAATGGCACTCTAGAGGTTTTTTTCTTATTGAACATACGTAATGAAGAAAGTATTGTGATTATCATAAATGGAGAGTTTTGACTGCATAATCATTATTAACCATGCATGGGCGTAACCAAGGAGAGATCACTATACTAAACTACACACATCATGTGTCAATATTTGCTTAGGGTAAGTTGGATAAAAGTTAATTAGGTTAGGTTACCATACGATTACGTTAGATGGCAGTTAGTAATATTAGGTTAGGCTGACACTTAACTAGTGGCTCGTGCCACCATAAAATATTGAGGATATTGAAAACAAATAGATATTTTGTATTGTGGAGGCTTCTACTTCGTTATACATGTTAATTTAACAATAAAACACTTTAAACTTTGTTTGTATAACACTTATATAATATAATAAGTGTTATACAAACAAAGTTTAAAGTGTTTTACTGTTAAATAGATATTTATTTATGTCATTATTCTAATTCTTAAAGTTCTAAAAATAAAATGAAATTTTTAAAAACTAATAAAACTGATAAAAATTCCACAAGAGTTAAGAAATGTAGTAAAATTTAACGATTTTTGTAAACTTTTCGTAAAGTCGTAAATATATTTACGGAAGCAACCCGACACATTTTGACACATAGTTAAAAATCATTTAAAAGTGTTAATATTTAAGATGGTCGAAAACATTGACGAAATTAATTAATAACGAATAAAGTGATGAATTTCATCAACATTTACAAAATAATCAAATAATCATTCGTTGTTTTTAAAAAAATTAAAATTGAAGCTTTAAACAGTTGTTTTCCACTCCCAGATTAAGCATGAAGTAAAATTTCGAGTTTAGAAAAGCCTGATCATTTGGTTCGGTCACGTAGCGCGAAGCGCGGAGCGACCAAACCAAATTTTGAGGATTTTCTAAACTCGAAATTTTACTTCATACGCCACGCGTATTGAACACTAATTTAATTAAAAAAAAAATCAGAAAATACGCCTTTAGCTTACTGCTTTAATCGTATATTTTGAACTTCACTCGAAATCAGAGTTTTATACGCGTGACGTATAAGGTAAAATTTCGAGTTTAGAAAAGCCTAATTTGGATTGGTCGCTTCGCTACGCGACCAATTTAAACTTTTAAGCTTTTCTAAACTCGAAATTTTACTTCATGCTCAATCTGGGAGTCGAAAACACTCGTTTAAAGCTTCAATTTGAAACCTTTTAACAAACAACGATTCCTTATTTAAATATTTTGTAAATGTTGATGAACTGAAAAACAACGAATATCTAAGATTTACAGCATATACGCTGTAATTAGAAATTGTATACTTAAAAGAAAAACTCCCTGTATTAATAATTGAAATCCTGCTAAAGTTTAATGTTAGGTTTTTCAATTTTTATAAGAGTAATATAAATTATGGTGATTTTCATGAAATCCAATTCTAAACAATCCAATTTATTTATTTCCAAATAGAAGTAATGATACTTTCATGGGCGAGTCAAGTTTAGTCAATATAATTATACAAAAGTATAGCAGAAAATAGTAAATAGACATATTCACAAAAATACAACACATACAAATCTTTTATATTTTAAAAATATTCGTTTTTTTATGTCTATTTTGTTAATTTCTTTAATTTTCATTAATTTTCCAATGATCAACTGATTTGTTAATATAACTTGACACTAAAAATAAAGATTAATTTTATTCTATTCTATAATTTTTCTGACTTATACTATATACAGGGTGACATATTTTAATTTCTCCACTGAAATATCTCGACAAATATGCATCGTACAAAAAAATGTTCGAACAAAAGTTTAATGGTTTAGAGGGGGGAAAAACGTAGACTTATATTAACAAGAGATTCACTTGTGTAAAGTTTACTTGCAGGGTTCTTTAACTCCTGACAGATGGCGGTAGAATCGCCAAAACTACATTTTT
This sequence comes from Philonthus cognatus, assembly GCA_932526585.2. Classification (NCBI taxonomy): domain Eukaryota; kingdom Metazoa; phylum Arthropoda; class Insecta; order Coleoptera; family Staphylinidae; genus Philonthus; species Philonthus cognatus. The sequence goes on along the minus strand of OW052241.1, from coordinate 53,713,186 downwards.
TTCAAAATAGCGCACACGATTCGATTTTTGTCAAAACCAAATATATTTTGTTAATGCTACCAAAAAAATTCTTATTTTTTTCTACGGTGTGTATGCTATTTTTCATTTTTTTAGGCTCACGGGAAGTATTTTTATTTGAACGACTAAGTCATTTTACCAGAAGTGTACATTTTATTGTACAAATTAACTTTAATAAGTGATTAAAAGAATGAATTTCATAGTCCTGTATTATTTTAATTTGCGGTCTGTACCTGTGTTGACCACAGCAGATTTCTTTAAGTTTACCGGGGACGTTTTCATTTTTGCGTCTACAGCGCCATCTATTACGAATTCAATTTTCTTTTTCCGACAAAACCTATATTATTTTTGGTGTGGAATCCGAATTTTAAATAAAAAAAATAGGGATTCCTATTTAAAGTTTCAACGTTGCCCCCCTTCCCCACCCCCTGGGAGGTGGGGGTTGAGAAAATTTCATAGGTCTCCTCGAAACCATTAAACTTTTGTTCAAAACATTATTTTGTACGATGCATATTTGTTGAGATATTCCAGTGGATAAATTAAAATGGGTTACCCTGTATAAACATCTTTATTTATAGAAATTTTATATAGATGTAAGTATCGAATATTATAACACATAGTAATATTAATAAATCTATTTCCGTAAATCGGCTATCGACCAGTGGTCTTTCGGCCTTCTGGCTTATGATTTTTATGTGCGGGTGCCCATGGTACTGAATGGTTTTTTTTGCGCTCACTAGTCAATTTCAAACAGGCTTTTAATGTACCCACCTCTTTAAATATTTCAATTTTTAAATATTAAACAATTGCAGCTGTCATCAATTACATCCAAACCCTAACCATCGAGCGTACAAATATAGCGAACCAATTAAAGTTAATGATGTGTGTAATGCCGTAAATGAAACTTTTTGAAAAGTGCTGTTGACTTGTCTTTTGAGGGATTAATTGGTCAGACAGTGGGCGAACACGTGTAAATTGCGAAAGGAACTGGCCAATTTGTCTGCGGAGAAAAAGTCGGCGCGAAAGCGCGGGTGGGCCGTAATTAGTGGCTCGTTCCTTTTTTCCGAACGGCCCTAATGACACTTTATTGTCGTTATTATTTCCGGAGGTGCACCCAATGACATGTCCATCAGGCCTGGTTAAATATAGGTTTCACGTCTTTTGAGGCTGCTTCGGATGGAATGGGAGAAGATGCGGTTTCCGTGAGAATCTCGGCGAAATATCATTAGTATTATTTTGAAATTAGTTTTTTGTTTATATATTTAATCATTATACCAGGATCTTTTCTATTTTCTTATTTGTAAGTGTGGGTGGGTATGGGTGCTAGATTTATTTCGATTTAATTTTAAAATCAAGTTAAAACTGATTTTCTTCAGATTAATTAAAACACGAAAAAAAAAAAAATCAAACAATACAATTGAAATCAATTAGGGCCAACACCATCAACATCCATTCCACACAAAAAAAATCTTGACAACAATCTTAAAAACCACTATTGTTTTCAAAATGAGCAAACTGACCAAAGATAATACTTGTAGTAATTTGTAGAAATGAAAAAGGAGCGTATGTAAATAGCCATTTAAGAAAACAGTTTTTTTTTAATTTGTAAAACGGACGTCCATCAATCAACTCGCTAACAGAAAGCACGGTTTAATAACCGACTCCACGGAATCTATTAGTTTTCTTCAGATTAGATGGGCAGATTGTTGGATGGATAGATGACTTGGCCGAGTCGAGAGATTAACACGGTAGCAGTTAACAAACGCCCATCACCAAAAATTCCATCTCTAATATTCATTGTGTTTAATTAAGAAATTGATGATCAATTTTGTACTACTTATAATAAAAATAATAGTAATTGGAATGTGAACAAATTTGTTTCTTAATATTTTTCCTTATTTGTTATGTATCACACACGCACACACACAAATAAAATGCTGTTTCTGAATTAATAGAATTTACTATATTAACCCATTAACAGCCGGGCAATTATAGAGTTAACTCTATAAGATTTCAAGATGCTTTTTAGAGGTCAGAATTTTAGAAATATATTTTTTTCTTGAAAACTATAAGAGATAAGTGTACATATGTTCGAATAAAATATGTTGCAATTTAAACGAGAAACCCCAAAAAATACTAATATACAGGGTGAGTTTTTTTCGATGTTCTCCATGGGGATCTCGGAAACTATAAGAGATAGAAAAATGGTTAAGTGGGAAAAGATGTGTAGTTTTATAGGACGAATAAAATGACACTTTCAAAATATTTGAAAAAGTCAAGGGTAACTAGATATTTTGAATAAAGTAAAATGTGTCAATTTTTTGAAATCAATATATCTCTATTATTATTATAGATAGAAAAAAACTGTAAAGGACAAAGTTGTAGAAAATTTTACACAGATTAATAACAAAAAATCAAAAAAAAAATTCGCCCATATTTTGGGAGATATGACACAAACTTATCTTTTTTTAAATGGAAACAATAGTTGGCTATGGCCTCATTGGAAAGGTTATTTTTTTCCCTTTAATCCGATATAACATACGCCATAGTTATTTTTAAAATAAAATAAGTTATAGTCGTTTTAATTTTTCCATACACCAAAAAATAGTTAGCCATGAAAAAGACAAAAGTAAAACAATTGCGGTTGTTTAGAGCAACGAAATCAATATTTAATTTATTATCTTTCTTTAGATTTGTCAAAAGCAACATAAAGTAAAATAATTCCAAAATTATCAAAATAATAATAGAAGAAAATTTTAAATATTACATAAGATGCTCAAAAAGTCCACCATTATTATTATGGCATAAAGTACATCTTTTTAAAATCGAATTTGTGGCTTCTTTGACTTTTCTTCTGTCAATAGAATTAAATGTTTCAAGTACAGCTAGTCTAAGATCCTCCACGGATTTATATGATTGTTGATACACTTTGTTCTTCACATAACCCCACAGAAAAAAGTCTAAAACGGATAGGTCGGGTGATCTAGGTGGCCATAGGATTGGTCCATTTCTTCCCACCCATGAATTAGGAAAAGCATCATTTAAATAGTTTCGCACAGCCAACTTGCTATGAGGTGGAGCTCCGTCGTATTGAAACCACTTCAATCTTGCCCGTACTGATAAATTTAATCATCGAGCATATCTTCAAATGTTTCTTGAAGAAAACGAAGGTAATCATTTCCATTAAATGTGTTATCAAAAATATATGGGCCGAGAATTCTCGATCCGAACACACCGCACCATACATTAAATCCAAATTTAATTTGTGGTCTACGTTGTGCAACTTCTCGTAGATTCTCCTGACTCCAAACATGTTCATTGTGCCGGTTAAAAATCCCACAATTAGTAAATCGCGTTTCATTTGTCCAAATTATTTTTATAGGGAACGTATAATCCTCTTGGCACATGTTTTTGTACCACATACAGAAGACCATTCTCTTATTGGTATCACCGTCATGTAAATTTTATGAAATTGATACCTTATATGGGTGATATTTGTGTTTTTTCAAAACTCGTACTACAGTCCGTTGAGATATGCTTGCTTCTGTTGCAATTTGTCTGGTCGATGTGGATGGATCTATCATCGCCAATGCTAATACGTTTATTTCTGAAACTTCATTAATTTCGTTTTTTTTCAAGTTTCGGCTTTTTAAAGGATCCGTACTCACCCAAATTGTGGTAAATTCTTCTGAATGTTGGTAAAGATGGCTGCCGACGATCGATATATTGATTATAATATTGTTCTGCAGCATCCGCAGCGTTTTTATTACACTGAATGTAACAAACAAGCATATCACGCTTTTCTTCGTTGGAAAAATTCATTATCACTTTAAAAAACTTTCAACACCAAATAAATACAAAACAAACTTATCGAAACAAACCAAATATGGAAATGAATTAATATGTGTTTAGAATAAACAACTGCAATAAGCAACTGTTATACTTTTGTCTTTTTCATGGCTAACTGTTTTTTGGTGTATGGTAAAATTAAAAACGACTGTAACTTACTTTATTTTAAAAATAACTATGGCATATGTTATATCGAATTAAAGGGAAAAAAATAGCCCATTTAATAAAGTCATAGCCAACTATTGTTTCCATTTAAAAAAAAGGTAAGTTTGTGTCATATCTCCCAAAATATGAGCGACATTTTTTTTTGATTTTTTGTTATTAATTTGTGTAAAATTTTCTACAACTTTGTCCTTTACAGTTTTTTTTTATCTATGATAATAATAGAGATATATTTATTTAAAAAAATTGACACATTTTACTTTATTCAAAATATCTAGTTACCCTTGACTTTTTCAAATATTTTGAAAGTGTCATTTTATTCGTCCTATAAAACTACACTTCTTTCCCCATTTAACCGTTTTTCTATCTCTTATAATTTCCGAGATCCCCATAGAGAACATCGAAAAAAACTCACCCTGTATAGGGTGTTCTATTTAAAATAACAAACTTGGTACTACTTTCGGTGGAACCGGAAGTGATATAAAGTTGGAAATATTTCACATGAGGAGAACTGATTCAATCGTATGACAAGGATTTTTTTCAAATTTTTAGTGCAACGGCAACCCCATAAACTTTTAACGAACGGTTTAGCGTAGACAACCTGTATACATAATGTATACGATGTACATTTTTAGGCAGTAGTCAATTGTATATAAAAACATGCAATATTTAGTTTAGAACGAGTGTCTCTACTCCCAGACTAAGCATGAAGTAAAATTTCGAGTTTAGAAAAGCCCCGCGTAGAAAATTTGTCGAGGGTCGCGCCAGCGACCCGAGACAAATTTTCACGGGGCTTTTCTAAACTCGAAATTTTACTTCATGCGCCACGCGCATAAAACGCTGAAATATTATGAAGTTACAAAATACACTGCCATTTTCTTTTTATGAGAAATAACCGAAATATTTAAATAACAAAATATTTACAGTTTTCCTTATACACTTTCAAGTCAGATCAAATGATATAATATATCAAATTAACTTATATAGTAATTTAACAAAAATGATAATGATGCGTGGGTTAATGATATTTTTCTTTTTTTGCCGTCAAGTTGACAAAATTAATTGTTGTTTTAAATAAAGTATCGTATGTTCAATAAAAAAACCTCTAGAGTGCCATGGAAGAGATTGTAGGATGGCAACTCTGAAATATAACAATTTACCTTTAACCGAATTTTTGCCTTTATGTCATTCCGCATGTTTTAGAGATTATTATTCTAACGTAAACAAACAGTTGAGGTTATGTCTGACGTTTTATATGTCAATTCCTAAGCCGTGTAGCCAACTTAAATTAAAATATAAACTAACTCTTAAGGTTTTATTTTATTGAACATAGGATATTTGAATATTCATAATTTCTACAACTTGACAACTTTTTTACAATGCCCGACCTTAATTTTGCCCTGAAGAAGCCGACAAATGTTGGCTAAATTTAGGCACATATATTAACAAAAAATTACATACACATTTCTACAATAAAGTCTCCGTCTTCATTTTATTTTCTGAATTAATTACGCCGCTTTACTATATTATACAGGGTGACCGACGGGAACCGGACTTTTTTGTAATGGTCAGTACTCACTTGTTTTTTTTTTGTTTTAATGAAAAAGCAATTTTATTACACAAACATCTTCGTAATTACATGCCATTTTAAATGCATATTATTACTGCATGGATGCGCTCTGGAGTACTTGCTCTCCTATTCATACAAATAATCGTAATTTTGTAATTTGTTCGCCTAGACTTATTGACGACTAGGCTACGTGTGTCCGGATATTATGCATTCGTTCCTACATACCTCGAGCTGGTCATAAATGTTCACTTTCTTGAAAGCAGTTTTCAAGCCTTTACTGAAAATTTGTGTATACGCGTTCCAACATCTCACGATCAACTCATGGTTGAGATTTAATTACAAAGATACCCCACACGTGGTTAAATAAGGGTGCTTAAGGTAACATTTCACTTTTTGGTGACAATTAAATAAGGGTCCTTGAGGTAACAGAATGTCACCAAAAAGTGAAATAACCGTTTCTGGAAGCATTTGACGACAGATTGTGAATATTGCAGTGTGCGCGGTGTCATCCAGTTTACCTGATTTGACCACTTGTGAGTCTTTACACATAAATACCACACCTTGACCAGTCAGAAAGATGAAATTACGCGGTAACTGGTAACAATTGATGATGAGATGTTGAAACTCGCATACAACGATTTTCAAAAAATGATTGAAAATCGCATTTAACAATATTGATATGACCTGTCTGGCATTATAGCCTATTCATAATATGCATATAAAATGGCATGCAATTACAAAGATTTTCGTAGAATAAAATCAAATTTTTATTAAAAAACAAGTGAGTACTGATCATTTAAAAACCGTCTGGTTCCCGCCGGTCACCCTCTACATTAACGTGTACAATGTTCACAACACTAGACATGTCATTACTAGTTTTGTGAGCAAACATGATTAATGTTAATACCTGACTGGATAACAAAGAGTTGTGTAAAAAGAATTTCTAAATCGTCAAACCCAATTAAATAAACCAAAAAAGTCACGCGGTCAAATGATGTTTGTTGAAGCATAGTGATCATGGGTGCCAGGATTGAGACCAAAGGTGGGGTACTTGGTAAAAGACAAGAAATTGTTTCAAAGTCAATTGTTTATTAAAACATTTATAAAATGTCAATGTCAATGTCAATGTCAACGAATCCGAATCACGAATCCAGTTTAACTAAAGTATTCGAATGCCTCTATTGAATCCTCTAAAAGGATTAGAATCCTGAATGATTCGAATCCTGCCCAGCTCTGGTAGTTAGTCATGTCTAGTGTGGGATTTGGTAGAGCAGCGATCATATAACGTATAACCGCTGCTCTACCAAATCTAACACACTAGACATGACTAACATGCACTTAGTCATGTCTAGTGTTAGATTTGGCAGAGCAGCGGTTATACGTTATATGATCGCTGCTCTACCGAATCCCACACTAGACATGACTAACTACCAGAGCTGGGCAGGATTCGAATCATTCAGGATTCTAATCCTTTTAGAGGATTCAATAGAGGCATTCGAATACTTTAGTTAAACTGGATTCGTGATTCGGATTCGTTACATTTTTTTAAGAGGATTCGTATTCGAATCCAAATGCGAGTGATTCGAATCTTTATAAAATGATTCGAATATTTATAACATGATTCGAATACTTACAAAAGGATTCGAATCGTTAAAAATAATCCAATTAATTGTGAAGATTAACATGAATAATTTGTTTTGTGTGTTTTTAAATTTCTGGTTAAACCAGTGTTTTATACGGGTGGCGCATGAAGTAAAATTTCGAGTTTAGAAAAGCCCCGTGAAAATTTGTCTCGGGTCGCTGCGCGACCCTCGACAAATTTTCTACGCGGGGCTTTTCTAAACTCGAAATTTTACTTCATGCTTAGTCTGGGAGTGGACAACACTCGTTCTTAGAAGTTTCAAATTGATGGATCACTCTAGATTACTAAATTTATTACTCAAAGGATCGTTTTACAAAGGCTACAGCTCGAAGGATCAATTGTAGTCTTTGGAGACCGAAGGACTACAGGGAATTGAAGTTTAAAAAAAAAACGAATATCTGAGGGTTCACAGCGTGGATATGAAAGAAAAAAGCCAATTTAAAAAAAATCGAAGTTAGGTTGTTGTTTTCAGCGTTGGGGGTCATTCTAGGTTATTTTTCCCCGCGCTATTAATTTTCCCCTCAAATTTTCCCCCGGCTATTATTTTCATAAGAAGATGAAACTTAGACTCAGAAATGTATTCAATTGCGTGCAATGATTGTAGCAAATGTTATATAAGCCAAACTCAAAGGATTTTTTTTTAAATATTTAAGGAATATAAAGGGTGTTTCACCTAAAACTCCCCAGACTAAATAACAAGAAACTAAAAATGTTAAATTGCGTATTCCCAATTCGATTGTGTTTTAATTGACAGTAATGTTTTAAGTTCCAATGGGAACTTGTTTTATCAGAATTTGATGTTAATTAGTCTCAATTTGAAGTTGAAAAGTTATAGCTTAAATATCAGTTGCGTTGAATGTTTGAGCTAAGTAGAACTATTTTGTTTTTATTTTTATTAATATTTGAAAAATATGATATTTTGTATAAATATAAATAATTCAAATATTCGAATACTCAAATATAAATATTACAATCACTAAATTTATAACTTTAAATCAGTGTTTTCTACGTCTAGTGCATGGTGTAAAATTTCGAGTTTAGAAAAGCCTAAAAATTTGGATTAGCCGGGCTTCGCTTCGCTTGCACCGACAAATCCAAATTTTCAGACATTTTTAAACTCGAAATTTTACATCATGCCTAATCATGGAGTACAAACACTTGTCATGACCATGATGCGACAACTCTCGCTAGGACAGCCCATTAGAAGAGCCAAATCGCATGACCTGAGAAGGATTGAACGTCGAATCAAAAACATAGTCGCGAAATATGATGATTACAGGGAGGAAGACAAACTTTTAGATTATTTACGAAATATTGGTTGTAATATAACTTTATAAATTTTGTAATATAACTTAATTAATTTGATTGTTGTGTTATTATTCATTTGGGGGAAAATTAGATTAAGGGAATATTAATTTGGGGGAATATTAATTCGGGGGAAAAATATAAGGGGAAAATTTGCCGGGGGAAAAATTTTAGAGGAAAAATGAACCCCAATCGTTTTCAGTGCATTTTTGACTTCACTTTAAATCAGTGTTTTATACGCGTGGCGCATGAAGTAAAATTTCTAGTTTAGAAAAGCCCCGTGAAAATTTGTCTCGGGTCGCTGCGCGACCCTCGACAAATTTTCTACGCGGGGCTTTTCTAAACTCGAAATTTTACTTCATGCTTAGTCTGGGAGTGGAAGACACTCGTTACCTTAAAATATGTCACAAGTGTTAAAATATGTATCGTAACTGTCAGAATGAAAAAAAAATGATATGTCTATCATAGTACTTTCCCACATGTTAAATACTTGAGCTTTTTAAACAAATGTTTCTCATTCCTGTTAAACTTTGTTCATGCTTAACCTGGGATTGAAATCACTGTTCAAAACTTCAAATTGAACACTTTTATAAATTTGAATGCCTCAAAATTACGTAAAAATAATTCACTAAATATCATTAAAACCGAAAAAGTCAGAGAAAAGTCATTAAATTTCATTCAAATTGACTAAAACACTGAGAAAAACGTTTGAATAAATCGCTAAAAGTAACAACATACACAGATATTATTAAACATATCAAAACTATTGACATTTATTAAGAATCATATGTGTAACATTTTTCTTTCATATCCACGCTGTAAACCTTCAGATATTCGTAGTTTTTTTGAAAAAAAACTTCAATTCCCTGTAGCCCTTCGGTCTCCGAAAACAACAATTGGTCCTTAGAGCTATAGCCTTTGTAAAACGGTCCTTTGAGTAATAAACTAAGTAATCTAGAGTGATTCATCAATTAGAAACTTCTATGAACGAGTGTAAATCAAGAAGTTTTTGCCTGCTTTGTTGACTACAACAAAGCATTTGATAAGGTCAGACACGAGCAACTTGTTGAGATATTAAAAGCAAAGCAACTAGACACGCGCGATATAAGAATAATATCGAATCTTTATTACGGGCAGAAAGCAGTAGTTCAAGTGGGGAGCGATAAGACCGATGAAATCCAAATAAAAAGAGGAGTCAGGCAAGGATGTGTATTGTCACAGTTACTGTTTAACATTTACTCTGAAGAGATCACGAAAAAAGCGCTAGAGGAAGAGGAGATAGGTATAAAGATCAACGGAAAAGCTATCAACAACATCAGATACGCAGACGACACGGTCCTAATAGCGGAAACCCTGGAAGAACTACAACACATTATAAACAAAGTAGTAGCAGCTAGTGAGGAGAAAGGTCTATCACTGAATGAGAAGAAAACGCAATTCATGATTATTTCAAAAACACATAGAGATCACGGGAACATCTACATCCACGGCCACCCCATAGATCGTGTACACAAATAGAACTACTTAGGAATTAATGTTAGTAACAACAACGACTTAAGCAAGAAATAAGAATAAGGATCGAAAAAGCTCGCGCAGCGTTCGTGAGCATGAAACGTGTATTCTGTACCCATGACATCAATTTAAACCTTAAAATGCGATTAGTTAGATGCTACGTTTTCTCCAAATTGCTCTATGGTATGGAGTCATGGACACTAAATAAGAAAGACACCAATAAACTAGAAGCCTTCGAGATGTGGGTTTATCGCAGGATGCTTGGGGTGTTATGGACCGACAAAGTTACCAATGTCGAGATTCTCAGAAGAATGGATAAACAACGAGAAATTCTAATAACCATCAAAAGACGAAAGCTTGAATACTTGGGCCACGTAATGAGAGGATCGAAATACCAACTGCTGCAGCTGATCATGCAAGGAAAGATCCAAGGAGGGAGAAGTATTGGACGCCGACGTACATCTTGGCTCCGAAATCTGAGAGAATGGTTCCATTGCACATCTACCGAATTATTCAGAACAGCTATTTCAAAGATAAGAATAGCATTGATGATTGCCAAACTTCGCAGCGGAGAGGGCACTTAGAGAAGAGAAGAAGAACGAGTGTTGTCCACTCCCAGACTAAGCATGAAGTAAAATTTCGAGTTTAGAAAAGCCCCGCGTAGGAAATTTGTCGAGGGTCGCGCAGCGACCCGAGACAAATTTTCACGGGGCTTTTCTAAACTCGAAATTTTACTTCATGCGCCACGCGTATAAAACACTGATTTGAAGTAAAGTTTTAAAACACACAATAACATCTTCAATCAGAGTAACACGGAATAAGATATTTAGTCTGTTATCAACGATGATCAGTGTTAATAATAAATAATTACGTTTTTAATATTTTCCTTAAAACAACTGCTAGCAATATTAAAATGTTAATGGTTGCAAAAAAATAATAAAATCAAATTTATTCTTAAAGGATTTGTATTCGTGATTCGAAAAAACAAGATTCGAATCATATTTATCTCTTACGAATCCTTTATTCGAGTATTCGTGATTCGAATCATATTAGGTGATTCGGATTCGTGATTCGAATTCTTTTTACGAGGATTCGTTCCAGCTCTGCTAACTACTTAATCAATTTTGACCTATCCTAAGCTATTAAGTTAAATAATCTTAATCTAACTTATCCGATATCGTGCAGTTTATTTAGGTGAGGTAGCAGATAATTAAACTAATGTTTAAAAAATGTTTGATCTGCAGTTTAGAGATAACTAACAGTTTAAGGTTTTGTACCAATTGAACCATAGTGGCATCACTATGGATCAATTTACTTGCATAACTATAGATCAGTAGGTTCCAAACTGGAACTGTTGGTCATCCCTAAACTGCTGTTTATGTCCAGTTGCTTGTCTTCTGGTCTTTAAAGACCAACTGGAAGTTGCAGTGGTGTAAATTAAATGAAAACCGGAATGAAATATGTATTTTATTTACAATTCATTAAATAACGGACTAAAACACGTGTTCAAAACTGTTGATATTTTATTTCTGCCAAAACTCAAATTAATTACAAAAATCAAACCAAAAAAGAATTACATATTAGTAGGCGTGGCGCGTCCAACTGCAAATGAATGAATTTGTATTGTCATTTCAATAGGATACAAAGTTGTTGTTGAACTATTACTATAGTTAATATTTACCCAACTAGCTGTAACTTGCTTTGTATTAACAATGATTACATGAGTGTATCAACAAAAGGAACACGAACACGAAAAATCAATAGTTACCAAAAAAGAATTACATATTAGTAGGCGTGGCGCGTCCAACTGCAAATGAATGAATTTGTATTGTCATTTTAATAGAATACAAAATTGTTGTTAAACTATTACTATAGTTAATATTTACCCAACTAGCTGTAACTTGCGTTGTATTAACAATGATTACATGAGTGTAAGTATCAACAAAAGGAACACGAACACGAAAAATCAATAGTTACCAAAAAAGAATTACATATTAGTAGGCGTGGCGCGTCCAACTGCAAATGAAAGAACTTGTATTGTCATTTCAATAGAATACAAAATTGTTGTTGAACCATTACTATAGTTAATATTTACCCAACTGGCTGTAACTTGCTTTGTATTAACAATGATTACATGACTGTAAGTATCAACAAAAGGAACAAGAACGTAAATTACCATTCAGTTTCCTTGAAGAACAAACAGACTTATTACGCACGCCAACAAATCCTCACCACAAAAAAAATTAATCCATTTCACGTACCGATCGTCAATTCAGACGGAATTAACATACGTAAACTGGTCCGTTGTTTTTTGCTCCAATCCAATCATCCAGATGAAAACCTCACCGGCGCAGATCGTTCGACCAAAACCAACATCCAGGCAAATGACAGCGTTCTAGACCGCAGTGCGCACGCGTGGTCCTCTTTTTGTCCGGGGCATTACCTCATTACGCCGTCTTTTTCGCCTTTTTCTCCTCCAAGTTTAAAGATATGATATCCTGTGCGCGCCCGCGGTTTAACGATATTTTCATTCCCCTGGCTGACCACTAATTTCCCTCTCGCGCACAACGAGATTTAAAAAAAATATTGGTCGAATTGCTTCGCTGCTTGAGAGTGTGGTCTTTATGGTTGGTTTAGTAATAAGATTCAAATGTTTATTTAAACTCATGTTTCTAATTATGTTAAAAAAATATCATTAGCTCTGATTACTTTATTAGGAAAGTCTACTTAGTAAAAAACAAATGTTAACCAAATTACTATAAGTTATTAAGCCTTGTCTCCAAAATGAAAGTATTTCAAATTAATTCAGTGGCGTAGCTACATATAGAGAATGTTTCTTTTAAATATACATCGGGGCGCATACGCTGTAAATTTTCTGTGATTCGTTGTTTTTAAACACAAAACTTGATGATTTTGTTATTTTCAATTCTCAATTCAATGTATTTTCTTCAAAAAAAGAGTGTTTTGGAAGTAAGTATTTCTTATGTAATTTTGGTGCAATCTGTAAAATTGAACAAATCTAATCCATGTTTAGCATTATGAGGGTTTTGCATCAAAGCGAATACCTTTTAAAACAAAAAATGTTATCATTTAAAATTCTCAATTCATTTTCTTTGAGGAAAATATGAGTGTGTTGGAAGTATGTAATTTCGGTAAAGGAATGAGATAATTAAGCGTGGTCGTAAAAAGGCATAAAAGGCATGTAGAACAGCACCGTTTAATACGCGGTTAATGATAAAGTGGCGTAGAGAAATCCCATTATAATATTTATTGAGTCCATCAGTGTTGATCTCTAATCACCGATCGGACGATACCTTATTGATATATTGGTAATTTATAATGTATTGTCCGTCAACTACCGTGACGGCACCCTGAATACACCTCCTTGCCCCCACACTGGCGCCACTGGATTCATCAGCAACTTATTCTTTTCACACAGTCTGAAATTTAAACCCATCAAATAAATAATAAAAAGAAAAAAAATCTATACTTATTAAAAAAATCAAACCTACTTATACCGTGCGATCGTTTAAAAACATTATTAAGTGTAGGCTTTGAGTTTTAAATTAGATTGGCACTACTGACTGTTAACACATAGTTTAGCATAACCTCAAATCTATTTTATCGTTCAATTTATTTATTTATTCATCAACGGTAAACACCTTTTACAAAAATAAGAACACATTTTGAGATAGTGATAATAACAAAAATTACGTCTATGAATTAAACATAGGCCATAAACACAATACTATATCAATAATTATTATAAATATACATTATATTTATGGTAAAATTTGTATAAATCGCAAACATTAGGTCTTAATTAATAAGACCTAGACAATAAGCGCATTTTTTAGAATTCAAAATATTATTGAATTCAAGACATACTTATCCTATATCAATAATTTTACATTATATAATACTATTTAACATAAAATAATTCTATTATTATTACTAGGAAATTACCAATTGTTATTTTAACGTTAGAAAAAATCAAATCGAACAATTATTAATGTACAATGAACAATTATTAATGAAATGTCAAGTTAAAATCCACGCATTTTGAATAATTTCAATTTGCAATAAATCAAAGTGAACAGAAATTAGTCGATATACGTGAAAATGAAGTTCATAAAAAATATACACATAAAATGAATACAGTTCTGTTGAGTCTTGAAAATATAAAATATTACAATTCACCGAAGTAAATTGATTAATTAAACAATCTGCTGATTTTTATTATAAATTCCTTTAAGAAAATATTCTTAAGTTTATTCATTTCTTAACAATCTCTGTTAACTTTTTTAAATCCGACATTTCCTTTGTAATTTAAGATCAGGAATAGAGACACTGTACTTTTTACGTATTTTTTATCCTTCATTTAAAATGATAACATTTTATTCAACTTTGAGCGTCTATATTTTTTTCAAAAATTAGCACAAAGTTTATTAATTTCTCTACAATCTCTGTTGGTTTTATCAAAATCCAACATTTACTCCGTAATCTCATATCAGAAAAGAAGAAACTGTAACGTTTTTATTTTTTATAATTTTTTTATTTAAATTGGTAATATTTCATTCAACTTTGAGCTATACGTTATTGATTGGACTTCAGCCAGCTTTAAAGAAAATTAAAAGATCGCAATTGAAGTAAGTAAATTACATCTTGATTTCTTTTGTTGTTGATGTTTTACAAATTTCTCGAACAGAACAGTTTATTTATTTCTTAACAATCTAAGTCACCTTAGTCCATTTTGATTGAACAATCTGTTGATTTTTTAGCAATTTCTCTAACAGAATATTTTTATATTTATTTTAAGATTGTTCTATCCTGTCTGTGAATATTATAGTTCGATAAGTTTAATTCAGAATTTAACACGGAATCATCGAACCACGTTTTAATAAGAATTATGACGTCATAAACACAACAGCTAACCTTAAGATGTAAATCACGAATTTTTGATTTAAGGCCTCCGATGTTCTGGAAATACACAACTAGTTTTTTGGCTTATTAACTGCAACTCCTGATGACCGAGTCCGTTTCACCCGAATTTTTGCGTAAAGTAAGTTCGTCGTTTAAAGTCTTTAGCTGATTTCGTTGAATGTTTATACGATCGGCATAAAATTTCACCGCACCAGTATTCAAAGTACGCACAGCTTTGAGTACTTGAATTGCAGAGTGATGATCAGCTAAAGACACTTTCAGTGGCCTAGATTTGCCGGACTCTTTTCCTAAGCGAATTACTAATTTAGGCACAAATGAGATTGAGGGCCCTAAGATAGTTTTAAGAGCTTCGATATCCATTTTCTTCTTATCATCAGCATTGCCTTTGTGCTCTGGAAGATTGAAAACCATGATGTTCGCAGCCCTATGTTGTCGTTCTTCAATTTCATCCACCATCGAAGCCTGATTAGACAAAGTAGGAGAAGATTCGGTTCTGGAAGTCTCAATTATCAAAAGGCGTTTTTTTATGTCATTAATTTCTTTTTTAATTTCAGACATTGCATTTTCAAATTCAGTTTTTATTAAAGCAGGCAATTCTTGTTTCAAAACATCTTGAATTGTGGCTTTAATAAAACTTGCATTTCAGCAAGGGCAGGTACATTCTTAGAATAATTAACAGCGGCGCCATCGACTGAGAACAAGGGCTCGTCCCCCGGAATTAGCAGTCTGGATAACCGCACAAAAAATATGCCGCCTACTCTAAATCATAATTTAAATGATCGCACTATACATACAACGAAGTTTACTTTTATGCATACGGTGTATATTTTCCGACATTGTTGTATTTTAAGTGTTCAGTTTGAAGCTTTAAACGAGTTTTTTTCACTCCTAGATTAAGCTTGAAGTAACATTTCGAGTTTCATTGCCTTTTTTGACCTGATTTAAGAATGCGTGGAGAAAAATATAACTATTTTGTTATTAAAATATTTCGATTATTACTCATTTAAAAAAAAAATGTAAATTTCTAACTTCACAATATTTCAGTGGTTTATACGCGTGGCGCATGAAGTAAAATTTCGAGTTTAGATAAGCCAAACCAAATTTTCAGGCTTTTCTAAACTCGAAATTTTACTTCATGCTTAATCCGGGAGGGAAACAGGTTAATGCATATTGTCATTAAAAATATTTGTTTTAAAGAAATAAATTTCAATTTGAAATTAATTCGCGGAGCGACCAAACCAAATTTTCAGGCTTTTCTAAACTCAAAATTTTACTTCATGCTTAATCCGGGAGGGAAACACAGGTTAATGCATTATATCATTAAAAATATTTGTTTTAAAGAAATAAATTTCAATTTGAAATTAATTTCATTACCAAACTAAAATACATTCATTCCGTTTCGCATTGGGTGAAACTTAAATGAGTAATATTTTATTTGTTCCGTGCGGATGGACGTATTTAGTTGTATTATAGTGGCATGCAGCACGCAATCCCATCTCTTCATCATTTCAAACTTAATAAAATTTATATTTCGCATGCCCCGCCAGACAGTTATCGACTGAATGCCTCAGCCCGAAACCTACAAATTCACGATAATTGTCATTTCGATTTTCATAAAGCAGCTAAACGCGCTTTTACATTGAATTTACATCAAATTGATTTCATATTTAAAACGGATGGATACGATAATTTCTAATAGATTTAATAAAACTCAGTAAATTTATGTACATTTCAGGTTTGACCAGAAGGTTTAACCTGAAATGTACATAAATTCACTGAGTTTTATTAAATCTATTAGATATTATCGTATTCTTTTAGCTTCCATACATGGGGTAATTGCCAAGGCTATTTGGCAATTACTCCCTTTTGAATCAGCGGCGGCTCGCAGCCTAACTTCAGGGTAGGCCAGAGACCCAAGGTAATAAATATCCGTTATTGAAAGGTGACTTTGTTATGCAATTGCATGTATTTATAAAGCGCGATCCCAACCTCAAATTTTGTGTGCCAGCTTCCATACATGGGGTAATTGCCAAGGCTATTTGGCAATTACTCCCTTTTGAATCAGCGGCGGCTCGCAGCCTAACTTCAGGGTAGGCCAGAGACCCAAGGTAATAAATATCCGTTATTGAAAGGTGACTTTGTTATGCAATTGCATGTATTTATAAAACGCGATCCCAACCTCAAATTTTGTGTGCCTTGGCGCTGTGGCCTACCCTGAAGTTAGGCTGCGAGCCGCCGCTGTTTTGAATAGATCTTGGTTGTATTCAGTAGATATAATTTTGACAGTACTATGGGTAATGGATGTTACTCCATTGAACTGTTATTATTACTCACGGACAATGGTAATACATACTTTAAACAATAAAAATCTAGCAATAAAAAACGTTTTAACTTTGATTACCGAAGTAGAAGCCACCACAATACAAAAATCCATCATTAAATGATACATTACAGGATGGCAACCAACCGGGAAACCGGGAAAGTTAGGGGATTTTATTCATCAGGAAAAGTCTTGAAATAGTCAGGGGAATTCGGTCTTTTTAGCGAAAAGTCAGCGAATTTTTAAATAATAAATATGCAAATAATATGATTAAAGAATTTAGAAATTGTTGGTTCTTTTCGGAGCACGAATTTGACACATTAAATAATATTATATACAAAATAAAAAAATAGTGATGTGTCCATCATAGCACATTCTCCGTAATTTGAACAATTTATTTCACTCTAACCAAGTAGTTGGAGATTTCACTTGAAGTTAGTGATTTATACGCGTGGCGCATGAAGTAAAATTTCGAGTTTAGAAAAGCCTGAAAATTTGGATTTGCTAGGGCGCGACTCGCTTCGCTCGCGCGCCCCAGCAAATCCAAATTTTCAGGCTTTTATAAACTCGAAATTTTACTTCATGCTTAATCTGGGAGTGGAAACCCTCGTTAGACGATCAATCAGATACTTACTTTGCAGTTTCCTTTATTGTAAAATTCATGACATCAAATAAATAGAGTTGATGTTATTTTTTAGTTTAAATTGAGAACAAAAAGAAATTTGTGTGCATTATTTATGTGATAGAAAACTTTGACAAACAAATAAGAAAAGCTTAAATTATAAATTAGAAAACTTTGACTAACAAATAAGAAAAGCTTAAATTATAAATTATATCAATATCTATACCTTCTCAAGTTCAAGTTGGCACTAAACAAATTAAAGTTGGCATTAATCAAATAAAGTTGTCACTAATCAAATGCAACTTCAATGTGATTAGTGACAACTTGATTTTGATTAGTGCCAACTTGAATTTGAAAAGGTATAGTTTTCAGAAATAACGTGAAAAGTTAACAAACTCAATAAATTGATGAAAATTATTGATGGTTTATAAATAAAATTATATTAACCAATGAAAATTCACGAAACACTCGATTTAATAAAAAAAAATTGAATCTTTTTTTCAATTTACATAATTTTTATAATGTATTCGAAAAATTCGTGAATTTCAGTAATTTAATAATAATAATATCTTTATTTACAGATCACCATTCTACAATAATAATATAAAATATAGTATATAAAAATAAATTATAAAATAAATCCAAGGCGTCTGTAATGTAATGTTTGTGTAAAATTTCAATAAATCTGTAAATTCTTAAAATTTCATCATTTTTCAATTAACATAGTTTTCATAGAGCTATTAAAAAAATCGTAAATTGCAGTAATTTGATAATTTTCCAAATTTGTTAAATTTTTTAAAGACTTATGTAAATCATAATGTTTATGATAATTTAGCAAGTTAGTTCTCCTTTTATAATTAACAAATATTCATGAACTAATGGAAATCAACAAAGGATTATTTAGGTTTATTAATAAATGTTTATAAACATTTGTGTGTTAAGTTACTTTTGCTAATTTATTACGTTTTTATCAATTTCAATCAGTCGTACAATTTCATAAATTTATTAATTTTGAAAGTTGAAAAGTTAAAGGAAAACTAACTTGCTGAATTATCATAAACATTGTGATTTACGAAAGTCTTTAAGAAATTTAACAAATTTGGAAAATTATCAAATTACTGCAATTTACTATTGTTTTTAATAGCTCTATGAAAATTATGTTAGTTAAAAAAAGATTAAATTTTAAGAAATTACAGGTTTATTGAAATTTTACACAAATTATTAAATTACTGAAATTTACGAATTTTTCGAATACATTATAAAAATTATGTAAATTGAAAAAAAAGATTCAAACTTCACCAACATTTAAAGAAATTACAGGTTTACTAATATTTTTTTTAAATTATCAAATTAGTGAAATTCACATTTTTTTTAAAAGAATCTAATTATTATTTATCATTAATCCTCTTTTACCCACAAGGGGTGTTAAGGTGTGTTTTGACTATGTCGAATTAGAAGAATCTAAATTGAAAGAAAAATTAAAATTTGACGAAAATTTTGAAGAAAGTACAGTTTTGTTGAAGCTTGAAAACTTTGTGAAAATATGTTAATTGAAAGAAAGATTTAAACTTGAAGGTTACATCTCCTTCAAGTTGATTTAAACTTTTTCAGATTTATTGTAATTTTTCGAAAATTAATAAATTACTGAAATTCACGATTTTTTTTTAAACTTTATGTAAGTTATGTAAATTAAAAGAAACATTCAAACTGCCAGAAAATTTGAGGAAATTACAGTTTTATTGTAATTTACTAAAAAAAAAGATCAAATTACTGAAATTCACAAGTCTTTAAAAACAATGTTTATTGAAAGAAAGATTAAAACTTGTACGGATTCGTTGAAATTTTTGTTCAAACGACTGAAATTCGCGATTTTTCGAAAACCTTCTAAAAGTTATGTAATTGAAAAAAAGATTCGAATTTCAAGGAAATTTAAGGAAATTATAGATTTATTGTAATATTATCGAGTGACTGAAATTCATTAATTCTTTTTAAACTTTGTTAAAATAATGTAAATTGAAACAAAGATTCAATTTAGATAAGAAAAATTTAATATCATAAAAATTTGAAGAAACGGATTTATTTAAATTTTACGAAAATTAAAAAAAATTACGAATATTGGCATAAATGACTAAAATTATAAACATACAATCTTTAAAAAAATATACGAAAAACAAGCGAATTATTTACATTTAGTAACAATCTAACGAGTGTTTTCTAGTCCCAGGGTTTTTGTTTGAATGACTGAAATTTGCGATTTTTTCAAAACTTTCTGAAAGTTATGTAATTGAAAAAAAGATTTAAATTTCAAGAAACTTTAAAGAAATTATAGATTTATTGTAATCTTATCGAGTAACTGAAATTCATGAATTCTCTTTAAACTTTATAAAAATAATGTAAATTGAAACGTAGATTTAATTTTGATAAAAAATTATCAATATTATAAAAATTTAAAGGATCTGTTTTATTGAAATTTTACACAAATTAACAAATTTCTTGAAAAATGGCATAAATGACTAAAATTATAAACATACAATCTTTAAAAAAAAATAGGAAAAACGAGCGAGTTATTTAAATTCAGTAACATTCCAACGAGTGTTTTCCAGTCCTGGGGTTTTTGTTTAAATGACTGAAATTCGCGATTTTTTCAAAACTTTCTGAAAGTTATGTAATTGAAAAAGAGATTCAAATTTTAAGGAAATTTATTGAAATTATAGATTTATTGTAATCTTATCGAGTGATTGAAATTCATGAATTCTTTTTAAACTTTATAAAAATAATGTAAAATGAAACAGAGATTCAATTTTGATTAAAAAATATCAATATCATAAAAATGTAAGGAAACGGATTTATTGAAATTTTACGAAAATTAACAAATTTCTTAAAAATTCACATAATTGACTAAAATTATAAACATACAAAAATTTATGGGAGTAATAAGCCAAATATTAAAATTCAGTAACATTCTAACGAGTGTATTCCAGTCCTAGGGTAGGTAAGTAAGTTTTGACTCAACACACAAAAAATATAATAGATTTTCTTTTATTTATTTGTCAAATCAACGGAAGCCATTTACAGAAATACATAAATATAAACATGAATTACAATAGTAAAGGTATAAAACTTAAAACTAACTTAAATCTAATAACTAAGGCTTAAAAAATGTCACCTATACAGTCTGTTGATTCTGCATATTTTGTTAACTCGTATTTTGTCTCAATTTTCTTTTTAATTCACTTCAACATATTAACTTTAGTTTATTTTATTTGTAAACATTTTTTGTCACTTTGAGAATTTTCAAAATATTTTATTTTATATTATTTGTCGAATCAACGGTAGCCATTTACAAAAACACAAAAATAAAAACAATGATTTAATTAGTTCTAAAATTATTCACTTTTTTTATACTTTCTCGACACTTTGGACATTTTTCTAATTGTGCCAATCAAGGATTTTTTTTCAGTACTTATACATATTCCGATGAACACCGTGCAGTTTTTCAAGTATTCGTTGATGTTATAAAAGAGTTCAATTTGAAATTTGTAACGAGTGTTGTCCACTCCCAGATTAAGCATGAAGTAAAATTTCGAGTTTAGAAAAGCCTGAACGTTTGGATTTGGACGCGTAGCGTCCAAATCCAAATTCAGGCTTTTCTTCTCTTGAAATCTGTGTTTTATACGCGTGGTGCATGAAGTAAAATTTCGAGTTTAGAAAAGCCCAGAAAATGTTCACGGGGCTTTTCTAAACTCGAAATTTTACTTCATGAAAAAAAACACTTGTTTGTAATTTGAAGCTTTAAACAAGTGTTTTCCACTCCCAGACTAAGCATGAAGTAAAATTTCGAGTTTAGAAAAGCCCCGTGAAAATTTTTCGAGGGTCGCGCAGCGACCCGAGACAAATTTTCTGGGCTTTTCTAAACTCGAAATTTTACTTCATGCGCCACGCGTATAAAACATTATCAATATTGTGAAGTTTAAAGTATACTGCTTATGAGATAAATTCAAATTCAAAACTATTTGAATTTGAGAAAATAAGCTTACGCTTCTTATAGTTTGCACACTTTAAACATAATATATAAAATTACGAAAAAACTATTCGTGAAAATGCACACAGTGTCTTAATTAATAAGACAATTTAAGACGATAAATATCCATTGAAACAACTACTTCCCGTGCAAATACACCTCCGGATATTGAATTATACAATGAAATATTTAAAATCTTATTTAATTTGATTTGTTACAACGCTATTAAAGTATATGTAACGTTTAGGTCAAATTCTCTTCAAACCAACTAACAATACAATTTAAAATGAAAGGAGAGATAGCAACAAATTAGAAGTGAAAGGACTTGGATTAAAACTAATGTCTTAAGACACTGTTTGCATTTTCACGAATAGTTTTTTCGTAATTTTATATATTATATACTGCTTATGTTTTATTTCGCGTTAATCAATTTTAGAAAAGTATTATCAAATCTTGCAAATTCTAAATTAGTGCTTTATTATGCTTTCTTTTCACCTCCTAAATTATCCGCCACTGCAACTATGAGTGTTTGTTGTTGAACTATCAAAAATTTAGAATTTTAATATTTAAGCGGCGGGCACTTTAAAATTGCTTCGCAGTTTTTTCTGAACTAACGAATAACTTTTTTCTCTTCTATATTTGGTTTTATAAAATTGTGTTGCGTGGAAGAGTTTTACTGTTAAAGATTAATTTAAATTATCTATAACTACACAGTAATGCATGGTGGCGACTAATTTTAAAAGTTTAATTTCCCTGACTTTTCCCTGCTTTCAGATTATTTTCCCTGACCCCTTAAAATAATTTTATATAAGTTTATATAAAATAATGTCATATAAATTTATACGAAATTATTTTAAGGGGTCTGGGAAACAAATCTGGAATCAGGGAAGAGTCAGGGAAAAGTCAGGGAAATTTAACATTTAAAATTGGTCGCCACGATGCATTACTGTGTAGTTATAGATAATTTAATTTAATCTTCAACAATGAAACCCTTCCATGCAACACAATTTTGTAATTACTGTGACAAAGAAGGATTTCTTTTTTTATTACAATTAAAATTAAAAAAAGGAAGATATATATTATACAATAAAAATTACTTAAAGTTCAAATTATGCAGAGCATAAAAATACTCATCATAATTTCTCCGCTGGGCAATTATTAATCTATCAAGAAAAAAGAAAAAGTCTAATTCGAGCGGCTTAATTTGAGTAAACAAACGTAATTCCGTTTGCCGGCATTAATTATTCAAATAACAAAACGACAATTAAGCACAACCCAGGGGACATCAGGTTAATTACGCCGAAAAAAAATCCTCTGTATTATTATTAATAATTCTCACGTGCGGAAGAACAAGAAAAAAATTACCGAGAGAAGAGCACGGCTAATTACTCACAAAAGGTAATTAAACGGAGGGGACAACAAAAGGAAAACCGGACGGCACAATTAAAATCGTATCAAATTTAATGCGAACGTGTCCTCGATGTAATTATACTAAAATAGTTTATGAATTTAATGTATTTAATGGATGTATGTTGGAAAAGGACATCTAGAATACTTATGTTTTAAATATTTTAATTTTACGTTGAGTTTAAAATAAAACGAATGTTACATACATACTGGGTGTTCGATAAAAAAAACGCCCAACTTTGTTATTTATTGACCGGATTTATTGAACTTAAAGTCAATAGCCGTTTAAATACGAAGAAATAACATGAATTTTCATTTTTTTGCAACAATAACTTAATTCACAAATGAAACACGATTTTAACTTTGTTTGTATAACTGCGACTACGTCTCAGTTATACAAACAAAGTTAAAATCGTGTTTCGTTTGTGAATTATGATGTATAACGAAGTAGATGTCTCCACTGTTAACAGTTTCAATAACTTAATTGTCAAATAATAGCCAACTTAACATTTTTAAATGGCTGCATATACTTTTCTTATTTTATTATATGGTTTTTCTGAATCCAATTATGCTCGATATGTTGATTTTAATTTAATATTTATGCTAGAAAAAAATTATAATAAATCTTGTTCACATGATTTTTTGGCAATAAATGTAGTGTGCCTTGAAACAAAATTGGACTTTTAATACAGATCAACTTTTATGAATAGAATTAGTATGTTTAATCAGCTTAGAACATTCAACACAATTTGTCAACCAATCGAGCAAAATAAAGGCTAGTATTTTTTAAACTTTACAATATTTCAGTGTTTTATACGCGTGGCGCATGAAGTAAAATTTCGAGTTTAGAAAAGCCCCGTGAAAATTTGTCTCGGGTCGTTGCGCGACCCTCGACAAATTTTCTACGCGGGGCTTTTCTAAACTCGAAATTTTACTTCATGCTTAGTCTGGGAGTGGACCGTCAAGATTTTCAACATGTCGAGATTTTCGATATTTCTCGAATTTTGTCGATTAATTCACAGTTTGTTATTATATTAAATGCAAATTTAATACTCGATAAATACTGTTTTTCTTAGGAATAAAATATTAACCAATTAAGAGCCGAGCAAATTATAAAGTTAACTCTAAAAGTTGATTTTAGGTAAAATTTTGCATCTTTTTTTATGATTTCAATGAATGATTTATTATATTACATACGTCGATTTTATAAAAGAGTTAAAACCAAAGTTCGAACGAGTGTTTCCACTCCCAGACTAAGCATGAAGTAACATTTCGAGTTTAGAATAGCCTGAAAATTTGGTTTGGTCGCGTAGCGCGTAGCGCTACGCGACCAAACCAAATTTTCAGGCTTTTCTAAACTTGAAATTTTACTTCATGCGCCACGCGTATTAAACACTGAAATGTTGTGAAGTTGTAAATCGCTTAAAAATATAGTAATAATCGAAATATTGAAATAACAACATATTTACATTTTTCCTTTACTTTTATTCCACATTAAGTTGTAACGTAGGTACTTATTTGTTGTTTTGTTATTATTAATGGCATAACCTCACAATAAATGACATTTGTCACTTTTTTTACAAGGCACACTATTTACAATTTTTAATAAATATAATTTTAAGCAGAAGATTTAAAAAAATCGACTAAAACATTGAACAAAACACTACATTGCCAAAAAATCATGTGAAGAAGATTTTTTATATTTTTTTCTGGCATATACAAGATGGCCAGAAAAGGTGTGATAATCTTTAGGTAGAGTGGTTCATTGATTAATTTCAAGCAGAAAATTTAAGTAAAAAAATATTGTATTGTGGCTTATAACTCCTCACGAGCCAATTTAAAGAAATGTAAATTTGGCAACAATGGATCAAACAAGTTTTTAATTTAATAATAATCATAAATTTAACAAATCTACAATAATTATTATTTGAAGTATACATCAAAAATGAAAGATTAAAGTAAATGTTCAAATTGATAACCATCCGTTTCTAAACAGATCTGGAGCCGTCGTGGGATAGAATTAATTACTCGGAGCAACATCTCTTCAGTAATTAATTCCACTGCAACACGAATTGTATTCATGACGTCTACATTGTCCACTGTAGGTGTTGCATACACCTTTTCTTTTAAAAATCCCCAAACGAAAAAAATCAAGTGGATTCATATCCGGCGACCTTGCTGGCCATAGTATGGGTCCATTGCGCCCAATCCATCTATTTGGAAAATGTTCGTCCAACCATTCTCTTGAAATTCTTGCTGTATGAGGTGGTGCACCATCATGCATGTACAGCATGTTGTTTACTAAATTTAATGGAACATTCTCCAAAACTTCTTCTAAAATGTTTACATAATTTAAGGCATTTAATCTTTGATGAATAAAAAAAGGCCCAATTACACGTAAATTTAGAATACCAAGCCAGACGTTAACTGAAAATTTCCTTTGATGTCCCATTTCTCTAACCGCCCGAGGATTTTCTTCTGCCCAAAAGTGATAATTATGACAATTAAATACCCCATCTCTAGTGAATGTACACTCATCACTCCAAAGAATTTTAAATATAAAATTTGGTTCTTCCCGAATTTGATCTAAAATCCTGTCACAAAACATACGTCTACGCTCGTTATCATTCTCATACAGTGGTTGAACTTTTCTTGCATGAAATGGACGCATTCGATTTTCTCTCAATACTGCATGGACTGTTGTTTTACTGGGGACATTTAACTGTTGAGCTATTTGTCTCGTACTAATATTGGGATCTTCTTGAACTGCATTTAATATCTGTTCTTCTAGGTGAACAGTGCGACGTTCCCTAGGTCTCCCTCCATCTATGTTATTATAAACGAACGACCCAAAAGTACGTAGCCTTTGGTCTAATTTTCTAAACGTATTTACGCAGGGCTGTTGGCAATTTGGATATCTTCTTTGGTACTCATCTTTGGCACTAGTTGCATTCCCATTGCAGAATCCAAATATCATGTACATATCTGCATACTCGTTGAATGTGTACATCTTCAAAAAGTATGATGAACTTATACAAACTTACACAAATAAATTATGACAAGTATATGTCAAAGTCAAGTGAAATTTAATAAGGTTACATATGAAAATACATAGTTGCCAGGTCTATTTTTGTTAAAAAAATGGTTCTGAAGAAGTTATTAATTTGTTAAAGTTTCCAATTTATGTATCACCTATGTCATTTAAATTTTACAAATGTGTAAGTGATTGTAAGTTCTATTAATTTTTTCCAAAATAATAGAAAATAACACTAATTTCCAGAGATACGTTTAATATTTTAATGACCTCGTGAGATGTTATGAGGAAGAATACAATATTTTTTTATTTAGATTTTTTATCCAAAATTAATCAACGAATCACACTACCTGAAGATTATCACACCTTTTCTGGCCACCTTGTATATTGAATTAAAAACAACATATCGGGTACAAATGAATTCAGAAAAACAATGTCTAACATAATAAAATGAGAAACGTATATGCAGCCATTTATAAAAGTTCTAAAGTTTACTATTTGGCAATTAAGTTAATTTTGAAAAAAATATATAATTAATGTCAATTTATAATATTGAAATAGCCATTGACTTTGTTTTTTAGTTCGTTCAAATCGGTCAATAACTAACATAACTCTGTTATTTGAAATAAAACAACGCAGTTGGGAGGGTTTCACTTTTATTGTTGAACACTGCAACATGTTTCACCACACAGTGGCTTCATCAGGCAGATGAAATAATTTCCATTATTTCATCTGCCTGATGAAGCCACTGTGTGGTGAAACATGTTGCAGTGTTCAACAATAAAAGTAAAACCCTCCCAACTGCGTTGATTTATTTCAAATAGTATTATGGAGTTTCATCATGTATCCGCCTCATCAATTAAATATAACTCTGTTAGTTGGGCGTTGGGCTTTTTTTTTACCGAATACCCAGTATACTCGTACATACTGAAAGATTGTAAATTGATTTTAAATTTAGTAATATCTGCTAGTGTTTTAGAATCATGACGAATTCATGAATATTCTGGAACACAAATACGAACAAAGGAGTCCCAATACTAAAAAAACCTTTGTAGCACTAGCAAAACGCTCACAATGCTAGCAAAAAGTTCATAATAGTACCAATTGAGGGGCGCCATCGAAAGATCCGAAATTTAAATTAGAAATGTTAAATTATATAAATAATCTATATTTTAAACTATTAAGTGAATTGGATAGCTAACGCCATCTAACGCTCCATACTAGCGCACTTTATTGAAGAGGACCTTGCAGTCCGAAACGCGTCTGTGGGTATCTGGTGCCGGAATACTGAACTCAAATACAATTT
Source organism: Philonthus cognatus (assembly GCA_932526585.2). Taxonomy (NCBI): domain Eukaryota; kingdom Metazoa; phylum Arthropoda; class Insecta; order Coleoptera; family Staphylinidae; genus Philonthus; species Philonthus cognatus. The sequence continues at coordinate 53,685,474 of OW052241.1, read as the reverse complement.
ATATATTTTAAACTTCACTTTAAATCGACGTTTTATACGTGTGGCGCGTGAAGTGAACATTTGGATTTGGATTTCGCGCGCTCTGGCAAATCCAGATTTTCAGGCTTTCTAAACTCAAAATTTTACTTCATGCTTAATCCAGGAGTAAAAACCCACTTTAAAAAATAAAATAAATCACTAATTGACATTTCTTAAAATAATTCAAGGAAAAGTTGGATTAGGATTTCGCGCGACCTAGTTAATCCAAACTTTCAGGCTTTCCAAACTCAAAATTTTACTTCGTGCTTAATCTAGGAGTGAAAACCCACCTTAAAAAATAAAATAAATCACTGATAATTGGCATTTCTTAAAATTTTTCAAGGAAAAATTAAAAATTACAAACTTAATGCCACGTTTGTCTAGAGGAGAATATTTATTTTTTATTTATCGCGCGGCCCAGCAAATCCAATTTTCCATTTATACAGTGTCTTACATTTTCAAGATACTACATCAAAGTTTGATTTTTCTTATGACAGCTGCATTCGATTTTTACGTTATTGAAAAGAGCAGGAAATTTAAGTTGTAAAAAATGATACATAAAAATATGTGTCATATTTTAAATTAAAATGGTAAATGTCATATCCTATAAAATTAAATTTCTTTAATTCATTTAAATAATGTGCACTTTATTGATGCGTGTGTGTATGGTTTTAAATTTTATAATAAATCAGTTTTTTATACGCGTGGCGCATGAAGTAAAATTTCGAGTTTAGAAAAGCCTAATTTAGATTGGTCGCTCCGCTTCGCTGCGCGACCAATCCAAATTTTCAGGCTTTTCTAAACTCGAAATTTTACATCATGCTTCTTAGTCTGGGAGTGCAAAACATTATTTATTATAATTTTAAATGCTTTTATATGAAATACAGATAGCAAAAATATTATTGCAGTTTATTGAATATTTTATTTGATTAATTCGTTTCTGTAATTTCAATTTCTGTGCATTTCTAAGGTCTCAATTATGTACGAAATTTCAAATCTATATTGAAACGCGATCAATTAAATAAAATACAGAAGCAAAAATATTATTTTAAAATTTTAGAATAAATCAGTTTTTTATACGCGTGGCGCATGAAGTAAAATTTCGAGTTTAGAAAAGTCTAATTTGGATTGGTCGCTCCGCTTCGCTGCGCGACCAATCCAAATTTTCAGGCTTTTCTAAACTCAAAATTTTACTTCATGCTTAGTCTGGGAGTGCAAAACATTATTTATTATAATTTTAAATGCTTTTATATAAAATACAGAGAGCAAAAATATTATTGCAGTTTATTGAATATTTTATTTGATTAATTCGTTTTTGTAATTTCAATTTCTGTGCATTTCTAAGGTCTCAATTATCTACGAAATTTCAAATCTATATTGAAACGCGATCAATAAAATAAAATATAGAAGCAAAAATATTATTTTAAAATTTTAGAATAAATCAGTTTTTTATACGCGTGGCGCATGAAGTAAAATTTCGAGTTTAGAAAAGCCTAATTTGGATTGGTCGCTCCGCTTCGCTGCGCGACCAATCCAAATTTTCAGGCTTTTCTAAACTCAAAATTTTACTTCATGCTTAGTCTGGGAGTGCAAAACATTATTTATTATAATTTTAAATGCTTTTATATAAAATACAGAGAGCAAAAATATTATTGCAGTTTATTGAATACTTTATTTGATTAATTCGTTTCTGTAATTTCAATTTCTGTGCATTTCTAAGGTCTCAATTATGTACGAAATTTCAAATCTATAGTGAAACGCGATCAATAAAATAAAATACAGAAGCAAAAATATTATTTTAAAATTTTCGAATAAATCAGTTTTTTATACGCGTGGCGCATGAAGTAAAATTTCGAGTTTAGAAAAGCCTAATTTGGATTGGTCGCTCCGCTTCGCTGCGCGACCAATCCAAATTTTCAGGCTTTTCTAAACTCGAAATTTTACTTCATGCTTAGTCTGGGAGTGGAAAACACTCGTTAGGATAATTTTAAATGCTTTTATATAAAATACAGAGAGCAAAAATATTATTGCAGTTTATTGAATATTTTATTTGATTAATTCGTTTCTGTAATTTCAATTTCTGTGCATTTCTAAGGTCTCAATTATGTACGAAATTTCAAATCTATATTGAAACGCGATCAATAAAATAAAATACAGAAGCAAAAATATTATTTTAAAATTTTCGAATAAATCAGTTTTTTATACGCGTGGCGCATGAAGTAAAATTTCGAGTTTAGAAAAGCCTAATTTGGATTGGTCGCTCCGCTTCGCTGCGCGACCAATCCAAATTTTCAGGCTTTTCTAAACTCGAAATTTTACTTCATGCTTAGTCTGGGAGTGGAAAACACTCGTTAGGATAATATTAAATGCTTTTATATAAAATACAGAGAGCAAAATATTATTGCAGTTTATTGAATATTTGATTTGATTGATTCTTTTCTGTTATTTCAGTTTCATTGCATTTCTAAGATCTCATTTATGTACGAAATTTCAAATCCATATTGAAAATAAAATTGAATTGAAAATACAAACTATCATATTTACTTGTAATAAGAAAAACAAAATTATATTAATATTAGTACTACCCAAAATGAGATTTAATTCTCAATTGATTTAAAATTAAATTTGAAGGGTAACATTTTAACTCAAAATGAACTATAGCATTAGATAAAATTAGATAGTTGTAAAAAATAATCATAACTTTTTTCATGAAACTAAAAGAAGACAACAGCAAAAAGCATTGCAAGTAACGCAAACATTGGTTTGTTTTTAAACTTAGAGAGAGCTTACATTTTCAGTCAAAGTCTATTAATATTATTCCGACTAGTGTTCACCAAAGAATAAATTCTTTTTAACTTTTTTCGTATAATATAAAATAACAGTCGAAGGATGCTTAACTTCATTAAAATGTGTTCATCAAAAAATACAAATTTTAACCTTTTTCTTATAAAATAAAATAACAGTTAAATAATGTTTAACTTTAATAAAATGTGTTCACCAAAGAATACAAAATTTTAACTTTTTTCTTATAAAATAAAATACCAGTCGAAACATGCTTAACTTCAATAAAATGTGTTCACCAAAGAATACAAATTTCAACATTTTTCTTATAATATAAAATAGCAGTTGAAGAATGCTTAACTTCAATAAAATGTGTTCACCAAAGAATAAAAATTTTAACTTCAATAAATTGTGGTCGCCAAAGAATATAAATTTTTAAATTTTTTCTTATAAAACAAAATAACAGTGGAAGGATACTTAACTTCAATAAAATGTGTTCACCAAACAATAAAAATGTTAACTCTTTTCTTATAAAATAAAATACCAGTCGAAACATGCTTAACTTCAATAAAATGTGATCACCAAAGAATACAAATTTTAACATTTTTCTTATAATATAAAATAGCAGTTGAAGAATTCTTAACTTCAATAAAATGTGTTCAAAGAATAAACATTTTAACTTCAATAAATTGTGTTTACCAAAGAATATAAATTTTTAAATTTTTTCTTATAAAACAAAATAACAGTGGAAGGATACTTAACTTCAATAAAATGTGTTCAACAAACAATAAAAATGTTAACTTTTTTCTTATAAAATAAAATACCAGTCGAAACATGCTTAACTTCAATAAAATGTGTTCACCAAAGAATACAAATTTCAACATTTTTCTTATATTATAAAATAGCAGTTGAAGAATGCTTAACTTCAATAAAATGTGTTCACCAAAGAATAAAAATTTTAACTTCAATAAATTGTGTTCACCAAAGAATATAAATTTTTAAATTTTTTCTTATAAAACAAAATAACAGTGGAAGGATACTTAACTTCAATAAAATGTGTTCACCAAACAATAAAAATGTTAACTTTTTTCTTATAAAATAAAATACCAGTCGAAACATGCTTAACTTCAATAAAATGTGTTCACCAAAGAATACAAATTTCAACATTTTTCTTATAATATAAAATAGCAGTTGAAGAATGCCTAACTTCAATAAAATGTGTTCACCAAAGAATACAAATTTTAACTTCAATAAATTGTGTTCACCAAAGAATATAAATTTTTAAATTTTTTCTTATAAAACAAAATAGCAGTGGAAGGATACTTAACTTCAATAAAATGTGTTCACCAAACAATAAAAATGTTAACTTTTTTCTTATAAAGTAAAATACCAGTCGAAACATGCTTAACTTCAATAAAATGTGTTCACCAAAGAATACAAATGTCAACATTTTTCTTATAATATAAAATAGCAGTTGAAGAATGCGTAACTTCAATAAAATGTGTTCACCAAAGAATAAACATTTTAACTTCAATAAATTGTGTTCACCAAAGAATATAAATTTTTAATTTTTTTCTTATAAAACAAAATAAAAGTGGAAGGATACTTAACTTCAATAAAATGTGTTCACCAAACAATAAAAATGTTAACTTTTTTCTTATAAAATAAAATACCAGTCGAAACATGCTTAACTTCAATAAAATGTGATCACCAAAGAATACAAATTTCAACATTTTTCTTATAATATAAAATAGCAGTTGAAGAATACTTAACTTCAATAAAATGTGTTCACCAAAGAATAAAAATTTTAACTTCAATAAATTGTGTTCACCAAAGAATATACATTTTTAAATTTTTTCTTATAAAACAAAATAACAGTGGGAGGATACTTAACTTCAATAAAATGTGTTCACCAAACAATAAAAATGTTAACGTTTTTCTTATAAAATAAAATACCAGTCGAAACATGCTTAACTTCAATAAAATGTGTTCACCAAAGAATACAAATTTCAACATTTTTCTTATAATATAAAATAGCAGTTGAAGAATGCTTAACTTCAATAATATGTGTTCAGCAAAGAATAAAAAATGTTAACATTTTTCTTATAAAACAAAATAACAGTCGAAGGATTCCGATCTTAAATTTTGTAACTCTTAATTGTTTTCAAAGTTTTAAAACAAAAACAAATTTGTCAAAATATTTTCTTGTTTTCGGTTGAGTGTAAATGCACACTCAACCGAAAACAAGAAAATATATCAGACTCGACTGAAAAGGAAACATTTTAATTCTTTTTTTTTATTTTTTCAATATTATTATGAAGTATATAGGTATTTGATTGAAATTCACTTGGTTTGTTTTACTAATACTTACTTATTAGTAAAACAAACCAAGAGAATTTCAATCAAATACCTATATATTAATAGAAATGTTTTACCAAGTGATCAATGAGAAACAAGTTAACGATTTATTATGAAGTTCTGCGATTATTTAATTATAATTTAAAGTAGGCGGCATTTTTTTCGTGCGGCTGCCCAGAATGTTAAATAAAGGGTGGAATCAATTTAAGGTTATGGTAAACTATGTGTTATCAGTCAGTAGTGCCAATCTAATTTAAAATTCAAAGCCTACTTTAAATTGTATTTTGAAAGATCGCACGGTATAAACATCAACATCAGATAAATAAAGTTGGAGGAAAATTATTCGAGTCTCAATTAATAAAATTGGGAGTTTATGTTGGGGGGCAAATTTTAGCTTGTAATTATTTATTTTTTTTAATTTAAGTCAGAAATCAATCGACTAAAAGTTGAAGTTAAATAAATATTGAAATTTATTGAATTTGATTTCATCGATTGATCAGATTTTGTAACTAATACTTTGTAACTAATACTAAAAGTTAATGTTTAATATTAGTATCACTTTAATGAAACACTTAATTTGTTTAGGTTTCAAAATTATATTTATTGTACTACAGCATTTGTTTCACCACACTGGCTTCATCAGGTAGATGAATTTAATATTAGTTACAAACACTGATCAATCGATGAAATAAAATTCAATAAATTTCAATATTTATTTGCTTCCTGTATTTTTTATAAAAGAGTTCAAAATTACTCTTAAGAGCGTTTTCCACTCCCAGACTAAGCATGAAGTAAAATTTCGAGTTTAGAAAAGCCTAAAAATTTGGATTTGGGCGCGAAGCGAAGCGTAGCGCCCAAATCCAAATTAGGCTTTTCTAAACTCGAAATTTTACTTCATGCGCCACGCGCATAAAATATTGAAATATTTTAAAGTTCAAAATACGCAACACAAAATTTTAGTTTAACATCTGTCTTATTAACAATGTTATAGTAAGAATAATATTTATCGATTTTCACATTTTTCATCTATCGTTAAGATAAATGATAGACAAAATTCATAAACTTCGCATTAAAAATACTTCATTGCTTAAATTAGAGGCAAGTTTCTACTTTCGACTTTCAATAAATGGTCACGGGTAAAGATTGGTAGATTTTATACAGGGTGACCCATTTTCTTAAAATACGACTTATTAAAAATAATATCATTGGTCCAGTCGTATTAAAAAAAATGGGTCACGCTGTATCTGCCAACCCGTGACCATTTATTGAAAGTCGAAAGTAGAAACTTTCCTCTAATTTAAGCAATGAAGTATTTTTAATGCGAAGTTTATGAATTTTGTCTAGCATTTATCTTAACGATAGATGAAAAATGTGAAAATCGATAAATATTATTCTTACTATAACATTGTTAATAAGACAGATGTTAAGCTAAAATTTTGTGCTGCGTATTTTGAACTTTAAAATATTTCAATGTTTTATGTGCGTGGCGCATGAAGTAAAATTTCGAGTTTAGAAAAGCCTAATTAAGAATTAAGTATTTTTAATCGCAGCCCTATGACATTATTTTTAATCAGTCGTATTTAAAAAAATAATGGGTCACCATTCTTTGGTAGCTGCCGCGAAGCGAGACCAGAAGCCCAGGGAATTTTCATGAAGCAATGAGATTATTTCATGGGATTTCACTTAGCCCTGTCCTGCCGTATCCACATTTTATCAATCCCGTCATCCTCCAATTCTGCCATAGCAAGCCATACAAAGTTAGTGATCATGCCCTGAAAATAATTTCCATTTTATGAAAATTCCTTAATAAGAAGGGAGTGATATGAGGGTTTAAACCTGAAATTTTCAAAAGGTTGAATTTTTCTATGTAAAAGCGGCCTTGCAAGAACAAAAACAATATTTTTCCCATTAAAACTTCCCCCCTCCCGAAATGTTTATAACCCCCTCCAAATATTTTTTTTAGCTACTGCCTTGCTTTCATGGCTACTAAATCGAAAAACAATAAATTGTCATCTAATTGGTATGATACCAGAAAGCGAAAATAGCAAGAACAGTGCTGACAATCTTCAAACACAAAAATCCTACTTAATTCAAAAACTGCGTCCCACCTGAAACACCCTATATATAAATAATCAAAGCAAATTTAGATAAAATATTGTCATGACAGTATTTCTGTTTTACTCTCGCCTTCTACTTTTACCACGGTCGTCTGGATAATGTGCAAAATTTCTTAATTTGTCGGGTCAGTTGATTTACCATTTACTAAACACTGAGGTGTATGTGTACATTTACCGGGACTGTACACAGTTGCCGGTAAATTTATATCAACCGTAACTTATCGATTATTCCTATAATTTAACATAAATTACTCCTTGGAAATTTAAAAAATCTCTCACTGAAGTGTTTCTAGTAAAATGTAACTATCTTCTTTTAAGTTCACACCTAATAAATATTCAACAAAACAAAAAACATCAAAATGCTATTACCTAAACTAACAGCATACCATTCAGTAATTACAAGAACCAGATTTCAGCATTAAACCAACGCCGGTAAAAATAACTTAAAATAGCTATTATTTTGGGTTTACCTGATTGTTTTTTAGGTAAACAATCCCATTATTACTCACCATTCGCTTGTTTTCAGGCAAATAATCTTATCCAACATAAAAAACCAATCATCGTTCACAAGGCAATTAAAACAAGTCACCACTTATCGCATTTCAGGCATACCTCAATTGAAAATCCATAATTTCAAACCAATTAGAACTCGCTACAAACGCACACACAAACACAGCGAAAAGAAAGAAACATGAACACGAAACAATTAGCTCCCATATTAACGTTTTCATAATCTATAGTTACCATTAATTTAATCGCAGCTCAGGCGACGCCCACGTGGGCTCCCATTGGTCGGCTCCGGCCAGGTAAACGAGAAAAGGTGGGTTTTATTGGACAGGTAATAAGTCAGAGCAGGTAGGTCCCTCCGCAGGAACGGAGAAAGAAACAGTTGACTGCGATCCGTAGGCAGAAACGTTTGCACACCTTGTGTTTGTTTGTAATCAAGTGCTGTTGTTTTTTTTTAGTTTTTTTGTTTTTTTTTTCTGCCGGTTTGCGAGCGGTGCACTAGAGAGACGTTTGGAGTTGTTTTTTTTTTGGTGGTGTGATTTGGTTTTGTTTTTCGTTTGGTACCAGGTTTTGATAACGCTACGGAGCTGGGTGAGTGATTGTTTCAACTTATGCTTGTATTAGACAACACTATTTGTTTGTACAAGAAAATAGTATAATATTTTCTATCAAAATATGACCAAATGCGAATCTTGTAAAGTTTTGTATCGTATGTTCAATAGAATCCTCTAGAGTGGCATGATTTAATCTTTTTTTCAAATTTAGGTTGGCTACACGCTTCAGAAATTGACATATAAAACGTCAGACATAATAATTAATATGTATTATTCCAAAATTGCCAACCTATAATATTTTCCAAGGCACTCTAGAGGTTTATTTTTATTGAACATACGATGTAATGGAAATAGGACAGTTAACCTTTCATTTCCAACTGTTTGGCCTGATAAACCCGCTTATTGTAAAGCTTGTATTAGACCCTGGGTCTCCAAACTATCTTCTTCGCGGGCCACAGATACAATTCTACATAATAAAGTCGGCCAAGATCCGATTAATTTTATAAAATTATGAAAAATTTAAGGAACAATTGTTACAATATTTCAAAATATGACATTTACAAAATAAATTACAAACAATCGCGGGCCGGATTCATGCAAGTCGCGGGCCGGATTTGGCCCGCGGGCCGTAGTTTGGAGACCACTGTATTAGACGACACTATTTTCTTGTACAAAAATATTGTACAAGAAATTACCAAATAGAACATGTTCTATTTTCATTATACAAAATTGTACAAGATTCGCGTTTGGTCATATATTGTGTATTACACCATGATAGAAAATAGTGTCGTCTAATACGAGCTTCAATATACATTTATTGTGTAAATAGATGCGTTCTAAAAACAAAAATATGATGAGCAAGCAGGTTTCTCTAAATTTGACAACGCACTAGGGCGGGCGACAAGTATTATTTTGCTCCAGCGCGACGAATTCTCTTGGCGCGCACTGCTGATGGTATGCTTGTTTCAAAGCCAAGCATGGGTGGAACTATTCATAAGTTCCACCCATGCTTGGCTTTGAAACAATCTTCTTTCATGACTGATAATTATTTCAGTTTTATATTTCATTACATAAATTTAAAAAAAATCAAATTAACTAGTGATTGTGACAAGTATAATTTACTAGGGAGAGCGACAAGTGTGACTTTACACCCGCGCTGCAAATTCTGTTGACACTCCACTGATGGTGTGCTCTCTTCCATAGATATTTCAATCAAAGCTTTTGTTTCAAGTAAAAGCTCAGTATTCAGGTATGCAGTTTGCGTTTGTCATCCTTGTAAATGATTATTATTTTGAGCTTATTGTTGGTACAGGTAATGTTCCTTTTAAGTATACATAGGACATGTATACGCTGTAAATTTCCAGATATTAGTTGATTTTCTAAAAGCGTTCAATTGGAAGCTACTAACGAGTGTTTTCACTACTTGTTTAAGCACGAAGTACAATTTCTAATTTAGAAAAGCCTGAAAATTTGGATTTGCCGGTGCGCGGTGCAATTTTTTTTTAAGGTACACATATCCTGATGTATACGCTATTCATTTTCAGACATTCCATGTTTTCGAAAAGCGTTAAATTTGAAGATTCTAACGAGTGTTTCCACTCCCAGATTAAGCATAAAGTAAAATTTCGAGTTTAGAAAAGCCTGAAAATTTGGTTTGGTCGCGTAGCGCGAAGCGCGGAGCGGCCAAACCAAATTTTCAGGCTTTTATAAACTCGAAATTTTACTTTATGCGCCACGCGTATAAATCACTGATTTATTGTGAAGTTTAAAACACACTGCTTTAGCACACTACCTTAAGAGTATATTTTGAACTGCACAATATTTCAGTGTTTTATACGCGTGGCGCATGAAGTAAAATTTCGAGTTTAGAAAAGCCTGAAAATTTGGTTTGGCCGCTCCGCGCTTCGCGCTACGCGACCAAACCAAATTTTCAGGCTTTTCTAAACTCGAAATTTTACTTCATGCTTGATCTGGGAGTGGAAACACTCGTTAGAAGCTTCAAATTTAACACTTTTCGAAAACATGGATTGTCTGAAAATTGATATCGTATATATCGGGATATGTGTACTTAAAAAAAATACCTGTATGAATATGAACATAATCGACAATGCACTAGAGCGGAAAGCAACATTTTGCGCCCCCTTGGCTTTCCACTAAGAGCATAAACATGCATAATTACTCAATGTATGTATGACACAAACCAAATGTTTTAAATATCCAGAATTATTTCAATGTTTGTGTGTAACTATATTAAATATATGTGTAATATATTAGACAACTGTTAAACTGTATTAGTTAAAGCACGAATAAAGGGAAAAAAAGAGTGTGTACATAGGTGCTTCAATCTAAGGTGCTTCAATCCAAGATTTCAAGCAAACAATTAGGATTTTTTTAATATTCTTAGCTTTGTATATGATAATTTTTAATAACTGTGCAATATTTAATTTTAAGCTTGATAGATTGTGTATTTGTCACTAAAATAGAAAAGTAGAGATATTTAAATGGTGAATTAAACAAAAGTGTTTGTCTTTGATTCAAGTAGGAGGGAAAACTTTGAGTTTGCTTCATATAAAATGGAAACAAGTGTTTAATTTTTATCGGTGCATTCATCACACATTTTTTTTTACAGTAAACCTTACATTTTAATCTGTTTTGCCTAATAAACCCGCTTATTGTAAAGCTTTTATCATATGTTCAATAAAAAACCTCTAGAGTGCCATGATTTAATCTTTTTTCAAATTGAAGTTGGCTACACACTTCAAGAATTGACATATAAAACGTTAGACATAATAATTACAATGTATATTTTTAGAGTTGCCAACCTAGAATATTTTCCATGGCACTCTAGAGATTTTAGACGATATTAGACGACAATATTTTCTTGTACAAAAATATTGTACAAGAAATTACTATATAGAACATGTTCTATTTCCATTATTCAAAATTATACAAGATTCTCGTTTGGTCATATGTTGTGTATTACACCATGATTGAAAATAGAATACTATTTTCTTGTACAAGAAAATAGTGTCGTCTAATACAAGCTTGAGCCATCAATGATCAATTAATCAATAATAATAACAATAACAATAAAATTGATCAAAGCTTTTTTCCCCTCGAACTAATTAAGTAGCAACCTGTATAGATAATTAAAAGTGAAAGAAACTAATACAATATCCGGTGAAATAAAACTAAGAGTATCATTTCAATATCCGTCGGCAGTTATTTAATTAAAAAAACACAGTTGGCGGTAATAATAAGAAACGAAACGGCCGTTGCAATGTTTTAAGTTGCAAGCGACAATTCGCACGAAATTACTATACTCAACTGTCAAATTGGAGACAATCGGATGATTGACATGATATGTAATCGCAATTTATTACCATAATTTTGATTCTTCCGTTCTGTACGTCCTCAAGTTACGAAAAATATATTTTCTAATTACGGTGTTTACTTCACGAGGATCTACACAACAAAGGCCAATTCAAAATGTTGTGTACTCAGAAAAAGGAATTGCTTGAACTATCAAGAAATTATTCAGTATTGTTTGAGGTTTAAATTCGTGTTTTTAAGTTGAGATTTAATAAAAGGTGTTCAAATAATAATAATATATAGTAGAATTCACGAAATTTGTCCTATGACTATGGATTTAAAACCTATGGTACAATTTTTTTATGAGGTATTTTAATATTTACTTTATTTTGCTTGCGTTTGTGTACTCAATTACAACTTTTGCTAAATTTTCTTAACTAGGGAATTTATATTATTATCAGCGACGGCTCGCAGCCCAACTTCAGGGTCGGCCACAGAGCCAAGGCACACAAAATTTGAGGTTGGGATCGCGCTTTATAAATACAAGGAATGCACAACAAAGTCACCTTTCAATAACGGATATATATTACCTTGGGTCTCTGGCCTACCCTGAAGTTACGCTGCGAGCCGCCGCTGATTATTATAGTTATTTTAATTTGAACTTAAATGTCACAGGACACCTCTCATGAACTGAACTATATAAAGTTTTTTACTAAATCTAACTCCAAACGAGGTAGTAGCGTGCGATCGTTTAAATTATGATTTAGAGTAGGCGGCATTTTTTTGCGGTTGCCCAGAAGGCTAATTGAATGATGGAATAAATTTGAGGTTATGGTAAACTATGTGTTAACAGTCAGTGGTGCCACTCTAATTTAAAATCCAAACATGATTTAGAGTAGAACCATGTTTCAAATGATCGCACGGTATTTCAATTATTGTATAGCAAATTGCTACACAATAATTTGCAGTTCGTTTTAGAAAACGTATGTCTTTCCTAACAATGAAACCAAACGTCTGTTTTTGTGAATAAAGATATTTGATTTTTGGATTATAGTGTTTTCAAATTGTATTTACTTAGTGATATACTCTTTCACTTAATATTCAAGTTATATAACAAGTAAGTACCAACAAAACTAAAGAATTTTAAGTCCTGTTAACATTGCGTTGTTAAATTACGAAATGTATAGGTTAGAATGTGACATGTAATAGAGCTATGTTGCCAGATAAACTGTAAATCTGGCAACATTGCAAGTTATAAAAAAAAACTGTTTATCTACAAAACTAAAGAAGCCTTAGATCTGGTAACATTGGTTTATTAAATGTATATGATTGAGTGAGTTATGTAAAGAGTCGCTAGACGTCAGAGATCTTGCAAGATTTGCCAACCACGTTATTTTTTGTAAAAAACATTAAATTGTAGAATGCTAGCTTTGTTTCTATGCCCCTCATATGGAAGAAAATAAAAGTGTGAAGAATGGTTATTAGTGCTTTATTTATCAATTAAATTTGATCTTCACATAGGTTTGGTTAGGTTTCAGTGGTTGCATCGCTTAAGGAGGTGCACACTTAGGCCTGAAAGGTCCATTGTGCTACCACGACTTCCATCCTCTCACGGGAACCACTTGCGTGGTATCATAATGGACCTTTCAGGTCTAAGTGTGCTCCTCCTTAGGCGGTGTAGCCACTAAAACCTAACCTAACCTATGTGAAGATCAAATTTAATTGATAAATGAAGCACTAATAACCTTTCTTCACACTTCTATTTTACTTCCATATGAGGGGCATATATACAAAGTTAGCGTTCTCCAATTTAATGTTATTTATAAAAAATAACAGAAACTTTAGGAATACAGGTTTCTGTTATTTCTGATACACTTATTTATCATACAGGGTGGGTGAAAAGTTCCCACAATTTTTCAGGTCTTTTGACAGACTGTAACTACTACTAGAATTTCCATAAACTAAGATACTAAAAAAATGAAAAAGCATTATTAGAACAAAATCAATAAGATTAAGCAAAAAAATTAAACTGTGTTTAAAATTACCTCCTTAAACTTCAATACCTTTACGCACACGTATTAGAAAATTGCAAACTATGGTCGCGCACGTTTCTACTGTAATCGTTCCCGGACACGCCTCAAAGCTGCTTTGGGGAAATCTAGAGTGGCGTGTCGTCTTCCTAAGGCTTTTTCTTACAAGATAGACCAAACCAAAAGTTTATCCGACTTAAGTCTGGCGAGTTAGGTATCCAAACCTCTTTACTTCAGAAGGAAACAGCTCTATACAGACGGCGATTGTCGAATTGGCCAAATTGGGCAATGTTTTGCAGACCTTTCTTGGTCTAAGTGTGCCTCTCTTGGCTGAAATGGAAATCGAAGAACTTGCTGTTTGTAGCTGGCGGCAATGATTTGACGTTTCTTTTGATGAACACCAGTAGCCCATTCCCATGGCACAGATGGCCGCACAAGCCATCACTGAAGCAGGGAAAAGGCTGCTGCCGATGGTTTTTGCAGCGACAGGCTTCTGTTGGCCTTTCTTAAGCAGCTGACATAAATTATGACGGCTGACGAACGGCTCAATGCTGAAAAGCTTATCTGTGAAGAGGACTTTATCCAAGCGAACAGGGCCCGTATTCACAGCACCCATGCAATTTGTCATCGGTGAGAACTCGCACCAAAATAACGTCATTATGGAATAAAATATATAATACGGTTTGGAAAATTCTTCCCAAATTGACGTCATTTTAGTGCAACTTCTCATCGATGACAAATTGCATCGGTGCTGTGAATGCAAGCCCAGCGCCGACCAGGCGAATCAATCGCCGACTTTTGGCTCTAACCGCCTTATTTTTGTTGATTTTGTAAGAAAGTAAACATGATAGATTTTGTATCATTAATGTTTTATCTTGATTTTGACGATGTTCCGGATGTGTTCTGTTTTGATTCCGAGCTTGGTAGCCATCTTGTTAAATGAGAGTTGGGATTTTTGCGAATTCGACATCGCTTAATGTTGACGCTTTCTAAAGTCGTCACGGTGGTTGGACAACCATTCTGAGGACGGTTCGCAGTCCCTCCAGCCTCCTTGTAGCGGTTCACAGCGTCGCAGGCGGTGTTTCCCTTGAAACCAGTCTTTCAAACGATGTCGATCGTCTTCATTCCCGTCTTGTGCAATTCAACAATAAACAAATGAAAATAAAAAAACAATTTAAACAAAAATTGTACAAAGTTGCACGGAAAATTCGACTAATTCATTAGAATTAATAAAAAACCACAATAACATCATTAAATCGCCATCCAAAGAAAATTGTGGGAACTTTTCACCCACCCTGTACTGTATGTTTTTCTATTCAGTAGACTAGAATTGGATGAAGATATAAAGTAAGTTTAAACTAAATTCACATAATGGTCTATGGACAAATAAGATAAGAAATGATTAGTTCATGAAAACATCAAGTGGAGGTTGTCACCTTTGTTTCTCTACCCAATATATGTACATTTAGGAAGTAAAGTGACCATTATTAATGGATTAAAAATAATAGATTAAGTATTAATCCATTGATAATGGTCACTTTGTGTCCTAAATGTACAAAAAGGAAGTAATATAAAAGTGTGAAGAAAGGTTATTATTTATTAATTATAAATGTATAGGTTATAATTTTGACATTTAATGAGGCTATATTGCCAGATAATCTAGCAACATTGCCTAATTCAATGTCAGATATGTAACTTATAAATGTTGATTTTTAATAAGGCTATGTTGCCAGATAATCGGGCGAAATTGTCTAATTCAATGTCAAATATGTAACCTATAAATGTTGATATTTAATATGGCAATGTTGCCAGGTTTCAGACTTCTTTAGTTTTTTTGATACAATCTTTGAGCAATATTATAAAATTATACAGAGTAAAATAATTTCTAATAAATTACATTATTCCCTTGTATTTATATCTCCTTCATATTGGTTGGGATTAATAGTGATTGCATATGAGTCGAGTTATTCATGTTCATATTTATGCGGTTACTCTTTGTTATGAATTATTAACGATGAAACAATTTTTTGGAGGATGAGTGAGCGAAATCGACATAAAGGATTCTGAGCAATAAAACAAGGCAGGCTTTTCTCGATAGCAGCCTTATGTTGCACTTAACACTATCTTAACAACTAATGGACCTCTTTATCGCCACGCACTTCGCTTTAAATCCCTCCCCTGACCGTCACTTAAACCACCTCGAAAACAAAACAGATCTTTAGTCGCGGTTTTATTACCAAAAAATCACTCATTTGCAAAACGAAGAAAATAATAATAGCCATTTTTATAATTTTAGGTATTGTCTTTCTTGGACCTATCAAAGATTGTTTGTTTGTGTATTATTTTTTTTAATAATGAATAGAGGAAAAAATGATAATACTTTGTCGCTGATTTTTGCAAAGAGTGCCTTAAAAACAATGACGTCATTTCTATTAATCAATAATATATTGACAATTCAATCATTGTTAGCAGTCAAAATTAATTAATAACTGTCAATCTTTTGTAATAATAATAATAAGTATCGATTATCACACAAAACATAAAGTAAAAAAATGGTGATGTGTCCATCATAGCACTTTCCCCGCTAAAGATATGAGGACATGAATATCAATAATATGGAAAAGTTGCACAAACTAAATTTATTCTACTTTTGTTATTATTATTTAAAAAAATAACCACAAAAAAAGTAATTTTTGCATTGTTCGCTACATCTCAGTAAATATTGATCACCATCGCATCTAAGCATTATATATTTTTAACTCTACTGTAAATCAGTGGTTTATACGCGTGGCGCATGAAGTAAAATTTCGAGTTTAGAAAAGCCCCGAGAAAATTTGTCTCGGGTCGCTGCGCGACCCTCGACAAATTTTCTACGCGGGGCTTTTCTAAACTCGAAATTTTACTTCATGCTTAGTCTGGGAGTGGAAGACACTCGTTACTCTCAAATACATCACAACTGTTAAGATATGTATCGTATTAGTATTTTGTCATTAAATCACTATATTGACTGTGTTTGAGATAGTGATTTAAGTGACTTACAATGATAACATCACAATAGCCGAAATACAGTCCATAGAGAGACATAATCAGACAAAATCCTCCCATAGCCAAAAGACAGTCAATTAAGCCAATTACAGTCACAATAGTCAAAACACGGCCAATGAGGATATAATATGACAAAATCCTATGATAGTCCAAAGACAGTCAAGTAATTTACACCAGTATTTCGTTTATAAACATATACATTTTCTATCAGTACAGTAATTAATCAGCTGGATGCCCGTCTTCAGGGGTGATATGTAAGCAAATAATAGGTCCTAGGATTTATTAAATGAGTGAGTTTCTCAACTGTTTCCAAGGCACTCTTTACAAAAAACAATAGATTAAACTTTACATATAAAATGTACAATCAACTATAAGTGTAATACATCATTGAATTCAGAAGAAAAATTTCTTCCAAAAATTATAAAAATCCAAAATGGCGCCCATAAGAAAAACAAAAGTTGGGTATGGTCCCAGGGTAATTGTTATAGTCATCTTAAAATATAATATGTTACTAGATTTCTCGTTAAAAATTGCCTCTATAATGTCAAACTTGTAAACGAATTTAAAAAAAAAGTTTTTTGACAATGTCTTTTTCAAAAAACGAAAGAAGATATTTCAAATTTGTATTTAGATTATTATTGGGCCCCAAAATACGCAACTTTGCCTCAATTTAACAGACTCTCTATCTCTTAAAATAACCGAGATGCCTGTATTTGCCCGTATTTCAACAGAATGTATGGGGATTTCGTTTATTTTAAGAGATAGAGTCTGTTAAATCCGGGCAAAGTTGCGTAGTTTAGGGCCCAATAATAATCTAAATACAAATTTGAAATATCTTCTTTCGTTTTAAGATATTGTCCAAAAACGTTTTTGTTGAAATTTCGTTTTTGTTTTGATATAGTGATAAAACATTGCCCTACGAAAGTTGGCAAATATTTAAAATATTTAGTGCGATTCGTTTCAGTTTTTCATTTTTTTTTATTTCTTGTGGATGCATAATCACGTCTTCAAATTGCGTTTTAACTCAATTCTAACGATATGTCTAATGCAGTCTTTTGTTTAATTATTGGTAGTCAAGATGTCATGGCTATCAAACAATATTAAGTTAATATGCAATTGTTTAAATCTAATTTTAAAAAAACTGCTGATAATAGGTCATATTTTATTTTTTTGCAAATAAATAGTTCTTAAAAAACTACTGATAATAGGTCATATTTTATATTTTGTTTGGAAATAAATAATTTTTGTGGACATCGTGCGATAGATTATATGCCAACATACCACAAAAACAATGCATTTTTCGAAAGTGAACATGGGACATCATTGAAGTCACCGTAAAAATGATATTTAATGATATGCATATGATTATAGAACCTCGAAGATATTTAAAATTTTGTCTAAGTCCAATAATTGTAAATTTTATTAAATCATAATTTCTCATAAAGAGTTTTATTTGTGGTTGTGGACGCATATGGAGATAATATGCGTCCACAACCACAAACAAAATTCTTTATGTGAAATTATGATTTAATAAAATTCACAATTATTGGACTTGGACCAAATTTTAAATATCTTCGAGCTTCTATAATTTTATTGTTATTTACTGGATTTTGATTTTTCTAACACAGTTTATACATTTCTTACTAAAATCTGTTAACTTTATTAAATATTAGGCAATTATTTTTCAAATTAAAACTAAATTTATTCATTCCTCAACAATTTCTGTGATTTTCATCAAAGTTTGAGTTTTTTTCAAATATTTTTCAGAGTACCAAAATAAACCACGAATTTCATGTATATTTTGCATTATTGTCATTTTTCACATAACATTTTTATCGTTATTCCCTGTTAAAAATATCAAATTATGCAAAAACCACATTTAAGTAAATAAAATTGTCTTTTTTTTTTGGGAGTATATTAAAATTTTCAACAGTAAATAACAATTTTATTATTTTTTACAACTCTTGTGTTTTTAAAATAAATTCAGAAACACTTAAATTAATCCCCTTAATCCTTAAGCACTTGAGCAATTATGTTTTAAATTATTTTTCAAATTAAAACTAAATTTATTCATTACTCAACAATTTCTGTGATTTTCATCAACATTTGAGCTTTTTTCGAATATTTTTCAGAGCACCAAAATAAACCACAAATTTCATGTATTATTGCCATTTTTCACATAACATTTTTATCATTGTTATTCCCAAATTATGCAAAAAACGACAATTAAGTAAATAAAATTGTCTTGTTTTTGGGAATATACTAATATTTTTAACAGGAAATGACAATTTTGGCTAACTATCATGTTTTAGGACAGTTCTGACGATTTTGGTGGTTTATAATTTAGTAAAGTTATGTTGGGTTAGTTGACAAATTGCGACGAAAGAAACGTTATTTTTCTAACCTAATCGATCTTTTGGCCATCATGACGTAATTGAAGGGACATTCAATTACGTCACGATGACCAAAAGATGGGTTAAGTTAGAAAAATAACGTTTCTTTCGTCGCAATTTGTCATGTAACCTAACTTAACTGTACTAAATCATATTATTCTAACATTAGTGTGTCAACAGTTTATTGACCATTATGAAATTATGTCTTAGCTTTTTGATTGCGATAGAAATTTCATCATTAAATAACTGAGTCGCCTATTCCCAAAAACCCCTAAAACTTGTGTCGCCATCTCTTAGTATATAATTTGAGGCATATTTTACCCCGAAATTACCCCGAAATCCTGCTGTAATAACGTGTGTAAGATCGCTGTTGGTTTCAAAACCCCCTAAATCCACATGTTTTTTTTTTAATACCTACTAAATCCAGTTACGCACTTAGTAAATAAAAACCGTTAAATCCATCGTAGACTTCATTGTAGTATTAGTTTTATAAGAAAAGTAATTAAATAAACGTTTGTTCATTTTCGCGCTCAATGAAGAGTGATTAATAGAAACATATTAGTTCGTGGTAAACTAACATTCAGATGTCACCAATTCTCAAAGTAAATATTTAAAAGAGGTAAAGAAAATTGCTCAATTAACACATTACCTATAAAATTAGACAATGTAAAATTAAAATCAGAAAAAATGTTCGTGAATAAATTCTTCTCAAAACACTTCCTATTAACTGGCAGAAAAAGGTAATGGAAAAAAAAGCTCACCTACTATAAAAACATCATCACACACATAATTTTTGGTCTCATAATATCGTTTTTTTCTTCTTGTTTTCCTCAAGCCTTATGGAAAACAAGAAGAAGACAACGATATTATGAGACCAAAAATGAAGAAATTTGTGAAAAAAATTAAATATAAGATAATATATTTTATTCAATTTTGTTAATTTAAATCGACATTATTAACTCCATAACAACCGTAATAAACAAGGTTTTATTCACTAGTGAACAAAATTTTTTTTAGGTCACTAGTGAGTTAAAAAATTTATTTAAAAATAAATGTAAAGTACATGTTCTTTACAATTTCGTCAAAATTGAATAAAAACATATATACGCCACGTGAATTAAACACCTTTATTCACTCAAAGAAATGATTTCACTCGCGCCGAGGCGCTCGTGAAATCAAAAATCTTTTCGTGAATAAAATCGTGTTTAATTCACTTGATGTATAATATTTATGAAAATATACTTTCTTATAATGACAGGCTTTAAAGAATGATTTATTTAATTATGTTTTAGCTATTATGTAATATAATACTATATTATTACCTATAAACTACAAAAATAAAATAAATTATGGTGAAATTAATATCAAAAACCCTCAAATCTCAACTTATTTTCAGAACCAGCTAAATCCAATTGTTTTTTGATATTTCCAGAAGAAGTATAAAAGTCAGGTTGTCTTCATTAGGGTCCCCTATTTATTATTGTAAATACAACCGATTTCTATAATTACAATTTGAATTATTCATCATTTTATTCATCAATTTAAGTGAATATCAAAATATTGAATTACTCGAAACGAACAAAAGTGGATTAAGGGGTTTTTGGAAATAGCCGACTCAACTATTGTAACGTTTTGACTGCAAGCTCCTTAGTCGACTGTATTTTCACTATTATGGCAATTTAACGTCAACTTAGGTTAGTCTTTTTACGTCTGACTTAAAAAAAAAATATTTCATTTTATCGTTATAGAACTTTCTTTGTAAATAAAACAACAATAAACGTATTACGTCAATTATCATTTATTTTAATGATGAAACAAGTGTTTTCTCCCAGATTAAGCATGAGGTAAAATTTCGAGTTTAGAAAAGCCTTAAAATTTGGTTTCAGGCATTTCTAAACTCGAAATTTTACTTCATGCGCCACGCGTATAAAACGCTGATTTATTGTAAGATTGATACTTAATTAATTGACAAGTAATATAAGTTTAGTATGTCAATTATCAATTATTTAAATGGAGGGGAAAGTGTTATCAGAGACATCACCATTTTTCATAATGAAATAAATAAATAAAAATGAATTTGAATATTTTATTAGGTACTTAACTGTATTATTAATTTGAATCAATTAACTTATTTACTTGCATTACACTCTCAATACATAAATATCGTTACACTCTCTAGATATAAATATCGTTTAATAACGAATACTTATTTTAATTCGAAACGACAAATGTCCCGAGAAAACAAATTACGCGTAATTAAGTAATGATAGAGTTTTAATGTGGTTTAATTAAATAAAGAATTTAATCCGTCCGGTTTTGCTTTTATAAAAAAATTCTCCGGAGTGCAATCGTCCTCGAAGTATATTCACATCTACATACCTTTTTCTTTCTTCCTGTCTACTGCACTTTATAATCCTTCATTCTTAAGATAGAAAATGATACTCAACATAAACAAACTGTTTACATTACAACGTGTTTCTTTTTTTTTACCAAGAATGAATAATAATGGTTTTTTTCTGATATACCTCGTTTCATTTAACTTTGCGAGAAATTGAGGAGTTTATCTATGGCAATTTTTTATTAATTTATTTATACATACTAATAATACATGGTGGTATATTTAGGGATATATATATGGATTTTATTATACAATACCCCGATAATTACAACGTTTGGTGAATTTTCAGAAAGGAATTCGTTGTTTCTGTTAGTTTGAATCATTTAAAACGAGTGTTTCCACTCCCAGGCTAAGCATGAAGTAAAATTTCGAGTTTAGAAAAGCCTGAAAATTTGGCTCGGGCGCGTAGCGAAGCGGAGCGACCGAGCCAAATTAGGCTTTTCTAAACTCGAAATTTTTCTTCATGCGTCACGCTTATAAAACGCTGATTTGGGACCCTATCAAAACATCCACACTATTTTTTACCAACTGTAATGCTGATCTTCTATCTACTTTTTTGACATAATTTTGATAACTTCTTTTAAAGTATAAATATAAATGAAATTGCCAATTCTTGGTTGCAGAATACTTTAAACATTAAAAGTGCGATTCTTTTCGCAATTTACAACAAGTTAGTCTTACAAAGAATATATCAAACACTGATTGAAATAACTACTTCCCGAGTTAATACCTCAACGGACATTGAATTATACAACAAGTGTCTGTTACATATAGTAACCTACTGCTAATGTATCAATTTGGGTCAAATTATTCAGGCCATCTACAGACGCGTTTCGAGATTTATCTCTCATTAGTATAGCTTTGCCATTCCCTCTAAACAATTTGACACCTTAGACTGGCGGTCACGTTACCGTTCAAACATAAGTATAAATGAAATTGCCAATTCTTGGTTGCAGAATACTTCAAACATTAAAAGTGCAATTCTTTGCTCAATCTACAACAAGTTAGTCTTACAAAAACTATATCTTTTAAATAAAAAATAATGTGCGTACTAGGTAATTATTTTTCTAAAAGTAAGTACCTTTTAGAAAAATAATTACCTGTAATATTTTGTAGTTTTTCCATTAAAATATGCAATTTATATTAAAAATAGCGCGCTAATGTTTATATAGTTTATTTACGGATAACTATTTTACAATACAAAATATGAAACAAACCGGTAATAGATCCTAAAACAAGTAAGATGTTACGAGAATTGTAAATATTTTCTGTAAAACCAATTGTGTTGGTTTTGTTTTCAAACCCTATTTTGCCAAACAAAAACAATAATTTTCTACAAGAGATCTCCGCTTTTTGAAATTTCTTTCTTGGGCATTCTTCGGAAAGACTGTATGGATGTTTTGATCGGGTCCTGCTGATTTGATGTAAAATGGTCTTCAACCAATTAACAAGTGAAATACGTTTAGTATGTCCATCATCAATTGTTTAAATGACGGAGAAAGTGCTACGATGGACAATCATCATTTTGTGTACTAGTTTTCGTATAACGTTAGCAAAATCCGCTACGCGTCCAAATCCAAATTTAAGCTTTTCTAAACTCGAAATTTTACTTCATGCGCCACGCGTATAAAACACTGATTTAAAGTGAAGTTAAAAAATACTGCTTAAGTTTGAACGTCTGCTCATCTAATCAACAATAGTTTTGAATTTGAATTAAGCAATCTGATTCAAGTCTAATTTTGATTGGATGATCAATTATTCACAGTTTGTTAATTATTCAGAAAATTAACTGTATCCAGTTTTTATTATAACGAATATCATGTATAAAACATGGCGTCAGATTAAAACTATAGTTCATTTGGTGGTATTACTTTCTCATGCACTTACTGACTTTTACTATTAAGCTGCTGTAATTAAAATTAACCAGATCTATAACATCCACTCGTAAACCTTTTGAAAAATGATCAATTCCACTTTATAACCATAAAATCGTTAGCTATTAACAACCGCATCCACAATCTAACGACATTTCCATTACTCGTCGAGCAAAATAATAATAAGAACAACACCGCTCTACCGATAATTAAATTACAAATTATACCTGTATTGAGTCGTGAAGGTAATTAAGTGTGCAGGAAATTTAAATTTCCTCCAAGTCTTAAATTGTATACGACTTCCGGTCAGTCGTCGGGGCAACGAGGGCCCTGTCCGTCCACTTTGACCGCCCGATTAATAATTGCCCGATCGTAAATCAACCCTCTTTATTGTTACACGATTGCCCGGCATAAAAGAATTAATAAAAAAAAACATGGAATGCGATGGGGATGTGGGTATAAAAAAGTTTTGTAAATTAGATAAGGTGAAAAAATATGAATTAGGGCGAGGAAGGGTAATTATGAAGTTTATGAACAAAAGGGGTGGTTATTGAAGAACATGTTGTGAATGGGTAAAATAATAAAGTAAGCTAACTATTCTTGAAAAAAATATACATGGAATTGTTCTACTTATAAGAACAATTCCATGTATACTTTTTCTTAAGAATAGTTAGCTTACTTAATTATTTTATCCATTCGCAACAAAGCTCGATGTTACCGCTGTAGATTTTCAGATCATCGTTTTTATGAATGCTTTTAATTTAAAGCTTTTACCGAGTATTTGATCTTCTGGATTAAGCCTGAAGTAAAATTTCGAGAAAAAGTAAAATTGAGATTGCCAATTGTTTGCAGAATATTTACAAATTCTAAGAACGAATTAAAATTAAAATAGACTTTCTGCAGAAATTTAGTCTCGTTGAGTTTTTTCAAGTTGTTATAATTAAAACAGTTTCAACGAGACTAAACTTTTACAGAAAGCAGATATTAGTTTTTATTTGTTTTCGTTTTTCGCCTGAAAATTTGGATTGAGATAAATCGAGTACCTAGCAATAATTACTGGCACAAACAACTGTTGAACCAGTGTTCCCCAACCTTTTTTTGACAAATTCCAATGCCCTTATGACCCCACGTACACAAACATTTTTTTACTCTATATGTGAAGACAAATTATATTTATTTCACATCCTTAACTACACTTTAGATCATATGTATTTCAATAGAGAAAATGCGAGGCCCTTCAATTTTTTGTATAATTTTAAACTGCGACTTTATCCTTTATATTTATTTTACATGTTTAACTACACTTTTGGCCATAATAAAAGATGAATTAGCTGTGTTTGAAATTCATAATAAATTAGTGTTTTATAAGCGTGGCGCATGAAGTAAAATTTCGAGTTTAGAAAAGCCTGAAAATTTGGTTTGGTCGCTCCGCGCTTCGCGCTACGCGACCAAACCAAATTTTCAGACTTTTCTAAACTCGAAATTTTACTTCATGCTTAATCTAGGAGTGGAAGACACTCGTTAGAAGGCCTTCAATAAAAACATCGGATTTGTTATATTGATTTTATTGATGATTTGTCATATCTTTTTAACTATTTTAAATTATTTATCTCATTTTAAATATTGTAACAGATTTAATCGTTTTTAAAATTCACGATATTTTGAAATTATTTTTTTGATTTTATAAATATTATTTGCTTTGTGTACAGGATGCTAATTTTTCAGTGTCCAGCTTATACCTGATAAAATAGTGTTGATATAAAAATAAGTTTAATATGAAACTTAGTTTACGCAACGTGATTTACAAAATATGGCTTAATTGTTTGGTGTTGTAGGCGTTCACTTTATGGTACATCTTAAATATGGCTTACCTATCTTCCGGAAAATTATCATAATTTCCATTTTTTAAATGGAAAGCCTATCCTGACCATACATCCCCATTTGAATGGAACAGTCCTACTTTCAAGCAGTCTCTCCTCATGTCCCCAGAGAGAGTTAGTTACCTTCTGATCAAATAAATACTGTAATAAGTATTTACTCTATATCTTCTGACACTCATTTTGTACAGTCAAGTGCATTAAAACTGGCCCATTTGTTTCATTTATTTTTAATAATTAAATCACTGTTACAATACTACGAATAGAACGTCTGGTATTTTACGATAAAACAGAATATCAAGTAGTATTTCGACTTGGCTGACATTAAGCACTGGCCACATACCGCTGGTTTCGTCCATCTTCAACAAGAGCTACCATTTTTTCAAAACCTACAGCACTTAAAATCATAC
This sequence comes from Philonthus cognatus, assembly GCA_932526585.2. Classification (NCBI taxonomy): domain Eukaryota; kingdom Metazoa; phylum Arthropoda; class Insecta; order Coleoptera; family Staphylinidae; genus Philonthus; species Philonthus cognatus. The sequence continues at coordinate 53,659,800 of OW052241.1, read as the reverse complement.
TGAACACACCAATCTTCAGTGGGTACATTTCCAAATCCATCGAAAATCAAAACAAAAACAAAAAAAAACGTTGGAAGGCCCAATACTTTATGCATAATGTTCAATGAACAGAATTTCTTTAAAATTCAATTGTGATGATTTTGTACAATAAAGTAAGTTTATCACACATGTTGTTTTTTCTATACCTTTAAAATATCATTACTGTTGCAATACTACGAATAACACATTTCTTATTTTACGATAAAATATACTATATCATAAAATACCAAAAGTTTTATTCGCAGTATTTCAACAGCAATGATATTTTAAAAAGTAAATAGAAAATGGGTGGGCTGTTTTTGTTGCACTTGAGTATATATTATAAAAAATATTTTGCATTTTTAGGTACCCAATGCACAATATTAAAAAAATATCACTTCTAATAAGTTTTCCTTATGTAAACGAATTTAACAAGTACCTATAAATAAATAAAAAAATATCAGATATTACTATAATAATTCAGGTAACGATCTCAATTTTATAGCAAAGTGGTACTTGTGATACACCACAGTAAAGAGAATTTAATTAAGAATATGAATATTAAAAAATATTTATACCTCAAATATTTTTGGAGATTCATTTTTTCAATCAAATTCTCTTTTCTGTATTTAAAAATTCAATTTTGATATATTTCTAGAAGATGGGTAGGCCATGGAAAAAAATAGCGTTTGCATTTGATTTTGTAGATCACGTTGCGTATATCCAATTTCATATTAAACTTTTTTGTATTTTTAATATTTTAGCAGAGATAAGCTGAACATTAAAAAATCAGTCACCGTATGTATTGAATATTTCATATTTATATTTCATATTTCATATTTATTGATGCAATAACAATGTACATGTTTTACATAAGTCACTTTTTAAATAATTAATAGTAAATTAATAATAAAAATAATAACATATAATATTAAAAGTTGAAATTTAAAATTTAAACGCTTCACTAAAATTAAAATAGAGATAATCCTCCGAGTAGTAAAATGCATTACTTGATAGGAACTCCTTCATTGTCCGATAAAACTTATTGTGGGGTAATTCCTGGATGTTCGTAGGCAGGACATTAAAAAAATTGATGGCGTAGAAACGTTCTTCTGTCCGCGCTTTTGTCAGCCTTGTAGCTTTTAAATACAAATCCGATTTCTGTCGAGTATTGTATTTATTAATATCACTGCATGTCAGGTAATCATTTAAGTTGCGTTTAATATGAGAAAGGCAAACAAGTATGTAGAGTGATGGGAACGTCAATATGTTCAGATCAATAAATACTTATCTGCAGTCGTCTGTGTAGTTGATCCCAGCGATGACTCTGACTGCTCTTCTTTGGAGTCCAAAAATCCGGTGTCGGATGGCGGCCCAAGCAATAACCCCATAAGATATTTTACTCTGAAATAGAGAGAAATATGTCGTCCGAACAATATCTTTTGAAACCAAAGGTACTAGACTGCGAATAAATATAGTAGAACAGAGCTTTGCAGCAAGTGTGTCTCCATGGGTATTCCAAGATAGAAAAGAGTCAATATGGACTCCCAGAAATTTCGTAAAAGCCTGCTGCTGCACTCTACTCTTTAACGAAAAAGTAAGCGTAGCTGATTTACTGCAATTGAGTTTCAGACGGTTATTTAGGAACCATTCTGAAACTTCGTTAAGTGATTGATCGTGAAAAGCGGTAGCTGAGGTCAAATTCGGCGCTTTATTAATAATGGTGGTATCGTCCGCATATAAAATGGTTTTCGTGGCTGACAACGCACAGGGTAGGTCGTTAATGTAGAGTAGAAATAAAAGCGGTTCTAATACCGAACCCTGCGGTACCCCATGTTCAATAGCTGAGGCTTCAGATATGGTTCCGTTGGATTAGACACACTGCTTTCTTCCAGAGAGATAGGAGAGTACGAGCCGACAGCTATCTGGGTGTATATTGTAAAAATACAGTTTACGCAGCAATATTTCATGAAAAACACAGTCAAAGGCCTTAGACAAGTCCAGGAAAGTAGCCATTGATACTGAGCCTTCCTCAAATGCATCAATAATTGTTTCGGCAAAGGTAGATATCGCCGCCGCTGTTGATCGACCCTTTCTGAAGCCATATTGCTCAGTTACTGCAGGATTTGTGCAGGATATTTATAATTTGTTTATTATCAATTGGGTGATGTTACAAATGTTGAATGCATTATAATAATCAGCAGTTTTTTTTAAAATACCTCTCTCTGAAGTTTTAAACCAAATCATAAACTCTACAATTTTTCTCTGAAAACAGTTTGCGAAATCCCAGTGAGTTTATTTTGATAAATAAATAAATGAAAAAATCACAAATCGTCGCGAAGGAATATTTTACATCGTCACTAATTTAGTTTTTCAATATGTTTTGTAGATATTCCAGAAAAATATAAAATATGAGACGTGATTACGGTAGTATACAAATGTTTAATATTTTTTATGAAATAACTGTAAAAGTAGGAAACATAATCTGCATGTTCTCTTAGGTTTTATGCATTGAATAAAATAAGATTGGTTTCATAATTCTTATTTAAAACAAATGATTATCATTGAATTTAGAATATCCCTTCCTACGTGATTATCCTAATTTGAGACAAGCAAAAAGTGTATATTTTCCTTAGCATATCTATTTTAGCAAAATGAAACATAATCTGCATGTTCTCTTAGGTTTTATGCATTGAATAAAATAATATTGGTTTTATAATTCTTACTTAAAACAAATGATTATCATTGAATTTAGAATAATTTGAGACAAGCAAAACGTGTATACTTTCCTTAAAGTATCCCTATTTACATTATAATTGTTATATTTGACGTTTTACATGTCAATTCCTAAAGCTTGTAGCCAACTCAAATTAAAAAAAAGATAAAATCATGGCACTTTTGAGTTTTTTTTTTTATTGAACATACGATACGTTGTTTTAATGTTTATGAAACATTACTTAAATGTATGTTGCTTTTACTTCGTTATACATGTTAATTTTTACAATAAAACACTTTAAACTTTGTTTGTAGAACACTTATTACTTAAATGGATTTGCTCAGTGGGACGAAACCAATATTAGTTTATTCAATGCATAAAACTCAAGAGAACATGCAGATTATGTTCGTTACAGTTGAAAAAAATAACATTTTAATCTGTTCATTATAGGTACTTAAAACAAATGACTATCTTAGTCAATTCTTTTAAACAAGCTGGGATTATATTCAACTTCTACTTTACGTCATTTAGAATTAAATGAATTAAAACAAAAACACTTTCAACGCGATTTTCTCAAATGTGTAATTTTCGACATTGGCCTTTATAGCTCCAAACCACAGATATTTTGAACATTTTATTATTGCTATTGAACAATTTAAAATATATGTTTAATATAGTACTTACTTCTTTTTAAAAAGTGTTTACTTATTTTTGTATATAAATCCCTAGTGCTGATTTATAATTAAGCAAACTTTTTCGTGGAAACGTTGGGTACCCTCTTCATTAACAATTATTTGGCACACGGAGAACGTTTCCAAGTACAATATCTACAAATTGATTGAAAATTTTAATGGATTTAAGTCGATAAGCATGAGTGCATTGCACGACCAGCGCGAAATATCCGCGTCTCGCTTTGGCGCATTCGCGAAGAGTGCGCGTCTCGACGACCGCGCACCTCCGACTCTCGGTGACTTAATTCAACTTAATCTCCCCGCACTGACACGTCGTTGATAATTTCTGATAAATGGGCTACTTTCGGTTCGTCTGGGCCGAAAAATTGCGGTTCGAAACCAATTAAAGTGTTTGAGTGATTTTTTTTGTAAACTGCGGTTTTTTCTATTTGCTGTTTGAATGTTTCAAACTTTGCGGTTTGCAATGACGTTAGTTGTTTTTGTTTTAATGTAATATTTGTGTTTGTGGTTTTGATAAGCAAATTTTTACAACTGGCATTCTCGCTTGAAAGTGTAATAAAAGTGAATATTAATGTACTGGAACTAAAATTCTAAGAATTTTCTAAAGAGATTTACTTTAATGGTGTAGTTTAAGATTTGAATCTGAAATTAAATATATATTTTTAGGTATTAAGCAAAGATCCCAATCAAATTAGGTGATTTGGATTCGTGATTCGAATCCTTTATTTGAGGACTCGTCCCAGCTCTGACTTAGGCTTTCTTTTTATAAGTATTTTAAAACTCGTGTTGCCTTATTTTATGCTTCAAACTATCATGAATATTGTGGTTTACTTTTGAAGAAACATCATCTCGTCTACAAAAGATGAACCGTTATTTGTACTAGCGAATCATGCTTTTTTTAAGGCAAACTCATCACATCCGAACCCTTTTTCGAGGATTCGTCCCAACTCTGATTTGGGATTTCTTTTTATAAGTAATTTAAAACTCATATTATCTTATTTTATGCTTCAAACTATCATGAATATTGTGGTTTACTTTTAAAGAAATATCATCTCGTTTACATAAGATAAACCGTTGTTTGTACTAGCGAATCGTGCTTTTTTAAGGCAAACTCAACACATCCGAATCTTTTTTTGAGTATTCGTCCCAGCTCTGACTTAGTTTTTTTATATAAGCATTTAAAACTCATATTTCCTTATTTTACGCTTTAAAATGTCGTGAATATTTTGGTTAACTTTTGGAGAAATATCATCTCGTTTTCAAAAGTAGAACCGTTGTTTGTACAAGGTGGCGCAAAAGTAATGACCCTATCAGAAGATGCTCTCATTTTTGCAAATGGCGATTTATGTCATCGGGATTTTGATATTTGTGAAGTAGACAGATGAAAAATACACACCAACAAACAATACAGCCCTATACTTCTCAAGAACGCGCTACATTCCTCAAGAAAGCGTTTCCGGGCCAGATTGTGAGGCCTGGAAACGCTCGTTTTGGCGATTTGCATTTGCCGCAAGATCAACCGATTTGACTGTTTCCGACTTCTTTCTTTAGGATATTGCGAAGTCACGCGTCTATCCGAACAAACCACAGACTTTACAGGCCCTAATAATTAACATTGAAAAAGAAGTGGCAAATCTATAGCTAAAAGTGATGGAAAATACTCAAAAAACGAGCCCTAATGTGCATCAACTCTGGCGGCGGCCACTTGACCGATATTATTTTCTCGACTTGACAGACAAAAGGACCAAATAAACATAATCCACAAACAGAAGCAATTGTTTTCATTTAGAAATATACAGCCTTAGAACATCGTGTCATGCACCACTTTGTACTAGCGAGTCACGTTTTTTTTTAAGGCAAACTCATCGCACCCGAATCCTTTTTTTTTTTAGGATACGTCCCAGCTCTGACTTCGGCTCTCTTGCTATAACTGTATGTATTTGAGTTTGCGTGAAGTGATTATTACACTAAAAAATTAGTGTTATTCCTTACTTCACTTTTTATTTATATCGTTAGATGTAAATTTCAAGACACAAGCTGCTCATTATCCATAACAAACTGAATTCTTACAACTATTTGCGCGGTATATATATCTAAAGGGATTTAGGAAAAACCAATAAGTAATTAAGGTAGGTGTTACGGGGGCTAAGGGTTTGGCATGGTTGTCGGTGGGATTACATTCTCTGTAGGGTTCTTTTTAGGTAATAAATCTAATAATGGATTATCTAAGGGACTAAGATCAAAATTTAGCAAAACATTTTTATTTTTATACATTTCAATTGATTCAAGCATATTTGATCTATGATGACTTGACTGCTTTAAAAGTTTAATATTGTTAACCGAAAGTGTGTGTCCTGTTTCTAATGAATGGTGTGCGACCGCTGATTTGTCTCTTTTTATAAGTATTTTAAAACTCATATTGCCTTATTTTATGTTTCAAACTGTCATGAATATTGTGGTTAACTTTTACAGAAACATCATCTCGTTTACAAAAGTAGAACCGTTGTTTGTACTAGCGAATCATGCTTTTTTTTTTAAAGCAAACTCATCACATTCAAAACGTAATTATTACTAAATTAATTTAATTGCCCCCAGGGCTTCCCTTTTTCGTGTACAGTGTAACAGATACTCGCAAGAGCTGGTTTGATGTAATGAGGATGGTTCGCTCGTCTCTTCTCATCTCTCAACCGGGAGAGTGATGCGAGTCGTCTCATTTACATTACAAGTCGTCAAATTAATTTGAGCCAGCGCGTACGTATATTAAAGATGCAAATTAAGCCGACGCTTTAATTTATACATTTATACATGGGATATAACATGTCTGCGAGTTATATAATCAACTTAAACTCTATTTGTGTTATGATTACTTTTCTAATCGACTTTGTATGTACGCACAACATCTGTCCGTCATTCATAAGTTTTCGTGATGTGTAAATATTGGGTTGTTACGTGAAATAATGGATGTTCAAATACTCTCACGTTTAGAGTGGGCTGTGATTTACAAAACACACGTGTTTGAACGTAAATCGAGATTTACGTCGAAATAAAGGTTATATTTTGTGATTTTTCAAATTTTTCAAATTTAATACCGATTATTTAAAACATAATTTACAGTAGGCTTTGAATTTTAAATTAGATTGGCACTACTACAACTACATCGTTTAAATTATGATTTAGAGTAGGCGATTTTTTTTGTGCGGTTGCCCAGAATGCTAATTGAATGATGGAATAAATTTGAGGTTATGGTAAACTATGTGTTAACAGCCAGTAATGAACTTGAGGTTATGGTAAACTATGTGTGTATGAGGGTTGATGTGACTGTTAACACATAGTTTACCATAACCTCAAATTTATTCAATCATTCAATTAGCATTCTGGACAACCGCACAAAAAAATGCCGCCTACTCTAAATCATAATTTGACGATCGCACGGTATCTTACATTACGCTTGAAAACTAAGTTATGAGAAATATCATTGATTACCTAATAATACTCTTTTTTTAATGGAAATATACATTATAACCCCTTTACTAAAAAAGAATATACATGCTTTTTAAGTATACATATGCATACACTGTACATTTTACGACACTCGTTTTTTCAAGTGTTTAATTTGAATCTTTAAACGAGTGTTTTCCACTCCCAGATTAAGCATGAAGTAAAATTTCGAGTTTAGAAAAGCCTGAAAATTTGGTTTGGTCGCGTAGCGCGAAGCGCGGAGCGACCAAACCAAATTTTCAGGCTTTTCTAAACTCGAAATTTTACTTCATGCGCCACGCGTACAAAACACTGAGTTAATATGAAGTTTAGAATGTACAGCTTTAGCATACTGCTTTAATGGTATATTTTAAACCTTATTTGAAATCAGTGTTTTATACGCGTGGCGTATGAAGTAAAATTTCGAGTTTAGAAAAGCCTGACATATTGGTTTGGTCGCTCCGCGCTTCGCGCTACGCGACCAAACCAAATTTTCAGGCTTTTCTAAACTCGAAATTTTACTTCAAACTTAATCTGTGAGTGGAAAACACTCGTTTAATGATTCAAATTAAACTCTTAAAAAAAAACAAGTGTCGTAAAATTTGCAGCGTATGCGAATGAAAAATTAAAAAAAATCTCTGTATATATTTTTTACGGTAATGGGGTTATAATGTATATTTCCATTGAATAAAGAGTATTATTAGTTAATCAATGATATTTCTAATAAATTAGTTTTTAACCAATTTCCTAAACTCAAAATTTTACTTTATGCTTAATCTGGGAGTGAAAAGCACTCGTTTTTTGCTTCAATTTGAACTCTTTGCGCAAGTATTAGAAGATTTAGAGTTATTAAAATATGTATACTTAAATGAAAACTCTCTTTACTGAGCTCACCTACTTTAAGCATACGAATATTTAAATTATTTAATCAGTTAATCAATACTATTTTACCACAAATTGTAGTATTACTTAACTAAGGATTAAATGATTAAAAAATGGTTGTACAAAAAAGGTAGGCTCACTTGTGTATAAACAATGTTAATTGATTTAATTGAGTATGTATAAATTACGTCATCGGAGGATGATGTAGAAGACTTTAATACACATTTAATTGATGAGGCAGATACATGATGAAACTCCATAATAACATTTGAAATAAAGCAGTGTTTCTTCCTGATGAAGCCACTGTATTACAAAACATCTTGCAGTCGTCAACAATAAAGTGAAACCAAAATCCCAACTCACTTCATTTATTTCGAATGTATATCACTTATGTCATCCTCAATTTACATCATTTATGCAATCTCAAATAAATCAACTATTGTTTTTATAAAAAAATAGGAGGACCACAACAAAAATTAATTGATAAAATTACGCCACTTTATTAGCATGATGACACTTCATAATAACATTTGAAATAAAACAGTATTTATCTGCCTGATGAAGTCACTGTGTGACGAAACATCTTGCAGTGTTCAACAATAGAGTGAAACCGGAGTCCTAACTCACTTCTTTTATTTCTAATAAATTGATATTTCTTATATCATCCTCGATTTACGTCATTTATGCAATCTCAAATAAATCAAGTCTTAAAAATAGGAGGACCACAAGAAAAATAAACTGATCAAATTACGCGACTTTATTGGCATGATCAAACTCCATAATAACATTTGAAATAAAACAGTATTTATCTGCCTGATGACGCCACTGTGTTACAAAACATCTTGCAGTGTTCAACAATAAAGTGAAACCGGAGTCCCAACTCAATTCTTTTATGTCAAATGTATATCAATAATGTCATCCTTGATTTATGTCATTTATACAATCTCAATTAAACCAACTATGGTTTGTCTTAAAAATAGGAGGACCACAACAAAAATCAACTGATCAAATTACGCGACTTTATTAGCTGCCGAAAACGTAAAATTACACTGAAGCAGAGACGCAAAATTTCGGCTGTTAGATGAAGTAACAATTGACGTTTTTTCGAGTTGTGGGTTTTGTTTATTTACATATCTGTTGGTTGAACAGTGTTATCAAAGTATTTAAAGTGACTATTTTTGTATTTCCTCTCCCCACTCTTCAAAGTATTCGCTTATATTTCTGCTGTGTAAACCGGAAATGCAACATCAGGTCAAACAATTCTCTCATCAAACTGAATAAACCAACAGGAAATTGAAATAAATTAAAAAAATTACAGAGAATGAATATTTATTGCAAGAATCTTAGGCGATCTTAGAGAAAAAGTCTTAAGCCATCTATAGACGCGTTTCGAGATGTATCCCTCATCAGTATAGCTATGCTTTAGATTTTCAATACAAAAAAAATCTGCATCTTTGTATACGAGGTCTGTTCAAATAATATCCGAACTTTATTTTTTAAACTTTATTAATTAATTTACAGATTTTTGGTCCTTGTCCTCTTCAAAGTATTCCCCTCTCATATTCACACACTTTTCCCAGCGGTGTTTCCGTTTCGCGAAGCATTCCCGGATAGCTTAATTTGAGATGGCCTCTAAGATCTGTGGCGAATTTGCTTTGATGTCCTTTATACTCTGAAAACGGCGTTATTTCAGCACTGATTTTAAGTTTCAAGTTTTATTTATTTTCACCAAGTAAAATCAACAGGTTGTTTACAATCATTACAACTAACATTACAATGAATATTTCACAAAATGATCCTACCAGGCGGAAAATAGAAAGGTATGAATTCAGCGCAACCGAAGTGCGGCTGATCTTCCATTCAACCAATAAATTACCGTAACAAATGTGATGGATTCAATATAACAAAAAAAAGTTAATAAAAATCATTAGAAATAAAAATTGAATAAACGAATGATATATTTTGGATTACACAGCAGTATTAACCGTGTTGCTGAACATAAGTTCTAAGTCTAGATTTGAAAAGTGGGACGTTCATAGTCTTAAAGTTAAAGTAAATGAAAATCATTAGAAATTAAAATTGAAGAAACGAATGATATATTTTGGATTACACAGCAGTATTAACCGTGTTGCTGAACATAAGTTCTGAGTCTAGATTTGAAAAGTGGGACGTTCATAGTCTTAAAGTTACCTGGAATGTTATTATATATTTTTGTAATTACATAGGAGTACGTTCGTATAAAAAGAGCTGAACGAAATTTTGGGGGTGTTAGTGTTCCCTTAAACCTAATATTAAGACTAATATTAAGACTATGAACGTCTGTGCGAAACTTTATTTTATTGTAGAGGTAGGACGGCTTTTTATTAATTATAATAGATTGAAATAAGCACGCACTATGTAAATATCTTCTGTTCTTCATATTTAACCAATTTAGATCCGTGAGTTTATGACTAATTCTGTTATGCTTCCTTGTTCCAAAAATAAAGCGCATACATGTATTTTGCACTCTTTGTATTCGCATAATATCTACGCAATCAATACATGGATCATAGAGGACATCTGCAAAGTTGAAATGTGATAAGACGAGCGACTTGCACAACATTTTTTTTGATCGGATAGATAAGAGGCAGCGATTACTGTATAATTTTTTTAAGTTACTATAGGCATTTCTAATACATTGATTTACATGTGATTTGAAGCGAAACCTGTAGTCAATGGTAACCCCTAGACTCTTGACTTCATTGCTATATTATTGATTGTTACTCTGAATGAATTGTTTTGCATAAGGCGTTCTCTAGCTTTTTTTGGGCCGAAGACAATTAATTTCGATTTGTCAGAATTAACATAGAGACTATGTTCTGTTGAGGCTTTAACTAAATTTGAAATGTCTTCATTGACTTGACTACACGCTAACACTGTATTGCAGCTATGAAAAGAATAAAGCAGCTGAGTATCATCAGCATAGGAGTGGGTTTCGCAGAATTCAATAGATTTATGAAAAAAGGAAGAATATATTAAAAATAACAGGGGTCCCAAAATGGATCCCTGGGGTACACCTGAGGGAACTGGTAGGCTATTCGAGAGATTTTCTTCAACTTTAACCCGCTGTGTGCGATTCCTTAAGTAATTTTTGAAAAAAGTTACAGGCCTTTCAGCTAGCCCAATATGCCTTAGGATAAGTAGCATCGTATCGTGATCGATTGTATCAAATGCTTTGCTATAATCTAGCAATACAATCAATCAATTTTAATTTCGGAAATAACAAAACATTACATGGAGCTAAGTCTGGCGAATAAGGAGGGCGCGGGAGGACAGTCATCTGATTCTTGGCACAAAATTGACGAATTAACATAGCTGAGTGTACGGCGCATTATCGTGTTGCAAGAACCATGAGTTGTCTTGGCACAGCTCTGATCTCTTTTTGCAGATTTTTTCATGCAACTGTCGCAAAACGTCTTGATACGGTTCACTGTTAACCTTGAGGCAAGAATTCAAAATGCACAATTGCATGAAAGTAAAAAAAAACAGTGGACGTCACTTTGACACTGGATCAACATTGACGTGCTTTCTTGGGGCATGGGGATCCTTTGGGAATTCATTGTAGATTAAACTCTTGTCTCAATGTCGTAGCCATAAATCCAGTTTTCGTCTCCCGTTTTTATTCTTTGCTTGAATGTTTTATCGTCATTCGCTTGTTCACGGAGAAAATGTCCACTTGATGTTTTTTCAGTCATCAAACGAGGAACAAATTTTGCTGCAACTCTGCGCATGTTCAATATTTTAGTCAAAATGGCATGACTCAGTTCATATGATAACCTCTTCTGCAAGTTCTCTGACCGTCAATCGGCGATTTGCACACACCAGATCGTACTATCAGTTGAAGTGAAAGACCTTCCTTATCGAGAATCATCTTAAGTTGACTGTCGACCACTTTTAAATCGTGAAAACCATTCGTAATATTGCGTACACCCAGAGCATCATCTCCGTAAGCTTGTTTGAAAAGAATAAATGTTTCTGTGCACGTTTTCCCCAGTTTCGCGCGAAACTATACATAGCATCGTTGCTGCAAACACTCGCACATTAACGCCAAAAAAATCGCCAATAACACTTAAACACCTTGCACTTAAATAAGAATATCACGAAAGCTATACAAGATATAAACAATCTAAGAAGTGCGCTTACAAAGGAGATTATGCGCAACTCAGTGCTGCCAAAAACATATTATTAAATATCTCCGTTGGTGCGCAATTCAAAACGTTCGGTTGTTATCTGAACAGGCCTAGTAGGTTCAAAAAGTAGCAATTTTTACTTATAATGAAAAAAATAGGTTGTCTCAATTGTATCTCAGCAGTGTTATTTTTATCCTTTGATGACACAATTTGTGTATCTCTTAATTAAATCTACTAATAATCATCAAACCAAGCCAGTTTTTTTATTAGATTTTACTTCTTTTGTCTTTTATAATCCGACACATTTAATTAATGGTGTCTCTTAACGACATTCATTACTACTGTTCTTTTTTATATGTATGCTTTTTTGTGTGGAAACTTAATGTTCGGGCAATTTGTGTTCTAGAAGTTCCTCTTTTCTTCCTTCCTTTTTTTCCAGTGCGCTTAATTGCGTTGTCACTTTTTAATTACTCATGTTAATGCAGCCATTTAGATAAACGGGTAATTAGTCGTCCCGGTTTCACGGTTGCGTTCGTTCCCTGATGATGAACTATTTGTTTGGACAAAGCAATTACCTCGGCCCGAATGCCGATTAAATAGCCCCCCTCGCCCTCACTAATGACACTATGATTGTAATTAGAATATTTCATTCGCTTTCAAGTTTGTGTAAAAAAAGCAACAGAAAAAAGAGAAGAAGAGTAATTAACAGTGTGTATATAGTTTGATAAGGAAAATAATTAAGAAGTATATTAGTAGAATGATGATTTATGCAACCCAATTTGCGCTTGTTTATATTGGGTTGTATAAAAACACTGTACATTGGGTTGCGTTTTTGATGCTTCTTAAGCAATTAGTTTTTATTAATAGAATTGTATAGCTTTTGGAAATTATTTCATATATGATTAAATAAATATGAGGCACAGAAGCAAAGCGGTGTAAGTAACAATTTGAAAAAATGGAGTACATTAAAAGGAGTAATTAGGCACATGGCAACTATGTGGAAAACATAACCTCAATTTTTGTTTTTAAGCCAAGAGTCAGAATTACAACCAAAGGATCCAACCAAATATCCAACATTATAGAAAAATCACCAGGTCTGAAATCCAATCCAATCATGCAACCTAATATGCGCTTTTTTATATTGGATTGTATAAAAACACTGTAAATTGGGTTACGTTTTTGATGTTTTTTAAGCAATTACTTTTTACTAAAAGAATTGTATAGCTTTTGGAAACAATTTTATATCTGATTAAATAAATATGAGGCACTTAAAAGCAAAGCGGTGTAAATAACGATTTGAAAAAATGGAGTACATTAAAAGGAGTTATTAAGCATATGGCAACCTTGTGGAAAACATAACCTCAATTTTTAATTTGAAGCCAAGAGTCAGAATTACAATCAAACACAGATTTCAAGTGAAGTTTGAATATACATAAATTTCACAATAATTTTCACGGGGCTTGTCTAAACTCGAAATTTTACTTCATGCTTAGTCTGGGAGTGGAAAACACTCATTTAAAGATTCAAATTGAACTTAAAAAAAAAACAAGGAATATCTAAAGATTTACAGAAAATGGGCTGAATTTGGAATACGTAAGCTGTACATTTTCCGACATTCGTTGTTTTTTAAAAGTGATCAATTTGAAGCTTTAAACGATCGTTTTCCACTCTCAAACTAAGCATGAAGTAAAATTTCGAGTTTAGAAAAGCCCCGTGAAAATTTGTCGAGGGTCGCGCAGCGACCCGAGACAAATTTTCTGGGCTTTTCTAAACTCGAAATTTTACTTCATGCGCCACGCGTATAAAACACAGATTTCAAGTGAAGGTTGAATATATATAAATTTCACAATATTCTAGTGTTTTATACGCGTGGCGCATGAAGTAAAATTTCGAGTTTAGAAAAGCCCAGAAAATTTGTCTCGGGTCGCTGCGCGACCCGAGACAAATTTTCACGGGGCTTTTCTAAACTCGAAATTTTACTTCATGCTCAGTCTAGGAGTGGAAAACACTTGTTAAAGCTTCAAATTGAACTTTAAAAAAAACAAGGAATATCTAAAGATTTACAGAAAATAGGCTGAATTTGGAATGCGTATACTTAAAAGAAAAACTCCCTGTATCTGTTTGCTCCGAAGAAATATGAATAATTATAAACCATAATGAAGATAACAATTAATTCTTAAAAAACACTTGTTAATTAATAACAAACAAACATGTATTTTTAATCACCCGGAAAACTAGATTTCGTTTTTACAAAATAATAACAAATAATTTATTTGTAAATTATTTTTTTGTAGCAAACTCGTACAAGATATCAAACATTATTAAGACAACAAGCTTTTAAATGAACTAATCTTTCAAGATCTATTTTTAAAATGTTTATAAGTTGCGCCAATAAAAACATATTTTACTTTTTATGTTGTACTATTGTTTTTTTATACTTCTTGTTAATCAATGATGACCATAATAACTGAATTGGTGTGTTATATTATGATAATCAACCATAACAAATTTAAGTCGGATCGAAGATAGCGTTCAATTGTTTTAAATAAAATGAATAAAATTTTTTTGAACTATAAGATTATTTCCGGCTTAACTGTAAACTTTTGGATATAGATAAGTTATGTTAAATCATCATATTTTAATCTCAGGAATCTATGGTAATGCCATTTCCCCACATTATCGGGACACCATATATGTGTTTTTATATAAGTATGGACTTAATATAATAATAAATAGTCTACTTTAAAGAAATATTCAAACAACCTTTTTTATCTTGTGAAATATGTTGTATACAATAATTTTAGGAAGAATATAAGCATGGTTTTGTGGTAATAAAAATTAATTAGGAAAGCCGCAAGCAAAAATAAATCACAGCAAATTTATTACCCTCAAAAAATTAATTAACAAAACCACAATTTTCTAATCATTACACTACATCCGCTCAATCAGTACGTTTACACAAAAAAAACACACAACAACGAGAAAAAACCCAAATGGAAAGTATGGTAAGTAAATTACAACATCAAACTAAGAAGGTTATTATTCACTATTACCGCAATAATTAATTAAGTGCGCGTATACAGTTCGGACTTAATGGAGTTATTACCGGCAGTAAAACGGCCACTTCCTAAAGCGACGCACAGAAAGAAACCAGCATTTTTCGGAAAATGCTCAAAAAATCCCGATCTTAATTGAAGGGCAATTAGGCGCTATCGGCGTTCCGAGGAAGTGCGTCGCTAATGGCATGTTGTTCGTTTAGTGAATTACCGAGTTACTGAATTGCTGAATTACCGTTGCGCCGCTTGTTCTTTGTAAGTCGAGGAAATTCCACTACATTGGCAAAAAGCGTAATTACGTTGTTTTTGTTTAATGAAGTAGGTTATATTTGAAGTAATTACAAATACGACGTCATTAGAGGATTAAAAATAACGTTGTAGAAATGCAAATAGGGTTACCTCTTTTGAATTTTTGTCTCTTACTTCATTAAACAAGGAATATATAAAAGGTGTCCCAATAAGAGTGTTCGGTTTAGTTTAAAAATGAAACGCATAGTTTTTGAGCGAGTGGTGATATTTTTATCGCATTATAAAGTGGACATGTTCCAATTAAGTATGGAATAAAACATCCTGCAAATGGCCCCCGTGGTTCTGAACACTGACCCTTGCTCTTTTCATGAAATGTTCGATGACGTTTTCACAGAGTTGCGGCTCTAAATATGAATATGGTATCCTCAATTTCCTTGGCAAAATCCTAATACAAGCAACATACAGTAAATTTTTCTTTTAGGTAAACATATGCATACGCTGTAAATTTTCCCACAATTGTTGTTTTTAAAAGAGTTCAATTTGAAGCTTAAAACGATTGTTTTCCACTCCCAGACTAAGCGTGAAGTAAAATTTCGAATTTAGAAAAGCCCTGTGAAAAAAATGTTTAAAAATCTGTGTTTTATAAGCGTGGCGCATGAAGTAAAATTTCGAGTTTAGAAAAGCCCAGAAAATTTGTCTCAACTTACAAAGAAGAAGTAAATCTTTAGATATTCCCTGTTTTTTTAAAAGTCAATTTGAAGCTTTAAACAAGTGTTTTCCACTCCCAGATTAAGCAAGAAGTAAAAAGATTAAGCATGAAGTAAAATTTCGAGTTTAGAAAAGCCCCGTGAAAATTTGTCTCGGGTCGCGCAGCGACCCGAGACAAATTTTCTGGGCTTTTCTAAACTCGAAATTTTACTTCATTCGCCACGCTTATAAAACACAGATTTTAAGCGAAATTCGAATAAACATAAATTTCACAATATTTTAGTGTTTTATACGCGTGGCGCATGAAGTAAAATTTCGAGTTTAGAAAAGCCCAGAAAATTTGTCTCGGGTCGCTGCGCGACCCTCGACAAATTTTCACGGGGCTTTTCTAAACTCGAAATTTTACTTCATGCTTAATCTGGGAGTGGAAAACACTTGTTTAAAGCTTCAAATTGACTTAAAAAAAACAGGGAATATCTAAAGATTTACAGAAAATAGGTTGAATTTGAAATGTCGCCGCTTCTTCTTTGTAAGTTGAGGAAATTCCTGTACATTGGCAAAAAGCGTAATTACGTTGTTTCTGTTTAATAAAGTAGGTTATATTTGAAGTTATTATAAATACGACGTCATTAGAGGATTAAAAATAACGTAGAAATGCAAATGAGGTTACCTCTTTTGAATATTTGTCTCTTACTTCATTGAACAAGGAATATATAAATGGTGTTCCAATAAGAGTGTTCGATTTAATTTAAAAATGAAACGCATAGTTTTTGAGCGAGTGGTGATATTTTCATTGCATTATAAAGTGGACATTTTCCGATTAAGTATGGAAAAAATATCCTGCAATTGACCCCCGCGGTTCTGATCACTGACTCTTGCTCTTTTCATGAAATGTTCGATGACGTTTTCACAGGGTTGCGGCTCCAATTCACCGATGTCGCGTTGGATCTCTTCTTTGAGCTCAGGAATAGTCCGTGTTACATTGACATAGACATAAAATTTCACAAAACCCCAGAGGAAGAAATCGCACGGTGTCTAATCGCACGAGAAAATATAAATTACTGAAACAAACCAAGTGTTTTAATTAAATAATATTCAGATTCGTACGATCCCGGTGGCCACTTGACATCGGAATTACGGGAGATGATTCGGTCCGAAAATAGTTCCTTCAATAAATTGATTGTATCGTGCGCGGTGTGGCAGATCGCACCGCCCTGCTGGAACTACATGTCTTCAGATCCATACCGTTCAGGTGAAACCACAAGAACTTCGTTATCATGTTGTGGTACCGCCAACCGTTGAAAGTTACAGCATTGCCATTGCCATTTTCACAACGATAACGCGTTGTTCCTTTGTGTATCTCTCCATTATTAATAATCGGAACAATCGTAGATGACAGCTGTCAAATTTCAGAGCTTCTATTTGCACAGAAAAAAAAGGCGCAAAATTCAAATCGAGTACTCTTATTGGGACACGCGTTATTACTTATTCAATGTTTTCAGTAAGGGATTATTTTAAACATTTAAAACCATTCATTATATTGTTTCATATGCAAAATAGTATTAAATTAATTTGTTAGTTTATTTTTTTGCAGAACTAATTATTATGAATTATCAAAGTTTTACTGTTTACTACTGGTATTAAATGATTACCAGATAACTTTCAATATGTTTTTCTTCAATACAATTTTAGAATTATGTCTAATTTATATTGTATAATGTATCTTCTGTTAGAAAAATACAGTTTATTATTATACAGGGTTAATAAAAAAAAGGAACAGATTTCAAACATTTATTTCTTTCAAACTACAAAATGTAGAACCATAATTCTGACGTTCCTGGACAGACAACAGTTTAAAATTTGAACAGTCCAGGCAGAAATTCTAACGACGGCCGCATTGGTGCTGTTGCTTGTCATGTTGATTGTCCAGACCTCAGTCCTTGTGTTCTGTGGGGTAACGTAAAAGACCGTGTTTTTATCCCCCTATACCTGACACTCTTGAACATCTGCAACATCGAATTGTTGAAGCTGTGAATTCTGAATTTGATAACATAAGTAAAGACCCGCTGATTCGTGTGTGGCAAGAAATGAGCCATCGTTTTGATATTTGTCGATTTCAAACATTTATTTCTTCCAAATTACAAAAGATAGAAACACAATTCCAATGTTCGTGGAAAGAGAAACGTTCAATTTTGTATGCATTCAGTATGAACGCATGGCGCTCATATTGAATGCATACAAAATTGAACTTTTCTCTTTCCAGGAACATTTTAACTATGTTTCTATCTTTTGTAGTTTAGAAGAAATAAATGTTTGAAATCTGTTCCTTCATTTTGAATAACCCTGTATTAATTTTCGTAAGTGCGAATTCTACTGAAACGCATTGTATGTATAAAATGTAGTGAACTTTCATCGACTGCGCACAATTTTCTGTATTAAAATTAAAATAAAAAAGATCCGTACTTACTTTAATTAGCAATGTGGGTTTATTTTTACAACCAGCTGCCCGAATGGAATTTTTGCATGCTACCACATTTCATTTCATCCTCGTACATCGACACCGACCCTGAATGCACGTAAACACGTAATTGCAGGATGAAAATAAAAACAAAAATAAATGCAACCATTTTTTTTCAACACAATCACAAATAATCACATTTAACTAACCTAACTGATAATTATTTAAAAAAAATACCTACGAAAGGTGTGTTTTGAGCGTTGCGTGTTGATTTCGCAACATATCATCAACTTTTGTTTTAAACCAAACAAAAATAAAAATTAATATCATATAACCATCTTTTTTAACGCAAACTCAAATAATCACATTTAACTAACCTAACTGATAATTGAAATAAAATGTGTAAAGAAGTACTTTTGATATTTTTCTTAATCAAATAATGCCCAATATGTTGTTTTTCAAAATTAATTTCGCAACATATCATCAACTTTTGCTTTAAACTAAACAAAAATAAGTATCATTTAATCATTTTTTAACGCAATCTCATATGATCACATTTAACGAACTTAATTGATAATTGAAAGAGAATGTGTAAAGAAGTACTTTTGATATTTTTCTAAATCCAATAATACCCAATATGTTGTTTTTCAAAAATATTGTCTCGAAAATAAATTGAAATAAATCTTCTATTTCTAATTATATTTTTTAAAAATTAAATAAGTGTGCCTTGGAAAAAATAGTCGAATACATGAATTTTAAAAGTTAGGACTTTGAATCAATGTTTTATACCCGTGGCGCATGAAGTAAAATTTCGAGTTTAGAAAAGCCCCGTGAAAATTTGTCTCGGGTCGCAGTGTTTTAATCAAATTTAGAGGTAACATTTGGAAAATCCTGTTTGTTTACATTAATCTATGGGGTTATATTTGTTGAATTCGGTCTTTTACGTCAAATTCGGAGTTTAGGATTGTTAAATTTTGTTTGTTTACATCAAATTTGGAGGTTAGGTTGTTTGTTTATATCAAATTTGTAGTTTACGTTGGTTAAATCTTGTTTGGCTTACTAATTCGATAAAAGCAATGATGAAAACTCGTGACAAAGCTTACAGTAAATTTAAATATTCTAAGAACCCTAATGACTTTAAAATGTATAAGGAACTGCGTAATATTGTCAACTCTGCAGTTAGTAGAGAAAAAAAGGCCTACTTAGAATTCTCTATTTCAAACAATAAAACTAATATCTGGAAATGTCTAAGGACGAATTTTATAATCCCCAACAAATGCAGAAAACAGGCCAACCTTGCATACGACGTCAATGAAATCAATAGCTTTTTTACCAGTAGTATAAATAGCACGTCAGACGATAATCTTATATATTTTTATAACAATAATGTTCATGACAACGTTCAAAATAACTATTTTAACTTTAAACTAGCCACTGAGGAGCAAATTACAAACATTTTGTTTAGTTTAAAATCTAACTCCGCAGGAATTGATAGTATTAATATAAAAATGCTCAAATTCTGTAGTCCGTGCATAATTCCATACTTAACACATGTTATTAACAGTTGCATTGAACGGTCGATATTTCCGCAATGTTGGAAACGAGCTACTATCGTACTTATTCCAAAAGTTAACAATCCCAGCAGCCCTCAAGATCTTAGGCCTATTAGCATACTGCCCGTTCTCTCCAAATTATTAGAAAGAGTACTTCAGACCCAAATCGAAGAATTTGTTAATATCCACAAACTATTGCCCTCCACACAATCAGGATTCAGACCAAACTATAATTGTGCTACGGCACTGCTTAATATAACTGATGAAATTTTGGCAGCTACCGACAAAGGCCACCTAACATGTCTCGTGTTGCTTGATTATAGCAAAGCGTTTGATACCATCAATCATAATTTACTAATAAGTAAACTTCACTATATAGGTTTCGAAAATTCAGCTATTGATCTTATAACTAGCTTCTTAACAAATCGTTTTCAAAAAGTAGTATTAAATAAAAGCAGCTCTGACTTTGTTAAGATTACAGCCGGTGTACCCCAAGGTTCTATTTTAGGTCCAATCTTATTCTCTATTTACACATCTTCGCTTACTAACGTGTTAAAACATTGCACTGCGAATTTATACGCGGATGACACGCAACTGCTGTACTCTTTCAAACCGAATGACTTAATACTAGCTGGGAATAACATATCTTTCGATTTATCGCAATTAGTAGATATCTCTCGTAAACATTCTTTAAAAATGAATGCTAGAAAATCATCGATTATGCTTTTTGGCCCACAAAAATATATCGAAATAGCAAAATCTGAACTTCAATTGAAAATCGATGACTCTCCAATACCCATAGTAGAATGTGCAAAAATCTTGGTTTAAATATCGATACTAATTTACGATTCAAGTTGCATATAAGTAACTGTATCAGGAAGTCATTTCAGAGTTTGAAGATGCTTTACACGAATAGACATCATTTAAGTTTAAAAACAAAACGTTTGCTCTGTGACACACTCGTTTTAAGTCACTTCAACTTTGCTGATGTTGTTTATAACGCCTGTTTAGATCAAGTGACGAAGAACCGCATTCAGAAAATCCAAAACTCCTGCATGCGTCTAATTTTCGGAATTCGTAAGCACGAACGCATATCCCATAAACTTGCCGAACTACAGTGGCTAAATATGGAGAAACGTCGAATTCCACATTGTGCATCTCTCTACCATAAAATAATCCTCTATCGTACGCCTCCCTACCTTTACGATAGAATCGTGTATCGATGTGATGTACATAATATCAATGTGAGATTTAGAGGAACTATTTCACCGCCATGTCATAAAACGGCTCTGTTTCAGAGATCATTCAGTTACAATATTTATAAAATATATAATAAAATTCTAACACAACTCAAAAATCTCACATTGACAAATTTTAAGCGGGAATTTCGTCGTCACTTGCTTGCGGATGAGTTTTGATGGGCCTTGAGAGTGACGTTAATGTTAATGTTAATGTTAGTGTTAATGTTAATCGTAGTGTTAATCCTAATTCGTTTTATCGCACATACTTTTACTTTTACTTTTACTTTTAAAAAAGTACTTTTTCTTAATTAAATATTATTTGTATGAACCATTTATGCAATAATCTGTTAATATTCTTCAGGTTAAGTGGAAGAACAGTTAATAGTCATTAGGCTAACTGAACTTCGCCTGTTACTTTTACTAGACATTTTGTAAAATATTTTTTCTATAATAAATAAAGACGTATTATTATTATTATTATTATTATTATATATCAACTTTGTAGGATAGGTTAGTTAAATTCTGTTTGTTTATATCAAATTTGGAGCTTAGAACTATTGTTTTAACGCAATCTCAAATAATCACATTTAACTAACCTAATTGATCATTGAAAGAGAATGTGTAAAGAAGTACTTTTAATATTTTTCTGAATCCAATAATGCCCAATATGTTGTTTTTCAAAAATCGAAAATAAATTGAAATAAATCTTCTATTTCTAATTATATTTAAAAAAAATTAAATAAGTGTGCCTTGGGAAAAATATTCGAATACATGAGTTTTAAAAGTTCGGACTTTGAATCAATGTTTTATACCCGTGGCGCATGAAGTAAAATTTCGAGTTTAGAAAAGCCCCGTGAAAATTTTCTACGCCTGGCTTTTCTAAACTCAAAATTTTACTTCATGCTTAGTCTGGGAGTGGATAACACTCGTTTCATCGTTAGACATTATTTTTCTATACCCAATAATGCGCAATATATTGTTTTTCAAAAAGTTGTTGTCGAAACAAAATTAAAATAAACCTTCTATTTGAAATTATATTTTGAAAGAATTATAATTAGTGTGACTTGGAAAAAAGTGACAAATGTCATTTATTGTAAGGTTATGTCTAACTGTACAGGTTTGACATAACACATAGTGGAGTCATTGATGTGTTATGTCTAACGATGAAACGAGTGTTTTCCACTCCCAGACTAAGCATGAAGTAAAATTTCGAGTTTAGAAAAGCCCCGTAAAAATGTTCTGGGCTTTTCTAAACTGGAAATTTTACTTTATGCGCCACGCGAAAAAAACACTGATTTCAAGCGAGGTTCAAATATACATAAATTCACAATATTTTTGTTTTGTACGCGTGGCGCATGAAGTAAAATTTCGATTTTAGAAAAGCCCAGAAAATTTGTCTCGGGTCGCTGCGCGACCCTCGACAAATTTTCACGGGCTTTTCTAAACTCGAAATTTTACTTCATGCTTAGTCTGGGAGTGGAAAACACTCGTTTCATCGTTAAACATTATTTTTCTATACCCAATAATGCGCAATATATTGTTTTTCAAAAATATGTTGTCGAAACAAAATCAAAATAAACCTTCTATTTGAAATTATATTTTTTTTAAATTATAATTAGTGTGCCTTGGAATAAAGTGACAAATGTCATTTATTGTAAGGTTAAGTCTAATTATACAGATTTCACATAAAACATAGTGGAGTCTTTGATGTGTTATGTCTAACGATGAAACGAGTGTTTTCCACTCCCAGACTAAGCATGAAGTAAAATTTCGAGTTTAGAAAAGCCCCGCGTAGAAAATGTTCACGGGGCTTTTCTAAACTAGAAATGTAACTTCAGCGTCACGGGCATAAACCATTGGTTCAAAGTTAAGTCCGAACTTTTTTCTATGGACACTAATTTGATTTAAAAAAACAATTTAAGAGCTTACATCGTCAAAATCTCCAGTGTTTTAATCACATTTGTAAAATCCTGTGTGTTTACATTAATCTTTGGGGTTATATTTGTTGAATTCTTTTTTTTTCACATCAACTTCGGAGTTTAGGATTGTTAAATCTACATCAAATTTGGAGGTTACGTTGTTTGTTTATATCAAATTTGTAGTTAACGTTGGTTAAATCTTGTTGGTTTACATCAAATTTGTAGGTTAAGTTAGTTATATTCTCTTTGTTTATATCAAATTTGGAGATTAGATTAGTTGAATTTTGTTTATTTGGAAACTTTATGTAGCATCGAATAAATAACTGGTGCAAGTGTTTTTTTTTTTAAGAAATTAAGTATTTATTAAATATTAAAGTTGTGTTAAAAATAATAACAAATTGTAAATGTATAATAAATTAGTTAACGGAACTCACGGATTAAAAATATAAACCAATAAACAATTTAAACAGTAATAAAAGGCCAATTTACAAATGTTGTTCTTCTTTGGTTGACATTACTATACAATAAATGACATTTGTCAATATTTTTGTCGAATACATGAATTGCATCTGTTTACAACATCGTCCCACTGAACAAACTCATTCAAGTAATGTTTTATCAACGTTAATACAACGTTTAATGTTGCTAAAATGTTAATATAACGTTATTTGTTGGTGTTTTGCTCAGTGGGGTGTGTTGAATGTTTTTTTAATTTCAAGGTACACTGCATTTATTGCAATATATTGTTCATTATTGGGTTCAGAAAAACAATGTCTAACGATGAAACGAGTGTTTTCCACTCCCAGACTAAGCATGAAGTAAAATTTCGAGTTTAGAAAAGCCCCGCTTAAAAAATTTTCACGGGGCTTTTCTAAACTCGAAATTTTACTTCATGCGTCACGGACATAAAACATTGATTCAAAGTGAAGTCCGAACTTTTAAAATTCATGTATTCGAATATTTTTTTCAAGGCACTGTAATTAAATTTAAAAAAATATATAATTGGAAATAGAAGATTTATTTCAATTTATTTTCGAGACAATATTTTTGAAATCATGTGAACAAGATTTTTATTATTATGTGTTTGCATGACTTGTCTAATATTATATAATATAATCTAATAGACCAACAAATTGATTGATTGATTTATAATTGTATGTTTTGAGTTTACGTGAAGTGATTATTACACATAAAAAGACTGTTTGTTATTCCTTACTTAACTTTTTATTAAATTAAAAAGTGAAGTAAATAATAATAGACTGTTTATATGTCATTGATTTATTATTATATTTTTCTGGCATAAATATAAAACTAAAATCAACATATCGAGCATAATTGGATTCAGAAAAACAATGTCTAAATTAATAAAATAAGAAAAGTATATGCCGTCATTTAAAAATGTTAAATTGACTATTATTTTGCAATGAAGTTAATTTTAAAACAATGTATAATTACTATTATTTTGTAGTATTTAAACGGCCATTGACTTTGTTTTTTAGTTCACTCAAATCGGTTAATATATAACAGAGTTATGGCGTTGGGCGTTTTTTTATCAACCACCCGGTATTTTCAAGATTGTAGTTTTCTACTGATGAACTAAAATTTAGTTCGAAACCGGATCAGAAAATAAAATCTTAAACAATATCAAGAAGTACTTCTTTACACATCCTCTTTTGACATGCTTGATATGATGGACTACAACACATATTTTAAATTAATAATTATCAGAAAAAAAAAAATACTAAGCAAAATGCCTGTTAATTTCGCAATGTATATTACATTTTTAATTATGAATGATGAAATTGTATATCCGTCGGGGTATTAGCTCGGAAAGTAGTTGTTTCAATGAGTGTTTGATTTAGTCTTTGTAAAACAAATTTATTGTAGATTGCGCAAAGAAGCGCACTTTAAATATGTTTAATATGTTTTATGTTGTAGGCCTTCACTTTGTGGTATATAGTCACAAATTAAGTGCAATATATAGTGGTTAAACAAAGTAAAAAGTGTTTTATTTACAAGTGTTTTAAATATATTTTATTTAAAACAAGTGCTTTGTTTTAAGTAATTTGTGTTAATTTTACAAAGTGTAACAAAATGCACCTAACCTAACTGAAAATAGGGTAGAAAAAATACTTGTATTTTATTTCTGTGTTCCCAGTGATGCGTGTTAATTTCGCGCAATTGGGGGGGGGGGGGGGGCAGGTGTCAGATAAACGAGTTCGATCGACTCTCCGACCGCGGCAAAAACTTAAGCTTAAACTTGGAACTCGGCCCATATAACTTAAATTATATACGAGTGGGTATTTAAATGTGTAACTCATCCGTTTATTAAAGCGGCAATAATTCAATATTTTTATGCCGCCGTTTACTGCATTTTATTATCGCCATCGCATGTCTTTCAACTTTCTGGGCTTAGCTTATTATCATTTTTATCGCATTCATTAGTTGGTATAATGTATGTTTATGTATATGATATACAGCATTTTGGTACATTTAAGTATAGGTACATAATGTTTTATTGTGTTTACTTCAAAATGTAATTCCTACAGATCATTTTGGTCAAAGTTTTCACTATACAAAATATTGAGGTACTAAATTGGATACCTGTGGAACACATGTAAGAGATTACTAGGTGTTCCACGGGTATCTAAGTTAGCACCTCAATATTTTTTATATTCAAAACTTTATAATGAGCTACGCTTCTTATAGTTTGCACACTTCAAACATAATATATAAAATTACGACAATGTTCGTATAAAATGCAAACAATACGTCTTAATTGATAAGACTACTTAAGACAATAAATACCCACATATTTTAAATTTGTAATGTTTTAAACGCTGTTTCGATGAAACATCACGTTTAAAAAATATATGTTTGTTTTAAATAAAATAAAAAACATTTTTTTAACAACCCTGAGTCGAGCTTAAGATATTTGTAAAGATTGCCTTATTTTACTATAATTTCTTGCTTTTTTGTCTTTCTTTACACCCAGTTGATTTAGATTATTCCAACAAATATCAAACACTCGTATAAACAAGGAACCTGGTCGTAGAAAAAATTAAGTATTACACTAATGTAATTACCTTGCAAAAGGTTAATTACTCTTTGGGTGATTTATAGCAATAAAACGTATTGCAGGCAAGGTCGTATCTGGCCGTACAGATCGGGCATTACGTAGCATTAAGACGTCTTAATTGGGATAACGCAATTGGCGGCATAAAAAAAAGCCAGACGAACATTTAAAGTTAATAATTATTTGGCGTACGTAGTTACAAATTGGTTAAGGCGAAAGGAATTGTTACGGGGAATCAGTGCTGTTGACAAGGCGAGCAATCCGAGAGCAAAAACTCGCTCCCGAGCTATTTTAGTAGCTTTATAAAGGTAGCTCACTGATTTTCTCGGTAGTAATTTCATAAATTTTTACAGCCTCGTTATTATTAATTGGTGCAGAGGACGAATGTTCGTTTGTTGCTCAACAGGTTTCCATAAATCACACTATGTACAAAAAAAACAATACAACAAATAGAAATTTTAATTATTTCATATACAAATGATAATAATAATAATAATCCATTTATTGTCCAACAAGAATCATTTCCCAATTACAAGACAAAAACAAAACATAAGCCTGGTACATATAAAAATATAATAATAATTAAATAAGAATAATTCTGTAACAATAAAATTACTTCTTAAATTAAATTAAAACACTTAACTTTGCTTTACTACTTTTATTTTTACTTTTCAGTGACTATAGTTTCGACTACAAGCTAATCATTATCAAACTAAGTACTTATTAAATGTAGAAGGTGTGTCCTGTGAATATAAAAAACAATTTTTTAATAAGAATAATTAATTCACAGTTGGCTCCAAGTTACTGAGTATCATTTTTAGAGAATCGTGAAAAATGTCACTACAATGCGAAATTGTATTAAAACAATTAAAAATAATTCTAACAGGAGATTTTAATCCAGCGTTAGTTCGATGCGCAAATACATGAAATGTTGGTTTTCGCCTGCTGGAAAAAGAAGGAATATGCAGTCTGAGTTTAGCTAAGAAATCAGGCAAATCAATTGTGTTGTGCAGAAGTTTATAAAGGAAAGAAATACATTTAGTTTTACGACTAAATTCAAGTGACTCAACGTCAAATCTTTCCAATAATATGTTATGCTCGATGCCTCTCTCTGGATACCTTCCCTCAAATTTGTAGTACAATAATTTTAGGAATTTGCGTTGCACACTTTCGATATTTCTAATTTGACACTGATTTTGAGGAAACCAAACTAACGCCGCATATTCCAACTTTGACCGTACATAAGAATAAAATAAAGTGTAACAACATTGTGAAATTGGGACGCGTTACGGCATATGAAACCTAATGACTTAAATGCATTATTTACCGTAACGTCAATATGATAATTAAAGGTAAGGTGACAATCGAAATAAACACCCAGATCTTTAAATGTTGTAACACGTTCAAGTAGTTTACCATCAATTGCGTAATAAAAGTGAACAAAATTAGTTTTTTTTTAGTATAAGACATATATTACATTTATCAATATTAAAATCGAACCCATTCTCTAAACAGCAAGTAACAATTTTGTTAGGGTTAATCTGCAAGCTACGGCAGTCATTGATACATTTATCAATATTTAAATCGAGCCCATTCTCTAAACATCAAGTAACAATTTTGTTTAGGCTAATCAGTCATTACTTATAGTATTGTAATATTATTTATAGTATTGTAAATTTTTAAATCAGCTGCATATAACAGATGTTGACAATCAAGATTTAGAGAAAGGTCGTTAATAAATATGTTAAAAAGTAATGGACCAAGAATGGAACCCTGTGGTATACCTGATGTTGGATAACATTCGCAAGATTTGCAACCACTGGCAACTACATATGTTTTACGTATACTGAAATATGATTTAAATAATGATAAGGATGAGTTACAAAAACCAAAATTATCCAATTTTGATAAAAGAACATTATGTTGAACTTTGTCAAACGCTTTAGACATATCCGTATATACGACATCTACAAATAAATAGTATATAAATAGTTACTTAACTTTTATATATATATATTTTTTTCTAAATAATTTTCAATAGTATTGCAGCAGTTTCTAGCATTGTTGAGTATGGCACAATAATTCTGGGAAAGGGAAAGGGAAGGTAAAGAATTTAAATCATCATGACTAATCCAATCAATTTGAAGAAAGATAATATTTTATAAATGTCACCACAAAATTTCACAAAAATATACAGAGAATTTTTAGGTTATTAGTTTTTTAATTTCATAATTTCCCTAAAAAGACGAAAAAAATCGCACATTTTTTTAATTCAACTAGAAATAACTCAAAATCTACTAATGGGATATTTTCTGATTTTTTTCATATTTTGAAAAAGTAACATTTAAAATTCTTAAAATATTTCCAAGAATTTTTAACCTTTTAGGCTCTGACGGTGGCATTTGCCACCATTAAAATTTGGTAAACATACTGAGAATTTTTCTTTTAAATATACATACAAGTATGCATGAGCTGTAACTTTTCCGAAAGAAGTCTTAAACGAGTGATTTCCAATCCCAGACTAAGCATGACGTAAAATTTCGAGTTTAGAAAAGCCTAAAAATTTGGTTTGGCGCTACGCTACGCGACCAAACCAAATTTTCAGGCTTTTCTAAACTCGAAATTCTACTTCATGCGCCACGCGTATTAAACGCTGATTTTAGGCGAAGTTAAAAATATTCTACTAAAGCAGTATGCTAAACACGTGTATTCTAAACATCACATACATAAGTGTTTAGTGCTCGTGGCGCATGAAGTAA
The DNA here is from genome assembly GCA_932526585.2 of Philonthus cognatus. Classification (NCBI taxonomy): domain Eukaryota; kingdom Metazoa; phylum Arthropoda; class Insecta; order Coleoptera; family Staphylinidae; genus Philonthus; species Philonthus cognatus. The sequence continues at coordinate 53,630,827 of OW052241.1, read as the reverse complement.
AATTTCGAGTTTAGAAAAACCTGAAAATTTGGTTTGGTCGCTACGCTACGCGACCAAACCAAATTTTCAGGCTTTTCTAAACTCGAAATTTTACTTCATGCTTAATCTGGGAGTGGAAAACACTCGTTTGAAACTTCAATTTGAAATATTTGTGAAAACAACGACTAATTGAAGATTTACAGCGTATACAGTATAATAGGATATATATACTTAACAGAAAAACTCTCTTTATATCTGAGATAGTAATAAATTATATGCATTGTACAAATAGTATATTGTACAACGAGCATATAATGATAGCAATTAATCACGAGAACGAGGTTTGCGGAACGAGCCGAAGGCGAGTGGAGCAAGTCGTTCGAGTGGTTAATAGCCATTATATGCGTGTTACACACTATACTTTGTTCACGACAAAAACAATATATGTTGTGTTATATATTGTTGTTGTCGTGAACAAAGTATAGTGTACAACTCGCATATAATGGCTATTAATTTATTATATATATTTATCAAATACTCGTCAGTCTTAATGTTCGTTTTTGTTTTATAATAATTTGACAGATAAATGATGACACATTGCGGTACTATGTACCGCCGTTCTCACTAGTTTAACCCGCGTAAAACGCGTTTGTAAACAGAAATTATTCTTAAATCGGTTAAACAATTGTGCTTCTATCCGTCGCGAGTGTTTTTTTTAAAGAGGAACAAACGTTAACACTGTGACTTCATCCAAACGGAAGCGTTCGTTTTTGTGTAAAGAGCGTGTTTCTATGTAACTTAGGCGAAAGGGTAGACTGTGTGAGTATTATTTATTGTTGAACGATTGGTTATATTTGTGTTAAAGTGAAATAAAAGTGGTTTATTCCACTTTAACACAAATATGAACAATCGTTCAACAATAAATAATACTCACACAGTCTACCCTTTCGCCTAAGTTACATAGAAACTCGCGGTTTGCACAAAAAACGAACTTTTCCGTTTGGATGGAGTTTTCACGGTGCTAACGTTATTTCCGCTTTAAAAAACACTCGCGATAGATAGAAGTACAATTGTTTAACTGATTTATGAATGATTTCTGTTTACAAACGCGTTTTACTCGGATTAAACTAGTGAGAACGGCGGAGATGTTGACGCGTTACTTCGTACTTTAACAAAATGGCGTCGACGACGTCATTACCACCATGGTCAAATGTAAGACAAAAGAAGTTGATATGACTAACACAGCGCTGTTACTGCATAGCCGCAATAAACCGAACCAGGCAATTATCTATATTCGTGTTAAAAAAAACCACATTTATCACGCAAATCCCTTGTTTATTGTACTTGAGTGTTAAAAGCACCCCATTTATGCTGCCCACACAATTAAATAATGCGCATATTATAACATTGTCGTGAAGAAACATTATGACAGATTGCGGTATTATACCCATTTCTTTGGGGCACCAAAAAGATTCCAGGGCTAAAATTGTTAAGTTATAATCACTGCTGTAGCCCATATCTTATGATTAATTAAAACAATACGAAAACGTTGACAAAAAAGTTATTACAGGGCGTGTTAGTTACATGGAAATGAGCGTTTAAATCACGATAAAAAACAATTTCCTCGAGCACCGAAACAGGTATATAATTTCCGAACCGAAATGATTCGCATTAATCCAACGGGCAGTGGAAATAATAATAATACGCCCATCTATGTTTACCTAATTAGGTGCGTATAGCCCGATCCGCAATTATATCCTTTAATTAGATTTCAGTGATTAATGAACCAGTTCCATGCCATTAGAATTCCGGAATGAAAAATGAAGCAAATCAAAAAACAAAAAAATACAACAGCCGAGAGGAGGAAAAAAAATTAAACGCGTTCATTAGCCGCTATCACTCCTCCATTTGGAATTGATTACTTTTGATTAATCATTCGCGATTTTTTGCCCGTGTCGATATTAATTAATTACATGTCCGTGGGTTCCCTTCCTGGAGGTATATAATTAATAGCACGTTTTTGAATTTGTCTTTATTTAATGTTTTTTTTAATTTATAATTAAGGACGAATTTTTATAATACAAGTCGATTCGAACACACAGAAACTTTTACTTTCTGTAGGCATGCTCATTATTTTAGAAGCATTACAGTCCGTACCAAAAAAGAACAATCTAGAGCAGGGGTTGCGAAACTTTTAGACATTGCGACCCACTTTTTTAAAGCAATGCTAGTTTTGATTTACTGAAGTTAGGTTAGGACTGGAAAAACTCGTTAGAAGCTTCACATTGAGTGCTTTTATAAAAGTATCAAATGATTTAACATTTATTAAAAAAACATACTGTTCATAATTGGAAGTGATTCATTGTCGAATAATCAAATTTTGTTGGTAAATAGACTGAATGAAACTATTTGTTGATTTTCGTAGCTACAATATTTTAAAATAAAGTACCTTCTTTGGGAAAATCGGCAAATCATTCCAAACCGGAATGAAAGAGCATAGAAAATCTGTTTTAGATAATAAACCAACAACTGGTTAGCATTCAATCACTTCCTTAATCCACATAATTTTAAGTTTTTGCATTCAGGTAATAAGTGATACACACTAAATCTAGAATAAGGCCTGGAGATTAACAGGGCCATAAAAATGGTGAAAACATAGTAAACGACAACGAGGAGATTTGGAATTTCCCAATTTCGACTTCCCTTATTACCTGAAACAAAAATATGTATATATACCTAGACAATAATTTTGTCTGTACATTCCTTTGAAAATGGTCTAGTAAACCGAAACTAGTCGAAATAAAGTTTTAATTTGTGAAACATTACCAAGTGTTTTTAATTTAAATAACTTTACATATTATATAATATGTTTCACCAAGTGCCAGATGAGAAATTAATTCAAGAAAAAAAAAAGCACCTTCTTGTTTTTGCAAGCAAAATAATTCATCTTAAGTTACTTTTTCTAAAGAAGTTTTTGATAATATTATGCATTTGTGCTCATAGATTTGATCCAAATACTAATTTGAATTCGACTGTAAAACTTGGACTCTTCGAAAATCTGTTTGTAACAGAAACAGTCTGGTTTTCGGTCTTGTGCTGGAGACATAGAGATATTCCTCCGATGTGCGGTGGGTTTTTAGTAATTAATCGAATGGATGTGGCTGGAACGAGTCTACACATTAACAACGTGTACTATGAGATAAGAAACCAACACACATTCTCCTCATCTCCTTCTTCTCGCTCTCCTTCTTCACCTGCTCTACTGTTTCACTACAAATTGAGAACAGGTAAAAGAAATTAAAGACAAAATTACAAAAGACTAGTAAGAAGGTTTTTTTGGCCATTGATATTTTGAATGGCTGTAACAAAATTGAACTCTTAATAAATTTGGAGGAATTAATTTAAGAATACTGAGTTTCTATATAGGCAAGTTTTCTTTCAAATATACATAACCCGATACGTATCCATTTTGAGGCATTCGTTGTTTTAAGAGTTCAATTTAAAGCTACTGACGAGTGTTTCCTATCGTTGATTAGGCACGAAGTAAAATTTAGAGTTTAGAAAAGCCTGAAAATTGGTTTCCTTAATCAAGGAGTGGAAACATTCGTTAGAAACTTCAAACTGAGCGCTTTTATTAAAGCAACGAATGCATACTTGAAAGAAGAACTCCCTGTATATCTAATTTAGTAATTTAATATTTTGTATATAGTATTCCAAATTTTGACCGGAGATAATGATAGTGTAAGATACTTCAAAATCAAAAGAAAAACCTAGTTCTGTCTATTTAGACAGATATAATCCGTAATGTCAAAAAAACAAAAGAAGACCCTTATTCTTTTGAAACCAATAATCTGGCATGAGCAATTTTTCTCCAAAAAAAAATGTAATTGAATTTTTTTTTCTCACTTTTTAGAATATTGTTTAATTATAAAGTCAAATTTTGTTAATTTCTTAGAACAATCAAGTGGTGTAGGTACAATATGTTGGTGTGTTCGTGTGTGTCAGTGGAAAGGAATGTTTGTTGAAGGCAGTGCGAGGAGATGGAATAAAAGGAAAGGAGGCAATTGGTTATCTGTCAACTGGCGCGTCGCTGAGTCGTTCCGTCGGCCAGCCAATTTACTCTTTTCTCTTATCCAAAAATGCAATTAGCCATACAGCCACCACCTGACCGCAATATATATCCGAAAAAAGAAAACGGCTTACTATCGTTTACTAGGATAATCAATTTATTTACTTCGATTCCTGACTGTTCGTCTTTGCTTATTTATCACGGAAACAGTAAGATTTCAAAGGTTATCTACGAATGAGTATTCAGAATTTAACCTCTTGCATTAGACATATGTATGATGAGCATTTGTTTTAAAAAAAATTACAGTCAGTTTGCCAATATCTATATCTCAGCTTTAAAACAAACACTAAAATTTCGGGAATACAGTTTCATACAAAAAGAGCAATTTGTGACTTGTAGATTTCATACATCATCAGCAATTATTGACTCTCAATTAGTCAAGAATTGCTGATGGTGTATGAAATATACAAGTCGGAAATTGCTCTTGGGGTATGAAATTGTATTCCCAAAAATTCTAGTGCATTTGAAATTATGTGGTCAAGATAGAAGACAGATGTTACTACTTCTTCATTGGAGGAAACAAAGTTTTCAAGATGATCAAAGCTGATACATAAAAATTACAATTTGTCTCCGTAAAACTTAAAAAATTATATGGTGAATTTTTCGATGCTCATTATTGGTATCTTGGAAACGATAAGATACACGAGGTCGCTTAAATTAGAGAAAAGTAGCGCATTTTAATGGCGATTAAGAATCTGAAACAAAATATGATTATTTTGATAGGTTCCTGATTTATCGCGTAAAAACAGAAAGTTGTGATTTTAGAAAAAATTGATATCTTTCCTGCCATTCGCGGTATTTACATCAAACTTCATAACCTTATATTTTTAAATCCTCTGTATCGATTGGCGCCAACAGAAATATTCTAGGTACTTTGATTTCGAGTTAAGATATTCAACTTTTTTATTACTCATGGCAGCCATATTGAATTTTCACACTTTTAGGTAGACCAAAAAAATAGCTTTTCAGAATAGTAACACACATAACCTCTGATTAGCAAAAAAAGCCTGTAGAAATTTAAAAATGAATGTAAATATTTGCTTAAATCGCGAGTGCTTTGAAAAACAATTTAAAAATGTCTACAGGATTTTTTAAATCAGAGGTTATGTGTGTTACCATTTTGAAAAGCCACTTTTTTGGTCTACTTAAAAGTGTGAAAATCCAATATGGCTGCCACAAGAAATGAAAAAAAAGTGCAATATCGTAACTCGAAATCTAGAGTACCTAGAATATTTCTGTAGACGCCATTTGATACAAAGGGTCCAAAAATATACAGTTGCCAAATTTAATGAAAATATAAGATAACGATGTCGCTTAAATTAGAAAAAAGTAGCTCATTTTAATGGCGATTGAGAATCTGAAAAACAAATATAATTATTTTGATAGGTTCCTGATTTATCGCGTAAAAACTGAAAGTTGTGATTTTAGAAAAAATTGATATCTTTCCTGCCATTCGCGGTATTTACATCAAACTTCATAACCTTATATTTTTAAACCCTCTGTATCGATTGGCGCCAACAGAAATATTCTAGGTACTTTAGATTTCGAGTTAAGATATTCAACTTTTTTATTACTCATGGCAGCCATATTGAATTTTCACACTTTTAGGTAGACCAAAAAAATAGCTTTTCAGAATGGTAACACACATAACCTCTGATTAGCAAAAAAAGCCTGTAGAAATTTAAAAATGAATGTAAATATTTGCTTAAATCGCGAGTGCTTTGAAAAACAATTTTAAAATTTCTACAGGATTTTTGGAAATCAGAGGTTATGTGTGTTACCATTTTGAAAAGCCACTTTTTTGGTCTACCTAAAAGTGTGAAAATCCAATATGGCTGCCGCAAGAAATAAAAAAGTGCAATATCGTAACTCGAAATCTAGAGTACCTAGAATATTTGATACAAAGGGTCCAAAAATATACAGTTGCCAAATTTAATGAAAATACCGCCAATGGCAGGAAAGATATTAATTTTTTTCTAAAATCACAATTTTCAGTTGTTTCGCGATAAATCAGGAACCTATCAAAATTATCATATTTGTTTTTCAGATTCTCAATCGCCATTAAAATGAGCTACTTTTCTCTAATTTAAGCGACATCGTTATCTTATCGAAAAATTCACCACCCTGTATACATTTAGGAATTGTGAGTTTTTATAAGAAATAATAATAATAAAAAAATTTAACTAATTACAAAAATCTCTTTAAGCTTTTCAGAAATATATATTTATTCAAAGAATTATCAAATAATTTTGTCTTGAAAAACTTAGAAGAATTTTTAACTTAAATTATTATGTTTTTGGTTTTGAATTTGTTTTAATGTATTATCTTATTTTCACATTTAATCTTCAAAATTGACACAAATTGATTGAAAATTATTGGCAGATACTTGAATTATCTGTTAAGTTTTTAATTTGTGTCGATATTCTTCTTGAAATTGTCTAGGCTTGGCTGATTTGACTGATTTTTAGGTTTTTCTTCATTAATTTTGGAGTATTATTAGAAATTTAAAACTCTGGTTAATTATTCAGATATTTGTTTTTTTTATCTTATTGTTTCCGATTTTTAAAATTTACAGAAATAACATTTCGTCGATGTGCAAAATATTTATTTCACGATTTTATTTAAAATTTGTAATTTTCCAATTTTTAGAATATTTTTTATGTTAATGATAATTCCATTCCAATCTAAAATCATGCATATTTGCTAACAAACAAAATCGCAGAAGTAAAAATGCAAGTGGATATTTTAAAATTATCTTATTTACGTTCTCCATGCCAACGACTGTACGATCGCGCTGAATTAGTGACGTTAAGTTCAATCCGTCAAATCACTACGTAATGCATAATTGTCACACAAATCGTTTCGGAACAATTTCCAAGGAGGAAATTATAAGTAATATAAATTTAACAGTGCCGCTAAATACCAAAAAAGTAAATCGTCAATTTGGACCCAATAAAGAGAAAAAATAATCCTCACTTTCTAATAGCGGTTTGCTGTTTAATTTAAAAGTGCGTAACTGATTAATTATTACTAATGCATTGAATATAAATTATTCTTGCGCGAAACGTTTCTATAAACTAAAAGAAATTTAATAGGACATTGGCAACGCTGCAAGAGCGGATGACAGATTTTAGAATGACAATACACCTTTGTCATGGAATTATCTTATCAAATACCACTCGAGGTTTGGTTTTGGGAGGATATTTTTTCATTTAATAACTCGTGCGTGGTTTTCCAATTTTACTCGAGAAAACTTGTATAGACAAAAACACTCGAGCTACGCTCTCGTGTTTTTGTCATCCAAGTTTTCTCTCGATAAAATTGCTAGGCAACCACGCACTCGTCTAAATAAAAAAATATCCGGCCAAAACCAACCTCTTGTGGTATTACATACGATCATTATTTCTGTATGTGGGAGGTAAGCTACACCAAGTCAATTTTTTTCCATAATACGTTTTTTTATACTGCTGGAATCAGGATTTTTTACTTTATCAAGAGCACTGTAAAATTTAAAAATTGTGACTTGGTGTAGTTTACTTTAAAGATACAGATTTATATTTCAATATTTTTTATTAGTGTAAAGTTTATTATTTAGTATTTTCAATATTTAACACTTATTTAAATATTAAGTAGGTTCTTTTATTCTGGGTGAGGTTAAAATAACTTGATGTTTTTATATAACGAATATCAATTCTATTTTCTTAACTGATAAACTTGTGAATATTACAATAAATATATTTAGAAACTTTAACTAGCTTGCTTAACGAAGTTTATTGAATTTATTCGGACTAAGTAATATTTTTACTGTCTTGCGTTCGAGAGTCAAATCAGAAGTGCCCGAAATAAAATCTAATAGTAATGAATAATGGTTTTTCGTTAAGCAAACAATGCGTAAGAAGGAGCACGCATAGGCCAGGGTGAACTTTATCATCTTTAGCGGAATTTTTCCATTAAGTACAAATTCTAATTAACTATTTATTCTTCCCAGGCTTATCTGTGCTCTAGCATTAGCAAATGCATTCTGATAATAACATTTAGCAATGAATAATATTTAAGTAAAAATAAACAACAAACATCAATACGTGAAACAAACATAAATAACTTTAAATATGATTATCAAAAATGCACGATACTAAAGTATTAAATTATATAAATGAAATAAATATACAGATGAGTACATCACATTAGTTTTATTGTCATCTTTTGGAATTATTGATCGGTTTAATTAAACCTGGGTAAATCGGTTTTGATTCACAAATTTACCGAATTTCCGGCAATTGAAGAAGTCGGTAAATTTTAAAAAATCCAATCCCCCTCGTACAAGGTGTCCCCCAAGGTTTTCCCTTATCCCCAGTATTGTACCCTACATACTTGAACCCTTCGCAATATTTCCTCCTTTTAGCGGATGATACAGCCCTCATCTCCCATGCTGGAACCCTAAAAAATGCCCAAATATCCTTTCAAAAATCCTTGGACAAAAATGGTGCTCAAAGTGGCGAATCAAAATAAACCTAGTAAAATCCCAATTATTCTTTCCCTTCCACAAAATCACTCCCAAATCACCACATGTGTACCTTAATAGCACTCCAATTGACCCAGTGTATTCCTGTAAATACCTTGGTATCCTATTTGACTTAAAATTATCCTTTAAACCACGCATACTTTCTAAAAAATCTAAAATAAAGACAAGGGCGCATACAAAAATCAAGGAATTTCTATTAAAACTGCAGTCCATATTTATACCTTAATTTGTCGCCCCTTGTTGGACTATGGGTGCATCCTCTTTAACTAGATCCGTCTCTCCACTCTATATCATATCCAAGTAGCCGAAAGGTCAGCACTCAGAACCATCACTAAACTAAGGTATCCTAACAATCCTCTTCATAACCCTTCGAACGAACTCCTCTACAAAACCACAAAGCTACCCCCAATACAACAGCGTATACTTACCCTGAGTACCAAATTGTCCACCAACCCCAACAATTTTAAAATTTTGAACAAATTCTGAACTCCCCGAAATTCTAACATTACGTCCAAATATAAATTCCCAACAGAAACACTTCACCAATTCATTAGCTCGTTTCATCCAGACAGTTAAACAACTTACTGATTATTAATTTTTAAGAAACAAATATTAGATTCAGACAGGGCAGAGAGACCGTTCGTCGATAGCCCAGACAGACTAACAAATTATTTATATGTATATGTTATAAAACTAATTGTAATTATTGTCTGAATAAAGATGTACTATTTATATATATATATATCCAATGAAAAAAAAAAACAATTACAAGAATCTCATCTCTTTCCCAAAACTAATTACATCCATACATGTACTTCATTATTTTTTCATATTACAAAATAATAATGATAATTACAATGCCGTGGTTTAATTGATGCTGCGTTTGTGCGGCTGTCGGAAAAATGCCGCAATTATGGATGAATATGTTTATTTTATTTAATTACAGCGAGACGACGAAGACGCTGAAGTATTTAACGCACGTCGGATATGCGGCAAATGCCAATTTTATGTTTTAATTAAGGGGAAAAAGATAATGGTGTTACGTGTCTTTGCGGCGGAATTGCCTTTTTGTCCATCTCTCCACGATACACGGAATGAAATTGTCATTTTCATTCTTTGCATTGCTGCCTTCTGTATTTCGAACTCGATCTCTTTTTGCTTCTCGCCCGATGCGGACTTACCTTCCTGTGTAAATAAAACAGTTAACTACATTTAGTAAACATGTGAAACAAATAAAAATAACAACTAGTGAACCTTTTATAAAATTTAAAAAAAACGTCGACAAATAAGTGATATTCTATATTGTGGGGGCAACTATATTTAGGCAACCTGTGCAAAAAAGTAAGAATGAAAATTATTGAATTATTGAAAAAAGTAAGAATGAAAATTATTAGAAATTATTGAATTATTGAAAGGTGACATACAGAGAGTTATTTTTAAAGTATAAAAATACAGGGAGTTTTTCTTTTAAGTATACATATCCCAATTACAGCGTATATACTCAAATCTTCCGATATTCGTAGTTTATTAAAAGAGTTTAATTTGAAGCTTTAAATGAATGTTTTCCACTCCCAGGCTAAGCATGAAGTAAAATTTCGAGTTTAGAAAAGCCCCGTGAAAATTTGTCGAGGGTCGCGCAGCGACCCGAGACAAATTTTCGGGCTTTTCTAAACTCGAAATTTTACTTCATGCCCCACGTGTATAAAACAGTTATTTATATTGAAGTTCAAAATATACTGCTTAAGCAGTATTCTAAAGCAGTATATTTTGACATTAACTTGAAATCAGTGTTTTATTCGCGTGGCGCATGAAGTAAAATTTCGAGTTTAGAAAAGCCCCGTGAAAATTTGTCGAGGGTCGGGCAGCGTTTTTTAAGTGTTATAAAAACAAAGTTTAAACGAGTTTTATTATTATGATAGTAGCAAAGTTTATTCAAGTTAATCAAACAAACAAAAAACGGCAATTACTTGACTTAAGGCTAAGATTTTTAACGATCAAGTTGCATATGTTATATTTGTAATTTGAACAATTAATGTTATAAGCAGCGATCGGATGTTTGTATTTTTACAAAAAAATAATTTGTTTAAGCTCTAATTTAAAGAATACTGAAGCATTCGCTTGATTATCGCCTTAAGTCAAGGTAACGCAAACAAAGTTTCCAAGCAACTCGATTTGGACTTATTTAAAAAAAAAACTTTTATGTCCACTCATTTCCTATCATTTATTCTGATACTCGAGTTGGACTTATTTAAAAAAGATAACTTTTATGTCCACTCATTTCCTATCATTTATTCTGATTTTCTTGTTCGCATTTCCAATCTGTAAGCTTAATCACAATTCCTTCCGAGAAAAAAAGCACTGAGCAGCATTTACTCTAATTACTTAATTGCATTACCCTCTCTGGCCTCTGTGTACACTGTACACTACATGCGCTCGGATAAAGATCGGGCCATGACTGAATCCGAGTGTGAAATTAACTTTTAATTATTTTCTAACAGCCGACACTTATTATCTCACCGCTGATTGTCGTTATTATTATTTGTAATTCCTGTCGTTTGTTTTGTTCTTTTGTGCGCGCTCTTAATTCGTTTAAGCCACTAATGCATATTTAAACGCCAACCAGCGTCCGTAATTGTCGCAAAATGCCGAATAATGACTGTTCTGTTCGTGAATCATTAAAAAAATTGTTAATAACATGTGTAAGTACAAAATGAAAATCTGCTTTGTTTTGTTTGTTTAATTATGAACGCATATAATAAATGTTTGAAGAATCTTTTGAGATTCAACTAAACAATATGAAGAGAAAAAGGATATTATTTTCATATCATCACAGTTCATATATATCCAGTTGCACACCCTCTAAAGTTTGGAAAACGTGTTTGGATGCTGTTGCTGGATGCCACCAGTCCCGCGTCCAACAACAGCATCTAAACACGTTTTCCTCTTACTCTTACCCCACTATCTGACCACAGTCTTTCCTCTACTACAAGATTTCCAATTCTCCCATAAGCATAAGTCTCCCCTTGATATCATGTTCTCTTAAAAATGATAATAAGGGATTGTAAATTTACCTATATTTTGAATTATTGCTAATTATTTTCCTACTGTATTTTTTATTCGATTTCTATGCTATCTCCTTTGCTGCTCATTGTTAGTTCTAGGTATTTAGGTAGCGTGTTCACTTCTTGGAGTTTGTAGTTCCCTATTTTCATTTTTTTTTTCTTCGTTTTGTTTTCCATTTTCGTAAATTTTATTTTCTCTTCATTTATTGTTAGTCCTATTTTCGCTCCTACCTCGACTAGTTCTTTTAAGATATTTTCCATTAATTTCCGCTGTTTTGTGATTATCACTAAATCATCCGCATTACCTATGATTTGGCCTCCCTTCGTTCTAAGTGTTCCCTTTTTATTTATAATTCTTAATGCATATGCTAGTCCTATGTTGAACAATGTGGCTGCCTTGTCTCAATTCCTTGTTTATGGTGATCTCCTTGATTTTTTCATCTTCCGTTTGTACTTCTGCTTTTGTGTTATTCAATGTCATTTGTATCAGTTTTCTTATTTTTGTCGGTATTTTGAAATCTATAAGTTGGTTTCGGTTTACTAACTTGAAATCTATGAATAATAATTCTAGGGTCATGTTTTGTTTCTGTGATTTCTTTAGTATCTGTTTTGGGCTGAATTGCGTCTACTGTCAATTTTCTTGTGACAAAGCCAAATTGGTAGTCCCCAACGATATTTTTTGTGTAGTTTAGTCTCTTTTGGGTCATTGTTAGTAAGATTTTATAAGTAGTATTTAGTAACGTTGTTCCTCTATAGTTTTTACATTGAGTTTTATCTCCTTTTTTGTGTACCGGTATAATTGTTCCTTTGTTCCATTTTTTCGAAATCGTTTTCGTCGTTTCCGAAGATCCTAATAATAGAATAAAATAGATTAGAATAGATATTTGTAGGGCTGGCCTCTTGGCATGTACCACCGCGACCTTTGCAGATCTATTGTGGATCCCTATTATCCTAGACGAGGTGCTCGAGCTTCGCCTCTTTGATTAGGCCTATTAACCCTAATAGTGAGCCTTAAGTGTAGCTCTCTGCGCTTGGTTTAGTGTTGCCCAGCTTTAGGTATCTTACCCTTGCTAGCGCCTCATATTGGCACAGGATGTGGAGAGGGTCCTCCTTGTCTTCCTGGCAAAATTGACATATCGTATACTAATAGAATACTACTACTCCTAATCATTATATACTGATTTTTTCAATATTTTTATTTGTATTTTATTTATCTTTTCCTTTTCTCTAAACTCAGAACCGGCAGTGACTTCGGAGAGCAACCCAGAGATCATGGGAGTGTCAGAGGAGATAGTGCCCAGTCCTGCGATCGAACCCAGACCTCCAGGTCCCGATCAAAGTGACGGGAGTGACCAAGAACACGACGATTTTACCCCGAAGAGAAAACAGAGGAGATACAGGACTACCTTCACGAGTTACCAACTCGAGGAATTAGAGAAGGCTTTCTCGAGGACTCACTACCCAGACGTCTTCACAAGGTAAATACTAACTTCCAAATTTTAGACACGGATCCTCTATTTACCAAGGAATTTACCTTTTATGTTCACTGTTTGTTTTGAGTTATGTGAAATAGTTAATTACTAATAAAACATGGTTTGATTTCCTTTCTTCACTTATTTATTTTTCACTTTGTACATTTCGAGTACCATGTAATCTTTTTCAATAACTGAATTTCAGTTTACCTTTTGACAGATGTAGCTATCCAAGATTGTTCAACTATTGGGACTTGAACCATTGTTTCTTCGTTAAAGAACGAATTTGTTCAGCTTTAGCCAGTTGACCTTTTGATAGATGTAAATAAGGATCTTAGAAGCAAAGGGGTATAAGTGCAAAATTTGTAAAACTAGAATTGTACGCATGGATATAGGTTTTAGATACAATCATTCATTTGTTGGGAAAGGGATATTAGTGATATTAGAAAATAATAGGTAACACTAGTTTAATGCAAGACACTGAATTTAATATTAGACATACCTAAATTACTATTTTTTCTCAACTTTGAAATACATTTTGTCTAAATCATTTTCTCAAAACCAAATGTTTTCAAATACATTTTCCTAAAATCAAATTTTATTCATTTGTAGTTGTAGGCTTTTAGGATCCTCAAATACATTTTCCTAAAATCGAATTTTATTCATTTGTAGTAACCCTTGGCTTCTAGGATCCTCAAATACCCAAGATGCTTCACTACTATGTAACTAAAATACTATTTCTCAAATTTCCTTACGGAGCCATTTTTTTTACGATGTTTGTGTGTTAAAGTTAAAACATTCAATCTAGCATTTCTTCAGAAAACGATTAACTCTCTGAAATGTTTTGATCTTCTGTTTTCATGTACTCATACAACTGATCATCAAGAGAGACCAGTGAATTAATAACTGAATTTGTCAATTCTTGGTAATAGAATATTTCAAGAAAGATTGGTCTTTCTTGAAATATTCTACCAATTTTAATCGGAAAATCATACAAGATAATCAATAATTGCTATTTGTTAACTTTCTCTGAATAACCACACATTTCGTGAGACCGATAATTTGAATTATCGGCCATACCACTGAATCGAGTAAGACCAGTGCATAAACACAGCCGTTCGCTTTGGCGAGCAAATTCGTAAACGGCAGTATCCGGCCATTAAAGCGGTACGGCCAACTTGATAAATCCGAACCGTCCAACCGACAGTCATCATTGGTCGTGCGGTTGGTAATAATCAAACGTCGTTATGGATTTTTTCGAAATTGCACACACACACACAGATACACACATCAGCACACAGTAACAGACACCGCATTACGTACGGCTAATTGCATTTAATTAAACCGCTAAACGTGCATGCATTCTAAGAATCGGTGCCTTAGAAACGGATCGTTTATGTAATTATTTTGTTTGCAGATCCTATCGTTCGCTAGACGACTTCCGTGATCGCTTTGTTCTTGATTTATAATTCTTTTTAATTATTATCGTAAACTAGCTTGTTATTAAATCAATAATACACTTAAATGCCTGTTTTTTTTAATGACTCAACTTTAATTGTTTAAAATTAACATCAAAGAATTACTCAATTATTTAATTCCACATTAATTACAAGTTACTCATATCTTCTTAAAAGTGAAGTTTATTTACTAAAAGCCTTTTTATTGATATTTTGACTTTTTAGTTGCTAAGGTTAATGACTCTAAGAGGGCCAATTTTTGCTGGTAGTGTGTTTCTGGGGTACGAGATGGCGCAGAGATAGCAAATTTGCTGAAAGTAGTTTTGACTATGTATTGAAAACAATTACCAACCAACTTCACAATCAATGTTGATAATATGGAATATATTATGAGCGGTTGTGTAAAATATTTGGGTACTTATGTGGATCATAGCCTCTCATGGAAAACTCAAATAGATCATGTATGTAAAAAGCTAAGTCAAGCCCACTATGGGATTCTTCAAATGAAAAAACAAACAGATATTGATACTCTTTTGTCTATCTACTATGCTATGGCCTACTCCCATATGTCATTCAATATCCTGGCTTGGGGCAGGAGCTCTGATTCAAATAAAGTATTTATAGCCCAAAAGAAAATTATCAGGACTATGTTCAATCTAAACAGAGCAGAATCATGTAAAAATGCCTTCTTAACTTATAAAATATTAACGTTTCCAGCAATCTACATCTACAAAATGGTTTCTTACATTAAATCTAATTTAAATCAGTTCGCTACCCATAGCGAAAATCATAATTACAAAACAAGACACTGTGACTTAATACGAATTGATAAACACACTACTACTCTATATAATAAATCATTTATAAACGAAGGTAAAAAAGTTTACAACACATTAGATGACATTAAAAATCTTGGTTTTCCACAATTTAAAAAGGTCATAAAAAATATACTACTAAATAGAGTTGTATACACAATTAATGCTTTCAAGTTTTAACCTCGATCGGTAGCAAAAGTGTACATGTGCATACTATACAAAATTTGTTTTGATATTGTTTTGACGCTTCACATCTATCATATACAATGTATTGTATTATTGCATTATGTAGCATACGTGAATAAAGCTATTATTATTACTATTATTATTGGTTCATAGTGCCTGCCCAATTTTATCACAACGAATAATAACTAACTAAAAGCCTAAACGCCTATTTATTGATATTTTGACTTTTTACTTGCTAAGGTTAATGACTTTAAGAGGGCCAACTTTTGCTAGTAGTGCGTTTCTGGGGTACGAGATGGCGCAGATATAGCTAGTTTTGACTATGTATTGGTTCATAGTGCCTGTCGAACTTTATCACAACGAATAATAAAAATTATGAGTGCGTTGTTTGTTTGTTTAGATAGCGCCGGGCAAATGAATGGGTAATTAATTTGAGTAGGCAAGTAAACTGGATAAATAAATATTCACGATTTAAAGTTCAATCAACAAACTTTCAACTGATTTTGTTTGTGTCATTTCTAATACTTATTTTTATTATGTAATTATGAAATACAATTATTATAAATATATATAAAGAAAAGGGCGATCTGAGCAAACATGGATAAATTCTGAAATTAGAAATTCCAGTAAGAAAATGCATGATCTCTATTTATTACAAAAACAATATCCAGCATTAAAATCAAGCTATAAAGCTGACCATAAAAGGCATAATAAACTAATCACGAGAACCAAAAAATTCTTTTATCAAATCAAAATTATTAACTCAAAAAAGTTGTCTAAAGATTCATGGCACATAATAAATGAAGTCTCGAATAGAAATTGTCACAAAAGTAGGAATAATATTATACTTAATCACAACAATCAACAGATCGAAGACCCCAACTCACTTGCCCACATGTTCAACTCATTTTTTAAGGACGAACCCCTAAAGATAGTTAAGGACCTCTCACAAACAAACAATGCGTTACACATTAAAACACAAGCTCATTCAATTTTCCTAAACCCATTCAATGAACAAGAACTTTTGCTTATTATTAATAATTTAAAAAACAAAAAACGTGTGGATTTGATGAAATATTAAATATTCTATTAAGAAAATCATCTATGTTTATATTAGAACCTTTGGCATATTTAATTAACTTATCCCTGGAGCAAGGAGTTTTTCCTGAAATATTAAAACAAACAGTTATCTGCCCTATTTATAAAAAGGGGGATCATAGAAATATTAATAACTATAGGCCTATAGCTCTAGTGTCACCGTTCTACAAGGTATTTGAACTGTGTATGTTAAACAGACTTAATCAGTACTTAAACATATCCATGACTCTGACAAACTCACAACATGGTTTCAGAAAATCATTTTCCACACAAACCGCACTACTGTCGTTTTACAATAACATTATAAGATATATTGAAAAAGGAGAATACCCCGTGGGACTATTCATTGATCTGAGTCGAGCGTTTGATTGTATAAACATTAATTTGCTTCTAGATAAACTAAATAGCTATGGTATTAGAGGTGTTGCCAGCAACTGGTTAGGTCATATTTGGAAAGCAGAAAACAATCCGTAAAAATAACACATACAACTGAAAAAAATAGAACTGCATTCGTGTCATCGGCCGAAGTAATTAATATAGGTGTCCCACAGGGATCCATCTTGGGCCCCATATTGTTTATTCTCTATATGAATGACATAGTGGACAATGTTCCCAACCCAGTTCACATGTATGCTGACGATACTTCAACCATAATAAGCGCAAAGGCAAACTCGGACCTGGAAAGCATTTCCGATAATATAATCAGTCAATTGTGCAACTGGTTTCAGAACAATCAACTTCAAATTAATAATTCAAAAACTGTATATATTAGATTCCATACGAAACAATGCAAACAAAATCTTAAACTAAATATTATGATGGACCAAGATCTAGTATCTTCAGCCCGGAGTACTAAATTTTTGGGATTAACTATTGATGAAAATCTAGACTGGTCAGATCACTGTTCTAAACTAGCAACATCAATTTCGAAATCATGCTACAGCTTAAAAGTACTTAAAGAGTATCTTACTAGACGACAATTAAAAATGTTCTACATAGGTATAATCGAGTCCCGATTGCGATATGGTCTGTGTCTTTGGGGAGCGTCCTCATCGTGGAAGAAGGTATTCATATCACAGAAACGATGTATACGATCCATGGCTGGTATAGATCGCAAAACATCATGTAGACCATTGTTTATTAAATATGCTTTACTAACTTTACCATGTTTATTCATATACGAATTGAGTATATACATTTTTAAAAATAAGTCAGATTTTGCCATAGCGAAACACATCCATTCATATGAAACACGATATAATGAAAGAATATATATACCACCACACAGATTAAATGTCACAAAACGATCACCTCCGGTGCTCGGTGCTACGGTATTTAATCACCTCCCAAAATCTGTTAAAGATGCACCATCGATAACTTTGTTTAAAAAAATGCTCATGCAATTTCTTACCGAGAAAGCGTTTTACGATTTAAATGAATATTTCATCTATGTTAGTAATTAGCTGTAAATATTTGTTATCTGTGACTATGTCTTATATGTGCCTGTTACTGAGTGTACATCAATGGACAATAAATTTTATTATTATTATTATTATATACATATATAATATACAGGGAGGTTTTTTAAAGTATTTCAAATTCCGCCTATTTGTTGTAAATTTTTAGATATTCGTTGTTCTTTTTTTTAGGACTTCAATTTAAAGCTTCAAATGAGTGTTTTCCACTCCCAGACTAAGCATGAAGTAAAATTTCGAGTTTTGAAAAGCCCCGTGAAAATTTGTCGAGGGTCGCGCAGCGACCCGAGACAAATTTTCCGGGCTTTTCTAAACTCGAAATTTTACTTCATGCGCCACACGTATAAAACACTAAAATATTGTGAAATGTATGTACATTTGAACTTTACTTGAAATCAGTGTTATACGCGTGGCGCATGAAGTAAAATTTCGAGTTTAGAAAAGCCCGGAAAATTTGTCAACCGTCGAAATTTTGAAAATTTACGAAAAAGCGTTTAGATTTTTAAAATTGACTGAAACGTTTAAAAGTCACGAAAAGCGTTTAGATTTTTAAAATTGAGTTAACGTTGAAAGATCACCAAAAATTTTGATAATTAACTAAAATTGTAGATAATTAACTAAAATTGTGGAAATTCATGAAAAAAAAGTTTAGGAAATTTACGAAAATTCTAACGTTTTAAGTATATATATATATATATATATCTTGATACTTACTTAAAAATTTCGAGAATTCATGAATAGCATCAACATTTTAAAAATTTACAAAATTCACAAAAACCGTCAGAATTTTAAAAATTAACGAAAATATTGGAATTTCATAACATGCGCCAAAATTTAAAAAATAATAAAAGTCTTGAGGAAACTTACAAACACTGAAAAATTGTCGAAATATATCAACATTTTTAAAACTAAGAAAAATGTAAATAATTCAGAAATTTTAAAAATTAAAGAAAATCTTGGAAAACTTACGAAAAGCGTTAAAGATTAATTAAAATTCTCTAAAAATTCTCAAAACTTTGAAAATGACCTAAAATCTTTTAAATTCACGGGCCCAATAATAATTAATATTGTAGATTGCGAAAAGAATCGCACTTTTAATGTTTAAACATAATAAAAATCAATTAAAATCTTTCAAAATGTCAAAAATAACAAAAATTAAGAATACCCTAAACATTTTGCAAATTATCAAAAACATTAAAGATTTTTCATTTTAACGAAAACTAAACAATATAAATAATAATACTATAAGTTTTTACTTATAGATCCAAATAAAATAGAAAAATAGTAAAATTTGAATAAATTTCTAAAAATCAACAGCTCAAGTCAATTCAAACACAAGTCGTCAAAATTGACTTAAAAAAGTTAAAATTGCTTAATTTAACAGAAGTAAAATTGACAGAAACGACAAGATTCAAAATACGTATCATCAAAATTGACATACTTATTGAAAATACGGAAAAATTTGTTTTGTTCCATATTTTTATTTTCAATTGCCTGACATGTGTTTCGATCCGCTACGGTATACATTCATTTTTAAAGTTAAAACAGGTTTAACTTTAAAAATGATCGTAACGGATCGAAACACGTGTCAGGCAACTGAAAATAAAAATATGGAACAAAACAAGTGTTTTACTTTACCCAATTAGGAGAGAAAGTTTATGTAAAAATTCGATGATTAGATTGATATAACGGACTTTTCATTGATGATAATTCTTCGAATCCATTTTGTCAATGAAAGTTTGTCAATTACTATCTTGTGATTTGTTTCACTCATAGGTTTATATGTAATTTTTCAATTAGTATGTTTTGACTGACTCGTTCATTCATGAAATTTCGTGTGTGGTGTAGGTAAGAAGAGGACGATAATATAGAGATAAAATTAGGTAAAAGCCGAGATAAGCATCGACAAGAATACCTGCTTGTCTCTAATTTGTCGGCTGCCGCCGGGGTCTAATGGCCAGAAGGAGAGGAAACGCCGGTGACACCATCATTTTTTTGTATCCCTTTTGTTATATTGACCACCAAATTAGCCACAAGTCAAACAGAATAAATTTCGTCCCATTCATTCATAAAATATGAGCAGGAAATACACCATCGGTTTATACCGGTTAATTCAAGAATGCGGCTCAAACTTATTTATTTAGAAGGTTCAAAATTAGGTTAGATGAAATTGATATTTGGAAAACGTAGTAACGTGAGACTAAACTTAATATAAGGCTGAGTGAACTATGGATCATAAACGTACAGCTCTATTCAATAAAAAAGCGTACAACTACTGAACCAGATTTCGACAATAATTCGCTAATGTGATTCTGCCTTTTTTTTAAATTGTATCAGTAGGTTATCAAATTTGAAACATTTACCATAGCAACCACTCAAATTATAATCCACATTTACAATACAAAACATTAAGTGTACGCTTTTGTATTGAATAGAATCGTATATCGAGGAACTGTTTCATTTAAGTATACACAGGAGCGGATTTAAAGCAATATGTGCCCTAGGGCCTAGTTTTTAATTGATAAAACGTTTTTTATTGATAAAAAATACTCATTTACAAAAATCATTGATTTCTTACTTAATTACTCAATTTAATGCTGGTTATTTTCCTTAGTGCAAGATATATTGCAATATTTTTACCTAAGTTCATTTCTGAACTGCCGGAGGTTATTATTACATGTTCTCTTATTCTGACGCCATTTTGAACTGTAGTTTAGAGTTGATTCAAAAACCTATGAATTGTAGTTCATCTCTGAATGTAATTTTAACAGAATAAAATGTTGTCATTGATCTGAAGTTCACAGATGAACTACAGTTCAAAATTGTATGCAAGTCGCCTAAGTGTTAGATTAATTGTGGTTAATTCAAGTGCTCACGTAGGCAAGCAGGATCGTTAACTATAGTAGAATTCACCAAAAGTTACCTATGATTACAGATTTGAAATCTATAGTACAACTTTTTCAGGTATTTTCATATTAACATTGTTTCTTCTACTTTTGTGTGCTCAATTGCATCTTACGCTAAACTCTCGTAACCAGAGAGTTCGTATTATTATAGATATTTGAATTTGAATTTAAATGTAACAGTTAACCTCTCGTGAGCTCGACTATACTTATGTTTATTAAGTAGTTGTATAGAATTCAGGTGATCAAGAATGCTTTTTTATTAAAGCGTAATATAAAGCGTCACGCTGCTATGCTAAAATTTTCATATTTTTTTGCATACTTTAAAATTACTTCATAGTAAATTTCTATAATTACACCATTAATTTTTAAATTCCTCCGCATACACGTTTTAAATATAATTTAAAAATACAAACACGCACATATTTTAGTATAGATTAAAGTGGATGTATGCAGTATATTATACGTTGATACAGTTACGTAAGAACCATGCGGAGGAAACTATTATACAAAAAAGAATAACGCTCAACCAGCAATTTCTCTGAAATGATTGTGTTTACGTTATCGTCTTTGAAATATCAAAGAATACTTTAAATCTTATGTTATGTTTATTTTGACAAGTTGCAAAAAAATAAACTCAAAGCTAAAGTAACATTTTTAGAAATGTTATGTAGTGCATCAAATTCTTGGAGCAGTATACGGCAACTAAAATACCCCACAGAAAGGTCTAGCTTATACTTAATTTAGTCCTTATTTTTTACGTGAAATTAATATGGCTTGATGAATTTTATTACTAAAGAATCAATCTCTGCCTTTATAGTAACTCATTTGTAATTTTCGCCGTTTAATGCTTTATTATTAATTGTTGAAAATACCGACTTTTCCACGCTAAATTACGCATTATCAGAAATAATTAGAAAAATTGTAATACTTAGAACCCTACATTAATCCTTTACTTAAGCACGTGTAAAATATTGTTACATAGTTTTAATCGATTATGCCACAATCGCGCATAAGCCGAATGCCAAGAACGACTAATTTTTCGAGCGGGTCGAATAGCCTTAAAACGTGTTTTACCTACGCTCTTTCTAGTAACCGCATCATACCACACTGTTATCTTGACGCGTATGTTTGATATTACATACACATGCACGTAATAGCTTTGACAAGTATATTACATGCTGACAGCTGAACAGCTGATTGATTACCGCACAACCAAATGACATTTCTTTAGTGTATATTAATCAAGTAGTAATTTAGTTTTCATCAATGTCATGTTACTATCAAAAATTATTGAATAAATATGTTCTTCTTTCGTGCTCATTGTTTATTTTGTTAGAGCGTAGGTAAAGTATCGTACGTTTCTAGAGTGGTATGGCAATTACATACTTGCGGAATACTGCACTCGCCGCTGCGCGGCTCGTGCGTAACATATGCGCTCATATGTAATATGCTGCATACCACTCTCGTAACGTAATATATTATTAAGTGCCTTGGTTTCTCGTTGAATATTACTTGCCCCAGTGAAGATTTGAACCCCGATTTCCGCGGTGGACGATTGGACGAATCCAACGGCTTAGCCAAAATTATTTAATTTTTTTGGCCAAGCTAAGGAACCCGTCTAATCGTCCACGATTCCAAAAGTATTCAATACCAATAATCGTGTGAGTTCTAGTTAAAAAATCATTTCATTATCGTAATCCGTAACCGAAAGAAACGAGGAAACAATAAAACAAACAAGAGACGAGTGTATGTGTGTGTGCTTTTGTGACGATTCCAACGGCTTGGCAAAAAATATTTTATTTCTTTAGCCAAGCTAATGGACTCGTCTAATTGTCCACGATTCCAAAAATATTCAATAAATAAAATCGTGTGAGTTCTAGTTATAAAATTACTCCATTATCGTAATCCCTAACCGAAAGAAACGAGGAAACAATAAAACAAACAAGAGACGAGTGTGTGTGTGCTTTTGTGAGTAAACCCTTTAGGAATTTTGGTAGCCCACCTCGAGCCATCTTTATCACCAATCGTTCGGATTCCAAAGTGTGCCCTTCGGTTTATTTTATTGTTCGGGCCCCGGTCCGACTGTCGCATGCTCATTATCGCCTCTTCGACATTGTCTTTATCTAATTGTGTCTAGCGTTTAGGAGTGCATCTGTCTAGACTCGAGAATTTATTCCGGATAGATAAATTGATACATCTGTGACATTTCTTCTGCTCTAATTAATAACAATTTCGAAAGAAAAATTAATTATTATTAATTATAGAAAAATGTAATTATACTAACATTTGTAAATGACTAAATATTAAGGACTAGAGAGTAAACTACTAAATCTTTAGGACTAGAAAGTAAATTACTAAGCATTTAGGATTATTACAATCATTAGATAACGGACCGGTAAAGTAGACCGTCGTTATTTTAAACCAGGTATGGGCAACCTTTGACATGTTGTTGAGGGCCAAACTTTAGCGTGCAAATACGTTCGCGGGCCGCGTTTAAAAGTATTTAGTGCATTTTAAAGTAGTGATAATATTTTTTGCGATAGATATTAGACATGAAATAATACGACAATGTTATTATAGTACAATTTATTAAAATAACAAAATGAAATTTAAAAAAATGGTACATTATAATTAAATCGTTAAATTTGCAATTGTTACAAACTACGAAAGTTAAATACACTGAAATCAATGAGTTACTTGAGCTTGAATTTGGGAAACTGATCCATCGATATTTGGATTAATTCCACTGACACAAAGACGTAAAGAATTTTCCAAATTATCGTCAGTCAGTCTTGTACGATGTGTTGATTTATTAATTTTCATCAATGAAAAGAACTGTTCGCATTTATAAGTACTGCCAAACGCACAAATCAATCTTTTTGCGAATTTTCTAAGCTGCGGAAAATTGTCTTCTTCTAGGTATTTTTTGTAAAAATCGCACAACTCTATGTCTTCAAATGATTTTAGGAGTGAGTTTTCTTGAATCTCGATCAACTCCATTTGTAAGTGTATTGGAGCATTTTGTACAATATATGTTGTAGGAGTAGCAAATAAACTGAAACAGTCTTCCATGTTTTTGAAGTCGCAAAATCTGTTCGAAAATTGTTTAGACAGTAACTTGAGTTCTTCAGCATATTGAGCATAAGCAATATTTTCATACGCAGAGGTGTTGAAATGGTAACTGTTACCAGACAGCATCTGTGACTCCCACAAGCGTAGTTTGATCTGAAACGCTTTTAAATGGCTGTACAAATCATTTACTAACTGTCCTTGTTTTTGAAGTTTCTTTAAATCATTCAAATATCCTGTAAGATCGACCAGAAATGCTTAGTCACATATCCATTTTGGGTCACTTAATTCAGATAGTGGTTTATCTTTTATTTTCATAAAGTCTGCTATCTTATTTCTAAGCTCGTAAAACCGTTTCAACATTTTTCCTTTGCTCAGCCATCTGACTTCACAATAATATGTTACGTCGTTATATTCAGCTGATATTTCATCCAAAAACGCCTTGAACTGACGATGGTTAAGCCCTCGGGATCGAATAAAGTTGATGGTTTTTACTACCACATTCATAAATTCATAACATTCTGGAGTCGAATGGACTTAGAACACAAGTTCTGTTGGTGGATAATGCAATAAAGGACTATCAAATCATCTTTTTGCACATTTAATTCTGTTGCTTTTTCATTCAAAATCGAGCAAGTCGAGTGGCGGCGATTATCAAAGAGTGAGGCGGCAAACATCAAAGAATTTGATGTTTGCCGCCTCACTGTCACTCCCGTGAGTATAAGTACCTAATGTAATATTTTTTTAATTGGGTTTTTTCAAAATGTCTCGCGGGCCGGATCATATCTTACAGCGGGCCGGATCCGGCCCGCGGGCCGGGGTTTGCCCATATGTGTTTTAAACTTTCAGTTGGACTTTACAAACGCTTGCGTAGCTATCTATGGATGCTTCACTCGGTTAGCAATACTATTTGCTAGTGCGTCTAACCGCTACATTTTTGACAGTCAAACATTTCCTTTGTGTTTGTTAGAAAAGTAAGAAATTATTGGATAATTTGGAGGTGGATATACAGGGTATTTTAGGGTATTTTAGGTTGAAGCTTGAAGTTAAAATTTAATTTGTCTACTATTCTGAAACTTCTTATTAATGGGTCCATCACCGATTAGTAAATTATATCATATTATTATATGCGATTTGGCGTTACGTAGTCGTTACCATAGAAACCATTGTAGTTCTAGAGTTTCAATAGGTGTATTGTTACTCTAGAACTGTAATAGTTTCTATGGCAACGACCACATAACAAAGAATTACGACCTGGAATACTTGAATCTGACAAAACGTCAGAAATTTCAAACTGTATACGCTCGGCCTGCGTTACAGAGGTCGAATGAGGCCCCGGGATGCGTCAATTCCGACGTAAATCAGTGGACCACTCGCGACGTTGAAATGTGCCGAATAAAAAAGCTAAGTATAAGTTAAGAATTACAATAGGTCTATTGTAACTCTAGAACTGTAATGATTTCTAGGGCAGCGACCACATAACAAAAAAATACGAAATACGAAATCAGTGAAGACCACTCGCGACCTTAAAATGTGCAGAATAAAAAAGTTAAATATAAATTGAAATTGTAACGTTTCCTCTTTTGAGTCAAGTGCCGTGCGATTCAGTTTGTAAGGACGGAGCAGTAGTGCTAGGGGGACACATCAGGCTACACATTTAAGAAAACCTGAAGGAGTTTCGTGCAGAATTGTGCATTTAAAAGTTAAAATTGCGAAAAGTATAATAATAAAACTGATTTTTTTAAATATATGTATAGTCATAGAAAAATTATAGTGTACAATTCGCATGGAATGGTCATTTCCCACTCGCATAAATTGCTGCGGAAATGGTATTTCATGCTCATTGTATAATATACTATTGATTTACAGTTTATAAGTGAAATTTTTTTAAAACATTATTTCACAAGCCAAATATCCCTAGGGTCTCTTAATTACAGGGGCATTATTTATCGGGTATTAAAGATATGTTAGTTTTTATACTCATCTTTATTACTGTTACTGAACAAAACTATAATTTTAAGCGACAGTAGTTCATATTAATAATATTTAGTTTAGCAAATTGACATTAGCAAATTTTAAAAACATAAAATTTGAGCAGTTTAAACAATACTCACATTTTGGTAAACTTTGTGCAACTGTAATTTCACTGAATGTCACACAATTTCATATTTTTCAATGTTAGAATTACATTTATTCATTTCCTAATAAGTTCGGTGAATGTTATAAAAATCTCACGTATCGTTGATTTTTTGCAATTTTTTTTAATCAAAAAATTACAATTGTTCAAATTTGACTAAAAATATACAGAGAGTTTTTCTTTCAAATGTACATTTCCCAGTTATATTCTGTAAATGTACTTCTTTTAAAAGAGTTCAATTTAAAGTTTTAAACGAGTGTTTTCCGCTCTCAGGTTCAGCATGAAGTAAAATTTCGAGTTTAGAAGAGCCTGAAAATTTGGTTTTGTCGCTCCGCGAAGCGGAGCGGCCAAACCAAATTTTCAGACTTTTCTAAACTCGAAATTTTACTTCATGCGCCACGCGTATAAGACACTGATTTCAAGTGAAGTACACTTGACTTTTTGTATTTCGTTTTAGGAAAGACATATTTTCTGCACTTTAAAAAACAAATTCAAATTTGACAACCGCAATTTCGTTCAGAATCAGTTACTTATGCACTTTTTAATGTTACAAGAAAATGTCTGTCTTAATTATTTCTGATAATTTTATGAAAGCAAATAATTTATTTTCGACCTAAGAAATATTATATAAAAAAAAAAACAACAACAAAACGTCAGTTTTTTTTTCATAATATTTCTTAAGTCGAAAATAAATTATTAGAAAAAATACATATACTTACTACTGACTGTAATGTCTTTATTGAAAAATAAATACCTACAATAAATAAACTTAACATTCTTTTAAAAAAATTAAGTATGATTTGTTATTTTCTTCTTTGTAAGGACAAACACCATCAAATTTAAATTAAATTCACTGAAATTGTTAAGAAAACCGTATTCTTAACAATTTCAGTGAATTTTATAAAAATATAACAAACAGAATCGCAAAAATTATTAAATCATTATACTTTCAAAAAATTTACTGCAATTGTAAAGAAATAAGAATTCCTAATAATATCAGTAAATTTGACGAGTTGTTGATTTTTTTTTAGGTTTTTTGAGGAAAACGCGAGCTATACAGTGTTTCAGCGAGGACGGAAATCTCGATATTTACCTTAATATTAAAAATTCGAAAAAATGTTTCAGATATCGATGCCTTAGCTTACAGATGTGTTAAGTGTATACAGATTTTGAAGCAGATGTGTTAAGTGTATACAGATTTTGAAGCACTTAACACATCTGTGAGCTAAGGCATCGATATGAGTTTTATCAAATAATTTTGTTCACAACTTAAAACTATCTTCACATAAACAGCGTGTCCCATAATTCCTGGACGCTTTACCACTTTGATATTTTAAATGGGACGCCCTATATATTATTAACTTTCTAGATTCATTGTTAAAAATGTATGAGTTTATTGACACGAAACTCGGTCTACGTCGTACCATTTCAGAGTTGTTAAATATTTTTTGAATAAAATTACTTTTGTATTAGTTCTATAAACCTAAAATATCTATAAAACTAAATGAGTTTGAGCGTTACACTTTTGTCACCCTCTTGAGCATAGAGGCACTATCGTCAACATGATAAAGTTGCTGTGCTAGATATAGGCAACTATGATATAAAAACATTTGAATTAATTCGCTTCCGATATTAGTAATCATATTGTTCCGTAGATGTAAGATCATTTTCTTAAAATTTAACAAAGTTCGGATAAAAATCATTAACCTAATTAAAAGGGGATTCAAATTTGCGTCAAATAGTGTCAAAAAGTTACATAGTTCTATTTATAAAAATTAAGTTGCCCTTGATTGAAAAGTAATAAATTCAACTGTTATTTCATATTTGCCTAACTATATCTGAGCAACTTTATAGCATTAATGACAGCGCCCTCTATGCTCAAGAGGATAACGAAAACTGCAACTCTTGATCTCATTTAGTTTCAGAGATATTTTAGGTTTATGAAACATCTACAAACGTCATTTTTTATCGGTAATTTGTTAAATTGTGCATCAACACCGGTTTGCCGATCATTTACCGGTAAATCACAATACCGTTGTTTTAAGTAGAAACAGTAATTAAACACATAGTTAATTCCTAGCATTCAATGATTTACATTTAACGGGGATATCCACTAATTTATTAAGCATGAAGTAAAATTACGAGTTTAGAAAAGCCTGAACATTTTAACTAAAGTCAAACATAAGTGATTTATTCTATTTTTAACATAGATTTCCACTCCCAGACTAAGCATGAAGTAAAATTTCGTGTTTAGAAAAGCCTGAAAATTTGGATTTGCAGGGGCGCGGGAGCGAAGCGAATCGCGGCCCCGCAAATTAAAATTTTTAGGCTTTTCTAAACCCGAAATTTTACTTCATGCGCACGGCGTATAAAACAGTGATTTAATCTGAAGTTGAATAACACACAAGCATATTATTTTTTATTAGAATGACACAGAATCTCATGAATAAAACGTGAATAAATTGCTTCAAACAATGATTATAGACAACCCAATACCGTTAACGTGTATTGGGTTGCGTACTTTAAAAATATATATATGGTTTTGTTTTTGTGGCTACGGCCTTCTGTTACATTAATCTACTTAAAACAGCAGAATGTATAAATGATAATTAACTCTCGATAATTACAAGAAGAAACTCAATTTGAGATAACAAACTAATCCGCAAGCGCAATTTTAATAATAATTTCCACGACATTACACACGTACATTCCCATTAGCCGACAAGCACAAATTAACCCATCCAATCTGATCAATTTCAATTTACAAATTAATTACAGGCAAAAGCACAAATTTCCACGTACCCACAACCAACCGATACCTTTGATCAATCTTATTTAACAACAATCTCCGTGTTTTTATTTTTTTCTGCATACTTCAATCCCGACATGAATTCGTTATCCGCATAATTGAGCATTGAGCGAAGCGCGCACGCGGAACCGCCATTATTAACATTATCTACAACATTTAATCTATATTAAATAATAACTGTTTAATTACGAGAGAGAGAGAGCCGGGGATCGTAAAACTAATTATAAATTTTAATTTCCAGGGAAGAGCTGGCAATGAAGATCGGCCTTACGGAAGCAAGGATCCAGGTAGGTTTAAGATCTCACTAGTTGTACTAACGTGTAATTATGTGCTATTAACGAGTTATTATCATTCCTGTTTGGTTCTTTGCGTATGTAAGTATGCGTGTGTGTGTGTGTGTGTGTGTGTGTGTGTGTGAATGCTTTCTAATTAAAATTGATTTTATCGTTAATCACTTATAACAAACTAATAACTGATCGAGCTGTGGTTAATTTGTTGTTAATTGTAAACTAGATTATGTGTGTCGAAAGAATTTTCCTTTGATTAAAAACAGACTGCTTTATTAGTAAGGCCCATTTGCACCAAAAACATTCAACTCCAGTTCGTGCTGAACTTAAGTTCAAGATGACAGTTCCTATTATTCTAATGTCACTTTGAACTCGAGTTCAAAAGCGAACCAGTATTAATAAACGTAATATTTATCAAATATCATTTTATTTTTAGTTTAGTCTTAAAACTACCTTCTAATATTTAGGACTAGTTGCACCAAACAGTGTGTTAAAGTGTTTGGTGCAACTAGTCCTAAATATTAGAAGGTAGTTTTAAGACTACACTAAAAATAAAATGATATTTGATAAATATTACGTTTATTAATATGTACAACATTTTAAATCTTAATTTTTGCATTTTTTTGAAGATTATTTGATAAAAATGCAACAAACAATAACCATAAAAAATATTTAGGTCTTTTATAATATCAGCATACTTACCAGTTTTGACCAGGGTTGTTATGCTTAAAACACACATGTTTAAAAACAGCCGTAGTGTTTTAAACAGTTTTGTTTTAAACATGTTTTAAATCTTTAATTTGTAAAAACGTAAAATTTGTTTAAAACGTTTGTTTTTATTATTTTAAATTTGCTAAATTATATTTTATATTACTTCATTAAGATTTTTTTGTTTACATTTTTAAATTTTAGCTAAATTGTTGAAGATATTTCAAATTCCATTATTAAACATATCAATTTATTACAATAAAATATCACAACTGTGTGTGTGTATAAATGTGATTTTTAAATATAGGGAATTTTTCTTGCGGGTATACGAGTACATATGCATACACTGTAAATTTATCGACATTCCTTGTTTTTTAAAAATTTTAATTTGAATCTTTAAACGAGGGTCTTCCACTCCCAGACTAAGCATGAAGTAAAATTTCGAGTTTAGAAAAGCCTGAAAATTTGGATTGGCCGCGTAGCGAAGCGGAGCGGCCAATCCAAATTAGGCTTTTCTAAACTCGAAATTTTACTTTATGCGCCAGGCGTATAAAACACTGAAATATCGTAAAGTTTAAAATATACGGCTTTAGCAATCTAATATATAGATGTGAATAAAACGTGAGTCAAATTCTGCGCTGAACAAATTGTTTAAAACAGTGATTATAGGCAAGCCAATAACTCTAACGTATATTAGGTTGCCTATAATCGTTGTTGTATGTGCGTGTTTTTTGACTTCACTGTAAATCAGTGTTTTTAAGCGTGGCGCATGAAGTAAAATTTCGAGTTTAGAAAAGCCTAAGAATTTGGATTGGCCGCTCCGCTTCGCTACGCGGCCAATCCAAATTCTTAGGCTTTTCTAAACTCGAAATTTTACTTCATGCTTAGTCTGGGAGTGGAAAACACTCGTTGAAAGCCTCAAATTAACCGCTTTGAAACAACGAATTACCGCAAATTTAAAAAACGCTGTAATTATAGAGATATGTATACTCAAAAGAAAACGACTGTATGTTCTGTTTTAAACACGTCTTAAACGTGTTTTTAACATGTTTTAAACGTGTTTTAAACATGTTTAAAACACGTTTTAAACATGCTTTTAATTGTTAATGTTTTAATCACTGCTTCAATGAAAAGAACACGTTTCGTAAAAAAAACTGTTTGTTTTAATTTAAATGAAGAAAAAAACATGTTTTTTTAACAACCCTGGTTTTGACTAATAGAAATTGATAATTAATTCTGATTGTATTTGATATATTTATTATTTG
Source organism: Philonthus cognatus (assembly GCA_932526585.2). Classification (NCBI taxonomy): domain Eukaryota; kingdom Metazoa; phylum Arthropoda; class Insecta; order Coleoptera; family Staphylinidae; genus Philonthus; species Philonthus cognatus. The sequence goes on along the minus strand of OW052241.1, from coordinate 53,599,451 downwards.
ATTATTTACTCCTCAAGTAATTTGTTTCTACTTACAATTCACAATACGTTTTTATTTGTGTATTTTTCTCCATTTTATCTAATTAATTTGTTAGTCTGTAACCATTTGTGTGCACATCCCGATGATGTGTAATTACCCGTAATTGGATGCTCGAATGGTGAATAATAATCGTGTAGCGAAAATAAATAAAAAAAATCGGCATTATCTCGGCGAGTGAGCTCAACGTATAAATTACAGTAATCAATTACATAACTCGAATAATTGAAATAATAAATTATAAAATAATTTCGCGTTTAAGGTCAGATTAATTTTCTGTTTTTCCGCAATTACACGCTTCTTGCGGCCCATTGTTATTCTTACACCTTCATCCTATGCACCGTGCACAAAGAGAATGCATAAATATCAATTTAAAAAGTCCGCGCAACAACAAGATATAATATAAAAAAATACAAGAGTACATTTTGGATGTGGCCTAGTACTAAAAAAAACTCCAGTCACGAAAAATAAATAAGTGTTATACAAACAAAGTTTAAAGTGTTTTATTGTTAATTAAAAAAATGGTTGCTTATCACTGCAACCGAATAGTCAATAGTAACGTTGATTTAAATTACGCGCCATGAGTACTTTATTTGGCGGTAAATTTAAATAGTCTCGTATTTATCTCACTTGTACCGTGCGATCATTTAAATTATAAATTAAAGTTAGCGGCATTTTTTTGTGTGATTGTCCAGAATGCTAATTGAATGATGGTATAAATCTGAGATTATGGTAAACTATGTGTCAACAGTCAGCAGTGGCAATCTAATTTAAAATTCAAAGCCTACTCTAATATATATTTTAAATGTTCTCACGGTATATTAATTTGTTGAGTTATTCATATAAACGAGTAAATACTATAGTACATAAAACTAAATACTTATAATAATTCAATATGATTTATAAACTGAGTCGCCCAGATGCAAAACCAGCCATACGTGTTTTGACAAATTTGTCCCAAAATGACAAAAACCGATTTTGCAGCGTCTTTTAAATAAATCAAAATAGTGTTGAATGAGCGTTGTATCGAATAGGAACAAGAAACATTTTGTAAATCTGAGTAAAAAGTTGGCAGGATTTGAACCTGTAAAAATATATCAGCTTTTGCAACCGAGAAATGTAGCAGATTTTGTATTCGGCAGGATTTTTCAAACATAATTTTAAAGGGTTTAGGAAGGGTTTCGAAGATCGACTTATTTTTAAAATTGTAGCCCGAAACGAGTAGAATCCAGGGATATTAAAACCTCAAAATCAAAAAGATATATGGCTGGTTTTGCAACTGGGCGACTCAATTATAAACAAACAAATACATTACTAACGTAATTGTTACAAAAGTACAAACACAAATGCATATGGCGTTGCCGTTCTGGTAACGAATACATTAAAATTATTAATATGAAATATGTTGCACATATATGACAATCGTTAATAAGGGACAGTGGCACAATCATGTTGGCGGTAGATGGCATTAGCAGCCATTTTTTGCTAATTGTGTTCACAAATAGGCTTGATATAGATTCAAATATTTAGTATCTCTTAGCAGTCGTTCTAGACTACACTGACGAGTACCTTGAAGCTCGAAACGCGCCTGTGGGTATCTAGTACCGGAATACCGAACATAAATTCTGTTTTTGATAATGAACTAACTTTATTTCTGAACATTTAAAGTTTGAAACAACATTTTCTATTGATCTTCTTCGGTAATTTTATGCTTTGTTCATCACTGATCCGCTAAAGTTGTAAACTGCATTTTTATTGTCTTAAGATTATTTTGAAGTTGGTTAACTCAGCTCAAAATGTTTATGCATCTGGACCTATAGTCTAGTTCAGAGGTTCCCAATTTCTTTAGGCCACGGAACCCTAATTGATTATACTTTTTTTGGCGGATCCTGATTTTGATAATAACAGAAGTGATTGTACCTTGTAGTTAAGTCTGAATATGTTCATGTTTGACATAAAATGAAAGAATAAATTATAAATAAAAAGTAATTATTATAAGTATTATAAAACATTTATTGTACAGAAAAAATACAGCGTAACTATTTAATGTGAATAATGATTATTTTTCCCAGGACCCATTCTAGATACCAAAAAATCATACATTTTAAAATTGTTGCAGGCAAGTTTTTACTAAAAAATGAATTATGAATTAACACTGAGTTACACAATGAAACACTATTAACTTTGTTTGTATAACACGTTTTATTTAATGTGACTGCAGTTTCGACAAATTTAGCTTGTCATTATCAAACATTATCATCCATGTTTGATAATGACAAGCTAAATTTGTCGAAACTGCAGTCACATTAAATAAAACGTGTTATACAAACAAAGTTAAAAGTGTTTCATTGTGTAATTAACATGTATAACGAAGTAGAAGCCTCCACAATACAGAATTTAACACTGAGTTGTTATTAATAATGAGTGCTTATTACTTGAAATATGTATCGAACGATAAGAAAATAAAATGTTTTAAATTAATGAAATTGTCTACTTGAAAATTGACTAAAAGCTGTCGAAATTGATCAAAATTTATAAATAGAATTAGTATGTATAATCAGCTCAGAAGATTCAACACAATTTGTCAAGCAACCGAACAAAATAAAGGCTGGTATTTTTTAAACTTTACAAATGTATAAAAATGGATTTTTTCCGTAAATAAATAAATAAATATTTCAATGTTTTATACGCGTGGCGCATGAAGTAAAATTTCGAGTTTAGAAAAGCCCCGTGAAAATTTGTCTCGGGTCGCTGGCGCGACCCTCGACAAATTTTCTACGCGGGGCTTTTCTAAACTCGAAATGTTACTTCATGCTTAGTCTGGGAGTGGACGACACTCGTTTAAAGCTTCGAATTCGACGATTTTATGAACTATCTAAGTAACTAGTAATTACCCACTGAACTAGGCGGGGCTTTTCTAAACTCGAAATTTTACTTTATGCTTAGTCTGGGAGTGGACGACACTCGTTTAAAGCTTCGAATTAGACGACTTTATAACCTATCTAAGTAACTGGTACCTACCCACTGAACACGGAAACATTTTAAACATCGCTCGAATGTTGAACATGATACACATGATATCTAATAGACTCCGCTTCACTTCACTTCTTTTAGACAGTTACGAGACGAGTACGACACGAGCACGTGACGTACACGACAAAAGACGAGCCGGGCGTTCAACACACTCGTGTACGTTCATGACACGAGTGTGTTGAACGCCCGTGCTTGTATCGTGTTCGTGTCATGATCGTGTCGTGATCGTCTCGTCAAAAGTGTGGTATTTTAAGGAGTGGCGCGACCCTCGACAAATTCTCTACGCGGGGCTTTTCTAAACTCGAAATTTTACTTTATGCTTAGTCTGGGAGTGAACGACACTCATTTAAAGCTTCGAATTAGACGATTTTATAACCTATCTAAGTAACTGGTACCCACTGAACACGGAAACATTTTAAACATTGCTCGAATGTTGAACATGATACACATGATATCTTATAGACTTCGCTTCACTTCACTTCTTTTAGACAATTACGAGACGAGTACGACACGAGTACGTGACGAACACGACACAAGACGAGCACGGGGCGTTCAACACACTCGTGTCATGAACGTCTCGTGCTTGTATCGTGTTCGTGTCGTGATCGTCTCGTCAAAAGTGTGGTATCTTAAGGAGCGGATATTTTTAGCGATCTTAAATCATAAACTAACCTAACCAGTATATTTTGAACTTCAGCCTAAATCAATGTTTTATACGCGTGGCGCATAAAGTAAAATTTCGAGTTTAGAAAAGCCCCGTGAAAATTTGTCTCGGGTCGCTGCGCGACCCTCGACAAATTTTCTACGCGGGGCTTTTCTAAACTCGAAATTTTACTTGTTGCTTAATCTGGGAGTGGACCGTCAAGATTTTCAACATGCGAGATTTTCGATATTTCTAGATTTTTGTCGATTTATAAAATGTTTATGAGATTTTCGATATTTCTAGGTTTTTGTCAGTTTATAAAATATTCATTTTATTTTATTTCAAGATTTTTGTCGATTTTAAAATTAAAGTTTGTACCAATCAATTTTTAATTATTGAACTCACACTGACGTCACGCAATATCAAAATATATAAAAAGTCACAAACGTCAAAATATGTCGAATGTCACATAAAATGTTTGAAAATGTCATAATTACAGAAATTTACTTAATGCTAACAACATGTCTAAATATGTCAAAATCGAAGAAAATTTGCCAAATGTCACACAAAATGTTGAAATATGTTTAAATTGACTAAATACGTCGAATGTCACATAAATTGTCATAATATGCAAATCATCAAAATTGTGAAAATTATTAAAAAACCGACAAATTATGATAAAAATTGTAATCATCTTTATTTTTAAATAATAATAATAATAATTGATGGAAATTACCGATATGAAGTGACATTTTTATAAATTTATCAGAATTTATTAATTTTTTGATGAGTTTATTTAAAAAAGAATCTTGTTGATAATCAATGGAAATATTGGAATTTTTTGTATGAAACGACGGAATTTTAAAATATGTCAAATGTTATGTAAAATGTTTCAAATATGTCGGATTGAACAACAAACTATTGACAAACTCAATTTTTCTTTATGTTAAATTTTCTTTATGAACAACAAAATGTTGAAATATCTCGGATTTTATGCGAGTCGTCGAAATATGTCACAATCGACGAATTATGTCAAAAGTGAAACAACTGTGGAAAATCGAAATGTCATATTCAATCGATATACGTCTAATGTGACATCGCTCGCCACATTTGACACAAACGTCAAATGTCAGAATGAACAAAAAATTCGAAAAACGTCAAAATCAGATGTCAATAAATGTCGAAATATGGCAAATATAACATAATACAGTAGAACCTCGCTATACCGGGCCTCGAGATACCGTGATTCGGATATATCGGAGTCATTTTTCAGGTCCCTTTTTTTTTCAAAGATTATAGAATATATAGTATGCCTTGTTATGTAGGTGGCTACTGCACATATGTATATGTATATATATATATATGCGCGTGTGTGTATGTGACTATTATACAAATTACATATATTCGGATATACCGTGTTTTCCTTATATCGTGCTAGGTATAGCCAAAAGCCATTCCGGTATAACGAGGTTCTACTGTATAACAAAACGCGTCAAAGTCGAAATATATCTAATGTGTCAGACGTGTGACATAAACTGTCTAAATATGTCATAATCGACTAAACATGTTAAATGTGAATAATCACTAATAGTCGTGAAATGTAATAAAAAAATATATCGGTTATGAAATAATTTAATCTCAAAAAAAATTACTTCAGGCAATTTTTTGAGATTGTATAATTTCTGTCCAATTTTTTATTTTGATATTTATTTATTTTTCCAAAAAAACAATTAAAATTAATTTTTATTTGAAATTGTTAACTTTCGTAAAACGTTATTGATGTTATGATAATTTTTCTACTCTTGAATATTTTTGCTCATTAAAATTGAGCAAAAATGTTCAAGAGTAGAAAGATTATCATTACATCAATAACATTTTACGAAAGTTAACAATTTCAAATTAAAATCAATTTTAATTTGCAAATATTGACGAATTTATTTAAAATTATTTTTTCCAATTTTTAGAATAATTAATAATTATTTGCTAATTCAATAATTATAAATTATTCTAATTTTTTTTTATTAATTTAAACAGTTTGTTTAAACTATATTTTTAGTTTTCGGCATTTGGGTCGTTATTATTCATGTTTGACATAACCTTCCAATAAATGACATTTGTAACTTTTTTACAAGACACACTATTTATAATTTTCGAAAAATATAAATTTAAATAGCAGACCTCTTTTGATTTTTTTTCCACAAAAATATTGAACAGAAACAAAAAAATGGGCAATTTGTATTCAAAATAATAATGTCTAATGTAATAAAATTTAAAAAATATAAGGAGCCATTTAAAAATCTTAGGTTGGCTATTATTTGGCAATAAAGTTATTATTGAAAAAAAAAATTGATGTAATTTCTCAGTATTTAAACGGCCATTGGGCCCGTTCGTCAAAGACAACAGTTGGGAGTTAACTACCAACTGTTGGAGAACTTTCTGATGACCGGTTTCATAATCGTGAAAGTATTTGGGATTTTTGCAATCGTACAAAATAGACCGACCGTAGTACCGTTAATTAGATACAAACATAAATCACAAACAAATCCAAACATGTTGAATGTTGAACATTTTGATGAACGGGTTCATTGACTTTGGTTTTCGGCCAATGAATAACAGAGCTATGGCGTTGGGTATTTTTTATCCAACACCTGGTATATACCTATAGACTGTTTTCTACGAACGTTTTAGTTAATTCTCGAACGGAACTCGGAACCCCTTTGACCCTTACACGGAACCTCAGGGTTCCGCGGAACACCTTTTGGGAAACAAAGTCCACGAGAGGTGTCCTGTGACATTTAAGTTCAAATTAAAATAACTATAGTAATATGAATCGCCTGGTTAAGAGAGTTTAGTATAAATTGCACACAAAAGTAAACAAAATAATGTTTATATGAAAATAATTCAAAGAAAAGTTGTACCATAGATTTCAAATCTGTAATCATAGGGCACCTCTCGTGAATTCTACCCTAAGTCCAGTAGTAACTGTTTGAAACGATGGACAAAAAAATTCTATTTTAAAATTAGATCATCCTAAATTAAATCAACTGTTGGAGGTGAGCAGTTTCAGTTATGTAAATAGAAAAACAATTTTCATAATCATCTTTTAAGCATTAAGTTTATTTCTGAACAATATTTTCTATTGCGCCTTTTAAGTAATTGTATGCTCTATTCATCTCAGAATCGCTGAAGTTAGAAACTGCATTTTTATTGTCTTTAGATTATTTTGAAGTTAGGTAACTCAGCCCAAAATGCTTATGGAACTGGATCTAAGTCCATTAGTAACTATTTGACACGATGGACAAAAAAGTTTTCTATATTAAAACTAGATCATCTTAAATTGAATCACCTGTTGGATGTGAGCAGTTCCAGTTATGTAAATAGAAAAACGTTTCCCATAATCATCTCTTAGGAATTAATTAAACCCTCGAAATTAATTTGATTTCGAGATGAGTTGGGGGGGAGGAGGGGGGATTTGGGTTGGAACGATTATTGTGGTAGTATATTAAAAATTTCAAAGCGGACCGCGATGATTTGAAACAATATGTTAGTTTGTGGTAATAGGCGAGGCGGGGGGCGCCGCTGCGCGACGGGGCCCCATTGAGCTAATTTCGGACGTCGCGGGGGGGCCCCTTGTCTTTTTGCCTTTCCGCCGGCGAGTCCACACTAACTCACACATTTCTCATGTTTACACTATAAAAAAGATTTTTATTCCCTCCCCGGCCCCGGGTCTAATGGCCCATAATTTATACGTTTCTTTTCTTTGCCTTTACACTTTTAATGCCTTATGCTAATTTTATTATTATTTTATTTTTTCGGATATTCCCGGATCGAGCCATCGATACGAATTATGTTATTGCCTTCGTTTAAATATTGTTATAAGTGTCGGGATTTACGAGGCACAACATTAAAGTCGATTCGTTCGAGTTGTCAAATGCCACATGCTGAGATCTTAAATCAAAAGGTTTACTTTAAAATGCTACTTAGCATTAAACAATCTCAAGTAATTACTAACTTAATGCTCAAAGTTTCTTCAAACACTGACCAAACTAAAAGTAATAAAACTATCAATTGATTGATTATTGCTCTAAAAACTTAGGAGTCTATACAGGGTGTCCCTTTTTAGAGTACCACCTGGAATATCTTCAGAACCATGCACAGAATAAAAAAATGTTTTAAAGAAATAAAGTTAAATGAATTGGAGCCGCAGATCAAATTCTGTAAGAAAATTCAATTTAGCTTTGAAATCTTAAATGGGAATGATTTGGAGGAGGACATCCAATTCTGTAAGAAAATTCAACCACACATCCCCAGGGGAGGCATGGGAGGGGGTAACTTTTAAATCTTAAATGCGAACCCCTATTTTGTATTACAGATTTCGATAGAGCGTGAAAATAGTAATTAAGTTTTATTTAAAAACATTTTTTGTTACTTTAGTAGATGGCGCTGCAATCAACAAAATTGTTTTTTTACGTAAATTTCTCGACGCCAACGAAAGCGCTGTGCACGCGTGCTTTTTGTAAAAATAAAAATAAATAAAATTTATAGAATCTACACAGAAATGAATAAAGTTTTCATAGGTTATAATATCGTCACGGGGTATTTCAAAATATCAAATAACAAACTTTTATTTGAAATATTTATGGGTATTTTTTTATTGAATTAAATTCTATTCATGTTGAATAATTTCTAATCATTTTTAACTTTTGCAATTGTTTATTAGGGTTTATTTCACATAATTTAAGCTTTTCCAATTTGTTCGTCGAAGTTTAGTAACACACAAATAATGCACAGGAATTCGCTTCGTTCTAAATTTGAAGAAAGAAATAACATCAACTCTATTTATTTTACGTCATAAACTTGACAATAAAGGAAATGCAAACTAAGTTCCTAATTGATCGTCTAACGAGGGTTTCCACTCCCAGAATAAGCATGAGGTAAAGTTTCGAGTTTAGAAAAGCCTGAAAATTTGGATTTGCTGGGGCGCGCGAGCGAAGCGTTTCGTTCTAAATTTAAAGAAAGAAATAACATGACAATAACGGAAATTGCAAACTTAGATCCTAATTGATCGTCTAACGAGGGTTTCCACTCCCAGATTAAGCATGAAGTAAAATTTCGAGTTTAGAAAAGCCTGAAAATTTGGATTTGCTGGAGCGCGCGAGCGAAGCGAGTCGCGCCTCAGCAAATCCAAATTTTCAGGCTTTTCTAAACTCGAAATTTTACTTCATGCGCCACGCGTATAAATCACTAACTTCAAGTGAAATCTTCAACTAATTGGTTAGAGTAAATAAATTTAGTATGTCAATTATCAATTTTTCAATTTTTGCGTTGCAGCGCCATCTATCGAAGTAACAAGAAATGTTTTTAGATAAAATTACTAACTTTTCCACGCTCTATCCAAATCTGTAAATAGGGGTTCGCGTTTAAGATTTTATAGCTACTGCCTCCCCTGGGGGTGTGGGGTTGTATTTTCTTACAGAATTGGATGTCCACCAAAGCATTATTCTTTTATTAAAACATTTTTTTCATTCGGTGCATGGTTCTAAAGATATTCTAGGTGGTACTTTAAAATCGGACACCCTGTATATAGCAGGTTGATATGTCCTAAAGCTTGGCTTTTATTCATCAACGTAAGCTTAAAATATAATCATAAATCCGAATTCGAAAGTAGCGACTATCCAATATACAGGGAATCTTTCTTTTAAGTATACATGTCTCGATGTGTACTCTGTATTTTTTTTTGCGTTCGTTGTTTTTTAAAAACGTTCAATTTGAAGCTACTAACGAGGGTTTTCAATCCTTGGTTAAGCATGAAGTAAAATTTCGAGTTTAGAAAAGCCTGAAAATTTGGTTTGGTCGCGTAGCGCGAAGCGCGGAGCGACCAAACCAAATTTTCAGGCTTTTCTAAACTCGAAATTTTACTTCATGCGCCACGCGTATAAAACACTGTAACACTGCGAAATTTAAAATACTTATATTCGATAACTTTCTTATTAATTATGGCCATAAGACAAAAAATTGGTATTGATTTCAAGTTAAAGGTGAAATATCACCATAACTACAAATAGTTTTCAAGATATTTGAAGTTGAATTAACTTAAAGTAGGTACATTCAAATGCACTCCAGTTCATTTTGCGATCTAAAAACGAGTCGAATACAAGTACAAATACTTGGAAAATAAAGTATTCGTGGACTGAGTACCTAGTACATGAAAAGTACTCAGAGTACAACGGTTAAGTACTTATACTCGAATATTAAAAGTGCGATTCTTTTCGCAATCTACAACAAGTTAGTCTTACAAAGACTATATCAAACACTCATTGAAACAACTACTCCCCGGGCTAATACCCCGACGGACATTGAATTATACAACACTTATTGTATAATTCAATGTCCGCCGGGGTATTAGCCCGGGAAGTAGTTGTTTCAATGAGTGTTTGATATAGTCTTTGTAAGACTAACTTGTTGTAGATTGCGAAAAGAATCGCACTTTTAATGTTTGAAGTATTCTGCAACGAAGAATTGGCAATTTCATTTATACTTATACTCGAATACTGACAAGCTCTGATTATAGTAGATCAATTTTAAAACTCACCCTAGTTTTGAATTAACGTTAATTAATTATTTTTGCTCATTATAATATAACCTAATCTAAGTAGAGAGGTATACAACGATTTATACCGAGAAACAATTTGCATGCATTGATTAAACTTTGGCATTTCAGAGGAGTTAATTGCGCAAGTTTTGCGCATTGGGCGCAATTATCTTCGGATTGGATGAACATAATGATTGTTAATAGTCGGTGATTAATGGGCTCCATTTAAATCGGCATTTGCCGACTTGCCGGTTGCTGCACGTGTAAGAAAATAATTTCTTTAATTAGATTGTGCAATTAAAAAAAAACGTGTAATCCAATAACACCGTGAGTAATGTATGGAAAATTTGTTTAATTGTAATTTTATAATTAACAAACAGAAATATATTATTTACATGCAATGGGATACACGTTGAGTGAAGATTTAATTGTCCATTTTCCTAGATGATCTTTCATATTAAATAAAATATGAATTGAAAGTGTGCTCACACAAAGATGAATGAGTCGCGAGGAATGTTCGATATCCAATAAAAAGTTGTATTGAAATTGAATCGAACAATCTGATTTACTGCGAAATGTGTTCTTTATGTAACCTTCCACTTCAAAATGCCAATTATTGGTGTTTTATTTTATATTTTAACGCATATTTGTTTTTTTTTTTTATTGGCCAACCAGATTTGGGTTTTATTTTTCTTAGGTTCTTTGATTATTTGGGTGTCCCTACTGTTTGTCAATGACATTAATATATGAATGAAATGTTGCAATCGATTAATTATTTGACAGAAAAGTGGTAATAACATGCCGAAAGTAATGTTCCGCCACTTAATTAATCTTTATAATAGGGTAATTAAGCATATGGCAACGATGTAGAAAATATAATCTCAAATGTATTTTGAAGGCAAAAGTCAGGATTACAGCCAGAGTAGTCAACCAAATATCCAGCATTATAAAATAAAAGCAATTTACACATAATTTTAGGCACTTAGTTTAATAATGACTAGCGTGTAGTCGAAACTATAGTCACTGAAAAGTAAAAATAAAAGTGGTAAAACAAAGTTAAGTGTTTTAATAAAATTATTATAAAAAAAATCACCAGCACTGGTTGCCAAAAAAAAAAACAGAATATAAGTTTGATCTCCTTGATTAAGCATCAAGCAAAATTTCATTTCGAGTTTAGTTAAACCTAAAAACTTGACTTCATGCGCCAGGCTTATAACACATTGATTTTATGTGAAATATCATGATACGAGAGATGATGAAAGAATAAGGTGCAAAGAATAAGGTGCAAAAAACAAGGTACAATAAATTGTGTACATTTTGTAACCTTAGCTTTTGATCACCCCTCGTATTTATGTACACATTAAAATATCGGATATACCGTTCGTTTGTTTAACCTACGTTTGCTTGTGGAGTATGAATTGTAAATTAATAATTTCTTTTGATTAATCCTCAATTACTCTATCTGGCATGTTTACGTACTGAAATGAACAATAAATTTCTACCGATCACGTTAATTAATTGTTAATAAACGCATTTGCATATCGCGCCTGGTAAATTACACGAGCCCGCCACGCGAAAAACAATTACATTACTTATTAGCTTTTTCTAATCGAATTATGCAAATGCCGCACGTATTTGCATAATCCGTGCAAATCGCCGATGGTTTTACGTAACGCGTTGCGAAATTGTGTGATTAATCAAATATTTTAAAATAAATGGGTTTGTTTGAAGCTGTTGGGTTTTCCAGGAAGAAATCCCAATTTCACGGACGTTAATGCGGAATGTTTTCTTTTTGTAAATTTATCATCTAGCCAGCTCTGTTTCTCTTTATTAAAAATTGCTTGGATTATTGCGCATGTGTATTGAGTTGCGTATATCTCAATGTCAATTTTAAGATACATAACCTATACATATACAATGCAAAAGACAAAATAGGTCGTATTTACACCTGAATCGTAAAAATATACGATTTCGTTGGCTACGCCCATGATTTTGACTTCAATCTCTATTTATGTTTGAGTGAAGTCATACAGTATGTTTGTTTGAGCATAACAGAATGATCCATGGAAATTGCGAAATTGTGTGATTAATCAATATTTTAAAATAAATGGGTTTGTTTGAAGCTGTTGGGTTTTCTAGGAAGAAATCCCAATTTCATGGACGTTAATACGAAATGTTTTCTTTTTGTAAATTTATCATCTAGCCAGCTCTGTTTTTCTTTATTAAAAATTGCTTGGATTATTGCGCATGTGTATTAAGTTGCATATATCTCAATGTCAATTATAAGATACATAACCTATACAAATACAACGCAAAAGACAAATTATGTCGTATTTACACCTGAATGGTAAAAAATATACGATTTCGTTGGCTACGCCCATGATTTTGACTTCAATCTCTATTTAAGTTTGAGTGAAGTCATACAGTGTGTTTTTTTGAGCATAACAGAATGAACCATGGAAACCGTTGCGAAATTGTGTGAATAATCAAATATTTTAAAATAAATGGGTTTGTTTGAAGCTGTTGGGTTTTCCAGGAAGAAATCCCAATTTCACGGACGTTAATACGGAATGTTTTCTTTTTGTAAATTTATCATCTAGCCAGCTCTGTTTCTTTTTATTAAAAATTGCTTGGATTATTGCGCATGTGTATTGAGTTGCGTATATCTCAATGTCAATTTTAAGATACATAACCTATACATATACAATGCAAAAGACAAAATAGGTCGTATTTACACCTGAATCGTAAAAATATACGATTTCGTTGGCTTCGCCCATGATTTTGACTTCAATCTCTATTTATGTTTGAGTGAAGTCATACAGTATGTTTGTTTGAGCATAACAGAATGAACCATGGAAATTGCGAAATTGTGTGATTAATCAAATATTTTAAAATAAATGGGTTTGTTTGAAGCTGTTGGGTTTTCCAGGAAGAAATCCCAATTTCACGGACGTTAATACGAAATGTTTTCTTTTTGTAAATTTATCATCTAGCCAGCTCTGTTTTTCTTTATTAAAAATTGCTTGGATTATTGCGCATGTGTATTAAGTTGCATATATCTCAATGTCAATTTTAAGATACATAACCTATACAAATACAATGCAAAAGACAAAATATGCCTGAATGGTAAAAAATATACGATTTCGTTGGCTACGCCCATGATTTTGACTTCAATCTCTATTTAAGTTTGAGTGAAGTCATACAGTGTGTTTTTTTGAGCATAACAGAATGAACCATGGAAACCGTTGCGAAATTGTGTGATTAATCAAATATTTTAAAATAAATGGGTTTGTTTGAAGCTGTTGGGTTTTCCAGGAAGAAATCCCAATTTCACGGACGTTAATACGGAATGTTTTCTTTTTGTAAATTTATCATCTAGCTAGGTCTGTTTTTTTTTTTTTTTATTAAAAATTGCTTGGGTTATTGCGCATGTGTATTGAGTTGCATATATCTTAATGTCAATTTTAAGATACATAACCTATACAAATACAATGCAAAAGACAAAATATGTCGTATTTACACCTGAATCGTAAAAAATATACGATTTCGTTGGCTACGCCCATGATTTTGACTTCAATCTCTATTTATGTTTGAGTGAAGTCATACAGTATGTTTGTTTAAGCATAATGGAAATCTCATACGTTTCCTGAGGAAAATTATAACTAAACCTTTTTTTCTTTCCGCAAATGATTGTTGTTAAATCAAAAAAGAACGAACAAACAGTAGTGTGGGAAAATAGAAAATTACACCATACGTGTGACAAATTTAACGGTGTCGGAAGCAGAAAAAACCATCGCTCTTAGCAGACTGCACAGAAAAGAAGTAGAAACGTAATCATTTCGATGTGTACATTACACTGTCTGGCAGTTTAACATGTAATTTAAGCCACCGACGACACATTACGGATCTTTTTATCGGAGCACACGGAGATGGAGGAGAGAGAGAAAAAGAGTAAGTGAATTACAGTAATTGCCTGTAACGAAAAAATTAATGGATATCAATTACTTGGTCATTTAGGTGCTCAATTGTTGAACTCTGGCTGCGTTGCGTTCTTTCTTCTGATTCGTGTCCGAGTACGAATCTATTAACTCGAATTATCCGGCCTAATTGAAAATTACATTCATAATTTCGCTGCTGTGTAATTTTCTTTAATGCCTTTTGCTTTGTTGGTGTACCTGTTTCCCCAAAGAGGAGGGGGGATTATAATTTTCAATTCTGTTATTAGAAATTAGCTATAAGAATCAGTGGCGTAGTTTGATAGGTTATCCTGCACTTCGAGGTCCCGACTTTGCGCCACCTAGTGCTAATAGTAAACAACTAGATTTTAAGCGCTCAACGTTGCCACACATCTTTTTGTATTTTAGTCAGACATTGTTTGCGCATAGCTTAAAAATTCTAGTTACGCCACTGAATCTGGGAGTGGAAAACACTCGTTAGAAGCCGTAAGTTAAACGCTAGTCATAACAAATGTCTTAAAAGTCACAACGTTTGCATCAGGATATGTATAGTTAAAACAAAAAAATCCCTGTTTATTAACTGTATTGGGTTGCCTATAATTACTGTTTTAAACAACTGATTTAATGCATTTGCATGGCGTTTTATTTATGTATACTAGAGCTGGGCAGGATTCGAATCATTCAGGATTCGAATCCTTTTAGAGGATTCAAAGGAGGCATTGGAATACTTTAGTTAAACTGGATTCGTGATCCGGATTCGTTATATTATTTTAAGAGGATTCGTATTCGAATCCAAATGCGGGTGATTCGAATCCTTATAAAAGGATTTAAATATTCATAAAAGGATTCGAATACTTACAAAAAGATTCGCGTACTTACAGAAGGATTTGAATCGTCAAAAACAATTCGAATTGATTGTGAGGATCACCATGAAAAATTAGTTTTGTGTGTTTTTAAATTTCTCGTTAAATCACTGTTTTATACGCGTGGCGCATGAAGTAAAATTTCGAGTTTAGAAAAGCCCCGTGAAAATTTGTCTCGGGTCGCTGCGCGACCCGAGACAAATTTTCTACGCGGGGCTTTTCTAAACTCGAAATTTTACTTCATGCTTAGTCTGGGAGTGGAAATGCTCGTTCGAAACTTTAAACTGAATGCTTTGATAAGAACATTAAATGACTGAAATTGTTTTTAAAGATAATAATCTGGTTTATAAAAGTTTGTTTATTATTATTTGAAGTAAAACTGACATGGTAGCCACAATCTGAAATGTTACATTTTTCCGACATTTCCCTGATTCAAGATGATTCCCTCACCTGATTCCCTCACCTTTTAATATAACTTTTTTCTGTGAGAAATCCCCATTTTGTAAATTGTTTTCATTGTTTTTGTCAATATTTAATTAATCCGGATTCGTACCATTCTTTTAAGAGGATTCGTATTCGAATCCAAATGCGGGTGATTCGAATCCTTATAAAATGATTTAAATATTCATAAAAGGATTCGAATACTTACAAAAAGATTCACGTACTTACAGAAGGATTTGAATCGTCAAAAACTATTCGAATTGATTGTGAGGATTACCATGAAAAATTAGTTTTGTGTGTTTTTAAATTTCTCGTTAAATCACTGTTTTATACGCGTGGCGCATGAAGTAAAATTTCGAGTTTAGAAAAGCCCCGTGAAAATTTGTCTCGGGTCGCTGCGCGACCCTCGACAAATTTTCTACGCGGGGCTTTTCTAAACTCGAAATTTTACTTCATGCTTAGTCTGGGAGTGGAAATGCTCGTTCGAAACTAAACTGAATGCTTTGATAAGAACATTAAATGACTGAAATTGTTTTTAAAGATAATAATCTGGTTTTTAAAAGTTTGTTTATTATTATTTGAAGTAAAACTGACATGGTAGCTACAATCTCAAATGTTACATTTTTCCGACATTTCCCTGATTCAAGATTTTTTTCCCTCACCTTTTAATATAACTTTTTTTCTGTGAGAAATCCCCATTTTGTAAATTGTTTTCATTGTTTTTGTCAATATTTAAGTTGGTTTTATAAATGTTTACGTGTTTTGTAATTTCTATAACGCTGGTTGATTTTGACTTATTTAATTATACCATATGGCTTCTTTGTTAATGTTTTGGTCAATTAGAATAAAATTCCATGACTTTTCTCTGACTTTCCCGGTTTTAATAATATTCAGTGAATTATTTAGGTATGGGGACACTTTTTCCACTCCACTTTCTCCAATCCGAATATTCCACTCCTTTTTTTCCACCAATCATATTATCCACTAATGTATTATTCCACCAATCATTTTATCCATTAATATATTATTCCACTATAAATATATTATTTCACTTCTTTTTAGACATTTTATTTTACAAGGATTTACAAGGATTTACACGGATTAAAATTGAATGTTGTGCCCTACTGCGCGGAGGTACTCTGCTATCTCATCAGCTTCCTTTCGTACTTCGTAGTCCCTAACTATATTACATATCCTCTCTTCTGTCTTTACTCGCGCCAAATTTTCTGACCTTTTAATTTTACGCCCCAAATCCAGTTCGCGAAACATTGTTTCGGTGTCGCCCTGTTCTTTCTGTATCTCCAGGAGAAACGCATAGAGACTGGGATGGTCTTTGCCGACTACAACTGCAAATCTGTGATGCCATCCTTCTGACATGTTATTTGTTCGTGATGAGTTAGTCATCACAGCCTCATACACGTTCCAGAGCGCTGGAGGATACCTCGGCTGCGTGGCACGACGTCTCCCCCTGGCCGGTTTGCCTCTTACATAATTATTTTCGAAGTAATCGATGATTTCAGAAAATTCTTCTGGTGCCGATTCTGAAAATATGTCGAACGCCTCCCCAACATCCTCAACTGGAACGAAACTAGTCGCACACATCATCTGCGCTGCCTCTTTGATCGATCGGTCATCCGGATTGTTGTAAGCCTGTTGCAGTCCTTCTACTTGTATGCGACGGAATATTGACTGTTTCAGGTGAAAAAAGCAAGCTTTCACAGTTGTATTGGCGTGCATTGTCTGGGCTGCGTTGATGATAGCCATCTCAAAATCCGTCATTACAACAGTGGCAGATATGATGTACCCATGCCTGTCACATTCGTCTCGAATAACTTCAAAAACCTAGTTAAATATTTGTTATTACTCACAAATACAACCTTAAAGTTAACTTTAAGTTTAACTATTAGACCTTCTCATATGCCATCTATGCCTTATTTTCCATGAGCGCGTACGCGACAGGCAGAGCCACCCTCTTCTCAACTCCGTTAACAATTTGGACAAAATTTCCGAGAACAGCAAAGAACTGGAAAAATATAGCTGGGACGACTTTGAACGTCCCGTCGACGTACCACGTTGTGCTTCTGGCCAGTCGTCGCAAATTTTCCTTGGTGGCCCAGATCATCACTCTTCCAACAGATTCATCCACGTCGGCATCATCCCGCGAGTCGTAGATGAGGAACGTCTCTCCACCGAGTGTTGATTTATATGTGGCTGGCACGTCGCCCAGTTCCTCTAGAGTGGTGGGGTTCGTTGGCATGTCTTTCAGCCTTCTCCGCTGGATAGCTTTCGTCAGATTTTGTCTCTCGGGAAGCTGTGCAAGAACGCCTGAACGCACATGTTGAAGTTCGGTCCGCAACAGCTGAGCCGGGGGAGCTTCTGGACGAGCTTCGGCACGTCGCTTCATAGTACCCCTTATTCGCATAGCTTCCACAGCCTCTACGTTAGGGGCATGATTTTCGTGTGGAGATTCGTTTGGGCCTCTCACAACTTCAACAACCTGTATTCAACCCGCCACATTAGAATCTTGTTCTAAATTGAGAACAAAATTGTTCTTACCTGCCCGTGAGTCAACTGCGACCGCGTAACAGCTCGAGCTTTGCATTCCGGATAGGACTTACATTTCCAAAAGACCCTTCCATTTTTTTCATCCGTTTTTGTGTACAGGTAACCGTCAATATGTAGCGCAGGATTTTTAGTCACACCCACAATTAATTCCACAATCATTTTGAATCCCACGTTCAATGAGAATCACAACCCGAAATTTTCACAACCCGACCGAAACTGTCAGCCGAAATGTCAAAACGCTATGACAAGGCGATATGAAGTTGGCTTTGACAAGAAATATTTTAAATCAAACGTTGGAAAAAAATTAATGGAAAAAAGAATGAATGGAAAAACCATTCAGTGGAAAATAGAACAAGCGGATAAAAAACTCAGTGGAAAAAATGGATTGGAAAAAGTGGGGTGGAATCAATTTTTTATTTATGTAATTTTCAGGCATTCGTCGATTTTATAATAGAGGTTTGAAGTTTTAAACGAGTGATTCCACTCCCAGGTTAAGCATGAAGTAAAATTTCGAGTTTAGAAAAGCCTAAAAATTTGGTTTGGTCGCGTAGCGCGAAGCGCGGAGCGACCAAACCAAATTTTCAGGCTTTTCTAAACTCGAAATTTTACTTCATGCGCCACGCGTACAAAACTGATTTAAAGTGAAGTTCAAAAACACACAAATACATCTTTAATCACAGTAACACAGATATTTATTCTGTTATTATCGATGTTCCGTGTTAATAATAAATAATTTGGTTTTGAATATTTTTGTTAAAACAACTGGTAACGATATTTATATGCTAATGGTTGCAAAAAAATAATAATATCAAATTTATTTTTAAAGGATTTGTATTCGTGATTCGAAAAAAACAGGATTCGAATCTTAGATTCGAATCATATGTATCACTTACGAATCCTTTATTCGAGTATTCGTGATTCGAATCATATTAGGTGATTCGGATTCGTGATTCGAATCCTTATTTACGAGGATTCGTCCCAGCTCTGATGTATACAGAGCTTTATTTAATTTTCCAAAATACTTAAAAACCGTTTTTTGCAATTTAACGGTAAAACGCTTTTTAAGTATTGCATTGCATATATACATAGGCGATTTAGCTTTATATAATTTTCCAAAATACTTAAAAAGCGTTTTTTACGATTTAACTGTAAATCGATAAACCGATATTACAATCCCTATACTCAATCTATTTTGCAATTTTATATCACTTTACATCTCTTAACTGAACCATCACGAGTCATTGTCAGTTTTATTATAGCAATTTCCATTATCACGATTTCACAATTATTATTTTCACACATGCATTCTACAAATTATAGGAGATACACAATCGGACACAACCCAACTGCCCCGTTAATTGAATTATAAACCACTCTTTCAAAACAAAACAAAAAACGAGCAAAAGAATCGCACTTCCGGCATGAATCGCATGGAATGGAAACGTCAACTCGAAAAAAGAACGAAAAGTCAGCTGACAAATTACCGATTGACAGGTGTTTGTGTGTGCGCGTCTGTGAACTTGATTCGACCTTGAGGAAAACCACAATTCTTGTAAAAATAGAGACGTGTAATTTATTTAATTAAAGCTAATCATTCGAGGAGAGTCCGTGACTGCGCCCGGGCCGAAGGACCAAAAAGTCACAATGGACACACACACACACACACAGTAAGAAACAAAAAAAGAGAACGAAATTGAAATCGCCGGCTTCCTTCAAACACGGCCAGTCTGTCATTTATTGGACAGGTGCGGCCATTACGACCCGCACAGAGATATAGACACGATTTTTTTGTGCGCTCATAAAAATCTGTTTTCAATTATGATTTACAAGGTCGTGCTTGTATGATGATGGAATGCATTGAATAATTGAGTTTTAATTAATTATTTAAAACATATTTTCTATTTCAGTAAACACGAGGAGGAAATGCATTGTGATTCGTAATGTTTGTATAAAATTGAAATTTTGCACCTAGGGTTTCAGTGTATTATCATTGAGTAAGTATTTCTTACTCATTGGTATTACGCCAACATGACAAAATAAGAATTCAATTGTTCGATAAACGTGAACCTTTTGAATTTTGCGAAATAGGTCAACATGTCTTAAAAGTCACAACGTTTGCATCGGGATATGTATACTTAAAACAAAAAAATCCCTGTATATTAACTGTATTGAGTTGCCTATAATTATTGTTTTAAACAACTGATTTAATGCATTTGCATGGCGTTTTATTTATGTATACCAGAGCTGGGCAGGATTCGAATCATTCAGGATTCAAATCCGTTTAGAGGATTCAAAGGAGGCATTGGAATACTTTAGTTAAACTGGATTCGTGATCCGGATTCGTTACATTCTTTTAAGAGGGTTCGTATTCGAATCCAAATGCGGGTGATTCGAATCCTTATAAAAGGATTTAAATATTCATAAAAGGATTCGAATACTTACAAAAAGATTCGCGTACTTACAGAAGGATTTGAATCGTCAAAAACAATTCGAATTGATTGCGAGGATTACCATAAAAAATTAGTTTTGTGTGTTTTTAAATTTCTCGTTAAATCACTGTTTTATACGCGTGGCGCATGAAGTAAAATTTCGAGTTTAGAAAAGCCCCGTGAAAATTTGTCTCGGGTCGCTGCGCGACCCTCGACAAATTTTCTACGCGGGGCTTTTCTAAACTCGAAATTTTACTTCATGCTTAGTCTGGGAGTGGAAATGCTCGTTCGAAACTTTAAACTGAATGCTTTGATAAGAACATTAAATGACTGAAATTGTTTTTAAAGATAATAATCTGGTTTTGAAAAGTTTGTTTATTATTATTTGAAGTAAAACTGACATGGTGCCACAATCTGAAATGTTATATTTTTCCGACATTTCCCTGATTCAAGATTTTTTTCCCTCACCTTTTAATATAACTTTTTTTCTGTGAGAAATCGCCATTTTGTAAATTGTTTTCATTGTTTTTGTCAATATTTAAGTTGGTTTTATATATGTTTTCGTGTTTTGTAATTTCTATAACGCTGGTTGGTTTTGACTTATTTAATTATACCATATGGCTTCTTTGTTAATGTTTTGGTCAATTTGAATAAAATTCCATGACTTTTCTCTGACTTTCCCGGTTTTAATAATATTCTGTGAATTTTTTATTTACGTAATTTTCAGGCATTCGTCGATTTTATAATAGAGGTTTGAAGTTTTAAACAAGTGATTCCACTCCCAGGTTAAGCATGAAGTAAAATTTCGAGTTTAGAAAAGCCTGAAAATTTGGTTTGGTCGCGTAGCGCGAAGCGCGGAGCGACCAAACCAAATTTTCAGAAATAGGTCAAAATCACATTAATAGGAACGTTGCATAAGAAGTTTACGTCAAATTTTAAATCATATAATTTCCGCAAATCTAATTTTCTCGGTCTCTATAATGACATTTCCAAGTTGGATTGGAACGAATTATACAGCATGTCCAATGTCAACTCGGCATGTGATTTATTTTATGAAAATTTATATAGTGTTTTTAATCGACACGTTCCGAAAACATCAAGAACGGCGACAGATCATTCTTTTCCTCCCTGGATAAATCATGAAATACGCAAACAATTAAATTTAAAAAACAGATTCCGCGGGTTATTTCAAAAGTATCGTATAATTGATCATAAAAATAAATATGAAGAATTAAGGAAAAGTTGCAAGCGGAACATAGCTGCGTCGTACTCGGAATTCATTCAACAAACGGAGGATAGTATTAAGACTGCGCCCAATATGCTATTCAACTATGTGAATGTTAAAAACAACTCGTCACGAATTCCTGGTGAGATGACTTATGATGGGACAAATATCACGGATCCGCAAGAGATCGTAGATAGCTTTGGCGATCACTTCAGCAAGGCTTTTGTACCAGGGACCTCTAATTATTTTGAGAATTTTAAGTCTTGCTCGGATACTGGAAGCTTTTCGATGGATACTCATGAAGTTACGCAAGAACTACGTCGAACAAAAGCTAAATTTACATCTGGCTTGGATATGGTTCCCGGAATTATAGTGCGCGACTGCGCTTCCGTGTTAAGTGATCCATTGACATTTATATATAACTTAATATTGAGTAAAGGTACATTTCCTGACATATGGAAACAAGTTCGCATTTGTCCCATAAAGAAAAGTGGTAGATCTAATAATGTTGAAAATTACCGTCCGATTTCTATTTTATGTTATTTCTCTAAAGTGTTTGAGTCCATATTATGTGATCACATTTACTCTAGTGTATCTGCTGAATTTCCTGAGCAGCAACATGGATTTTGTAAGAAACGATCCACTACAACAAATTTATGTAACTTTACACAGTTTGCTAGTGAAGCAATGGATTCGGGTAAACAAGTAGACGTCATATACACCGATCTAACAAAAGCGTTCGATCGGTTGGATCACGGATTGTTAGTCGAACGCATATATCAATACGACATCAACGTTAGCATAGTTTCAACAATTGCCAGTTACTTAAATAACAGACGATTTCTGGTTGAAATAAATGGCTACAAGTCCCGCTTTCGTGCAGTGGATAGTGGGGTTCCTCAGGGGTCCAACTTAGGACCTCTGCTGTTTCTATTGTACTTTAACGATATTTGTAAGTACATGACATGTCCAGTTTTGATATATGCCGACGACTTAAAGATCTACAATGCAATTGGTTCGCTTGACGATTGTGCAAAATTACAATCTGACATTAAGACTCTCAGCGAATGGTGTGTAAACAATAAGTTATCGTTAAATATCTCCAAGTGTAATGTTATGTCTTTGTCTCGTAAAGTGAATGTACTCAACTATAACTATATAATCGGAAGTACAATTATAAACCGTTGTGTAGAGTTAAAAGATCTTGGTGTTATATTCGACTGTTCGTTGAGGTTCGATTTACATATTCATAATCTTGTCAAAAGCTGTTATAGAATGTGGGGTTTTATCATGCGCAACTGTAAAGTGTTCAAAAATTTAGAGGTAATGAAAACATTATTCTCTTGTTATATTTTATCTAAACTTACCTATTGTTCAATTGTCTGGTCGCCCATGTATTTAAAGTATATAAATTTGCTTGAAAGTGTTCAAAGGCGGTTTTTAAGGTATCTTTATTTTGTAAAAAATGGTACATATGACTTTGATATTTCATATGATGATCTGTTACGTGAATTTGACTATATATCCGTTTATAAGAGACATTTATTTATTTCGCTATGTTATTTATACAATTTAATTCATTACAAAATAGATAATCCTCAATTTTTATCACAGTTTAAATTTCATGTACCCAGGATATCGTCACGCCATGCTAAAACCTTTACATACTGTACCCCCAATACTAACTATTGCCTGAACTCCCCTGTCTATAAGTTGTCACGCGCGTATAACGAGATTCAGTATTCTACTGATATCTTTCAGCCAGTATATAAATCTTTTCGTAGTGAAATACTCGGAACAATAAAACAATAAACGCATTTTATACTTGTCAACTACTTAATATATTAGGATATTATTAATTATTGTATTTACTTATATATATTTGTGTTATAACATGTAATTTTAGTTTAAATCCCTGTAAGTGGACTGTATGTCTGTTGGGTGAAAATAAAATAAATAAATAAATTTGATATGTTTAAATTTCGCGCCCTAAATTTGTAGGTTATGTTAACTTTACATAGATATAAGAATTATATGAGCGCCACAACCAGTCAAGAAGCTATATTCAAATGGAAGCCTACTTTTGATTGGCTAAGAAGCAATTCCTTGCGAATAGCTCATCCCTATGATAGTATTAGCATTTACTATTAGTAGGGGAAGGTGGGGCAGCTTCATACAGTTTTTATATTTTGTCTTATAGAATTTTCTCGGTAATCGATATCTATATCGATTCATCAAAAATCAATACTCTTACTATCTGACTTTATATCAAAAACATGTAAATTGTGTAAATACACTTGTAAGGCATTTTGTAACAGTTTAAAAGAATAAATAAAAATGTATGTATGTACCCCACATACGGGGCACTTTCATACAGGCTATGGGGCAGATTCATACATGTGAGAAAATACACAAGTTGAGCATGAAATGTTTATTTATTTATCAAAATCAAAATATCAAAACACAACTTTCATGAAAACAAAAGCAATAATAGTATCTATAACCAAATAATACTAAGTAATCATATAATTAAGAGAGAATAACATAAATATAGGTAGTTTTTTTTATGGCACAGAGGGAACTAAGTTAACCTAACAGTCTTTCTAATCAGTCATATCACTATTTAAATATCTGTGACGTATTGCTTAATTCTTATTTACTAATACTATCAATAATGAACAATTATAAAAACTATCACAATCTTAAATGTTAAACACTAATTATCTTGAAGGGAATTATCTTTGCAACAATAATATTAATGTACGTTATAAAAAGAGAGATCTTTGTTGAAACTAAAAATGTTGGCTGTCTTAGCTGATTTAGGATCCGGTAATATCAAAACAATATCTGATAGATCTACTGAGCCTTCATCTTTGACGTCTGGAAAGACAAAATTCATAGAAAATCCTGGTTTCTTCTTCAAAAATGAAACCATTACTTCTGTCAAACTGTAGTGTTTGATGATTTGTCCGACATAGTAAATAACGGACTTCTTTTTTTCAAATTTTACAAGCACATAGTCACCATCTTTGACATTTTCAGGGTCAACAGGCACTTCATGATCATCTTCTTCTTCGTTTTCTTCAAGCACGTCGAAAGGTGAAGCAGAACTTTCTCTTAGGCTGATATCTGTTTCACTGTCGCTACAAATTGTTTCAATCTCTTTGGTTTTATTTCTTTTTGGTTTACTTGATTTGACATAATCTTCATTTAATAAACACAATGCTGTCTTTATTTCTCTTGCTTTACTTTTTCGTTCTTTTTCTAATCTCTTCCTCTCTTTGATATTTTCCAATTCTTGAATTCTATTCTTTTCGGGCGTGTCCGTATAAATTCTCGATTTTCCAAGTGATCGACCTTTTTTTGTTTGTGTGCGTCTTTGAACTTTTGGGAAAGGCCTTATCATTTTTGGCGTCTTCAATACTTTGGAAGTAGATGGTGCAGGGTTATCAAGATCTATCACTGTTGATGCAAGCTGTTGTGAAAGCAATGTAGGCGAGACATCTCTGGACAAAGTCGGCGGTGTTCGAGCAGTAACATCACCAAGTTCAACACCAACTGTAGCAAGCTCATCACCAGCTATTGCAAGCTCATCACCACTTGTGCTTATATTGGGATTTGTTACAGGATTTGAATGACACACCTGAACCGGCGCAAAATCATCATCATTGAAAATCAACTTATTAAAAGGCCATATTCCGGTTTTTTCATAAGCACTGGTAATATTCCTACCATTGAATGACTCTAAATAAGGTATCTTTGTAAGTTTTGGGATATTATAAATATTAAGTGTCTTTCCTGGATTGGAAACGTGCCAGTCATTAAATGCCGTTTTTAATTTCGACTTTAATGGTCCAAATACGCCAACATCTAATGGTTGAAGACGGTGAGTCGTGTGTGGTGGAAATGAAAGGCACACAATCCCATTGTCACGGCAGTAGTGGATTGCATCAATAGAAATGTGACTTTCATGATTGTCACATAAAGCAATATTGGATTTTCTTTCGAACATAAGGTGTGTTTCTGGATGTGCTTTAGAACATCAACAAAAATGCTCGAGTTTATCCAACCACTTCTCGTGGCTACACCCAAAGAGCCTTCTGGAGCACCTTCTATAAAGTGGTCCTTAAAATGTACTCGAGGGAAGATGAATAAGGGCGGTATGGTGTTTCCACTTGCTGATATAATACCACCAAATGTGACCAGCTCTCCTCTTTCGGCAGACACTATTTGACCAACCTGTTTTTGGCACTTTTCAGCAAAAATTTTAGGTGTGCTCAGCACAGTTGAAATACCAGATTCGTCGTAGTTGAAAATCCGATCGGCAGTAAAATTGTATTTGCGGTATATATTCTCCAGGTTCTGGAAGAAATCATTCACTGCCGTTTTGTTGAAACCGAATGATCTGGCAGCACTAGTATTTTCAGGTTTACGCAAACTTAAATTTTTATTGCGTTTTCGGAAACTTGCTAACCAGTCTGCTCCCGCCATCTTATTATCATTCCAACTTGCAGGATATTTAATCTCATTGGCCTTAGCAAATTCATATGCAAGTTTTTTAACTTGGACACACGTCAATCCATAGTGCATCTTAGAACACTCTAAGATATATTTATTCAAAAGATCCTCTTCTGTTTTTGTAAAAACTTGCTGCGATGCAAATTTAGATTCGAATACACGAGTTTCGTTACAAAGATCTTGTGTTTTGCGTAATTTTTTTATACGGCTTTGTAGTGTTTGTGCATTAACTCCATATTTGGCTGCTGATTTCCGAAAAGAGAGCTTGTTTTCCAAAACTTCATCGATAACATTGCCTGTTCGTCTACCTCTCCACTCCTAGTTCCCTTTTTCTTGTAATTTCTGACCATAATTGTTCTGCAAAACAAAATTATGATATCACTTCAATTCTACAAACTAAAATAATTCCTGAGTTCCATCGTAAAATAGAAAAGTGGGGCACATTCATACAGTATGAATGTACCCGCATACTTCTGTATGGACCTACCCCATCACAAGGCAATAAAAATATTGTTAAAAAAAAGGCAACCATATATAGAATTATTCACAGATCAATTTACAAACTTGACCCTATTACCTTTTAAATAAAATAGAACTGAATAATCTAGAGAGCAGCTTTCATTATAAAAAAGATGTTAAAAGTGAGGTTATTAAATTACTTACACGTGGCTGAATCACGTTCCGTGTCACACCGACGCACGTTTCACACCGCCTGCTGTCAAACTCCGCCAGCAACCACACACATAAGTAAGCTACGCGTACATGTATAAGTCATTTAGTTGATGTGCGCCTAACATCAGATATATCTAGTGTATGACGGTGCCCCTTGTATGAATCTGCCCCACTTCCCCCTACTCAATAAAAAAGTAAGCTTTAATTTAGCAATCTTATTTTGTATACAGCTGGCCTTAAATAAAGTGGCTTAAGATTTTAAACTAAATTTGGCATATTTTTTAGCCTGCCTCGCCCTGGTCAAAAACGTGGCTACGCTCATGAAATAGTGCTGATTTGAATCCTTAAAATATCAATTAATTAGCCATTTACTGTTTCAGACATTTTAAGTTTTACATTATTACTTCAGGTCGACCTTTTCTTCCACTCAAAATTGTGAGTTATCATTTTCTGCATTCAACGCTTTATATTGCATGTTTCTTTCGGACTAGCATTACTGCATTGCTCTTCAAAGGTTAATTAAAATGTAATTGATATTTTCATCGCGTCAGTTTGTCTTTTTTTTATTATTATCATAAGGCCAATTAGATTTTTTTGATATGGGGGTAATCGCGCCAACTCCAATTTCGCTTTCGAAAATCAATTACGCTGCCCTATAATTATATATGTAAATCTTTGGGTAATTGTCGGATGGTATACATTCTGCGGTAATTGTACGTATGGGCATGGTAATGGTAATTTTTTAAAGTATATACTTAAACCGTAACAGTGTCAAGACAACTAATTACACACCCGACGCCCGTTTTAACGCGCCCCCATCATTTTCAAAAAAACAATTTAATTATTTATTGCGTACCTCGTTGTATTTTAAAAAGAAAACTTCAATTAGTGGTTTAAGACTGTTTACATAAAATATACATACAAATTTTGCGTGAGAGCATGAATAATGGCAACATTGAGTTGAATAATAAGTATACAGCGTGTAATCGAACTAATGTAAATCCTCTTAAGGGCGTATACACAAAATATTTTGACACCAATTGCAGCAAAAATAAAATCGGAAAAAAATATTGGACTTTTCATAATTTTTCATGCATTTTTTACTTTTTTAAAACTTCTGGTTACCTGTGTTCATGATATTTTTCGTGGATGCGTAAGTTGTTGTATTTTTTATTTACTTTTACTACTGCGAGGCGCATAAATCACTTCGCACACACTAAACACGCACGCTGTCTCGAATGACTAGATGAAACTAGGTCACTCATTTGTGGTATTGTTTATTTACTGTTACTACTGCAAGACGTATAAATCACTTAGCACGCACTACACACACACACTGTCTAGAATTACTAGATGAAACTGGGTCACGTATAAAAAAAATCACAATAAGTGTTCAAATTGACGTCCGCCGCACTCAATGCACATTTGGGCTCTACGTATCCAATTCGCACGAACAGTAGCAAACATTTCACGAGGTTTTTCACGAATGGTATTAGCCGCGGCGTTTACTCGTTGTATCAGCATTTCAGCATTGTCAATTTCCGTAGTGTAGACTTCACTTTTAAAGTATCCCCAAAGAAAAAAATCTAAGGGGTTTAAATCCGGACTTTTTGGATGCCATGGTACAGGGCCTCCACGACCAACCCAACGTCCTGGAAACTCATCATCCAAATATCTGCTAACGCGCCTTTCGAAGTGAGCTGGCGCACCATCTTGCAAATACCACATTCTTCTAAGAACCGCTAAGGGTACATTTTCTAGAAGATCTAAAAGGTCATCTTGCAAAAATCGTAAATATCGTTCTCCATTCAAACTAAATACGAACATAAATGGCCCAATTAATTGATCATTTAAAATACCTGCCCAGATATTAAGGGAGAAGCGATGATGGAAATGAGTTCTACGCATAACACGAGGATTTTCTATTGCATAAACATGCATATTATGGAAATTTAAACTTCCATTATGCGTAAAGCACGATTCGTCGGTCACTAAAATGTCTTTGGTAAAGTTAGGATTTTGAACATTTTGTGCCAAAATCCATTGACAAAATGCAATTCTTTTGGGAAAATCATGGGGTTGAAGATGTTGTACACGCTGGTAGTGATACGGATAAAAATTATTGTCTCGTATAACACTGCTGACAAATGTGTGCGATACATTTAGCCGAGCGGCGATAATACGGGTACTTAAACCAGGATCCGCTTCCAACAGATTCAAAATTTCATCTTCCGCTCGCAAATATCGCATTGGACGGTCACCACCTCCAGCGGCTCCGGCGACGGCGACGGGCTGCAAACTTCCAGTGTCGCGTGCTCTTTGTAATAAATTTCTAAATCGGTTTGGCGGTGGTAAGTGTCGTTCAGGAAATCGCTCTTGATAAATTCTTACAGCTTCCGCGGAATTACACCGAGTTTCACCGTAAATAAGAAACATGTCTGCCAATTCAATGTTTGAATAAACGTATCGCGCCATGTTACAAAATGTAGATGTTTCATGGAATAAGTTTCACCATAGACTAAACAGCAAACTATTTTTATGTTTAAAAATCATCCACCCTCGCCGCTCTTATCTAAACATTTCAATAAGAGTGGAGATAAAGTGAAGTGCGAACCTAATAAGGAAAAATATTGAATTTTATTAACACGTTTAGAAAATATTCGGAATTTAGTCAGCAATGGGTACTTATGAAAACGATAACATGGACATAATTCTTCACAATCTGACCCACTTTTCTCTGGATGGTGTAATTCGATATCCAAATCGTTTAAAAACTACCAGTCTATGTGGAATCTCTCTTAAAATACGCAATGTGCGCGTATACCAGATACCACAAACATGTGGCCTATTATTATTAATTATTTTTAATAATTATTTGTGAGCTATCTACTAAAGGTATGGTAATTTTAAATGCAGGTATTGTTTATTTAAACGCTGCCCCTTATGTGGTAGAGAGCCTGTACAGTAGTTCGTTTACACACTGTATGTAGAGCTTGTTTCATTTAACTAGGTGAGAAATTCGGAGATATTCGGCCATATTTGTCTGTCTGTGAAGTTATTTGTGCAAACAATTAAGTAAGTTGCTTAAAAATAATGCAATTTTGATACCGCAGTTCACTTTTGAAAAGTTGAACAAGTCGCATTTTATGATATTAGGTGTTACGAGCACTAGAAGACATTTTTGTTTTTCGCCTGGTTAAATGAAATGAGCTATATATTGATGTCAAAACTATTCCTGTTTCTTTCTTCCATTAAAAACAGTACACCCGTGTTTTTTGAGCATGCTAATTCAAAATCTGATGTTAAAAATAAATAAAATTACGAACCAAATCTGACGGACAAAAAAAGTATGATTTTTGTTTAAAAAAAAAACAGTAAATCCGTGTTTTTTCAAATGAATTGTTTTGAATTCGGTCATTCACCTGAAATTGTTTTTATTTTGATTAATTTTTATTTACTTCACCCTGTATGTATAGATTATTGTGTTGAAAGAGTAAAGAGAAATTCGAATCGGTTAAATTTGAAACCGGCCCGTGGCCGTGTTCGTGTTTGTTGTGTTAAATTTTTATGAAACTTTTTTGAATTTCTGACTATACTCTGTACAATACACAATAACAAATGTATTCTTGCCAAGAAGATCTTTATAATTACTGAGTGGGGGCGGCGATATTAGCCTACGCCCCGGGCGGTTGAAACCCACGCTACGTCACTGCTATAATGACAGTTGATATTAAGTCGGCGCAGGCCGACATTTAGTCGTCCATCGTGTCAAATTGACATAAGTCGGCGTCAGCCGACATTTGGGCTATAATGACAGATGACATACGAGTCGGCGCCAGCCGGCATTTGCACTATAATAACAGTTGACAAAAGTCGACATTTAAACTATAATGACAATCAACATAAGTCGGGGCAAGCCGACATTCAACCAACCGTGCCAACTTGACGCGAGTTTGAATTGAACTATAATGAGATCGCCATGTTATTTTTTTTTTGTGACAGTTACGATACACATTTTAACACTTGTGACACATTTTATAGTAACGAGTGTCTTCCACTCCCAGGCTAAGCATGAAGTAAAATTTCGAGTTTAGAAAAGCCCCGCGTAGAAAATTTGTCGAGGGTCGCGCAGCGACCCGAGACAAATTTTCACGGGGCTTTTCTAAACTCGAAATTTTACTTCATGCGCCACGCGTATAAACCACTGATTTACAGTAGTGTTAAAAATATATAACGCTTAAATGTGATGATGATCAATATTTACCGAGATGTAGCAAAAAACATCTGTTTTTGTGAATTGTTTTGCAATAATAATAATAAAAGTAGAATAAATTTATCTAAGCAACTAACTAGATAGGACCCTTATTAAAAAAACTGAACTGCAAATGAAATGGCAGCTAGTTTTTTGCTGTTTATTTTCACAATAGCATTACAAAAAATGTGGCGTTAAGCTTTTGACTGAACTCGGCAGAACAAATAATATTTTTAATTTTTTTTATGTAGATTTTCATTGGCAAAGATTAGTAATTATTAAAATAATAAATTATTTCGACAATTTTTATTGTGCAGTCAATAATTCTACTTACTTTCTACTGTGCAACGCTACCAACATTTTTAACTTGCTCAATCAATATTCATATAAATTTATGGTGAATTTAAAAAGTCGGTAAAATTATGTTATGATTAAAGCGTACAGTTTGTAAGCAACAAAATTAAACTCATATACGTGGTGTATCCAAAAAATAAGTTGCGTTTGTATTTCTTGCCACCTCAGCGCAGCAATCGGAATTTTGCGCATGCGCGATACTCGCTAACTGATTGAGAATAAGTTGACGTCAAAATGAGTTAGCTGAATGTTGTGTACGCTAGGTGGTGCTTGTTTGAAGTGGCGAATAAAATTGAAAATCCCGCCGCTTGTGAGATAAGGTCTGCAATTGCTTTTCTCAATGCGAAGAACATTAAACTAGTCTAAATTCATCAACAGATCTGTGAGGTGTATGGAGAAAATGTGATAAGTGATTCAATGGTAAATAAATGTTCACCTACCATTGAATCACTTATTACATTTTTTATAAAGGATGTGAAGGACGTGATAATGTGCATAATAACAAACGAAGAGAGCGTCCATGTTTGTCTAGTAATGAACTGGTTGCTGCAGTTGAAATTATTCACGAAAACCGAAAATGTACAATTTCTGCGTTCTCTATGAGTCTTGGTGGCAAGAGGTGACGATCAGCGACGGCTCGCAGCCTAACTTCAGGGTAGGCCAGAGACCCAAGCTAATATATATCCCCTATTGAAAGGTGACTTTGTTGTGCAATTCCTTGCAAAGCGCGATCCCAACCTCAAATTTTGTGCGCATTGGCGCTGTGGCCTACCCTGAAGTTAGGCTGCGAGCCGTCGCTGATGACGATGAGATCAAAGCACATGTTGTTACTTAGTTGACATTACAGGCAGCACCTTCTTATAATGAAGGAGAACAAAAGCTTGTGCCTAGGTATGACAAGTGCCTAAAACTTTTTTTTCTGAATATGTATACGTTTTCTTCAACAAGTCAAACGGAACATACTTTGTGGATATACCATGTAATAACTTAAGTACTAATTCTGAAGTATATCGCGGCACCATTTCGTTCGAATTTGCTTCATTCATGGTTACTTAAGTAACTATTATTCCTCATAAATCATGCAGATGATGTGTAACGTGTAATTTAAAATGCAAATAGTTTCAATTAGTGAATTATTGCGTCGATTAATAATATATTCATAGGGATCGTGTCGTAATTAAAACTAATGAAGATATCCGAAGACTTGATCGCTTTTAATTTTATATTTTTTCCAATAATTTAGTGTTACGAGCCGAAACTACCGTTTATGGAGTTATTATTGCAATTTGGAATTTAATAAAAATGATCGTAAATTATACGGGCGTTCGACGTTTACGGTCCGAATATTCCAAATTACAGCGTTTTATGAATTTATTTTTTCCGTGTGTGTGTGTTTGTGAATCGCGTACAGTATTAACATTTATAATTTCTCGATTTTATTTAAGCGGTGTCTTTATGATTATTTTTTGTGGGTTATTAAAAAGTATAAATATTGTATTAATGTAGCTATACAGTTATTTTATGAATTGTAGATTTTCTACACATATAAATATGATTATAAATGTCGATAGCGACATCTATATTATACAAATTACAAACATCGCTTTTAAAAGGTGCAAACAGATGTCGCTGTCAATAATTTTGAATGGAATGTATACGTTCATACGTTTATAAGCTGGCGAAAGTTTAAGAAATTGCATCTCGAGTAAATTTCAGACTTGTCTTCTTTGATAACTTTAAAATTAAACCAAAAAAGTTCATATTATACGAAATACTTACAAGTATGCTTATTCTGATGTATGTAAATGTTGAGGCATTTGTTTTTTAAGATTGTCTTCATAATTATTTTCTGTGGGTTATTTAAAGTGTGCTGATAAGCCAAAAGAGAATTATTAGAAGTATTTTTAAATTAAATTTTAGAGTGTACGACACGACACTTACTTTGTAAAATATAACATTTTAACCGTGCATTTCTTATATACAGCGTGTAATCGAACTAATCTACATCCTCTTAAGGGCGCATACACAAAATATTTTGACACCAATTGCAGCAAAAATAAAATCGGAAAAAAAATATTGGATTTTTCATAATTTTTCATGCATTTTTTACTTTTTGAGAACTTCTGGTTACCTGTGTTCATGATATTTTTCGTGGATGCGTAAGTTGTTGTATTTTTTATTTACTTTTACTACTGCGAGGCACATAAATCACTTCGCACGCACTATCGAGACCTATAAATCACTTAGCACGCACTACACACACACACATACTGTCTAGAATTACTAGATGAAACTGGGTCACGTATAAAAAAAATCACAATAACAACATAGACATAATTCTTCACAATCTGACCCACTTTTCTCTGGATGGTGGAATTCGATATCCAAATCGTTTAAAAACTACCAGTCTATGTGGAATCTCTCTTAAAATACGCAATGTACGCGTATACCAGATACCACAAACATGTGGCCTATTATTATTAATTATTTTTAATAATTATTTGTGAGCTATCTACTAAAGGTATGGTAATTTCAAATGCAGGTATTGTTTATTTAAACGCTGCCCCTTATGTGGTAGAGAGCCTGTACAGTAGTTCGTTTACACGCTGTATACTTCAATGTGTCATATACGTAAAGAAAAATATATCAAAATTAAATCGAGTCTGTGATATTAATAAGTACCCCACAAGAAACGCCAATGATCTGTATGTACCACCATATAGGACATTTCAAGTGGGCAATGGTCCATTAACAGTAGCAATAAGAATGTACAACAAGATACCAAAAGAAATTAAAGAAATAAGCAGTTTCAAACAATTTAAAAAATGGTGATGTGTCCATCATAGTACTTTCCTCCGTAAATTGCGTATTAAATCACTTTAAAAATATTTGTAGCATTATTATTTTCAAAATGTCTTCAACTTTTTGATAACTACAACTTTTATTTGAAACATTTTTCAATTGGATCAACACATACTGACACAAACCAATGACTAGATAAAAAACACTATTTATTGAATATCTCAAAAACTAAGAGTGCTATGACAAAAAGTGAATCTACAAAAAATCTTTAGTTTTTCATTTCCTACATCTTTTATTTGAAACATTTTTCAATTGTATCGACACATACACTGTCACACACCAATAACTACATAAAACACACAACTTTTGAAATATCTCAAAAACTAAGAGTGCTATGACAAAAAGTAAATAAACAATATATCTTTATTTTGTTATTTTCTACAACTTTTATTTGAAATAATTTTTTGTTTGATGAACATTTATTGAAAAAATCTAAAAAAACTGAAAAACGCTAAGAGTAAAGTACCACTTCCGGTTTTCCGATTTTCACCAAAAGCTTTTCAGTTCTTCCGATTGTAAGAAAAGCTTAAGTTTCAAGTTTCATCTCGATATCTTTAGCAGTTTTTGCGGTACAGCGCACACAGACACACACACAGACAGACAGATTTCCTCTAAAATTTTTGATTCGAAAATTTTCACGAAAACAATACTTTCCCTTTGTATTACATACGGGGGAAAGTAAAAATCGGTGATAAAATTTCTTGAGAAGGCTGCATTTTATTCATATGGAGAATACTTTGACAGAGAGTGATATTTCTTTAAATTTAACCTTAATTTTGCTTTATCTGCAACATTAACATGTTAACATGATTACTGATATGCCAAATATTTTTATTTATAGTTGTATACCTATTATTTCTGACGATTCCTATACTATGTACCAAATTTAGTCATTGGAAAATAAAGAATTTATTTATTTATTATAAATAGTGTATTAATGTAGCTATACAATTGTTTTATGAATTTCAGATTTTCTACACATATAAATATAATTATACATGTCGATAGCGACATCTATATTATACAAATCAACCTAAACTCGAAAATTTGAGGTATTAATCATCATATGTTTCTATTTTAAAATTAAGGGAATAGCCCCCGCTCGTGGATGATGCTTCAAGTGAAAGATGACAAACACTTGCTGTCACAATTGAATATCAGATGTTTGTATTATAACCTATTTTCTTGATTAACTTGGAACAGACATGGCGTATGACAGGGAGTTGTCGTCACTGTGTTTAATTGAGTCTCTGTTGATCATAAATGTAAATGGCGACATCTATATTATACAAATTACAAACATCGACTTTAAAAGGTGCAAACAGATGTCGCTGTCAATAATTTTGAATAGAATGTGTATGTTCATACGTTTATAAGCAGGCGGAAGCCTAAGACATTACATCTCGAGTAAATTTTAGACTTGTCTTCTTTGATACCTTTAGAATTAAACCAAACAAGTTCATATTATACAAATTACTCACAATTATGCATATCCTGTTGGATGTAACCCACTGAGCAAAAAACAAATAAATAACGTTATATCAACATTGTAGCAACATTGAACGTCGTTTTAATGTTGATGAAACATTACTTAATTGTATTTGCTCAGTGGGAAATGTTGAGGCATTTGTTTTTTATACCACTAGGGAAGTAATTCCGTGAAATCTGACAATTTAAAACTTCTAACAAGTTACTTGTTAGACATGAAGTAGAATTTCGAGTTTAGAAAAGCCTAAAAATTTGGTTTGGTCGCGTAGCGCGAAGCGTGTTTGGCGATTTAGAGGTTTAGTAATTCATTACCCCATTACCACGGGTATTAAAGATTATGTTTTTAATGTAGTGTACAATGATTTAGTTTGAATTTGACGCCTAAAGGCGTCAAGATGGATGCTACTTTGCGCTACTTTCTTAAATACAGGGACACAAGGACGGTCGAGTATACGGTAAGAAGGATTGACAGAATCGAAGATTTTGGAGTGGGGGTAGAGATCGCTTACGTCACAAATGCGCGCTGAATTTAAATGTGGTTACTTCATGGTAAACTTTATAATAATAATAATATTTATTTCCCAACAGGACATCCCAATTACAGAGTAATATTACAAAAGTAAAAATTCTTAAAATAATATATATAAACAAAACAAAATAAAATTACAAAAATAAAGATAAAGATCACGTGATTCTATTTAAACAAAATATATTAAATATTTAGAAATTATAATAATAAAGTGATGGCAAAATAACTAAGAAATAACAATAGTTAGTCTATGCAGCCGTTTGTTGTTATTAATATCAAGTACCAGAAATTATGTTCTTGAATTCACGTAAGTCCAAGTGAAAAATATCACAATGAGTGGCAAATATGTTGTGATACACACAAATGCGACGCACTGGGGACAGTTCCAAGACATTAGTTTGAGATTTTTGAACATAAAAGCTGGTACAATGACGTGTCGAGAGTCTAGGTACATAAAAATGTATCCTTTGCAAAAGTTCCGAACAATCAACTGAATTATGTAGTAACTTAAACAAGAAGATTTGACCGTGAATATTCCTACGTTCGACCAAAGTAACTGCATCAAACTCTTCTAAAAGTAATTCATGACTGAAACCTTGAGGGGGGTAGGTACCATGCATTTTATACCACAAGTATTTATAAAATTTACGCTGAATATAATAATACTTTAGGAAAACATGCACACGCTGTAAATTTTCTGACATTCGTTGTTTTTTAAAAGAGTTAAATTTGAAGCTTTTAACGAGTGTTGCCCACTTCCAGGCTAAGCATGAAGTAAAATTTCGAGTTTAGAAAAGCCCCGCGTAGAAAATTTGTCGAGGGTCGCGCAGCGACCCGAGACAAATTTTCACGGGGCTTTTCTAAACTCGAAATTTTACTTCATGCGCCACGCGTATAAAACACAGACTTTAAGCAAAGTTTGAATATACATAAATTTCATAATATTTTAGTGTTTCATACGCGTGGCGCATAAAGTAAAATTTCGAGTTTAGAAAAGCCCAGAAAATTTGGCGCCTAAAAGCGTCAAGATGGATGCTACTTTGCGCTACTTTCTTAAATACAGGGACACAAGGACGGTCGAGTATACGGTAAGAAGGATTGACAGAATCGAAGATTTTGGAGTGGGGGTAGAGATCGCTTACGTCACAAATGCGCGCTGAATTTAAATGTGGTTACTTTATGGTAAACTTTAGGAAAACATGCACAAGCTGTAAATTTTCTGACATTCGTTGTTTTTAAAAGTTTTAAATTTGAAGCTTTTAACGAGTGTTGCCCACTTCCAGACTAAGCATGAAGTAAAATTTCGAGTTTAGAAAAGCCCCGCGTAGAAAATTTGTCGAGGGTCGCGCAGCGACCCGAGACAAATTTTCACGGGGCTTTTCTAAACTCGAAATTTTACTTCATGCGCCACGCGTATAAAACACAGACTTTAATCAAAGTTTGAATATACATAAATTTAACAATATTTTAGTGTTTCATACGCGTGGCGCATGAAGTAAAATTTCGAGTTTAGAAAAGCCCAGAAAATTTGGCGCCTAAAAGCGTCAAGATAGATGCTACTTTGCGCTACTTTCTTAAATACAGGGACACAAGGACGGTCGAGTATACGATAAAAAGGATTGACAGAATCTAAGATTTTGGAGTGGGGGTAGAGATCGCTTACGTCACAAATGCGCGCTGAATTTAAATGTGGTTACTTCATGGTAAACTTTAGGAAAACATGCACAAGCTGTAAATTTTCTGACATTCGTTGTTTTTTTAAAGAGTTAAATTTGAAGCTTTTAACGAGTGTTGCCCACTTCCAGACTAAGCATGAAGTAAAATTTCGAGTTTAGAAAAGCCCCGCGTAGAAAATTTGTCGAGGGTCGCGCAGCGACCCGAGACAAATTTTCACGGGGCTTTTCTAAACTCGAAATTTTACTTCATGCGCCACGCGCATAAAACACAGACTTTAAGTAAAGTTTGAATATACATAAATTTCACAATATTTTAGTGTTTCATACGCGTGGCGCATGAAGTAAAATTTCGAGTTTAGAAAAGCCCAGAAAATTTGTCGAGGGTCGCTGGGCGACCCTCGACAAATTTTCACGGGGCTTTTCTAAACTCGAAATTTTACTTCATGCTTAGTCTGGGAGTGGAAAACACTTGTTTAAAGCTTCAAATTTAACTTAAAGAAAAAACAGGGAACACCTACAGATTTACAGAAATTAGGGGAATTTGGAATACGTATATTTTAAAGAAAAACTCTGGGGGTTGAGATCGTTTACGTCAAAAATGTGCGCTGAATTTAAATGTGGTTACTTCATGGTAAATTTTAGGTAAACATGCACAAGCTGTAAATTTTCTGACATTCGTTGTTTTTTAAAATAGTTAAATTTGAAGCTTTAAACGAGTGTTGTCCACTCCTAGACTAAGCGAAGTTAAATTTCGAGTTTAGAAAAGCCCCGTGAAAATTTGTCGAGGGTCGCGCAGCGACCCGAACCATTTTTCTGGGCTTTTCTAAACTCAAAATTTTATTTCATGCGCCACGCGTATAAAACACTGAAATATTGTGAAGTTAGAAATACATTTAAAAATATTTGATTTTTTTTTAAATGAGTAATCGAAATATTTAAAACACAAAATATTTACATTTTTCTTCACACTTTCTCAAGTTAAGTCAAATAACACAAATTTACTTATTTATGGCGCTTAATGGGTTAACAAAAGTGAAAAATAAATTCAAACATTATCACATACACAAAATGAAATCAAATAATAATCAATACGACAAATTAAATAATTTAATCATAATTTTGCAAACATCTGTAATCCTTAATTAAAATTAACCCAATACGAGCGAACCGGTCGACTTATAAGATCTAACTGTACCGTCCAATAAAACCCGTAAAAGCCCGAGTAAATTTAAAGTAAAACATCAAAGTTTAAAACGAGTTCTCGAGTGCGCACATCCTTAATTCGTTCATTTAGTATTTATGCAAATCACCTGGGAATTAATAAGCTTTTTGCCCTCGCGAGCGTGCGTGGAAAAAGGCAAGAGAGCCCGTCGTCCCCGATTAAAATGTGTCTATATATAATTAAAGGAAATAAATGATTAAAGTCTCCAGGTGAAGTATAAAATGTTTATGCGGGCATAACGTATTATTATTTATTATTAAATTACCCGGCCTGCCTACGCAAATTGTTCATTCATGAATAGGATTGAACCGTAACAAAAATATAATACTAACTTCGTATTAATTAGATAAATAATTTATCAGTAAAAACATATTTACAATTTTAATCGAATATGTTGTTTTTTCTAATTACGTATACCCTTATCACAAATTACGTGTGTATAGGGCAT
The DNA here is from genome assembly GCA_932526585.2 of Philonthus cognatus. Lineage (NCBI taxonomy): Eukaryota > Metazoa > Arthropoda > Insecta > Coleoptera > Staphylinidae > Philonthus > Philonthus cognatus. The sequence continues at coordinate 53,559,647 of OW052241.1, read as the reverse complement.
ATAATCGATGGTTAGAAATATAGATAAAGAATTAACCGCTATTGAGTGTAACGTGGGTATATTAAGTTGCCTATACACATGTTCGGTTAACATAATTATAGACAACTAAATGCACACAAATACTAATTATACACGCATTCAATGCCTTTGTTGACATATTCGATTAAATTTGTTTTATACCGTGAATGTACCACAAAGTGAACGCCTACAACATAAAACAGTTAAAATGTTACTTACAATGAAAGTGCGATTATTTTCGCAATTTACAACAAGTTAGTCTTACAAAGACTATATCAAACACTCATTGAAACTACTTCCCGATCTAATCCACAATAGATCTGCAAAGGTCACGCTGGTACAGGCCAATGAGGCCGCCCCTATTTCCCGAGCTAATATATTAGCTCGGGAAGTATTTGTTTCAATGAGTGTTTGATATAGTCTTTGTAAGACTAACTTGTTGTAGATTGCGAAAAGAATCGCACTTTTAATGTTTGAAGTATTCTGCAACGAAGAATTTGCAATTTTATTTAAAAAATGTTACTAACTTACTAAACCTTTCGGCTTTTGCGAATACATATTTTCTAAAGAAATAGTCTTCAGCTTGTCTCAAGACAAAATGCGTTATTTACTTATAGTATATTGTATCGTTTTTATTAACATGTTCTATCTGTTAACGGTATTCAAAAAAATTATTAGCTACCGAACATTTTCTTGATGGCGTTGCTGACTGGGCGCATTCTCTCATCAATCTCAATCGAGATCTTATCTCGCAGGGATTAATTGCTCGGCGGACTCGGGCCTATTGTGATTGGTTGATTATCTGGACCATTGCCTCCACGGCTTCCTTCTCATTCCACCCATATCCCATTATCTCCAGTAATTATCGTCCTATTTGGACCCGTAATTCGATACGTTGTGCAGCAACCTTTTATCTTTTAATTAATTACAACCGTTCTCCTCTCTAATCACCATTTATAAAAATAAAAAACACTAATGTCTATTTAATAAATATCTATGCTCAAGTTATCAAAACAAAAGAGTTTCGTAATACCTATACAAGTAAATTTTGTCTAATACGACAATTGGAGCAAGTACCCTGTGGTATACCAGATATTTCTTGCTCATTTTGGAAAGAATTTTTGTTTACGACTTAACGGTTAATCAACCCACTGATCAAAGAAACATTTCATGACACGTTGCATAAATAAGACCGCGCAACACGAAACGTTGCGTCTTAACCCACTATACACGAAAACATTTTAAATATTGCACGAATATTGAACATGATACTAAAAATAAAACATTGTATTCAAATTATTGAAACAAAGTTTTAGCAACGTTACAAACATTGTATAAACGTTTTCCGTGCAATATTGATTTATATACATTACCGAAATGTTAAACATAATACTAAAATTCAACATTGTTTTATAACGTTTCAAAAATATTGCGGCAAAGTAACACAACGTTATATCTGTGGTTTTGAGGAAAAACCAGTTAAGTGACTTTTTTGGTCAAATTAAGTTATGTGCGGACAATGATAGTTATTTACGTCTATTTTCACTTGGTGAACTCCAAATGATATTATCTGTTACACATTTAGCACAATTTATACAAAACCTATCTAGTTAAGTGTCATTTTTGAGGAAAAACCAGTTATGTGACATTTTTTGAGAAAAAACCAGTTACGTTCCATTTGAATGCATATTAAATGTATTAACATCCAGATTTTACCATATATGGCTAACGTTTATACATATTCAGTGTATATATTTCATGAAAGAACATATATGAGTATTATAATTCGATATATTTATATATCGAATGATTTACGGACATTTTTCATGTTTGAAAAAGGAAGTTACACAAGGTGTAAAAGGGTTTGAAAAAATAAGCCACAGAAATTATGAAATAAACGTAACTTTTTCTTACAGATAAAAAACAAGCGGCTACAATTTTCTATACACATCATGTAACGCAGTACAGTAACTAATTAATCGAAGAATAATCGACAGGTTGACGCGAAGAAATTCGGTTAGATCGTCCGACATTAACTTCAATCGCATGTACAGTTTTCACTTTTTTAGGTTGTTCTTTAGGTGAGCGATTACAATTTTCACGCTTCCGTTTCAAACTGTTGCTTGTTCATTCGCTTCCGGAAACTCTTCAGTTGAATCGTCGTCGTCTAAATCCGGATCAAAATTTTTCGCACTAGAGAATTCACTCGTACTGAGGAGTTTGTAAAAGTCGTGAACTTCTGGTCTCAAAAGATCCAACATGGAGAGCAAGTCTTATTTCTTCTCGCGGCTTATGTCGTGGGGCCCTGTGTATCTAAGTTGAAGCTGTTCGTTTTAAATATTACAAGTATTACGTCTGCGTACATGTAATTCAGAGAACTCTCCATTTTACGTTATGCCACAAAAAACGTTACTTTGACGGATTGTTTTGCAAATTTGTAAAGACTGACGCGACTTCATTGGCACCTCTTTTTGCGTCACCTTCGTGCCACATGTAACATGTCGTCTTCGGTGTCGTGTTGACATTGACGGTCAAGTTGTAGGTCCACAGTTGTCTCTTGTAGAAAGCTACAGATGTTTGCAAGGAAGAAGGTGCAGAAGAGGTGGGTGCCCTCGGATGTTTTGGCCCCCTTCTTATCAGCAGATTTACTTGAATACGCCGTATCTTCTGCTTCTTGGTGATCTTTCTGCAGTGTCGTGTCTTTTCTCGTTTAGTTTCGTCAGTTTTGTACCTTAATTGTGCATGGAACATGTCACACTTATCGCACTTGTCAAGTTGTGGTTGTTTGAATTGAAGTCCTGTTTTCTTCAACACATTATATATCCAGTACATAACAGGTTTCTGCACTTCATCTTTGTATAAAGCGTACATCTCCAGAAAAGTCGGCCAATCGGGCTGGCAAATACCTTTTTGTCGTGTGGCGACGCTTTCATAAGCCGGAAACTTGTCAATGTGAGCTTTAACTTCTGCAATTATTGTGTCTGAGATCTTATTTTTAAAAACTCGTTTTCCTCTTCGATCACTCAAAGGCAACTGACCCATCTCCTTCCATATGTAAGTCAGACAATTTTCAATGAAAGACTCGGTCTCGCCAAGAGTTAGTCGAAAACACTTACGACAAACGTTTTGGTCGATAGACTTGCTGCGCACCGCTATGAATTGTTTTCGCCTCAAGTTCCCTTCGCGCTTTTTTACAGGTTTGAGTGTTATCAAGCCTCTCACAAAATCGCGTCGTTTCAAGTACGTTATCTGCGCCCAATAGGAGTCGAAAATTCTAACCTGATCCTCGTTTAATTGTCGCCTCCATCACGTACCAGAGTACTCGAATCATGCTTTGTATCGTAACCTAGTGAAACAGTCATGAAATTGTAACAATTTTTAAGTATATTTTGCAATTTGTTCAATATAAAATGGTTGTAAGCTTTCAATGAAAAAGACTTCTAAATAAATGACCGTCTTCTTAAATAAATACCTTGAATCGTCACATCTCCAGAGGATAAACTTAAGTTTTCCATCGATAGTTCATTTTCAAGAAGACTTCTCTGCAATTTCTCGTTTTTCTTCAGAAACGGTCGAAGTGTCAACTGTAAAGAACCCAAGAAATTTAAGTAGGTTATCTTTTGATCGCTGTCAACAGGACCCGAGAAAAGTTACATTTACCAACCTTACGATTCCGCAAATGAGTCCTGAGCACCAACAACATAATGCCCCAACTGAACATTTTGTAGCGCCGTCGAATTCAACACTGTAAATAAAAAGGTCAACAGTGTTCAATAGGTTATGTCGTGATCGTTGTCAACAGTGATATACAAAATGCATTTACTAATCTGGGGATTCCAAAAATGGGTCCTTCGAACTGTTCGAGTATTGTCGGATTAAATCCATTTGTTATTTAAAGTCAGGCTTTGTGTGAGTTGTTACACTTTAATTTTAATCAAAAGGTCTGTGCTATTATAAGTTGTGTTCAAATTTTGGGGCTTGAATCTCCAGAAGGTCGACGACGTCGCCAACTGGTGGCTACTTTATGAATCTCGAAGGCGTGCTTAATACCAGCGGTCGGTACAAAGTATGACGATATTTATGTTGGCACGCCGGTGATACAATTTTGTTACTAAAACATGGTCGAATATATCTTGACTATTTAAAATTACGTGGAATAATAGTCAAATTGCGATTTTTTGAAAAAACCCAGTTATCTGACTTTTTTGAGAAAAAAACAGTTATCTGATTTCCTTTCATTCCTAGCTAAATAAAAGACATATTCACACGTTTGACATGTTTTCTATACTTTTTGTTTCAATATACATACTATTAGATGGATATTCGGAGCCATTACAAGGTATTTATGAAGTTGACCTGTGAATCTTTAAACTTAAATTACTCGAAATCATGTAAAATCGACTTAACTGGTTTTTCCTCAAAATCAAAGATATAATCATTACAATTTGGCTTTTATACAACATTATATTGTAAACATTGAATATATATTGCAAATGGTAACATTGCAGTTTCAACATTGCATAATTGTTGAAACTGTTGCTGTAATGCAGCATCGTGGTTTACACATTTCATGGACATTGAACATACAGCGAGTTTTTCATTCAAGTAAACACGTTCTAATTATATGCTGTAAATCTTCAGAAAGCTTTAGACGAGTGTTTTCCACTCCCAGACTAAGCATGAAGTAAAATTTCGAGTTCAGAAAAGCCCCGTGAAAATTTGTCTCGGGTCGCGCAGCGAGCCGAGATAAATATTCTGGGCTTTTCTAAACTCGAAATTTTACCTTATGCGCCACGCGTATAAGCTGCAGATTTCAGTTGAAGTTCATGCATTTGTTAACAAAATTTTAATGTTTTCAGAGGTTAAGGCTACTAGGTACTTAGCTTCCAGGGTACTGTCTCCACTAGACTATACAGTAGTTTTTGTAAGACAGTTTCTTTTATTGTTTTCTTGTTACCAATATATATTTATATTTTTTGACCCATTTAAACCCAGACACGTTGCATCAATGTTACCGCGCCACACGAAACGTTGAGTTTTAAGTTGCATGAATGTTGAAAAAACGTTGAATAAACGCTGAATGTGCTCCTGCAGGAACGTTGCATGTTAACGTTCAAAGAAAAATGTTGCTGCACCGTTGACAAAGCAATGCCTATGCAAAACGAGCGGTTACTCTTATTTGTATGCAACCCAACATACGAATGTATATATGTTAAGTTGTATACGATAAATGCATAGAATCCGTATTGTATACAACCCGATGTGCAGCAATTAAGTAAACGTTATAGGAATGTTTCTCTCGTAATCTTAACGCAAAATTCATTACTGGGTTTAAATGGACCAAAAAAATCCAAATATGCATTGGTAATAAGAAAATAACTGTCTTACAAAAAGTAATGTGTAGTCTAGGGGAGACAGTACCCCGGAACCTAAGTACCCAGAACCCTTAAATTCTGAAAACATTAAAAATTGTTAACAAGTGCATTAGCTTCAATTTAAATCAGCGTCTTATACGCGTGGCGCATGAAGTAAAATTTCGAGTTTAGAAAAGCCCAGAAAATTTGTCTCGGGTCGCTGCGCGACCCTCGACAAATTTTCACTGGGCTTTTCTAAGCTCGAAATTTTACTTCATGCTTAGTCTGGGAGTGGAAAACACTCGTTTAAACCTTTCAATTGAACCCTTTAAAAAAAACCACGAATATGTGAAGATTTACAGCATATAATTGGGCAATTTTTACTTAAATGGAAAACTCTCTGTATGTTGAATGTCCATGAAATGTGTAAATCACAATGCTGCATTACAGCAACAGTTTCCACAATTATACAATGTTATTATTTTCAATATATATCCAATGTTTGCAATACAATATTGCATAAAAGTCAAATAGTAATGAGTATTGAACGTTGTGTTACTTTGCCGCAATATTTTTGAAACGTTATAAAACAATCACAAATAGAAAGACTGTTATTCCTTACTTCACTTTTTATAAACATTTATACATTTAATAAAAAGTGAAGTAAGGAATAACAGTCTTTCTATTTGTGATTAATCACTTCACGTAAACTCGAAACAATACAGTTGTTATAAAACAATGTTGAATTTTAGTATCATTTTTAACATTTAGGTAATGTATATAAATCAATAATTCATGGAAAAAGTTTATACTATGTTTGTAACGTTGCTATAACTTTATTGTAATCGTTTTAATACAATGTTTTATTTTAGTATCAAGTTCAATCTTCGTGGAATGTTTAAAATGTTTTCGTGTTCAGTGAGAGTAAGCCAGTTTACCGATATTACAGTTCCTAATAGGATGAAATGATTAATAATAATCCTAATGTCAGTGCAATCGTATTGTTCTATTAAAGTTTCACAGGAATTCCGCGAGTAATTCCAACAACAAACTGTCGTGCCGGACTCATCGGTACGACCGGCAAAAAAATCGAAAATGACGGTCATTTACTCCAATTTCGTGGAAGAACATTACCAGTAGAACGAACACAAATATTCGTAATTAGCGGTATTTAATAAATGTACTTTATCAATCCGCTAATTAACTAATGCCCACGAAAAAGTTCTAAAAAAGAAAACAGGTCTAATTGCTCTCTTTCTTTAACTCCGGCCTCTTAAGATAATGACCGTACGTTGGCGCGGAGAGCCCTTATTTAAAAATTAGCCTAATAACAACCGGCGTAATTGTAAAATAACGAAGGTGTAATTTGCGAAAAAACCGTGTCGTTTTCCAGGAGTTGGCTCGGCCGACGAGTACAGGTGCATACACCTCTGGAAAAAGGTGTACGCACACACGCTATGGACTCCTATCCTTTTCTCTTTCCTTTCTTCTTAGAAAACGAGCACAACATGGTCAATGACATGGACACATATATATTACGCTAAAGTCACTTACGGTCCCGTCTATCATTATTTATGTAAGATGGGAAACGGCACGGAAAAGGTTAAATAGGCGCTAATGGGACTATAATTGTTGCCCGTTTGCTACCGCTGATACCGAGAGGATGTGCCGGTTGTTTCGGATTGTTTTACAACAAAACCTCTCATTTATTACGTATTAGCTTCAGCTATCTGAAAGCTGATTGAATTGTTTTACTTATTTAGTGAGGTATGAAACAAATCTGGTATACCACAGGGTTTTTAATTGCGCTAATTGTTATTGGGATTCTACTATATCCTCCTTATTTAGAAAGCTATAAAAAATCTGGCACCCCACAAGATATTTAATTGTTCCAATTCTTATTAAAGTATGAAAAAACCTGGTATCCCACAGGATTCTTAATTGAGCTAATTGTTATTAGGATTTCACTATTTCCTCCTTATTTAGAGAGTTATAGAAAATCTGGTATCCCACAAGATACCTAATTATTCCAATTCAATCAGCTGATTAAATTGTTTTACTTATTTAGTGAGGTATGAAAAATATATTTAGTATACCACAGGGTTCTTAATTGCTCTAATTGTTATTGGGATTCTACTATTTCCTCCTTATTTAGAAAGCTACAAAATATCTGGTACCCCACAAGATACCTAATTGTACCTATTCCTATTAAGGTATAAAAAAAACCTGGTATCCCACAGGGTTCTTAATTGAGCTAATTGTTATTTGGATTCCACTATTTCCTCTTTATTTAGATTTATTTATATAAAAATCTGGTATTCCACAAGATACCTAATTGTTCCAATTCCATCAGCTCATTAAATTGTTTTACTTATTTAGTGAGGTATGAAACAAATCTGGTATACCACAGGGTTTTTAATTACACTAATTGTTATTGGGATTCTACTATTTCCTCCTTGTTTAGAAAGCTATAAAAAATCTGGTACCCTACAAGATACCTAATTGTTCTTATTCTTATTAAGGTATGAAAAAAACCTGGTATCCCCAGGATTCTTAATTGAGCTAATTGTTATTAGGATTCCACTATTTCCTCCTTATTTAGAGAGTTACAGAAAATCTGGTAATCCACAAGATACCTAATTATTCCAATTCCGTCAACTGATTAAATTGTTTTACTTATTTAGTGAGATATGAAAAAAATATCTGGTACACCACACGGTTCTTAATTGCTCTAATTGTTATTCTACTATTTCCTCCTTATTTAGAAAGCTACAAAAAATCTAGTACCCCACAAGATACCTAATTGTACCTATTCCTATTAAGGTATAAAAAAAACCTGGTATCCCACAGGTTTCTTAATTGAGCTAATTGTTATTTGGATTCCACTATTTCCTCTTTATTTAGAGAGTTATAGAAAATCTGGTATCCCACAAGATACCTAATTGTTCCAATTCCATCAGCTCATTAAATTGTTTTACTTATTTAGTAAGGTATGAAAAAATCTGGTATATCACAGGGTTCTTAATTACGCTAATTGTTATTGGGATTCTACTATTTCCTCCTTATTTAGAAAGCTATAAAAACTCTGGTAACCCACAAGATACCTAATTGTTCCTATTCTTATTAAGGTATGAAAAAAACCTGGAATCCCACAGGGTTCTTAATTGAGCTAATTGTTATTTGGATTCCACTATTTCCTCTTTATTTACAGAGTTATAGAAAATTTGGTACCCCACCAGATACCTAATGTTTCCAATTCTATCAGCTGATTAAATTGTTTTACTTATTTAATGAGGTATGAAAAAAATATCTGGTACACCACAGGGTTCTTAATTGCTCTAATTGTTATTGAGATTCTACTATTTCCTCCTTATTTAGAAAGCTATACAAAATCTGGTGTCCCACAAAATACTTCATTGTTCCTATTATTATTAAGGTATGAAAAAAACATGGTATCAGACGGAGTTCTTAATTGAGCTAATTGTTATTAGGATTCCACTATTTCCTCCTTATTTAGAGAATTATAGAAAATCTAGTATCCCACAAGATACCTAATTGTTCCAATTCCATCAGCTATTTGAAAGCTGATTAAATTGTTTTACTGATTTAGTGAGGTATGAAAAAAATCTGTATACTACAGGGTTCTGAATTGAGCTAATGATTATTAGGATTCTAAAATTTCCTCCTTATTTACAGAGCTATAAAAATCTTGTATCCCACAGGATACCTAATTATTTCTATTGTTATTAACGTATGAATAAATCTGGTATACAACAGGGTTTCTATTGAGCTAATTGTTCCTATTGATATTACGATTTTACTCCTAACATAACTTTTGGGCATTTTCAAATTGAATTCCTTCTTACTCAGAGATGTATGAAATTTCTTGTATACCACCGAGTACTAGATTGCTTCAATTATTGTAAAAGTTACCTTAGGCCACAAATAGATGGTTCTTAGTTCTACTAATTGTTATAGAGATTCTACTATTCCATTCGTATTTACCAGGGTTGTTATGTTCAAAACACTTTGTTTTAAAACAATATTTTAAAAATGTTTAAAAACAGCTGTCGTGCTTAAAACGGTTTTGTTTTAAACGTGTTTTAAAGCTTAATTTTGTTTAAACATATCATTTTAATACAGTAACATATCACAACTGTGTGTGCATAAACGTGATTTTTAAATACAGGGAATTTTTCTTTCGGGTATACATATGCATACACTGTAAATGTTATGACATTCGTTGTTTTTTTTAAAGATTTCAATTTGAATCTTTAAACGAGGGTCTTCCACTCCCAGATTAAGCAAGAAGTAAAATTTCGAGTTTAGAAAAGCCTGAAAATTACAAACAAATCCAAACATGTTGATTGTTGAACATTCTGATTAACAATTAAAAACATGTTTAAAACGTGTTTAAAACAGAACATACGGGGCATTTTTCTTTTGAGTATACATATTTCTCTAATTACAGCGTTTTTTAAATTTGCGGGAATTCGTTGTTTCAAAGCGGTTAATTTGAGGCTTTGAACGAGTGTTTTCCACTCCCAGACTAAGCATGAAGTAAAATTTCGAGTTTAGAAAAGCCTAAGAATTTGGATTGGCCGCGTAGCGAAGCGGAGCGGCCAATCCAAATTAGGCTTTACTAAACTCGAAATTTTACTTCATGCGCCACACGTATAAAACACTGAAATATCGTAAAGTTTAAAATATATGGTTTTAGCAATCTAATATGTAGATGAGAATAAAATGTGAGTCAAATTCTGCGCTGAACAAATTGTTTAAAACAGATTATAGTGTTTATAGGCAACCCGATAACTCTAACGTATATTAGGTTGCCTATAATCGTTGTTGTATGTGTGTGTTTTTTGAACTTCACTGTAAATCAGTGTTTTTAAGCGTGGCGCATAAAGTAAAATTTCGAGTTTAGAAAAGCCTAATTTGGATTGGCCGCTCCGCTTCGCTACGCGGCCAATCCAAATTCTTAGGCTTTTCTAAACTCGAAATTTTACTTCATGCTTATTCTGGGAGTGGAAAACACTCGTTCAAAGCCTCAAATTAACCGCTTTGAAACAACGAATTCCCGCAAATTTAAAAAACGCTGTAATTAGAGAAATATGTATACTCAAAAGAAAAATGCCCCGTATGTTCTGTTTTAAACACGTTTTAAACATGTTTTTAATTGTTAATCAGAATGTTCAACAATCAACATATTTGGATTTGTTTGTAATCTATGTTGGTATCTAATGAACGGTACTCCAGTTGGTCTATTTTGAACGATTGCAAAAATCCCAAACACGTTCACGATTCAGAGAATTCCCAAACAGTTGACAGTAAACTCCCAACTGTTGTCTCTGATGAACGAGCCCAATGTTTCAAACGCTGTTTCAATGAAAAAAACACGTTTTGTAGGAAAAACTGTTTGTTTTAAATAAAATTTAAAAAAAACTTTTTTAGCAACCCTGTTATTTATAGAGGTATAAAAAATCTGGTATTCCACAAGATACCTAATTGCTCCAATTCTTATTGAGATTATACTATTCTGAACAAATGAATAATGATGCCTGATAAAGCAACTGTCTGGCGAAATAATTGTTGCAGTGTCAACTAATAGACAGTTAAATCTTAACCAAGTTTGTTATTCACTAAAAGTGTTGATATGGAATTTCACCAAGTAACAGCCTCAGCTATTACATTTTTAAAATTTTATAATATTAATTTGAAATTAAACAACTGTCGAAACTGAAAGTAATAAAAATTCCAATCTCCCAATATATATTTATTATCACCAACAACCAGACCCGGAGAATCGTTGATAACTCGAGTTAATGCTCGTGTTTGGAAAGCGGACCGTCGATTACCGATGATTGCATGTCTCTGGCAGTCGGCCGTGTATAATTTGGGGTATATTTCTATTATTGCGCCAGGGACCGACCCCATTTCGTCTTGTTTAATCTCACGCCATCGGCATTACGGCATTATTGGTTCCATTTACGTCGCGCGCCAAACCGCGTTCCGATCGTGTAGGTGTCTTCTCAATTATTGTTATTTGCGCCGGGGCCAATTTGCCAGACTAAATTCGATTTGATCTTGATGTGATGCGATGCGATGTGATTTGATCAAATTGATGGGAAATTATTACCTTTGTGTATGTGTTATGTGTCTCTGTGTGTGTGAGTGTTATTTTTTGTTCGTTTCGAGTGTGATCAGTTTGTTTGAGTGTTGTCTGTAGTTAGGACTTAATGGAGGTTTCGGGTTAAGCTTAGAACATAGGTCAGTCACGTCCTTGTTGAGCTTGTTAGAATAAGCACTCACATTCGCTTTGCGAGTGAAATAAGTTTTTATTGCTGTATTTGTCTTTGTTGTGGAAAAGTCATGCCTATCATTTAGTAGTGTCTAGTATGGTTTTTCTCAAAAATAGGAAGACCACAACAAAAGACTACAATAAAAGTCAGCTGATCGATTATGGCTGCCGAAAAAGTAAAATTCCACTGAAGCAGTTGAAATCACAACTGACTTTTTTTGCCAAGATATGGTTTCGTTTATTTACACATCTTATGTTTGAACAGTGTTATCAAAGTGACTATTTCTGTATTCCGTCACCTTACTCATCAAAATACTCGCCTTAATTTCTGGAACGTAAACCGGAAAGTTTGTTGTGGTTCTCTACTTTTGAGAAAATATTCATATTTTTCGTGATGTCTAAATCAAGCATTCACTTTTGCTCTTTACCTAAACCACTCAGGACTTATTTTCAATGATTATTACCAATTAATGGATTCGATAGCTAACGCCGTCTAATGCTCCATGTTGGCTTGAAATATTCAGAAATGTTCAGTATTCCTCAGCGCTGGGTCGGGACCACACTGAAGAGGACCTTGAAGTCCGAAACACGTCTGTGGGTATCTGGCGCCGGAATGCTGAACACAAATTTAATTTTGATTATTACAAATGTTTCTTGTGCTAAAATAATTACTTATTTTTATAATTATTTTTTTCAGGTGTGGTTCCAAAACCGTCGAGCGAAATGGCGCAAACAAGAAAAGGTAGGCCCCCAAGGCCACCCTTACAACCCGTATCTCTCCCCGACCGCAGGCGGTCCGACCCCCTCAGTAGTCCCTCCATCGCTCCCTAACCCCTTCAACCTCCCCTTCGGCTTACGGAAACCCTTCGACTCCCTGACCTTCCGCTACCCGCCGCACGTGCTTCCCGGCTACCTCCCGGCCCCACCACACTACCACAGACCAGGCGGGCCCTCCCTCCTCCCCCCGGCCGTCGGACTCTACCCCTCGGCCAGCTCCTTCCAAACCCTCTTAGCCAACATCTCCGCAGCGCAGAGGCCCAAACTCCCGCCCCAGGAGTTCACCTCGTCCCCGCCGCTGTCGCCGACCGCGTCGGCGCCGGTTTCGCCCCAGGACGTCGACAGGAGGAGTTCGAGTATAGCCTCGCTGAGGTTGAAGGCGCGGGAACACGAGCTCAGGTTGGAGATGCTGAGGCAGAACGGGGATCTTATTAGTTAACTTGATTCGTGTGGCCAGTGCGACACGGATGATCTCGGGTTGTCATCAGGAAACAAAACGTATTCCGTCCGAATTTGCTTTAAATCATTAAGATTAAATAACAAAAAGGTTTAAGCCTAAAAGCTTAGTATTTTTCAAATTATTAATTGGTTAGTGACCATAAGCTATGGACTAAAAAAAGAAGAAGCTATTTTTCAAATTATTAATGGTTTGGAGAAAGATTTTAATAAAGTACGAAACACTGACGTAACTTGAAGAAAGACTAAGGGTTTGTTCGTTTCTGCTGTACTAAATTAACCTAAATTCAAGTTTGTGGCTTCACCAGTTCATGTTAGTGTAAGTAAACTTGACATTAGATTTGTTTGTTTATGCTGTACTAAGTTAAACTCAGTTTTCGTTTGTGGCATTACTGTTCATGTTGGTGTAAATGAACTGAACCTGACATTGACAATGGCAGTTGTGCGGTTCATGTAAAGGTAAAGGTAAACCATTATTTTTAAAAGGAGTGTGCATTAAAATCTTTCTCCATGAAATGACACAACACGTCAGGGTAGTCGTGTTGTGTCATTTCATGGAGAAAGATTTTAATAAAGTACGAAATACTGACTTAACTTGAAGAGAGACTAAAGGTTTGCTCGTTTGTGCTGTACTAAGTTAACCTAAATTCAAGTTTGTGGCTTCAACAGTTCATGTTAGTGTAACTAAACTGAACTTGACATTAGATTTGTTCGTTTATGTTGCACTAAGTTAACCTCAGTTTTAGTTTGTGGCGTTACTGTTCATGTTGGTGTAAATGAACTGAACTTGACATTGTCAATGACAGTTGTAAAGGTAAACCATTATTTTAAAAAGGAGTGTGCACACTACCCTGACGTGTTGTGTCATGACATGACGTGACACAACACGCTCCCTGATGCGTTAGCTACAAATATAAACTCCCAGATCTCATCAGTGTGCGTCCGGTCGTCAACGATGAACGTGTAAAATATACCCGATTTTGTTTGACCAATTCAACAAAGAATACAGAACGTCAGCATAGTGTGCACACCCCATCTGACGCTGATGTGTTAACATGTTAGCTAACGTTGTCGCCACCTCATGTCAGCACGTCACGTCAGTGTAATCTGAATGCAGCCAGACCTCATCAACGTGTCAAAAAAAACCCAATTTTGTTTGACCAGTTCAACAAAGAATACAGAGCGTCAGCGTAGTGTGCACACCCCATCTTACGCTGACGTATTAACACGTTAGCTGGCGTTGTCATCACCGCATGTCAACACGTCACGTCAGTGTAGTGTGAATACAGCCAGATAACCGTGTCAAAAAATACCCAATTTTGTTTAACCAATTCAACAAAGAATACAGAACGCCAGCGTAGTGTGCATACCCCATCTGACGCTGACATATTAAAACGTTGGCTGACGTTGTCGTCACCGTCACCGTCAGCCAGATCTCATCAGTGTGCGTCAGGTCGTTAGCAAGAACATGTAAAAAAATACTCGATTTTGTTTGATCAATTCAACAAAGAATACAAAACGTCAGCGTAGTGTGCACATCCCATCTGAAGCTGACGTGTTAACACGTTAGTTGACGTTATCGTCACCGCAAGTCAACACGTCACGTCAGTGTAATATGAATGCAGCCTAACAAACAGATTCAAACCCAGTTGCGCCAAAAACGTTTAACTTGAGTTTAAGCTGAAGCGGGGTTCAAGATGACAGTTTCTATTTTTCCACTGTCACACAGTGGGCGAATTTCGTCAATTAGTGTGCAATAATTGAAAAAATATGTTTCTGATAATAAGGAAAATATACAAAACCTTTTAATGTTTTATATAGAAACTAGGTGGTTGGAAATATTGCATTTTAACCACTTTTGTTTAGAGAAGATCATGTTTCTGTATAAATTAGAAACATGATCTTCTTTAAAGGTCAAAATGCAATATTTCCAACCACCTAGTTTAATTTACATATTTTTGTAACTAGGAAACTCACCAAGTTCGTTTTAAACTATAACATATTTTGTGTGCTTAATTTTATTGCACAGAAGATTTTTAATTATTGCAGTGTAATTTATGCAATTCCCCCACTGTGTGTCACTTTGAACTAAAGTTCAGAGTTAAATAAGTGCAACGTGTTTGGTGCAACTGGCCCTCAGTGCAAAAAGTGCAGCATTATTCCTGTAACGAACAGACCTGATTTTAAAAATCATACAAATCATCTTAAAGTTTGATATGAATTACGAAAATTCAGTACTTATTTATAGAAAAATATAAAATCGTCTTTATTTTATTTTAAAAATGGCCTTGATAATTACTTGTAATTTTTGTTTCGTTTGATAATGACTGGTGCATTCAAGAGCAACTAAATCCCAAATAAAAACCTTTAAGAAAACAGTTTTTAATCATTTTTATAGTCAGAAATCTTCAGTATTCCTTGGCACTGGGTCGGGACCACACTGACGAGGACCCTGAAGTCCGAAACGCGTCTATCTGGTGCCGGAATACTGAACACAAATTCAATTTTAATGCAGTTAAACCGTACTTTAATCTTTCTGAATGAAACGAGCTAGAAAAACAATCTATAAGTAGCTGATATTTTTACAGCATCCTTTTCTGGCAATTTGCTCTGTTGATATATCAGTGACACAAATCAAAAATTAGCATTCATGAGATGACTGCATAAAATCTATCAAATACAAAGATATATTTATGTGGAAATTATATTAGACCTACAAAACCTAGGCCTGCAAAAGTGTGGTGTTTCCTCATAAATATATCTTTGTATTTGATAGATTTTGTGTAGTTTAGCAATGGAGCGAATTTTTATCTCCATTTTAAGATACAAAGATAAGGGCATTATCTTTACATAATCTCAAAATATTCTAAATCTCAATTAAACGTTTACGAATCTAAACCATATCATTGCATAATCTCAGAGTATTCAAAATCTTGATTAAATATTTACAAATCTAAGCAATACAATTGCGTAATCTTAGAATGTTATAAATCTTGATTACATTTACATTTGCAAATCTAAACCATTAATGATTTAGAAATTAATATATTCAGGGATTTTTTTCTTTTAAGTATACATTTCCCGATGCACACACTGTTAATGTTCAAGCATTCGTTGTTCTTATAAAAGCGTTCAATTTGAAGCTTCTAACGAGTATTTCTAATCCCAGACTAAGCATGAAGTAAAATTTTGAGTTTAGAAAAGCCTAAAAATTTGGTTTGGTCGCGTAGCGCGAAGCGCGGAGCGACCAAACCAAATTTTTAGGCTTTTCTAAACTCAAAATTTTACTTCATGCGCCACGCGTATAAAACACTGACATATTGTGAAGTTCAAATTACGGTGCTCATGTTTGATCTCACGTTAACCCTTTTCGTCCCAAATTATTATAACAAAAAATTAATAAAAAAACACAATTTAGAGGAGATTAGCCGATACGGGGCCAAGAAGTAATCTCGGAAGTCAACCCGGACGGTTCCAAAATCAGCTTAAACAGATCCGAAAACAGTGGACCTGTTTACGCTGTTTTCGGACCTGTTTAAGCTGTTTTCGGACCGGTTTAAGCCGCTTTTGGAACCGTTTAAGCTGTTTTCAGACCTGTTTAAGCTGCTTTTGGAACCGTTTAAGCTGTATTCAGACCTGTTTAAGCTGTTTTTAACCTTCTTTGAAGCTATAATCCTCTGTTGAGCTGGAAGGTAAGGGGAGCGTTTCGGGAGCTTTTACCGACAAGCCTTCCAGGAGCCTCACGTTAACCCTTTTCGTCCCAAATTATTATAACAAAAAATTAATAAAAAAACACAATTTAGAGGAGATTAGCCGATACGGGGCCAAGAAGTAATCTCGGAAGTCAACCCGGACGGTTCCAAATTCAGCTTAAACAGATCCGAAAACAGTGGACCTGTTTACGCTGTTTTCGGACCTGTTTAAGCTGTTTTCGGACCGGTTTAAGCCGCTTTTGGAACCGTTTAAGCTGTTTTCAGACCTGTTTAAGCTGCTTTTGGAACCGTTTAAGCTGTTTTCAGACCTGTTTAAGCTGTTTTTAACCTTCTTTGAAGCTATAATCCTCTGTTGAGCTGGAAGGTAAGGGGAGCGTTTCGGGAGCTTTTACCGACAAGCCTTCCAGGAGCTTTCCCGGAAAGTGAATTTGAGCTCTTATCTGGAAAATGAACTTAAGCTTTCATCCAGATGGAGCTTTAACCAGATGTGACCATGAGCTTTTTCCGGGATTAGATCCTGGTTCACTTCCGTAATTACGTCTGGGTTTACTTCCGGGATTACTTCCTGGTCCCGTATTGGCTAATGTTGAAATTATGTTGAATAAATTTTAGAAACGTTTATTTCCAAATCTTTCAAAACTCAAGTGCATTGGGTTATATAGGTATATTTAAATGAAATAAACCCGGTATAATATTATCAACAATATTCCAACAATGTAAAATGCAATTATCCTCCAAGAAACGCAAAATTTAATTTTATATTAAATTTGCTACAATCAACGGTATACTCCTTTTATTTTATAACTATTTTTAAACTGTTTCAAAAAATCACTGCCAAATTGATGTGTTATTAAAAAACAGTTAATTCTAGATTCAAATAAACCCAACATTATTTTATTATATGCAGGCTGTCTTAGTTTGAGTAGCTCAGTATGAATAATATCAAATCAAAGTTAAAATTTGATCTGCTATACATTTATTTTATCAGCGCATTTTTTTCAATTAAATTCTATTTATTTTAAATAACTTCTAATCCAATAAGTTTCTGATTAATTGAGGATTTCTACTCCCAGATTAAGCATGAAGTAAAATTTCGAGTTTAAAAAGCCTGAAATTTTGGATTTGCCGAGGCGCGCGAGCGAAGTGATATGTTCATATGTTCAAGTTGAAGCGTTCTCTTTTTTGAACCTCTGCATCGTGACAATTTATTTGACAAATTATGATTTATTTGTCACATTCAATGAATTATCACATGTAATACCACTAGTTGTTTGAAATTTTCATAAAGACTTTGTTTTTAACGAAAGCTCAGTTGTCTAACAATCGAACAAGATGAAACTGCCTCTGGAAAAGGCACGAGCTCGTAGAGCGAGTGACTTTTTCTGACAGTTTCATCGAGTTGAATTGCTTAAGACAACTAAGCTTGAGTGTATAAAAACAAAGTCTTATTTGCTCATGTTATATGCCCTTAATTTTAAAATACCTGCCAGATCTGCCAATTAATGTCAATTCTTAGTTGTGGACGTTCCACAAGATATGAATTGTTTCCAAACAGATTTGCATACGCGCAAAAAAAAACTCGATAAGACGAATTTGGAAAGACAATTTTTGAAAGACCACAGCGATAGCCCATGTTTTCACGGAACGACCGTAATGACGACCAATCACAGTCCGTTATTTAGATTTGAATTAAATAATCTATTTTATAAGTTAATTGAATTCTCATCTCACTGTCAGATTTCCCTTCAAATAACCTACAAATTAAAAATTGGTTTACTAGATAACATGTGATTATTCTTGTCCTAACCTAAAACATACAACCTGCATCACACCAATAAATTCTTAAAATGTTAAATTTGGTTGTTCATATTTAAAAATAAATAATCTGTTTATATCTGCTGCTTTGCTTTGATAGTGGCAGAACTAAAAACAAGTGATACTTATGTTTTGCATTAAATCTATTCGTACTGTTTCAAGTTGATACCGGCACAACTCTGGTGACCATCCAGAGGAAATAAAGAAGTGCGTGCCGTTCTCTATAATAAAAGTTCACTGACTTTTGAATAGATACAATGCAAAACATAAACATCAAATTTTTCGATGTGCCATTATCAAAGGAAAGCTGCGATAAGTTGATTGATTGAGTTACGTGAAAATCAAATTAATTTGACGAATAAAAGCACTAATAACCTTTCTATGTTATGAAAAGTATTACACTTTTAATGTAAGTCGAGGGATTGTGTTTTTGTAAAATATTGTTTGTATCTTGTTGATAAAGAATCAAACACCAATTTATATTAATATAATGACAAAAATACTGCAATAACTATCTCCTATCTATACATATACATTTATTAAATATGTATAAAATAATCATACATATATAAAAAAATATAAATAATTACTGGCGCTTTACAGTATTTACACACGAAAGCATGTGTACATATCATTATGTATATGCTGTTTTATTGTTTCTCTTTATATTCATCTATTTTTCTCATTGAATTGTTGTACAAATAAATGATTTTTATTTGTGTTATATTTTTTAAGCGTACTTATCCTGTATATATTTTATATATACTATTTTTTAATTTTTAATAAATTATATAGTTTTATAAGTAAATGAATATTATATTTAGTTTATTGTATTATTATTAGAGTTTACAATTATTTTTTTTTGTAATTTTCATTTTGTAGTTTAATGCGTAGTGTGCGAATTCCGTCCAAAAAAATAATAAAACATGTGTACTAATTTATTCATTATAAATCGAATCAATTTATAATGAATAAATTATTTTATATTGAAAACTAGTTTTATTTTATTTTCCTATATTCTTATTTATTACAGGGTTTAAACTTAAATATCATATGTTCAATTTAAACAAATCTCTAGAGTGCCATGGAAAATATTCTATGTTGGCAACTCTAAAAATATACATTATAATTATTATGTATGACGTTTTATATGTCAATTCCTGAAGTGTGTAGCCAACTTAAATTTGAAAAAAAATTATGGCACTCTAAAGGTTTTTTTTATTGAACATATGATATATGATCCTATTTCCAAAAACCCCTAAATCCATCTGAAAACAATGGATTTAGAGGTTTTTGGAAATAGGTGACGCATATATTGATAGTTAAATAGTGCCGAAAATGTCAAAATATTGGAACAGTGTCAAAATACAATGATTTGAATATTAAATTTACAATTAATGAAATATTTACAAAATAGCGAGTTTTGCAATTTTTCATTGTATCTCGATAAGTATTGATCCCATTACATTTAAGCAGTATATTTGAAACTTGACTTTAAATCAGTGTTCTTATACGCGTGGCGCATAAAGTAAAATTTCGAGTTGAGAAAAGCCTGAATTTGGATTTGGACGCTGCGCGTCCAAATCCAAATTCTTTGGGCTTTTCTCAACTCGAAATTTTACTTCATGCTTAGTCTGGGAGTGGAAGACACTCGTTCGACATTTGTGAACTGCTTATTTTGTTTTTCTCTGGTTTATACAAAAAATATATAAAACATTAAAAAAAGTTATGAAATAACTATGAAATATTAAGAAAAATCATGAAATGTTGAATATTAAGAAAAGATATAAAATTTATTAAAAATGAAAAAAAGTATAATTTAACTTGATTAAATAAAATATTGACATCAACAATTTTTATAATATTTCATAATAATCTTGGATATTTGCGAAGAGTGTCATCATTTTAAATATCGATATGAAAATTATTATCTAGAAAATTTAAAAAGAGAAGACATTTAACAAAAAAAATTAAGAAAAATATGGAAATTCACAAAAAACCGACAACATTTAAAATTGTTCACGATTTTCTAAAAAGAAATGCACAAAAACCCAGTAAATAAAGAAAACTGACGAAAATTCATAAGTGGGGAAATTTATAAAATGTATTAATATTTTTAAATTTTAGAGTAATCGGTGAAATTTAGGAACACCATCATTTTTTTTAATTAAAGAATTTTACAAAAAACGTGCAGATTTTAAATGTCAACTGAAATCTTAAAAATGTATAGAAAATTTAGGCAGTTGACAAAAAATATCAAGATTTTAAAAATTTATAAAAACGATACGGGGCCAGGAAGTAATCCCGGAAGTAGTAACGGAAGTAAAGCTCGCATACGGATGAAAGCTTAAGGTTACTTTCCGGAAAAGCTCTAGGAAAGCTTTTGGGTAAAGCTCGTATCCGGATGAAAGCTAAAGTTTACTTTCCGGGAAAGCTCCCGGAAAGCTTTCTAGTGAAAGCTCGAGTTCACTTTTTGGAAAAGCTCCCGGAAAGTTTTTCGGTGAAAGCTCGCATCCGGATAAAAGCTCCAGTTTACTTCAACTTACCTGTTTCTATATAACTGTTAGCTGTTTTCTATATAACTAGTACCTTTTTAAATGGCTGGTACCTGTTTTTTGTATAACTGGTACCTGTTTCTTGTATAACTGGTACCTGTTTCTGTACAAGTGGTACCTGTTTTAAATAGCTGGTACCTGCTTCTGTTCAACTTTTACCTGTTTTAAATAACTGGTACCTGTTTTGAACCAGTTATTAGGAAAACAGGTAGCAGTTATTTAAAAAACAGGTACCAGCTATTTAAAACAAGTACCAGTTGCACAGAAACAGGTCCTCTAGCTTTCATCCGGATGCGAGCTTTTACCCGAAAGCTTTCCTAGAGCTTTTCCGAAAAGTGAACTTAAGCTTTCATCCGGATGCGAGCTTTACTTCCTCTATTACTTCCGGGATTACTTCCTGGCCAAGTATCGGCTAATAATCACCTCACTAGTCTTGGATTTTTACGAAGAGTGTCAGCAGTTTAAAAATCGATATGAAAATTATCATCTGAAAAATTTAAGACAACCGTCAAGATTTTAAAAATTGACCAAGAACATGGAAATTCACGAAAAACCGCCAATATTTAACTTATTTTTGTTTAGAAATTCACAAACACCCAGAAAATTAAAAAAATCGACGAAAATTCATGATAAGTGGGGAAATTCATAAAATGTATTAATATTTTAAAAATTAAGAGTAATATAGGAAATTTAGGTGATCCATCATTTTTTTAAATAAAGAATTTTACAAAAAACGTGCAGATTTTAAAAATTAACCGAAATCTTAAAAATGTAGATAAACTTTAAGTAGTTGACGAAAACTATCAAGATTTTAAAAATCTATGAAAACTCACGAGAGGTGTGAACATATTTTAAATCAACGAAAATCTAGGAGAAAAACATTTAATTTCTAAAAATTAACAAACATTTTAGAAAATTCATGTGAAGCAACAAGATTTTTATAGTTAATTGAAATTATCACGATAGGAGTATAATTTTTGGAATTTCACGAAAACCGTCAACATTTTTTGAATTAATTAAAATTTATAATTTTACAAAAAAAAACGTTGAATTTCTAAAAATAAACAAATATTTTAGATAATTCATGTGAAGCAACTAGATTTTTATAATTAATTGAAATAATTACGATAGGAGTATAATTTTTTTAAATTTCACGAAAACCGAAAACATTTTTAGAATTAACAAAAATGTATAGTTTCACAAAAGAAACGTTGAATTTCTGAAAATTAACAAACATTTTAAAAAATTCAAGTGAAGCAACAAGATTTTTATAATTAATTGAAATAATCACGATAGGAGTATAATTTTTTGAATTTCACGAAAACCGTCAACATTTTTAGAATCAACAAAAATTTATAAAATTGAGGAAAATCATTAGAATTTTAAAAATTAAAGAAAATCTTAGAAATCTAAGACAATCGTTAATGTTTTAAAAAAATGCCTAAAAATGTGTTATTTGTGACGATGCATATTTTGGAAATTGTGAAAAATCTAGAAAATTTATCGAAACTGCCAGAACTTTTAAAATTAAAGCAAATCTTAAAAATTTACGAAACTTTGCGCATTTCGTAATTTACAAGATTTGCTTTAATTTTAAAAGTTTTGGCAGTTTTCTTAAATTTTCTAGATTTTAACAATTTTGAAAATTTTCAAATTTGACTAAAAACTTTTACATTCACGAAAAACCGTAAAAATTAATAAAAATTTTGGAAAGTCATAAAAGCATTAACATATTTAAATTTAACGAAAACCACCAAGATTATAAAAAATTTACGAAAATTCAAGAAAAGTATCAAAATTTTAACAATTAACGAAAATCTATAAAATTCCGAAAAACAGCTGTTACGATTTGTATATGTTATCAAGAAATAAAAATTATCCATCTGACGGTCAATTCAAGACCCTAATAAAATTCCAACGAGTGTTTTTCAATCCCAGACTGAGCATGAAGTAAAATTTCGGGTTTGGAATTTCACGCAAATTTTCAAAATTTTCAAAATTGTGGAAAATCTAGAACATTTAGGAAAGCTGCTAAAACTTTTCAAATTAAAGCAAATCTTGAAAATTTACGAAATGCGCAAAGGTTTTAAAATTTGACTGAAAACGTTTATAATTAGGAAAAACCGTAAAAATTAATATAAATTTTGGAAAGTCATAAAAGCATCAGTATATTTAAATTTAACGAAAACTACCAAGATTAAAAAAAACTGACGAAAATTTAAGAAAAGTATCAACATTTTAACAATTAACGAAAATCTATGAAATTCGAATAAACAGCTGTGACGTTTTTTATGTTATCAACAAATAAAACTTATTCGTCTGACGGTCAATTCAGGTCCCTAATATAATTTAAACAGGTGTTTTCCAATCCCAGACTGAGCATGAAGTAAAATTTCGAGTTGAGAAAAGCCTTAAGAATTTGGATTTGGACGCGCAGCGTCCAAATCCAAATTCGGGCTTTTCTCAACTCGAAATTTTACTTCATGCGCCACGCGCAAAATACTCTGATTTAAAGTAAAATTTAAAATATACTTTATTTAGTTATATAAAATTATTTTAAAGGGTCAGGGAAAAAATCTAGAATAAGGGAAGAGTCGGTAAAAAGTCAGAGAAATTTGACATTTTAAGTTGGTCACCACTACGATGGTAGAAGTCTAAGAGGTGTTGGTGTCCTCTGATTACAGATTTAAAATCTATGGTATAACGTTTTTTTTCAGATAGTTTTATATTAACATAATGGGCCAGTGGGCCGAAGCTGCCCTGGAACACAAAGAAATTTTACTTGCTGCCTTCTTGGATATAGAAGGAGCATTTGACAATACAGCCTTTAACTCTATAACTGCTGCCCTGAGAAAGCGGGGGTTGGAGGAAATTAGCTGCAGGTGGATAGACTGCATGCTAAGACAAAGGATGGTCTACACAACGTTCGCTGATCAGACACTAGCATCCAGGGTGGCCGGTGGTTGTCCGCAGGGAGGAGTTCTCTCACCCCTGCTGTGGAACCTGGTCATGGATGGCCTGCTAGTGGATCTCAGCAACGAGGGGTGCTCTTCCCTAGGATACGCGGATGACCTAGTCATACTCGTTGAGGGAAAATTTAACAACACGATCAGAGAGCGTATGCAACGTGCACTGAACGTGGTGAGCAAATGGTGTGCTAGAGAAAGACTTAAAGTCTCACCCTCGAAGACCACCCTGGTACCATTTACACGCAGGAGGAAACTGGCGGGTCTTGGACCGCTCTTTCTAAATGGTGGCAACTTAAAAATGTCGAGTGAGGTGAAGTACCTATGAGTAATCTTTGACTCCAAACTGACCTGGACCCCTCAAATCTCAAAAATCAGACGCAAATCTGAAATTACCCTTGCGGTAATTAGACGAATGTACGACCGACAATGGGGGCTCAGACCAGGAATGGTATACTGGCTGTACACCAGAGTGGTCAGACCCGCAATCATGTATGCTGCTTTGGTATGGTGGCCTAAAGCCACACAGCATACAACCATACAAATACTCAGCAAGGTTCAAAGACTTGCTTGTATTAGCATAACGGGGGCTATGAGAACCACGCCCACTGCAGCCATGGAGACGGTTCTAGACCTCACACCACTTCATATTCTGATAGTGGGGGAGGCAAAACTGGCACTCTGTAGGCTGCAATTATCATCAGTCAACGTAAGAGTTGAATACCCCACACAGAAGACTCTTGACAGACATAGGGGGACCTCTCCTGCAAATGAGGTCGGATCATATGGTAGTCAGATATCTTGAAAATTCACTCTTTAAAGTCACTATTCCAGACCGCAACGAATGGAACGGCTTTAGGGAAGATATACACAAACAAAGTGTGATCTGGTACACGGACGGTTCTAAATCAACCACAGGTACTGGATCAGGAATCTATAATGAAAACATGAGGACAGGCTATGCTCAACCATTGGGTAGCCTGGCATCAGTCTTTCAAACAGAAATATTCGCAATCATAGAATGTGCGAGAACCAACATAGAGAAGAACTGTCGAAACAGGCAAATCTATATCATGTCCGATAGCCAGGCGGCACTGAAGGCTCTCCAGAGTCAAAAGACTTCATCCAAACTGGTATTGGAATGCTTCAATACCCTGAATGACCTAGCGAGACAGAACAAGGTTACGCTTGTCTGGACGCCGGGTCACTCTGGTATTGCGGGTAATGAAAAAGCTGACGAGCTAGCAAGGCAGGGAGCCACCATTTCATTTATGGGACCCGAACCTGCCTTGGGCATAACAAAAAAGTCGAGTCGCCTTGAAGTCAGGAAGTGGACTCGCAACAAACACAAGGAATACTGGGAAAACAGACCAGGCCTTAACCATAGTAAGGCCCTTATAAAAGGGCCTAACTCAAGCCAAGCTGCAGGACTACAAACATTGAGTAGGGCACAGCTGAAAACAACCATAGGACTGCTCACAGGCCACATGACTGTTAAAGAGCATCTAAGGAAAATCGGGCTATACAACGGCGACACCAACTGTCGCCTCTGTAATACGGCACCGGAAACAGCTATGCACGTTCTGTGCAGGTGCAATGCGCTGGAGAGCAAAAGACGGCTCATATTTGGGAACAGACAAATGGAACCAAATGATTTCCACGCGCAACCTCTGAAGGACCTGCACAAGCTAGTGCAGGGCATTGAGTTCGGAATAGTTGCGTGAGTGTAATAATATTGGGGCAGTACAATAAGTCACCTAGGCTGCAGTGCATCCGGATCCGAAAGGAAGACGGCCCCCACAGGAAAAAAAAATGGGCCAGTTGCATAAAGCTTCGTCAACTTTGACGATATGCTAACATTACGTTAACGTGATAAGGTTTACTTAACACAAGGAACCTTACGTTAACGTAATGTTAGCATTTTTTTTTTTAAATTAAAAAAATATTTCATCAAGATTTGATGTATTGTTAGTTGACGTTACGTTAACATTGCGTCAAGTCCGTATTTTTGTTTTATAAAGCCCTTATTAGTGTTAATATCGCGTCAACATTTGATTAAGTCCCTTGTTAGTTAATCAATGCTCAGCCAGTGATTAATGAATAAAGTAAAAAAGGTTATAAAAAATATTTATACTAATTTTTCATTTATTACAATAAAACTAATGTAAGTATTAGAAAAAATCATTTTTATTTAAAATTAATGGTAAACATAAATATAGAAAATATTCATATCGAGTTTATCTTCATTGAGTAGCGAAAGTGATGAAGAGCCAAGACCTCTTCGTCAACCGAGGCGTTTTCTTCCAAGGAGGGACCCATCTAATTTATAGTGAGGAAGACTTTAAAAAGAGGTACATGATAAATAAAAATACTTTTAAAGAATTGCATTCATTAATTGGTAACAATATAAAATCACTCACTCTTAAAAATCATACGATTCCAGCCAAACTACAAACACTTATTACTCTCCGTTTTTTTGAAACTGGATCATTTCAAGAGGTACTTGCTGGTAATATTGGAATCCATAAATCTTTAGTCAGCAGAATTATTAGGAAAGTGAGTCGTCAAATAGCAGCTCTGAAATTATGGTTTATTGTTGTTATGCCACATTTGTTTCCAATAATATTTTTGTATCTAAATAAGAAAGGATTGAATAAGTAGGAGATTAAGCATAATGTTTGGAAAATCGTTCATCTAAGCTAAGGCTTAGTAATCAGCTGATTATCTCTAATAAAAACAATAATTACATATGTTTCTGCTAGCTCAATTAATCGTATCTTTTCTCTGAGAGAATAATTAGAGGCACGTTTTGTAATTTTGATGAGCACTGCAGTGTAACACAACTCACAAGTCGCACAAGTCTGAAGACGAACGTTCAAAACAAACGGAGCAAACGCTTTTCCCGATCATAAAAATTTGAGGTTATAGCCCGTCTTACACAGCTTACACACACCCGAGGACGAAAACCGAGAAAAAGAAAGAAGTTGAAAGGAGTGTGAAATTACATCTTATAATATTCTTCTTTCCTTTCCCGGATTGTGTTTGTAAAACTAAGCCATAATATTACACAAGTTATAATTTTACATCAATATTCTAGTTCTCTTTTAACAGCGGTTGTAAAATAGGTTTCTGTTGTTACCAACCTTTGTAAATTAGACCAAAAAAAACCCTAATACATTTTGTCAACGTTTTGCTAAGCATTGGGCATGTTCATCAAAATATTCAACATTCAACATGTTTGGATTTGTTTGTGATGTATTTTGGTATCTAATAAACGGTACTTCGGTCGGTTTATTTTGTACGATTGCAAAAATCCCAAACTCGTTCACGATTAATAATACGGTCATCAGAGAATTTGCAAACAGTTGGCACTAAACTCCTAACTGTTGTCTCTGATGAACGGGCCCTTTGATTAGTTAACATCATGTCAAATACTTTTTATAAAACCAAAAAAGATTTGACATAATGTTCACATGTTGTTAAATCTGATAAGATGTTCTCTACAACGGACTTTACAAAGCTTTATGCAACCGGGCCAATATCTTCTACTTTTGTGCGCTGAATTGTATCTTGTGCTAAATCCTATAAACTAGGCGATTTATATTATTATAGTTATTTTAATTTGATCCAAAATATCACGAGACACCTTTCGTGAACTACACTATATGTTTTATCAGTCTTAAAAAAATTGTTCGATAATTACTGGTAAGTATTTTTCCACGATTTAAGATTTTAAGATCAGTGAATTTATATACAGGATAAATTAACTGAAGCGAATGAAAGTAAAGAAAAACAAAACGAAGTATCATTTAATCGATTTGATCTTTTACGAGTTTTATTTACTGGAGAGACCCAACAGAAAACTAATTTACGAATAATCTAATTATAATCTGCACGCCGGACAATAATTCCAGCAGACAGTAGCCCAACATATATTGTAACCAATCTCCTCCGAAAAGCTTTTCCTCCACACCACCAGCAATGCCCGGTCACTGGCGAGAAAAGGACGGCGAGCGAGTTAACGTGTATGTAATTATAATATACATGTAATTTAATTTCGTCAGGGCCGGACTGGGTGGGGCCCAGTGACAGACTGATTACAGGCCTGCTTTACAGCCGGAACGGCCCACTATCGTTTTATACTTTTAAATGTGTTATAAGTAAAGCTTTTCTCATTAAAGTTTTGCATCTTTTCCTTTTTTAAAAGAGGATTTCTTTAATCACCATCAAAGTTTTTGTTATATAAGCGGGGACGGATTTTAATGAATATTTATAAATTTAACAGTGCTTAAATTACGGCGTTAACGAGGATGCTAGTTTACATCCTATTATGAAGAGTTCGTGTTTCACAAGTTTGTTGGCTTTCAAACAGGATTTATTCGGTTTAATATTCAATGGAATCAAATTTATTCCACACGATTTCAGAATATAAAGATCGTTACGGTTAAATTTTTAATAACATTATTATAAATCCCTGAATTAAATAGAAATTCAGTGATTGACAAAAATGTCATTGTTAAATTACTTGAGTTATATATAACTCATAATACTTTATTTCTCAACAGAATAAACTCCACTTACAGAGAAATATACCTGTTACACAAAATATGTTGTAATATAATAACTAAAGTAACTAAAAATAAACAGTAATCATAAATGGTCACCAACACTGGCCAACCGAGTAATACTCCTACAGAACGACAAAAATTCACGACATTATATGTTGTATTACGTATTTGTTATAACTAACTCAAAGTCATAAGATTAAGCCACAAAAAATTGTTATTATTTGCTTACGGTGTGCTAGGTTTTTAAAATAAAATAAAGGTAATATTATATAAAATTTTAAATATTTTTAAGTGTTTGCTCCCTCCTTAGGATTACAAATTTTGTGACGTTTTCAATTACCAGTAATTTAATAAATTTGTTAATCAATCATTAAATTTTATCAAACTTAACCGATAATTTACCACACAATATCGTTGGGGTAAGAGTCATTACAGGATAAAAAATGAATAGCATGAAATGACTTAATTTTAACGAAGGTTTCCACTCCTTAATTAAGCATTAAGTAAAATTTTGAGTTTAGAAAAGAATGAAAATTTGAATATGTGCGATTTTCTGAATCCAAATAAATTGAAATATATCTTCTGTTTAAAACTATATTTTTAAGAAATTAAATTAGTGTGCCTTGGGAAAAATATTCGAATACATCAATTTTAAAAATTCAGACTTTACTTTAAACCAGTGTTTTATACCCGTGGCACATGAAGTAAAATTTCGAGTTTAGAAAAGCCCCGTCGTAGAAAATTTGTCAAGGGTCGCGTCAGCTTTTCGCGTCAGGCTTTTCTCAACTCAAAATTTTACTTCATGCTCAGTCTGGGATTGGAAAACACCTGTTAAAATTATATTAGGGACCTCAACTGACCGTCAGATGGATAATTTTTATTTGTTGATAACATATAAATATCGTAACAGCTGTTCGTTGAATAAAAAAAAAATAATTTTTACGGTTTTTCCTAAATATAAAAATTTTCAGTCAAATTTTAAAACGTTTGCGCATTTCGTAAATTTTCAAGATTTGCTTTAATTTTAAAAGTTGTGGCAGCTTTCCTTAATGTTCTAGATTTTCCACAATTTTGAAAATTTTGAAAATTCCAAATTTTTACAAACAGCGGATATGAACGTCACATTGGCGACCAGTTTGAAGGTTTCCAATCCTTAATTAAGCATTAAGTAAAATTTCGAGTTTAGAAAAGAATGAAAATTTGAATATGTGCGATTTTCTGAATTCAGTGCCCAATATGTTGTTTTTAAAGAATATTGTCGTCAAATATAAATTGAAATAAATCTTCTGTTTGAAACTATATTATAAAAAAATTAAATTAGTGTGCCTTGGGAAAAATATTCAAATACATCAATTTTAAAAATGCGGACTCCATTTTAAAGCAGTGTTTTATACCCGTGGCGCATGAAGTAAAATTTCGAGTTTAGAAAAGCCCCGTGAAAATTTGTCGAGGGTCGCGTCAGCAACCCTCGACAAATTTTACGCGGGGCTTTTCTAAACTCGAAATTTTACTTCATGCTTTGTCTGGGAGTGGAAAACACTCGTTTCATCATCTGGTTATACAGCGGAAATGGTTAGAGATAGATCATATTTCTTTTCAATATTGATTAAAATACAAAAAAAGTAACACTGGCTCGCAAAAGCGGTTTTTTAATATCTCTGTACTAAAAAAAGTTTTCCATATGTGGCACCTTCAAAATGCACCACCGTGTACAGTTGGCTTTTTTTCAAGGATCGATCAATCTGTTTTGTATGTTTTTATGTAGGCCCGCCGTGGCCGAGCGGTTGAGCCGCTGGTTTCGCCAATCGTTCACGGCGGTGATCTGGGTTCGATTCCCAGCCGGGGCGAGTAATTTTTCCAACGAAAAATATTCGTCCCGGAGTATATGGGTGTGTGTGAATGTGTTGTATCGTCCAAATATATAGTTATATGTACTTAGTAATAAGTTAAAAACAAACAAATGTATACAAATAATAAAAATTGATGATGGCTAATAGTCTAGTAACTAAGGCCAGGCAAAAGCCAAAACCCAATAAAAAAAATAAAAATAAATGTTTTTATGTTTGCTGTGATGATAAGAGCCCAGCCAAGCACCTTTAATTGCTTGCACATTCTTGCCAGTATCGTTCGGTTTCTCGTCGAATCTGGGTCGGTTTCTATTCAATTATTGTTATTAACTTAATGTGTTTTATAAATAAATTTTCTGTTTATTGTGAACGTGAAAATGTGTGTGAAACCACTGCTGGTGTATGGTAAAACTGAATAAGTGAAGTCGATAATTTTATAACTTCTATAAAATGTATAATAGTATTCAATTGGAATCCGAGATCTTAATGCAAAATCGAAATTGAAGTAATAGAATTAATATGAAGTGATGTTCACTATCGACGAGTGATTTCGTAAGAATGTTTGAAAGTCGACATACGCATCAACAAGAAAAATGATTTTAGAAATAATTCTAGATATTTAAAACACTTGGTTTGTTTCACTTGTTAATTACAATTAATTAGATATATGATTTTAGAAAATTACAAGATACAGTTTTTTATTGAAGATTATCTTTTATTGCAAAATAAATAAGCTAAGCTATGCAAGCTGTGTTGATCAGTCACAGTAATTATAAATAAATAAAATTGATTTAATATGTCTCCTATCGACTAGATGAATTATTTAATGGGTGGATGAAAGAATGCTTATTGAAGATATTCCACTTACTTGGGTTAGATCAGATGCCGATTGCTTAGAACAGTGTTTCTTAACATTTTTTTTTTTTCATTTGTCGACCCTACGCGACCATACCAAATTGTCAGGCCTTTCTAAACTCGAAATTTTACTGCATGCTTCAAATCAAATCAAACCAAATAAAATCAAAATTATTACCACAGAACATTAATACATATTATGGGTTTGTCAACTATTAAATAAAATTATTAGATAAAAACATCAATAATTGGAGGTAATTGGTACAATAAAACATAGTTTTTACGTGTTATAAAGAACATTCATAGAAATAATTGCGCACTAAAGAATTCAGATAAGGAATAAAAGCATTTTTCTGTTAATAATATTTTTAGTTGATTTTTAAACAGTCTTCTATTTGGAAAACTTAAATTGTTTATATGTATTTAATAATTTATTATAGCACTTAATGCCGACATATGCCGGGTTTTCTTTATATATACTTAGCCTGATATTGGTAAAATGAAGATCTTCTTTATTACGTACGTTATAATTATGAGTATCTTGACGTGATTTTAGGGTATGTTTTGAATCATATGTATATGAAATTAGATTAAAAATGTATAATGAAGGAAGAGTCATCAATTGAAAATGTTTAAAAAGTTGTCTACGCGGGGCATTAAAAGGCTTATTGCACATTGCAATTTTTTTGTAAAATGAAAACATCGTCGCAAGTTGAACCCCAAAATAAGAACTTTTAATTGTAGACCCATCCATCACTTAGTGAAACATTTTTTAAAACACTGAATTTAAACTTTGTTTAATTTTTTTTTTATAAAACACTTGTTTATTGTTTCACTATTTGTTTTTTATTTTTGAGAAAACTGACTAGTTTCGGTCAGACGATCATTTTCAAAGTTATTACAAGAATCATTCTTGTAATAACTTTGAAAATGGTCGTCTGACCGAAGCTAGTCAGTTTTTTCAAAAATAAAAAACAAATAGTGAAACAATAACCAAGTGTTTTATAAAAATTTTTAAACAAAGTTTAAATTCAGTGTTTCCCAAAATAGGAGTCCATACGAGAGAACTGATTGAATGAGTGCGTAATAAATTGTGTTGAAAACACTCTTTGAGATTAAGTATTTAATATTCCTAATAAGTAAATAATGTCACAATTTACCTAGTGTTAGGTTATTTGAAACACTAACCTAACCATATAAGGATTAGGCTAACTACCAGTTACTGAAGTCAAAGTAGTTGATGATTACTTAACCGCTTGACTTACGATTTGAAATTACATGCATTTAAGATACAGGGTGTACATTTCGGGTACTATGTACCCATTATCAATAGCTAAATCAGTTAGCTATTCGAAAAATATGTTCTAATACCGGGCGATCAAATAATTTAATTATCAAGCAAGCTATGAGTTTGAATTTAGGGTGGTACCACGGAATCTTGACGCTAATTTGACAAATCAAATAATTTGAGTTAATTTTGTCACAGCCTTTGAACACTGCCAATTAGAGCACTGCACGGGCCGGGCCAGGACCGGGCCTTAAACATTCTCAAGCGGGCCGTCCTGGGCCGGGCCTCCAATCCAAAATATGAGAACGGGCCGGGCTGGACCGGGCCTGATTGATTTTTTTAAAGTTTGTTTTTATTTTTATTTGCAAACTATATCTATAAACAAGTAAATATACCGGGTGTTGACTTGTCGGACGAAATCGCATGTTAATTTTAAAGTGTTCAAATATTGGCTTCCCTATTTGCTTTAGAGACAAAATGTATATAATTTTTTTGTAGAGGGAAAAATTATAGATCTAGGAATGTTCCCACTTAACACTTTGCGTTTCTCTAAGTTAAAATAATTGAGAAACAGTAATGTGATTTTATAGAAATATTGACGTACCATGGAACTGATACAACAATTGCGGATATTCCCTGTTTTTTTTTCAGTTCAATTTAAAGCTATAAACAAGTGTTTTCCACTCCCAGACAAAGCATGAAGTAAAATTTCGAGTTTAGAAAAGTCCCGTGAAAAATTTCTGGGCTCTTTGAAACTCGAAATTTTACTCCATGCGCCACGCGTATAAAACACTATAATATTGTCAAATTTATGTATATTTGAACTTCACTTAAAATCTGTGATTTATACGCGTGGCGCATGAAGTTCACGGGGCTTTTCTAAACTCGAAATTTTACTTCATGCTTAGTCTGGGAGTGGAAAACACTCGTTTAAAGCTTCAAATTAAACTCTTTTAAAAATCAACGAATGTCAGAAAATTTACAGCTAAAATAACACTGGTCTGCAAAAAAAAAATTATTTCGAGCCCTGACACCATTCCTGCTGATTCTTATGTAAAATGACCTCCTGAATCCGAATATGACCTCTGTTTTCCCCCATCACCCACCGTTTTTGGGGGAGGCCCCCCCACCTATTTTTATCACTTTTCGATAATTTGGAGGGATGAAAAGGATTATTTTAGCCTTTACATTTCTTCTGAGGGGCTAGAGAAGTGAAAATTTCCAAAACATGAACATTTGTAGCAAGGAGGTAGATTTGTGGGGGGATTTGCCCCTTAAACTGTAAAAAAATCATTAAAAATGATCAATTTTTTCCGTCTTTTTTTCGCAGTTTTTTCAGTTATTTTCTACATATTCCAGCTTCCATTCCCCCTCATCCTCCCGCAAACACCCCCAAATAAAAAAATATATTGCAACAATATATAGCAACAATAATAAAAATATATAGCAACAATAATAAAAATATATAGCAACAGTTCGGAAGATTCACTGTACCACGCTGGCGCTCTCAATACTCCCCCCGTTTCCCCCATCTATTGGAAGGGTGAAAAGGATAATAAATAACTAAGATAAGTGCGTTCATTTGGTGCTTGCTTTCCTTTTGTACCCTGAGGTAGAAGTTTCTCGTATCAAAAACCAGCAGTACTCTGCTAACATGCTCGCATTCCACTTCCCCGAAAATCTCCTCTCGAACTTAGAGATGTCTTGATGAAACCGTTCCCCGTGTTCATCCGAAACTGCTCCTAAATTTTCAGGGAAGAAGTCCAGGTGTGAGTGAAGGAAATACACTTTAAGAGACATGTTACACCCCATGGCCTTGTACGCTGACAGCAATTCCTCGACATGAGCGACATAATCATCACTTTTGTTGTTACCCAAAAAGTTCTCACACACGTTTTGGAATGCAATCCAAGCTCGTTTTTCTTTTCGATTCAGGTGTTCAATAATCGTCGAATCTTGGAAAAGTTGTCTAATCTGGGGGACCACGAAAACTCCTTCCTTGATTTTAGCCTCACTAAGACGAGGGAATTTAGTTTTCAAAAATTGAAATGCATCACCGGTCTTGTCCATTGCTTTCACAAACTGTTTGATCAATGTGCAAAGGCGGCAAGTAAATATTTTCCTTCGGGACTAGAGAATCGTGAGCGACGTTTTTCTGACCGGGAGTAGAACTTTCTCGCAGAGGCCAGTTCCGTACGATGTAATGTTTGTCTCGGGCTCGGCTGTCCCATTCGCATAGGAAGCAGCAGTATTTTGTGAAGCCCGATTGCAGGCCCATGAGTAGAGCAACAACTTTTAAGTCAGCGCAAAGTTTCCAATTATAATCATGGTATTTGATTTTATCAAGGATCCGGCTGATGTTTTCGTACGTCTCCTTCATATCCACAGAGTATGCAACCGGGAGTGATGGTAACTCATTCCCATTGGCCAATAGGACAACTTTCAAGCTTGTCTTTGATGAGTCTATAAACAGTCTCCATTTGTCTGGGTCACATGGCATTTTCAGTTCTATCATCAATGCATTTGAATTAGGGCAGAACACTAAGCCTTCATCTGCCGAAAAAAGTAATTTCAGGGTTGACTGCCTAGTCCTGTAAGAAGAGATTTTTACACCCTTTTCTAAGAGATTCCACTGCTGAAGTCGAGATCCAAGAAGTTGAGATTTACTCTTAGGTAACTCCAAATCCCTGACGAGATCATTCAATTTCGACTGAGTAACGAGGTGAGGTTTTCGATGAGCTGAATCAGTAGAACACTCTTCATCATCGGTGAACGTATCATAAGGTCCAGGCTGTGGCTCAAAGTCTTTCAAATCCGTTTCTGGCTCTAGAGTATAGGTTTTTGGGGGCACTGGGATTGGCAAAGATTCGTTGTGAGGAACTGGTCTTAGAGCTGAAGGGATATTAGGATACTGAATTGTATGCTTACTTTTGCTAGATAACCCGACAGTGGAAGTCATACAAAAGTAACAATCTGTGAGATGACAGTGAGGTTCGCGCCAAACCATGGGCACAGCAAATGGCATTGATTTACGGGTACCTTTGAGCCATTTGGTCAAGCTACTGTAACAAGTAGTGCAGCAAACTGTTGGAGCCCAATTCTTGTCCTGATCGCCAACTTGGCAATCAAAGTAAAATTTATAAGCAGTGTTAAGAAGCGGAGAAAGGGGTTTTCGTTGCGCTTTTAAAGTCAATTCCCCGCAAACATAGCAGAAGCTGTCGGGATGATTTTTACACTCGCGTGGCATAATTAAACAGTAAATAAATGCTCGATATAAATCACAACTCACACTCACGTACTGTAATTCACTTGGAAAAAGCCGGAATTAAAAAATTTCTACCGTTACACACAATTTAAACAACTTGGAAACACAGAATCCCCACCTAGAGCACCGACAAGTTGACTCTACGATCGCTAGAGATGTACTGAGGGAAGATAAGGATTACAGTGCAGGTCTATAGTGACAAGAGCAATGCAAGTTTAAACTTGTCAAAGCATGAAAATTCCTGGGCAAACCTGTGCGCGCGAGGTATTGACAGCGCCAGCGTGGTACAGTGAATCTTCCGAACTGTTGCTATATATTTTTATTATTGTTGCTATATATTTTTATTATTGTTGCTATATATTGTTGCTATATATTTTTATTGTTTGGGGGAGGATGAGGGGGGATGGAAGCTGGAAAATGTAGAAAATAAGTGAAAAAACTGCGAAAAAAACGGAAAAATCGATCATTTTTAAGGATTTTTTTACAATTTAAGGGGGCAAATCCCCCCCCTCCAAATCTACCTCCTTGCTACAAATGATCATGTATTGGAACTTTTGACCTCTCTAGCCCCTCAGAAGAAACGTTAAGGCTAAAATAATCCTTTTCATCCCTCCAAATTATCCAAAAGTGATAAAAATAGGTGGGGGAACCTCCCCCGAAAACGGCGGGTGATGGGGGAAAACGGGGGTCATATTCGGATTCAGGTGGTCATTTTACATAAGAATCAGCAGGAATGGTGTCAGGGCCGATTTTCATGGCGACCAGTGTAATTAAGAAAAAGTAATGTGATTTTATAAAAATAATACAGGGTGGGGCAGAAAAACCTATCCGATTTGAAAACGTTATAAAATTAAAACTTGAGTGGTTTTAATGACACAATTTTTTTTTTATTAACATATTGCAAATTTTATGCCATTTTTAAATTTAAGTTTTGAAAAGCACATCACTCAAATGTCGTCTTTGGGAGCGGATACACTGATTTAGGCGCTCGCGGTAGCTTTCCATGACTTTCACCGTCATTTCCATAGGAATTTCTTCAATTGCCCGAGCAATTTCCCTTCGTAAAGCAAGAAGGGTCCTTGGTCGATGCTGGAATACCTTCGATTTGAGGTAACCCCAAAGGAAGAAGTCACATGGAGTGACATCCGGTGAGCGCGGCGGCCAGCCAATATCACCTCTCAGAGAAATGAGGCGTCCGGGAAACATTTCCATGAGAATGTCCATTGATCGTCGCGATGTGTGGGCGGTTGCACCATCCCGTTGAAACCACACATTTTCCACGTCATTTTCTTCCATTTTGGGTTGAAGAAAATTTTCCAGCATAAAACAATAGCGCTCACTGTTGACCGTTACGGTTTGCCCATTTTCTTCAAAAAAGTAAGGCCCCCAGACGCCTAGGCGGGAAAG
Source organism: Philonthus cognatus (assembly GCA_932526585.2). Taxonomy (NCBI): domain Eukaryota; kingdom Metazoa; phylum Arthropoda; class Insecta; order Coleoptera; family Staphylinidae; genus Philonthus; species Philonthus cognatus. Next base: position 53,522,462 of record OW052241.1, on the reverse strand, counting down.
AGCACACCACACAGTCACTTTTGGGCTATGGAGGGGTTTCTGATGGATTTCCCGAGGATTTTCGTCACTCCAATATCAAAAATTCTGCCTGTTTACGGCGCCACAAAGGTGAAAATGGGCTTCGTCCGTGAAGAGCACAACATCGTCTATTGGGAGTTCTCGGAGATCGCGACACAGGTTCATACGGGTTTCAAAATCCCTTTCAATTAATTCCTGTGCAACAACCATTTTGTAGGGATGCATTTTGAGGTCCCGGTGCAAAATTCGCCGAATACTGCGGTTGGAAATCGCCAAAGCGAGCGAATGTTTTCGTGCCGAACGACGCGGGGAACGTTCAATCGCGGCTCACATTGGCCACGTTTTCGGGTCCTGTTGCTGTCCTGGGACGTCCAGGCGACTTCTTTTTCAATGCTGAACCCGTCTGTCGAAAATTTGACACCCACACTTTAATCGTAGCGTGATGTGGAACAGGATCATGACGCCCGAGTCCGAAATGAATTCGAAAAGCACGTTGTGTAGCAATTATCGAACCGCCGTTTTCGATAAACCGCTCAATAACAAAAGCACGATGTTCACCAGACCAAGGCATGTTGACTAATGACAAATGGCATAAAACCGGCTTTCTAACGGTTTTTACCCCACTACTCTACCTGTTCCCTCTTCTGAGAAAAAGGGATTTGAAATCGGATAGCTTTTTCTGCCCCTCCCTGTACCATACCATGGAATTGATACAACAATTGCGGATGTCAAAATAGCACAAGATATTGCTGTTACTTAATTAACGACAAAAAACATAACGCAAACATCGTGATAACTGTGGTCTGAATAATACCACTTTTTTAGGAGGATTTTTTCTTGTATAGTGTAAATCATTTCGAAAACATTTACTTTAATCAAGTGACTGCGATATCTTTTGCCATTTTTACATCCGCAATTGTTGTTTCAATTCCATGGCATGTCATTATTTTTGTAATATCGCATTACTTTTTCCTAATTATATATTTTAACTCAGAGAAACGTAAAGTGATAAACGTTAACACGAATGAATTCAGAATTTTTCCCTCTACAAAAATGGTAAATACATTTTGTTTCTAAAATAAATAGGGGAGCTAAAATTTGAACATTTCAAAATTTACATGGGGTTTCCTATGTTGCGTACTCCAAGTCAACACCCGGTATGTTTACAAGTGTGATAAACCTTAATAAACTAGTGTTTTAAAACTCTGTAAACATTTTAAATTATTCTTACTAAAATATTGACCCTACCGGGCCCGTTGTATTATTTACCCGGGTCGGGCCGGGCCGGGCTTAAGTCAATTATTTCATGACCGAGCCAGGTCGGCCCGGGCTTGCAAAATTTGATAGCGGGCCGGGCCGGGTCGGGCCGAAAACAATCGGCCAGTGCAGGGCTGCCAATTGCAAAAAAAATAGAGCCTACTTTAGTTATAAATTCATTTGATTGTTCGGTATTATCAATATTTCCCTATATCTATTCCTATAATTACACAGGCCAACAAATTTTGACTTTTTGAAAGTTGATTTCGATCTGACATCTGATTTTGTATAATTTTCATCTGCTGAATTCAAATCCGAGTGTCATTTTTCCTACCACGTAAGGTTTTTTTATCAATGTTGAAAATAAATTAATGAAAGATTTGGTCAAAATAAACACAACTTTTATTGATACAAATTACAAATAGTAAACTAAGTTGAAAAAAGTCTTAAAAAATCTTTAATTTCTTTTCTTTCCAGAAAATCTTTCCCTCTTGTATAAAAAACTTCATTTAGTGGATTTTCTTCTATATTCCAAGGCCGGATTGTCCCTTTTTATTGACCAGCAGTAATCAGTCATCATTGAAACATTCCACCGACCTTGATACCTGTGTTTCATTTCTTTCATGTCTTGGTGGAACCTCTCACCTTGCTCCTCACTCACATCACCAAGATTTTCGGGGAAGTAATCAAGATGCGAGTGTAAAAAGTGAACTTTTATCCTCATATTACATCCCAATTCCATAAATTTCTGTAGCATGTTTTTCACAATTTCCTTGTAGTTAGGATCCTTGTTGTTTCCCAAAAAACCTTAAATAACATTAGCAAATGAAATCCATGCATCTTCTCAGTTTCGGTCACGGTATTAACAAATTCTTGATCTTTCGTTAATCTCCTCATTTGAGAACCGACAAAAATGCTTTCCTTTAATTTTGCATCTGAGATAGCGGGAAATATTCTACAAAGGTATTTGAAGCAGCCTCCATCTTTATTTAAAGCTTTAACGTATTGTTTCATTAATCCTAGTTTAATATGCAGTAGAGGTAACAAGATTTCTTGTGGATCAACAAGACTTTCGTGCAGAACATTTTTTGATCCGGGAGTTAAATGATCTCTTCTGGGTACTTTGTATACCCTGACTGCTGTCCTAGTAGAAGTCCTACAATTTTCGAATCCCCACAAATTTTCGAACTATGCTTAGTGTGTTTGATTTTTTCAAGCATTAGTTTAAGATTTTCGTAGCTATCCGTCATTTGCGCAAAATGAGCAACCGGTACCAATGAAAAAACATTCCCATTGTGCAAGAGAACAGCTTTAATTCTTTTTTTGGAAGAATCATTAGAAATACCATAAATATGACACCTAGTAAATTTAAAAATTGTGCGTGATGGAAACAAAACAAATTTAATTCTTCATTAGATTAGCCATCAAAACTTCAAAAAATGAACAAAACCAAATCACAATTTTTTTGTTGGCCTGTGTTATTAATTTGTAAAAAAATATATTTAAAATTATTGTTATTAGAATGGCCATTAATTAGACAAAGAAGAAAAAACCTTAAATTAACTTTGTGATTTTAATTACTTTGGTTGATATTTTTTGTTGATAATTGATATTAAAGTAAAATTCTTACTTTTATTAAAAACAAAGTAACCAGGTGAATGCCTGAGAATATGTTATACACACACGCACGCATACACTGACGATACAAAATCCTCATTATTTATTAAATTAAAAAATATCCATCAACTCGATTATAGCATGATTAATTTAGTCTGTGGGCTCGGTTTGATGAGTTCTGGTTTTAAACTGGCATTAATTTTAATTAGATAATTGCTTTGAGGCGATCTCCAGACTTTTACCTGACTAAACTCTGACAGCCACGTGAAATATAGTCGACCGTTTCTTCTCATTTACATCAACTCATAACAAACAGTCACACATCATCCTCGCAACAAACTCACCTTTAGAGAAAGAGAAGGAACCGTTTCGGCTTTAATAATAAATTATTGCTCATTTGTCCGCGTATAACTGGATAAATGCGTGGACGTTTCGGAGGGTTTTCAATACAAGAAACGCTCTCTAATTGCATCTGTATTGTTATTAACCCGTGTTTGCTTTTGCCTTCTTTCACGTCTGCTGGGATTTTGATTAATCGCTTTTGTTTTGTAACGATTAGAGGGGGCTTTCGTAAAGCCTGACAATTAGTTTTTTGATTCGTCAAGTCTCGTGTGTTAAATAGCCTTATTAGGGATATTGTTTAAAAGTAATGTTTTACAACACTCTAAACTCATAAATCATCTTCTATTCTCCATCATTACACAAACAACGTCTTCTATATACAACCTATACTGCATTGTGTTAAAATCTATTTACTATACTTGAAATATACTATTCTTGACATTCGTATACAATATAGGTACTATTTCAGTTTCATAATTATTAAGTATAAATGAAATTGCCAATTCTTGGTTGTAGAATACTTCAAACATTAAAAGTGCGATTCTTTTCGCAATCTACAACAAGTTAATCTTACACAGACTATACCAAACACTCATTGAAACAATTACTTCCTGAGCTAATGCCCCGACAGACATTGAATTATACAACAAGTGTTTGCTGTTACATACAGTAACCTACTGCAAATGTAACAATTTGGGTCGAATTATTCAGGCCATCTATAGACGCGTTTCCAGATTTATCTCTCATCAGTATAGCTTTGCCATTCCCTCTATACAATTTGACACCTTAGACTGACGGTCACGTTACCCTTCAAACATAAGTATAAATGAAATTGCCAATTATTGGTTGCAGAATAATGAAATTTGATATTGCAATTATTATATCTAACGTTTTATAAAATGTCAATTCATAAAGAGTGTAGCCAACTTAAATTTTAAAAAAAGATTAAATCATGGCACTCTCGAGATTTTTTTTTATTGAACATACGAAACTATATCTTTAACTTATTACTCATTGCTCATAGATCACTTGATCAAACATGATTTAATCTTTAAAACATTCAATTAAAATAAAATCACTTGATATGTTTCACTTAATAAGTGAAACATATTAAGTGATTTTATTTTAATTACATTTTTTAAATAAAATATACTATTCTAAACTTTCGTTATAAAAGCTACTATTCACTCAAACCCTTGTTTCAAAACTCGTTATAAAATAAACTATTCCTGATCTTAATCAACACAATACTCAATACTCGCTGTTGCGAATTAATTAAATTTGAATCAAGCGATGTAATTACTCAACTCGGTCATTTAATTGAATCCGAGTGAGTGTTGGATTAAAACGCTACAGGTAAAAAAAATGAAATTAATAATATAAATTTTAATTAATAAATTTTCCCCAGAGTGGTTCTGGCTATACATATTTCATCTGGCCATTCGGTGTGTATAACATTTTCTTATTACCACGCTGTTATTATATTAATGGGAGATAAGAATAATTAAAACCATAAATGCTTGTAATTATGGCTGGGCGCTGCTCTGATACTTAAGGATAACTTGCCTCGGTAAATCTGATCTTCATTTGATAAGTATTATTAATTGGCCACGGCGTTTTATAGCTCGAAAAAATTATAAATATCGCTCTACCAACAATTTACTTTATCAGGGTAAGTAAATGTGCATTCCGTTGCATGCGAGTTTTCATTTGCGTATTCAAATTTATTTATAGCAAAGGCTTAAAAAACTGCGCCTACATGAATAATAATTATATTTACCTTGTAACTTATTTTCACGAATTTTATAAAATGTATACAGCGTGTCAGAATGAATGGGGATCTCAGTTATTTGAAGAGATAGAGAGTCGATTAATTGGTGAAAGTTGCGTATTTTAGGGACCAACAATAATCTGCAAACAATTTTAAAATATCTTTTTTTGTTTTCCAGATATCAACTAATACTGTTTTTTTTTTTGAAAACTCGTTTCAATTTTTTTATTTAAAAACTACTGAATCTGGACATTTAGAAGTTTCAAAATATAGAGGTACTTTTTAATGAGGAGTCTAGTAGCATATTTATTTTTAAGATTACTATAAAATTTACCCTCGGACGATAGCCAACTTTTGTTTTTCTTGTGGGCGCAATTTGGATATTATATTTTTTGAAAGAATATATATACATATATAAACATCTTTATTTACAGAAATATATACAAAAATACATTAACAAATATTATAATACCTCGTATATATTTTACATATTTCCGCAAATCGGCTATCGACCAGTTATTTAGTCATAATATATATATATATATATATATATATATATATATATTTTTATGATATAAGAAAGTGAATGATACAGGTTTGTGTATGATATTGAATGATTAATCGTCATGGTCATTCGTCATTTTCGATGAAATGAATTGATGAATGGTGATTTCTGGATATCTACATTTAGAGGTTATGTTGGGGTTGCGTGGAATGTATAGGTTGTGGATGATATTCTGAATAAATGGGTTTAGGGCGAATTTATTTGCCAGGAGTTTCAGGCGGTTATCAATTGGGATAATGTTGGATTTTTCATAGAGGAGTTGGTTTGACGGGTTGTGAAGTGGGTTTTGGGGGTGTCTAATTTTGGTAAGCACTCTAAGGGCTGATCTTTCGGCAACTTGGAGGTTATTTAGGACAGCAGGACGGAGGTTAAAGAAAAGGATGGCAGAATAGTCGAGTAGAGGACGGCATATCATTTTATAGATATGCACTGCAGTTTTTGTTGTGATACCGTGATTGCGGTAGGTTAAGATTCTGAAGTGCCGAGCCCTCGACCTGACTTTTGCCTTGAGGTTCTGGGAGTGGGTTTTAAAGGTGAATTTTGTATCGAATGTAATACCGAGATATTTACATGTAGAGGAGGGCGATATTGGGTTATTATTTATTGTGACGTTGTGGGTGCAAGGTTGGTGGTGATGGTGAGGAATGCATAATTGTGATTTATGTGGATTTATTGTGATTCTCCATTTGGCGAACCACAATTGTATTGTGTCGATCAAGCCCTGCAGAGTGCTTAGTGCTTTTAGGAGGGTTGGTGCATGGGAAATTAGGGCGGTGTCATCAGCATATAATAAGGGATAGGCAGATTTATTGAAGTAATTTGGGTTGGGATCATATAGGTCATAAACAAAGATATTGTATAGTTGAAAGAATATTTTTTTCTGAACTCAGTGATCACACTCATAATTTATTTTAGATTTAATATTTATAATAAGAGTTTTTTTGTTTTGCAAAGAGTGCCTTGGAAACAATGACATCATATCTATTAATCAATAAAATATTGACAGCAATCAATCATTGTTAGCAGTCAAAATTAATTAATAACTGCCAATCTTTTGTAATAATAATAATAAGTATCGATTATCACACAAAACATAAAGTAAGAAAATGGTGATGTGTCCATCATAGCACTTTCCCCGTTTAAGATATAATGACTTAACTCAACCATATGGATTCTACTTTTATTATTATTATTCCAAAACTATTCACAAGAAAATTAATTCTTTCATTTTCACTACATCTCAATAAATATTGATCATCATCACATTTAAGCCTTGTATATTTTTAACTTCACTGTAAATCAGTGGTTTATACGCGTGGCGCATGAAGTAAAATTTCGAGTTTAGAAAAGCCCCGTGAAAATTTGTCGAGGGTCGCTGCGCGACCCTCGACAAATTTTCTACGCGGGGCTTTTCTAAACTCGAAATTTTACTTCATGCTTAGTCTGGGAGTGGAAGACACTCGTTAGTTTAAATACATTACAACAATTAATTAATGACAAATTAAAGTTGTCGAAACTATAGTCACAATAAAATCCTCAGTTATACAAACAAAGTTAATTGTCTTATTTGTGGAAATAATAATGTATAACGAAGTAGAAGCCTCCACAGTGAACAGTTTAATTAATTAATTAACAACAATTATGGGTCCTAGGAGTTATCAAATGAGGGAGTTACTCAAATGTTTCCAAGGCACTCTTTACAAAAAACAAAAGATGTAATTTTACATATAAAATGTACAATAAACTATAAGTATGATACCTCATTAAATTAAGAAAAAAAAAATTCTTCCGAAAAATATGAAAATCCAAAGTAGCGCCTATAGAAAAAAAAAGTTGTCTATGGTTCCTGGGTAAATGTTATAGTTATCTTAAAATAAAATATATTATAGGATGTCTCGTTTAAAAGAGCCTGTACAATGTCAAAGTTGTAAATGTCTCGATTTAATGGTTTTTGAATAAAAAAATAAAAACGAAATTTCAAAAAATTCCGTTTTTTTGACAATATTTCAAAAACGAAAGAAGATATTTCAAATTTGTTTTTAGATTATTATTGGGCCCTACAATACGCAACTTTGCCCCAGTTCAACCGACACTCTATCTCTTCAAATTGCCAAGATCCCCATACATTCTGGGGAAATACGGGCACCCTGTATAAATTGATTTTTTGTAAAGATTCTGTTTCATTAACAGAAAATCAGGAAAACTTTGAGTTTTTCGCGATTCTGTTTACACTTCTAAAAATCATCCCAGGATCCAGAATTATTGATTTTTTTTAATGTCTCTTCCAATTTCTCATTAGAGCCTTAAAAAATTCCCCAAGTACAAAATTTCCTCCTAAGGTTATATTTTAAATGTTGATATTTTACCTACTATCATTGGCGTATTTAGAAAAAATTAAAGAATTACTTCTAAGATTGTAAATTTTTGAAATTTAGGTATTTGAATTAAAAAATATATTCAAATATTAGAGTTATTCAAATTCTTCAAATACTCGATTTATTTAAATATTCAAATATTCAAATTAATTAAACATATGAGTTATTCAAGTATTGAAATAATGCGAACATTGAAATATTTTAATATACGAATAGTTCAAATATTTGAATATATCCAGTTAAATTTTGAGTAATTTAGAGGTAGTATTACACTATTTTTGTTTAAGTTTATAAAAAGTGATTTAATCTGCTGAGGTATTTGATTAAGTTTTCTCAAGAATTTTATAAAATATATTCAAATTGATTTTTTGTAAAGATTCTGTTTCATTAACAGAAAATCGGAAAAACTTGAGTTTATCGCGATTACGGGAATTCTGTTTACACTTCTAAAAATTATCGCAAGATCCAGAATTATCGAAATTCTCTTTTTGTCTCTTCCATTTTCTCACTAGAGCCTTAAAAAATCCCTCAAGTATAAAATTTCCTCCCAAGGTTATATTTTAAATGTTGATATTTTACCTATAATATTAAATATTAAAATATTTCAATATTTGGATAGTTTCAATATTTGCTAGTGAAGCAATGGATTCGGGTAAACAAGTAGACGTCATATACACCGATCTAACAAAAGCGTTCGATCGGTTGGATCACGGATTGTTAGTCGAACGCATATATCAATACGACATCAACGTTAGCATAGTTTCAACAATTGCCAGTTACTTAAATAACAGACGATTTCTGGTTGAAATAAATGGCTACAAGTCCCGCTTTCGTGCAGTGGATAGTGGGGTTCCTCAGGGGTCCAACTTAGGACCTCTGCTGTTTCTATTGTACTTTAACGATATTTGTAAGTACATGACATGTCTAGTTTTGATATATGCCGACGACTTAAAGATCTACAATGCAATTGACTCGCTTGACGATTGTGCAAAATTACAATCTGACATTAACACTCTCAGCGAATGGTGTGTAAACCATAAGTTATCGTTAAATATCTCCAAGTGTAATGTTATGTCTTTGTCTCGTAAAGTGAATGTACTCAACTATAACTATATAATCGGAAGTACAATAATAAACCGTTGTGTAGAGTTAAAAGATCTTGGTGTTATATTCGACTGTTCGTTGAGGTTCGATTTACATATTCATAATCTTGTCAAAAGCTGTTATAGAATGTGGGGTTTTATCATGCGCAACTGTAAAGTGTTCAAAAATTTAGAGGTAATGAAAACATTATTCTCTTGTTATATTTTATCTAAACTTACCTATTGTTCAATTGTCTGGTCGCCCATGTATTTAAAGTATATAAATTTGCTTGAAAGTGTTCAAAGGCGGTTTTTAAGGTATCTTTATTTTGTAAAAAATGGTACGTATGACTTTGACATTTCATATGATGATCTGTTACGTGAATTTGACTATATATCCGTTTATAAGAGACATTTATTTATTTCGATATGTTATTTATACAATTTAATTCATTACAAAATAGATAATCCTCAATTTCTATCACAGTTTAAATTTCATGTACCCAGGATATCGTCACGCCATGCTAAAACCTTTACATACTGTACCCCCAATACTAACTATTGCCTGAACTCCCCTGTCTATAAGTTGTCACGCGCGTATAACGAGATTCAGTATTCTACTGATATCTTTTAGCCAGTATATAAATCTTTTCGTAGTGAAATACTCGGAACAATAAAACAATAAACGCATTTTATACTTGTTAACTACTTAATGTATTAGGATATTATTAATTATTGTATTTACTTATATATATTTGTGTAATTTTAGTTTAAATCCCTGTAAGTGGACTGTATGTCTGTTGGGTGAAAATAAATAAATAAATAAATAAATAAATTTAAATAACTCGAATATTTAAATAATTCGAATATTTAAATATTTAAATAAATCAAGTATTTGAAGAATTTGAATATTTGAATAATTCTAATATTTGAATATATTTTTGAATTCAAATATCTAAATTTAAAAAATGTCCAACCTTAGAAATGAGCCCCTAATTTTTTACTAAATATATCATTGGCGTATTTAGCAAAAAATTAGGGGCTCATTTCTAAGGTTAGAATTTTTTAAAATTTAGATATTTGAATTCAAAAATATATTCAAATATTAGAAATATTCAAATATTCAAATTGTTCAAATACTCGATTTATTTAAATATTCAAATATTCGAATTATTTAAATATTCGAGTTATTCAAGTATTGAAACTATCCGAATATTGAAATATTTTAATATTCGAATAGTTCAAATATTTGAATATAACCAGTTAAATTTTGAGTAATTTAGAGGTAATATTACACTATTTTTGCTTAAGTTTATAAAAAGTGATTTAATCTGCGGAGGTATTTAATTAAGTTTTTCTTCTAGTAAGCGTTTCCTTCTAGTAAGCGTTTCGAGTTTGGAGAAGCCTGAAAATTTTGTTTAGTCGCTCCGCTTCGCGGAGCAACCAAACCAAATTTTCGAAAGCTTTTCTAAACTCGAAATTTTACTTCATGCGCTATTCGTATAAAATACTAAAATATTGTAATGTTGAAAGTATACTGACTCAATATGTATATTTATTCCAATAAATAAATTCTAAATAACCTTTAAACTACGATAATAGAAATTACATCTTGTAGCAATGTTGACACAATATGGAATTTCAATTCTACAATCTTGTAGCAATATTGCGATGTGAACAAGACAATAGGTTGACACAATATTGAAATATAACTTAAAAATAAATAATTATACAAAATTTACACAATATTGTGTCATTTTGATACAATATTGTGTCAAGTTGATACAATATTGTCGACACAATGTTAACTCTATGATGAATTTCATGATTGTGTCAAGTTGATACAATATTGAGTCATATTGTATCAACTTGACACAATATTGTCGATACAATGTTGACTCAATGATAAATTTCTATATTGTGTCAAGTTGATGCAATATTGTGTCATGTTGATACAATCTTGACTCGATAATGAATTTGGCGTACATGGCATATTTAGGGGATCAATCTATCAATATGAGAATGAATTAAAAGACTATTTCTGTTAGCGATTTATTATGTATTTTATATATACGGGGTGTTTGATTAAGCGTGGCCACCGGCTGTATCTCAGAAACTATGTAGCGTAGCATGTTAGGGTAAAAAATTGCATAGCAAAAGTGGCCAAAAGAATCACTGGAAATTAGTTTTAAGTCTCCATTTCCGCCGCTAGAGGGCGTAGCATGAATCGCTAAATACAAAAACATATTTTTATCAAAAAACTGCAAGATTGAGCTAGATCAAAAATATACAAATCGCTGAATTTAACTCAATTTCAACTATTCTGCAGATTTCTAATAAACGATTACACTAGAATAACTAACATTATAACAAATTACGAAATGGTAAAGTGTTGTAATGTCGTGAACACGGGGTTCTCTGACCATCTTGCTCAATTCTTTGCATTTGACAATGACAAGAATGAAAATATTTCACATAAAACATATAGACGTATAACTAGTCATAATATTAAATTATTTAACAGTGCATTAAAATCAGAATCCTGGATAAACATGTATGAAGTAAGCAACGTAAATCAACAATTCAATGAATTTATGTACATCATATTAAATCATTTTAATAATCATTTTCCTCTAGAAAAAAAGAAATTAGCTAACAAAAAACAGAAAATAATCTTATCTGCAGAAACCATAGCCTGCAAAAAAGAATTAGAATTATATGATATTTTAGCAAATTATTTTGTTGAATGTAAAATCACATTAAAGCGTTGCAAACAGAAGTACAATTTAATGTTAAGTAATGATCGAAGACAGCAATATAACAATAAAATTGAAACATCCAACAATGTAAATAAAACAGCATGGGCCGTAATAAAAGACATCACCGGCAAAAAATTTATAAAACAAACTATGTAAGTTAGAACTTACAAGCAGATGTCAATAAAATAAGTAAATATTTTGTAAATGCAGCACCGGACTTAATAAAATCAAAGAACATTACAGCAAATCCTGAAATAAATGTGAACATGAACAGACACTCTTTATTCCTAAATCCGATAACATATAATGATATAAGAACTGCTATTAAAAGCGTGCCAAATAAAACAAGTTACGGGTTTGACGAGATATCCATGTTCGTTGTTAAAGAATGTGTGGAGCATTTATGCGAACCCTTCTATTTCCTGATTAATAATTCTATGAGTTCTGGTATATTCCCCGAAAAGTTAAAAGTCGCTATTGTGAAACTGGTTCACAAAAAGGGTGATTCGTCAAACATAGAAAACTTTAGACCTGTTAGTCTTTTGTCGACGTTCTCTAAGATATTTGAATACATTGTAGCTGAGCAATGTAAATCGTTTTTTTTTTTAAATTTAAACTTTTTTCAGAACATCAGCATGGTTTTACGAAAGGTAAAAATATCAATACCGCACTATACGACTTTACCCAATCCATTATAGAAGGAATGGAGTCAGGTGAAATGGCTTGTGGCATTTTTTTGGACTTGTCCAAGGCGTTCGACTGTATCGACGATAGTGTGCTGCTCTCTAAATTGTATAATTATGGAATTAGGGGTGCAGCACATGATTGGTTTAAAACCTATCTTATTGGCAGGAAACAAATGGTAGAAGTGGTATCCGAAAACACAACATATCGGTCGGATGCCTTGGATATTGTCCTGGAGGTGCGGCAGGAGAGTATTTTGGGTCCATTTCTTTTTAACGTATACATAAATGATGTATTTAAAGTGATAGATGATAACAACATCGTTAACTATGCTGATGATACGAACATCTGTGTACGCTCTAAAAATATTACCGATCTAGAGATAAGCGTAACTTCCACGTTGAACGCATTAAAAATATGGTTTGATAACAACCAACTGATCTTAAACGAAGATAAGACCAAATACGTAATATTTAAAAAATGGGAGGCAACACAATATCCCTTGCAAATTACTATCAACTCTACCAATATTGATTTAACAAATGACACTAGATTTTTGGGAATATTTATTGACAATAAATTAAAATGGTACAAGCATATTGAATATATTTCTTCGCGCTTATGCACAGCATGTTATATGTTAAAAATCTTAAAGCCAAATGTATCTTTCCATATACTAAAAACTGTGTATTTTTCAAATTTCATATCATTAGTTCGCTATGGCATAATTTTCTGGGATAGCTCCTCGCATTTAAATAACATACTAAGTTTACAAAAACGTGCGCTAAGAACCATGCTAGGTTTAAGTCCTCAAGAATCTTGCAAGACGTTATTTAAAAACAATGGCTTACTAACAGTTGTTGGTATATATATTTTGGAATGTTTGGTATTTGTCAAGAAATATTTTCATTATTTTAAGCCAAATGTTAACGATAGCAATGTTCGTTAACATTTGGCTTAAAATAATGAAAATATTTTTTGACAAATTTCGATTCTGCGAGAAATAAAAGTACGCTTGTGTACCCTAAACATAAATTTACATTAACAGAGAGGGGTGTTCACTACTCGTGTCTTCGGCTTTACAATAAATTACCATTATTTATAAAATCTGAGTTAAATCCGGTGTGATATAAAAATTACGTGATCGATATATTGCGGGAAATTGAACCGTATACTATAGAGGAATTTTTCTGTTGCGAAATTGATTCCATCCTTTTTGACGCCCTTCCAATATAAAATAGCAGTAAGTAGTGTGCGGTGGTATTATTGTTAATATGTTTGTGTGTTATCGCTGTATTATTTATTTATTGGAATAAAGCTTATTATTATTATTATTATTATTGTTTCTTTATCTCGCACATATGAAGCAAGGGAAACCGGGAAAGTGTAATTATTAAACTGCGTGTAGCTTTTGCTAGGATTAACCGAAATTAATCAAGTTAGTCTCATTTCATAGGTAATTGAAAGCACTTTAAATCACGGTTTAATCTCGTTTACTGTAGTTCTTTTACGAAGCGCTAGAGGGCGTTTATTGAACAATCGACATATTTTGTAGATTTTCTTAAAAATTTCGAATTATAACCTATAGTTCTCCTACGCTAGTTTATTAGAGAACGGAATACTGAGAAAAGTGGTGAAAACCTCATCCTGATATCTTTATCCTAACCAAAGATATATTAAAAAGTCTGGTAGATTTTCCTATTTTCAACCGCGTACCATATAAAAATATATTTTAAAGTCTAGTAGGCCTTTAGGTTTTTTGTTTTATGTTGAAGAGGCCAAAAACAATAATTTAACAATAACGGAGATCACTTTTCCCCCTTTATATGTTTTGGAAAGCGAATATGTAAGTAAATCCATGATTATTTATACTCTCAAAATATAGTAGGCTATGAGATGAGCAGAATGTTTAAAACAGCTTATATTTACTGCAATTAAAAACACTTATTACAATATATATGATTGGAACAATAACAAACAAAACAAAAAAAAATAAAACGAATACAATAATTAAATCTAGCTTCGCTGGTAGAAGGCGCAATCTCTACCGCAAAGAATAAAAACAAGATGTTGTTTCAAATGTCAAATTAAGCTGCATATGTTAATAATATGTAAATATTAATCTATACTAATTTTTGCTTTTATTTACCTTCTCGATTCTTTTGCTTTTACATAAGATGGACATGAAAATGGAGAGGTCTAATCAGAAAAATGGTTGTAACTTTAGTTAGGTTTAACGGAATTGAATAAACTTTGACTAAATGGATAAACAATTGAATGCACTTTTAAAGACTATGTAGTCTGATTTAATTTAGTGTCTATAGTAAGGATCAGAGGGCGCTATTAGTGCAAAATAGCCCATTCTGCACAATTTTTAATATATCTCCGGTTAGGATAAAGATATCGGGATGTGGTTATCGACAGTGTTCACACTATTTCTTATTTTAATTAACTGTCGTAACTTACGTCTACCTTCCAATTTAAACATTTAAAGAAAATGGAAAAAATATTTTAATTGTTTCAATCGCACCCTCTGGCGCTTAATATCGAAACTAAAATAAACCAGAGTGCATTTTGTTTTAAATTGCATTCAATTATCTATCAAGTGAGCCTAAGTTTAATAAATTCAGTGGAACCTAACAAAAGTTACAGGCATTTAAATAATTAGACATTTTCGTTTTCCCGTGCGTATTATGTGAAACATAAAAACACGAAATGATAGTTAAAATTAGGTAAATATTTTCATATTTTTCACATCGGTAATTTGGCATTTATTTGATAAACATTGTTTTAATCTTTTACTATAGAGATATCGCCCTTTTGCGGCGAAGCTATGAACTTTAAAATAATTTCCAGCGATTTCTCTTAGCCACTTTTACAATGACATTTTTACCGCAACATGCTACGAAGTATAGTTTCTGAGATACAGCCGATGGCTACGCTTAATCAAACACCCGGTACATCTAAGTGAAACATACCGGGTGTGGCATCGGCTTAGGACATATAGGAAATCCAATATAAATTTGAAAGAAGCCAATTATTGTCTTGAATCTAAAATGTTGAATTAATAGGAAAATGTTAATATCATCCTTAGAACCGTGTTAACATTTAGCACAAATCGTCGCAGGGAGTAAAATTTGCATTTTTCCTCTAAAACAATAATTTCGAATTTATTATATTCCATTCAATTTAATATCCGGCTTTATATTTAATAAAACCCATTACGAGAAATCTTCTCCGCCTACGCAACATCTCGCAATAGCCTCCAGAAATATATTTTTTTTCTAACTCAATCCCCCCTCATCGGCGATCAACAAAAGACAATCAAAAGCATGTACAACAACATGCAGGAATTAATTGAATTAAAACAAACAATCGATTATATTGTTACCGGATGACTAAATAATATTTTTTTTGAGACAATGCGCCCCGGGGCGCTAAAGAGAAAAGGCCACGCTCAAAACGCTTAGTTTATAGACGGGTCCATTGAATCGAGAGGCTTATTTTATTTTTGATATTCATTTTTTTTTTCGTTCGTGGAGTCCAGCTGCGAAAATCCACAGATTTGAGTAGGATGAGTTTTATTTTCCAATAAAGTATAATTTTATGGAGGTAATTATATGTTAAACATAATTACACATTTTCCTTTTCTCTTTTCCCGTTTCTTTATGGCTTTATGTGAATTCCGAAATTTCGAATGCGTAAATTTCGACCGAACGGAATCGGCAATTTCGATTTCATTTTATTTTGTGGTAAAAATAAATTTGGGATAATTATTATTTTCAAAAAGTGGTTGTATACAAGGCTGTGGCCAGGGGGAGGTTTAAATCAATAATTATTATTAAAAAAAATCATGCAGAACTAAAGAAAATTTCAAATTAATAATTATTATTTAAAAAAAACTATAACTAATTTTTAATTATTAGAACATTTTTGATTTGAGTGAATTTTTTGCTCTAATCGTGTAAACAATAAACATAGTGATAAACATTACTTATTTGATAGTAAAGTCATGCAGTGGCGTAGATAAGGAGGGAATTTATGAGATCATTCCCCCCATGAGCCTTGAAAATTAAGTGAATGAACTAAAAGATTATTTTTCAGTTGGCGATTTATTTTGTTATAAGTTTACTTAATGCGCCACGCGTATACGACACTAATTTCAAGTAAAGTGAACTTATTAACAATATTTTAGTGTTTTCAGTGTATAATACGCGTGGCGCATGAAGTAAAATTTCGAGTTTAGAAAAGCCTGAAAATTTGGTTTGGCCGCTCCGCGCTTCGCGCTACGCTACCAAACCAAATTTTCAGGCTTTTCTAAACTCGAAATTTTACTTCATGCTTAATCAGGGAGTGAAAAACACTTGTTAGACAAAAGCCTGAAAATTTGGATTTGCCGTCGCGCGAGCGAAGCGAAATCCAAATTTTCAGGCTTTTCTAAACTTGAAATTTTACTTAATGCGCCACGCGTATAAAACACTGGTTTCAAGTGAAATACAAAATATATTGCTTACTTGACAATAATTTAGTGTTCTATACGCGTGGCGCATGAAGTAAAATTTCGAGTTTAGAAAAGCCTGAAAATTTGGTTTGGCCGCTCCGCGCTTCGCGCTACGCGACCAAACCAAATTTTCAGGCTTTTCTAAACTCGAAATTTTACTTCATGCTTAGTCTGGGAGTGGAAAACACTCGTTTTAAGCTTCAAATTGAACTATTTAAAAAAGCGTATGCATATGTATACCTAATAGAAAATTCCCTGTATGTATAGTTAAAAGAAAAATTCCCTGTATTAACAGATTAATCCGATGACTTTTCGCCAAATCTTAGGCTTTTCTATACTCAACAAATTTTACTTCATGCCTAATCTGGGAGTGGAATACGCTCGTTTAAAGCTATAAACTGAATTTTTAAAAGAAAGCGAATCCATATGTACACTTAAAAGAAAAATTCCCTGTATTTAATTTTAACACGTTATCTTGATCTGTTTACGTTTTTATTATGTTTAGTTGAAGATTCCATAATAAATAAACAAATACAAAAACAAAAATTATCTACAAGAAAATCTATTATTATCATTTATGCAAATCTATTTAAAACGTGAATTAATTATGTATTTTTTTGTGTCGAATATTAAAATATGCTTAATTTTTAGTGGATCTTGAGAACTTGAAATAAATTCGACTATCCATAATAAATAAACAAATACAAAACCAAAAATTATCTACAAGAAAATCTATTATTATCATTTATGCAAATCTATTTAAAACGTGAATTAATTATGTATTTTTGTGTGTCTTGAGAACTTGAAATAAATTCGACTATCGATTAGAGGTGGATAACTATCGATAGCGCTATCGATAGTTATCGATAGTTTTGACTATCGAAAATAATCGATATTTTATTTTTACTATCGATAGTTTTCGATATTTTATTAACTACACGGATTTAATATGGGCTGTAGTGGTGTACACCACGATCGACGTGCGACGACATAATATGTAAAAAAATTGTGTAATGAGTATTTGTGAAGTGAAATTATTGTAGTGTTCATCAATGCGTGTTTGCCAAACCAGATATTTGCAAGCACAAAATGGATAGATTTCTAATAAAGAAAAACAACAAAACAGGAGAATGTAAGTATCATTACTTTTTATTGTTATTTTTGTCACTTCTCTAATCGTGATTTTTTCGAATTCGTAATTTTAACGGAAAAATATCCCCGACATGAATCGGGTCATTTCTAAAAAATGTCGGGGGCTGTGTTTGTGTCTGTCTGTGGGCACTATCTCGAGAACAAACAAAGATTTTCAAATTAATAGCGGCCTTATTTAAAAACCTAAAGAAAAAAGCGTATCGTAAAAAACCGATCACCGGAAGTTTTGTTTACCTTAACTGTTGTAAGTGCTCAAAATATACTTGTAGAATGCATGAAATATGCGAGAATTTTTGACTTTTTCGGATAATATTATCGTAATGTTAGTTAACTAAATAAACTGCGCTACGATAAATTCCCAATAAAAGCAAAATAACTTCTATTCTTGAAGCATTATTTTGCCTTTTGATTTTTTTAATCGCATTGTAGTTTTCACTATTTCTTTTACTTTTTACGAAAATTACAGAGAACAATTTTGTATGTTTTCTATATTTATTAAAATGTATTTTTCCACAACATGGAAACACTTTTGCTCCAATAGACATTTTTTCTTAAATTAAAAATAATCATCATTTTAAACCAAACGACGTAGCCTTTCATAAACTTAACAATGATTTTAATATATATTTACAATTAGATTAGAAAAACATTTTAACAAATATTGATTACAAGGAAGTGGATATCTTATATTAATAATGTTTTTTTATATAAACTGCTTGAATTTCGAGTAAAGTAAATTTAAAATTTTAAGAAATTAAAAATTTGGGTATTTAGTTCACTGATTATTACAATAATTCATTTTTTAATTTAATTCAGTTTCATATAATTTAGAATTAGTCTCACATAAAAATCATAATGAGCCGCCATGTCTCTAAAAGACTGAATTATTAAAAAAAATATGTATATTGAATTGTAATATGTGCAACGTATAACACGAAAGTGGTTAATTTTGTGTGTTCTGTAAGTCGATAGTCACAGAAAGTGTTTTATGAGAAACAAAATTTCACGTATCATTTTAAATTTCATAGGCTCAAGTAGCGGAGGTACGACTAGGAAGGACAATAATTCTACTCCGGAAGTGTTGCCTCAAAATGAAAACCCCCATTCTGGGCAGTCAGGGTCAGAATCGGAAACATCTGTGTCACGGATATCTAATAAAAGACCGAAGATTTCGAAAGTTTGGAAATATTTCAAACGTTCATCTGACCGTAAATTAGCTAAATGTATAACATGTGGTAAGGAATATAAAACCAGCGACAATACAAGTAACTTAGCTGACCACTTGAAAAGATTCCACCCTATAAATAGGAATGATGTTGAAAATGAGGAACTTGTTGTTGCTTCTACTTCCAGCTCGAGTACACAGTTAACCTCAGCACAGTCTAACAATAGATCAATAAGTCCTTTCTTTAAGAGATCTATTGAATACGAGAGTTCTTCAAAGAGAAAGAAAGAGCTGGACTGTGATCTTGCAATGATGATTGCACAAGATTTTCAACCTTTCAATATTGTTAATGATACCGGATTCAGAAGATTTGTCTATCTTCTTGACCCTCGTTATGTTATCCCCAGTAAATTTGCTATTCGAGAATCTGTTATGAAGAATTTGTATACTAAGTCCCAAAGCAAACTAAGAGAAATACTAAGTGGTATCAAGTATCTTTCAATAACATGTGATACTTGGACGTCAGTTTCCACAGAGTCGTTTTTGTCAGCCACTTGTCACTTCATATATGATTCTAGATTGAAGTCTGTTGTCTTAACAGCAAGGCCACTAAATACGAATCATACTTCACAAAATATTGCTGATGCACTGCAGGAGATTTTTGAAGATTGGGATATAGGAAATAAAATTACATGTATAGTAACTGACAATGCTGCTAACATGATTAAAACATATGAAATTTTGAAGAAGCCCCACCTCCCATGTTTTGCTCACACCCTTAATTTAGCTGTACAAGATAATCTGAGCAGTGATTATGTTCAGAGGGTTTTGACCAAATGCAAAGAAATTGTCAGATTTTTTAAAAGCAGCACTTCAGCCACTGATAAATTTAAAGAAGAGCAAAAAAGTATTCAGGGTAGCAAAGAGCCATTGAAATTAATTCAAGAAGTTTCTACAAGGTGGAACATTTCATTATATATGATACAAAGAATTATAAAAACTAGTGATGCAATAAATAGAACTCTATTGAAAATGAGAAAAGCTCCTTCTCCGTTTGCTCTTGATGAAATATCTATTCTTAATGATTTTGAAGCTGCACTGTTCTCGTTCGATGAGGCAACAAAAAAAGTGTCCGGGTCCAGTTATGTTACCATATCTTTGATAATACCACTGACAGTTGGAATTTTTACATCTTTAAATGATATTATCACAAGTATGGCTACATCGGAAGGGAAGAAGTTCTGCAAAGGCTTGATGGAATCGACAAGAAGAAGCATATGAGACCAGATCAGTAACAAGAATTGCAACACTTCTTGATCCGAGATTTAAGATGGAAGGATTTAATAATTTAGAAAATGCAAACAAGGCGGCAACTTTGTTAGAACAGGAAATGGTTCTGAATTCACATATTGAAAGTTGTGTTGAAGAAATAGAACATCAAAATCAGGGGAGCAGTCTACAAAAGTAGTCATTGTTGTCATTCGTCGCCCGAAGAGTAGAAATCCAGAAGCGTTATCGCTAATGGCGCTGATATAATAATTAGGAAGAGGCAATATCTGGAAAGGGATAATGCAGCTGAAGAAACGGATCCATTAGTATTTTGGAAAGTAAGAAATATATTAGATAATAGGTTAATCATTGTGTATATTTATTTTGTTTTTTTAGGTGAATGGCCAAGAACTTCAGCCCATTCCCGAGTTAATCCTGAAATACCTATGCATTCCAGCATCTTCGACGGAGTTAGAAAGAGAATTTAGTACAGCTGGCCTGATCATCAGCGACAGAAGATCAAGACTTAAACCAAAAAATATTAATATGCTTCTGTTTTTGAATAAGAATCAGTGGTTGTTAGACCCACAATAAAATAAATTGTAAAATAAATAATTTAATTAATTTTCCTGAACTATCGATAAATATCGATAGTTATCGATAGTATGTGTTCTGACTATCGAACACTATCGATGGTGCCGACTATCGATAGTTATCCACCTCTACTATCGATACGTTTTTGATAAGCCTATGAATTAATGTGTTCAATTTGGAGGTCTCACAACTTTAATCTACGATACAATATTATCGTTTTCTGGACTGAATAATTAAAAACAATAAGTTTTGACAAATTTACGATTTTCAGTTACAGTATGTAAAAGTAAAATACCTTATTCTGAAAAAATCAACTACACTTCAGATTTACTTTCATAAAATTCATAAGAATAACTATTCCCATTCTTTCAACGTTATTAAATTAAAAATTAGTTAAACTGGAAGGCAAATCGTATACACCAATAGTTGACTAAAACATCAACTGTATTTATTTTAGTCTTGAATTTTACAATAATAAAAACTGTAAAATAAGTTTATTATTGTTCGTCTAACAAGTGTTTCCAATCCCAGATTAAGCATGAGGTAAAATTTCGAGTTTAGAAAAGCCCCGCGTAGAAAATTTGTCGAGGGTCGCGCAGCGACCCGAGACAAATTTTCACGGGGCTTTTCTAAACTCGAAATTTTACCTCATGCGTCACGCGTGTAAAACGCTGATTTAATGTGAAATGGTCTTTAACCAATTCACAAGTGAAATACGTTTAGTATGTCAATCATAAATTGTTTAAATGGCGGAGAAAGTGCTACGATAGTCACATTATCATTTTTCGTACTTGTGTTTATATAACTTTAGAAAAATAAATGTATGAAACAAAATACTAACTCAAATTCCCCCATCACAAAAAGCTATCTACGCTACTGACGTGATGATACACAATAACGGTATTGGGTTGCCTATAAACATTGTTTAAAACAATTGGCCCAATACGTTTAACACGTTAATTCAGGGATGCATACAGGATATGTCTTGTGTGTTTAATAAAAAAAAAACCTCTAGAGTGCCATGATTTGATATTTTTTCAAATTTAAGTTGGCTACACGCCTAAATAATTGACGTATTACACGTCAGACATAATAATTATAGTATATAATTTAAGAGTTGCCAACCTACAATATTTTCCATGGCACTCTAGAGGTTTTTTTTTATTGAACAGATGATATATAGACAATAAAACAGCACATTGTATAGAACCAATGCGTTTGATTCACTGATATTTATTTTACATCCTAAAAGAACTTTAGTAAAACAAACCAATTTTCTATTAACTGTTTTGTGTTGTAGGCGTTCACTTTGTGTTACATCTTAAATACACTTGTAAATAAAACACTTTTTATTTTGTTTAACCACTGTATTTTGCACTTAATTTGTGACTATAGTTTCGACTAACTTTAAGTTTGATAATGACTACTAGATAGTTAAAACTATAGTCACTGCAAAATACAGTGGTTAAACAAAGTAAAAAGTATTTTATTTACAAGTGCAATATTCTATTATTCCAAAAATGTTTCACCACTAGTTAAATAAGAAATTAATTCATCAACTTTTTAAGATTAATCTGATTATTACTATTATTTTGTAATTGATAGCAATGAGCTCATTGCAATCAATTACGAAATAAAGAAACATAATAACGAATAAAATAACAATTTCCCTTGTCACGGTTAGCAGCTGGATTTAAATAAAATTGTATAATCGTCGGAAAGAATTTTCTCTAATGGAACCGTCGTGTTTCCGTCCCCGCAGTTTATTCTAAAATCGCGGAAAATAAAGAAGCGCGAAACTAGCATAAAAAAATACCAGCGAAGTAAATGCAGTTGTTAAAATGTGTGCACTTCTTTGTCACTTCCTCGTGTTGGTTTGCAAATGAGTGTGTTGCGGACTTAATTATCAATAGCAACAACATCCTGTCATTAAAATAATATCTTATGTAACTTGTAATTGAGTAAATTGAATAGAAATTAAGAAAAAAAAAATGTAATGATAGTATGTATGTATGGGATTCGTTTTATGTTGTGTTTAAAAACTGGTAGATTAGTTGGTGTAGTGTGGAGGAAATAATTTTGTACTGTATATAATATTTGATATAAAACAACCCGATGAGCAAAAATGGTTTAAATAAGGTTAATTCAACTTTACAGCACCTGGGCCTGCTCAACCGGCTTACAGGAATGCTCATTTTATCGTGTTGTGAACTGAAAACGCGATTTTTATCATGAGCATGTACAAAAATCAAAGTCATATATTTTATTCAAAGTCGAAAATTGTAATGATAGTATGTATGCATGGGATTCGTTTTATGTTGTGTTTAAAAACTTGTAGATTAGTTAGTGTAGTGTGGAGAAAATAACTTTGTACTGAATATAACATTTGATATGAAACATCCCAATGAGCATACATGGTTTAAATAGGACACAATAAAACACTTTTAACTTTGTTTGTATAACACAATTTATTTTTATGTGACTGCAGTTTCGGCAAATTCAGCTTGCCATTATAAAACATGAAGTGTCTAAAACTGGAAACAATACGGGTATATATACAAAAGGTGATTACATGAAAGCGGATTACAAAACGGCTTTAAAAATAGAGGTATACAGTAGGTCAACCTGGTCGTTAATTAGGGGGATTCCCGGATTAGCGCTAGCTTTATGTATTTCTAGGGATTCAAGGAGATTCATCTTCCGACCCTTTTCGGCACAATGAATAATAGTAAGTACATCTTTTCCAAAAGTATGGTTTTCATCTAAGAGATGTTTTGCAAAAGATGACTTATCACATTGTCGCAACCGAAAAGCCCGGTTATGCTCCTTTAGTCTAGTATTGAAATTACGACCAGATTGACCAATGTATACTCCTTGACAATCTGTGCATGTTAATTTATATACTCCTGTTCTATTACCCTTATCAATTTTGGTTTTACTAGTAAAAATATAATTATTAATTTTACATAATGGTTTCAATGCAATTTCTATATTATGTTTTTTCTTTGTAAAATTAATAATTATATTTTTAATAGTAAAACCAAAATTGATAAAGGTAATAGATCAGGAGTATATAAATTAACATGCACAGATTGTCAAGGAGTATACATTGGTCAATCTGGTCGTAATTTCAATACTAGACTAAAGGAGCATAACCGGGCTTTTCGGTTGCGACAATGTGATAAGTCATCTTTTGCAAAACATCTCTTAGATGAAAACTATATTTTTGGAAAAGATGTACTTACTATTATTCATTGTGCCGAAAAGGGTCGGAAGATGAATCTCCTTGAATCCCTAGAAATACATAAAGCTAGCGCTAATCCGGGCATCCCCCTAATTAACGACCAGGTTGACCTACTGTATACCTCTATTTTTAAAGCTGTTTTGTAATCCGTTTTCATGTAATCAACTTTTGTATATATACCCGTATTGTTTCCAGTTTTAGACACTTCATGTTTGATAATGGCAAGCTGAATTTGCCGAAACTGCAGTCACATAAAAAAAAATTGTGTTATACAAACAAAGTTAAAAGTGTTTTATTGTGTTAAACTAACATGTATAACGAAGTAGAAGCCTCCACAATTCAAAATATGGTTTAAATAGGGTTAATTAAACTTTACAAGACCTGGGCCTGCTCAACTGGCTCACAGGAATGCTCATTTTATCGTGTTGTGAACTGAAAACGCAAATTCTGTCATGAGCAAGTACAAAAATCAAAGTAATGTATTTTATTCAAAGTCAAAAATTGTAATGATAATATGTATGTATGGGATTCGTTTTATGTTATGTTTAAAAACTAGTAGATTAGTTGGTGTAGTCTATATATATATATATATATATATATATATATATATATATATATATATATATATACCAAATCTTTATTCAGAGGACAATACAAAATAATTAATTACATTATTGTTTATAATCAATAAATATAAATAAAATAAACTTCCTCTTGATAACTGGCTATCGACCAGAGGTCTTTCCGCTGAGAATTGATGATGGTACTATTTTCCTTGACAGTTAGTGTGGGTGGTGAGATGAAATGAAGTTGAAAATGGTAGATGTGGGATTTTTGTGTTTTCGGGTAACATGAGGGTTTAGACGTTTACAGAATTGGGAAAGGATTTGGAAGTTTGAAGGGTTTGTTGCGAATTTGTCTGCGAGGTATTGTAGCCTATTTTCGATTGGGGATACATTGGTTGTGGTATAGAGGAGATGGTTGGATGGGTTGTACAATGGGTTGTTAGGATGGCGTATTTTTGTAAGTGCACGGAGAGCTGATCGTTCACTAACTTTTATGCATTTTATAGTTGGATTGGAGGATTCGAACAGGAGTATGGATGCGTAATCAAGGAGTGGACGACAGATCATTTTGTAGATGCGGGTGGCGGTTAGGGTGGAAATACCCTTATTTCTAAATGTTAAGCATCTAAAATGCTTCGCTCTACAAATTATTTTGTTTTTAATGTTTGCCGCATGTTTTTTAAATTTTAACTTAGTGTCAAATTTGACACCTAAGTATTTAAAAAAAGGGAAGGAAGTATAGGAGTTTGTGAGATGAATAGGTTATACGGATAGTTAGGGGAGAGTCGGTGGAAAGAAATTAATAGTTGGGATTTTTTGGGGTTAATTTTGATTCGCCATTTTGCAAACCATGTCTCGAGTGTCTCTATTAGTTGCTGCAGGGTTTGTAGGGCTTTTGGAAGGGAGGGTTTGTGAGTTATGAGAGCGGTATCGTCAGCGTATTGGAGGATATATGATGTAGGTTTAAAGTATTTGGGATCAGGATTATACATGTCAGTGCAGAAAATGTTGTATAGTATGGGAGAGAGGGGTGATCCTTGTGGAACCCCTTGCTCGGGGGAGAATGTTGTGGAGAAATAATTATCTATTTTAACTTTTAAGTTTCTATGGGATAGGAAATTGTTGAGGAGTATGATGAGATGTTTAGGACTATTTAGGAGATGACACTTGAACAGCAAACCTCGGTGCCATACAGAGTCGAAGGCTTTTTGTATATCCAGAAATAGGGCTGCAGATGCTTGGCCTTCGAGGTGTGCCGTTTGCAAGTTGGATGCGACTATGGAGAGCGGGAGGGTAGTGGACTTTTTTGGGAGGAATCCAAATTGGTAATTGGGTATTCGGTGAGAGATGTAGGACAGGATTTTATGTTTAATTAGGGATTCGTACAGTTTGCCTATTACAGGGAGAAGAGTGATGGGCCTTTAGCTGGACATTAGGGACGGTTTGTGGTCTTGTTTGGGGATACATATGATGGTTCCAATTTTCCACTCAGGATGAAAGTATTGGGATTGGTAGCTATAGTTAAGGATTTCTAGGATGTATTCGTGGATGTGAATAGGGAGGGATTTAATAATAAGTCTATGAACAAAGTCATGACCTGGGGCTGAATTGTTTCCTCTATGCAGGATTTCGTAACAATCTTTTTCTGAAAATTTGTCATTCACTGTCAGAGAGAAGGGGCATTGGATGTAGTCCTTGTACCAGTCATTTACGGTGTCATAAAAATTGTTGACTAATGAAGGGTCTTCTGTTAGTCTGTATGTAGTGTCAAAGTAATTTGCAAATTTGTCCACAATTATGTTCTTGTCGGTTATCGTCTCTTGAGTTATTGGGTCGCTGATTTCTGTTATTCTATCTGTTTTTTTTTTGTATTTTGACAGTTTTTTTTATTTCTGACCAGTAAGTTTCTCCTTGTGCGTCATTGATGCTTTGACAGCATTTTAGCCAGTTTTCTGTTTTGTATTGGTTGATTAATATTTTGATATCCTTGTTTAGTTTGTTGAATTTTTGTCGGAGTCCGGGAATGTCAGTTTGTTGAATGTCTCTGTATACCTGTCGTTTATGTTTTATTAACCGTAAAATGAATTTGGGGAGGGGGTATTTGTAGTGTTGTTTCTGGAATTTTGGAGTATTGTTTTGGATGGATTGTGATAGAGTGTTATTAAACTGTAGGATGGAGGATGGGTCAATATTTGGGTAACTGGTGATGTAATCCGTTATATCTGAGGAGACTTTATCGACGTTACATTTTCAGAAGTTTAAATAAAAGGATGGTGATTGCGGTGTTAATTGAAGTTGAATGGGGTGAATGGGGTCGTGAGTTTAGTTTCTACGAGCATGATGACATGAACAGGATTGTTGGCTAGGTAATGGGATAGGATATGGGATTTATTGGAAATGGAGTTTATGTTGTTATATAAAATGCATAGATTAGCCATTGATAATATTTGAAACGGTAGCACGTACGCCCGGGACTGGAACAGTAGGAGGAACACTATCAAGTTGATCAAGGTCAAACATTACAACGAACATTCTGTTACCCGACAAGGAAGCATGAGTGTCGATGTTAAATGAGGTGATAAAACGTTCTTGTAGTTTTTTAATGAGTGAGGGTCGATCAGTGTTAGTTGGGTTATTAACTTCTGAGATGTATGAATCGAGGATGAAGTCATGTGCAGTAATGGGTTTATGAACGCGTGACTTTTTAATAGGAACATCATCAATTTCGTGGGATTTTTTGTTTGTTGAAATAATTTTTATGTTTGGAATTCCCGCGATGGGCTGCGTCGGACGGTTGGGGCACTTGGTGGACCAAACGCCGTGGTCTGTTTTCCCGCAAGACGTGCATTTGATCGGTAGTTCGGTGGTACAAGAAGATGTTGGGTGATCGCCACATTTTGCGCAACATATTTTTTCCTTGCAATTTTCGGTGATGTGGTCGAATTTACAGCATTTTTTACATGGAGCTGGTAGCGGTTGTGGTGCATGGCTCTCTTCGACTGGGTATATTTGTATATAACATTTGATATGAAACATCCCAATGAGCGTAAATGGTTTAAATAGGCTTAATTAAACTTTACAAGACCCAGACCTGCTGAACCGGCTCACAGGAATGCTCATTTTATCGTGTTGTGGACTGAAAACGCGAATTTTGTCATAAGCATGTAAAAAAATCAAAGTCATATATTTTATTCAAAGTCAAAAATTGTAATACTGGTATGTATGTATAGGATTCGTTTTATGTTGTTTAAAAACTGGTAGATTAGTTGGTGTAGTGTGGAGGAAATCATTTTGTACTGTATATAACAATTGATATGAAACATCCTATGCCCATTGGGATGTTTCATATCAAATGTTATATACAGTACAAAATGATTGTCATAAATGGGCATAAATAGTTAAAATAGGGTTAATTATACTTTACAAAACCTGGGCCTGCTCAACCGGCTTACAGGAATGCTCATTTTATCGTTTTGTGGACTGAATACACGAATTCTCTCATGAGCATGTAAAAAAATCAAAGTCATATATTTTATTCAAAATCAAAAATTGTAATGATAGAATGTATGTATGGGATTCGTTTTATGTTGTGTTTAAAAACTGGTAGATTAGGTGATGTAGCGTAGAGGAAATAATTTTGTACTGTATACTGGGTGTAACACAAAATAGGATCAACCGCTTTAGTTTTTTTTATTAATTGACATATCAGTTTGAAATTTTCTACATTTGTACTAAAAATAATTTGGAGTTCAATGGTTATCAGGAAACCTTAATAGTACTTCCGGTGTCACCGTTACATCTAAGCAGTATATTTTGAACTTAACTGTAAATCAGTGTTTTTATACGCGTGGCGCATGATGTAAAATTTCGAGTTGAGAAAAACCCGAATTTGGATTTGGACGCTGCGCGTCCAAATCTAAATTCTTAGGGCTTTTCTCAACTCGAAATTTTACTTCATGCTTAGTCTGGAAGTAGAAAACACTCGTTCCACATTTGTCAATTGCTTATTTTGTTTTACTCTGGTTAATACAAAAAATATGTAAAATATTAAGAAAAGACGTTAAAGGATAAATATTAAGAATTTGGATTTGGACGCTGCGCGTCCAAATCTAAATTCTTAGGGCTTTTCTCCACTCGAAATTTTACTTCATGCTTAGTCTGGAAGTAGAAGACACTCGTTCGACATTTGTCAATTGCTTATTTTGTTTTACTCTGGTTCATACAAAAAATATGTAAAATATTAAGAAAATTCGTTAAAGGATAAATATTAAGAAAAGGTATTAAATTTGTTAAAAATGAAAAAAAAAGTAGAATTTTCGTATAAAAGTATAAAATTTCGAGTTGAGAAAAGCCCGAATTTAAAAAAAAGGATTGTTTTATTTTGATTGAATAAAATATTGAAATCAACAATTTTTATAAAATTCGATAATAATCTTGGATATTTATGAAGAATGTCAACATTTTAAAAATCAATGTGAAAATTATCATCTGAAAACTTTATGAAAACCGTCAAGATTTTAAAAATTTAACAAGAACATGGAAATTCACAAAAACTGAGCAAATTAAAAAAAATTAAGAAAATGTATAAGTGAGGAAATTCATAAAATGTATTAATATTTTTAAAATTAAGAGTAATCTGGAAAATTTAAGAAAACTATCAACTATCAATTTTTCACTATGTCTAGATAAGTATTTATCCCATTACATCTAAACAGTATATTTTGAACTTAACTGTAAATCAGTGTTTTTATACGCGTGGCGCATGAAGCAAAATTTCGAGTTGAGAAAAGCCCGAATTTGGATTTGGACGCTGCGCGTCCAAATCCAAAT
This sequence comes from Philonthus cognatus, assembly GCA_932526585.2. NCBI lineage: Eukaryota > Metazoa > Arthropoda > Insecta > Coleoptera > Staphylinidae > Philonthus > Philonthus cognatus. Next base: position 53,492,671 of record OW052241.1, on the reverse strand, counting down.
TCTTAGAGCTTTTCTCAACTCGAAATTTTACTTCATGCTTAGTCTGGGAGTGGAAGACACTCGTTCGACATTTGCCAATTACTTATTTTGTTTTATTCTGGTTTATATAAAAAATATATAATACAATAATAAATGTCGTGAAATGCTGAATATTAAGAAAAGATATAAAATTTGTTAAAAATAAAAAAAAGGATAATTTTGTTTTGATTGAATAAAATATTGAAATCAACAATTTTTATAAATAATAGTCTTGGACTTTTACGAAGAGTGTCAGCATTTAAAAAATCGATATGAAAATTATCATCTGGAAAATTTAAGACAACCTTCAAGATTTAAAAAATTGACCAAGAACATGAAAAATCACAAAAACACGCCAACATGACAAAAAAATTGTTTGAAATTTACAAAAACTGAGAATATTAAAGAAATTGACGAAAATTCATAAAATGTATTAATTTTTTTAAAATTAAGAGTAATTTGAAAAATTTATAAAAACCATCAATTTTTTTAATTAAAGAATTACACGAAAAACATACAGATTTTAAAAATTGACATTTAGTAGTTTATTGCTTTCAAGTTATTAAAAACATCTATAAACTTTTTTGGGGAACAGCGGCAGAATTAAAAAACTATATTTGTCTTTTTAGCCAGAAAACTTTTTTTACATGCTTATGGCAAAATTTGCGTTTCAGTCCACAGCACGATAAAATGAGCATTCCTGTGAGCCGGTTGAGCAGGCCCGGGTCTTGTAAAGTTTAATTAACCCTATTTAATAACAGTATGTTTTTAAGTTTACGTGAAGTGATTATTACACTAATAAAGACTGTTATTCCTTACTTCACTTTTTATTTTTATCGTTAGATGTACATTTCGAGACACAAAGTGCTCGTTATCAATAACAAACTAGAGTTTGTTATTGATAACGAGCACTTTGTGTCTCGAAATGTACATCTAACGATAAAAATAAAAAGTGAAGTAAGGAATAACAGTCTTTATTAGTTTAACAGTATTTAAACCATTTATGCTCATTGGGATGTTTGATATCAAATGTTATATCCAGTACAACGTTATTTTCTCCACACTATACTAACTAATCTGCCACATTTTAAATACAACATAAAACGAATCCCATACATACATACTATTTTTATTTAAGGCAATATTTCGCTCGATTTTTCCTAGCTTCTTCAGGGCAAGTTAAAAATATGTCTGGGCTTCTTTAGATAAAATTAAAATTTTTAATTTCACCTAAAAAAAAGGTTAAATTTGTAAAAATTAACAAACATTCTAGAACATTCTTGTAAAGCAACAAGATTTTTATAATTAATTGAAATAATCACGATAGATATAATTTTTTAAATTTCACAAAAACGGTCAATATTTTAAAATTAACAAAAATCTAAAAAATTCAGGAAAACCATTAGAATTTTGAAAACTAAAGGATATCTTAGAAATCTACGACAAGCGTTAATGTTTTAAAAAAATGCCTAAAAATGAGTTATTTGTGACGTTCACATCCGCTGTATTGGAATTTTATGCAAAGCATAAAAATTATAAAAATTAACGAAATTCACAAGAATTTCCAAAAGTTTTAAAATTGTCGAAAAACTTGAAGATTTAGGAAAACTGTCAAAATCAAATTATAACAAATCTTGAAAACGTACGAAAAACGCAAAGGTTTTAAAATTATAATGTGACGCTAATAGTAAAATGTTCGTATCAAATTGACAATAATAGTGACATGTTGGCAGTATCGGGACTGTAGATCACTATAATAGTCACATTTTGACTATAAAAAAATTACAATAATCAAATTTATGTCATAATGTGGCGATAATAGCGAAATGTTCTTTTCTTTTTAAAGTGACAATAATAGTCAATTGTTCGTTTTATACTGACAGCAATAGTGAAATTTTGGCTTTATGGTTTAATTTAAAATTTTTATAATTTTTATGACAGTTGGCATTCAGTGGTATTTTTCGAGGTGAAATGCCGAAAACTTCACTTTAACCCTTTGAGTCCTAGTAGCTTCGCACTGGAACCACCTATTTATAAATTATTTCCTAGCTTCCTAGTCCGCACAACTTGGAACCATCAGCGTGAGTCATGCGTTAAGACATGTTACAACACGAAAATGATTGAACTTTACGCACATCGGTTATTGTCGTTGCAGCCTCAGGCGTATTAACAAGTGTCGTAGTGGTTCTAGACAGTGCATTTTTAATAACTAACTTTTGTATTCAAATATTGAATTTCAACAATGGGTGAGTAATAATTTGATTACTTATGTTTTCCTTTTACATGTAAATAAATACAAAACTTAAATTCAACAATTTTCACCTTATTTAATTTTTTGAAAAGGTGGGTCCATATGGCACCACTAGTATACTATGCATATTATTCCATTTCAGATAAATTATATGATCTTAACAATCTGACCAGTGAAGATGTGTTTGCTTTATTGGATGAAATTCCAAGTGATGGATCTGTAATTTTGGAAAGCAGTGACGAAGAATTTATTGCAAAAGATATTTCTGGGGGGCTTATGGAGGTTGAGGAAGAAAATAGTGAATGGGAGGATGATGATTTATTGCCGCTTATAAATTTTGTTAAAAATATTACTGACGAACAAACAAAATGGTCCAGACATTCCAAAACAAACACAATTAAAGAATTTAGAGAAAGAACAGGTCCAACTATATGAGACGAAATTGACACACCAGCAGGTATTATTTTCAGAAGATCTTGTAAACACCCTAGTGTTTCAAACAAGTTTGTATGAAGTACAAAACAAAGGAACTAATCCGGTACCTACTAGTGGCCAAGAAATGAAATGTTTTTTGGCTATAAACATAATTATGGGCATAAAAAAATTGCCAAGTTACAAGGATTATTGGTCCTCAAAACGAGAAATTAGAGATGAATATATTTCCAGTATAATGTCTCGTGATCGATTTGCGTGGCACTTGAAAAATTTACATATAAACGAAAATACGTTGATTCCAAAGAAAGGCACTCAGAACTACGATAAATTGTATGAAGTAAGACCCCTTCTAGACAAATTAGAAGAAACTTTTAAAAATTACTATTTTCCTACAAAGCGATAGTCTATTGATGAAAGCATGATTAAATTTAAAGGTAGAAGTTCATTACGTCAATATTTACCTCTCAAACCTATAAGAAGGGGATATAGAATGTGGGTATGCGCTGATGAAAAAGGATTTACTTCACAATTTCAAATATACACAGGAAAAGTTGAGAGTACAGAAAAGAATTTAGCAAGTAGAGTTGTAAAAGACCTCACTATTAATTTGATTGGGAATGGATATGAGATTTACTTTGATATTTTTTTTAATTCCGTTTCCTTGATGAAAGATTTATTGAAATGTAAAATATACGCCTGTGGTACTTTACGAAAAGGAAGAAAAGGAATTGCCCAGGAACTAGGAAATGAACGAAACATGAAAAGAGGAGATTTTGATTAGCGTGTAAGTGAGGAAGGTCTTTTCATTTTAAAATGGATGGACAGAAAGCCAATATTATTCCTACGCAACTTTCATCAACCTGACGAAGCGACTATATCGAGGAAGAAGAAAGATGGAACCAAAGAAGATTTCCCTTGCTTTACTTTGGTAAAAGATTATAATGCACACATGGGATATGTTGACAAGGCTGACATGTTAAAAGCATGTTATCAAATCGACAAAAAGTCTGTAAAATGGTGGCATCGAATCTTCTGGCATTTACTTAATGTCACTATTTTCAACGCATATATTATATTTATTCAGCGAGGTGAGGGTCAGCATTTGACACTAAAATAATTTAAAATTGCCGTATCAAACGGATTAGTAGGTTCGTCACCTAAGAGATCAAAGAAGAGACGACCATCACTAAATGAGAAACCTGTAAACAGATTCAAAGTTACGGTTCCGATAGAGAAAAGGACAAATGAAGCTGCACATATGCCGATCCATGGAACGAAGGTGAGATGTACCCATTGTAGTACGAAGATTAATCCTCATCGCACTCGTTGGCGTTGTGAATGTTGCAATGTAGGGTTGTGCCTTGATAACAAACGAAATTGTTTCAAAGAATTTCATAGACTTTAAGTAATATTTTTTGTAACTACATTTTACTGGTGGTCCCAATTTGGAACCACCATTTTTTGAAAATTTTGAAGGATGGCAGGCCCTTTATTATTTATTTTATTTATAAACGACCTTCCTGAGCATGTCCTAGACTCACATGTTTGTATGTTTGCAGATGATACCTCAATAATAGTAAGTGCTCCTGATAAACATGCTTGCAACATTAAACTAAACAACATAAAAGCTCAATTCATGACATGGTGCAATAAGAATAACCTTATCATTAATTATTCTAAAACAGTTTGTATTGAGTTTTTAAATCCATACGTAATACATAACGTTAATAAATATTATAATTTAATTGATATGTTCGGAGTTAGTCTGAAGTATTTTAAGCGTACGTGTCGTGTAGTTTTAGATTCTAACTCATAAGTAATGTTCTTGTATTGTTGTATTATTGTATTTTTTATTATATATGTTATTTTCTATGTAATTGGCCACCCGTAAGAATAAATAAATAAAGTAATGCCATCAGAATACGAAATTGCTATGAACAATCATGCAATCGATATTAGTGAGTCTACAACATTCTAGGGAATAAACGTTAATAAAAATCTCTTATGGAAGGTTCATATAAGTGTCCTAGTGCCGAAATTAAATAAATCGTTTTTTGCTTTAAGCCGTTTAAAGTACTTAATGCACGAAACGGGGCTAATTTCAGCGTACTTTGGCATAGTATATCCATTGCTAAGTTACGGAATTACGGTGTGGGGACACGCATCTGAAGCGAAAAAAATATTCATAGTCCAGAAACGGATCATCCGTTTAATGTTTAATATACCATACCGAGATTCGTGCAGATTGATATTCAAGACTAAGCATATAATGACGACACCATCAATTTACATTTATAAATTATTAAAGTATATACATAAAAATAAAAACTCTCTTTCCAAAAATAGAGACAAACATAACTACAAAACAAGAATTTCTGACGATATTTGCATTGAAAAATTTGCCACGGAACAATATAAAAAATCACCGTTATAAGTAGGAAGCAATTTATACAGGGTCGCTACAAAGTATGGAAACACGGCTCTCACGTGAAAACGGCTAAAAACAGAACCACCAAAATTGGAATTTCTAAATGGGATATTTTCTTGAACGATTTGGCGTGAAAAAATCAAAAATGTTTCTCAGAATTTTCACATACGGACGCCATCTTGATTTTTTTTAAATGGAATTCGATTTTTTTTATTTTACAACTTTTATAGACCTTATAATTCTGATTACAACCATATACCTTTTTTTAAAAATACTTGTCTTTTCATCGATAAACCGGACTTTGAGAAGTATGGAAACAGCGAAATATTTTGAGAACGGTTTATCGGAATGTCCTGAAATTTTGCAAAGGTTTAGAGTACGTTAAGGCCTTCAACTTGCATTTTTTATTTGTTCATATTCATTTGTTTTGTAAATATTCTATTATTGTAAAATAAAAAATCATTTATTGTTTAATATTTTATTTTTTCATTTGACTGTTTACTATTTTTTTAAGTTTTGATCAAAAATAGAACATGCATTTGTGGTATTGCAGCATTTAGAAAAAGTACTCGTTTGGCTGTTTCCATACTTTTCAAAGTCCGGTTTATCGATGAAAAGACAAGTATGTTTAAAAAAAGGTATATGGTTGTAATCAGAATTATAAGGTCTATAAAAGTTGTAAAATAAAAAAAATCGAATTCCATTTAAAAAAATTCAAGATAGCGTCCGTATGTGAAAATCCTGAGAATCATTTTTGATTTTTTCACGCCAAATTGTTCAAGAAAATATCCCATTTAGAAATCCCAATTTTGGTGGTTCTGTTTTGAGCCGTTTTCACGTGAGAGCCGTGTTTCCATACTTTGTAGCGACCCTGTATAATAAACTTCCCCAATCTATAAAGAATCTACAACTCAAACGATGTGAAAATACCACTAAAAACATTTTGTGCAAAAATGCAGTGTATTCTAGTCAAGAATTTATTGAACTATTATCCAAGTACTAATTTTACTGTAAAACGTGTATACAGGGTGAGTTTTTTTCGATGTTCTCTATGGGGATCTCGGAAACTATAAGAGATAGAAAAACGGTTAAGTGGGGAAAGAAGTGTAGTTTTATAGGACGAATAAAATGACACTTTCAAAATATTTGAAAAAGTTAAGGGTAACTAGATATTTTGAATAAAGTAAAATGTGTCAATTTTTTTAAATCAATATATCTCTATTATTATCATAGATAGAAAAACTGTAAGGGACAAAGTTGTAGAAAATTTTACACAGATTAATAACAAAAAATCAAAAAAAAAATTTCGCCCATATTTTGGGAGATATGACACAAACTTACCTTTTTTTAAACGGAAACAATAGTTGGCTATGACTTTATTAAAAGGGCTATTTTTTTCCCTTCAATTCGATATAACATATGCTATAGTTATTTTTAAAATAAAGTAAGTTACAGTCGTTTTTAATTTTACCATACACCAAAAAATAGTTAGCCATGAAAAAGACAAAAGTAAAACAATTGCAGTTGTTTATTCTAAACACATATTAATTCATTTCCATATTTGGTTTGTTTCGATAAGTTTGTTTTGTATTTATTTGGTGTTGAAAGTTTTTTAAAGTGATAATGAATTTTTCCAACGAAGAAAAGCATGATATGCTTGTTTGTTACATTCAGTGTAATAAAAAACGCTGCGGATGCTGCAGAACAATATTATAATCAATATATCGATCGTCGGCAGCCATCTTTATCAACATTCAGAAGAATTTACCACAATTTGGGTGAGTACGGATCCTTTACAAAGCCGAAACTTGAAAAAAACGAAATTAATGAAGTTTCGGAAATAAACGTATTAGCGTTGGCGATGATAGATCCATCCACATCGACCAGACAAATTGCAACAGAAGCAAGCATATCTCAACGGACTGTAGTACGAATTTTGAAAAAATACAAATATCACCCATATAAGGTATCAATTTCACAAAATTTACATGACGGTGATACCAATAAGAGAATGGTCTTCTGTATGTGGTACAAAAACATGTGCCAACAGGATAATACGTTCCCTACAAAAATAATTTGGACAGATGAAACGCGATTTACTAATTGTGGGATTTTTAACCGGCTTAACCGGCACAATGAACATGTTTGGAGTCAGGAGAATCCACGAGAAGTTGCACAACGTAGACCACAAATTAAATTTGGATTTAACGTATGGTGCGGTGTGTTCGGATCGAGAATTCTCGGCCCATATATTTTTGATAACACATTGAATGGAAATGATTACCTTCGTTTTCTTCAAGAAACATTTGAAGATATGCTCGATGATTTAAATTTATCAGTACGGGCAAGATTGAAGTGGTTTCAACACGACGGAGCTCCACCTCATAGCAAGTTAGCTGTGCGAAACTATTTAAATGATGCTTTTCCTAATTCATGGGTGGGAAGAAATGGACCAATCCTATGGCCACCTAGATCACCCGACCTATCCGTTTTAGACTTTTTTTCTGTGGGGTTATGTGAAGAAAAAAGTGTATCAACAATCATATCAATCCGTGGAGGATCTTAGACTAGCTGTACTTAAAACAGTTAATTCTATTGACAGAAGAAAAGTCAAAAAAGCCACAAATTCGATTTTAAAAAGATGTACTTTATGCCATAATAATAATGGTGGACTTTTTGAGCATCTTATGTAATGTTTAAAATTTTCTTCTATTATTATTTTGATAATTTTGGAATTATTTTACTTTATGTTGCTTTTGACAAATCTAAAGAAAGATAATAAATTAAATATTGATTTCGTTGCTGTAAATTGTTTTACTATTGTCTTTTTCATGGCTAACTTTTTTTTGGTGTATGGAAAAATTAAAACGACTATAACTTATTTTATTTTAAAAATAACTATGGCATATGTTATATCGAATTAAAGGGAAAAAAATAACCTTTCCAATGAGGCCATAGCCAACTATTGTTTCCATTTAAAAAAAAGATAAGTTTGTGTCATATCTCCCAAAATATGGGCGAATTTTTTTTTTTTTGATTTTTTGTTATTAATCTGTGTAAAATTTTCTACAACTTTGTCCTTTACAGTTTTTTTTTCTATCTATGATAATAATAGAGATATATTGATTTTAAAAAATTGACACATTTTACTTTATTCAAAATATCTAGTTACCCTTGACTTTTTCAAATATTTTGAAAGTGTCATTTTATTCGTCCTATAAAACTACATTTCTTTCCCCATTTAACCGTTTTTCTATCTCTTATAGTTTCCGAGATCCCCATAGAGAACATCGAAAAAAACTCACCCTGTATGTTTTGTAATGTACTATATTGACGAATGTATCTATACCCTGTATGGCAGTAACAGAATAAATATATTATTGTTATTATTATTATAAATACATAATTGTGTTCAATAAAACTACTTTCATTTTTCAATACCTAATATAATTTTTCAACGTTAATTATTAACTTTTCTATTTTAAAAAATCAGGACTCAAAGGGTTAAATCAGTGATTTGTACGAGTGGCACATGAAGTAAAATTTCGAGTTGAGAAAAGCCCGAATTTATACTTAAGTACTCGTGATTACGCAAGGTACGTCGATGGGCGTAACACATATGAACACATATGTGTTACAAGGTATGTCAGAATTGTATCTTTCCATGTTTTCCTCTACCCCTTTCCCCGCAGGCCGTAGTTCCTGTGAGAGAGAGAACAATGACGTTGTATTTGGTTACATTTTTGAGTCTATCATAACCTTACTTTCCGGTTTCGCTGTACTTTTATAGATAGATTTTTTAATATTTTGTGTTAAAAATAAGTGTTATTAAAATAAACTTTGATTTAGTGTTATGTATAATTTAAATAATAGTTTGTGTTATGTTTAATTCAATTTAAAAAAATAGGTTGACGTTGATTGGGTTATAATAAAAACATATTTAGAACAAAGATTATTTTTAAGAGCTAATTATTTAAATTACTAATATTAAGTTTTTAAAATTTACTAATATTAAGTTTTTTAAAATAACAAATATTTTAAGAGAAAAATCTCTTAGATAAAATAAAAGTCAAAAAGGAGAAAATTTAATAAATTGTAAATAAATAAAATTATTAACGTGTTTTAAATATTATTTTCCCTTTTTCGCACCTTCCTTAAATATATATTTACATTATACAAGGAGTTTTTCTTTAAAGTATACGTATTCCAAATTCAGCCTATTTTCTGTAAACAAATGTCAGAAAATTTACAGCTTATGCATGTTTACCTAAAGTGAATTAACCGCATTTAAATTCAGCGCGCATTTGTGACGTATACGATCTCTACCCCCACTCCAAAATCTTCAATTCTGTCTATCCTTCTTACCGTATACTCGACCGTCCTTGGTGATTACGTACTTGTACTTAGTACTCGAGTACAATTTGCGTGGAGTACTTGTACTCAATACTTGAGTAAATTTTTCTTGCACTCGGAACTGCTCTAAATTAGAATAATGGAATTTTGTATATTATTATTAAATTAATATAAATTGGATATAATGTATACATTTCTGCCACCAATAATTAGAAAATTATTTGATGTTTGCCAGTTTGATATATAGTACGTACCTATTTGAGTTTGAACTATCTAAATAATTTAATGTTGATCTTATGAGTATTCTATTATGAACACTTAATGAATACAAGAATACAGAGAAGGCATTATATAATTAATATAGTTGGTCTGTGGCGGTCGGCGTTTTATCCACACAGAGATCGAATCCAATATGTGTTTTTGTGTCGGCGGGCTAAATAATATTATGAGGGCCATCAATTCTCATATATCCGTTTTGTTTGTTAATGTTATAAATGTATATTATGCACGGTCCATAAGTTGGCTTACTAATAAGATAGCGATGATGGTGAGTCCCAGAGGGGAGCATCATTATTCACCTGCCGCCCGATAATTACTTGTATCGGTACTAATTGTACCCCGTGGCACCATGCTGACACTGCTCTCTATCACCTTTACCAGTACCTAAAGAAACGCAAGCATCGGCTAACCTTTTATCCTTTCACGTTTTGTATTCGCTTCTCGCTCGTTCGGATTCTGATTGTTTCAAATAATTCATTAAAAAATAGTCACTTATGAAGCAACTGCGGAAAATGGTACAAAAAGCCTGAGTTTGGATCCAAATCCAAACGCTTCTTTTCTGTTATGAATAAATTACTTGAGTAACATACCATAAGAGAATTAGTTAAAATTTTGTAACGAATAGTTGAATGACAGAATACAGCAATAAACTGTATAGGATTATTATTAATTGTTTACTTCAATTACCCTCGAATCCATATTTTTTTTAAGTTTAACGAAAATCTTGAAAAATTAATAAAAGTTGTAAACATGTTGACAATTACTAAACATTAAATAAATGAATTAGAACTCAGAGCATTTCGTACACGAAGTGTCCATTATCAATGGTTTGATACAAATACATATTTGTATTTGTATCAAACCATTGATAATGGACTCTTCGTGTCCGAAATGTACATTTGGTGACAAAATATAGTATTGAAGAAAGGTTCTAAGTATTTTATTCAAAGTTATAATTATCTTCAAGTAACCCAATCAATCCAAACAAAAATTATTAAACAATTTTAAAATCTACGAAAGGAGTCAACATTTTTGAAGATTAACTAAAATTGGGCCCATTCAGCAGAGACAACAGTTGGGAGCTTACTGCCAACTGTTAAGAAATTCTCTGATGACCGGCTTGTTAATCGTGAACGTGTTTGGGATTTTTGCAATCGTACGAAATAGACCGACAAAAGTACCGTTCATTAGGTACCAACATACATTACAAACAAATCCAAACATGTTGAATGTTGAACATTTTGCTGAACGAGGGCCCATTGTCAACATATTTGAAAAGTAATTAAAATTAAAACTTTGCCAATTCTTTATTTTTCTAAAAACTGACAAAAATCTAAAAAAATTATGAAAAGTTTCAATATTTAAGAAATTAGGGAAATACGTCAGAATTTTCAATATTAGCAGATCAAGATTTTAAAAATTAACAAAAATCTTGAAAATTTCAAGAAATCTTAGAAATTCAGGAATAGCGTTAAGAATATAAATAGAAAGGATAATATTTAAAAATTAATCTAAATCTTGGCAATTCGCCAAAAGTATTGACATTTTTAAAATTAACGATAATCTAAGAAATTCAATAAAAATTTAGAAGTCTTTTGAAAATTCATGATTAGTATCAACATTTTTAAAATTACCGGAAATCCGAAAAATGAAAAATGTCAAGATTTTAAAAATTGATGAAAATTCGTAAAAAAAAACTATGAATAACTAAGAAAATTTTTGAAATATTAAAAATTTCATAAACACTATGAACTGACGAAAATTTCTAAATAATAAAAAGCTCGAAAAATTGAAAATCTTACGAAAAGTTTTATGTTAAAATTGAATTTGTGTTCAGTATTCCGGCACCAGATACCCGCAGACCCGTTTCGGACTTTAAGATCCTCTTCAGTGAGGTCCCGACCCTGTGCTGAGGAATACTGAACATTTCTGACTATTTCAAGCCAATACGTGAAAACTATTATTGGATTTCGATATGTTATAATTTTAAGATTTTATAAATTGAAAATCTCGAAATAATGAAAACCTTAAGAAAATCTTGGCAATTCGCCAAAAGTATTGACATTTTTAAAATTAACGATAATCTAAGAAATTCAATAAAAATTTAGAAGTCTTTTGAAAATTCATGAAAAGTATCAACATTTTTAAAATTACCGGAAATCCGAAAAATGAAAAATGTCAAGATTTTAAAAATTGATGAAAATTCGTAAAAAAAAAGCTATGAAAAACTAAGAAAAGTTTTGAAATATTAAAAATTTCATAAACAGTATGAATTGACGAAAATTTCTAAATAATAAAAAGCTCGAAAAATTGAAAATCTTACGAATAGTTCTATGTTAAAATTGAATTTGCGTTCAGTATTCCGGCACCAGATACCCGCAGACCCGTTTCGGACTTTAAGATCCTCTTCAGTGAGGTCCCGACCCTGTGCTGAGGAATACTGAACATTTCTGACTATTTCAAGCCAATACGTGAAAACTATTAATGGATTTCGATATGTTATAATTTTAAGATTTTATAAATTGAAAATCTCGAAATAATGAAAACCTTAAGAAAATCTCAAAGTCTTGAAAATCTTGAAATATTGAACATCTTAAGAAATTCTCAAAATATTGAAAATCTTATGAACATTTTATGAATTGACGAAAATCTCGAAATATTAAAAATCTCGAAAAATTGAAAATCTTACGAATATGTCTATGTTAAAAATATTATAGATCTCGAAATACTGAAAATCTTACTAAGATTTTATAAATTGAAAATCACGAAATATTAAAAATCTTAAGAAAATCTCGAAATATTGAAATTCTTAAGAAAATCTAGAAATATTGAAACTCTTACGAAAATCTCAAAATATTGAAAATCTTGAAATATTGGAAATCTTATAAATATGAATTGACGAAAATCTCGAAATATTAAAAATTTCGAAAAATCGAAAATCTTACGAAAATGTTTATGTTAAAAATGTTATAAATCTCGAAATACTGAAAATCTTATTAAGATTTTATAAGTTGAAAATCTGATAATATTGAAAATCTTGAAAAAATCACGAAATATTGAAAATCTTAAGAAAATCTCGAAATATTGAAAATCTTAAGAAAATCTCAAAATATTAAAAACCTTAAGAAAATCTCGAAATATTGAAAATCTTCTGAACATTTTATGAATTGACAAAAATCTCAAAATATTAAAAATTTTAAATAATTGAAAATCTCACGAAAATTTCTGTTAAAAATGTTATAATTTGACGAAAATCTCGAAATACTGAAAATCTCAGTAAGATTTTATAAATTGAAAATCTCCGAATATTAAAAATCCTAAAAAAATCTCGAAATATTAAAAATCTTATGAACATTTTATAAATTGACGAAAATCTTCAAATACCGAAAATCCAACGAAAATCTCGAAATATTGAGAATATCATTAAAATTTTATAAATCGGCAAAAATTGAAAAGTTTGTGAAAACCTTAAAACATGGAAAATCTTCACGAAAATTTTATAAGTTGATGAAAATTTTATAAATTGAAATATTGAAAATATTAAGATAATCTCGAAATATATATAGTCTGCATATTTGAATCTGTTGTTTGTACCTAAATGTGTTGTTTGTTTTTTACTTTTTTATGTACCTATTTATTATGTATTTGTATTTATATTTAATTTATTATCCGTTTCGGACTTTAAGATCCTCTTTAGTGTGGTCCCGACCCAGTGCTGAGGAATACTGAACATTTCTGACTATTTCAAGCCAATACGTGAAAACTATTAACGGATTTCGATATGTTATAATTTTAAGATTTTATAAATTGAAAATCTCGAAATAATGAAAACCTTAAGAAAATCTCAAAGTATTGAAAATCTTGAAATATTGAACATCTAAAGAAAATCTCAAAATATTGAAAGTCTTATGAACATTTTATGAATTGACGAAAATCTCGAAATTTTAAAAATCTCGAAAAATTGAAAATCTTACGAATATGTCTATGTTAAAAATGTTATAGTACTCGAAATACTGAAAATCTTACTAAGATTTTATAAATTGAAAATCACGAAATATTAAAAATCTTAAGAAAATCTCGAAATATTGAAATTCTTAAGAAAATCTAGAAATATTGAAACTCTTACGAAAAATCTCAAAATATTGAAAATCCTAAGAAAATCTTGAAATATTGGAAATCTTATAAATATGAATTGACGAAAATCTCGAAATTATAAAAATTTCGAAAAATCGAAAATCTTACGAAATTTTTTATGTTAAAAATGTTATAAATCTCGAAATACTGAAAATCTTATTAAGATTTTATAAGTTGAAAATCTGGAAATATTCAAAATCTTGAGAAAATCACGAAATATTGAAAATCTTAAGAAAATCTCGAAGTATTGAAAATCTTGAGCAAATCTCAAAATATTAAAAACCTTAAGAAAATCTCGAAATATTGAAAATCTTCTGAACATTTTATGAATTGACAAAAATCTCGAAATATTAAAAATCTTAAATAATTGAAAATCTCACGAAAATTTCTGTTAAAAATGTTATATATATATATAAATCTTTATTGGCAAATTTTGGTAATAGTCATAGTACAAAAATAAATTACAATTAAATAAAGTAAAAATTAAATAATTTGCCAATTGGCTATCGACCGTTGGTCTTTCTGCCTGGAATTATAGAGTTCTGTCCTTGTCAGTTATTGTGTAGGAAATGTCTTGATTGCTAATGTCGTCCATTGTCTAGTCAAATGAATTTAATTGTCGTGATCACTAGGGTTATGAAATGATGAAATGAAATCATGAATTGTAGAGGTAAAACGTTTACGTTTGGGAGTGATATTAGGGTTTCGAGAAATGCATAAAGGGTGGAGGAGATTATAAAGGGTGGGGTTTGAGGCGAATTTATCAGCTAAATAGGATAGGCGGGTTTCGATGGAGGTAACTTTTGTTAGTTTGTACAGCAGGAGGTTGGAGGGGTTGTGCAGTGGGTTTTGGGGGTGACGGATTTTGGTAAGCACTCTCAGGGCCGATCTTTCGGCGACTTGTAAATTTTTGAGTGTAGTAGGATGGGGATTGTGGAAGAGGGTAGCAGCATAGTCAAGTAAGGGGCGGCATATCATTTTATATATATGAACGGCTGTTTTTGTGGTAATTCCTTGTTGTTTGAAGGTCAGACCTTTAAAATGAGCCGCCCGATTCTTGATTTTTGCTTTAAGGATTGTGGAGTGAGCTTTAAAAGTAAGGTTGGGGTCAAAAAGGATACCTAAATATTTGCAAGTGGTTGAAGGGCGGATAACTTGATTGTTTAAAGAAATTGAAAATGGGGATTGGTTTGCTCGGTGAAAAGGGATTAGAAGCTGGGTTTTATTGGGGTTTATGGAAATTCGCCATTTCGCAAACCATGTTTGAATGGTGTCGATAAGGCCCTGTAGAGTGCTGAGGGCTTTTGGGAGTGTGGGAGCATGTGCGATTAACGCAGTATCATCGGCGTATAGGAGAGGGTAGGCAGATTTATCAAAATAGTTAGGATCGGGGTTGTACATATCATGGACGAGAAGGTTGTATAGAAATGGTGATAGCGGGGATCCGTGTGGGAGGCCTTGCTCAGGAGTATAGGCGCTGGAAAAGGTGTGGCGTATTTTAACTTGAAGGGATCTGTTGTGCAGGAAACTGTCTAAGAGGTTGATTAGGTGTGGAGGTATATTAAGGGAGCTGCACTTAAACAGCAAGCCCTGGTGCCAAACTGAATCAAACGCTTTTTGAATGTCTAGGAATATTATGGCAGATTTACGACCTTCAAGGCTTGCTGTTTGACAGTTGGACGTGAGAATGGATAAAGGTAGAGTTGTGGAGCGGTGTTCGAGGAATCCGAACTGGTAGGGAGGGATAAGGTCCGCTATGCAGGACAGAAGTTTGTTTTTGATTATGGATTCGAATAATTTTCTGAGGACTGGGAGAAGGGTGATGGGGCGATAATTGCTAGGATCTAGTGGGTCATTTCCGGGTTTGGGTATACAGGTAATTATACCCCGCTTCCACTCTGGCGGTAACACTTGGGTAGAGTATATATGGTTAAATATTTTTAGGATATAGGTGTGGATGTTTGTTGGAAGAGATTTGAGGATAATTCTAGGAATGTTGTCATAACCGGGTGCCGTGTTTTTGCCTTTTTGGAGGTTTTCAAAATATTCTTCCTCCTTTATAGCATCATTTGGGAGAAGAGGTGTTTGGGTGATTTAAAAATGTTATAATTTGACGAAAATCTCGAAATACTGAAAATCTCAGTAAGATTTTATAAATTGAAAATCTCAAAGTATTAAAAATCCTAAGAGAATCTCGAAACATTAAAAATCTTATGAACTATTATAAATTGATGAAAATCTTCAAATACCGAAAATCCAACGAAAATCTCGAAATATTGAGAATCTCATTAAAATTTTATAAATCGGCAAAAATTGAAAAGTTTGTGAAAACCTTAGAACATGGAAAATCTTCACGAACATTTTATAAGTTGATGACAATTTTATAAATTGAAATATTGAAAATATTAAGATAATCTCGAAATATATATAGCCTGCATATTTTAATCTGTTGTTTGTACCTAAATGTCTTGCTTGTTTTGTACTTTTTCATGTACCTATATTTATTATGTATTTGTATTTATATTTCATTTATCATTTTTAGTTTTTATAATGTTAATGTACTAGTTTAAACGGACTTCCGTTAATAAATAAATAAATAAATATTGAAAATCTTTAGAAAATCTCGAAATATTGAAAATCTTAAAAATATCTCGAAATATTGATAATATTAAGAAAATTTTGAAATATTGAACACCTTAAGAAAATCTCGAAATATCTTCTAAACAATTTATGAATTGACTAAAATCTCGAAATATTAAAAATCTCGAAAAATCGAAAATCTTACAAACATTTCTATGTTAAAAATGTTATAATTTGACGAACATTTTGAAATACTATAAATCTCATTAAGATTTTATAAATTGAAAATCTCAAAATATTGAGAATCCTAAGAAAATCTCGAAACATTGAAAATCTTATGAACATTTTATAAAATTGACGAAAATCTCGAAATACCGAAAATCCAACAAAAATCTCGAAATATTGAAAATCTCATTAAAATTTTATAAATCGACAAAAATTGAAAAGTTTATGAAAATCTCGAAATATCGAAAATCTCGAAATATCGAAAAACTTCATAAAAATTTTATAAATTGATGAAAATCTTAAAATATCGATCTCATGAAATTTTTTGAAATTGACAAATATAACAATATATCAAAAATCTCATAAACATTTTATAAATCGACAAAACGAGTGTTTTCCACTCCCAGACTAAGCATGAAGTAAAATTTCGAGTTTAGAAAAGCCCTGCGTAGAAAATTTGTCGAGGGTCGCGCAGCGACCCGAGACAAATTTTCACGGGGCTTTTCTAAACTCGAAATTTTACTTCATGCGCCACGCGTATAAAATACTGATTTAAAGTGAAGTTAAAAATGCACTGAAAACCACGATATTTTTTTAAAATTGGATGTTTTCTTTCCTATCCATGCTGTAAACCTTCATACATTCGTTGTTTTCTTGTAATAAAACTTCAAATCCCTGTAGTCCTTCGATCTCCGAAGACCATGATTGGTCCTTCGAGCTGTAGCCTTTTTAATAAACTTAGTAATACTTAAATTTTATACTTCTAAGAACGAGAGTCGTCCACTTCCAGACTAAGCATGAAGTAAAATTACGAGTTTAGAAAAGCCCCGCGTAAATCTGACTCTACTCGTGGCTCAAAATAAAACACTTTTTACTTTGTATAACCACTGTATTTTGCACTTAATTTGTGACTATAGTTTCGACTATCTAGTAGTCATTATGAAACTTTTACAAAGTGAACTCCTACAACACAAAACAGTTAAAACATATCACTTTAATATACAATTATTTTAAGAGTTAATTTAATTTAAGAAGATTATTGAATAAAATCATATATCAAAAAAATGTAATTATTTCAATCATCACTGTCATGATCTTAAACACGATAACACATGATGCGTTTATTTAGATCGGAATGTTAATAAGTTATAAAAAGGCAATAATTTATAAATCGGAGAACGGAATAAATAAGAGATAAATTAGACCGGACGCGCACTTTATCGTTCCCTTTATTCCCTGGGCGCCCCAACAAAGGGCAATTAGTTACCCGAAAAAGGAAGAAGAAGAAAAAGAAACTCGAGAAAATCTGTTTACAAATTCGATTTTAATGCCGGCCATAAACGTAACGATCTGAATGAATTTATAGTGATTCCGGTGTCACGCCACAAAGATATACTATTATAGTTTATTAAAAACTGGCGCCAGGCTCGGTGAGGGAAGGGTTCTTTTACGAGCGCGCATCTATGAATAAGGAAAACGAGTTGAAAATTTAACATTTTTTGGTGGTTTAATTAAAACGTAGTTATTAAAAACTTTTTGGCTTGTTTTTAATTAATAACTTTTCGGCTTAACAATCGTTTAAATTTAATAGGTACCCTGCCCAATAAAAGCTTAATTATACAAAGGTGAACCTGATCGAGAGAGTGAGCTAATCGACCAATAAAATTGATAAGGATCTCCGATGTGCGTGGCTCTCTTTTTGATCGGTTTGGAACTGGATTGGGTTAGATAAGGATGGAGATGCGGTTTGGTAATGCCGACATCTGTTGCCGGTATTAATTGGCTCTTGAAATTAGCGCGTGATGATCTACTCGATGTAATAAACTCGTGCTGAAAATCGTGAGACAATTTCTGGCTTGTCAAAAAAAACAGTTGATTGTAATTAAGAGAACACCATCTACTTGATGTAACAAATCTAACTTGCCCAATTTTTTATTGAATCAAAATCTTAAACGTGAACTTGTATGTGGATAGTCATAGATTTCCTATTTTTATCTCGATTTTCGTTCATTTAATGGTCGAAAATTGATTTTCAACATTTGGTTTTTATGAAGTATGAAATGTCAATATCAAATGTCAAATGTTAAATTATTGTTTTATGCGAGTCGCGTATAAAGTAAAATTTCGAGTTTAGAAACGGACCGAAAATTTGTCGACAAATTTTCTCTTGGGGCTTGAGGACTTCATGCTTAGTCTGGGAGTGGACGACACTCGTTTTGTCGATTTATAAAATCTTGATGGATTTCTAACATATCGAGATTTTTTTGGATTTATAAAAATCTATCATTTATGATAGGGTTAGTTGTCAAGTTGGGATAGTTTATTCGTAATTATTTTCAGGTTAGGTCAAGTTATCAATTTCCTAGGTTAATTTGGACGCTAGCCTAACTAGCCTAACTAGGATTAGGTTAGTCTGTCATCTAATCTAACACTATTCGGATTTGTAAAATTACGTTATGTCATATGTAACTGTTTTTAGATTAAATTGATTCGGGGTTTTGGGTTGAGTTTGGCAAATTGAAACTAAAACGAGTGTTTCCAGTCCTTGGTTAAGCATAATGTAAAATTTTCAGGATTTTCTAAACTCGAAATTTTACTTCATGCGCCAAGCGTGTAAAACGCTAATTTGCTATAAAGTTCAAAATATACTGCTTAGGTTATGGAAGATCGATAAAAAAATCCGATAGTAAAAAATTACTTCAACTGCTGGATTATTGCTTACTTACTCGATTCTTGAGATACTCTATCTTGTCCATCACTGATAAATGTACATTCTGGATTTTGTGTCGCGACCCAACAAAAATTGACTCACGACCCCCAGTTTGAGAAACGCTGCTCTAGAGCAAATCAACAAAAATTCTTGAACTGCAGATTTGTAGAATTAATCGATAAACTATGTTATGTCATATGCAACTGTTTTTAGATTAGGATTTTAGGTTGGGTTTGGCAAATAGTTTTTTCAATTAACTGAAGGTCTGTAAGTCAGGAAAAATGGTTGTTATTTTAAAGTAATGAACTATAAAATTGACTATAGGAGCTATGAATTGATGAATGGTAAAATTGTCGACCAGGAAAACTGTAGAACTGATTAATTTAGTTCTACAGTTTTCCTGGTCGACAGTTTTACTATTCATCAATTCATAACTCCTATAGCAACTGATTGACTGCAGATTTCAGGGCCGGTATTCCTGAAAGCAACTGTCAAATGTACATGTTAAATCCCTATCTAAATGACAGATTTTGTACGTCCCAATCATACGACCAATCTCAGGAATACGGGCCCCGAATATATATAGTATTTTTAATACCCATTTGGAATAACCCCATCTTTATTTATCAATCATGAATCAGATGAAACAAAAAATTACCAACAAAAATGAACGTCGATTACTAATTAGACGTTACGTCAAAAGTTTGATGTCTGTTAACGTCATTAAATAACGCAAAAATATACTACTAAAATGCGATATTCCGATGAATCCAAAAAGCGTATGCTTAATGTAGTGAGTTATTTTCAAAATGAATTAGGATCTCGATTTAAGGCAATTCAAAAAGCGTCCGAAGTCCTAAAAGTTCTACAAAGCACATTAAACAACCTACAAGATGAAAACAGAGCAACAGATTTCGAATTTAGAAGGAATATGTCTGCAAACGTTTCCCTGAGCAAAACCCGAATTACAAAGAATACTCTGCATTTTTTAAGGGAAGTGATTTACAAAATGTATGTCCGAAAGGAACATATTATTTTAGACACTATTTATTGGCAACTTATGGAGGAATCACCAGAAATTGGGATCTCGAAAAGTTCTTTATATTTGGGAATTAAGAAAATGGGCTTTAGCTTCAAAAAGGAGGACGGAAGAAAACATTTATTGGAAATGCCTGGAATTAGGTTCAAGAAAATTTTATTTTTAAATAAATATCAAGTTGCTAAAAAAAGAGAACATTTACAAACCGGTTTTTCTGGACGAGACATGGGTTTTTAGCAAAAGTGGTGATAGAAGAATGTGGCAAGATGGCAGTAAATACAGTAATTTTAGAAAAACTGGAAGTGGGATACGTTATTGTTTATGCCGGAAATAAAGATGGATTTGTGACAAATGGATCCCTAATTTTTAAATGTAATAAGAAAACGGGTGATTATCACGATAATATGAATACCGAAAATTTTGAGAAGTGGTTTAAAGATCAACTTATTGCAAACTTAGAAGAACCATCCTTTGTTATACTAGATAACGCAACTTATCATATTCGTCTAGAAGAAGAATTTCCGGAGCAAAAAACGTCTTATAGATTGGCTTGGAAAAAAGAATGTCCCTTTTCCAAATAATCTTTTAAAAGATGCTGTTTAGATTCTGGTTGAAAAGCAAACTGTGCCGGAAAAAAAATATTATTTAGATAAATACGCTGCCGAGCATGGTCATTGTGTTCTCAGACTACCTCCCTTTCATTGCCATTTTAATGCCTTCGAAATGGTTTGGTCAGAGACTAAAAGACGTTATTATGAAGCTATTTTTAAAACTACAGGGTCACCTGCTGAAGTTTTACATGTATGGAATAACGTAGTAGAAAATGTACCGCAACAGCACTAGCGAAATTACATCAACCACAGAGAGAAAATAATTTCTGAGGCATGGGAGGTAGAAAATAAATTGGACTTGTTAAATATCGAACCACTGGTGATCTCTGTGTCGAATGAATCCGACGACGAACTATATTTTTCAGAAAGCGAAAGTATTAATCAACAAGATATTTAGATTTTAAACTTTTAAAATCACTTCGTCATTTATTTAATGTAATTGAACCGTTATTAAATATTAATACTGCTTGTTACAATCATGATTATTTTGTTACAGTTAGTTTACTTTGTATTTATAGCAGGGTCATTGCTAATTTATTGTTCACCATTTTATAGATATTTTAATTTTTACACACTCTCTTGCTTTGGATAGAATCATATTTTATAACTAACTTAAATATCTTAAAAATGCAGAGTATTCTTCGTAATTCGAGTTTTACTCAGGGAAACGTTTGCGGACATATTCAATCTAAATTCGAAAACCATTACGTGTGTGGATTTTTAAGCCCGTATAATATATTTTGTGGTACTTTTAGTTGTATTATAATAACATAAAAGCACAACGTCCATATTATGTTCCATATTATGAAATTTATTAATATTTGTGATCCTACGCCGCCACTGGTTATATTGAATATCAAGTTACTCCACCAATGCCCTAATAATAATGGTCTAGATGTCAGCCATTTGACATGACAAATTCCTAACCTAATTTTATGTGTGTGTTCAAGAAGCCGCATACGTTAAGTCACTAAAATGACTGGTACTTCTAAATAGGTATTAAAAATACTATACAGTACTATTACCAACTCCAATAAACTGATGACCAGTAAAACTGGTGATCTATTAAAGTAGAGTAATTGTAAAAATAACTGGCGAAGGAAGAAAATAGATGGTGGGGGGGGATTTCAATGCCAGAATAGGGGAAATGGGGGGAGGGATTGTAAAGGACGGTTCTGTTGGGAAAAGAAGTTCACAGGATAAATGTATAAATGGGGGGGGGGGGGGCAGAAGGATGAAGGAGTGGGTGATGGAGGAGGAATGAGAGATTTTGAACGGATGCACGGAGGGTGACTGGAAGGGGAAAAAAACGTACATTGGGCCAAGAGGGGCATCGATAATTGACTATGTGGCGGTCAAGGGAATAGAATGAGAAGAGGTATTGGGGGTAGAAGAGGTGTTAGGATCTAACCACCTACCGTTAACTGTGGAGATGTAGATGGAGAAGGGGAGAGAAGTGGAGAGGGGGCAAGAAAACGAATACCTTGAGTGTGGGGTAAAGGCGAGGATTCAATGGGAATGAATGGTCAATACAATGGAGGAGATGATAGTGGGATGTGGAAGGAAAAAGAAGGGAGAGAGATGAGGTGGGAGTACGTGGTTCGATGAGGAGTGTAGGCAGGCGAAGAGGGAGTTAAGGAAGGCAGTTGGACAATGCGTAAGAAATGGAGGAGAAAAGGGGAAATCGGTAGTGGCAAGGAAAATATATGATGGTATATGTGAGAGGAAGAAGCTGCAGGCGGTGGAAAGAGTGAGCGAGGAATTGAGGGAATGCAGGAACGGGCGGAAATGTGGAAGGTGCTGAAGAGAGGGGAAAGGAAGAGGCAGTTAGTGGTATCGTTGAAAGAATGGACAAGGAAGTACAGAGAAGGTAGTGGAGTGCCAGTGGGGATGGGAGAAGGCAGGCTAGAGGATGGAGAGGAAGAGTTAGTTCATGGAGGAGGTCGAAAGAGCGTTCAAGGAGGTGAAGGCAGAGATGTGGAAGGAGATTAGGGTAGAGGGGAAGAAGAAATTCAGGGAGCTACTGAACCAGATGTGGAGGGGAAGAGTAAACTTACAGGCAGCATGGAGGGTGGGGAGGATGTGCCCGACACGCAAAGGAGGGGATGAGAAGGATGCGGATAGTTATAGGGGGATAACAGTGATAAGCAGGGGTTACAAGATAGCTATGATGGTGGTAAATAATAGGCTAGAGGAGGAGGTGGAAGAGAAGGGGCTGCTGCCGGAGACGCAGGGGGGTTTTAGGAAGGGTATAGGGACGGGGGAACAGGTCCTTACCCTGGCAAGAATGGTAGAGAAGGTTATGGAAGAGAAGGGAAGCGTGTATGCGGTGTTTGTGGACCTGAAGGCGGCGTACGACGCAGTACCGAGGGTAGGATTGTTAGAGTGTCTGAGGAGAAGATTGGTAAGTGAGGGAATGGTAGAGTCTGTGAGAGAAGTATATGAGAAAACATGGGCAGTGGCAAAAGTGGGAATGGAGGAGTCAGAGAAGTTTAGAACGGGGCTTAGGCAGGGGTGCTCATTGAGTCCTATGTTGTTTAACCTCTATATGAGTGAATTAGAGGAGGTGATGACGCAAGGAGAGGCGGGGGGAGGGCGATTGGTAGAAGTAAGGTGTGGATGTTGGCATATGCGGATGATATGGTGCTGGTGGCAAGAGAGTGACGGAATGGATGAGAGAGGATGGGGCCGGGGTAAGGACGCTGGAGGAGTTGGGGGAAGAGAGGGAAAGCAGGAGGAAGAGCGGGGTAGCGATTAGTGTAGATGTAATGTATTATTATGCCAATAAGGGTATTTTTTTGCTAAATGAAGAACGGCAGAACTAATGATTTATGTAGAATAAATAAACTGTATAATTGGTGAACATTAGATCTCTAGAAGTAATGGCGAGTAAAACTGATTATCTTTTGAAGTAATGAAGAGTAGAACTGATAACTACAGAATTTCTTAACTGTATTAGTTCTATAGTTGTAGCAACTGTAGTTGTTCATTGATGAGAATTGTAGATTGAGAAAGTGTAGAACGGATGATCTTCTGATCTCAATGAATCGGATGAACTTTAAAATTGTTGAACTACAAATTTTATAAACTTATTTTTAATTTTTTAATACATTTATTTGTATTGAATTCCTAAATGCTGGTAATGATATTGCGATATCTGCGCAATAAACACTAAGCGATTTTTGCGCATTACGCGCTAAGTGCTGTGCGCGCGTTACGTATTAATAAGATCTGCGCATTAGATGCGTGTAAGATTTGTTTTGATGCGTTAACCCAGTCGCGTGTTTTTTTTTGTTCACGGGGTGTGGCTTTTGGAGCGCACGTTGTGATATCGAAATATTATATCGTCACTCTTCCAGGTTTATTGGATTGGATTTTATTGTTCCGTAGGTGTAAAACATCGGGACTAGCACGAACCCCGCTGTTCGTTGTCCGTCCGTTTCGCCTCACTTTATGCCATTGCGCCTCCTTTACTCTCTCTCGTAAACGTTTTTCTTATTTTATGTACAATACTTTGCATAAATAATAATAAAATAACAATTTCCAATTCTTGTGGAATAAATTAAGAAAGGAACACAAGCGAGAGAGACGGAGGGAAATATTTATAAACGGCTTTAATCGTGAAACACCTACAAATTATTATTTCAATTTGCGCTCATGGGAAATGTGTGAGGATTACCAATTTTGGCGTGATTGAGGATTTAGTGGATTGGTAATTATAGCAACGGTATATACGAATGGAGGATATAAACGCGGCGCTTTCTGTAATGAGTGTAATATTGAAATCGATTAGGATAAATTGCAGGCATTCAGGCATACATAATACGGATAATATAAATTTTGCTGCCATAAAAAATGGAAAACTAAGCAAATAGTTACGAGTATTATCCGTTACATCATTCCCTAGCTGTTTTTATAAAGAAACAATCAAGTGTAATCAGATAAATCAAAATAGATGCTCATAATCGAATCCGTATAGATGTTTGTCTTAGATGACATATTAAAATGTCTGTGTCTCATATAACTTATTCTCACTGGCAGCTCGTTTATAAGGGCTGCGAGGCTGCAACTCATAAAAAACTTGTAAATGAAACTTTGGGGCGTCCTACATTTACTTAAAAAATAGGACTCTTCTGCAGAACATTTAATTCAACATATTTTTTGCAGGGTAAATTAAACGCCCTGCAAAAACTTTTGCCTATTTTAATTATTTATACATACAGCGAATTTGTTTTTTAAGTGTACCTATTCCGATGCATGAGCTGCAAAATGTCAGGTATTCATTGCCTTCTTTACAGGCGTTCGGTTTGAAGTTTTGGACGAGTATCAAAATTGAATTTGTGTTCAGTATTCCGGCACCAGATACCCACAGACGCGTTTGTGACTTCAAGGTCCTCGTCAGTGCGTCATTGACGATGCCATTATGGAGCATTAGATGACGTTAGTTATCGAATCCATTAATAATTTTCGAAGAAGTGTTTCCACTCCTTGATTAAACATAAAGTAAAATTCAATGCATTTTAAAAATATTATTTAATAAATATTGAACTCAACAAGAAATTCCTTCTCTCGTAAACTATAGACATTGTTTAATTAACATAATGAATTGTAGTGGCCGAAATTAGTGATCGTCATCGGATGATCGTGATGATGATGATCATCATCATTTCGGTCGGTAGATGCTTCCGATTAGTGCGGTCATCCCGAAAGTAATTATAATAAATTGTCGATCCGGCCTCTCGCCAGCCGATATTTTCCATTTTAATTTGACAGTGCCAAGCTACCGTCTATATATGGCAACCCGGAGACTGGAAACTGGCGAGTCATACAATCCGATACCCTCCGCCGATAGGTACTTACTTATACTTAGATTAATTATCTTTATGTTATTAATCTACAATATTAAAACCGTTTTCTGATCGGCGGCCGCGAGATCATGATTTATTCGAGACCAGCGTCGCTATTAAGCGGCACCGGCGAACAATTGCCTCATCATTTTATCTATACTAATTCATGACAGACTATTAACTGCATATACAATTACATGCTCATTATACCAAACAATAAAAAAACAAATACTAAGAACTCTAATTACTTTGAGTTGTAAGTAAACTTACGAGAAATGTCTTTAATTATAACAAAATAATACTACAAGTATGCGCCAGGCGTATACACACTAGGGATGTTCGATTTATATCGATATTTTGAAATATCGATATTTTCGTGCAAAATATTGGATATTTCTTTTTTCCGATTTATCGCTAATATCGATATCATATGGGGGATATCGTTACATTCGATATTAGTTATTTATTCTATTCTATTGTATTAAGAAAGAAATGAAAACAAAATTCTCAAAACGAAAAAATAAAAAAATATACAGAGAAAAATCCCTATATAAATGTTTTACTTCTTCATTTCTTTTAAGTATACCTACACATCCTAAAGCAAATTAATTGAGGCCATCGAGTTTTTAAAGATTTGATAGTCGGCGTGGCGCATGAAGTCAAGTTTAGAAAAGCCCCGTGAAAATTTGCCTCGAGTCGCTGCGCGACCCGAGACAAATATTCTACGCGGGGCTTTTCTAAACTCGAAATTTGGCTTCGTGCTTAGTCTGGGAGTGGAAGAAACTCGTTAGAAGTGAATTTCAATTGAAAATTCAACATTTTTACAAACATAAACAAACACAGTGTAACGTACACGACAATACACGACCATACAAGACAATGCATTACCATACCCGACCATACACGAACAAGCACCAAGTTTGTTCGTGTATGATTTTGAACTTCACGCTGAAACAGTGTCTTGTGCACGTGGCGCAGGAAGTAAAATGTCGAGTTTAGAAAAGCCTGAGTTTGGATTTGGACGCTACGTGTCCAAATCCAAACGCTCCATCCAGCGACTCGCTTCGCTCGCGCGCCCCGGAAATCCAAAGTTTCAGGCTTTTCCAAACTCGAAATTTTACTTCATGCGCCACGCGTATAAAATGATTTATAGTGAAGTTCAAATTGATGTATCGATTTGTTATTAATAGTTCTTTATAAAACAGCTAATTGTTATTAATTTTGTAACTGTCATTAACATTTTCAAGGCAATATTAACTTAATATATAAAATTACGAAAAAACTATTCGTGAAAATGCAAACAGTGTCTTAATTAATAAGACAATTTAAGACGATAAATATTCATTGAAACAACTACTTCCCGTGCAAATACACGTGCAATATTAACTGTCTTGCATTCACTGAAGATAGATAATACTGCCAGGAAAATTTTAATGACAGTTACAAAAATACAATTTGCAGTATTTAATAAATATAATTATTAAATCAAAAATATCTGGTATTGAAAATCGTCGATACTTTTCACTACGATATTTCACAGTATCGATACTTTGCTATACGATATAATCGATACTCAATATCGATACTTTTTGTTTAATTAATTTCTCACTTAACCCGTGGTGAAACATTTTTGAATCTAATTTTGGACATTTAATTAATACACTTGGTTTGTTTCACTAATTTATATTTTCTACATTCCTCCTTGAAGATGACCAATGGTCGCAACTAGTCGGAGAAAATATAAATTAGTGAAATAAACCAAGTGTTTTAATTAAATATCCAGAATCGATACTATTTTGTAATTGAAATACTAACTTATTGTAAAGTTCAAAAACGTACTTCATCTACAAAAGGTTGATAATCCCTGGTTCAAAACTTCGACTCGAGCTAATTTCTTTGGCAAAAAAAGAAGTTAGACATCAATTCTCTACATAGTATTACAAAGAGAGTATTCTCAGAAATCAATTTCATTAAATATAATTAATTAATTTGTCAGTATTAAACCTTCTTCTCTTGAAAGTGTCTCGATGTGTGGCTTGTTGTGTTGCCAACAATGTGGCACCTCGGGATTCTCTTCGGAGTAATTTCTCTCGAATCACTCACATTTTTCAGCCTAACCTGTCTCGGCTAGTTAGCACGTTTTCATGGCGTCCCGGATAATTAATGCTCACTGATTTAACGCAATTGTTCAGCTTTCAGCCATTCATCTCGTGAAACCGATGAATCCCGACCAATTATCCTCGAGCAGAGGATGCTATATTGGATATGTGTGGTCGTCATTAATCTCAAGTTCTTTTCAAAAAAAGCTTGAAATAAAGAGAAGAAATGAGCATGTTATAACAAAAATGTTATTTCATATCTATTAAATATACGAGTCGCGTATTTCCAAAAGCCCCTAAATCCATGGTTTTCAAATGGATTCAGGGGTTTTTGGAAATAGGCGGCTCATATTTTAGTAAATGCAGAAATTTAATAATTTTATTAAAATAAAATACTTTTATCTCATGGTTTCGAAATTTCTTAGATAGCATGGGCGCTCGTTGAATCTTTTTCAGGGGGTAGCACAAAATATAATAATAATCAGGGGCGCAGCTAAATGGGAAGGGGAGTGGGGGGACTTAAAAATAGCCCATGTTAGATAGTGACTAGTTTCATTATCAAACTTTACAAAAATAGTCACTCCAACTCCGAATTTGTGATACTAACCAAGTATTTTATTATAATACTGCAACAAATCATATCAGAAATTAAATATTTAAATAAGTGTTACAACAATCGTTATTAACAATCAATTAAGTAAGTATTAGCACAGTTCATATATATCCAGTTAGCCAGTCCCCATATAAATTTTGGGTACACGCGAATGGGAGCAGAGCGCTGGATGCCAAATTGGAGTTTATGGCTGCCTATATACACCAGTCTGGCTTCCTGCGGTCGGTCGGTTACGACTATTTTACTCCAGATGTCGCGAAATCAAGTCTCAGAGAGAGAGTGAGAGAGAGACAATTTCTTTCTCCCTCTATTCCGCGCTTCTCGTTGTATCATATTCTAGATGTTGATGTTGACGTTTTTTTTTCTTTTAACGAGCTAAGGATGCGTGTTACATTCATTCATGCGTTTCCTTCTACAATTTTATTTTCTGCGTTATTAGAGAATAGATTTTATGAAATTATATGTGAACGTTGTAAAATTCATTATTATTTATTTTGTACAAGAAACTTAAAATACAAAACTATTTATCTTTTGATAAAAAGTAAAACAAATACATCAGCTTATCATTTTATTAACTAATCAGATCAATCCTATTGATCAGATCAAATCTACTGATCGATAAGGGTTTCTTTTTTAATTAGAGGGGTCAGTGCAAAATGCAGTTAGGTCATTTTTCTTTTTAGTTTTTGAATTATTACCGTTTGAAGTTTTTAACCCATTAAGTTGATGCATACACGCAACATTATTATTTTTTGATAATTAAGTTACTAAATAAGTTTATTTGATATATTATATTATTTGACCTGAATTGAAAATGTACCAAGAAAAATTTAAATATTTTGTTATTTAAAGTGTATTATAAATACATCACAATACAATGTTTTATACGCGTGGCGCATGAAGTAAAATTTCGAGTTTAGAAAAGCCTAATTTGGCTCGGTCGCTCCGCTTCGCTACGCGCCCGAGCCAAATTGTCAGGCTTTTCTAAACTCGAAATTTTACTTCATGCTTAGTCTGGGAGTGGATACACTCGTTCTTAACTTCATATTGCACGTTTTTATATAAAATCGACGAATGCCTGAACATTGACAGCGTATACATTACATTATTGAGGCACTAATTTTTTGAAAATCCATTATCACTTTAATATAATAATAATAATAAACTATTTATGATTTTTTACTTTTTATTAAATTCACGTATACATTATGTGTATTTAAAGAAAAAATTCACAGTATGTAATTCATAGAAATCACAAAAAGAAGTGTAGAATTTTAATTAAAATTAACTTTTAGAGTTAAAATTGCTTGGCCGTTAATGGGTTAAAATAGCTTTAAATATACTATGTGTCCCGTTTCAAGGCCCATTGTATGTTTCATGTAAAGATTTCCAATGTAATTGGAATTTGAGTTTGTATCGCTTATTGAACCAAAACGATTACAATAAAATTAAAATCATTTGTTTACCTACTAGCAGTATTTTCGAGGTATTATTTTTGAGTTCTCCTCAGTTTCATTTAAAATATAGCTTGAAAATAGTGAACGATTATACGAAAATAAAATCGTCAAAACAGTAGTTGCTACGAAAAGTCAGTGTTTGGCATCAAATTTATTAAAACACAAAGCAATAATTCAATTCAACATGAGTGTTTATTCTGCAAAAGAAAAAAATCAGATCCCAAAATGGACTCCTTATATATTTTAATCACGATGCGTATTTTATTAAATGAATGATACTTTTAATAAATATTAACAGTTTCAGAAATTTGTGGTTTTTGCACTACTACTTTAATTATCCGTTTACTTTTAACGATTGTTACATGATCAACTTGTACTTTTCCGATTGAAATTTTATAAACGCTTATTGTGTGCCATTTGACCAACACCGACAACACTCAGCGGGCACTAAAATGTTACCTAATTTTTGGATTAAAATATATGGCATCCGTCGTGCGGCTGCATGGGGATAATTTAAAAAAGAATAAGCAGAATTTTTTTCGATATTCTCAATACTTCCCGAGATACACGAAATGTTATATAGAGAATTATATAATTTATAATTTATAAATTATATAAAAATTATGAAACTTTATAATTGAGAATATTATCAAAAACTGCGAAACAAACAAACTTGTTAAATCAAGTAATTAGTCACATTAATAACATTATAAATTTTACATTTTAATAATTGTTACCGACCTCATGGCTATCTTTTTTTGTACGGAAATATACGTTTTAGGGTCCCAGGAATCAGAAACAAGTGTTATCGATAATATTTGAGATAATTGGCTCAAATATTGAAATATGTTGAAAAGTCTCGTTAAGTGATGATAATCAAAAACATTTAGAAAACAACAAGATGTCTATTAATAGAATAAGTATAATAGATTTTCTCTGAGAAGTGTAATTGCAAAAATTATTGAATACTCTATTTCCAGTTTACAATGTTTTGTATGTCAGGTTAATTCAATTATTTCAATGGTTTTATTCTTAGTCAGATTACATTTACAAAAGGTACCGACGGGATTATGTTACAGACTAAATAGGTAAGCTAAAATAATTCAAATTGATTTAAGATAACCCGATCAAAAAGTGTCTAACTAAAATATCGGTTAGTGAAAAACATGATAAGAAATGACCGAATTGGATTCTGCGGATACGGATTAAATGTGTCAACAGTAAATAATCTTTTTAAATCCCAAAATATTTGTGGTTTTTAGAAGGTTGCGGATTATCTGTAAGTTGCAGTGGTATTGTTCTGGTCGCGCAATACTTGAGGGTATACACCATAATAAAATCGTGGTCGAAAAAATGCCTACAAATAGGTAAAAAACAGATAGATCACTTCGAAGAATTTGATTTTTCATCCCTTCTATAAAGCTATCCCCACTAAAATAATGAATATTGTCCAAAAAGAAAATAGTCAAGGAAAAGAGTTAATTCGATATTCATACACGTTATTCAGAGTGTAAATGGATGAAACGGAACGTAGCAATTTTAATGTTAATTTCTCAAAATTAAAATATTATTTTCCCTAATTATTTCAGGGAAATTATGATATTCATTTGGTTAGAGTAATAATATACACACCGAGCTTTGCTAGTTATTGCATTTTTAAAAACCGGAGTGTCATGAAATTAAACAAGCAAATGATGAGGTGTTGATTTGTTGGCTTTTTATTTAAAATATATTCTGTTGATTTTGTGTTATACTTCGATCAATTCTGTATAATTATTACTGAATAAAAAAAAACGAAAAAACTGCTTCTAAAATATCGTTAATAAATAAGAAAACAGTTATATGTATATTTAATATAGTTTTTTTAATGTTTGTTAGTTTTTTGTATATATGAATGTTTATATGAATCTATATTGCTATGTTTTTAGTTTTGTGTATTCGTAAATAATTTATCTATTTTATTGAAATAATTTCTGTTTTTTTATTATCAATTCCAATTAAAATACTCATCAAACATTTTTCACATTGATTTTTTTCATTGTAAAAAGATTTTTGTATTTATCTAACTTTTAAATAAAAAATGTTTAATAACATAAATATATTAAAAATCTATTAATTTTTAAACACGTTTTTATTAAAAATATATATAATAACTAAAAATGTTGGAAATATATTTTACATTTTTTTATTGTAAAATGACTTTGTTTATTTATACAAATTATGAATATTTGAAACAATAATCTATTAATCTAATAATTTTAACATTTTTTTTATTAAAAATATATAAAATAACTAAAAACGTTGAAAATATATTCTAGAATTATTAATTTCATTGTAAATTTGTTTTTATAAAATATATTCCCGAATTTCATTCTTTCGAACACGCTTGAAATCTCAAAATAAAAGAAATATTTTCGAATAGACTTTTTGTGGTGATAATAAATTTTATTATTCGTCTACCACAGTTCATATACAGGAAGTTTTCCGTTAAAGTATACATATTTCAAATTGACCTTATTTTCTTTAAATCTGTAGATATTCGTTGTGTTTTTAAAAGAGTTCAATTTGATGCTTTAAACGAGTGTTTTCCTCTCCCAGACTAAGCATGAAGTAAAATTTCGAGTTTAGAAAAGCCCCGTGAAAATTTGTCGAGGGTCGCGCAGCGACCCGAGACAAATTTTCGGGGCTTTTCTAAACTCGAAATTTTACTTCATGCGCCACGCGTATAAAACACTAAAATATTGTGAAATTTAAGTATATTTGAACCTCACGTAAAATCAGTGTTTTGTGCGCGGGGCGCATGAAGTAAAATTTCGAGTTTAGAAAAGCCCAGAAAAATGTACAGTGTATTCTGTATATTGAGTTATTTATACTTAAAAAAACTCTCTGTATAACTAATCAATAATATAAATTATTGGCCAAATTTGGTACATACCAAAGTTTTAATTGAATTTATGAAGAAAAAAAACGATCAAGATAAAAATAATATCAAATGAATTCTTTAATGTAAACTCATTGAATTTATTTTTTGATTTTTAGTTAAATCTTAGGTTTATTTAGGAGCTTTTTAAATATATCTGATTCCCAAAGTCCATAATTTTGAACACGCTGGAAATCTGAAAATAAAAGAAATGTTTCGGAATAGTTTATTTTTTCTGAAGGTCATCAAATTTATCATCGTACAAGTGGTGTAGACGGGATCAAATTACTCGACGAAATAAGAGCGAGCGCGTTTGTGTGTGTGTGTGTGTGTAGACGCAACCGGAGCAGTTTTCTCTAGAATACTTCTACGTTTACTCTATTCATAAGTAGATGGACCCACTTCCCGACCACAGTCTCTCCTTTTCTATCCTCGAAAACTCGGAATCCAGTTCTCCCATAAGCATTGTCTACCCTTGGTATTAGGTACCTATAAATAACATTCCTTCATTTTCACTCGTACCAGTTTTGTGTACCTGTTTCGACGACACACTTCGAAATTCCTATAAGTTTTCTGTTCATTTTAATATTTTTTGTATTAAAAGTCTAAAGCATAGCTATATTGATGAGGGATAAATCTCGAAACGCGTCTATAATAATAATAATAATACTTTTCTTCCCAACGGAAGAACCAATACAGGGAAAGATTAAACATTCGCATGTAAATATGTAAATAAAAATTATTCGATTACAAAAAATAATAATAATAATAATAAATGAAACCTAAAAATAAATGACAAAATATGACATTGTACAAAAAATTAGATTATTAGATTAAAAAATATAATAATAATAAATGAAACTTTAGAATAAATGACAAAATATAACATTGTACAAAAAAATTCGATTATTAGGTTACAAAAAAAATAATAATAATAAAAAATGAAACTTCAAAATAAATAACAGAATATAACATTGTACCAAAAAAAACAACTCGTGTAGCAGATTCAAGTGTTACGCAGTACGGTCACCAATAAATATGTCACGAAAATGCTTATTGGCATTTCGGCACATATGACATATGACATCTATAGATGGCTTAAGACAATTTAAGTTCATTCCCTGTAATTTTTTCAATTTATTTCAATTTCCTGCTGTTTCATTTAGTTTGGTGAGAGAATAATTTGACCTGATGTTGCATTTTGCATATAAATTATGCATAGAACAGTACAGCTGTCGCGTAACTCAAATATTCATTGTATAATTCAATATCTGTCGGGGTCTTAGCTCGAGAAGTAAGTGTTTCAATGAATATTTGGAGACTGGTCTCAATGAGACAAAAATTTTGCAGAAAGTCGATATTAATTTTAGCTCGTTTTTATATTTTGTAAATATTCTGCAAACTATTGACAAACTCAATTTTTCTTTATGTTAAATTGTCTTTATGTTAATCAATTAAGTATACTTTTTTTAAATGACTAAAAAATAGTATCCCTAATTTCAGAAAAAGAGAAGTTAAATAATTAAAAATTGTTAGTATAATTTCGGTATAATAAAAAAGTTAAATTTATTGTTGATTTTCGTTAGGTGCAATTTTTTGACATGCACCTACTACCATTATTCAAAATTACGGTGGCCAGTGTTCCGTTTCTTTAAAATTTTAATAACCTGGGTGAGAGGTGGACGACGGGTGTTGTTGTGTGTGTGGTGATGATGCAGCAGTTCATAACAGTAATTTGGAGGGATGTTTAGAGGACGAGGATGAGATGCAATCTCGAGCGGATCGCCCGAAGGTTATAGTTTAGCTTGAAATCTAATTAGCTACCGAGAGTTACAGTTTAAACTAATAATATTGCTATTACACGATCGTTTATCTATATCATCTTTAATAATAGCCTTCTTAAATATGTATTCGATGGACTTTGGTCAGACCGAGGCGGTCTACCTTATAATGTTCAGGTTATTAATACTCTACGTACGATTATTCTTTAAAAATTAATTATTTAATATAAAAAAATAAAATTAATTAAACTTAACATAGTTATCGTGTTATTAGTACAAAGTTAAAATAAAAACTGTCTTTCAAGATCTTCACATCTGGTCAACAAATTTAAATGCTAACATTAAGAGGGGAGTTAGGCCATGTAAAATTTGTATGTTGGGGCTACGGTTCCAGCGTTGTTATAGGATAATGTACAAATGTTTTTTTACAAAGATATGCATTGAACCTTTCCTAACTTTTTAACTGTGTTAGTTACCGCAGAAATATTGTTTGTTTAGAAATCTATTTCAACATAAAGTAATTTATTATTTATATCGAAATAAAAGTTCATGTACAGATTCAAATTTTCTGGGCTTTTCTAAACTCGAAATTTTACTTCATGCGCCACGCGAATAAAACACTGATATCAAGTGAAATTTAAATATACATAAATTTCACAATATTTTAATGTATTATACGCGTGGCGCATGAAGTAAAATTTCGAGTTTAGAAAAGCCCAGAAAATTTTCACGGGGCTTTTCTAAACTCGAAATGTTACTTCATGCTTAGCCTGGGAGTAGAAAACACCCATTTAAAGCTTCAAACGGAACTCTTTTAACAAACTACGCATATCGGAAGATTTAAGTATATACGCTGTAATTGGGACCTGTATACTTAAAAAAAAAAAGTATAAATGAAATTGCCAATTCTTAGTTGTAGAATACTTCAAACATTAAAAGTGCAATCTACAACAAATTAGTCTTACAAAGACTATATCAAACACTCATTGAAACAACTTCTTCCCGAGCTAATACCCCGAAGGACATTGAATTATACAACAAGTGTTTGCTGTTACATACAATAACCTACTGCAAATTTAACAATTTGGGTCAAATTATTCAGGCCATCTATAGACGCGTTTCGAGATTTATCTCTCATCAGTATAGCTTTTCCATTCCCTCTGAACAATTTGACACCTTAAACTGGCAGTTACGTTACCGTGCGGTTCAAACATAAGTATAAATCAAATCGCCTATTCTTGGTTGCAGAATACTTCAAACATTAAAAGTGCCGAGATTCTTTTCGCAAAAGTTAGTCTTACAAAAACTATATCAAACAGTTATTGAAACATCTTCTTTCCGAGCTAATACCCCGACGGACATTGAATTATACAACAAGTGTTTGCTGTTACATACCGTATCTAAATCTAAACATGTGGAATGTTGAACATTTTGATGTATTATATTGGATAAGATTAGATCCTTGCGGAACCTCTGTTGTGTGACAGCAGAAGAGGATTGAATTTTTGAGGAACCTTTGTAGCGTTACAAAATATTGGAATACGAATTAGATCCTCGAGGAACTACTGCAACACTACAGCATATTGGAAAAAATATTTAAGCACTGAGAGGCTGCTGTACTGTTGCAGAATATTGGAAAAATATTATTTTAAACTTGGTGCAGAAAAACACTTGTTATGTTTCATTATGATTTTATTTTCAGTTTTCTGACACTTGTTTTGGTCTTCACAGACCATTATTAAAGGTTAAAGATAAAGGTTTCCTTAAAGAACTCCTCAGGCCGGGCGGCATCTCAATGCACTAACTATTATTCTAGACTTTCTCTGATATTACAATTATATCGCAGCATATAGAATATTCTTATTCTTGAAAGAAATTACAGCATATAGAATATTCTTATTCTTTAAAAAAATTACTGAATGTAGAATATTCTTATTCTTGAAAGAAATTACAGCATACAGAATATTCTTATTATTGAAAGAAATGATGGCCGTAATAAAGAAACACTAAATGCTACAAAGTATCATTTTTCAGTGGACGGTTCTCATGTGTGGAAATAATAAGTGGCTTTTATAGTTTTTTTTTCTTCTTTACTTTTATGATTTAGACGGTTACATTGTTTCGAAGAACGAGGGTGCCATAAATCATTCGAAACCAATAAATCTGTCGGCGTGTGTAAACAATCCCTAAATGCGTGATTTATGCACACTGTAAAAAATGAATTATAATAACACGATTTATGATGCGAAATTTTAATTGATCCTCTTCTTTTACAGATTGAAGAAATACAAGTAACAAAAAGCCAATAATTTTTAAGAATGCACAGTGTGGCCGATAAAAGGCAGAGCGACCACGGTTGTGTGCGGGGAGGTAATTTTCAACATTAAATGTTTTAAAAACTAGGTACTGCATCATGTTCCTCATACTTCAGAACCCCGAAGTATAGATTTTCAACAAAATAGTGTTTATAATTAACGAGTAATTAATTCATAATCATCATCAATTTTCAGATGTGAATTTATAACAAAAATCGATGCGCGGTTAAGTAGATATATTTTCGTAACTGCTCAAAATATTTATCTATTGTTTTTTTATGTAAACACAAATGACATGTGCTTCAGACAAATGAAAAACCAAATTAGTATTTTGATTAATTGATGAATTATCATTTTTTCAATTTTCATAATTTTTAAACATAAATTTAAACTTTGCGAGACCCGCAAAAACGCAATTCAAATTTGTCTAAGCTATAATTACTACCAAATCATAGCCCCAAGTCTCCTCTACAACAGAATTTTTTTATTTTAAAAATATCGAATCAACTTTTTGAGAAAAAAAAATATTTATGTCGCGAGTCACCTCAAAACGTCTATTGAGCGCAGGCATAAGCTAGTTCGGCTGGAAGATGATTGCGCGGCTGCGCGTTCTTTTAAAAATATTCAATGTCACTTATAAAAGTAGTCTTTTTAAAATACTAATCCATTAATTATAATAGTTTACTGGGTAAACATGAATACATAAGTATTAATTTTTTGTTATTGATTCAAACTAATAAAAGTTATTTTCCGAAAATTATTTATATTACGAGTTTAAATGCTAAAGTCAAGTTTTCAAGAAAACTTGTCTCTGTTTTAATTAATACTATCATTTTTCGACTATATCTTTTTATTATTATAAATAACAAGTTTATTTAAATTTCACTAACTTTAATAAAAATTAAATCATTTATAATTAATAATTACAAAAGGATTTAAATCGTCAAAATTAATTGTGAGGAATATCATGAAAAATGTTTTTTTGTGTTTTTAAATTTCACGTTAAATCACTGTTTTATGTGCGTGGCGCATGACGTAAAATTTCGAGTTTAGAAAAGCCCAGAAAATTTGTCTCGGGTCGCTGCGCGACCCTCGACAAATTTTCACGGGGCTTTTCTAAACTCGAAATTTTACTTCATGCTTAGTCTGGGAGTGGAAACGCTCGTTCGAAACTTCAAAGTGAATGTTTTGATAAGAACATTAAATGATTGAAAATGTTTTTAAAGATAATAATCTAGTTTTCAAAATTTTGTTTAATATTGTTTGAAGTAAAACTGAAATGGTAGCCCCAATCTTAAATGTTAAATAAATTTTTGCAACATTTCCTTGACTAAAGATTTTTTCCCTGGCCTTTTAATATAAGTCTCTTCTGTGGGAAACCCCCATTCTGTTTAATAGTTTTCATTGTTTTTGCCAATATTTAAGTTAATTTTATAAATGTGTACGAGTTTTGTAGTTTGCCTGCTGATTTTGACACATTTAATAATATCATATGGCTTTTTTGTTAGTGTTTTGGTCAATTTGAATATAATTCCATGACTTTTCTCTGACTTTTCCGGTTTTAATGATATTCAGTCAATTTTTTCTTTACGTAAATTTCAGGCATTAGTCGATTTTATAATAGAGTTCAATTTGAAGTTTTAAACGAGTGTTTCCACTCCCAGGCTAAGCATGAATTAAAATTTCGAGTTTAGAAAAGCCCCGTGAAAATTTGTCGAGGGTCGCGCAGCGACCCGAGACAAATTTTCGGGCTTTTCTAAACTCGAAATTTTACTTCATGCTCCACGCGTACAAAACACTGATTTGAAGTGGAGTTTAGAAACACACAAATACATCTTTAACCAGAGTAACAGGGAGTTAGATATTTAGTCTGTTATCAACGATGAGTGGTAATAATAAATAACTAGGTTTTGAATATTTTTGTTAAAACAACCGGTAACGATATTTATATATTAATGGTTGCAAAAAATAATAAAATCAAATTTATTCTTAAAGGATTTGTATTCGTAATTCGAAAAAACAGGATTCGAATCATATT
This sequence comes from Philonthus cognatus, assembly GCA_932526585.2. Classification (NCBI taxonomy): domain Eukaryota; kingdom Metazoa; phylum Arthropoda; class Insecta; order Coleoptera; family Staphylinidae; genus Philonthus; species Philonthus cognatus. Next base: position 53,453,538 of record OW052241.1, on the reverse strand, counting down.
TGTCTCTTACGAATCCTTTATTCGAGTATTCGGAATTCGAATCATATTAGGTGATTCGGTGATTCGGATTCCCACACATTATTTTATAAATTCCATATTATATTATGAACATAATGTAAATATGTTTTATTTCACAGATATATGGCGAGATACCGTATAAGCATTTTAATTGAACTGACGATATCGTTCGATGGAAAAGAAAATACTTAACCACAATTAAAAAGTACAAAATGGATATTTGATTTTATTTAAAGAGTAATTATGAAATTATTTAAAATTGCCGCCAAATTTATCTAGTGATATTTCTGGTAACTTTTTTATAGTGTAAATTGGGCTTTGGCACTTACTCCTTCTAGTTTTTAAACAGACTATAGCTTATATCTGCGCGCAATATATGTTTAGAGGTGACTCGCGATAAATAATTTTTTTTCTCAAAAAGTTGGTTCGATATTTTTAAAATGAAAAATTCCTGTTGTAGAGAAAACTTGGGGCTATGATTTGGTAGTAATTAGAAGCTGGACAAATTTAAATTTAGTTTTTATGGGTCTCGCAAAGTTTAAATTTATATTTAAAAATTATGAAAATTAAAAAAATTATTAAACATTCATTAACTAATCAAGATATTAATTTGGTTTTTTTATGTGTCTAAAGCACAGGTCATTTGTTTTTACATACAAAAAACAGTAGATAAAGATTTCGAGTAGCTACGAAAATATATCTAACCGCGCATCGATTTTCGTTATAAATTTACATCTGAAAATTGACCATGTTTATGAATTACTCGTTAATTATAAACATTATTTTGTTGAAAATCTATACTTCGGGGTTTTGAAGTATGCGGAACATGATGCCGTACCTAGTTTTTAAAACATTTAATGTTGAGACTTACCTCCCCGCGCACACCCGTGGCCGCGCTGACTTCAATCGGCCACACTGTGGAATGGTTGCATTCGCAATCAATATCGATGCTTGATTTTTGTAACGCTCAAAGTTACAACATATGAAATCTACCAATGAAGTTTTGGCTATTCGTTAATTCAAGAAAGGAACAGTGCAATATAACTGTTAACTGTTGAGGCTTCTACTTCGTTATACATCATTATTAACATAAATAAGACACTTTAACTTTGTTTGTATAACTGAGGTTTTTTTATTGTGACTATAGTTTCGACAACTTTAACTTGTCATTATAATAATAATAATAATAAAATTTATTGTCCATTGATGTACAATCAGTAACAGGCACATATAAGACATAGTCACAGATAACAAATATTTACAGCTAATTACTAACATAGATGAAATATTCATTTAAATCGTAAAACGCTTTCTCGGTAAGAAATTGCATGAGCATTTTTTTAAACAAAGTTATCGATGGTGCATCTCTAACAGATTTTGGGAGGTGATTAAATACCGTAGCACCGAGCACCGGAGGTGATCGTTTTGTGACATTTAATCTGTATGGTGGTATATATATTCTTTCATTATATCGGGTTTCATATGAATGGATGTGTTTCGCTATGGCAAAATCTGACTTATTTTTAAAAATGTATATACTCAATTCGTATATGAATAAACATGGTAAAGTTAGTAAAGCATATTTAATAAAAAATGGTCTACATGATGTTTTGCGATCTATACCAGCCATGGATCGTATACATCGTTTCTGTGATATGAATACCTTCTTCCACGATGAGGACGCTCCCCAAAGACACAGACCATATCGCAATCGGGACTCGATTATACCTATGTAGAACATTTTTAATTGTCGTTTAGTGAGATACTCTTTAAGTACTTTTAAGCTGTAGCATGATTTCGAAATTGATGTTGCTAGTTTTGAACAGTGATCTGACAAGTCTAGATTTTCATCAATAGTTAATCCCAAAAATTTAGTACTCCGGGCTGAAGATACTAGATGTTGGTCCATCATAATATTTAGTTTAAGATTTTGTTTGCATTGTTTCGTACGGAATCTAATATATACAGTTTTTGAATTATTAATTTGAAGTTGATTGTTCTGAAACCAGTTGCACAATTGACTGATTATATTATCGGAAATGCTTTCCAGGTCCGAGTTTGCCTTTGCGCTTATTATGGTTGAGGTATCGTCAGCATACATGTGAACTGGGTTGGGAATATTGGCCACTATGTTATTCATATAGAGAATAAACAATATGGGGCCCAAGATGGATCCCTGTGGGACACCCATATTAATTACTTCGGCCGATGACACGAATGCAGTTCTATTTTTTTCAGTTGTATGTGTTATTTTTACGGATTGTTTTCTGCTTTCCAAGTATGACCTAAACCAGTTGCTGGCAACACCTCTAATACCATAGCTATTTAGTTTATCTAGAAGCAAATTAATGTTTATACAATCAAACGCTCGACTCAGATCAATGAATAGTCCCACGGGGTATTCTCCTTTATCAATATATCTTATGATGTTATTGTAAAACGACAGTAGTGCGGTTTGTGTGGAAAATGATTTTCTGAAACCATGTTGTGAGTTTGTCAGAGTCATGGATATGTTTAAGTACTGATTAAGTCTGTTCAACATACACAGTTCAAATACCTTGTAGAACGGTTATCAGACTACAAGTAATTTAAAAATAACAATTTAGCAGGTATATATACAGAAATTACGGTTACAAAATGGCTTTAAAAATGGGGGTGTATATTAGGTCAAGCTGGTCGTTTATTGCGGGAATTTCTGGATTAGCGCGCGCTCTGTGTATTTCCAGAGACTCCAGGAGGTCCATCTTACGACCCTTTTGGGCGAAATGGATTACTGAGAGTACATCCTCGTCAAACGTATGATTGTTTTCAATCATATGTCTCGCGAATGACGACTTATCGATCAAGTTAAGCCGAAAAGAGCGAAGATGTTCCTTAAGTCTGATGTTAAAATTACGACCAGATTGGCCAATATACACTCCTTTACAATCACAACAAGTCAGTTTATATATCCCTGATTTATGAGTATTAGGTATTTTTGTTTTCGGATTAAAAATGCTGTATCTAATTTTTGTGAACGGTTTGAAGGCTATTCAAATGTTGTGTTCCGATAAAATATTTTTGATTTTTAATGAAGTACCACCTAAGTATGTAAGGGATCTGTATATTTGCACTTTTTTAGAAATGTCTTTGCCTGCATATATATACTTATTTACTTTTTTTAATCTATATTTATTAATTAATGAATCTATTAATGATGAAGTATATCCGTTTGAGACTGCTATGTTTTTAATTATATTTAATATTGTTGTTAATTTCTGTCTCTAATGTGAATTTTATGTTCGGGTGTACTGTGTTAATAAATTCTAGAATTTATTAACACAGTACACCCGAACATAAAATTCACATTAGAGACAGAAATTAACAACAATATTAAATATTTAGACCTCTCAATAACTAAATCCAACCAATCACTAACATTTGAAATTTACAGAAAACCTACATTTACTGACCGCGTAATCCCTAATTCCTCTAATCACCCATGAGCACATAAATTATCCGCTTTCAATTCAATGCTATACCGAGCTTTCAACATACCACTATCAGAAACATCATTTAACAAAGAAATAGATACAATTAAAAACATAGCAGTCTCGAACGGATATACTTCATCATTAATAGATTCATTAATTAATAAATATAGATTAAAAAAAGTAAATAAGTATATATATGCAGGCAGACATTTCTAAAAAAGTGCAAATATACAGATCTCTTACATACTTTGGTGGTACTTTATTAAAAATCAAAAATATTTTATCGAAACAACATTTTAATAGCCTTCAAACCGTTCACAAAAATTAGATACAGCATTTTTAATCCGAAAACAAAAATACCTAATACTCGTAAATCAGGGATATATAAACTGACTTGTAGTGATTGTAAAGGAGTGTATATTGGCCAATCTGGTCGTAATTTTAACATCAGACTTAAGGAACATCTTCGATCTTTTCGGCTTAACTTGATCGATAAGTCGTCATTCGCGAGACATGATTGAAAACAATCATACGTTTGACGAGTATGTACTCTCAGTAATCCATTTCGCCAAAAAGGGTCGTAAGATCATACGTTTGACGAGGATGTACTCTCAGTAATCCATTTCGCCGAAAAGGGTCGTAAGATGGACCTCCTGGAGTGTCTGGAAATACACAGAGCGCGCGCTAATCCGGAAATTCCCGTAATAAACGACCAGCTTGACCTAATATACACCCCCATTTTTAAAACCATTTTGTAACTGTAATTTCTGTATATACCGGGTGGTGCATCGGACGACGCACCATAGGGATTTCATTTTTTTTTAAATTCTCGTTTATTTACTTCCCATGTCATTTAATCAAAAAATCAAAAGATAGACTTTTTGTAGAGATGAAAAAATTAAGTCTAATACACCCACATCTATTTTCGAGTAATAAATTATTTTAAAATCATTACCTTAAAAATAAAAATATGCCGTGCCTTGCAAAAATAATGTCACTATTTATGACTTGTATTTACATCTACAAGTAATTACGCTGTTAAAGTACTCTTAAAATCTACTTATTTGAATACATAACGAAAAATAATAACTGATGCACAGTTCAGTTTAGGGTGCAATTCATACCTAAAACCGAGTTCATAGAACACTTAAATACTAGATAGTCATTGCAAGTCAAAATAAGTGGAACTAAATAGATTGCAAGTGTATTGTTAAGCGTTACGTTACGTTGGGAAGGAAATAAATGACTTCAATACTTTTTACTTCAATTATTTGCTCCTCATTACTTGCCTCCCAACAGTTTATATGTAGAGTATAAAAAAATATTTCGTAATTGTTTTATTTTCTAGATTTGAAAGAAAATTAATAGAAAGAAGGAAAGGTGTATTTAATTTTTTTAAATTGTAGTTTTAAAATATTGTGTATCTCAATTTTTAGATCCCCACAAAAAACCCATTTTATAATTATTGATCAAATGACGTGGGAAGTAAATAAATACGAATTAAAAAAATACATTTAAATCCCTATGGTGCGTCGTCCGATGCACCACCCGGTATACCTGCTAAATTGTTATTTTTAAATTACTTGTAGTCTGATAATGACAAGTTAAAGTTGTCGAAACTATAGTCACAATAAAAAAATCTCAGTTATACAAACAAAGTTTAAGTGTCTTATTTAAGTGCAATATAAATCTGTATAACATTCTTAGAGGTATGATGAAAATATATAACCCCCTCCGATTTTTTTTTTCTGGCTACGGCCTTATATGGAAGCAAAACCATATCAACTCTAGAAAGGTTATATCTTTCTTCTTCAACTTTCTTTTTATATCATACACATCAAGTGGTCAGTCTTATGTCATAAAATGATCGGATAGAATTTTTATTTATTGATTTTCTAGATAGACCTTTAAGCATAAATTCCATCGTCGAATAAAAAAAAACTTTAAAAAAAACTTATTTGCGACGTTCCGTTACGAAAGGTTCAATACATATCTTTGTAAACGAATTTTGTTAAAATATTATACTAGGTGTTGACTTGGCGGACGCAACATAGAAAATCCTATGTAAATTTTGAAATATTCAAATTTTGGCTCCCCTATTTATTATAGAAACAAAATGTATTTACCTTTTTTGTAGAAGGAAAAATTCTGAATTCATTCGTGTTAACGTTTATCACTTTACGTTTCTCTAAGTTAAAATAATTAAGAAAAAGTAATGTGATTTTATAAAAATAATGACATGCAATGGAATTGAAACAACAATTGCGGATCTCAAAATGGCAAAAGATATTGCAATCACTTGATTAAAGTAAATTATTTCGAAATGATTTATAATATACAAGAAAAAATCCTCCTAATAAAGTGGTATTATGCAGACCACAGTTATCACGATGTTTGCGTTATGTTTTTTGTCGTTAATTAACTAACAGCAATATCTTGTGCTATTTTGACATCCGCAATTGCTGTATCAATTCCATGGTATGTCATTATTTTTATAAAATAACATTTCTCTCTCTTAATTATTTTAGCTGTAAATTTTCTGATATTCGTTGATTTTTAAAAGAGTTCAATTTGAAGCTATAAACAAGTGTTTTCCACTCCCAGACTAAGCATGAAGTAAAATTTCGAGTTTAGAAAAGCCCCGTGAAAATTTGTCGAGGGTCGCGCAGCGACCCGAGACAAATTTTCTGGGCTTTTCTAAACTCGAAATTTTACTTCATGCGCCACGCGTATATCACAGATTTTAAATGAAGTTCGAATATGAGGCATTCTTTTACAAATCGAACGGATTTTATGAAAAATATTGGGTCTATTTTTTTATTTGCTTCAATTTTTTTCATGCGTTTCTTATACAAAATAAGCCGACCCGTATTTCTGCGATTTTTTTTTTCATCGGTATTTTCGAAACTACAGACGGTTAAAGTTTTGAAAACTCGCTGATTATGCATTTCTTTAGATCGTGATATCTCCGCTTCTGTTCATCGTATAGAGCTTAGCTATGGCTCACTTTATAGGTAATAGAATTATCTTCTTAATAGTGTTAATTATTATTACATTTGGTGTTAATTTATAATCATTATAAACAATTAAAATATTTAATGTCATTTTGCTTCTAGATGTTGGCACTGTAAAATTTTTAAAAAAATACCATCGTATTCCTCGTTTCATTTTATATAAAAATCATATCCTTTTAGATTAGTCCTTTGATTCCACCAGTATGAAATAAAAGAATTTGTACGGTAGTCTATTTTAAGACACTAAACATCTCTCTCTCTATTTGTAAACATCTGTATGTTGTCACGCCTGGTGTCGTTAAATCTGACAGTATAGCCTTGACTGTTGAATGTAAACGAATTCGATTCTTACAGTTTAAGTTTTATTATACGCTGACTTAATTTTAACAGTGTGCATTTTTAAATGCAGTATGTGATTTGAAGTGTTACATTTTGTGATCAAATGTAAGTAGCGTATTATCCATTCAATGAAGCGCATTTTAGTATCTAATGAGTTCTATTTTCTATCGTGTACATACTTACAGTGAAGATTGAATTACAATGCCGAAAACATCAAAAAAATTGCCGAAAGTCCGGAGGGATGCGTGCTGTAATCCATATAAACTGGATCCCCATCCAAAAACGAGACAACAGACATTGAGAAAAGTGACAAAAAAGAAACTACTCGAATTAAACATACCGTGTACAGAAGAATTTCTACAAATGCTTATTTGTACCTCTTGTCGAATCCGACAACGTACACCTTCCAGTACAATTGTGAGGGAAAACCAACAGGTATTCATGAATTACTTCCTCTTATAGGTCATTTATTTTATTTGTCGTAGTTAATTTTATTAATACGGCATTGATTTCTCGAATAATGTCCTATAAATAAAAGGATAATTCTAAAGGCAATTATAGAATTGTACATTTTAGAAAAGTCCTGGAGCGGCAGAGTCCTCGATTACGAGTGAAGATGCCCAAAACGTCGTTGAAAGTGGAGAGAGTTCACCATATTCAACGGAAGACCCACAAGTTTCAAAAATGTCAGTGCGAGAGCTAAAGAAAGGGTTGATTTTTATAGGAACTTCCCCTATCAAAGAAGACAAAATGCGTCAAACGAGATATTCTTCAAAAAAATTGAAAAATATAACTGAAGCACTAAAAACGAAAGTTTTTAGTAATATTCCTCTTGATAGAAAAAGTGATAAAGCCGGCGATGAAGATGAAGATGAAAATGAGGCTAATATTATACAAAAACTCAAAAAACGATACAATACAACTGAAGATAGAACCATGCGGATACGAATACTGACAGTTGGTCTTTCCGAAAAATTAAACAACATTTTAAAGCCACAAATCACATGATTATCGTTGCAAAAAGAACTGCCGCTGAAAAGGGAATACTATCAACTCCAAATCCTAAAACCCATCCGACCTTAGAAAGGAGCGTAATAGAATCTATAATTGCATTTTATCAATCAGATACGCAGAGCCGAGTATTGCCCGGACAAACGGATACAGTTTCCGTAAAAATCGATGGACAAAAAGTTCACATGCAAAAAAGATTGGTTTTGAATAACTTAAAAGAACTATTCCAAGAATTTAAGACTGCAAATCCAGGTGTGAAGTGCAGTTTTTTAAAATTCGCAACTTTGCGACCAAAACATTGCGTATTAGCGGGAGCAAGTGGTACCCATTCTGTCTGCATATGCGCCATCCATGAAAATATTAAGTTATTAATTGATGGTGCAAATATTGGAAGATTAACAGGAGATTCACCGCAACCATTAAAGAAATACAATGACTGTTTAAATCGTATGATTTGTAATCCATCTTCAACAGTATGTTATCTAGGAGAATGTCCTGGTATCACAAACGTTATACAACAAATAGAAAAATCGTGTGACGATAATCTCATTCTGTAACATACAAGCAATGGACCACTGTTGACAGGACTACGTTGCAGACCTTAATATCTCCCGTTGAAGAGTACTTAGAAAAGCTAGAAAATGGTTTATCCAAATTATTACTACATTCGTTTCTTGTAAAAAAACAAAATGAATTTTTGAATAATAAAAAACAGAGTCTGCCGCGAAACGAATGTATTGTTATCTGCGACTTTTCGGAAAACTACGCTTTTGTAATCCAAAATTCCATTCAAGGCATACACTGGAACAATGATCAAGCAACAGTGCATCCATTTGCAATATATTATCGCGATACTGATAATGAAATAAAAATGAAAAGCTTGATCATTATTTCTGAATGTTTGCACCATGATGTCATTGCGTTTCACGTTTTTCAAAGACATTTAATTCAATTTATAAGAACTTATTTGATAGACATTAAAAAATTATTTACTTTTCTGGTGGGGCAAGCGCACAGTATAAAAATAAGAAGAATTTCATTAATTTATGTCACTACGAAAAAGACTTTGGCTTAACAGCAGAATGGCACTTCTTCCCGACGTCCCATGGCAAAGGACCGTGTGATGGATTGGGCGGAACTTTGAAAAGATTAGCCTCTAAGGCTAGCCTTCAACGGATTAACAATCCGATTCAAACTCCGCAAGATTTGTTTACTTGGGCAAGTGAATCGTTGCCAAATATTGCTTGCCGATTTGTTACTAACGAAGAGTATGACAAGGAAGAAAACATTCTAGAAACACGCTTCAAGAAAGCTATGACTATCAAAGGTACTTTAGGGTTTCATTGTGTAATGCCATTAAGCAAAAACAAATTGCAAGCGAAACAATTTTCATTGCACGATATATTTATATATGCAAATATTATGAAAAAGTAAACATGGATAATGTATAATAAATCAGTGACGTTTAGTTAATAAATATATTTAGATTATTAATTTATTTTGGATTTATTCACTTATTTATTTAAAGTTTGCCCAACCTATTTCTTTCCTAACTGCCAGTTTCATTATTATCTTAATATCAATCATACTATTAAAAATCGTATCATTATTATTATTTTATGGAATAATAATAAATAATGGTCGATTATTATATTTTTTAGCTTTCTTTAATTTCTCTCACATTTAATGACAGGTACAGTACGACGCCACGGACCCAGCTCCTGCAGCCGCGCGCCGCATATTGCGTTCTACCGTACAAATTATTGTATTTCATACTGATGGAACCAAATGACCATTCTAAATAGATATGATTTTTATATAGAATGAAACGAGGAATACGATGGTATTGTTTTAAATTTTTTACTGTGTCGACATCTAGAAGCAATATGACATTAAATATTTTAATTGTTTATACTAATTATAAATTAACAACAAATGTAATAATAATTAACACTATTAAGAAGATAATTCTATTACCTATAAAGTGAGCCATAGCGAAGCTCTATACGATGAACAGAAGCGGAGATATCACGATCTAAATAAATGCATAATCAGCGAGTTTTAAAAACTTTAACCGTCTGTATTTTCGAAAATACTGATGAAAAAAAAATCGCTGAAATACAGGTCGGCTTATTTTGTATAAAATACACATGAAAAAAAATTTAAGCAAATAAAAAGATAGACCCAATATTTTTTATAAAATCCGTTCGATTTGTAAAAGAATGCCTCATATACATAAATTTGACAATATTATAGTGTTTTATACGCGTGGCGCATGAAGTAAAATTTCGAGTTTAGAAATGCCCAGAAAATCTGTCTCGGGTCGCTGCGCGACCCTCGACTAATTTTCACGGGGCTTTTCTAAACTCGACATTTTACTTCATGCTTAGTCTTAGCTTTTCTAAACTCGACATTTTACTTCATGCTTAGTCTTTACTTCATGTTTAAAGCTTTAAATTTAACTTTAAAAAAAAAACAGGAAATATCCGCAATTGTATCAATTCCATGGTATGTCATTATTTTTATAAAACCTTATTACTTTTTCTTAATTATTTTAGCTGTAAATTTTCTGACATTCGATGATTTTTAAAAGAGTTCAATTTGAAGCTTTAAACGAGTGTTTTCCACTCCCAGACTAAGCATGAAGTAAAATTTCGAGTTTAGAAAAGCCCCGTGAAAATTTGTCGAGGGTCGCGCAGCGACCCGAGACAAATTTTCTGGGCTTTTCTAAACTCGAAATTTTACTTCATGCGCCACGCGTATATCACAGGTTTTAGGTGAAGTTTGAATATACATAAACTTCACAATATTATAGTGTTTTATAGTCGTGGCGCATGAAGTAAAATTTCGAGTTTAGAAAAGCCCAGAAAATTTGTCTCGGGTCGCTGCGCGACCCTCCACAAATTTTCACGAGGCTTTTCCAAACTCAAAATTTTACTTCATGCTTAGTCTGGAAGTGGAAACATTTGTTTAAAGCTTTAAATTTAACTTAAAAAAATCAGGGAATATCCGCAATTGTTGTATCAATTCCATGGTATGTCATTATTTTTATAAAATCTCATTACTTTTTCTTAATTATTTTAGCTGCAAATTTTCTGACATTCGTTGATTTTTAAAAGAGTTCAATTTGGAGCTTTAAACGAGTGTTTTCCACTCCCAGACTAAGCATGAAGTAAAATTTCGAGTTTAGAAAAGCCCCGTGAAAATTTGTCTCGGGTCGCGCAGCGACCTGAGACAAATTTTCTGGGCTTTTCTAAACTCGAAATTTTACTTCATGCGCCACGCGTATAAAACACAGATTTTAAGTGAAGTTTGAATATACATAAATTTGATAATATTATAGTGTTTTATACGCGTGGCGCAAATTTTTACGGGGATTTTCTAAACTCGAAATTTTACTTCATGCTTAGTCTGGGAGTGGAAAACACTTGTTTAAAGCTTTAAATTGAACTTAAAAAAAAACAGGGAATATCTGCAATTGTTGTATTAATTCCATGATATATCATTATTTTTATAAAATCACATTACTTTTTCTTAATTATTTCAACTTAGAGAAACGTAAAGTGTTAAGTGTGAACATTCATAAATTTAGAATTTTTCCCTCTACAAAAAAGTGAAATATTTTGTCTCTAAAATAAATAGGGAAGCCAATATTATACCTTGTTTGTCTTATTATTGTTAGTCACCACGAAGGGTCGCGTTGGTGTGAAGAACTGTGTCCTTGTTTTTTCCATTCTTTCCTAGTTTATTTTAATTTTGAATCTATTTCGACTTACTGCTTGAAAGATGAAATGCGTAGGGTGTGATCAGTTTGTCCACCCAGCACAATTTAAATCAGTAGCACTAAAATGCCCTTCGTGCACCGGATGGTATCACATTGATTGTTCCGGAATTGATTCGGACTATATGCAATACTATTTAACAGAAGCTCCTAAATCAGATGGCGACAAATGGGTATGTAAGAAGTGTAGCAAATCAAATGCAATAGATCGAAATTTATCTGAACTGGAAGTCGCGATTGATAAAGTACTTAAAATTCAAATTCAACAATTTAAAGAAGAGCTTATGAAGACTCTTTCGACGGAATTGCATAAAATTCATGCAAACATTACACTGAAACAAAATAAAATGCAATCTGACATCGATGAGTTAAAGAAACAAGCAAATAATGGATCGGTTGAAGATTACTCTATGGAAATCGAAGAACGTAGACGACGCAGCAAAAATATAATGATCTTTAATCTGCCCGAATCTGTTAAAACAACAATCGAAGAAATTAAGAAGGACGACTATAAGAAGGTTGAAAATATCCTTCGTGAACTTGATATACCTGATAAGAAGCCAGTCGCAATGTTTCGTGTTGGCAAAAAGTCTAATTCAGCCCGCCCAACGAAGATTATTTTTTCCAAGAAAGAGGATGCCATTGATGTTCTCAAAAACAGCAACCGGGTAGTTAATAAGGAGATCCATATCAAAGCGGATTTAACAAAAAATCAAAGTGCTTATTTAAGGCAGTTGAGGGAGTAACTAAATAATCGCAAATCGAATGGCGAGACAAACCTTACGATACGTTATGTTAATGGTTCCCCCACAATAATATCGACTAGCATGAAAAAAAACTAAATAACATAAATATTTATGTTCATAACGTTGGTGGCTTTTCTAATAATTTAGCTGAATTTTCATTGCGAGTTTCGACTTCGGATTATGATATAATAATTATAATAGAAACATGGTTATCGGACAAAATTGCTGATGGTGAAATTCGGGTTCCGAACTACAATATATTCAGGGCTGATAGAACTCCCCTAACAAGCAACAAATCAAGAGGAGGTGGTGTATTGGTGTTGGTGAAAAAACAGTTTAAAAGTGCATTTATTCCCGTTTCGGTCAAATCGGTTGATCACTTGATGATAAAAATTACGTGGTGGGCGCTGTGTATATTCCTCCGGAGTCACCCATTGATCTATATGAATTACACGGCCAGGCAGTCGAAGAAGTTGCTGATAATAATCGTGTTGACGAATTTTTGTTGTGTGGAGATTACAATTTACCATCAGATAAATGGGATAACGACGGTTTCGGTGTGTGCGTTAATTCCTCATCCTCAGTGCGCGCTCGGGTACTTATTGATAGTTTTAGCTTTTTAAATCTAAGCCAAATCAATGCCATTCCTAACGAAAATAATACATTTCTCGACTTGGTTTTTTGTAACAATTTAAATATTACACCTACTTTGGCAACTGATTTGCTTTGCGATAATAAAAAACATCACTTTGCTTACAACATTGTCCTTAACTGTAATTGTATAAACGATTTTGCCTTCTGTGATATATATTATTATGATTTTAAAAATGCCGATTACTGTGAAATTAACAAGGTGTTTGCTAGTACAGTATGGATCGATTATTTTAAATCATGCTTAGATGTTAATAGTGCTGTGGATGCTTTTTATTCAGTACTCTACGCTGCAAGAGATTCTTTTGTGCCGAAAAAAAGGGTACACTATGGAAGCAAATACCCAAAATGGTTCAATTATGAGTTAATAAATTTGATTAAAGACAAAAAAATGGCCCATATTTCTTTTAAAAATTCAAATCAAATAGAAGATTATCTTATATATATATTTTTTTTTGTTTGTTTGTTTGGCATAGGTTCTAGCCTTTCAGCCAGTAACGATGATTATATTAATTAATTTAACATATATTTGGACGTCACACACATTCACACCACACCCAGGGACACGACGAGAAATTATTTTTAAATAAAGTCTCCCCGTGCACGGGAATCGAACCCGCGTTTGTGGCTCGCCGAGCGATACAGCCCGACGACGTTACCGCTCGGCCACCACCTGCCCTATCTTATATTTAAAGGGCTGCGCCAAAAGTGCAATTCTCTAAGTAAAGAGTTATATTCTAATTACATCCATATGACGGAGAGTAATATTCAGCGTAATAGCAATAATTTTTGGAAATTTGTCCAAGAACACAAAAATATAAAGAGCATACCCTCCAGTATGTTTTTAAATGACGCTAAAAGTATAAATTTGCAAGAATCCGCGGATCTGTTTGCTATATATTTTTCGAGCGTTTATTGTGAAAACCTAACAACCAGCAGTAATAGTCCTAATCTAGAGCAGTGTGTTGACCCTTCATTTACTTTTAGCATTGGTTTTATGAGCGTTTTCAATGAGTTAATTAATTTAAAACAAACTTTGTCTTGTGGCCCGGACGACGTTCCAAATCTATTTCTCAGAGAATGTGCATATACAATTTGCCATCCTCTTACTATCCTCTATAACCTCTCTTTAGAGCAACACTGTGTACCATCTGTTTGGAAGAGGAGTTATATCACTCCGATTTTCAAATGTGGTGACCGCACTAATATTAGCAACTACCGTGGAGTTTGCATACAATCTGCGATTCCAAAAATTTTAGATCGTATTGTGAGTAAGCAGTTGGGATGGTCATTGAAGAATGTAATTGTTGACGAACAACATGGGTTTTCTTCGGGTAAGTCTACAACCACGAATTTATTGATCTATCAGGATTACCTTTTGAAGGCTTTGGAGTTTCGGTATCAGGTAGATTCTATCTATACTGATTTCTCCAAGGCCTTCGATCGAGTGAGTCATGATATCCTGATTCAAAAGTTATGCTATATCGGATTTTCCGATATAGTTGTTAAATGGATAAAAAGCTTTCTTTCTGACAGATATCAAATGGTCAAACTAGGTAATTGTATTTCAACTAAAATCAAAGCTACCTCTGGTGTACCCCAAGGCTCCCATGTTGGTCCAATCTTATTTAACTTGTTTGTTAATGACCACCCCAACGGCTTATAGTTCTGCAAATACTTGTTATATGCAGACGACCTAAAGTTATTTCATTCCGTACGATCTATTTACGATTCCAATAATATTCAAGAGGACTTAAATTATTTAAATGAGTGGTGTTCAAATAATAAGCTATCTTTAAATATAGCCAAATGTAAATGTATTACATTTACTAGGACCAATAATACAATTCACAATAATTACAGTATCGATAATATACTTTTGGAACGGGTTTCGGACATAAACGACTTGGGTGTGATATTTGAGAAATCCTTGTCATTTAAGACGCATATATTATCCATAACCAATAAAGCTTACAAGATGTTGGGTTTCATTTCTCGAATTGGTTCTGACTTTAATACTGACACCTTGAGACTTTTGTATTGCACCTTGGTTCGGCCACATTTAGAACAATATGGCATCCTCATCAAACCTATTTGGTTAATACATTGGAGATGGTCCAGAAAAAATTCCTACGTCGTGTTGCGTATAGGATGAATATATTGAATCCACAGCTTAACTATAGTTTGCTTAGAGTTAATTTAGATTTATCGACGTTACTTTCCCGCAGAAATTATTTTGATATGTGTTTTTTGTATAAATTAATAAACGGGTATATTTGCTGTCCCGCGCTGTTGGCAGGTCTTGATTTTTGGCACCAAAGATCGGGACCTTCAACAAGACAGCAAATCTTATTTAGAGAGAAATTGCATCGTGCTACGTACGTTAGGAACAACCCGTTGTCCAGATTAACCCGCACCGCCAATTGTTTACTACCCTCTGTAAATTTTGACTTATTTGCCGCTAATTATTCATGCTTTCGTAGGGCGGTAGTGGTCGTTAATCTGGATTTAATTTTCATTTAGTTTAAGTCCTTCATTTTGTTATGGGGAAATGTAATTGGTGTTACTTCAGTACGTTATTTTTCAATTCTTTGTTGTATTGTATTAATATTAATTTTATGTTTGTAAAGATATTTTTGTTAATTAAATAAATAAATAAATAAAATAAATATTTGAACACTTTAAAATTAACATGCGATTTCCTATGTTGCGTCCGCCAAGTCAACACCCGGTATAATAATAATGCTGAAATTGAAATCTGAGCTTTTACATATTCAAAACCTCTCATAAAAAAATATTCCTGTTTAGTAGCTTTTAACAAACATTAGTGCTTAAACATTAGCTCACGTTTTTGCAATGTATTATTAACAGAAACTATAATTCTTTTAATACTAATGTTTTTAATCAACTACATGAAATTGAAATACGATTCACGAAAAGCTAATCTTTATTGTGTGATAATAAGCTCTAAACACACGTGTTTGTGGAATAACGAGGCAATAATCGGATTACCCGTCGGACTCGAAGAGCTAATAAAGAATGCAAAGCGAGCAATAATGTCAGATGGCCGGATCGTTCCGAGTTGATTAGTGATTTATAAGATTGTTGGGTTTGCCTCTAATAAAACAGAAGAGCTGAAGAAGTGGCGTGCGTGGTGGGTCCTTAGAGCCGGATGACCTCTCATGTTAATATTAATTGAAAGTGCCAATCATAGTAATGAAGCGGGCTCTCCGAGGAGAGCAGACGTCCGTTCCTTTTCTCAAGACTATGCAGACCAATTATAGCGGGTTAAATGGTTCAACACTCGATACCGAAGGAGGTTTTGGTCTTCTCCTCTTTTCGGGTCTAACACTTTCATTTTTTTAATGGAACACACATTCTTAATTTATGTAATCAATCATTGGAATAATGGTAACAGGATTGCTAGATTTTTCAGCGACGCGAGAGAAACAAAAAAAATCACCACACCCGGGGTGGGATTAACCAGAAAGTGAATTTAGCATGGGAAGATGTCTCCCATCTTATGACTATTATATATCGTCAGCTTACAAGTAAAATCCACTAAGTCAATATTCGCCTGTTGTTAGTTAAGTTCCCTAAGCTTTTGTACTCATGGTTTCCTACATGCTGGTGCAATCCACGAAGTTCTTAGTTAGATTAAACTTAGTGGATTGCTCAGAGTTCTGAGCTTGGTTAACTTATCTAACAACAGCCAAAAATTGACTTAGTGGATTTCACTTGTAAGCTGACGATATATAAATGTAGAAGTATGATTTTCTTTAGCCCTTACAAAATCAGAAATTGAATTTATTTTTTTACAGATTTCCGCTTCGCGGAGCGACCAAACCAAATTTTCTGGCTTTTCTAAACTCCAAATTTTACTTCATGAGACTCTAGAGTGGAAACACTAATTTGAAACTTCAAATTGAGCGCTTTCACTAATAGCAATGAATGGCTGAAATTTTACAGCGCATGCATCACAAAATAACAAAAATCCCTGTATAGTATTTTTAATACCCATTTGGAATAACTCCATCCTTATTTATCAATCATGAATCAGATGAAACAAAAAATTACCAACAAAAATGAACGTCGATTACTAAATAGATGTTACGTCAAAAGTTTGATGTCTGTTAATGTCATTAAATAACGCAAAAATACAAAAAGCTTATGCATAATGTAGTACGTTATATTCAAAATGAACTAGGATCTCGATTTAAGGCAATTCAAAAAGCGTCCAAAGTCCTAAGAGTTCTACAAAGCACATTATACAACCTACAAGATAAAAACAGATCAACTGTTTCGAATTTAGAAGGAATATGTCTGCAAACGTTTCCCTGAGCAAAACTCGAGTTACGAAGAATACTTTGTATTTTTTAAGGAAAGTTATTTACAAAATGTATGCCCATAAGAAACATATTACTTTAGAAACTATTCACTGGCAATTTATGGAAGAATCGCCAGAAATTGAGATCTCGAAACGTTATTTATATTTGGGAATTAAGAAAATGGGCGTTAGCTTCAAAAATCAGGACAGAGAAAAACATTTATTGGAAATCCTGGAATCAGGTTGAAGAGAATTTTATTTTTAAATAAATATCAAGTTGCTAAAAAAAATTCTTCTATAATATTTTGTAAAACTTTTAATTGTATTATAATAACATAATAGCATAACGTCCATATAAATTATTACATTCTATATTATGATATTAATTAATATGTGTGATCCTACGCCGCCACTGGTTGTATTGAATATCAAGTAACTCCACCAACCCTCAGAATAATGGTTTAGATGTCGGTCATTTGACATGACAAGTGCCTAACCTCATTTTATTTGTGTGTGTTCAAGAAGCCGCATACGTTAAGTTACTAAGAACTGGTACTTCTAAATAGGTATTAAAAATACTTTATATACCTATAATCTGTTTAATAACTAGGATGAGCGTTTTAAATTTCACGCGCCAAAACCTACAACTCTGATTGGACGAGAGCGCGCCCATTTTACACTATGCTAATTACGTCATTATTAGACGCAACAGTTGAGATAACCTTAATTCGAAGCGTTACCGAGTTGCAACTTTGTTTCGTAATAACCTTTTGTGCCATGTTTCGTTAGCATAGTTAAAAGTTAGTTTTGTTTATATTGTTGTGATGGATTATGGACCCAGTACAAGCTCGGTGATAATATCACCTTCACCTCCAAAAAAGCGTTAGAAGTTGGATTTGGGCCATTTATATCTGTCTGAAAAACAGTGCATAATAAATATGTATAAGCAGATGATAACAGATGATCCACATATGAAAATGACTGCTGTTGTATCAGACCAGAGCTGGGACGAATCCTCGTAAAAAAGATTCGAATCACGAATCCGAATCACCTAATATGATTCGAATCACGAATACTCGAATAAAGGATTCGTAAGAAATAAATATGATTCGAATCAAAGATTCGAATCCTGTTTTTTCGAATCACGAATGCAAATCCTTCAAGAATAAATTTGATTTTATAATTTTTTTGCAACCATTAATATATAAATATAGTTACCAGTTGTTTTAACAAAAATATTCAAAACCTAATTAATTATTATTAACACTGAACATCGTTGATAACAGACAAAATATCTGATTCCCTGTTACCCTGTTAAAGATGTATTTGTGTGTTTCTGAACTTCACTTTAAATCAGTGTTTTGTACGCGTGGCGCATAAAGTAAAATTTCGAGTTTAGAAAAGCCCGAAAATTTGTCTCGGGTCGCTGCGCGACCCTCGACAAATTTTCACGGGGCTTTTCTAAACTCGAAATTTTACTTCATGCTTAGCCTGGGAGTGGAAAACACTCATTTAAAGCTTCAAATTGAACTTAAAAAAAAACAAGGAATATCTAAAGATTTACAGAAAATAGGCTAAATTTGGAATACGTATACTTAAAAGAAAAACTCCCTGTATCTGTTTGCTCCGAAGAAATATGAATAATTATAAACTATAATGAAAATAACAATTCATTCTCAAAAAACACTCGTTAATTAATATTATACACAATTGACGTTTGTTAACCAATGGCGGCGACAAAGAAAAAAACATGTATTTTTAATCTTTTAGTAGAAATGCGTTTTATGTTAAAAGAAGTAAACTATCCATCTTTCAGCTAATAGTGCAAGTTCTTTCTACTAGCAGCAATCGTCCCTTTAGTAGTAGATGAAACAACTACTATTTTGTTCCTTCTACTATTACTAGGACTTTCTGCAACTAGTTGTAATACAGGCTCCGTCTGCTGGTGGCAAGACACGATAAGCCAGAACCATCTGAACTAGACGCTCTGTTAATAGCAGTAGTTCTTTCTGCTAGTAGAAATAGTGATTTTTGCTATAAAAAAAACGACTGCTAGGTCTTTCTGCTACTAGTAGTAGTACAGGCTCCATCTGCTGGTGGCAAGATTTGAAGCTAGAACCATTTGAACCAGAAGCCCTGTCTGCCAATAGCGATAGTTGTTTCTGCTACTAGAAATAGCGTGTTCTGCTAAAGCGTAAATGTTTCTATCAGTAGTAGTAGTTATTTCAGCTAGAAGTACAATTTCTTTGTGCTACTAGCGTTCGTCCTAGAAAGAACAACTACTATTTCGTTCCTTCTACTACGAGTAGGTCTTTCTACTACTAGTACGGACGGACTACAGGTTCCGTCTGCTGATGGCAAGACATCTGAAGCTAGAACCATCTGAACTAGAAGCTCCGTTAATAGCGGTAGTTCTTTCTGCTGTAGTAATTCTTTTAGCTAGTAGCAGTTGTTCTCAAGACCGTAGCCGGGGGGGGGGGGGCGGGTATGGGGGTTCAAACCCCCCCTGAAATTTTCAAAATGATAAATTTTTGTATGTAAAAGCGGGACTGTAAGAGCAAAAACAATATTTTTTCCTAAGCCCCTGAATTTTTTTTCTGGCTGCGGCCTTGGTTGTTCTTTCAGCTTAATAGTAGTTTTTTATTCTCCTACCACTAGTTTTTTCTGCAACTAGTAGTAGTACAGGCTCCGTCTACGGAACTAGAAGCTCTGTCTGCTAATAGCGGCAGTTCTTTCTGCTAGTGGACAAATCGTTATTAACTGAAAAAAATCAACGTTACAGTTTGTAGTAATGGTTCTTTCGGCTAACAGTACTTAATAGTACTAGTACAGGCCTCGTCTGCTGGTAACAAGATATCTGAAGCTACAACCATCTGAGCTAGGTAATAGTGCTAGTTGTTTCTGCTAGTAGAAATAGTGTTTTCAGCAAAACAGCCTATTTTCTGTAAATCTTTAGATATCCCTTGTTTTTTTTAAGCTCAATTCGAAGCTTTAAACGAGTGTTTTCCACTCCCAGTCTAAGCATGAAGTAAAATTTCGAGTTTAGAAAAGCCCCGTGAAAATTTTGTGTTCTTTTCTAAACTCGAAATTTTTCTTCATGCGCCACGCGTATAAAACACTGATTTAACGAGAAATTTAAAAACACACAAAAGGCATGTTTCATGTTAATCCTCACAATTAATTCGAATTATTTTTGACGATTCAAATCCTTTCGTAAGTATTCGAATCCTTTTATAAATATTCGAATATTTTTATAAGGATTCGAATCACCCACATTTGGATTCGAATACGAATCCTTTTAAAAATACGTAACGAATCCGGATCACGAATCCAGTTGAACTCAAGTATTCGAATGCCTCTTTTGAATCCTCTAAAAGGATTCGAATCCAGGATTCGAATCCTGAATGATTCGAATCATGCCCAGCTCTGTATCAGACATTGTTGGTGCAGTAGGTGAGATATCAAATAGCATAAGAATATGCATCAAATAATAAAATGTTTAGTTTTTGAGAAATGTAAATTCCACTGTCTATCGTACCATTAGCAAATATAAGAAATCCGGAGAGATTTGTAGCCCTAAACAGCTTAGAGGACATAATTACAAGTTTTGATGACTACGTAGTGAAGAGATCCGTGCATAGTTTCTTCTATAAAAATGAACTGCCAACTTTGAATAAAGTTTTAAAAGTTGTAAACGATCATGCAGGCATGCCGAAGATGAGTCGTTCTACCTTGTATAGTTTTATGAAACAAATCAATTTTAAGTAAGTTAGAGACTAGAGCTGGGCAGGATTCGAATCATTCAGGATTCGAATCCTTTTAGAGGATTCAAAAGAGGCATTCGAATACTTTAGTTCAACTGGATTCGTGATCCTGATTCTTTACAATTTTTTAAGAGGATTCGTGTTCGAGTCTCAATGTGGGCGATTCGAATCCTTATAAAAGGATTCGAATCCTTGTGAAAGGATTCGAATTCTTACAAAAGGATTTGAATCATCAAAAATAATTCGAATTAATTGTGAGGAATAACATGAAGAATGTCCTTTTGTGTGTTTTTAAATCTCACGTTAAATCACTGTTTTATGCGCGTGGCGCATGAAGTAAAATTTCGAGTTTAGAAAAGCCCAGAAAATTTGTCTCGGGTCGCGCAGCGACCCGAGACAAATTTTCGAGATTCGAGATTTATCTCTCCTCAGTATAGCTTTGCCATTCCCTCTAAACAATTTGACACCTTAGACTGGCGGTCACGTGTCAAATTGTTTATGGCAAAGCTATACTGAGGAGAGATAAATCTCGAAACGCGTCTATAGATGGCCTGAATAATTTGACCCAAATTGTTACATTTGCAGTAGGTTGCTGTATGTAACAGCAAACACTTGTTGTATAATTCAATGTCCGTCGGGGTATTAGCCCGGGAAGTAGTTGTTTCAATGAGTTTTTGATATAGTCTTTGTAAGACTAACTTGTTGTAGATTGCGAAAAGAATCGCACTTTTAATGTTTGAAGTATTCTGCAACCAAGAATTGGCAATTTCATTTATACTAATATATATTGCTACTAACTTTATACAAACATGTGCACTACCATTTGGACAATCTGTTTTTCCTCAAAATACTTTGCGTTCATGCTCCTAGAGTTATCACACGCAATTCGTTAACGTTCTACAGCAAAAAACCTAATACTCTTCACTTTTCTCAATCACCTATGCATAATATGTTAAATTGTTACCATAGTGTTGAAGATTATGTCGATATATTTATGTCAAGTCTTTTTTAATTTTCACATAATTGTAAACTGGCCATTAGCGTTCGTAATTCTTTTTTTTTTGTTTTTAATTTTAATTTTTTTATAATTATCGTTATGTACGAGTATATATTTTAGATTAGTCTTTATATGTATATAATTTAGTTTAATTTTTCATATGTTATAATAGTTATATTTTAAAATTTTCCCTGTAATTGGATTATTTCTGTTGGGAATAAATAAATAAATAAATTGTTTTGCCAATATTTAAGTTAATTTTATAAATTTTTGCGTGTTTTGTAATTTGCTGATTTTGACAAATTTAATAATATCATATGGCTTTTTTGTTAGTGTTTTGGTCAATTTGAATATAATTCCATGAGTTTTCTCTGACTTTCCCGGTTTTAATGATATTCAGTGAATTTTTTATTTACGTAAATTTAAGGCATTAGTCGATTTTATAATAGAGTTCAATTTGAAGTTTTGAACGAGTTGATCCACTCCCAGGCTAAGCATGAAGTAAAATTTCGAGTTTAGAAAAGCCCCGTGAAAATTTGTCGAGGGTCGCGCAGCGACCCGAGACAAATTTTCGGGCTTTTCTAAACTCGAAATTTTACTTCATGCGCCACACGTAAAAACAGTGATGTAATATGGATTTCAGAAACACACAAATACATCTGTAACCAGAGTAACAGGGAGTCAGATATTTAGTCTGTTATCAACGATGTTCAGTGGTAATAATAAATAATTAGGTTTTGAATATTTTTGTTAAAACAACTGGTATCGATATTTATAGATTAATGGTTGCAAAAAAATAATAAATTCAAATTTATTCTTAAAGGATTTGTATTCGTGATTCGAAAAAACAAGATTCGAATCTTTGATTCGAATAATATTTATCTCTTACGAATCCTTTATTCGAGTATTCGTGATTCGAATCATATTAGGTGATTCGGATTCGTGATTCGAATCCTTTTTACGAGGATTCGTTCGAGCTCTGATAAAGACACATTATTATATAAATTGCATATTATATTATGAACATAATGTAAATATGTTTTATTTCACAGATATATGGCGAGATGCCGTATAAGCATATTAATTGAACTGACATTATCGTTCGATGGAAAAGAAAATACTTGACCACAATTCGATTTTTGATTTCATTTAAAGACTAATTACGAAATTATTTAAAATTGCCGCCAAATTTATCTAGTGATATTTCTGGTAACTTTTTATAGTGTAAATTGGGCTTTGGCACTTACTCCTTCTAGTTTTTAAACAGACTATAGTTACAGGAAATTGAAACGTGTTTTGTTAACTTTTTAGGCTAATACTATTTGCAGAGAAAATCAATCAGTTATATTAATAGACCCATAAAAGCGGGAAATTTTTAAAAAAATAGCCAACCATTAGTAAAGCTCAAGCACTTCGTACAAAGTACAAGCAATCTCCTCCCGGATTTTCATCTTCGGCAATTTCGATCCAATATGAGATTACGAGATAAATGGTACGTACTTCGACGCCTTCCCTAATTGGTTTATTAAAGCATAATGCCTTAACGGAGAAATTGGCCTATTTTTAGCAATTTCAACGCCGGTTTCCATTTAATCCGCCATTACTCGCATACTTATTATAGCTAATAAAATTACTTTTATGCCTCCGTATTGCACATTTTATTAATTTTATTACGGCGCTTCGGACGCTCGATCAGTTATTATCCGGATTTTTTGCGGATTGCTTATGAAATTACAGCCCCCGTCCCAGAGTGCTAAATTAGAAATTTAATGAAAGCGTCCGCGACTCTTAATATTCATCTCAACACTAATTTATAAATCAATTTTTAAAAACATGCATTTTCAACACTAATCATTTTACGTGATTAATAATAATTACATAAAAAGAACTTCCTCGACTTCTTCATTTAATAATAACCGACAGAAAATGCATAACCTCAGCATTGAACACTTATGATTTTCAAAATTGAATTCGTGTTCAGTATTCCGGCACCAGATACCCACAGACGCGTTTCGGACTTCAAGGTCCTCGTCAGTGTGATCCCGACCCAATGCTGAGGAATACTGAATATTTCTGACTATATGAAGCCAATTCAATTTTGATATTTGTTTTCTGGTTTCACAAACAGAGTTTAGCTGGACAAAATAGTGACCTGTATATGCACTTTCTGCATTCGTATCATTGACGATGCCACTATGGAGCATTAGATGGCGTTAGCTATCAAATCCACTTATAAATTTGCAACTCTAAGCATATTCAATATTCAATTTTGCTTAGGTCATTTTACAAAAAATCTTCTTTAGCGTTGAAACGACATTTTGTAAATCATCAAAACGCATGACTGCGATTGACATTCCATGACGTTTATCAAATACACTACTGTTCTTACAATAATTCTAAAAGAAAATGGTGCTAATCGCCAAACCAACACTGATTCCAATCGCAACGAGAGTAGCAAGTGTTGGCACTGACGACGATCTGTTGGACAAAAGAGGAAAATGCAAAAGGAACGTTCTTTGGTTTTTGGTCGCCGCTTTGACTTTCATCGCCATTGCTCTTTTGACGGCGTTGGTTTACTCAGGGATCAGGATGCACGAAAAGTGCGTCTGTACAAAATGAAGATGCTGTGAAAGTAAACTAAATTTATAAGGTTTAATAATAATTGTGTGTTATAAATACGTGTAATTATATGTAAAGGCATTATTTGAGTAAAATATAATAAACGTTTAAAATATTGGAATACGTTGTTGTCTATACTCTCAATCTAGACCGAACTTCATGCGTTAGTTTCTAAATCAGTTTATTAACTCTTATCTCTTATAGAATCTAGATACATCATTATCGAATAAACTCTAGGTCTAGTTTATGGATTAAACGCTAAATTCTAAAATCTAGAGAGTGAAGACTATAATCTCTAGATTTAGATTGCATTAGTTTCTAGATCAGTTTATGGACTCTAATCTCTTATGGAATCTAGATCAAGTTTGTTATGTTTAAAACACTTTGTTTTAAAACAGTGTTTTAAACATGTTTAAAAACAGCCGTCGTGTTTTTAACGGTTTTGTTTTAAATATGTTTTAAATCTTGAATTTGTTTAAAGAATGTTTTAAACGTTAAATTTGTTTAAAACGTTTTTTTAATCTTAAATTTGCTAAATTATATTTTACACTACTTCATAAAGTTTTTTGTTTAAATTTTTAAATTTTAACTAAATTGTTGAAGATATTTCAAATTACATTATAATTAAACATAACATTTTATTACAATAAAATGTCACAACTGTCTAAGCATAAATGTGAGTTTTAAATACAGGGAATTTTTCATTATATGCATACACTGTAAATTTTACATTTGTTGTTTTTTTTTAAGATTTCAATTTGAATCTATAAACGAGGGTTTTCCACTCCCAGACTAAGCATGAAGTAAAATTTCGAGTTTAGAAAAGCCTGAAAATTTGGATTGGCCGCGTAGCGAAGCGGAGCGGCCAATCCAATTAGGCTTTTCTAAACTCGAAATTTTACTTCATGCGCCACACGTATAAAACACTGAAGTATTGCAAAGTTTAAAATATACGGCTTTAGCAATCCAATATGTAGATGTGAATAAAACGTGAGTCAAAGTCTGCGCTGCAGAAATTGTTTAAAACAGTTATTATAGGCAACCCAATAACTCTAACGTATATTCGGCTGCCTATAATCGTTGTTGTATATGTGTGTTTTTTTAACTTCACTGTAAATCAATGTCTTTTAAGCGTGGCGCATGAAGTAAAATTTCGAGTTTAGAAAAGCCTAATTTGGATTGGCCGCTCCGCTTCGCTACGCGGCCAATCCAAATTCTTAGGCTTTTCTAAACTCTAAATTTTACTTCATGCTTAGTCTGGGAGTGGAAAACACTCGATAAAAACCTCAAATTAACCGCTTTTAAACAACGAATTCCCGCAAATTTAAAAAAACGCTGTAATTACACTGGTCTGCAAAAACAATTTTCTTTTCGAGCCCTGACACCATTCCTGCTGATTCTTATGTAAAATGACCTCCTGAATCCGAATATGACCTCCGTTTTCCCCCATCGCCCACCGTTTTCGGCGGAGGCCCCCCCACCTATTTTTATCACTTTTCGATAATTGGGAGGGATGAAAAGGTTTATTTTAGCCTTTACATTTCTTCTGAGGGGCTAGAGAGGTGAAAAGTTCCAAAACATGAACATTTATAGCAAGGAGGTAGATTTGGGGGGGGATTTGCCCCCTTAAATTGTAAAAAAATCATTAAAAATGGTCAGTTTTTTCCGTTATTTTCGCAGTTTTTCACTTATTTTCTACATATTCCAGCTTCCATTCCCCCTCATCCTCCCCCAAACACCCCCAAATAATAAAAATATATTGCAACAATAATAAAAATATATAGCAACAATAATAAAAATATATAGCAACAGTTCGGAAGATTCACTGTACCACGCTGGCGCTCTCAATACTCCCCCCGTTTCCCCCATCCATTGGAGGGGTGAAAAGGATTATTTTAGCTGTAAAGAATAATAAATAAAAAGTAAAATAATAAATGTAAAATAATAAATGTAAAATAATAAATGTAACGAATAATAAATAACTAAGATAAGTACCTTCATTTGGTGCTTGCTTTCCTTTTGTACCCTGAGGTAGAAGTTTCTTGTATCAAAAACCAGCAGTACTCTGCTAACATGCTCGCATTCCACTTCCCCGAAAATCTCCTCTCGAACTTAGAGATGTCTTGATGAAACCGTTCCCCGTGTTCATCCGAAACTGCTCCTAAATTTTCAGGGAAGAAGTCCAGGTGTGAGTGAAGGAAATGCACTTTAAGAGACATGTTACACCCCATGGCCTTGTACGCTGACAGCAATTCCTCGACATGAGCGACATAATCATCACTTTTGTTGTTACCCAAAAAGTTCTCACACACGTTTTGGAATGCAATCCAAGCTCGTTTCTCTTTTCGATTCAGGTGTTCAATAAACGTCAAATCTTGGAAAAGTTGTCTAATCTGGGGGCCCACGAAAACTCCTTCCTTGATTTTAGTCTCACTAAGACGAGGGAATTTAGTTTTCAAAAATTGAAATGCATCACCGGTCTTGTCCATTGCTTTCACAAACTGTTTGATCAATCCGAGTTTGATGTGCAAAGGCGGCAAGTAAATATTTTCCTTCGGGACCAGAGGATCGCGAGCGACGTTTGTCTGACCGGGAGTAAAACTTTCTCGCAGAGGCCAGTTCCGTACGATGTAATGTTTGTCTCGGGCTCGGCTGTCCCATTCGCATACTAAGCAGCAGTATTTTGTGAAGCCCGATTGCAGGCCCATGAGTAGAGCAACAACTTTTAAGTCAGCGCAAAGTTTCCAATAATAATCATGGTATTTGATTTTATCAAGGATCCGGCTGATGTTTTCGTACGTCTCCTTCATATCCACAGAGTATGCAACCGGGAGTGATGGTAACTCATTCCCATTGGCCAATAGGACAACTTTCAAGCTTGTCTTTGATGAGTCTATAAACAGTCTCCATTTGTCTGGGTCACATGGCATCTTCAGTTCTATCATCAATGCATTTGAATTAGGGCAGAACACTAAGCCTTCATCTGCCGAAAAAAGTAATTTCATGGTTGACTGCCTAGTCCTGTAAGAAGAGATTTTTACACCCTTTTCTAAGAGATTCCACTGCTGAAGTCGAGATCCAAGAAGTTGAGATTTACTCTTAGGTAACTCCAAATCCCTGACGAGATCATTCAATTCCGACTGAGTAACGAGGTGGGGTTTTCGATGAGCTGCATCAGCAGAACACTCTTCATCATCGGTGAACGTATCATAAGATGGTCCAGGCTGTGGCTCAAAGTCTTTCAAATCCGTTTCTGGCTCTAGAGTATAGGTTTTTGGGGGCACTGGGATTGGCAAAGATTCGTTGTGAGGAACTGGTCTTAGAGCTGAAGGGATATTAGGATACTGAATTGTATGCTTACTTTTGCTAGATAACCCGACGGTGGAAGTCATACAAAAGTAACAATCTGTGAGATGACAGCGAGGTTCGCGCCAAACCATGGGCACAGCAAATGGCATTGATTTACGGGTACCTTTGAGCCATTTGGTCAAGCTACTGTAACAAGTAGTGCAGCAAACTGTTGGAGCCCAATTCTTGTCCTGATCGCCAACTTGGCAATCAAAGTAAAATTTATAAGCAGTTTTAAGAAGCGGAGAAATGGGTTATCGTTGCGCTTTTAAAGTCAATTCCCCGCAAACATAGCAGAAGCTATCGGGATGATTTTTACCCTCGCTTGGCATAATTAAACAGTAAATAAATGCTCGATATTAATCACAACTTACACTCACGTACTGTAATTCACTTGGAAAAAGCCGGAATTAAAAAATGTCTACCGTTATACACAATTTAAACAACTTGGAAACACAGAATCCCCGCCTAGAGCAACGACAAGTGGAATCTACGATCGCTAGAGATGTACAGAGGGAAGATAAGGATTACAGTGCAGGTCTATAGTGACAAGAGCAATGCAAGTTTAAACCTATCCAAGCATGAAAATTCCTGGGCAAACCTGTGCGCGCGAGGTATTGAGAGCGCCAGCGTGGTACAGTAAATCTTCCGAACTGTTGCTATATATTTTTATTATTGTTGCTATATATTTTTATTATTGTTGCTATATATTGTTGCTATATATTTTTATTGTTTGAGGGAGGATGAGGGGGGGATTTTTTTACAATTTAAGGGGGCAAATCGCCTCCCAAATCTACCTCCTTGCTACAAATGTTCATGTTTTGGAACTTTTCACCTCTGTAGCCCCTCAGAAGAAACGTAAAGGCTAAAATAATCCTTTTCATCCCTCCAAAGTATCGAAAAGTGATAAAAATATGTGGGGGGGCCTCCCCCGAAAACGGTGGGTGATGGGGGAAAACGGGGGTCATATTCGGATTCAGGAGGTCATTTTACATAAGAATCAGCAGGAATGGTGTCAGGGCCAATTTTCATGCCGACCAGTGTAATTGAATCAACTTTGAAATCACTAATTTTGCTTTTAAAACACATAAGCTTCAAGAACCTGAAGCTGGGGTTAATATCTCAACTGGTTATTCCGAAAAATCTCGTTAAAGTTGAGATTTGAGTAAAAAAATCATCAGATTAGGTTAAAATCTAATATTATTCTTGTTCGGAAAATTAGAAAAAAATTATTACTTTGAAAATAATCAAGTTTTGAGATGCTGAAGTCGGCATTAAAATATCCCAACTGTCTTTTTGTGAAAAATTGTCAAAGTTAAGATTTAGTAAAAACAACGTAATAATTTAAGGTAGTTTGTTTTAAAAATAAATAATGAATTATTAAATCAAGTTCAAAAGCTTTAATTTTGCTCAGATATGAATCATGAATTATTAAATCAGAGTTGAACATCTAATTGATAGTTAAGATCTAGTGTTTTGAGACAACAATAGAGCGTCTAGATTTTTGCTAAAGATTAGAATCCATAAACTGATCTAGAAACTAATGCAATCTAAATCTAGAGACTAATTTGGTTAAAAACACATACGCTTTAAGAACCTGAAATTGGTTATTCTGAATAATCTCTTCAAAGTTGAGATTGTAGTAAAAAAATCATCAGATTACCTTAAAATTTAATATTTTTCTTGTTTAGAAAATTATAAAAAAAATATTACTTTAAAAACGAACAAGTTTTGAGATCCTGAAGCTGGTATTAAAATATCCCAACTGTTTTTTTGTGAAAAAATATGTCAAATTTAAGGTTTAGTAAAAGCAACGTAATATTTTAAGGTAATTTTGTTTTGAAAATTAAAAATAAATCATGAATTATTAAATTAAGCTCAAAAGCTTCAACTTTGCTCAGATATGAAACGTTTCAAGATCCTGAAGTTAGAATTAAAATTCATTATTATTTTTAATTTTGGAATATCCGATTATTTTTATAAATCCTTGTCTTATTTTATGTCCGTGCAACAATCGAAAATTTGCTCAATGCTCAATTGCGTAATGCTCAATGTTGCATTTTTTCAAAACAGCAACTGACGAATCGCAGATTAAACAACAACATTGATCATTAATCATTCTGAAAAATAAATAATTTTTCACAAAATTTTACAAAATTTCACCGGAGGTGAAAAAATGGTCCAGTGATCAACCGGCCGATCGCGATCGGTGGGTTGAGCACCCTTGCTCTGGATTATAGACTTAAACATCTTCAGAGTCTAGAGTCGAACATCTAATCGATAGTTAAGATCTAGAGTTTTGAGACGACAATAGTGCGTCTAGATTTTTCGCTAAATATTAGAATCCATAAACTAATCTAGAAACTAATGCAATATAAATCTAGAGATAATAGTCTTTACTCTCTAGATTTTAGAATTTAGCGTCTAATTCATAAACTGGACTGAAGTTGTAACTAAAATTTCATTATTATTTTTAATTTTCGTATATCGGATTATTTTTCTAAATCCTTGTTTTATTTATTGTCAGTGCAACGGTCGAAAATTTGCGCAATGCTAAATTGCTCAATGCTCAATGTTGCATTTTTTCTCAAAACAGCAACTGACGAATTGCAAATTAAACAACAATATTTCTTACTTATCATTCTGAAAAATACATAAAATTTCACCGGAGGTGAAAAAATGGTCCAGTAATCGACCGGTCGATCGCGATCGGTGGGTTGAGCACCCCTGCTCTAGATTATAGACTTTAACATCTTCAGAGTCCAGAATCGAACATCTAATCAATAGTTAAAATCTAGAGTTTTGAGAAGACAATAGCGCATCTGGATTTTTGATAAAGATTAGAATCTATAAACTGATCTAGAAAAAAATGGTCCAGTGATCGACCGGTCGATCGCGCTCGGTGGGTTGAGCATTCCTGCTCTAGACTATAGACTTTAACATCTTCAGAGTCCAGAGTCGAACATCTAATCGATAGTTAAAATCTAGAGTTCTGAGACGACAATAGCGCATTTAGATTTTTGCTAAAGATTAGAATCCATAAACTGATCTAGAAAAAATGGTCCAGTGATCGACCGGTCGATCGCGATCGGTGGGTTGAGCACCTCTGCTCTAGATTATAGACTTTAACATCTTCAGAGTCCAGAGTCGAACATCTAATCGATAGCTTGGATCTAGAGTGTTGAGACGACAATAGCGCCTCTAGATTTTCGCTAAAGATTAGAATCCATAAACTTATCTAGAAACTAATGCAAGTCTCCACTCTCTAGATTTTAGAATTTAGCGTCTAATTCATAAACTAGACCTATAGTTTAGAATCGACAATGGCGTATCTGGATTCCAAAAGAGATCAGAATCCATAAACTAATTTAAAAACGAATGCAATCTCAATCAAGAGGTTATAGTCTTCACTCTCTTGATATTAGAATTTAGCGTCTAATTCATAAACTAGACCTAGAGTCTAGATTCGACAATGACGTATTTAGATTCAATAAGAGATTAGAGTCCATTAACTGATTTAGAAACTAATGCAATCTAAATCTAGAGATCGACCGGTCGATCGCGATCGGTGGGTTAAGCACCTCTGCTCTAGATTATAGACTTTAACATCTTCAGAGTCCAGAGTCGAACATCTAATCGATAGCTTAAATCTAGAGTGTTGAGACGACAATAGCGCCTCTAGATTTTCGCTAAAGATTAGAATCCATAAACTGATCTAGAAACTAATGCAATCTAAATCTAGAGATTATAGTCTCCACTCTCTAGATTTTAGAATTTAGCGTCTAATTCATAAACTAGACCTATACTTTAGATTCGACAATGACGTATCTAGATTCCAAAAGAGATCAGAATCCATAAACTGATTTAAAAACGAATGCAATCTCAATCAAGAGGTTTTAGTCTTCACTCTCTTGATATTAGAATTTAGCGTCTAATTCATAAACTAGACTTGGAGTCTAGATTCGACAATGACGTATTTAGATTCCATAAGAGATTAGAGTCCATTAACTGATTTAGAATATTTAGAAACTAATGCAGTCTCTATATTTTATAATTAAGGGTCTAATTCATAATCTAGACCTAGAGATTAGATTCGACAATGACGTATCTAGATTCCATAAGAGATTAGAGCCCATAAACTGATTTAGAAACTAATACAATCTAAATCTAAAGATTATAGGCTTCACTCTTTGGATTTTAGAATTTAGCGTCTAATTCATAAACTAGACCGAGAGTTTAGATTCGACAATGACGTATCTAGATTTCATAAGAGATTAGAGTCCATAAACTGATTTAGAAACGAATGCAATCTAAATCTAGAGATTATAGTCTCCACTCTCTAGATTTTAGAATTTAGCGTCTAATTCATAAACTAGACCTAGAGTTTAGATTCTACAATGACGTATCTAGATTCTATAAGAGATTAGAGTCCATAAACTGATTTAGAAACGAATGTAATTAAAATCTAGAGATTAAAGTCTTCACTCTCTAGATTTTAGAATTTAGCGTCTAATCCATAAACTAGACCTAGAGTTTAGATTCGACAATAACGTATCTAGATTCCATAAGAGATTTAAGTCCATAAACTGATTTAGAAACGAATGCAATTTAAATCTAGAGATTTTAGTCTTCACTCTAGTTTTTAGAATTTAGCGTCTAATCCATAAACTAGACCTAGAGTTTAGATTCGACAATAACGTATCTAGATTCCATTAGAGATTAGAGTCGATAAACTGATTTAGAAACTAATGCAATCTAAATCTAAACATTTTAGTCTTCACTGTCTAGATTTTAGAATTTAGCATCTAATCCATAAACTAGAACTAGAGTTTAGATTCGACAATGGCGTATCTAGATTCCATAAGACATTAGAGTCTATAAACTGATCTAGAAACTAATGCAATCTAAATCTAGAGATTATAGTCTTCACTCTCTAGATTTTAGTGTTTAGCGTCTAATCCATAAACTAGACCTAGAGTTTAGATTTGACAATGGTGTATCTAGATTCCATAAGAGATTGGAGTCCATAAACTGATTTAGAAACGAATGCAAACTAAATCTAGAGATTATAGTCTTCACTCTCTAGATTTTAGAATTTAGCGTCTAATCCATAAACTAGACCTAGAGTTTAGATTCAACAATGACGCATCAAGATCAGGGTTGGTGAAAAAAACGTTTTTTTTATTTTAATTAAAACAAACAGTTTTTTTAATAAAGCGTGATTTTTTTATTAAAACAACGTTTAAAACATTAACAATTAAAAACATCTTTAAAACGTGTTTAAACCATGTTTAAAACACGTTTAAAACGGATAATACAGGGCATTTTTCTTTTGAGGATATATCCCGATAACACTGGTCGGCATGAAAATCGGCCCTGACACCATTCCTGCTGATTCTTATGTAAAATGACCTCCTGAATCCGAATATGACCCCCGTTTTCCCCCATCACCCACCGTTTTCGGGGGAGGCCCCCCACCTATTTTTATCACTTTTCGATAATTTGGAGGGATGAAAAGGATTATTTTAGCCTTTACATTTCTTCTGAGGGGCTAGAGAGGTGAAAAGTTCCAAAACATGAACATTTGTAGCAAGGAGGTAGATTTGACTCCTTAAAAATGATCGATTTTTCGTTTTTTTCGCAGTTTTTTCACTTATTTTCTACATATTCCAGCAGGATGAGGGGGATGCCCCCTCATCCTCCCCCAAACAATAAAAATATATAGCAACAATATATAGCAACAATAATAAAAATATATAGCAACAGTTCGGAAGATTCACTGTACCACGCTGGCGCTCTCAATACCTCGCGCGCACAGGTTTGCCCAGGAATTTTCATACTTTGATAGGTTTAAACTTGCATTGCTCTTGTCACTATAGACCTGCACTGTAATCCTTATCTTCCCTCTGTACATCTCTAGCGATCGTAGAGTCCACTTGTCGTTGCTCTAGGCGGGGATTCTGTGTTTCCAAGTTGTTTAAATTGTGTATAACGGTAGACATTTTTTAATTCCGGCTTTTTCCAAGTGAATTACAGTATGTGAGTGTGAGTTGTGATTAATATCGAGCATTTATTTACTGTTTAATTATGCCAAGCGAGGGTAAAAATCATCCCGATAGCTTCTGCTATGTTTGCGGGGAATTGACTTTAAAAGCGCAACGATAACCCATTTCTCCGCTTCTTAAAACTGCTTATAAATTTTACTTTGATTGCCAAGTTGGCGATCAGGACAAGAATTGGGCTCCAACAGTTTGCTGCACTACTTGTTACAGTAGCTTGACCAAATGGCTCAAAGGTACCCGTAAATCAATGCCATTTGCTGTGCCCATGGTTTGGCGCGAACCTCGCTGTCATCTCACAGATTGTTACTTTTGTATGACTTCCACCGTCGGGTTATCTAGCAAAAGTAAGCATACAATTCAGTATCCTAATATCCCTTCAGCTCTAAGACCAGTTCCTCACAACGAATCTTTGCCAATCCCAGTGCCCCCAAAAACCTATACTCTAGAGCCAGAAACGGATTTGAAAGACTTTGAGCCACAGCCTGGACCATCTTATGATACGTTCACCGATGATGAAGAGTGTTCTGCTGATGCAGCTTATCGAAAACCTCACCTCGTTACTCAGTCGGAATTGAATGATCTCATCAGGGATTTGGAGTTACCTAAGAGTAAATCTCAACTTCTTGGATCTCGACTTCAGCAGTGGAATCTCTTAGAAAAGGGTGTAAAAATCTAAAAAGCCCGAGACAAACATTACATCGTACGGAACTGGCCTCTGCGAGAAAGTTTTACTCCCGGTCAGACAAACGTCGCTCACGATTCTCTGGTCCCGAAGGAAAATATTTACTTGCCGCCTTTGCACATCAAACTCGGATTGATCAAACAGTTTGTGAAAGCAATGGACAAGACCGGTGATGCATTTCAATTTTTGAAAACTAAATTCCCTCGTCTTAGTGAGGCTAAAATCAAGGAAGGAGTTTTCGTGGGCCCCCAGATTAGACAACTTTTCCAAGATTTGACGTTTATTGAACACCTGAATCGAAAAGAGAATCGAGCTTGGATTGCATTCCAAAACGTGTGTGAGAACTTTTTGGGTAACAACAAAAGTGATGTTTATGTCGCTCATGTCGAGGAGTTGCTGTCAGCGTACAAGGCCATGGGGTGTAACATGTCTCTTAAAGTGCATTTCCTTCACTCACACCTGGACTTCTTCCCTGAAAATTTAGGAGCAGTTTCGGATGAACACGGGGAACGGTTTCATCAAGACATCTCTAAGTTCGAGAGGAGATTTTCGGGGAAGTGGAATGCGAGCATGTTAGCAGAGTACTGCTGGTTTTTGATACAAGAAACTTCTACCTCAGGGTACAAAAGGAAAGCAAGCACCAAATGAAGGTACTTATCTTAGTTATTTATTATTCTTTACATTTATTATTTTACATTTATTATTTTACTTTTTATTTATTATTCTTTACAGCTAAAATAATCCTTTTTACCCCTCCAATGGATGGGGGAAACGGGGGGAGTATTGAGAGCGCCAGCGTGGTACAGTGAATCTTCCGAACTGTTGCTATATATTTTTATTATTGTTGCTATATATTTTTATTATTGTTGCTATATATTTTTATTATTGTTGCAATATATTTTTATTATTTGGGGGTGTTTGGGGGAGGATGAGGGGGAATGGAAGCTGGAATATGTAGAAAATAAGTGAAAAAACTGCGAAAATAACGGAAAAAACTCATCATTTTTAATGATTTTTTTACAATTTAAGGGGGCAAATCCCCCCCCAAATCTACCTCCTTGCTACAAATGTTCATGTTTTGGAACTTTTCACCTCTCTAGCCCCTCAGAAGAAATGTAAAGGCTAAAATAATCCTTTTCATCCCTCCCAATTATCGTAAAGTGATAAAAATAGGTGGGGGGGCCTCCGCCGAAAACGGTGGGTGATGGGGGAAAACGGAGGTCATATTCGGATTCAGGAGGTCATTTTACATAAGAATCATCAGGAATGGTGTCAGGGCTCGAAAAAAAATGGTTTTTGCAGACCAGTGTTATTCATGATTGTTTTATCATTTTTCAAACAAGATTTACTTATAATATAACGATATTGTCACTGTATCTCAACTTTGACACGATTTTTAAGAAAAACCAGTTGAGATATTTAACCCCACTTTCAGAATCTTAAGGCGTGTTTTTTCTAAGCATTGATTTATTGTTTTTTATTTTCTTATCATTTCCCAAGCAAGAGTAACTTAAAATTTAACGACTATTCGTATTTATATCACGATTTATTAGGCATTCATATTTTCTGGACATTTAATTTGCAGTTTCGAACGACTGTTTCCACTCCCAGACTAAGCATGAAGTAAAATTTCGAGTTTAGAGAAGCCTGAAAATTTGGTTTGGTCGCTCCGCGAAGCGGAGTGGCCAAACCAAATTTTCAGGCTTTTCTAAACTCGAAATTTTACTTCATGCGCCACGCCTATAAAACACTGAATATATTGTGAAGTTGGGAATATACTACTTATGTTTAATAAACCAATTGACAATAAATGACTTAAAAGAAAAAAACTCTGTATATACTTTCTTACATTTGTTTTTATTACCTTTAACTTGTTAATCGCCAAATAACTTGATGTACAAAAATAGCTAGTGTATTACCAACGATTGAACACCCCTGATCTAGAGAGTCAAGACAATAGTTTCTAGATTTTAATCTTTAGACTAGTCCCTAGTCTTTAGGTTCTTGAACATTAGTCCTCAACCTTTTCAAAATCACGAAATACTTACAAATTTACAAGATGGGAAGAAAGGAATTACTACAATAATTATTAATAGACATCTTATTAATTACTGTAGTAATTCCTTTCTTCACATCTTGTAAATGTGAAAGTATTTCGTGATTTTGAAAAGCTTGAAGACTATTGCTCAAGAATCTAAAGCCTAGGGACTAGTCTA
The DNA here is from genome assembly GCA_932526585.2 of Philonthus cognatus. Classification (NCBI taxonomy): domain Eukaryota; kingdom Metazoa; phylum Arthropoda; class Insecta; order Coleoptera; family Staphylinidae; genus Philonthus; species Philonthus cognatus. Next base: position 53,416,490 of record OW052241.1, on the reverse strand, counting down.
AAGATTAAAATCTAGAAACTATTGCCTTGACTCTCTAGATCAGATTTAGTAATACGGTAGCTATTTTTGTATATTAAATTATTTGGCGATCAACAGGTTAAAGGTAATAAAAAGAAATGAAAGAAAGTATATACAGAGATATTTTCTCTCCTAATTAAAATTACTCTTGTTTTAGTTTTTTTGTCTTAGTAACCGTTATATTTTTTACCGACCGATTTTCAAATTCTGCTCTTCCTTTTCGAAGCCAATTTCTGTAACCTCCGTGGTTCCTCAAGTAACCTACTCTGGGCCAATATTACTGTGCTTTTTTTATGAACAACACTCCTTCCATGTGTTTCTACTTGATTAAGCTCATATAATACACTGAAATATTGTGTTCAAAATATCAGGTGTTTATTTAAAAACCCGATCGAGAAGGCGTTTGCCTTTTTGATAGAAGGAAATGGAACCAAAAAGTGAAATCACAGCTTAACTTACGTTTTTTTATACCTGACATAAATGTCAGATTGCCTTTTTGATAGAAGAAAATAGAACCAAAAGTGGTCACAGCTTAATTTACGTTTTTTCATACCTGAAATAAATATCAGATTGTGTTTATCAGTAGCTCATTAATTTGCCTTGTTCTTGTAGTTGTTATGTTATTTCTTCTTATAAATCAGCTGTTTTTCACAGCTAAATAAGCAATGGCAATTGCAATATAGAATAAAATAGATAAATTTTATAAAACTGGGTTAGATTAACATTGACAGGAGCGACTGACAAATTCACTTACGACCTGCTTCACAATATTTTGAAAATTTCACAGCCAACTCGATCGGGTTTTTAACTGAACCGGAAATTGGTTGTTCGGATCTTCAAATGTCATCAAAACTCCAAGCGAAAATCAAAACAAAAGCAAAAAAACTGTCCTTAGATAGAAATTAGCTCTGGAAATTGGTTGTTGGGATCTTCAAATGTCATCAAAACTTTAAGTGAAAATGATAACAAAAGCAAAAATTAGAAAAACTGTCAAACCCAAAAAATGCTCTTAAAAAGAAAAGTCCTATTTTTCTTGGCAACGCAGAAATAGCGAAACTCGTAGAATCAAATGTTCATTAACTGGAAGTAATAAATGCATAATTACCAACATATTGAATCTTGCTCAGTATAATTACATCTATCGCACACAAAAATCTAGCAAGACAATAAAACAATGGCATTTTCCTAACCTCGTTACTGCAACGAACCGGTGATTAATGACAGTAATAATCTGTCCAGATATTACATGCCATTGCCTTAATTAAATTATCACAGCGAAACATCTGATTACACCGGCAGCCTCACAATTTCTGGGAAATAAAATCCGCGAGCGGAGTAAAGAAAAATAACAACAAAAAATAGTTGAAATTACCACTTTCCGCATCCTGTAATTCCGCTGCGTTGCGTTTCGAAAATGCCGGGGATTTTAATCCCTCTCATGCGATAATTAATTCGTAAATAACCGTTTTGCACACTGTTTGATTAGTGTTATTCATTGATTGTTGTGCTTGAGTAACTTGCGATTGTGTTATTAAAGAAGATTGAAGGATTAATAGGTAAAATCGTAGATCATGGAATCATAAAATTATTTATCAATTTCAGCCACCATTTCATAAATCAACCCTATTTGAAAAAGGAATTATTTATAATGGTTATAAGATCTATAATTGTCTGCTTCAAGCAATTAAAGATCTATAATCCAGTGAATCTTGTAATACATCTTCCAATCATATTAATTTTAACTTATGCCCGATTGTAAAAATTGCCGATGTTCTTCATGAACTCGACAAATTAGATAATTCGTACTGTACTGGTCCTGATGGGTTACCTTCTGTTATTCTGAGACGGTGTTTTTTTCCACGTAGTCGCCCCTTGTGGCTACTATTTAACCAATCTCTTAACTCTGGTTTTTTCCCCACTTTATGGAAGAACGCTTTAATAACACCTATTTTTAAGAGTGGCAAAAAGAACATCGTCTCAAATTATAGACGGATTTCAATTCTATCCCATATTCCGAAAATATTTGAGAAATTAATAACTGTACCCCTCACAGCTTGCCTCTCTAAGGTCCTGTCCGAAAAGCAACATGGCTTTAGAAGCGGTTGTTCCACTTAATCAAATTTATTATCGTATAACCACTATATCGTGTCTGCTTTGGAGAGGGGATATGAGGTTGACCCCGTCTATACAGACTTCTCTAAGGCTTTCGATACCGTTAATCATACCATCTTGCTTCGGAAACTTGAGCTTGTAGGAATCTGTGGGGAGATGCTTAAATGGATCCATTCATATTTGATTGGGAGGACTCAGACAGTACGAATCGGAAGTGTTATATCATCAGCCATAACAGTGACTTCTGGGGTTCCTCAGGGGTCACACCTAGGGCCTCTTTTGTTCAACATATTTATAAATAATGTTACCGACTGCTTCCATCACGCAGAATGCCTGCTGTTTGCTGATGATATAAAAATGTTCACAGAATTATCTAATCTTCCAGCATATTTATTGCAAGATGATTTGGATAGATTCCAGTCTTGATGTGTAACTAATGACATGACACTGAATTTGAAGAAATGTAACACTATTTCCTTTTCTAAGAGGAGGGCAACTGCTGAGAGGAATTAATTTCTTAATGGCACTCAGTTGTTGCCCGTCTCGTCGGTGAGGGACTTAGGCGTTACATTGACTCAACAGTGGGATTTCAACTCGCATATGACTAATATATCGTCTAAAGCTCATCGTATGATGGGTTTTATAAAACGAAATACCAAGGAGTTCACAAACATCAATACTCTACTGACATTATATTCGACCCTTGTGAGACCACATCTGGAGTACTGTTGCATGGTATGGAATCCATGTGCAAGTCTGAGATAAATTTACTTGAAAGGGTCCAGACGAAATTTATACGCTTTATAGCGTATAAGTTCCATATTTGTGGTTCCTACCAAGAGATTTTAAGTAGCCTAGAAATGAATACGTTGGAGCAGCGACGGAGGAACGCGGATGTAATGCTAGGCTTCAATTTGATAAACGGTTGGATCGACTGCCCTTACCTTCTGGGCCAGTTTAAAATCAATGTGCCTAGCAGGGGTTTGCGTTCCTTCGACCTCCTCAACGTACCATTTCATCGTACCAATTATGGTAGAAACTATGGTATGGCTAGAGTTGCCGCGCACTGCAACTCGGCGAATATAGACTTTGCTACCACAAGCAAAAAGAATCTTAAGTCCATGCTCCGTGAGACAAATTAGATTTTTATTTTTATTCACATTTTAATCTGTTTTGTTTGTTTTATTTGTATATTGTTTGTGATTTATATTTTAACCTTATTTATTACTTTTAGCATAGTGATGAACATTTTGATTTTAATCTGTTGTGTATATTGTTTGTGATTTTATATATTTTAACTTAATTATTACTTTTAACTTATTTTAGACTAAGCATTATGTATTTATTTTAAATGGATATCCGTACATAAACAATAAATAAACAATAAATAATCTAAAATAATTTTCAAACAAAAACTTAAAAGTTACTTGCTTGAAAAGAGTTTATATACAATTGAAGAATTTTTTGTTTAAATAGCTTATGTTATTTACCACTTAATTAAGATAAGTATAGTTTTTTTTTTACACTATTTTGTTATATTTGACGCTTTTTCTTTTGAATTTTCATATTGTTAGTTAATAACTGTCTGTAATTACGAATGAAAATAAGGATGTATTTTTACTATTATTATTATTAAGAACTGCAGATACAATAAAATATGTTATAATAATAAATAAAAGGGATTACTTGTATACACTCTATGGAATTCAATCTAATTTTCATTTAATTCAACAGAATTAACACAACGTTTATCGTTGAGAAACTATCGCTCGTATTTAATTTGTTGGCCGCCTTTTGACTGATAGTATTTATACATTCAATCACTCTGTCGACAGTATTTTGACAATTATGGTATTTTGACTGTAAGTAACGAGTGTCTTCCACTCCCAGATTAAGCATGAAGTAAAATTTCGAGTTTAGAAAAGCCTGAAAATTTGGATTTGCCGCGGCGTGCGAGCAAAGCTTTTTTCCAAATTTCAGGCTTTTCTAAACTCGAAATTTTACTTCATGCTTATTCAATTAGTGGAAACACATGGTAGCAGTGTCGATCATAAAAAGCACAGTAATATTGGCCCAGAGTAGGTTCCTTGAGGAACCACGGAGGTTACGGAAACTGGCTTCGAAAAGGAAGGCCAGAATTTGAAAATCGGTGGGTAAAAAATATAACGGTTATTAGGACAAAAAAACTAAAACAAGAGTAATTTTAATTAGGAGAGAAAATACCTCTGTATGTACTTTCTTTTATTTGTTTTTATTACCTTTAAGATGTTGATCGCCAAATAACTTGATATACAAAAATAGCTAGCGTATTACCAAAGGTTGAACACCCCTGATCTAGAGAGTCAAGACAATAGTTTTCAGATTTTAATCTTTAGACTAGTCCCTAGACTTTAGATTCTTGAGCAGTAGTCCTCAACTTTTTCAAAATCACGAAATACTTACAAATTTACAAGATGTGAAAAAAGGAATTACTACAGTAATTAATAAGATGCCGATTAACAATTTAAAGGTAATAAAAACAAATGAAAGAAAGTATATACATAGATTTTTTCTTTTAAGTCATTTATTGTCAATTGGTTTATTAAACATAAGTAATATATTCCCAACTCCCACAACATATTCGGTGTTTTATACGCGTGGCGCATGAAGTAAAATTTCGAGTTTAGAAAAGCCTGAAAATTTGGTTTGGTTGCTCCGCGCTTCGCGCTACGCAACCAAACCAAATTTTCAGGCTTTTCTAAACTCGAAATTTTACTTCATGCTTAGTCTGGGAGTGGAAACAGTCGTTCGAAACTGCAAATTGAATGTTCAGAAAAGATGAATGCTTAATAAATCGTGATATAAATACGAATAGTCGTTAAATTTTGAGGTAATCTTGTTTGGGAAATGATAAGAAAATGAAAAAACAATAAATCAATGCTTAGAAAAAACACGCCTTAAGATTCTGAAAGTGGGGTTAAATATCTCAACTGGTTTTTCTTAAAAATCGTGTCAAAGTTAAGATTTAGTGACAATATCGTTGGATTATGAGTTAATCTTGTTTGAAAAATGATAAAACAATCATGAATAAATTAATCAACTTTGAAATCACTAATTTTGCTTAAAAACACATAAGCTTTAAGAACCTGAAGTTGGGGTTAATATCCCAACTGGTTATTCTGAAAAATCTCGTTAAAGTTGAGATTTTAGTAAAAAAATCATCAGATTACCTCAAAATCTAAAATTTTTCTTGTTCGGAAAATTTAAAAAAAAATTATTACTCTAAAAATAAACAGTATTTTGACACTTATGGTATTTTGACTGTAGGTAACGAGTGTCTTCCACTCCCAGATTAAGCATGAAGTAAAATTTCGAGTTTAGAAAAGCCTGAAAATTTGGATTTGCCGGGGCGCGCGAGCGAAGCAAGTCGCGCTCCGGCAAATCCAAATTTTCAGGCTTTTCTAAACTCGAAATTACAGGAGAATTTAAAATATATCCAATTTATAAAATACAGAAAATGTAAAATACATATAGATAGACTTATATAATTTAAAATTTCTGATTTTAATTTACGAAATTTGATATGGCTGGGCCGTAGCCCCATTCAATTGAAAATAACTCTATTCAACCAGTTTTTTATTTTTAATTAACAATACACTGTTTTTCTTAATGATTAGGACATTGAGTCATATAATAAACTATCTTTTGATTAAAGTTGACAAATGTTGGTGAATTAAAGTCATAAATCTGTTGTTATTTGAATATAATTCTAACGAGTGTCTTTCACTCTCAGACTAAGCATGAAGTAAAATTTCAAGTTTAGAAAAGCCCCGTGAAAATTTTCTGGGCTTTTCTAAACTCGAAATTTTACTTCACTCGCCACGCGTATAAAACACCGATTTAAAGTGAAATTTAAAATGTAAATTACTTGTATAATTTAAAATTTCTGATTTAAATTTATGAATTTTCGTTCGGCTTCGCAAAATGCATAATATACATAATCTAGACAACCATTCGCGGAATTTAAATAGTCTATTCAAAAATTTGACAGTGACATTTCACTTTCAATAGTGCAACGTATTAATTAGTAGCAGAAGTTATTAGTGAATTATGAAATTAATTCGTGTAGAATTTCAGAAAAGGGCGACAGCGATGATGATCTAAATAATAGTTGCCATAAGAAAGTGTTTACAGTTTGGTTATAACTTTCAAAACAAATGAGTTACAGTAACTTTATAAAAATGACAATTTATGAACTTCCGGTTATAGAGCGGAAACGGTTAGAGATAGGTCAATTTTCTATTCACCATTAAAACACAAAAAAAGTGACTCTGGCTTGCGAAAACGATATTTCAATATCTCTTCAAATAAAAAAGTGACTCTGGCTCGCGAAAACGGTTTTGTAATATCTCTTCAAATGAAAAAGTTTTGCATATGTGGCACCTTCAAAATGCACCACCCTGTACATTAATTAAGTTTTTAATATTTATTAGTTTACAATATTATTTCTAAAGTTTGTATAAATTATAGACAACCTTTTGCGGAATATGAGTAAGCTATAAGAATAAAATCTGATAATAACAGTTCACTTTCAATGGTGCGCAATATAAAATTTCCTGAAACACTGTTTTTACTTAAACGGGCGAAAAAATATTGAGCCGCAAATGCTTTAGCAACCCTTCACTTTTGACAGCTCTCGCTCGCTTCGCCCGCCCGAGCCGCAAAAAACGACGGGTTGCTAAAGCCTATTTTTGGCCCTCAATACACTATATACTATTTTGTACTTGTTTTTGTAAAACTTTAGAAAAATGGATTTGTGGAACTAAATACTAAGCCAAATCCCCCCCCATCGCAAATAGCTATCTACGTCACTGATACAATTTTAGTTATTAACATAGAGGAAAGAGTATTAATATATTCCCGTTTTCACCCCAGTCGATTTAATATTTAATCATCCAATTTCGGATAATTCTATTGCACTGCTATTTTAACAATGGTTAAAGATTCGATTAACCTCAAATTTTTAATCGGTCGATTTTGTCTGATTAAGTACTGACATCTGTCGAAAATTACTTCAAAATGGAAATTGAATTCAATTTATTAGAAGACAACGATGAACTGGATGTAATTAATTTAATTAACTTTAGTGTTCCACGTCAGGTGAACCTAAGATTCAATTACTTTGAAATCCTGAATGATAGTATATTTCGATTAAATAAGCAAAGCACCTTATCCTTATTAACATTAAATGAAAAACAAATAGAATTTGCAAGTGATAGGTAAGTTTGTAATAATATTAAGGGGAATATAACAGTGGTCTGAAATTTAATGTTAGGTTTATTTAAAAACTGAAGGTCCTAGAAAGTTGAAATTTTGACAGCGTATATTAAGCCCAATTATCTAGTAAAATATCGAAGTACTTTTTTTTTAAACAATTTGCTTTCAGAGGTATGAAAAAAATAATGTTAAATTTTTCAAAATTAAAAAAAATATTCCCATATCTTACTAGTTTATACTATAAGGAATATAATGTGAACATTTCATAAGGATGCGAGTCAGGTTAAAATAAAAATCTTGAAAAATAAGACCGTAAAATACCGCCGCCTTGCGGATCTTCTCTTAGTTGAACGCGTTGTACACTCATCTGCACAATTATTGGAGGGGCGAGCAGCATGCGGCCAGCGTTTATCTCTGGGCCGGTGAACGCTGTGCGGCTTCGCGTTTGTTTTTCTTTTCTTTTTTCAATCATAGTTAACAAAAACGGCTCGCGTCGTTAGCATTTATTCTCGTAAAATTAATATTTCGCAATTATAATCGATATTTTATTGTACTAGTGTTTTATTTTCATGCTTTCTGACTACTAATGGAATAAGTATTTTTTTATACTGCATGTTCACTAATATAGAAAACACGAAATGTTTCACTAATTTAAATAAAGATGTGTAATATACCTTTAATATTGGCTTTCCTTATTATTTGACAGTGTCGGTATTATTAAATTATTTTTAAAGTTTTTTAAGCTGATTAATAAGCCAGAAGCAATCGAATAACAATCAGTCTTGTTCAAATCATTATTTCGTCTTAAATCTTTCGTTATTAAAGCAGTTGTTAAATGCCATTAAACTTCTCGCAATAAAACTATTAAAGTAAATTGTAAAGTTTCTAGCAATCGGACCTATTTGAACCAACTGCGACTTCATCAACGAATCAATGATATCAAAACTATAAGAATAGTAAGAATAACACCAATATGACGTTGTCGTAGATTAATGTTACAAATCAACTATTTTTTACTGAGCACAGGTAATATTTGTTTGACGAATGTTTAAAAAAATGTAGGGTTTAACTGCGTGCATATTCATTGTTAATTATTTTAGAAAAAATAGAACTATAATAATAATAAGGTAGTTATTATAATGCATTACAAATAATAAGCTTCTTGCTCAACATTGCACCGAGCCCAATATATTTTTTTCAAATTTGGCTGATTTATGATGAGTCATATTTTGATAGTAAGTAAATAAGGAATAAATGAATTGAAATTGAATGTTATTGCAATCCTCTATTTATACGGCTCAGTCAACTTAGCCCCCCGAAGTTCGACTTTTTAAAAAATAACTGTTGCGCTAGACGGGCCTTAGCTAGCGCCACAAAAATTAGAGCTAGCGCCGTTTAGACAAGAAAGTTACGGGGGTTTGAACTTTCGGGGGGCTAGGTTGATGCTGGATGTTTCAAGTTTTCTTACAGTATTCGGATTTCTCAGAACTAGCGCTACCAATTTAAAAGCTAGCGCCACCCCCACAACCCCAAAAGATTATACAACATTTTAAACCCTAGCCCCCCGAAATGAGATTTTTTTAATCAAATTGGGTGCAAAAGTTCAATTCAAGGCTTTAAACGAGTGTTCTCCACTCCCAGACTAAGCATGAAATAAAATTTCGAGTTTAGAAAAGCCCCGTGAAATTTTGTCGAGGGTCGCGCAGCGACCCGAGACAAATTTTCTGGGCTTTTCTAAACTCGAAATTTTTCTTCATGCGCCACGCGTATAAAACGCTGATTTCAAGTAAGGTTCAAATATACACAAATTTCACAAAATTTTAGTGTTCTATACGCGTGGCGCATGAAGTAAAATTTTTTAATATTTTTGGCCCTCAATACACTATATACTATTTTGTACTTGTTTTTGTAAAACTTTAGAAAAATGGATTTGTGCAACTAAATACTAAGCCAAATCCCCCCCATCGCAAATAGCTATCTACGTCACTGATACAATTTTAGTTATTAACATAGAGGAAAGAGTATTAATATATTTCCGTTTTCACCCCAGTCGATTTAATATTTAATCATCCAATTTCGGATAATTCTATTGCACTGCTATTTTAACAATGGTTAAAGATTTGATTAACCTCAAATTTTTAATCGGTCGATTTTGTCTGATTAAGTACTGACATCTGTCGAAAATTACTTCAAAATGGAAATTGAATTCAATTTATTAGAAGACAACGATGAACTGGATGTAATTAATTTAATTAACTTTGGTGTTCCACGTCAGGTGAACCTAAGAATCAATTACTTTGAAATCCTGGATGATAGTAGATTTCGATTAAATAAACAAAGCACCTTATCCTTATTAACATTAAATGAAAAACAAATAGAATTTGCAAGTGATAGGTAAGTTTGTAATAAGTAATATTAAGGTTAATATATATATATATATTTTTATTATGTTCAAACACAATATTTTTTTGTCAGGTAAAAAATTGAATCCTCTCACTCTTCTCAGTGACATTTAAAAATTATTATTATTAATGTCCAAATTATATTTGTATAAACTTGTTTGAAGTAAAAACGTACCTTTACATCATCAACTGACATTTCGTCTCAATTTTTAATAACATCTGTTTAAATAATTATTACCAACACAACATAACTAAAAACCGAGATTTCTACAATTCGCCAACATTAAATTATTAAAAACCCTAACATTTTCATTTATAATCTAGATAATGATTTCTATGATCGCTGATTTACTAACCAGATGACGGTGCAAACAAAGCAGCTTGATTAATCTAATCATTGATTCTAATCGAGCGGGGTGCAAATCTATAATATTAATTCATTTTTAATTTTCCCCCGTCTTCCAAGACTTCCTCATATACAAAGGCACACGATCCGGATTAGTCTCAGCGTAATGCTTATTACAAGCATAAGCGATGTTATCAAGCATTGGTGAATCCAGCATCATCTGTGCTAGATGTATCACCTTTTCTTCTTCAGTTTCACACGTTGCTGATAAAGTAGCGTTGATGTCAGACGGTAGAGTTTTTTCGTTTTCTTGCAAAAGCGATCGGTATCCAACTTTCGTAAGTCCTTTTATCATGCTGATGTCCAATGCTTGGACCAAAGGTTCCTCGTGGTATCTCTTCTTACTAGGGCTGGTCAGGTTGTTTTCCTCTTGCATGATGGAGTACATGTTTTCTTTGATCTGGGCTGATGTGAATTGCGTGATGTTGGCATCACAAGCGTTGAGAAGTTTTGGAGAGTTAGGATCAACTTTTGATAGGTACTCATTTGGTGAGCTTCTAAAATAGTAAATTTATTATTAAAAACATCTATTAACTTCCTTAAGAATTATTTAACAATCTAATGTATTAATGAAGGCGATTAATGACAATCTTACACGAATCCAAATTATTAGTCAATAATGAAGATATTTTAACGTAAATTATTAATCCCTTATTACTATAGTACAAACATCATTACAGTTTTTTCCCGTCAACCGTATTTTTACTGTCCCCGTATGTAATACAAATGAAAAGTATAGCTTTTTGATCAATTAGCGAAAATCTAATCATATTTATTTTATGCAGGTAATTTTTATTTTAAGTACATACAGGGTGATTTTTATAGAGATTTTGGAAACTATAGGAGATAAACGGTTAAGTAAACAAAGTAGTGCAGTTTCACTATTACAAAAACTTTTACAAAATTTTCAAAAAAGTCAAGGGTAACTAGATAGTTTAAAAAATGTGAAAAGTGTCGAATTTTGCAAATTGATTTTTCTCAGTTTTTCAAAGAGATAGAAAAAAACAATAAATGGCAAAGTTTAAGATAATTTTACACTGAAAAAATTGTTATCAGATTTTTTGTATTGACATTAGTTTTTGAGATATTACACAAACTTGATTTTTTTTAATAGAAACCATAGTTGGCTATGTGATCATTAAAAAGGATTTTTTTTAGATACAGAGAAAATCTGGTAACATTTTATTATTCAGTGTAAACTAAATAGTTTAAAAAAATGTGAAAAGTGTCGATTTTTTAAAATCGATGTTTCTCAGTTTTTAAAAGAGATAGAAAAAACTATAAATGGCAAAGTTTTGAATAATTTTACACTGAAAAATAAAATGTTGTCAGATTTTTTGTATTGACACAAGCTTTTGAGATATTACACAAACTTACATTTTTTTTAAGAGAAACCGTAGTTGGCTATGTCATCAATAAAAAGGGATTTTTTTTTTTAGAAATAGAAAAAATCTGATAACATTTTATTATTCAGTGTAAACTAGATAGTTTAAAAAATCTGAAGTGTTGATTTTTTCAAATCGATTTTCCTCAGTTTTTAAAAGAGATAGAAAAAACTATAAATTGCAAAGTTTTGGATAACTTTACACTGAAAAATAAAATGTTATTAGGTTTTTTGTATTGACATAAGCTTTTGAGATATTACACAAACTTACATTTTTTTAATAGAAACCGTAGTTGGCTATGTCATCATTAAAAAGGGATTTTTTTTTTTAGAAATAGAAAAAATCTGATAACATTTTATTATTCAGTGTAAAATTATCAAGTTTGCAATTTACAGTTTTTTTTTCTAGCTCTTTTAAGAATCAAGAAAAATCGGTTTAAAATATTGACACTTTTTACCTTTTTTTAAATATCTAGTTTCCCTTGACTTTTCCGAAAATTTTGCAAATGTGTTTAAACGTTTTTCTATCTCATATAGTTTTCGAGATCACTACAGAGCACATGAAAAAACTCACCCTATATGGGTATGCTGTAAATGTTTAGGTATTCGCAGTTTTTGAAAAGCGTTTAATTTGAATCTTCTAACCAGTGTTTTCAAGCTTTGGTTAAGCATGGAGTAAAATTTCGAGTTTAGTAAAGCATAATAATTTGGTTTGATCGCGTAGCGAAACGAAGCGAAGCGAACTTTTTCTTTTTGCAGGTAACTAAACTATATGTAACTTACTTGTGTAAGTAGCTGTGGTATTTGCTGTGTTTTACAACTGTTTTAAAAATTGGATATCCCTGAAATAAGAAGAAAAAATTTTTGAATGTTTTTGAAATAATGCGCATTTTTTAAATGACTTTATTCTGAATATTTTCATATAATTCTTCACATTTCGTAAGTGTAAAGAGTGAAACAAAATTTACAATTTGAATTTTTTACATTTCTATTTTTCACCTCAGGATCTAATACACAAAGGGATTTTTTTTAAGTCGGTATACATTATCTGGCGCATATTTTCAGGCATTCCTAGTTTTTATAAAAGAGTTCAAATTGAAACTTCTAACGAGTGTTTTCACTCTTGATTAAGCATGAAGTAAAATTTTGAGTTTAGAAAAGTCTGAACATTAAGCGAAGCGAAGCGCACCGGCAAATCCAAATTTTCAGGTTTTTCTAAACTCGAAATTTTACTTCATTTTATTTATTCATTTATTTAGCGGATTATACCATTTTTACAACAATAATATATTCATGTAAAATGCCGTATGTTCAAAAAAACCTCTAGAGTGCTATGATTTCATCTTTTTTTTTAAATTTAAGTTGGCTACACGCTTTGGGAATTGACAGATAGAATGTCAGACATAATAATTTTGATATATAATTTCAGAGTTGCCAACTTACAATTTTTTCCATGGCACTCTAGAGGTTTTTTTTTAATTGAACATACGATACAATACATTTATGTATACTAAGTTTAAAATACAACATAAAAGCACTTTATAGCAAAAACGCGCCACGCGTATAAAACACTGATTTAAAGTTAAGTTCAAAATGTATTGCTTATGTTTGATCTTACGTTAATCAATTTCCTGGGCTTTCCTTAACTCTTTGCAAGTGTTCCTCAATTATTCTGTTATATTTTTAAAATACATTTATGTAGTTATTGATATGAGAACAATAATGTGCAATTTTATAGCGTTTTTTCTAATATTAATAAGCAATGTGTTACTGAGATTTCAGCAAAATAACAAATTATAGAACATAGTAAACCCAAATATCTTTTATAGGATGAATACCAAAATGTAAATACATTTCGGTATTCATCCTATGAAAGATGTTTGGGGATATTTGGGTCAAACTGGGTTTCCAGTTTACATTGATTATTCATAAACGTTCTAAAAGTCACACAAAAATCCCTGTATAGCAAGATCAATACATTTCTCAAATAATTAGAGCTTAATTATTTGAAAATAATTCCATTTAAATATGTGTATAGTATTTAGCGTTACTACGTGGTAATCCATATTAATTAACCAATATTGAATTGGTGACACATTGAAACACGTCCCAATATTGGTTAATTATTCTATGTAGTTCATTTTTTTTAAATATTTAATATAAATAATGAGTCACAATAAATGAGCACGTTTAATATAAATCGTTTGTTATCAAAATTATTGTTATTTGAAGGTCTAAAAAAAATACGCAAATTTTTCGCTAGAATGTAATAAGAATAAGCTTTATCTAATCGAAACATAAACACCCGTTTTATGTTACGTGTAATAATATCAGTTTAACGATTATTAACTTTTTCCGTTTTACAAATGATTCATTATAACATCGCTTTAAGAGTAAAACTCACTAAGTGCGTAGACTTAATGATTTTAAAAGCAATTAAGCTATTTGACTTTTTTGCAATTTGACCAGTCATAAAATCAACCTATGTTGTAGGCAAGCCAATTAGTTAATGTTTCATAAAATAAATTACTAAAATGTGATTTAAATGTATCTATATACAGGGTGTCCCATTAGTGCGGTCTCGGAAGATATCTCAGCTCTCGTTAAAGATAGAAAAAAAATGTTTTCACCAAATTTGCTTGATTTTAAGAGCTGCATAACCTAAAATTATTTTCAAATATACAGGGTGTCCCATTATTCCATACTTAATACCAACTTTGTTATTTTAAATGGAACACCCTATATATTATTTTTTTATTTGATCCGCCTTTAAATAACCTACACAAAAATATATCATTATTGGCACTTTAGGTTATTTGTTACTTCACAAAAAAATATTTTTTGAAAATTTTGGCAGTTTTAGTACTTTACTTAAAAATTCACTGTGTCCTTATTTTTTAAGATATCAGTCTGTAATTTTACACACATATGCAGTAAAGATTTCTCTATCCATTGACTATAACACATTATAATATTACTTATAAAACCTAATAAAAAACTACCTTCTAATATTTAATATTTAAAATGTACATAACTTCATTTTCTTAAATGGGACACCCTATATTTCTTTACTTTATCAGATCCGCAATGAAAAATGCTTTATTTTTTGTATAACATACCCTATATCTATTTTTATTAGTTTTTGAGATATTAACATTTTCCTGTCATATATGGGAAATTAGGCCACAATCAGCATTTAATTAATCTCTAATGGACGTCTAACTTTAATGGTATTTAGATATTTCAGTTTTACTTCAAATCATTTATTTATGACATAATATAATTACATTTATAATATCAAAGTAAACAATATAACGACAATGGAAACAAGTAAACCGTATTAATATTAACAGATTAGCATATAATGAATTTGATAATTATATTAAGTGTTCGATATGGCCTCCATTTTGGTTTTGGCACACTTGAAGCCTCCGTATGAAGCTTTGATTGACACTTACTAAGTTGTCTACAGTAATGGCACGCATAACATTACTAATTCTATTTTTCATATCCTCTTGTGTTGTTGCAGGTATTTTATAAACTTCTTCCTTCACAACACCCCATAAAAAAAAGTCCAGTTTTGTTAAATCGGGTGACCTCGCTGGCCATGGAATTGGTCCTCCTCTTCCAATCCATTTGTTAGGAAAAGTTTGGTCTAAATATTGTTTAACTTGTCGACTATAGTGTGGTGGTGCGCCATCTAATTGTAACCATGCATTTTGTAACGTTCTTGACGGCAATTCATCCAACCAGGTTTCGAACTGATTTTGAAGAAAATTTAAAAACGTATCACCAGTAACATTTCCATTAAAGAAATACGGACCAATAATCCTATTCCCAATAATTCCAGCCCAAACATTAAGAGACCATTTATGTTGATGGTCTATACAAACAATATGGTTCGGGTTATGGTCATCGTAATAATGATAATTATGTCTATTAACGAAACCTTTTCTATGGAATATCGCTTCGTCGGTAAACAAAATATTGTTAAAAAAGTTCGGTTCAACTTGATGTTTTTGTAACGCCCAATTACAAAAATCCAATCTATTTAAAAAATCATTCTCACCTAATTCCTGCACCAACTGAACGTGATAGGGATGAAATTTGAATCTCTTTGTTATTTTGTTTATTGTTGATTTCGGAATATCAAGTTGTTTTTCTAACTGGCGGGAAGAAATTTGAGGGTTCTCAACAATGGACTGAATTACCAAATGTTCATTCTCTTCATTCGTTGTCCTTTTCTTTCTCTTTAATTTTAGAGGGTACATGATACTTCCTGTGCTTTCAAATCGGTTCTTCAATCTCACAAACGCTGCTGCATTAGGATGCCGTTCCGCATTTGGATACTTTTGTGCATATATTCGACTTGCAAGAAAACAATTTTCTTCACTTGCACGCAAAACGTATGTCATTTTTATTAATTCTTCTTTTGAAAAATTCATTATTGCGTTATCAAAAATTCAATAATATTAATAATAGTGTTAACAGCACTTTATTTATCTGTATGTCAAATAAATACGTTTGTTTACTTTATCAATTGTTTTTCATGGCCTCCTTTATTGCATTCATGATATATTAAAAAATGACAAAATTTGTTTATATTGTTTACTTTGATATTATAAATGTAATTATAATATGTCATAAATAAATAAAGTAAAGTAAAATTGAAATATCTAAATACCATTAAAGTTAGACAACCTTTAAAGACTAATTTAATGCTGATTGTGACCTAATTTCCCATATTTGACAGAAAAATGTTAATATCTCCAAAACTAATGAAAATAGATATAGGGTATGTTATACAAGAAATAAAGCATTTTTTATTGCGGATTTGATAAAATAAAAAAATATAGGATGTCCCATTTAAAAAAATGAAGTAATGTACATTTTAAATATTAAATATTCGAGGGTAGTTTTTTACTAGGTTTTATAAGTAATATTAAAATGTGTTATAGTCAATGGATACAGAATTCTTTACTGCATATGTGTGTAAAATTTCAGACTGGTATCTTAAAAAATACGAACACAGTGAATTTTTAAGTAAAGTACTAAAACTGCCAAAATTTTCAAAAAATATTTTTTTTTTTAAGTAACGAATTACCTAAAGTGCCGATAATGATATATCTTTGTGTAGGTTATTTAAAGGCGGATCAAATAAAAAAATAATATATAGGGTGTTCTACTTAAAATAACAAAGTTGGTATTAAGTATGGAATAATGGGACACCCTGTATATTTGAAAATAATTTTAGGTTATGCAGCTCTTAAAATCAAGCAAATTTTGTGAAAACATTTTTTTTCTATCTTTAACGAGAGCTGAGATATCTTCCGAGACCGCACTAATGGGACACCCTGTATATATATTTTTTTTAATAAATTAATACTTCTTTTAAGAAAAGTATTTTATTGATACATTTTTTGCCTTGTTCATCGACAATTTTAAAGTTATGATTGTCTTATTTTTGTGAATACATTTAATTTTATTAAAAACCTCAATTTTCGATATTCAGATGAAAACAGCTCAAAAAATACCGATGAAGTATTAAATTTTCACATATTCTGAAAGAGCAATGATTTCTTAATACCCACACGAAATTCTATGAAGATATCACGAAGAGTTTCGATATTGTGAGTGTTTTAAACTATAATTTCCCTAAATGTTTCCATAAAATACAATTTTTTTGACGTTAATTTTAAAATATCTCAAAAACTGTCGATGCCTTTTCTTTGTTTTTAGCATATTCTGAAAAAGCATGCGCCACGCGTATAAAACACTGATTTCAAGTGAAGTTCAAACCATACTACTAAAACAGTATATTAAAGACGTATATTTTGAGCTTAATAACAATTTTTATACGCGTAGCACATCAATTAAAATTTCGAGTATTGAACTTTCGTGTTTTTAACAATTTTAAACTAGTTGTAATTAGCTGAAACTTTAGCAAAATATATTTAAACTCGAAATTTTACTTCATGCGCCACGCGTGTAAAACACTGAAATATTATGAAGTTATAAATACACTAAAAAATACATATTTTTTTTTTTAGAAAGTAATAATTTTACACATTCTGAAGTCAGATCAAATGATACAATGTATCAAATGAACTTATTTAGTTAGTAATTAAATAAAAATAATAATATTCCATTCGTGCATCAATGGCACTTAATGGGATAAAGTATTTATTTAAAATATTTGAGCTTAAAATAAGGACGTAATTAATACGACAACATAACGAGTTTTCTACAATTAGATCGCTGTCGACCTCCACTTACATATTTAATAGCTATTTCTAAAGTATATAAATTATTAATTATTTTTTTTCTTAAACGAAATATTTTATATTATATAATTTATTATTTATATTTTTTCTTAAACGAAATATTTTCTAAGTCCCATTTATTCTAGACATACTAGAT
The DNA here is from genome assembly GCA_932526585.2 of Philonthus cognatus. Lineage (NCBI taxonomy): Eukaryota > Metazoa > Arthropoda > Insecta > Coleoptera > Staphylinidae > Philonthus > Philonthus cognatus. Next base: position 53,398,492 of record OW052241.1, on the reverse strand, counting down.
AAAAATGTAAACAATCTTTGAATAAAATATTATAAATATTATTGCACTCAAATTAATTGTTACCATTGGACGTGATCTTCTCAAAATCTCTTCGAAAGCGGGATCGAACTGCATTTTGGTAACCATATTTGCTGACTGTTGATCAAGTTAGCACGCCGGGATCAAGAAGAGAACTAAAATCTCTCAGTACGAATAAAAGTAATAACAATAAAACTGATAACATGCCTAAGGTAATCTACGATTGGGTGAATGCAACAACTCGCCACGAGCAATTACATTTCTGATAAGGTGCACAATATACGCATTTGTTTATTTGCAACTTGATACATCCTAACAACTAATAAGCTAGTTTGACTAAATATTAATATTCTTAGACACTTTGAAAACCATAGTTTTAAAACTTTTTACTAACTATGATTTGAAAAAGAAAACACTTGGTTTTAACCAAGTGTTTTCTTTTTTAAATCATAGTTAAATATGTTTCACCACGTGAAAGATGAGAAACTCGTTCAAGACTTTTTACTAACTGTACTAATTTATATTACTAATTTCCACTAACTCTGCTGTAGTCTACTTGAATTTTTTCATACTTTCTTATAAGACCTTTTATTTATTTATTTATTTACTCAGTCAATGGAGTTTTCTGTCCATTAGTAATCCAACGATAGTTGGCTAAGAATAATATAACCAATATATTTTTAAATACACAAATTAGACACTAAAACTTTGTTTGTATAACTAAGGTTTTTATATCATATGTTCAATAAAATAAAACCTCTAGAGTGCAATGGAAAATATTGTAGATTGGCAACTCTGAAATTATATATTATAGTTATTCTGTCTGACGTTTTATATGTCAATTCCTAAAGCGTGTAGCCAACTTAAATTTTAATTAAAAAAAAAAGATAAAATCTTGGCACTTTAGAGGTTTTTTTTTATTGAACATAGGATAGTTTGATAATAGCAAGTCAAAGTTGTCGAAACTATAGTCACACTAAAAACCTCAGTTATACAAACAAAGTTAAAGTGTCTTATTTGTTTGGATTGATTGAGTTACTTGAAGATAATTATACTTTGATTAAAAAACTCTTAGAACCTTTCTTCAATACTTTATTTTGTAACCAAATGTACATTTCGGAGTCTTATTTATGTAAAAAATGATGCACAACGATGTAGAAGCCTCCATAGTTAACATTTTTATAAATTATTAAATAGTGTTCATAATAAATAAAATAATAGCTCCAATTCAAAATTTACCATTATACAGCGATACTACAAAAGAACGAGATACTTTCAATGTTTTATTAATCCAAAACTAATAATGTTATTATTACACTGTTCAAAAAAAGTGATTCCTAAAGTTTACTTTGGGAACTTACACGTGCTCAATACAGCGAATTTCTTTTAAGTATATTAATGCATACGCTGTAAATTTTACGATATATGATGTTTTTAAAAGAGGTTAATTTGAATTTTTAAACGAGTGTTTTCCACTCCCAGACTAAGCATGAAGTAAAATTTCGAGTATATAAAAGCCTAAAAATGTTGGTATGGTCAAATTGAAGCTTCAAACGAGTGTTTTCCACTCCCGGGTTAAGCATGAAGTAAAATTTCGAGTTTAGAAAAGCCTGCAAATTTGGTTTGGTTGCGTAGCGCGAAACTCGAAATTTTACCTAAATAAGGCAGTAGCTAAGACAATAATATGTTAAGTTTTATGCATTTATTTAAATGTAATGAATATTTTAATTCCGGTTGATTTGTGTTGCAAAGTCAATATAAAATATATTGTAAGTTGATAAATCCAGTTGAGTAATTAACTAATTATCATAATTATACGAAACATCTATTAGGCTAATTATCGACTAATGGCTAATTATTGAATCACAAATCGCAATTATTCTGATGGGTATAAAAATGTATCAATGTGCAATCGATTACGTTAATTGATTCGATTTTTTTTGTATTAAAGTTGGAACTTATTAAAATTAATTACGTTAAATGTTGAATTACATATTTTTTTATTATTATTATTAATGAATTTCTACTAATATTTATTAATTTTTGAGTTACACCAAGCGTGTTTTTAATTTATAATAATGGCCATAGCTTTTAGTTTTATAGCTAAAAATTGATTATGAACCCTAACATAATGTAGCTCAATAATACAGGGTTACCACAAACAAATAGAAACTTTTAGTATTCTATAAAACAAAAGTTATTTGTAATACCGCTGTTAGGTTGATGAACTGTAGAAGTTTTTATAGTACAGTTGGTAGTACTGCGCCAGCAAGATGGCTGCAAATTCTTCGGAGAAATCATATTGCTGTTGTAAAAAGTTCAAATTGAAGATTCAAACGAGTGTTTTCCACTTCCAGGTTAAGCATGAAGTAAAATTTCGAGTTTAGAGAAGCCTGAAAATTTGGTTTGGTTGCGTAGCGCGAAGCGCGGAGCGACCAAACCAAATTTTCAGGCTTTTCTAAACTCGAAATTTTACTTCATGCGCCACGCGTATAGAACACTGATTCCAAGTGAAGTTCGAAACAACTAGTAAAGCAATATGCTAAAGACGTACGTTCTGAAATTCTCATCAAATCAGTGATTTGTACGCGTGGCGCATGAAGTAAAATTTCGAGTTGAAGTTTCGCCACCGTGCAAATTCTATGGACAAATCATATTGCTCTTGTAAAAAGTTCATATTGAAGCTTCAAACGAGTATTTTCCACTCCCAAGTCATCCTTATTTAGGGATGAAAGTGCAATCTTGATGCCTGTCTCAATAAAATATTTCTTACTCTTACCGTTTTTTCATAAGAAAATATCAAACGTTGGTAAACTAGCGTAATCGCGTCTTAAATATTATATAGAAGATTCTGCGAAGAATGTTGGTTTTTCCCATTAATTTCTATCTTACAATAAATTCACTGGAATGTCGCGCGATAGTGAATTTTTAGAAAATTTGAATAACTGTTTTACGCGCAACATCCTGTTGAGTTTATTTTTATTAGTAAATAAATGAAAAAAATCACAAAGGAATCTTCTACAATGTGACTGATTGCCAAAATTTTTTATAGATATTGCAGAAAAAATAAACTTTAAGACGCGATTTCGCTGGTTTACCAATGTTTGATATTTAAAAAAAAAATGGCGACCGAAAGCGACAACGGTCGTGCACTGAAAAGTGCAAGTGCAAGGATATCCTCGAGAATCGAGGATTTACATAAGAAAAATTGTGTTTGCGGCGCGTTGGCGAAATCAGGTAGCCAATGCACAATATGCGGAACCATATATCACGCGAGCTGCACAAGAAAATTGAAACTGTGCTGCGGGACTAACCTCATCACAGAGCAGATCGAAAACATCGAGATGGAAGCATACGTAAACCTCAAAGAGCTGGTAAGCGAATTAATGTCAAATACTCTGCTATTAATGGAGAAAATACGCCGACTGGAAAAGGAAAATGTTGAACTACGTAATAGGGTCCACGCTTTCCCGCCAATATCTAAAGTAAACAACTCTGAAGTTAGCGACTTAAAGAGTACCGAAGTTAGCAACGCAACCAACACCGATATTGCCAACAATAAAAATAAAAATAAAAACAACACTCTTCGTGCACATAAAGTAAACGAAATAAAGTCGTCGAACCTAACAGAAAAACATCAAACAGCCCTAGCAAATAGATCAAGAAAAGTGTCATCCTCCGCCCCACCAGTCAACGAGGATGCTAATTTTAAGATGACTACGTCAACAGCGACAAGAAACATCCATGGCAAACCAGAAAATAAACAAACAAACGATGAATGGAACCTCGTCCAAAAAAAGCACAAAAAACGAAATTCCGCGAAAACGATAGTGGGCTCGAAGAGCGGTGTACAGATGGCCCCACAAAAAAAAATGCATGGATATACATAGGAAATTGCTTGCAAACGGTCACAAAGCAATCTATTACTGACTACCTCAAAGAAACGCTTCCGTTTATCGAGGTCAAGGAAATAAGCGAATTGGATACAAAAGGAAAATATAAATCATTTAAATTAGGATCTGATTTTAAGCACTTGGATCTACTAATGTCAGACAATACTTGGCCAGAACGTCTGAAAATAAGAACATTCAACTTCCCGAAAACATCTAATCAGAAAGAAAATTGTATAAACAAATCAGCGCAAGCGCAGCTCACTTAGAACCAAACTTGACTCAGGAAAGTGATTATTTTAATCTATATTTTATAAATATCGAATGTATTCGTAAAAAAATTAATGAACTAGAAGTATTTTTTACTAGAATATTCATGCTTATTTAATATAATATGTATCAGTGAACATTGGTTGCAAGATTGTGAAATTCCAGCACTTGATATTCCAAATTATAAATGGGCATCTAACTTCTCCAGATCAAACCACATCTATGGAGGTGTGATGCAGCGAATAAAAAATAGTACGCAATTTACTGAAATTAACAATATGAATTCATTGTCAGTGGAAATGCACTGTGAAATTGCTGCAACTCACGTTCCTCTGCAGAATATTATCATTATTAATATTTACAGGTCACCAAACGGCAACTTTAATACATTTATGGATGTTTTAGGAAGCCTGCTGCACTGCATCAACTTCAATAAAAAAGTTATATTGGGGGGAGATTTTAATGTCCATTTTCTCTCCGGTGATCAACGAGCTCACGATGTGACCGGTCTTCTATTATCATTCGGTCTCCGAGGCCTGGTTTCCTTTTATACGAGAAACAACAATTGTCTAGATAACGTTTTTTCGAACATTCCAGCAGCAGAAATATCCACCTTTCCAATAGACTACTGCTTATCAGATCACGTTGGAATACACATCAAAATGCTCAAAACAGCCTCGATGGGAACAAATACTGTTAGAATGGTAAGACCCATCACGGAAAGGGGTAAATTTAAGTTATACCATATATTGCAAAATACCGACTTCTATTACCTCGATAAATGCCAGTATCCAGATTCAGCTTTCGCAGACTTTATTTACTTATTGGAAACACATTTTTTTAATTGCTTTCCTTTAAAGAAACTAAAAACCTTGAACAACAATATCGTCTAGTACAACAATGATCTAAAACAAATGCGTGAAACTCTCTTCTTTATGAAAGAGGCTAGTTTTAGATCATTTGATTTAAAGGCAATTTATTCAAAATACAAAACCGAATATAAAATTGCACTTCAGCATGTAAAAAAAGAGGCAAATCTAAATTACATTAAGAGCTCCAATAACAAACCAAAGGCAATGTTGTCATTAATAAAAAGAAACTCTAACTGTGATAAACCAAACTGTAATATAGATCCTAATGATTTTAACACATACTTCACTACGATAGCTGAATCTACTCTAATTAATCATCGTCAGTCAAATTTAGACCCACTGATGCTTATAAATCCACATACTATCGGTAACAATCTCTTCTCCTTCAGAGAGGTAAGTGAAGTCGAAGTTAGAGAGTCGATTGTGTCCCTAAAAAACTCGAACTCAAGAGACATATATGGTATGACATGTGGATCCATTAAATACATAAAAGATATAATCCTATGTCCGCTAACAAAACTGATAAATAACTGCATTCGAAATAATGTTTTCCCAACAAGTTTAAAACTAACTACTGTCATCCCTCTGCATAAAAAGGGTTCGCATGCTGATGTTGGTAATTATCGTCCAATTTCGTTATTGCCTATATTATCAAAATTTTTTGAAAAATTGCTTCTAAAACAAATACTGAATTTTCTGGAGGAAAACGATGTATTAAGCGATAATCAATATGGCTTTCGGAGGGAACGTTCAACTACCGATGCAGTTCGAGCTGTTGTTGAGGAATTGATCTATGGCTTAGAAGCTGGCCAATATACAGCAGCATTATTTTTTGACCTCAGTAAGGCTTTTGACTGCGTTCCTCACGACGTCCTACTCCGAAAGCTGTATTTCTATAATTTCAGTCCCGAGAGCTGTCCTTTAATGACTTCCTACCTCCAGAATAGAACACAACAAGTCAAAGTTAAGGAGCAGACATCAAATTTTGCAACAGTGTCATGCGGCGTGCCGCAGGGGTCGATGATATTAGGACCACTCCTGTTCCTAATATATGTAAACGACCTACCGGCCTACATAGAAGAAGGACACACTTTAATGTACGCAGACGATACGACATCTATAAATAGAGGCACAGATTTGCAAAACACACTGCAAGAGAGAGCTCATAAACAATCAGGCATTAGCGTGGTTTAATTCCAATAAACTCTCGCTAAACACTGCAAAGACGGTTCGCCTTTTATTTACGCTTAAATCAGGCAATAACGAACATGGACATTGCAGATTTTTAGGCATCAACATCGACTCTAAATTGAGCTGGAGGGAGCATGAAAAGGTACTTAGTCTGGCACTTAGTAGGACTACTTTCCTGCTTAGGAATTTGAGTAGCAATCTTGATAAACCCGCACTACTCACCGACTATCATGCTCTCTTCCAGTCGAAAATTCAATATTGCATACTTGTTTGGGGACACTCTAGTATAGCCCCTAGGATATTCGGCCTACAACGTCGAGCAGTTCGAGTAATAGCGGCCATAGGTTACAGAGACAACTGCGAGGATGTCTTCAGGAGTCATGGGATACTTACGTTACCCAGTCTGTACATATTCGAATGCTTGCTACATGTTCATAAAAACGTAGATCATTACAAACAAACTGATCAAGTACATAAACACAGCACGAGAGGTTGTGAGCACATTTATCAAGAACAATTACGGCTATCTAAGTCTAGGAGTGGTGATAATTTTTATGGGCCTAAATTATATCACTATCTACCACAGGCTGTAAAGTCTCTCCCCCATATAAAGTTCAGGAAAAGTGTAAAGGCATATTTAATATCCAAGGCTTTCTTCAGCATTAATGAATGTATTACTCAAAAATTTACAGATCTTGTAACCAAATAATTGGTGCTTTTTATTGATATTTTTTTTTAAATGGTTTTAACATGTAGTATTATGTAAAGTATTTATTTTGTATCTGGTATTTTATATTTTCACGTTTGTATTAACTTAACTTTTGTACCTTATTTGTATTGACGTTTGTAAACCTTTGTTGACAGCAAGAATAAATTTACTTACTTACTTACTTACTATGAAATATCGGCAACAGTATGAAATATTACATTGAGACATATAGAGAGCGGTCGACTTCTTCTTAAGTCGACATAAAAGTAGTATTAAAACTGCAATTATTTTCTAATTTATGTCTTACAAAGACTATTATTACTAATTATTATTATTGTATTGTATAAAAGAGATTTTCGGTATAAAAATTGAAATTAAAACTGACTAGTAGCGAAATAAAAGCACGCAAAGAGAGGAATTAGTGTAAAGTTTAAATTTATTTCCTTTTTTTGTGCAATTTACTAAAAATTATACAAAATTAATCAAATCAATCAATAAAATCAACACAACAGATTGTAAAATTTTATACCCAGGCAATAAGGGTCGATACTTAAATTTCCGTGAGGGACTAGAAATTAGGAAGGCGCTAAAGCGGGGAAAGCCGATTGTAAATAATATGGAAGAGCTTTGGAACTCTCCGATAGCGTCCGCCCTTATTGCCGATATTTTATGATAGCCTGTATTTGTATATAAATAGTTGTTTAGACATTTTTTGTACATTCCTCCCCGAAGATGACCAATGGTCGAAACTAGTCGGAGAAAATATAAATTAGTGAAACAAAACCAAGTGTTTTAATTAAATATCCAGAATTATATTCAAAAATGTTTCACCACGGGTTAAGTGAGAAATTAATTAAAGATAAAATAAAATCAATACCTACAGTTTTTCAAAATTGATCAAATACATACATTTTAAACAAAATTGTCAAAAATGACAATTATTAACAAAGATTTACGAATTGATAACATTTGTGAAAATTACATTTCTTTGTATCGTATGTTTAATAAAATAAAACCTCTAGAGCAGTGGTGGGGAAACTTTTTTTAAGACGGGCCATTTGTAATAACCAGACAATCGTAGCGGGCCAAAGAATAATGCTTAATCGTAGGTAGGTAGTTTTTATGCGGGTTGTCACATTACGAAGTAAGAACGCGTTCAAACATTCTCACGACGACAGTCTTAAACGGGCCGGATTAAACCTTTTCGCGGGCCGGACTTGGCCCGCGGGCTGTAGTTTCCCCATCACTGCTCTAGAGTGCCATGATTTTATCTTTTTTTAAATTTAAGTTGGCTACACGCTTGCGGAATTGACATATAAAACGTCAGATATAATAGTTATAATGTATAATTTCAGAGTTGCCAACCTAGAATATTTTCCATGGCACTCTAGAGGTTTTATTTTATTAAACATACGATACTTAGTTTCCTTAAAATGTGGCTAAAATACAGCATTTTAATTTCTAATTACAAATAACTCAAAAACTGTCAACAGAACATTTGTGCATTTATTGAAACATCATTTTAAGTAGATATTATTGTAAATAAATATTATTGTAAATATTGCTCTATGTGAATAATAGAAAAAACTCCATTTATGAAATGTTGTGGGGAAAATAAGAAAATAATGAAATATAAACTGTTTACAGTTGTTGACTTAATTGCAATTGAAAATTGCTTAATATTTGCAAAAAATGTTAGCATTCAAAGGAGAGTGTTAAAAATATAAGTTATATTATTATTTTTCTTTTCCCACTATCGATGTAGTTTTTTATTGTTCACATATTTTGATAGAGCAATATTTACTATAATATCTTCTTGAAATGTTTTGAATATGTCTCGTAATGTGATATTTTAAAAATAAAAGAACTTGAAACATAATATATAAAATTACTAGCAGTGGCTGTTACGTAGTGAAATTCCATATCAACACTTTTATCAAAAACACACTTGGTTAAGATTTCATTGTTTATTAGTTGACACTGCAACAATTGTTTCGCCATAGAGTGGCTTTATCAGGCAGATGAAGTTTCGTCTTCGTGTGGTGAAACAATTGTTGCAGTGTCAACTAATAAACAGTGAAATGTTTATTATTTGGCACTGCAACAATTGTTTCGCCACACAGTGGCTTTATCGGGCAGATGAAGTTTCGCCACTGTATGGCGAAACAATTGTTGCAGTGTCAACTTATAAACAGTGAAATCTTAACCAGGTGTGTTATTTACTAAAAGTGTTGGTATAAAATTACAATTCTGTTTTTATAAACTGCAAACAATCAGTCTTAATTAATAAAAAGAACTTTTATCTACAATTGTTTAAGTTAAAGTTAGGTATCATTTTCTAGGGGTTGACATAAATAAAATATTCTGATTATGCTAAAATTCATGACTAGTTTATTGTCAAAACTGTACAAAATTAAAAATATCACCAATATTTACATTTTTTTAAATAGAACAAATAAGTTAAATAAAATTAACAAAATATTTAAGATAGAATTGTCTAAGAATTAACAAGTTAATTTTTAAAAAACAATAACACAATCACACTTTTAATAACTAAGAAATGCGACCAAGGATAAAATTGTCATAACAACAAAATATTTACAATCACAATGAATTAACTATTTTTTACAAAGGATAAAATCAATTAACCGCAATGGTTATAAAAATAATAAAACAAGAATACTGAGAGTTTTTCTTTTAAGTATATATTCTTCAATATACTGTATACGCTGTAAATTTTCATATACTCGTTGTTATTGAAAAGAGTTCAAATTTACCCTTTAAACGAGTGTTTTCCACTCCCAGATTAAGCATGAAGTAAAATTTCGAGTTTAGAAAAGCCTGAAAATTTGGATTTGCCGGCGCGAGCGAAGCGAGTGCCGGCAAATCCAAATTTTCAAGCTTTTCTAAACTCGAAATTTTACTTCATGCGCCACGCGTACTAAACATTGATTTCTGATGAAGTTTGAAAGATACTACTAAAGCATTATACTAAATATATATATATTTTAAACTTCACAGTAAATCAGTGTTTATACCCGTGGCGCATGAAGTAAAATTTCGAGTTTAGAAAACTTTTCCAAACTCGAAATTTTACTTCATGCCTAATTTGAGAGTAGAAAACACTCGGTTAAAGGTTCAATTAAACTCTTTCGAAGTTTGGAAAGCCTGAATTGGGATTTTGACGTTCAAATCTAAACGTTCAGGCTTTTCTTAACTCGAAATTTTACTTCATGCTTAACCTGGAAGAGGAAAACACTCGGTAATATATTGAATTTTACCTCTTTTCAAAAACAATAAATACCTAAAGTCTAAAAATCTGGAACTAGAGTGCCGGCAAACCCAAATTTTCAGGCTTTTCCAAACTCGAAATTTTGCTTCATGCACCACGCGTACTAAACATTAATTTCTGGTGAAGTTTAAAAGATACTACTAAAACAGTATACTAAAGATACATATTTTAAACTTCACAGTAAATCAGTGTTTATACCCGTGGCGCATGAAGTAAAATTTCGAGTTTAGAAAACTTTTCCAAACTCGAAATTTTACTTCATGCCTAATCTGGGAGTAGAAAACACTCGGTTAAAGGTTCAATTAAACTCTTTCGAAGTTTGGAAAAGCCTGAATTGGGATTTTGACGTTCAAATCTAAACGTGCAGGCGTTTCTTAACTCGAAATTTTACTTCATGCTTAACCTGGGAGAGGAAAACACTCGGTAATAGCTTGAATTTTACCTCTTTTCAAAAACAATAAATATCTAAAGATTTACTGCGTGTGATTAACACAATCTGACATTGATGTTAGATATTACAAAACGCAAATTAGGCTGCGACTTCACTTTTTCGTTTTATTTCCTTCTATCAAAAAACCAACGCCTTCTCGATCGAGTTTTTAAATGAACACGTGATATAATAAAATAATATTTTACAAAGGATAATAATATGGATGATATTGCACATAAGGATAATACAAAGCTTCTGAATAATAAGCAGGAACGTGGTACACATAAGGAACGTAATAAACAACATGCTGTATGTTGTTTTCAAAAAACTTCTCCCAATTCCCACTTGTACACGCAGCATTTTCTTCGGCTTCAAATTTCTCCAAATTAAATTCTTCGGGGAACGTAATTACATACGTATAGTCAAAATTAGGCTTTTCGAATTTCGGCGGAGTCGTGTTTAAGACGATGTGGCTCGAAACCAAACTGGGGTGCTTCAATTGAACTCCACGGTGGATTTTTTTGCTAAGAGGATTTTCCAAGCGTGTTCTGAACTTTTCGTAGCTTTTGTTAATCGGATTTGAAACAGCGCTTTCGGGATTTAATGGGATTGGTGTTGAGGTCCTTCTTGAAGGTATCAATTTCTGGAAACCAGTCGAGGTTTTGGGATAATCCCGCGTGGGTTCAGGATAATCCCCACTGTTTAGTAAATCGGGTGCAGCAACCTTTTGTGATTCGGATTTACATTCACTTCCATGAGAATTAACATTCTGCTGGTTTTGTAAAGATTTTGTTCTTCTTGATGATGAACGTAATCCAGCTCTTTTGAAAACCGATGGAGGTTCAATCACCTTTGATGGTCCTGGCAAATTGTTCATTTTCTCCGATGCTGAGGTCTTCGGAAGGCCCTTAAGATAAGTTGATAGTGACGAAATTGTTGGACCTAAGTCATCTGATTTTGATAGCTTTCTCGCACTCCTCTTTTCGTTCCACTTCCTCTTCAAGGCTTCCTCCTTTGTGGGTTCAAGATAATTCTCACTGTTTAGTAAATTGGGTGCAGCAACCTTTTGTGATTCGAATTTACATTCATTTCCATTATCATCATCATTCTGCTGGTTTTGTGTAGATGTTGTTCTTCTTAACGATGAACGTAATCCAGCCCTTTTGCAAACCGATGGAGATTCAATCACCTTTGATGGTCCTGGGAAATTGTTCATTTCCTCCGATGCTGAGGTCTTCGGAAGGCCCTTCAGATGAGTTGATGGTGACGAAATTGTTGGACCTAAGTCATCTGATTTTGACAGCTTTCTCGCGGCCCTCTTTTCGTTCCACTTTCTTTTTAAAGCTTCCTCCTTTTTGGAAAATTGAGTGTACTTGATCTGTAATAATATAAAAACCAACAATTATTAATTATACGGTATTGAAAAAAAAATCGTTAAAAATGTTTTAACAGCTTGACGTTCCCACTGAGCAAATCCATTTAAGTATTGTTTCAACAACATTAAAACAGCGTTTAATGTTGCTACAATGTTAATACAACGTTATTTATTTGTTTCTTGCTTAGTAGGTTGTCTTTATGTTTTTCAATTTATTTAAACTAGTATTAAACAATTTATAAAAATTAAATATTTTTAGATTGCTAAAATCTTCAGTTAAATGAGCCGTTTATTTTGAAAGTGTCCCTACTCCATTTCTCAGAGTTTTATTATTGACTGTAAAGGCCTTTATAATTTGCGGTTTGTAGTCATAAGCAACAATTTTTTTTGGTTAGTTTATTAAAATTATACAAACCTCCTGTATATTTTTAATAAACTTAACCAGAAAAAGTTGCTTATGACTACACACCTTAAATTATAAGGGCTTTTACAGTCAATAACAAAAAAACTGAGAAATAGCGTAAGACCTTCTTCTTTTAAGTATACATATCCCAATTATAAGCAGTAATTTTTCAGATAATCGATTCTTTTTAAGCCTTTATAATTTGAGGCTTGTAGTCATAAGCAACAATTGTTTGGTTTGTTTATTAAAATTATACAAACTCACTGTATATTTTTAATAAACTTAACCAGAAAAAGTTGCTTATGACTACACACCTTAAATTATAAGGGCTTTTACAGTCAATAACAAAAAAACTGAGAATTAGCGTAAGACCTTCTTCTTTTAAGTATACATATCCCAATTATAAGCTTTAATTTTTTAGATAATCGATTCTTTTTAAGCCTTTATATTTTGAGGCTTGTAGTCATAAGCAACAATTGTTTGGTTGGTTTATTAAAATTATACAAACTCCCTGTATATTTTTAATAAACTTAACTAAAAAATGTTGCTTGTCACTACAAACCTCAAATTACAAGCTTTTACAGTCAATAACAAAAAACTGAGAAATGGCGTAAGGCCTTCTTCTTTTAAGTATACATATCCCAATTATATGCTGTAATTTTTCAGGTATTCGATTCTTTTTAAGGAGTTCAATTTGAAGTTTTAAAAGAGTGTTTTCCACTCCCAGGTTAAGCATGAAGTAAAATTTCGAGTTTAGAAAAGCCTGAAAATTTAGTTTGGTCGCGTAGCGCGAAGCGCGGAGCGGCCAAACCAAATTTTCAGGCTTTTCTAAACTCGAAATTTTACTTCATGCGCCACGCGTATTAAACACTGACATATTGTGAACGAGTAAACTTTGCTTGAAATCAGTATCTTATACGCGTGGCGCATGAAGTAAAATTCCGAGTTTAGAAAAGCCTGAAAATTTGGTTTGGTCGCTCCGCGCTTCGCGACCTAACCAAATTTTCAGGCTTTTCTAAACTCGAAATTTTACTTCATGCTTAACCTGGGAGTGGAAAACACTCGTTTACAATTCAAATTGACCTCTTTTTTTAAACAACAAATATTTAAAAATCTACAACACGTAATTAGGATATGTATACTCAAAAGGAAAAAATCACAAGTGGTCATTTTTCAATTTTTGTTGTTGACTGTAATAATCTTTATAATTTGAGATTTTCTGTCATAAATAACAATTTGTGGTTAAGTATATTCAAAATACATAATATACAGCGAATTTTTCTCTTAAATATACATATTCATACGCCTTTTCAATGTAATGCTGTAAAAAACACACGTTTTTTTACTCCCAGACTAAGCATGAAGTGAAATTTTCAGGCTTTTCCAAAATCGAAATTTTACTTCGAGCGCCACGCGTACAAGACACTGATTTAAATTGATATTTACTTGTTCATACTGTTTCAGTGTTTAATATGCGTGGCGCATGAAGCAACATTTTGAGTTTAGAAAAGCCTGAAAATTTTACTTCATGCTTAATCTGGGACTTAAAAACACACGTTTACAGCATAACATTGAACCATTTTAAAATAGCGTATGCATATGTATACTTAAAAGAAAAATTCGCTGTATATTATCTATTTTGAATATACTTAACCACAAATTGTTATTTATGACAGAAAATCTCAAATTATGAAGATTATTACAGACAACACCAAAAATTTAAACTTTGTTTCCGCGATTTTTTTATCGTTGTTGTAATTAAATTAATTAAACTTCAAATGAATTTGGGTGAGTTACTGAAGATAATAATAACTTGAAATAAAACACTTTTAACCTTTCTTCACAAATGTATTCTTTACCTGATATACATTTCGGGCAGAAAAAAAGTAACCATTATCAATGGTTTGATACAGTTTGATAAAGTTTCAAACTATTGATAATAATCACTTTGTGTTCGAAATGTAGACCTGGTAAAGAATAAATTTGTGAAGAAAGGTTAAAAGTATTTTATTTCAAGTAATTAAACTTCACTTACCCAATGTTATTTTAAAGTAATAATAATTGATTAAAACCACTCATACCTCGATTGCTTTGAATTTCTGAATATTCTGGGCTTCCATTATTTCTGCGAGACGTGTTGATTATGCTGGTGTAATTATACAATGAGTAATTCTGACAGAACACACCCTTAAATATACACGTGTTCATCTTGAAAAAGTAGGGGTAAAGTAATTAGCAATAATTTTCCTAACTACCTGTTGCATTAAAATGGACCGAAAATAACAAGTTGTATTTAAATTAAGAAAATTGTTTGTAATTAAGATTTAATCCTTATAAATTGGGTAATAAGTAGCAGTTGATAATCAATTCTTAATTGTTTTTTTTTTCTCTGCAAATTTAAATTTAATGCTCTGTGTTTTTAAATACTTGTCCACTAAAGTAAAACGTTTGTAATCAAGATTTAATCCTTATAAGTTGTGTTAAAATCAGCAGTTGATAATCAGTTCTTAATAATTTTTTTCTCTTGTAAATTTAAATTTGGTTTCATTGACTTAATGCTCTGTGATTTTAAATATTTTTCCAGGAAAGAAAAACGTTTGTAATTAAGATTTAATTCTTATAAATTGAGTTAAAATCAGCAATTAATAATCAGTTCTTAGTCATTTTTTTCTTTTGTAAATTTAAATTTGTTTTCAATGACTGAATAATCAGTGATTTTAAATACTTTTACATGACACGCAGAAATATTGTTTTTAAATCAAAATCACATTATTGGTAATTACAAACTCACCACTTAATTTGTTTATCATATAAACATTATTTTATAGGCCGTTTAAGTGGTAATTTTATAAATATGCACAAATAAATTATACTGCTAAAAATGGTTCAATACCTCGAAACTATTTAAGATTTAATTTAATTACCAATAATGTGATTTTGATATAAAAACAATATTTCTGCGTGTCATGTTAAAGTATTTTATCCACGACTATCTTATAATATACTCATTATATTTGTGTTTCTTCAATTATAAGTATATTCATTATTCACTACTGTCAGTGATTAATCATTATTCACTGTTTAATATCATTTTCAAAATTTTATCTAGTAGTCCGCTAAGTGTCATATAATTAAAAGGAAACGTGAAAATCATTTACATTATAAGAGAGTTTTGAAGTGGTTTAATATCAAAAATTAGAAGATAAATAGAGAACGACAGTCATAACGAGATTTCTTCAACACCGCCAAATTTAAAGCAAGCTGCAGAAATTGCCTCATTAAACATATTGTCCGAAAACTCAAGAATAATATATTTAGCGGCGTATGAATCATTTTTGAAATGGAGAAGGGATAAGAAAACCAACTCCTTCTCGGAATCTGTTTTATTGGTGTATTTTACAGAACTATCCATAAAATATAAACCCTCGACATTATGGTTCAATTATTCAATGCTTAGGAGTACGATCAACATTTATCATGAAATAGATATAGAAAATTATATGAAAATGCAAGCATTTCTAAAACGAAAATCTGAAGGTTTTAAACCCAAAAAAGCCAGCACTTTTTCTCCAGAAATGTCAATGATTTTATTATTAAAGCCTCTGATGATAAATACCTGGCAACAAAGGTAAGATTTAAATAATTTTCGTTCCAAAAATCATTAATTTCTTTAAGGTTGCATTAATAATGGGAATAGTAATGGCTGGTTCTCGGGCTAATGAAATGTATTGCATGAAAATGAATGATTTGCAAGATCTTGGATCAGCTTTTTTAGTAAATGTGCCCAATGCAAAGACAAAAATCACTCGAAAGTTTACAGTCACCGATAGTTTTATAAAATTTGTAAAAACTACATTAAAAGCCGCCCAGCTCACATTACAACAAACATATTTTTTTCTGAATTATCAAAATGGCAAATGCACCGCCCAAAGAATAGGAATTGATAAATTTACTAAAATGAGAAAAGACATTGCTACGTTCTTGCAGTTGCCGAACTCAGAAAAATATTCTAGACACAGTTTTCGCAGATCTTCTGCAACGCTGCTTGTTGACGCTGGTGCGGACATAACGGCCTTGAATCGACACAGCGGATGGAAGTCGACAGCAGTAGCAAAAGGCTATATAGACTTCATTAAAAATATAACAGACACAGCTAAAAAAAATATCTAGCTTAATACAAATGAATAATTCCATTGATAATACACACCAAACCTATCAATGCAATCAAAATGTTTTAACAAATAATCAGAATCGTAGTTTTGATATCAATTCTATTCCTGCAATTAATTTAACAAATTGTGCAAATATTACATTTAATATTACTAAATAGTATTGTATTAAATTAAACAATAAAATACAATTCCTATTTATATAACTTCTTAATCAAAAAAAAAGTGTTATATTGTCGTGGACGAAGTATAGTGTACAACTCGCATATAATAGCTATTGATCACTCGAACGACTTGCTCCACTCGCCTAACGGCTCGTTCTGCAAACATCGTTCTCGTGATTAATAGCTATCATTATATGCTCGTTGTACAATATACTATTAAATCAGTGATTATTAAGTCATATAAGTCAAGTCAAGTATAAACAATTATTTCAATTCGTTTTTATATTTTCAATATTTTGTAATTTTCGTTATTTTGCGACTTCTTAATATTACATACAGGGATTTTTCCTTTCATGTAAACATATCCTGATTTGTAAATTTTCCGACATTCGATGTTTTTAAAAAGTGTTCAATTTGAAGCTTCTAACGAGTGTTTTCACTCCCAGATTAAGCATGAAGTAAAATTTCGAGTTTAGGAAAGCCTGAAAATTTGGTTTGGTCGCGTAGCGCGAAGCGCGGAGCGACCAAACCAAATTTTCAGGCTTTTCTAAACTCGAAATTTTACTTCATGCGCCACGCGTATAAAACGGTAAATTCAAGTGAAGTTCAAAATATACTGCTTTAGACTACCAGTTAAGCAGTATATTTTTAACTTCGCGTTATTTAACTGTTTTATACGCGTGGCGCATGAAGTAAAATTTCGAGTTTAGAAAAGCCTGAAAATTTGGTTTGGTCGCGTAGCGCGAAGCGCGGAGCTACCAAACCAAATTTTTAGGCTTTTCTAAACTCGAAATTTTACTTCATGCGCCACGCGAATAAAACGCTGAATTCAAGTGAAGTTAAAAATATACTGCTTTAGACTACCAGTTAAGCAGTATATTTTTAACTTCTCGTTATTTAACTGTTTTATACGTGTGGCGCATGAAGTAAAATTTCGAGTTTAGGAAAGCCTGAAAATTTGGTTTGGTCGCGTAGCGCGAAGCGCGGAGCGACCAAACCAAATTTTCAGGCTTTTCTAAACTCGAAATTTTACTTCATGCGCCACGCGTATAAAACGGTAAATTCAAGTGAAGTTCAAAACATACTGGTTTAGACTACCAGTTAAGCAGTATATTTTTAACTTCGCGTTATTTAACTGTTTTATACGCGTGGCGCATGAAGTAAAATTTCGAGTTTAGAAAAGCCTGAAAATTTGGTTTGGTCGCGTAGCGCGAAGCGCGGAGCTACCAAACCAAATTTTCAGGCTTTTCTAAACTCGAAATTTTACTTCATGCGCCACGCGAATAAAACGCTGAATTCAAGTGAAGTTAAAAATATACTGCTTTAGACTACCAGTTAAGCAGTATATTTTTAACTTCGCGTTATTTAACTGTTTTATACGTGTGGCGCATGAAGTAAAATTTCGAGTTTTGGAAAGCCTGAAAATTTGGTTTGGTCGCGTAGCGCGAAGCGCGGAGCGACCAAACCAAATTTTCAGGCTTTTCTAAACTCGAAATTTTACTTCATGCGCCACGCGTATAAAACGGTAAATTCAAGTGAAGTTCAAAACATACTGGTTTAGACTACCAGTTAAGCAGTATATTTTTAACTTCGCGTTATTTAACTGTTTTATACGCGTGGCGCATGAAGTAAAATTTCGAGTTTAGAAAAGCCTGAAAATCGTCCGAAGCTTCAAATTGGACGCTTTTCAAAGCCGACGAATGCCTGAAAATTTACAATGTATTAATCGAGATATGTTTACTTACACATAAAACGACTGCTAGTCCTTACTTCACTTTTTATTTGTATCGTTAGATGTACATTTCGAGACATGTATATCTAACAATACAAATAAATAGTGAAGTAAGGAATAACAGTCTTTTTATGTGTAATAATCACTTCATATAAACTCAAAAACATGCAGGTATGTACCGGGCGTTTTATTTAAGTATGGCCACAGAGGTTTGGTGAACATTGTACCCCATGTTAACTTTTGTTGTCGTCAAAATTAGAAACAATTTTTAGTTTTTATTAATTAATCAAACACTTTTATACAAACTGTTCATTGTTAGAAGTACATAAACATGTTAAAATTCTTTATTTTAGCTTTTAAGTTTAGCAAAACAAATACTTGCATTATGACGTTTTCGCTAAGTCGACTTTTAATTTAAAATGTTTACTTATTTAAATGGCTGTAACCTTAGTTATGGTTAACCAAATTTAATAAACATTGGCTCATTTTATTGACTATTTCCTTAAAAAAATGTCTACCAATCATATTACGAGAATTCATTTTCATTGCCCAATCACAATTAAATTTCAGCGAAAATTGCATAGTAGGTGAAAATTCTACGAAAAATTACAGCGAAAATTGCACTGTTGTGACGTCACATGTCAGGTATCAATTAATTTCTCTCAATCTTTCAAAATTAAAGTATTTTGATCTAACTCGTATTTTCTTTCATCACAGAATGTCATAAATTGTCTCCAAACGAACTCTTTACTCTTTCTTGTATTTTCGGATGAATTTTTTTCGATATTTTTCGATATATCTTTCGAAGAAAAACTTCCGAAGCGATTCATGTTGACACATTAAGGGACACTGATTGATAATTAATATTTTAAATAATACGTCAACTTGATTAAAAATCGTAATTTTCAGGAAATAGTCTATTGAATACATTTCGTGCATTAAAAATGCTCTGAAAATTTAGTACTCAAAGCTCGTTGCCTTTAAGAAACTACATTCGTTCATTTTGATTGTGATTTGACTGAAAAAGTGCCCTCGACGCTTCGCGTCTCGGGCACTTTTTGTCAAATCACAATCAAAATGGACTCATGCAGTTTCTAGGCAACGGCTTTTCGTGCAAAATTTTCGATCATTTTTAATGCACTTAATATATTACTATTGAAAATTAATTGCACTTTAAAACGTTATTGACACTGATTCACCTTTGGTTTTTTATGAAGCGCCAGAGGGCGCGATTGAGACAGTTACCATAATATTTGGATTTTAATAAAATGTTTAAATTAGAAGGTACACTTTAGTTACGTAAGTTAATTAAGGTAAAAATTACTGCGAAAACTAGTGAAAACCGCATCCCTATATCTTTATCCTAGCCGGCTCCATATAGTGATAAATTGACAGAATGGGGTTATTCTACACCACGCACTCTAGAAAAATAACATAAAATCTAGTAGGCTGTTGGGTTTTGTTTTATGTGCAAAAAGTATAATACATTTTTTGAATAAGGGGCCTCGTCAAAACGTTTATATTTTTTGTAGAAAATAGATGAGTAAATCAAGGAATATACAAAATATTGAAATGGAGTTTACTATTACTTACTTAGGTGCATATTTAATCTAATTTATAACTATAGTTAAACAAAATTATTGAAATAATAACAATAAATAAGCAACAAAATTAAACTAATTTAAAATTAACTACACTTATGCCCAGTATTATAAACGATTAATAAATCAGTAGATAACTATTTGTGGGGTAAATTTATTTACCTAGTAAACTGATAGGCAAATAAAATTTCGTATTATAAAGCAAACCTACAAAATAAATAGCAATTCTAGAAATAAATAATTTAATTAGTAGATTACAGATTACAGACCAAAATTATACATTTTCATTGTAGCCATAGCTGGAACCACCCATTTTTTAAATTGAATTGTCAATATTTCAAATTAAATTGTCAATCAAATTGGAAATTTAGTATAATTCCTTATAATTATGGAGAATAACCGTGGAATAGGACAGAATTACACAGAACAAGATAAAGAAAGCTTATTAGAAATTATAAAAAACCTTTACGAGTGTTTTCCACTCCCAGGCTAAGCATGAAGTAAAATTTCGAGTTTAGAAAAGCCTGAAAATTTGGTTTGGTCGCGTAGCGCGAAGCGCGGAGCGGCAAAACCAAATTTTCAGGCTTTTCTAAACTCGAAATTTTACTTCATGCGCCACGCGTACAAGACACTGATTTCAAGTGAAGGTTACTTGTTCACAATATTTCAGTGTTTTCAGTGTTTTATACGCGTGGCGCATGAAGTAAAATTTCGAGTTTAGAAAAGCCTGAAAATTTGGTTTGGTCGCGTAGCGCGAAGCGCTACGCGACCAAACCAAATTTTCAGGCTTTTCTAAACTCGAAATTTTACTTCATGCTTAGTCTGGGAGTGGAAAATACTCGTTTAAAACTTTAAATGGAACTAATTTTAAAAAGCGTATGCATAAGTATAAAAATCCCTGGTTATGTCTGTTTTGAATAACTCTAGGTCTTCGACTCCTTAGAATGTCTTGTGGTTCGAATTAATCACTGTCAGGGAAGATACTATAAGCGAACTTAAATCTGACACGGATGATATGGTAGACATGATAACTGTAATGAAATTAATAAATACAAGTAGTAGAATCTAAAGTAATTATAATAATAGAATACACTTTTAACTTTTAACTGTCAAATTATTTAGAGAATAAAATTTACTTGGCAGAAAAACAAACAAATAATTTACTGGGGAGATTTATTAGCCAAATAAAGTTATTTTGTGTTTATAATACCAAAATCTTTGGAATAAATGAATTTATTCCTAAAGTAAATTTTATTTAACAAATACTTGCATTATGACGTTTTCGCTAAGACGACTTTTAATTTAAAATGTTTACTTATTTATATGGCTGTAACCTTAGTTAAGGTTAACCAAATTTAATAAACATAGGCTCATTTTATTGAAAATTAATTGCACTTTAAAACGTTATTGACTCTGATTCACCCTTGGTTTCTTATGAAGCGCCAGAGGGCGCGATTGAGACAGTTACCATAATATTTCGATTTTATTAAAATTTTTAAATTAAAAGGTACACTTTAGTTACGTAAGTTAATTAAGGTAAAAATTACTGTGAAAACTTGTAAAAACCGCATCCCTATATCTTTATCCTGGCCGGCTCCATATAGTGATAAATTGACAGAATGGGGTTATTCTACACCACGCACTCTAAATAAATAACATAAAATCTAGTAGGCTGTTGGGTTTTGTTTTATGTGCAGAAAGTATAATACAATTTTTTAATAAGGGGCCTCGTCAAAACGTTTATATTTTTTTTAGAAAATATATGAGTAAATCAAGGAATATACAAAATATTGAAATGGAGTATGTTTACTATTACTTACTTAGGTGTATATTTAATCTAATTTATAACTATAGTTTAACAAAATTATTTAAACAATAACAATAAATAAGCAACAAAATTAAACTAATTTAAAATTAACTACACTTATGCCCAGTATTATAAACGATTAATAAATCAGTGGATAATTATTTGTGGAGTAAATTTATTTACCTAGTAAACTAATGGGCAAATAAAATTGCGTATTATAAAGCAAACCTACAAAATAAATAGCAATTCTAGAAATAAATAATTTAATTAGTAGATTACAGATTACAGACCAAAATTATACATTTTCATTGTGGCCATAGCTGGAACCACCCATTTTTTAAATTGAATTGTCAATATTTCAAATTAAATTGTCAATCAAATTGGAAATTTAGTATAATTCCTTATAGTTATGGAGAATAACCGTGGAATAGGACAGAATTACACAGAACAAGATAAAGAAAGCTTATTAGAAATTATAAAAACAACCTTTTCGAGTGTTTTCCACTTCCAGGCTAAGCATGAAGTAAAATTTCGAGTTTAGAAAAGCCTGAAAATTTGGTTTGGTCGCGTAGCGCGAAGCGCGGAGCGGCCAAACCAAATTTTCAGGCTTTTCTAAACTCGAAATTTTACTTCATGCGCCACGCGTACAAGACACTGATTTCAAGTGAAGGTTACTTGTTCACAATATTTCAGTGTTTAATACGCGTGGCGCATGAAGTAAAATTTCGAGTTTAGAAAAGCCTGAATATTTGGTTTGGTCGCTCCGCGCTTCGCGCTACGCGACCAAACCAAATTTTAAGGCTTTTCTAAACTCGAAATTTTACTTCATGCTTAGTCTGGGAGTGGAAAACACTCGTATAAAACTTTAAATGGAACTAACTTTAAAAAGCGTATGCATAAGTATAAAAATCCCTGGTTATGTCTGATTTGAAAAACTCTAGGTCTTCGACTCCTTAGAATGTCTTGTGGTTCGAATTAATTACTGTCAGGGAAGATACTATAAGCGAACTTAAATCTGACACGGATGATATGGTAGACATGATAACTGTAATGAAATTAATAAATACAAGTAGTAGAATCTAAAGTAATTATAATAATAGAATACACTTTTAACTTTTAACAGTCAAATTATTTAGAGAATAAAATTTACTTGGCAGAAAAACAAACAAATAATTTACTGGGGAGATTTATTAGCCAAATAAAGTTATTTTGTGTTTATAATACCAAAATCTTTGAAATAAATTAATTTATTCCTAAAGTAAATTTTATTTAGGGAATAAAACGTTTTATAATACCGGGCGTTAATGATTTTTTTGTTGTTGTCTATACAAATGTAGTAAAAACCACAGCAGGTGTTATGATAATAATAGAAGAAAAACAATACAATCCATCTATAAAAATCTTGACTTGCCAACAGGGTTTAGTAGTTTACTTTTCAGTAGTAGAAAGAGAAACGACCATTTTAATATCAAAATACTGTTAAAAAAATGCAAATTACATCAATGACTATTTTATTTATTTTGTATAGGCGAGAAGAGAAATCATTAAGTTAATAGTATTAAATTAGTTTCATTTTGTTATTGGTTTATTATTATTATTTGAATAAATTATTCTAACTGCAGTTATTAATTAATTTAAATATACTCCTAAGTAAACAATAAACTTAAGCGTTAATTTTAACATATCATAGTTTTTTCCTTTTTAATATTTTTGACAATCATTGATTTACTCGCACCTTTGATTACCATCATCATCATTATCATTTATTTAATGTGTTATGAGCCTAAGCCATACACTTGTCATTACATGTTTGAAGCTTAAAAGTAAGTATTAGAATATATAATCAGATAGAAACAATGTATAGTTAGATAAAAATAACAGATTTAAGTGGCACGTGGTATTGAGGTATTGAATACATACAAATCTATAAAAATAGGTAAAAATAAATCAATAATAATAATAAATAAAACAAAGTACAATTAAAAATAGCACACACTAAAAGCTACAGATAAGTCACTTAATAAAATACATAAAAAAGAAAAAAGGTATACATCACATGATTTCGAATTAAAATACACACACAATAATTTAAATCAAGTCCAGTAAGTCAATAAGTAAATATAGGTTGATAAAATTAAAGTGAATCATATAAAATACGTTCATTTTTGTATTCATAACACTCAATTAAAATTAAAAAGCAGGCACTCATTCAAGTCGTAAACATTAATAAAATATCAAAGTTTTCACGAAACCCATTATTTTAAAAAACATATGTATTACCTTTTACAACATAAAACAAGAATAAAATGTTAGTTAATGTAGCAGTCTAATAGATTTTATATTATTTTTATAGAGTGCGTGGTGTAAAATACCTCCAACCTGTCAAATTTTCACTATATCTCCCACTAGGATAAAGATATCGCAATGCGTTTTTCACTAGTGTTTACAGTGTTTTTTATTTCAATTAAATAACATAACCAAAATATACCTTTTAATTTAAAATTTTTAAGAAAATCAAAAAAATAAGTGATTGTCTCAATCGCGCCCCCTGGCGCTTAACATAAAAAATAAAGTGAATCAAACTAATTTAACGAATGAAGCACTAATAACCTTTTTTCACACTTTTATTTGAATTACCAAATGTACATTTCGGACACAAAGTGACCATTATCAATGGATTAACACTAAATACAAAACGGAAATTTTAAACTATATATAGACAGGCAGATTATAATACAAAGGCGGTGGGAGTGCAAAAAGGGAAAACACGTAAATTAAGAGGTGAGCCGAGGGAATGAGGGTGGCGGTACAACCAGGTAAAGTGGATTAGGGGAAAAACACAGATTAAGGTGGTGCAATTAAATCTAATAATGTATTGTGAAGTGGAACTAAATCAAAATTCAATAATTTATTTTCCTGTTTTTTCATTTCAATGGCTTCTAACATGTTTAATCGATTATTTGATGATTGTTTTAATAAATTTATGTTTTTTATTGTGAGTTTGTGGCCGGTTTCTAGTAAATGGTTAGCCACTGCTGTTTTTCATAATTTGAATCAAACTAAATAACGTTTTAAAGTGCATTTAATTGTCAATCAAATGAGCCTAAGATTATTATATTCAGTTAAACCTAACAAAAGTTACAGGCATTTAAATTAGTAGACGTTTTCATTCTCCCCTTTGTCTTATATGAAAGTCAACGAAACGAGAAGATAGTTGAAATTGAGTAAAACTACGCGTCGATTAAGATTTTCATATTTTCAACATTGCTTAATTTGCCATTTATTTGATAAAAAAATGGTGATGTGTCCATCATAGTACTTTCCCCCGTAAATTGCGTATTAAATCACTTTTTAAAGTTTGTAAAGAGGCTAATGAATCACCCTGTAGAAAATTGTGTTTGAAAGTTCCCGAAAAACGTTCTTCTTTTTATAACATATTACGAAGTGGTCCTCAATAACTAGATAAAACACACAACTTTTGAAATATCTCATAAACTAAGAGTGCTATGACAAAAAGTAAATGAACAATACATCTTCATTTTGTTATTATCTACAACTTTTATTTGAAAGAATTTTTTGTTTGATGAACATTTATTGAAAAAATCTGAAAAAACTGAAAAACGCTAAGAGTAAAGTACCACTTCCGGTATTCCGATTTTCACCAAAAGCTTTTCAGTTCTTCCGATTGTAACAAAAAGCTTAAGTTTCAAGTTTCATCTCGATATCTTTAGCGGTTTTTGCGGTACAGCGCACACAGAGACACACACAGACAGACAGACAGACATTTTTCAAAAATGGTCTTATTCGACTCAGGGGACCTCAAAACGGATATTTCCGCTAAAATTTTTGATTCGAAAATTTTCACGAAAACAATACTTTCCCTTTGTATTACATACGGGGGAAAGTAAAAATGTATTTATTTTTTATGATAGGGACTACGCCCTTTAGCGGTAAAGCTAGAAACTTAATAAATATTTCCAGCGATTTCTTTTAACCCCTTTTACTGTGAAATTTTTTACCACAACATTCTACGATGCATAATTTCTGAGATACAGCCGGTGGCCACGCTTAATCAAATACGCGGTATATGTTTAATTAATTTCTCACTTAACCCGTAGTGAAACATTTTTGAATCTTATTCTGGATATTTAATTAAAACACTTAGTTGGTATTAATAGCTATAAAACAAACCAAGTGTTTTAATGAAATATCCAGAATTTAAAACAAAAGTTACCATAGGGTACGTTTTTTACCATGTAAATAATCCCTATGGCCATACTTAAACAAAACGCAGTGTGTACTTAAAAGAAAAATTCTTTCTATTTTTGTCGAAAAAAATGAAGACAAAATATGCTATTGGTTAGTATCTAACGAGTGTTTCCCTTCCTTTATTAAGAATGAAGTAAAATGTTACTTCATGTGCTAGGCGTGTAATACACTGATTTATTCTGAAATTCGAAAACAGCTATTCCCATTAATTAAATTGCTATTTTATCGTTTATTACCCGAAATGACCAAAAGTGTAGTAACAAACGTAAAATAATACTAAAGGATATTGATAAGAAAAAGAAGTACTAATTCTTTATTAAAAAAAATAGTTGTTTTTAAATAAAATGTTTAAAGGTTTCAAAAGTATTAGCTGCCCCCGAGTCATACACTTTTCCTGAAAGACGCTTGTTATGGTGTTAAGGTAGCGGTTTAGTAGAGTGAGACAGACTCTGCCCAACCATTTGCTAGAGTGAGATAGACCCATATTTCTATTTCCAGCATAAAAGGTGAACGTAATATATCATGGACATTTTTTTACTTTCCCCCGTATGTAATACAAAGGGAAAGTATTGTTTTCGTGAAAATTTTCGAATCAAAAATGTTAGCGGAAATATCCGTTTTTAGGTCCCCTGAGTCGAATAAGACCATTTTTGAAAAATGTCTGTCTGTGTGTCTGTGTGCGCTGTACCGCAAAAACCGCTAAAGATATCGAGATGAAACTTGAAACTTAAGCTTTTTGTTACAATCAGAAGAACTGAAAAGCTTTTGGTGAAAATCGGAAAACCGGAAGTGGTACTTTACTCTTAGCGTTTTTTCAGTTTTTTCAGATTTTTTCAATAAATGTTCATCAAACAAAAAATTCTTTTAAATAAAAGTTGTAGATAATAACAAAATGAAGATGTATTTATTCATTTACTTTTTGTCATAGCACTCCTAGTTTTTGAGATATTTCAAAAGTTGTGTGTTTTATCTAGTTATTGGTGTGTGACAGTGTATGTGTCGATACAATTGAAAAATGTTTCAAATAAAAGTTGTAGGAAATGAAAAACTAAAGATTTTTTGTAGATTCACTTTTTGTCATAGCACTCTTAGTTTTTGAGATATTCAATAAATAGTGTTTTTTATCTAGTCATTGGTTTGTGTCAGTATGTGTTGATCCAATTGAAAAATGTTTCAAATAAAAGTTGTAGTTATAAAAAAGTTGAAGACATTTTGAAAATAATAGTGCTACAAATATTTTAAAAGTGATTTAATACGCTATTTACGGCGGAAAGTACTATGATGGACACATCACCATTTTTTTAATGAATGTTGAGCTAATTGAATGCAGAATATACGGACACCCTTGAATTTTATGTAGTACAAGTTTTTGTTGAGCAAAAAGAAGTAAATAAATGACTAAAAATAGCTATTTTCAGGATTTTTTTACAAGAAAACTAAATATCGTAATTGTTTTAAATTGGGGACATTAAAATCCCCTGAGTTTTAGAATTATTTTGATGTATCATGTAATATTGTCCCATAATCAGAACATGAATGGTGCTGGAACTAGTGACTACCAAAAACGTTGGATTTTCCCCATAATAAATCGCAACCTTAATAAATAAAATATACATACCAAAAATTGATCAATTTGACGAGTTGATTAATCGCAATAAAGCTCTCGATTAAAGCCAACATAAGTAGGCTCCTGGCACTCATCGCCCTTCAAAGCAACACTGTTCACCACATAACACTTCCTCTTCCTTTTCCTCAACGACATAACACTTTTTTTCAAAAACTTCCGAATCACCGTGTACTTCTGCAAAAACGCCTTGCCAAAACTGCAACTGCTCCTCTTTTCGTAATTACCACTTAACAGTTGGAAATCTGTTAGGTGGTACATGTTTGCTTCTGAAAATAATTTGTACTGAGACTGATTACAGGATTAAACCCCCAAGTGTGCATTAGGGTTGGGCGATTTCGGGTGGGGGATTAGAGATTTGCGTGCCACTTGCATGTGCTTAGGGTTTAAGACTTAGAAGTTAGGTAGAAACACATTTTGGGAAATGCCCCTTAATCGTGTTATGAAATTATGGGGGGTGTTTTTGGAATTTGTGAGGTGGGCAATTAAGGGCTGTTTTTAGAATTGGCGAGGTGGGCGTTGGGGATTATGGTAATTACTTGTTTTGAACTTTTGTTGGGTAATTTTCGTTTAACTATGTACCTGAAATGTGAACTAGGAAAGTAAATCGGTTTATGATTTTTCTACGATATAATTTTAATATCGTACAATTATCAAATTTGTAAATTAGGCGAAATATGATTTTAATTTACTTCCTTGTAAATCGTAATGGTGTGAAAAGTGCTAATTGCATTTTTACATCATTAAAATGAATTTGTGTCTAGATGTTCGTACTTACTAGTAGACATAATTGACTGTATAATTTAAAATCTAGCTTTTAGAATTTTTTTTTCTTTTGCCTTTTAACAGAAATCACTGTTTTAAATAATTGGTTTAGCGCAGAATTTGACTAGCGTTTTATTCGCATTTACATATTAGATTGCTAAAGCCGTATTTTTTAAACTTTATGATATTTCAGTGTTTTATACGCGTGGCGCACGAAGTAAAATTTCGAGTTTAGAAAAGCCTAATTTGGATTGGCCGCTCCGCTTCGCTACGCGGCCAATCCAAATTTTCAGGCTTTTCTAAACTCGAAATTTTACTTCATGCTTAGTCTGGGAGTGGAAAACCCTCGTTTAAAGATTCAAATTAAAATCTTTTAAAAAAAATGGTGATGTGTCCATCATAGTACTTTCCCCCGTAAATTGCGTATTAAATCACTTTTAAAATATTTGTAGCATTATTATTTTCAAAATGTCTTCAACTTTTTGATGACTTCAACTTTAATTTAAAACATTTTTCAATTGGATCAACACATACTGACACAAACCAATGACTAGATAAAAAACACTATTTATTGAATATCTCAAAAACTAAGAGTGCTATGACAAAAAGTGAATCTACAAAAAATCTTAAGTTTTTTATTTCCTACAACTTTTATTTGAAATATTTTTCAATTGTATCGACACATACACTGTCACACACCAATAACTAGATAAAACACACAACTTTTGAAATATCTCAAAAACTAAGAGTGCTATGACAAAAAGTAAATGAACAATACATCTTCATTTTGTTATTATCTACAACTTTTATTTGAAAGAATTTTTTCTTTGATGAACATTTATTGAAAAAATCTGAAAAAACTGAAAAACGCTAAGAGTAAAGTACCACTTCCGGTTTTCCGATTTTCACCAAAAGCTTTTCAGTTCTTCCGATTGTAACAAAAAGCTTAAGTTTCATCTCGATATCTTTAGCGGTTTTTGCGGTACAGCGCACACAGACACACAGACAGACATTTTTCAAAAATGGTCTTATTCGACTCAGGGGACCTCAAAACGGATATTTCCGCAAAAATTTTTGATTCGAAAATTTTCACGAAAACAATACTTTCCCTTTGTATTACATACGGGGGAAAGTAAAAAAAAATGTATTTATTTAATTAATATGAAAATAAAAAAAATCTATCTCCTATCCAAATTGAGCTGGATTAGTGAAATTTTTAGCATTTATACATATTTATATTTTATATTTATTAGTACAATTGCAGTTGTTTCACGGTTTTAAATACTATAGCAAAAAAAATAAAAATTGTTTTCTTATATATTTTGAAAAGTAAAAAATAAATCTATTTTTGATCGAAATTGAGCTAGGCCAATAAAATTTTGAGCATTTATAGAGATTTATATTACCTATTTATTAATCAAGTTCCCATTGTCGTACTATAAATAATAGGGGAGCTAAAAAATAAAGATTGTATTTTTAATTCGCTGTTTTAGCATGAAAATGGGTTTTGAAGCGCAGAAAAAAAATACCACTTTCCGCCCTAATAAAGCTGGATCAATAAAACTTTTAGGATTTATGTAGATTTGTGTTGCTCATTTACAGTAAAACTCAAATTGGTCTACTATCGGTATAACCGAAGTAAAAAAAAAAAAATAATTTTTGGTGATTTTTAAATTTTATTTACTAGAAAAAAATACTTTCGATGCAGGAAAAAAACACTCCTTACAAAAACATCATATAAATAAGTAAGGAATTGATTGATACAATTAACAAAAAATTATTTTTTTTCCAAAAATCCAAGGGTACCCGTTGGTTCAAAATTTAACATTGAAACCCGCATAAGTCTGTCCTTGTCCCACTCATGGCTTTTAATAGCCAGCACATCAAAATATTCGTGAATTGCTAAAAACTAAAAAATATTACTCCGGTGTTAATTGAGCTAGATAATTGAAATTTTCAGCATTTATACAAACTTATATTTCCCATCCACTGGTATAATTCTTCTTATTGTACTGTATCAAATACTGAAACAAAAAAATGGTGATGTGTCCATCATAGTACTTTCCCCCGTAAATTGCGTATTAAATCACTTTTTAAAGTTTGTAAAGAGGCAAATGAATCACCCTGTAGAAAATTGTGTTTGAAAGTACCCGAAAAACGTTCTTCTTTTTATAACATATTACGAAGTGGTCCTCAATAACTAGATAAAGCACACAACTTTTGAAATATCTCAAAAACTAAGAGTGCTATGACAAAAAGTAAATGAACAATACATCTTTATTTTGTTATTATCTACAACTTTTATTTGACAGAATTTTTTGGTTGATGAACATTTATTGGAAAAATCTGAAAAAACTGAAAAACGCTAAGAGTAATGTACCACTTCCGGTTTTCCGATTTTCACCAAAAGCTTTTCAGTTCTTCCGATTGTAACAAAAAGCTTAAGTTTCAAGTTTCATCTCGATATCTTTAGCGGTTTTTGCGGTACAGCGCACACAGACACACAGACAGACAGACATTTTTCAAAAATGGTCTTATTCGACTCAGGGGACCTCAAAACGGATATTTCCGCTAAAATTTTTGATTCGAAAATTTTCACGAAAACAATACTTTCCCTTTGTATTACATACGGCGGAAAGTAAAAAAAAACAACGAAAGTCGTAAAATTTACAGTGTATGCATATGTATACTTGAAAGAAAAATTCCTTGTATAACGTCTAAATTAGTTATTCGATATATAGGTTTTTAATTTAAATTCACTTGGTTTGTTATACTAATAAATTTATTTGAAAAGCCAAATCAGCTAGAATTTAAAGCGTTGTAACTTCGTACACATGTGGTTTTTAAAGAAGTACTTAAAAATTGGATAGCTTGCAAAATTCTCTACCAGATGCTGCCAAAATTTCGATTTATATAATTTTGGACATACGCTGTTTATGAAATCAACGCCTCAATTGTCTCCATAGTTTCCTGTCTTGCTTTTGTCCTTTATTTCTTTCCATGGTATACCTTTCCTTTCTGATCAGGGCCTCTCCAAAATATCTAAACCAGCAAATTTTGAAGAGAGACACCCTCTACAAGCACGCTAATCTAGCAATAAAAAGAAAAATACGAAAGAAGATGGCAAATTTTTTTCTCCACAAAGTTTATTCAGAAAAAATAGCTCTTTTCAAATATCCAAAAATATAGGTATGTTTCTGGGGGAAAAATTTCGATGACGTCATTACTTCAGTTTCAAAATTTAGAAAAATATGCAATTTTGGATTAAAATTGACTTAACTCAATCCCATTTATGAACCTCTTTTTAGATTTTTTCTATCGTTTTTCCTTTTCTTTCTTTTTACATCATTAAAATGAATTTATGTCTAGATGTTCGTACTTACTAGTAGACATAATTGACTGTATAATTTGAAATCTAGCTTTTAGATATTTTTTTTCTTTTGCCTTTTAACAGAAATCACTGTTTTAAATAATTGGTTTAGCGCAGAATTTGACTCGCGTTTTATTCGCATTTACATATTAGATTGCTAAAGCCGTATATTTTAAACTTTATGATATTTCAGTGTTTTATACGCGTGTCGCATGAAGTAAAATTTCGAGTTTAGAAAAGCCTAATTTGGATTGGCCGCTCCGCTTCGCTACGCGGCCAATCCAAATTTTCAGGCTTTTCTAAACTCGAAATTTTCCTTCATGCTTAGTCTGGGAGTGGAAAACCCTCGTTTAAAGATTCAAATTAAAATCTTTAAAAAAAAATGGTGATGTGTCCATCATAGTACTTTCCCCCGATTTGATAATAAAGCTGAGACATCAAGTTTCGCTCACCCTGTTCATTTTATATGTAATCTGTATGTGTATGTTAATCTTTTGTTTTTTGTAAAGAGTGCCTTAGAAACAGTTGAGTAACTCTTAAGACCCATAATTTGCTTACATATCACCCCTAAAGATGGGTTGTATTTTAAACTAACGAGTGTCCTCCACTCCCAGACTAAGCATGAAGTAAAATTTCGAGTTTAGAAAAGCCCCGCGTAGAAAATTTGTCGAAGGTCGCGCAGCGACCCGAGACAAATTTTCACGGGGCTTTTCTAAACTCGAAATTTTACTTCATGCGCCACGCCTATAAAACACTGATTTAAAGTGAAGATAAAAACGCACTGAAAACCAATCCAACTTCGATATTTTTCAAAATTGGATGTGTTATTTTCTATCCATGCTGTAAACTTTCAGATATTCGTTATTTTCTTGTAAAAAAACTTCGATTCCATGTAGTTCTTCGTTCTCCGAAGACCATGATTGGCCTTCGAGCTGTAGCCTTTGTAAAATGGTAATAAACTGAGTAATCTAGAGTGATCCTTCAATTTGAAACTTTTAAGAACGAGTGTTGTCCACTCCCAGACTAAGCATGAAGTAAAATTTCGAGTTTAGAAAAGCCCCGCGTAGAAAATTTGTCGAGGGTCGCGCAGCGACCCGAGACAAATTTTCACGGGGCTTTTCTAAACTCGAAATTTTACTTCATGCGCCACGCGTATAAACCAC
This sequence comes from Philonthus cognatus, assembly GCA_932526585.2. Classification (NCBI taxonomy): domain Eukaryota; kingdom Metazoa; phylum Arthropoda; class Insecta; order Coleoptera; family Staphylinidae; genus Philonthus; species Philonthus cognatus. The sequence continues at coordinate 53,365,378 of OW052241.1, read as the reverse complement.
TGATTTACAGTAAACTTAAAAATATATAACGCTTAGATGTGTTGATGATCAATATTCACCAAGATGTAAACATCAGATACCTTCTAAAAAAATTCTATTGACCTAAAATTGTACACATAGACATAATTCTCGACTTTATTTTACAAATGTCGTATTAATTATAATTACATTTTAAATAATTTCATAAATATCAAATAAATCTTCCTATCAAAACCACCACAAACCGGACAAAAGATAACGCCACTCGTCGGCTAAAAACAGATGGACTTCTTACTACCTGCTAATGCCGGGTTGACATTGAGACCCAAAAAATGCGGTTGGTGTTCATAATGGATTACCCCTTGAGTACTCCGTCTCTTTCCCCTTACCCTCCAATATAATAGAAAAGAGATAGAAATCGGAAGATTTTAGACTTTTTGGTCTAGTCGCTTCTGATCTCCATCTTGGACTGAGTCAACCAATGTTTTTCTTGGTCTTCCTTTATAGTTATAGTTTTATAGCTTCTAGAAAACAAGGACGGTAAATCGGGTTCTAGCATTTCGCAAATATAGCAGTTGTGAAATTTCGTAGTGTTATTTTAATTTCTTAATTACATCACTTCTTATAGTAAATATTAATGGTCTGAGAAGTGCTTAATATATACGAAATCAAAATAGAAATTGCTTTTAATAAAAATTGAACTTCTTAAATGTAAGAGGTTTTTCCTCGTTTTTGCATTCAAAATTTTACATAAAAAAATTATATAAAAATTAAATTTGTTCACAACTAGCAAATGTAGTTATAATCTTTCACAATTTACAGAACTCTTGATTTTTGCTTTTTTCTATTGTTCTATTAATTTTACGAATGTTTGTAAAATTCTGATCATTTCTTCTATATAAATAAAATTGTATTTAAATTGATTGGGTGAGTTACGTGAATATCACATTTAAGAGGGCCAATTTTTGCTAGTAGTGTGTTTCTGGGGTAGGAGATGGCGCAGAGATAGCAAATTTCCTGAAAGTAGTTTTGACTATGTATTGGTTCATAGTGCCTCCGAATTTGATCATAACGAATAATAAAAATTATATTATAATATAAGTGCGGATTGCGTTCTGTGTTTGTTTAGATAGCGCCGGGCGAATGAATGGGTATTAAATTTTAGTAGACAAGTAAACTGGATAAATAAATATTCACGATTTTAATTTCAATCGACAAACATTCAACTGTTTTTACTTGTCTCATTTGAAATACTTTTTTTTATTATATAATTATGAATTACAATCATTATAAAAATATATTACATATAAATACTTATTTATATGTATATACAATGGCGGCCGACGAAATGCGAACGATGTTTATTAGCTATGTGAATATGACTTTTAATCAGGAGCGTCGCGTTTATGCGAAAACAAACATTTGATTGACAGATTTATAAAAGTCATCCAAAAATATGCCTAGACATCTATCTTTAGACGAGAAGAGCAGGGCAATAGCTAAACTAGAAGAAAACTGGTCTCTTAGCCGAGTGGCTGCTGATTTGAATGTAAGCAAAACCTGCATACATAATTTGAAAAGGCGATTTGAAATAAGGCAAGATTTAAGAAGGCCACCCCGAATTGGAATAGGAAGGGTATCTAATGAAGAACAGGATGTTGCATTGGTGAATCATCTCAGAGAAAATCCATTTGATAGTGCCTTAGATGCTCGAGAAGTAACGGGTTTTGCGGGGTCTACTAGAACTGTTCAGAGACGTATTAAAGCTGCAGGTCTACAAAATTATCAAGCAGCCAAGAAAGTTTTTCTCTCAGAAAACAATAAACAACGAAGATTGGAGTTTGCTAACAAATGTGTGTATCGTGGGGATGATTTTTGGAACTCGGTCGTCTTTTCAGACGAAAAAGTATTTCAATCATGTAGTAATGGGAGCCTACGAGTTTATAGACCAATAAACCAAAGGTATGAAGAAGGATTCACCCGTCCAATAATAAATAGTGGTCGTTTTTCTGTTAATTTTTGGGCTTGGGTCAGTGTAAACGGACCCGGAATAATTTGGAAAATAGATGGCCATTTAAATGCTATTAAATACAGTGATATTTTAGAATATGTAATGTTGCCTTCAGTAACACAAACATTTCCGGAAAATTTTATATTTCAACAGGACAATAGTCCTATCCATACAGCAAGAATTGTGACTCAGTGGCTAAATGACCACCGCATCCAAGTATTGCCTTGGCCTGCGAAGAGCCATGATCTCAATCCAATTGAGAATGTTTGGGGATGCCTACAAAACAAGATTTACTCAAGAGATTTTAGATCTATGAATGCAGATGAACTTCACGAAATTGTTGAAAATGCATGGGAGGATTTGGCTGACAACTACAATATGAGGAATCTAGTTTCATCCATGAGTACACGTTTGGCAAAAGTTATCACAGCAAATGGTGGTCCTACAAAATATTAATTTCATAATTTCTACTTGTATTAAGAATAAATATGTTTAGCATTGTAATTAGCAATTGAATAATAGTCCTTTAAAACCTAAGTTACGCCACTGTTAAGAGTTCTGATAAATCTGTACAAAATTAGACAATTTCTCTATGACAACAAAATACCGTTCACATTTCGTCGGCCGCCATTGTTCATATAATATTAATATTAATAGAGTTTAATGTCTTTATCTAGAATTTTATGCTTTGTCCGTGGTGCAAAAATCATGAAAAAGTAATGAAATGTCATGGTAAAAATGTTTAAATTTGCCAGAATTTTGAAAAAAATGAAAATTGTCTAAATGGATAAAATGTTTAAATTTGATAAAATGTTAACACAATGTCAAAAAGTGATGAAATTTCGAGAAATATTTAAATTTGACAACAATTTAAAGTATGTGAAAAGGGATAATCTATAATAAAAAAATGTTTTAAATATATAAACTTAACAATTAATCAGTGTTTTTATGCGCGTGGAGCATGAAGTAAAATTTCGAGTTGAGAAAAGCCAGAATACGCGTCCAAATTCAAATTCTTGGGGCTTTTCTCAACTCGAAATTTTACTTCATGCTTAGTCTGGGAGTGGAAAACACTCGTTAAAAAATAATCACTGACTTTTACAATATTTTCATTAATTTACGAAATCTTGAGGGATTTCAAGTTTTTGTTCAATTTTTAAAATCTTGTCAGGTTTCGTAAATTACCAAGATTTGAATTAATTTTCAAAATTTCGAGGACTCGTGAATTTTTCAATATGTTAGTTTTTAATTTCTTTTTTAATTTCCAAGATTTATAACAATTTTTAAAATTTTTACAAAAATCATGCATTTCTTGGCTCTTTTTGTTATTTTTTAAAACTTTGACGCCTTTCATGTATTTCCTAGATTTTAGTTAATTCCAAAGAATTTTGTTTATTTTCGAGTTCGCAAATTTCACGAACTTTATTTGACACATACTATGAGGCCTTCCATCAAATCGTTTATTAATCTTTAACGATTAATACAGTGCATTTTTCTCTTGACTATACATATCCCGATAATAACACCGTTTTTTAAATTTGCGGGAATTCGTTGTTTCAAAGCGAGTAATTTGAGGCTTTTAACGATTGTTTTCCACTCCCAGTCTAAGCATGAAGTAAAATTTCGAGTTTAGAAAAGCCTAAGAATTTGGATTGGCGAATAATTAATTTAGACGTTATACCGGGAATTTTTCTTTTAAGTATACATATGCATACACTAAATTTTACGACATTCGTTGTTTTTTTAAAAGATTTCAATTTGAATCTTTAAACGAGGGTTTTCCACTCCCAGACTAAGCATGAAGTAAAATTTCGAGTTTAGAAAAGCCTGAAAATTTTGATTGACCGCGTAGCGAAGCGGAGCGGCCAATCCAAATTAGGCTTTTCTAAACTCGAAATTTTACTTCATGCGCCACGCTCAAAAAACACTGATTTATAGTGAATTTCAAAAACACGCACATACAACAACAATTATAGGCAACCTAATATATGTTAGAGTTATTGGGTTGCCTATAATCACTGTTTTAAATAATTGGTTTAGCCCAAAATTTGACTCGCGTTTTATTCACATTTACATATTAGATTGCTAAAGCCGTATATTTTAAACTTTACGATATTTCAGTGTTTTATACGCGTGGCGCATGAAGTAAAATTTCGAGTTTAGAAAAGCCTGAAAATTTGGATTGGCCGCTCCGCTTCGCTACGCGGCCAATCCAAATTTTCAGGCTTTTCTAAACTCGAAATTTTACTTCATGCTTAGTCTGGGAGTGGAAAACTCTCGTTCAAGATTCAAATTGAAATCTTTAAAAAAAAACAACGAATGTCGTAAAATTTAGTGTATGCATATGTATACTTGAAAGAAAAATTCCTTGTATAACGTCTAAATTAATTATTCGATATATAGGTTTTAAATTTAAATTCACTTGGTTTGTTATACTAATAAATTTATTTTTCGACTAGTTTCGGCCTGATGCCATTTTCAATGGCATCATCTTGAAAACGGCATCAAGCCTAAACTAGTCGAAAAATAAATTAATTAGTAAAATAAACCAAGTGAATTTAAATTAAAAACCTATATATTAGTAGAAATGTTTTATCAAGTAATCAACGAGGAACAAGTTAACGATTTAATTATTCGATGCTCAAACATTCATAATAATTTCAAAAATTAATAAAAATTCATAATAAATTTAACTTCTTGTAAATTCACACTTGTATACAAATTTTAAAGATTAACGGAAAGCTTGAAAATTCTCGATTATAAAGATTTACAAAAATCTTGAAAAATTCATGATGGGTGTCCAGATTTTGAAAATTATCGAAAATCTTTGGATTTCACGAAAACTGTCAAAATTTTGAAAATTTACGGAAATTTACGAAAAGTGTTTAGATTTTTATAATTGACTAAAAGGTTGAAAATTCACGAAAAATGAGATTATGAAAATTAACTAAAATCGTGGAAATTCATGAAAATTAACGAAAGATCAGGAAAACCACGAAAATTGCTAACGTTTTAAAATATGACGGAAATCTCTAAAATTCATGAATAGAAACAGCATTTTAAAAATTTACAAAATTCACAAAAACCGTCAGAATTTCAAAAATTACCGTGGAATTTCGTAACACGCGTCAACATTTTAAAAATAAATAAAAATCTTGGGGAAATTAATATAGAAAAATTTAACTATTTAGGAATTTTAAAAATTTAAGGAAATCTTGGAAAAGTTACGAAAAGCGTTAACGATTAACTAAAATTTTGAGAGTTCATTAAACATTCTTGAAACTTTGAAAATAAACTCAAATCTTCTAAATTCACGGGGCCCAATAATTATGATTATAACTATTTTAAATAAACGTAATAGAAATAAATTAAAATCTTTCGAGTTGTCGAAAATAACCAAAAGCATTCAATTTGGTAAATTATAAATGAAAAAGGAATTTTTCCGACTCAGCACTTGAATCAACATTTACTGGCATTCTACTTTCCTGTTTAAAACATGAATTCAAATGGGGAAAGAAGTGTAGTTTTATAGGACGAATAAAATGACACTTTCAAAATATTTGAAAAAGTCAAGGGTAACTAGATATTTTGAATAAAGTAAAATGTGTCAATTTTTGAAATCAATATATATTATTATCATAGATAGAAAAAAACTGTAAAGGACAAAGTTGTAGAAAATTTTACACAAATTAATAACAAAAAATCAAAAAAACAATTTCGCCCATATTTTGGGAGATATGACACAAACTTATCTTTTTTTAAATAGAAACAATAGTTGGCTATGGCCTCATTGGAAAGGTTATTTTTTTCCCTTTAATCCGATATAACATATGCCATAGTTGCTTTTAAATAAAATAAGTTATAGTCGTTTTAATTTTTCCATACACCAAAAAATAGTTAGCCATGAAAAAGACAAAAGTAAAACAATTGCGGTTGTTTATAGCAACTAACTCAATATTTAATTTATTATCTTTCTTTAGATTTGTCAAAAGCAACATAAAGTAAAATAATTCCAAAATTATAAAAATAATAATAGAAGAAAATTTTCAATATTACATAAGATGCTCAAAAAGTCCACCATTATTATTATGGCATAAAGTACATCTTTTTAAAATCGAATTTGTGGTTTTTTTTTTACTTTACTTCTGTCAATAGAATTAAATGTTTCATATACAGCTAGTCTAAGATCCTCCACGGATTGATATGATTGTTGATACACTTTGTTCTTCACATAACCCCACAGAAAAAAGTCTAAAACGGATAGGTCGGGTGATCTAGGTGGCCATTTCTTCCCACCCATGAATTAGGAAAAGCATCATTTAAATAGTTTCGCACAGCCAACTTGCTATGAGGTGGAGCTCCGTCGTGTTGAAACCACTTCAATCTTGCCCGTACTGATAAATTTAAATCATCGAGCATATCTTCAAATGTTTCTTGAAGAAAACGAAGGTAATCATTTCCATTCAATGTGTTATCAAAAATATATGGGCCGAGAATTCTCGATCCGAACACACCGCACCATACATTAAATCCAAATTTAATTTGTGGTCTACGTTGTGCAACTTCTCGTGGATTCTCCTGACTCCAAACATGTTCATTGTGCCGGTTAAAAATCCCACAATTAGTAAATTGCGTTTCATCTGTCCAAATTATTTTTGTAGGGAACGTATTATCCTCTCGGCACATGTTTTTGTACCACATACAGAAGACCATTCTCTTATTGGTATCACCGTCATGTAAATTTTGTGAAATTCATACCTTATATGGGTGATATTTGTCTTTTTTCAAAACTCGTACTACAGTCCGTTGAGATATGCTTGCTTCTGTTGCAATTTGTCTGGTCGATGTGAATGGATCTATCATCGCCAATGCTAATACGTTTATTTCCGAAACTTCATTAATTTCGTTTCTTTCAAGTTTCGGCTTTGTAAAGGATCCGTTCTCACCCAAATTGTGGTAAATTCTTCTGAATGTTGGTAAAGATGGCTGCCGACGATCGATATATTGGTTATAATATTGTTCTGCAGCATCCGCAGCGTTTTTATTCCACTGAATGTAACAAACAAGCATATCACCCTTTTCTTCGTTTAAAAAATTCATTATCACTTTAAAAAACTTTCAACACCAAATAAATACAAAAAAAACTTATCAAAACAAACCAAATATGGAAATGAATTAATATGTGTTTAGAATAAACAACTGCAATTGTTTTACTTTTGTCTTTTTCATGGCTAACTATTTTTTGGTGTATGGTAAAATTAAAAACGACTGTAACTTACTTTATTTTAAAAATAACTATGGCATATGTTATATCGAAATAAAGGGGAAAAAATAGCCCTTTTAATAAAGTCATAGCCAACTATTGTTTCCATTTAAATAAAGGTAAGTTTGTGTCATATCTCCCAAAATATGGGCGAATTTTTTTTTTGATTTTTTGTTATTAATCTGTGTAAAATTTTCTACAACTTTGTCCCTTACAGTTTTTTTCTATCTATGATAATAATAGAGATATATTGATTTCAAAAAATTGACACATTTTACTTTATTCAAAATATCTAGTTACCCTTGACTTTTTCAAATATTTTGAAAGTGTCATTTTAATCGTCCTATAAAACTACACTTCTTTCCCCATTTAACCGTTTTTCTATCTCTTATAGTTTCCGAGATCCCCATAGAGAACATCGAAAAAAACTCACCCTGTATATATTATAAATGTGTTGGAAAATATTTTAACAATGTCTTTCTTTGTTGTGTATCAAAAACATAATGAACGGTCCGCATCAGAAAAAATACATTCGAAACTCAAGGTTGGTAGCCGGGAATCAGGAGCCCGTGTCGCGACAAATGTAGTACAAGAACTTTATATATCAAACCTAATTTATTTTCACATGTTTTTAGAAATCACAGTATATTTTAAAAATATTCTTAAAAAGGCTGATGCTTTGTGAATAAATTGATAGTATTTTTATTTAAAAATAATGTTTCTTAATATAAATATAAATTAAACAAGCATGCTGCCCCCTATTTATTGAAAATATAATCAAAATTTACATTAAAATTGAATTTGTGTTCAGTATTACATTCCTCTTATGGAGATTTCTAAGCAACGATTAATTTTATTCATCATTTGTTTCAGATCAACCTATTTAATACAACATGTTTATAATAATTACCTCAATAAATTGAAGCAATATAAAGAAAAAATAATGTTTCCTATGAAAGTAATAGACGGATTTATGTGATCATTTGACAGTGTTCCATTATTTAATTTATATTTATATTAAGAAACATTTTTTTGAAAAAAAAAATTGTATCAATTTATTCACAAAGCATCAATGTACAATATGTATAAGTTTCAATATTCTGTTTTCATTATTGTGGAAAATTAATCGTTGTTCGTTCTTATGGCCAAATAACATGTAAATTTCCGACTTTGATTGATAAATAAATCAGTAATAACCTTTATTAACACTTTTATTTGAATTACCATACCAAATTTACATTTCGGACACAAAGTGACCATTATCAATAGTATCAACCCCGTGATAATGGTCACTTTGTGCCCGAAATGTACATTTGGTAATTCAATAAAAGTGTGAAGAAAGAATATTAGTGCTTTATTTAATTCAATTAAAATTGTGTTTATTCGTATTTTTTCATTATTCGTTCACAAAATAAATTATAATACAAATTGATTTTAAACCTTTCTCCAAATCAATAAATTACTGTTTCTAATTTAACGTCTTCTTTTTAATAAATCTTGAAATAAAATCAGGTAAACAACTTCACCTAAAATCTACACGCTGTCATTAGCAAGGGATTAAATATTTGAGAACGGGTCAAATTGTACACAAAATCAGATCAATCCGCAAACAAACCAAATAGATTAAAACCCCCTCCATTTTACTTGAGTTAAGTTAAGCTGGAAAATGAATATAAGCAAAATTCCATTGATTTTGTAATTAGTACTGATTTAACAAGCAACAGTGAAGTGTTACAACAAAATCGAAACAGTTACTAGTTTAAACGGTTACTTATTAAATTAGCGACCAGTGGAGAAGTGTTACATTTAATCAGTAATAGTTAATAGTGTCCTAATTTATTTAAGGTAAGAAGATGTTTAATCATAAGTGTAAATTTGTTATAAAAGAAATCATTTGCATAGACGTAAACTCTATATCACTTAAATAAAACACTTAATGATTTTCAACTAAGTGTGTATTTAACGACAATTGTTTCGCAACGTTGTTGCTTCTTCAGGTGAAGAACTAATAATATAAAAAAATATATATATTACAAGTTCTTCACCTGAAGAAGCAACAACGTTGCGAAACCATTGTCGTGAAATACACAATTAGTTGAAAATCATTAAGTGTTTTATTTAAGTGATCATGGATTTTCAAAAATTAAGTGCCTCAACTAGCTATTTTCTGTGGTTTTGAGGAAAAACCAGTTAAGTCACTTTTTTTGTCAAATTGAGTTGAGTGCGGACTTTGATACATATGTATCTATATTTTCAATTTCTGGGGGGCTATTCACAGCAACCATGCAATTTGTCATCGGTGAGAAGTTGCACTGAAATTACATTATTTTGGGAAGAATTTACCCAACCGTTTGGAGTAAAATGACGTCATTTCATTGCTACTTCTCACCGATGACAAATTACCCTGACCTCGAAACGATGTTATCTGACATAGGTTTTGCGTAATTTGGACAAAACCATACCAGTGAAGTGTCATTATTGAAGAAAAACCAGTTATGTGACATTTTTTGAAAAAAAAAACTGTTATGTGACATTTAGATGCATGTTATAGTATATTACGTAACGAGAGTGGTATGCAGCATATTACATATGAGCGGACAGCGGCGAGTGCAGTATTCCGCGAGTATGTAATTGCCATACCACTCGAGAAACGTACGATACTTTACCTACGCCCTAACAAAATAAAAAATGGGCAATAAAGAACAACTTATTTATTGTAATAATTTTTAATAGTACCATGACAATGAAGAAAACTAAATTACTACTTGATCAATATACAGGGAATAAAGCTGTACATTTTCCGACATTCGTTGTTTTTTAAAATTCTATTTAAAGCTTTAAACGAGTGTTTATCACTCCCAGACTAAGCATGAAGTAAAATTTCGAGTTTAGAAAAGCCCCGTGAAAATTTGTCGAGGGTCGCGCAGCGACCCGAGACAAATTTTCTAGGCTTTTCTAAACTCGACATTTTACTTCATGCACCACGCGTATAAAACACTGATTTCAAGTGAGGTTCAAATATACCTAGAGTTCATAATATCTTAGCGTTTTATACGCGTGGCGCATGAAGTAAAATTTCGAGTTTAGAAAAGCCCAGAAAATTTGTCTCGGGTCGCTGCGCGACCCTCGACAAATTTTCACGGGGCTTTTCTAAACTCGAAATTTTACTTCATGCTTAGTCTGGGAGTGGAAAACACTCGTTTAAAGCTTCGTATTGACTCTTAAAAAAAACAACGAATAACTAAAGATTTAAAGAAAATAAACTGAATTGCGAATACGTATACTTTAAAGAAAAACTCCCTGTACATCAAAGAAATGTCATTTGGTTGTACTGTAAGCAATCAGCTGTCCAGCTGTCAGCACGTAAAAGCTATTACGTGCATGTGCATGATGACAGTGAGGTATGATGCGGTTACTAGATAGGGCGTAGGTAAAATTAATTACACACATTTTTATAAGTTAACTATTAATTTAATGCTTTTTTAATGAAAAATAAATAATACAAGATAGATATTTGGAACTATTTTAAGATACCTAAGAAGTTGACTTGTAACACTTTAAACGCAAATAGCTCGAAGTTATGAAAAAGTGACAACTGTTTTCTCATCAATACCACACTTTTCATCAATGGTCAAACTTTGTTTTATCTCTGCGTGTTATTAATTTGTGTGTTTTGAAGTATTTGAAATAATAAAATAATCATCAGTGCTACAAACTACCGTGCCATCGTTTAAATTATGATTTAGAGTAGGCGGCATTTTTTGTGAGGTTTCCCAGAATGCTAATTGAATGATAGAATAAATTTGGGTTCATGGTAAACTGTGTTAAAAGTCAGTAGTGCCAATCTAATATAAAATTCAAAGCCTACTCTAAATCATGTTTTAAATGATCGCACGGTATATACAAACTATAAAAAGTTTGCCATTTTTTTCGTAATTAATTCAACGGGTCTAGCCAGTTTTTTTTTTTACCAAGGAGAGACGCAATACAATAAAATATACCAATCTTGAAACTAGAAATCTTAAGATATGTCAATTAATTATTATAGTTTTATTTTATTTTTAACGTAGATTTATCAATACCACACTTTTCATCAATGGTGTAACATTGTTTTATCTCTGCGTGTTATTAGTTTGTGTGTTTTGAAGTATTTGAAATAATAAAATAATCATCAGTGCTACAAACTACCGTGCGATCGTTTAAATTATGATTTAGAGTAAGCGGCATTTTTTGTGAGGTTTCCCAGAATGCTAATTGAATGATGGAATAAATTTGAGTTTATGGTAAACTGTGTTAAAAGTTAGTAGTGCCAATCTAATATAAAATTCAAAGCCTACTCTAAATCATGTTTTAAATGATCGCACGGTATATACAAACTATAAAAAGTTTGCCATTTTTTTCGTAATTAATTCAACGGGTCTAGCCAGTTTTTTTTTACCAAGGAGAGACGCAATACAATAAAATATACCAATCTTGAAACTAGAAATATTAAGATATGTCAATTAATTATTATAGTTTTATTTTATTTTTAACGTAGATTTGCACTTTCTCTTGTTCAATTTGAAGCTATTAATGAGTGTTTCCACTCCCAAATTAGGCATGAAGTATATTTCGAGTTTAGAAAAGCCTGAAAATTTGGTTTGGTCGCGTAACTCGAAATGTTACTTCATGCGCCACAGGCCCTAATCAGTGATTTAAAGTAAAGTTCAAAAACACATTTAATCTTTAGTTAATTTAATGTATATGTTTTAAACTTCAGGTTTTTTTTACCAAGGAGAGACACGACATAATAAAATATACCAAACTTGGTTGAAATCTTAAGATATGTCAGTCAATTATTACAGTTGTATTTTATTTTTAACGTAGGTGTTCAATTTAAAGCTATTAACGAGTGTGTTCACTCCCAGACTAAGCATGAAGTAAAATTTCGAGTTTAGAAAAGCCTGAAAATTTGGTTTGGTCGCGTATAAACGCGAATAAACACAATTTTAATTGATAAATAAAGCACTTATATTCTTTCTTCACACTTTTATTGAATTACCAAATGTACATTTCGGGCACAAAGTGACCATTATCACGGGGTTAATACTATTGATAATGGTCACTTTGAGTCCGAAATGTAAATTTGGTATGGTAATTAAAATAAAAGTGTTAAGAAAGGTTATTAGTGCTTTATTTATCAATTAAAGTCGGAAATTTACATGTTATTTGGCCTTAAGAACGAACAACGATTAATTTTCCACAATAATGAAAACAGAATATTGAAACTTGTACATATTGTACATTGATGCTTTGTGAATAAATTGATACAATTTTTTTTTTCAAAAAAATGTTTCTTAATATAAATATAAATTAAATGATGGAACACTGTCAAATGATCACATAAATCCGTCTATTACTTTCATAGGAAACATTATTTTTTCTTTATATTGCTTCAATTTATTGAGGTAATTATTATAAACATGTTGTATTAAATAGATTGATCTGAAACAAATGATGAATAAAATTAATCGTTGCTTAGAACTCTCCATAGGAGGAATGTAAATTTTGATTATATTTTCAATAAATAGGGGGCAGCATGCTTGATTAATTTATATTTATACTAAGAAACATTTTTTTGAAACAAAAATACTATCAATTTATTCACAAAGCATCAGCCTTTTTAAGAATATTTTTAAAATGTACTATATATTTCAGGGACTAAATTTATTTTTATTGTTTATTTAAAATAATAATAATCATAATTATTGGGCCCCGTGAATTTAGAAGATTTTAGTTTTTTTTTCAAAGTTTCAAGAATTTTTAATGAATTCTCAACATTTTACTTAATCGTTAACGCTTTTCGTAACTTTTCCAAGATTTCCTGTAGTTTTTAAAGCTTCTGAATTGTTTAAATTTTTCTCAATTAATTTCCCCAAGATTTTTATTCAAATTCCACGTTAATTTTTGAAATTCTGACAGATTTTGTGAATTTTGTAAATTTTTAAAATGTTGATTCTATTCATGAATTCTAGAGATTTCCGTCATATTTTAAATCGTTAGCAATTTTCGTAATTTTCCTAAACTTTCGTATTTTTCATGAATTTCCACGATATTATTTAATTTTCATAATTTAATTTTTCTTGAATTTTCAACCTTTCAGTCAATTATAGAAATCTAAACATTTTTTGTAAATTTCCGCAAATTTTCAAAATTTCCACAGTTTCCGTGAAATCCAAAGATTTTCGATAATTTTCAAAATCTAGACGCCCATCATGAATTTTTCAAGATTTTTGTAAATCTTTAAAATCGAGAATTTTCAAGCATTCCGTTAATCTTTAAAATTTGTATACAAGTGTGAATTTACAAGAAGTTAAATTTATTATGAAGCTTTCCAATAATCTTTATAATTTGTATACAAGTGTGAATTTACAAGAAGTTAAATTTATTATGAAGCTTTCCGATAATCTTTAAAATTTGTATACAAGTGTGAATTTACAAGAAGTTAAATTTATTATGAATTTTTATTAATTTTTGAAATTATCATGAATGTTTGAGCATCGAATAATTATATCGTTAACTTGTTCCTCATTGATCACTTGATAAAAAATTTCTAATATATTGGTTTTTAATTTAAATTCACTTGGTTTGTTTTACTAATTAATTTATATTTTGACTAGTTTAGGCTTAATGCCGTTTTCAAGATGATGATGCCATTGAAATCAAGCCGAAACTAGTCGAAAAATAAATTTATTAGTAAAACAAACCAAGTAAATTTAAATTAAAAACCTATATATCGAATAATTAATTTAGACGTTATACAAGGAATTTTTCTTTCAAGTATACATATGCATACACTGTAAATGTTACGAAATTCGTTGTTTTTTTAAAGATTTTAATTTGAATTTGAAATTTCGAGTTTAGAAAAGCCTGAAAATTTGGATTGGCCGCGTAGCGAAGCGGAGCGGCCAATCCAAATTAGGCTTTTCTAAACTCGAAATTTTACTTCATGCGCCACGCGTATAAAACATTAAAATATCATAAAGTTTAAAATATACTGCTTTAGCAATCTAATAATAATCTGTGAATAAAACGCGAGTCAAATTCTGCGCAAAACCAATTATTTAAAACAGTGATTATAGGCAATCCAATAACTCTAACGTATATTGGATTGCCTATAATTGCTTCGCTTCGCTACGCGGCCAATCCAAATTCTTAGGCTTTTCTAAACTCGAAATTTTACGTCATGCTTAGTCTAGGAGCGGAAAACCCTCGTTTAAAGATTCAAATTGAAATATTTAAAAAAAAACAACGAACGATTTTCACGTAACTCACCTAATCAATTTACACACAATTTTATTTATATAGAAGAAATGATCAGAATTTTACAAACATTCGTAAAATTAATAGAACAATAGAAAAAAGGAAAAATCACGAGTTCTGTAAATTGAGAAAGATTATAACTACATTTGCTAGTTGTGAACAAATTTAATTTTTATATAATTTTCTTATGTAAAATTTTGAATGCAAAAACGAGGAAAAACCTCTTACATTTAAGAAGTTCAATTTTTATTAAAAGCAATTTCTATTGTGATTTCGTATATATTAAGCACTTCTCAGACCATTAATATTTACTATAAGAAGTAATGTAATTAAGAAATTAAAATAACACTACGCAATTTCACAACTGCTATATTTGCGAAATGCTAGAACCCGATTTACCGTCCTTGTATTCTAGAAGCTATAAAACTATAACTATAAAGGAAGACCAAGACCAATTGATTGACTGAGTCCAAGAAGGTTGAAATCTTAAGATATGTCAGTCAATTATTACAGTTGTATTTTATTTTTAACGTAGGTGTTCAATTTGAAGCTATTAACGAGTGTGTCCACTCCCAGACTAAGCATGAAGTAAAATTTCGAGTTTAGAAAAGCCTGAAAATTTGGTTTAGTCGCGTAGCGCGGAGCGCGGAGCGACCAAACCAAATTTTCAGGCTTTTCTAAACTCGAAATTTTACTTCATGCGCCACGCGCCTTAGTCACTGATTTAAAATAAAGTTCAAAAACACATATTTAATCTTTAATTAATTTGATGTATATATTTTGAACTTTATAGTAGAGCAGTGCTTCGCCGGCCAATGCATGAACTGAAATTTATAGTTCAAAAAATCCTTAAAATTTGTATTTGCTTAAATTGAAAAAAACATGCTTAGAACCTTTCTTCAATACCTACTTAAAAGGAGATATATATTTCAGGGACTAAATGTTTTTATTTTATTAAAGTTTAATACAATTAAAACTATTCTAAACAATTTATTTTCAATATAAGTTATATTCTACTCACATTTTATTCTCACCGCAGAAGGTTTGTTTTTTTTTTCCTTATATTGGCATGCTGTATTTTTTATAGTAATGATTAAAGTATGTCGTTAACCTATAATTGCAATGAAACGTTGCCAAATATTGTGACAAAATTCCAAAAGTACAATTTTTACATGCAAATGAGGGATATTATAAAATGTAACATTGCAATTCACATGATATGAAAACACTAACACTTCTTCACAATATATTTTTATTTTTTGCTAGATATACATTTCTAGTACTATGTATTCATTATCAATAGCTTACTGTAAGTAAGCTATTGATAATAAGTAGATAGTACTTGAAATGTACATCTAGCAGAAAAAAAAAAAATATATAAAATTACGAAAAAACTATTCGTGAAAATGCAAACAGTGTCTTAATTAATAAGACAATTTAAGACGATAAATATCCATTGAAACAACTACTTCCCGTGCAAATACACCTCCGGATATTGAATTATACAATGAAATATTTAAAATCTTATTTAATTTGATTTGTTATAACGCTCTATTAAAGTATATGTAACGTTAAGGTCAAATTCTCTTCAAACCAACTAACAATACAATTTAAAATGAAAGGAGAGATAGCAACAAATTAGAAGTGAAATGACTTGGATTAAAACTAATGTCTTAGGCCATCTATAGACGCGTTTCGAGATTTATCTCTCTTCAGTATAGCTTTGCTTATGACGTTTAAAAAATTAGGAATAAAATTAAAACAAACTTACTTGAAAAAAGTGTTGTGTGTGGAATGAACAGGTATACAGAAATAGAATGAGTGAAAATGATGATCGGTATTTATAGGTAAAAAACGGGATTATGTCATTAGCAGGTATGAAGAATGTGAGACCTTATTATTTACCTTACGGTACAGTTCAAACAAGATAAATTCAAATTCAAAACTATTTGAATTCGAGAAAATAAATAAATAATTTTATTCCTAATTTTTTAAACGTCATAAGCAAAGCTATACTGAAGAGAGATAAATCTCGAAACGCGTCTATAGATGGCCTAAGACATTAGTTTTAATCCAAGTCATTTCACTTCTAATTTGTTGCTATCTCTCCTTTCATTTTAAATTGTATTGTTAGTTGGTTTGAAGAGAATTTGACCTAAACGTTACATATACTTTAATAAAGCGTTGTAACAAATCAAATTAAATAAGATTTTAAATATTTCATTGTATAATTCAATATCCGGAGGTGTATTTGCACGGGAAGTAGTTGTTTCAATGGATATTTATCGTCTTAAATTGTCTTATTAATTAAGACACTGTTCGCATTTTCACGAATATTTTTTTCGTAATTTTATATATTATGTTTAAAGTGTGCAAACTATAAGAAGCGTAAGCTTATTTTCTCGAATTCAAATAGTTTTGAATTTGAATTTATCTTGAAAAAAAAAATGTTGTGAAGAAGGTATTAGTGTTTTCATTCCAAGTTACTTGAAATCCTCACGTAACTCAAAAAAACACATTCTTAATGAATTCACATAACCAAAAAAATGCAATGACATAACCAAATTGTTAGTAACTTAACAATAATGTCACCCTTACAAAGCCTACTGCGGTAAGAATAAAATATGAACAGAGTTTACTGTATAATTACAGGATTGTTTATTAATTAAAATAATGCAAATGTTGATTTATTTATTTTTTAGAATGTTGAATCAAAGTATGAGAAAATTCAAGAGGTCCTCAACCCCAATCCAAGGCACGAACATCCTGGAATCATCGAGCAGATGCCCGATCTACGAAGACTGGAAAATCTACCTCCACTGCTCCTCTGGAAGACACCTCAAGGTCCGAGGCTTCAAAAACCCCCCGAACAACTTCATCAGCGGACACATCCTCCTCGACAACCCTTCAACACCCAAAAGAGCCACATTCACCCCTCGCATCGACTTCATCGACGCCGAGAACCAGCACCTGGACGAGATCTACGGAGACAAAGCGAAATTCATCGACGTCGTCAAACCCGGTGATCAAGATAAGGAAGTCGTCGCTGAAGACGTCCAGGAGGTTTTGAATCAGGCCATAACATGTTCGAGGTACGCCAAGCAGATTGAAGCGAGGAATAGCAGTATAAAGGAGAAGATTTTGCCGATGCTGCAGAAGGGGTTGAAGAAGCTGTGTTTCCCGAAGTTCCAGTTGGGTTGGAAGAATCAAATTCCGGTCGCTGAAATTCAGAAGGATGAGGTTGAGGAGTTTCTTACAATTGATCGTGATGATACTAGTTATAAGGATACGTATTTGTTGGTTTTACATTAGATTTTTTTGTTGAGAATTTCGTTCTTGTGTATATAATTTGTTTATAGGAAAGAAAACAAACGATGTTGGTTATATTTTGTAAATATATTGTTATTGTTAAAATAAGTATTTGACTTTTTGATCCATTGCAATTCTTGGTTGTATATTTTTTCTTTTAATAATAAATAATTAAAACAATGTATCCACATTTTTTTAACTCCGCTTTAAAATATACTGCTTTAGAAATTTCGAGTTTAGAAAAGCCTGAACATTTTAAAAGAGGTTATTTTAATCTTTAAACGAGTGTTTTCCACTCCCAGACTAAGCATGAAGTCAAATTTCGAGTTTATAAAAGCCCCGTGAACATTTTCTGAGCTTTTCGAAACTCGAAATTTTACTTCATGCTTAGTCTGGGAGTGGACAACACTCGTTTAAAGCTTCAAATTGAACTCTTAAGAAATGACGAATGTCGGAAAATTTACAGCTTATGCATGTTTACCTAAAGTTTAAATTCAGGTCGCATTTGTGACGTAAGTGATTTTTACCCCCACTAAGAAGGATCGACAGAATAGAACATTTTGATGTTCTATTCTGTCGATCCTTCTTACCGTATACTCGACCGTCCTTGGTAATTTTATAATGGATCCAAATTATATATCCATTACTTTAAATAAACGTCAATACACGTTACATTTAGTGTAAAATTAATATCGTGATTTTGGCTGTATAAATGAAGATAATACAACAGATTTGATTACTTATGGCATCATTTTGAAAATAATTATATCATGTGTACAATTAACACCTGTAATGTGCCTATTTATTCGATAATACCAAGGTATATAACCTCAAATTTGGAACTTAAAATACAATTTGCGGCTAAATGGTGAGTCTCCGAAATTAAAGGTATTTCTTAACATTTGTGCGTCCCACACAAGCTTCCTCCCAGTTCCGTTAAAAATACTTTCAAAAATAATAGTATTTCGTTCTGGAGAAATCCCCTACTTCGAATTCAGAGAGCTTATCGCTTCGATGTAGTGCTTTCTGCCTTTCATACATTAAGAGTAATCATTATATAACAAAATAATGAGAATAGAATTTTTATATGAACTTTTATTTCCATATAAATAATAATTTACTTTATGTCGAAATAGACCTCTAAACAAACCAGCGGCGGCTCGCAGCCTAACTTCAAGGTAGGCCAGAGACCGAAGGTAATCTGTATCCGTTTTTGAAAGGTAACTTTGTTGTGCAATTCCTTGTATTTATAAAGCGCGATCCCAACCTCAAACTTTGTGTGCCTTGACGCTGTGAAAACAAACAATATTTTCGCGTTAAATAAAACAGTTAAAAATCTGTTTCTGCCTTTTTGTTATGAAATGTTCAATACATATCTTTGTAAAAGAACATTTAGAAAATATTATCTTAGAACAACGCTGGAACCGAAGTTCTACCATACAAAGTTTACATGGCCTAACCCCTCTCTTAAGGCCCAGTTGCACCAAAAATGTTGAACTTAGGTTCAAGCTGAACTCAAGTTCAAGATGACAGTTCCTATTGTTCTAATGTCACTTTAAACTCAAGTTCAAAGTTGAACCAGTTAAACGTGCTTGGAACAACCCTAAGTAATTATCGTAACTTCAAATAGAATAATTATGAAAATTATTTAATTCAAATCTAAATAACGGATTTTGATTGGTTCTCATTACGGTCTTTCCATGAAAACATTTGCTATCGCAGTGGTCTTTCCAAATTCGTCTTATCGTTTTTTTATCGCATATGCAAATCTGTTACCTGCCATATTTAATCATTCACTTATAAAGAATCGCTTCTGAAGTCAGATCAAGAAATTGATGAATTATTAAAGAAACAAATTCCAGCAAACACGATTATAAACCATAAATATGTTTAGAAACAATTCATATCCTTTTGTAACGTCCACAACTACGAATTGACAGCGCAAACATCACAAGCAGATCTGGCAAGTATTTTAAACTTATGGGCACATAACATGAGAAAATAAGACGGTTCAGATTAAAAATGTAGATAAGTGTCATCACATGAACATGTTATATGCAAGCGAGGATCTTCTGGTTCAAGTGAGACAAAAGTTGTAGATTCTTACTTTAATATTTCCGAGAAACAAATTGTTTATAATATTGCAACATTAAACTGCACTTATTTTGATTGCTCTAATGTAAACGTTGTCAATAAATTATTTTTTTGTTATTTATTTTATTAAATAATCATTCGAATTATTTTATTAGATAATCATTCGAATACCACACGTTGCTTCACGCTTTACGAGCTCGTGCCTTTTTCAGACAGTTTCATCTTGTACCATTGCTAGGCAACTGAGTTTTCGTTAAAAAACAAAGTCTCTGAAAATTTCAAACAACTAGTGGTATTACATGTGATTATGTAATTCAAATCTAAATGACGGATTGTGATTGGTTGTCATTACGATCTTTCCGTGAAAACATTCGCTATCGCAGTGGTCTTTCCAAATTCGTCTTATCGATTTTTTTTATCGCGTATGTAAATCTGTCACCTGTCATATTTAATCATTAATTTTATAATGAATCGCTTCGGAAGTAACACAGATCAAAAAGTTAATAAATTTTTGAAGAAAACAATTCCAACAAACACGGTTAGAAACCATGGGGTTGTTGTACATCGATTTACCTTGATTTTTGAGATTCTGAAAACGGAATCAAGGTAAACGTGTATGGGACGCACGAATCTAAAGTTCGTTGGTTAAGGCGACTTACCGTTTGGCCACGAATTAAATTTTAAGTTCCACATTTGAGGTTATATATGGTCGTATTTTCGGCTAAATAAGCACATTAGGGATACCTGTTACACACATGATGAAATTATCTTCAAAATGATGACGTAATTCATCCATCTCCATCAATTCAGTCAATATCACGATATTAATTTTACACTAAAATTGACGTCTACTGCCGTTTATTTAAAATAATGGATATATAAATCAAGATTGATTCACATCAATCAAGATTACATTTCAATACATCTAGCGCCATCTATTTTTTATATCGTAAATTAGAATCATAGGTATTCTAATTTACAATATAAAAAAATAGATGTATTAAAATGTAATAAATGTAATTAATAAATATTAACTGTTTACAAAAACTGTCATCGACATCTCTGGGAATGATGTAAAATATTAATGTTAATATTTAAATATTCAGGAGCTGTTCCGTACACGCAAAGAGATTTACGCAATTTATTCTATTGCAAACTTTTCCCCTAACCTAACCTAACCTAACAGTATCTAGAATAAATAATGTGCGCAAAGAGATTTAAGCAATTTATTGTATTGCAAACCTTTCTCCTAACATAACCTAACCTACAAGTATGTGGAATAGTCACCGTGCGCAAAGAGACTTACGCAGTTTATTCTATTGAACACCTTTCTCCTAACCTAATCTAAAAGTATGTGGAATAGTCATCGTCTGCAAAGAGACATACGCAAATTATTCTATTGCAAGCCTTTCTCCTAACCTAACCTAACCTAGAAGTATGTGAAATATTTAACTTGCGCAAAAAGGCTTTCGCAATTTATTCTATTGCAAACCTTTCTACTAACCTAACTTAAAAACATATAAAATCGCCTAAGCATAATAAAATGTTTACCTGCATCTTATTATTTTATAAAAAAATGTGTGGCTATACTTAGCCTTAAATCAGATAATTTTGCTTGGTTATGTGGTTCTATTAAATTATTTTAATAGTATTTAAATTTAGCTGTGTGTCTACTAACCAAACTGGATATGCCGTACAAATTTAATTTTAGTAAAAACAGTGAATTAAATATAAAAGTAATATTTGTTATTATCTATTGTTTGTTTGTTAATATTTTATTATTGCAGTAAATATCCTAGTTATCGTACGAAAGTGCCATCTATTATTTATATCGTTAATTAAATTACCTATGATTTAATAATTAATCTCGATTTATATATCCATTATTTTAAATAAACGTCAGTAGACGTCAAATCTAGGGTAAAACTAATATCGTGATATTGGCTGAATTAATAAAGATAGCACTACAAATTGGATGAATTACGTCCTCATTTTGGAGATAATTTCATCATGTGTGTAATTTGTATCTGTAATGTGCTTATTTAGCCGAAAATACGACCATATATAACCTCGAAAATGAAACTTAAAATTCGATTTGCAACCAAACGGTAAGTCGCCTTGACCATTGAACTTTAGATTCGTGCCTCCCATACACCTATACCGTGATTCCATTTTCAGAATCTCAAAAATCATGGTAAATCGAAATGCAATGAATCCGAAACCATAATTATGTTTGGAAACAATTCGTATTCTTTGGATCGTCCCCAACTACGAATTGACATTAATTGGCAGATCTGGCAAGTATTTTAAAATTAAGGGCATACAACATGAACAAACAAGACGGTATTTGTTATTGAATTTCATTAAATAATCATTCGAATACACACTCAAGCTTAGTTGTCTTGAGCAATTCAACTCGATGAAACTATCAGAAAAAGTCACTCGCTCTACGACCTCGTGCCTTTTTCAGAGACAGTTTCATCTCGTTCCATTGCTAGGCAACTGAGCTTTCGTTAAAAACAAAGTCTTTCCGAAAATTTCAAACAACTAGTGGTATTACATGTGATAATTCTAATTTAGACTTATTATTTTGTATTCTTTATTATTTCAACAATCGAGACTGCGCTAAACAAAGTTGTATCATTTACATCAGTGAGATAATGTATATAAATCAAAACTTTCACATAAACCCATTTGTACAGGATAAATTACACCCAGAGCACATATTACTTTAATTTAAATTACTTTGTGAAAGTCGTAAATTCTCGTAATTGAAATCGTGCACACACTCGAACTCATGCACACACAAGGAAACAAATTCCAAAAAACAACAAAAAGAAACATAATTAATAAAATCACCCAAAAATAATCTGATTACAATATGTAATTACACGACTCTAATCTTAATAACAGGAAAAAATTAACTGAATGGAAATATAAATTCCTTAACGAGCTGAACGCTCCGAGGATAATTACATAATTACGTATTAATATAATTAAATTTCACTAAAGGATAATTACATTTTATGCTAATTCATAAAAGTGTGTTTAATTTGAATGGTCCAGCGATCGCGTAATGAAAAAAATTGAATTAATATTTCAACACGATTCTTATGAATATGATTAGATAGGCCTGTCGCGGGTTCGCTTTTTTCCCTTCTTTCTTCTCCAAAAGCTAATTTATTAAATGTTAAATCACTTGCTTATTATACCCGGATTAACATTAATGTGTAATTTTTTATAATTCGTGGTTTCTCATGGATGTGTAATCATTATGCCTAAAGGCGGTTTTCGCCTTAATTATTATATTTATTAGGTGTGTAATGAAAATTAGTAAAAAACGAGGTGATGTTGTTATTATAATATTTATTAGGTGTGTAATGAAAATTGCTTTACAAATTATGGCTTTTTTGTAGTTGTTTCGATAACAAGAGTTTCGAAATACACAACGAGCTTTTATAAATTTGGTGCTTCAATAAAGTTGACGTTATTTTATGAAATCATTGAATAAGTAGTATATATTATTTAATCAATGATGAAATCAACGAATGCCTAAAAATTTACAGTGTATACCTTCCCACTGAGAAAAGAAATGTTGCGTGGCACGTTGCATCAATGTAACACGAAACGTTGCGTTTTAAGTTGCATGAATGGGCCCGTTCGTCAGAGACAACAGTTGGGAGTTTACTGCCAACTGTTGGGGAATTCTCTGATGACCGGATTGGTAATCGTGAACGTGTTTGGGATTTTTGCAATCGTACGAAATAGACCCACCGAAATACCGTTCATTAGATACCAACATACATCACAAACAAATCCAAACATGTTAAATGTTGAACATTTTGATGGACGGGCCCAATGTTGAAAAAACATTGCATAAATGCTGAATTCAAAGAAACATGTTGCTGCACCGTTGAAACAGCAACGCCCTTGCAACACCAGCGAGTACTCTTATTTGTATGCAATCCAACATAGAAATATATGTATGTTAAGTTGCATACGATGAATGCATAGAATCCGTATTGTATACAACCCAATGTACAGCAATCAGGGGGTCGGCACGTCAAGGGCAAAATCAGATTTAACAATTCAGTTTGGTTGCGAATTCCTAGATGGCGCCACTATACATTTTGAGAGAGGAAAGATGTGTATACTTTTCTCTGTCGGTGTTCACGTCTGTCAAGTGTATTTTTGTTTTAGTGTAAACAATAATTGTGTTCAGTGTTTTCTCCTTGATCTTATTTGAACAATATATAGAAATTAACTACAATAAAAAATCGGTAGGGTAAAATTTCTCAATATTCGGAGAATTGTTATTATTATTAAATTATTATTTTATTATTATTATTTTTTATTTTTTTTTTTTTTTTTTATTAAATAGTGTAATGTGTTCAGCGGCGCTTCGCAGCCTACCTTCAGGGTAGGCCAAAGACCCAAGGTAATATGTATCCGTTATTGAAAGTTGACTTTGTTGTGCAATTCCTTGTATTTATAAAGCACAATCCCAACCTCAAATTTTGTGTGCCTTGGCGCTGCGGCCTACCCTGAAATTAGGCTGCGAGCCGTCGCTGATACATTCAGTAGTATCAATTTTACTGTTAGACTTTAACCATTAATTTCAATAAAAGCATTCAATTCATTGTTTTTTTTTTTTAATTGGCGTAAATATATCATTTCGTGAGTAAGTGAATGTTCGTATATGTTCTTAATTTCTTCAATTTATTTCATAATTACTTATTTCATAACTTTACTTACTTTATTTCATAATTACTTACTAAACAAAGACAATATAATTAAGGGCTACATAAACATTTTTAACTGTGTTCATCTCTGAATTGCAGTTTGAAATTACATATTCTATAGTTTAATGTCATTTTGAACTCTATTCCTGATAGAACTTAAATCTAAATATTTATGGAATTGTCCCTAATTCACATACTACTGATACATGCAAACAGAAAGCGCATACATGTATATACAGGGTGATTTTTTTAGAGGTACGGAACTTTTTCAAATAAAACACATAAAAATCAATAAAACAACAGATGTTTTGGCTTGAATAGGTAACCAATGTAATAGCATTTTATGTTTAAAAATAATTTTGGGCATGTGACCACCGCGATTGCGTCTTGGATGAACCATTCTATTGATTCAATTTTTTATATTTTTATTCCAATGTGGCCGGGCTAATCTCTCCAATTACGTGCCAAAAGTCGACCCTTAAGTCTTTAATCGTTGCTAGTTTACGAATATAGATCAGTGATTTTTTTTTTACAGTACAATATTCTTTATTTACAAATATTTACAAACATTCATTACAATAATACTATATTTATAATAAATGGTATTGTAAAAATTGAAATTTTTCTTTTTTCCTTCCCTACTTCTTCGCCGCGGGATCGTTGGGTGATTGTTCCCATCTCGGGCTACTGGTATCGAGGGATATATGTTTTGTACATTTACTGCTCCGATATATTTACTTATTTTATTTTGTTGTTTAGTATTAGGTTCTTAATTTTTAATTTATATGTTGTATAATTTAGTTCTTTTATGTTTTTGTCAAGTGTATTAAATTGTTTTATAGTTTCTGACATCAGTGTTATTGATGTATTATTAGATGTGCATTTTTGTGTTCTTATGTCTGATTTTCTTTTCGTTTGGTATTGGTGAATTTGTTTGTTTAGTTTTATATCCATGTTTGTTTTTATTTGATTGTTTTTGATTTTATAAAGTAACAATAAATTACTTGATTTTATCATGTTGGATATATTTAATTCTTGTGTTTGTTTATATAGTTGTTCCGTGTTAGTTCTTCTGTCCAATTTATAAATTATTTTTAGTATTTTATTTTGTTGTATTTGTAGTTTATTCAAATTTTTCTTCGTTGTGTCACCCCATACATTGTTCAGATACGTATTTTTTGAAGTAAACATTGAATTATATATTCGTTTTCTACAGTTTTCTGGCATGTAGTTTCTTATCTTTGATAATCCATATATCGTTTTCGTGTTTGTACTAATTAAATGTTTTATGTGTTCATCCCATTTTAAATTTTCTTGTATTGTGAGTCCTAGATATTTTACTTTTGTGATTTGTTGTATTGGCGTTCCTTTAACTTTTATAGTTAGTTTTGTGTTATCTATGTTTTTAAAAATCATGAATTCAGTTTTTGTTTCGTTGATTGTTAGTAAGTTGTTGAAATACCATTTTTCCAGTTTTTTTATATCTGATATTATTTGCGTTTGTATCGTATCGTGTGAATTTTCGCTGTATATTAAACGTGTATCGTCTGCATAAGCAAACATTTTCCCATTTAGTTGTTGTTCGAAGAGGTCGTTTGTGTATATTATGTAGAGTATGGGTGGTAAGTTTCTTCCTTGTGGAATTCCGTAATCAGCTTCTGCTGGTTTACTATCTAAATCATTAGTTCTTGTTATTTGAGGTCTTTTTTTCAGATATGTTTCTATTAGGTTTGATTCTTTATTAATTATGCCTATTGCTTTCAGTTTTGCCTGTAGTTTTTCTTTTGATATCGTATCAAACGCTTTCTTCATATCAATGAATAATCCAACTACTTTTTTATTGTTTTCTAGGTTTGTTTTTATGTAGTGAATTAAGTCATTCACAGCCGATGTTGTGCCGGATTTTTTCTGAAACGTGTATTGGTATTTATCTATTATTTTTTCTTCTTTGAGGTGTTCACTTATTTGGGTTTGAATAACTTGTTCCAATATTTTATTTAGCGTTGATAGTAGTGCTATTGGTCTGTAGTTTTCAGGATGTGATTTGTCGCCTTTTTTGTAGATGGGTTTGATAATTGTTTTCTTTAGATAGTTGGGGTATATTCCTTCATTTATTACATTATTAATAAGTTTAACAAGTATTGGAACTAATATTTTCTTGTTCTCTTTTACTATTGTGTTTCTTATTTTGTCGAATCCAGGTGTTTTGTTGTCTTCTTGTTCGGTTATTATTTTGTTTATTTCTTCCTTGGTCGTATATTTAAAACGCATGTTCTTATATGATTTTTTTGTTGTTGTCGTTTCATGTTTATCATTTGACGTAGCCCTACGAAAAATAGTCCAATGAAATCAAATCACATGATAAAAATTGGTCGCCTAAATGAAAAAAAACAACAATGTGAGGGTTTTACAGGCAGTGTGGCAATTTGCACCGTCCTGTTGAAACCATTAAGTTCTCAACTGTTTGATTGACGTTAGGGATCAAAAATATCAAATTATTGACCTGTAGCGCTCGCCATTGACAGTAACATTGAGTCATTTTTTAAATAGTATCAGCCAATGATGCTTCCAGCATGCAATCCACCCCACACAGTAACAAAATGTCGCTTATTCACGAGCCCATTCAGACAAAAGTGAGCCTCATCATTAAACATTATTTGGCGATAAAAATCAGTAAATGGGCAAAGTGCTCTATAAGTTTGACGCACAGAGCACGCATTTTGGAAATAAATTTGAAATCGTTGCTCGACTGTGAGCGTGGCATGATAATTTGTCAAAGATTACTGAACAAAATTGCCACGAAAAGCTTCCCATTCTCACATTGGTTTAACAGATATCCATGATTAAAGTTCTATACCGCTAAAAAAACACTCTTTAGAACAGTGCTTGTGTTTAATACAAGTTTGGTTAAAAATTACTAGATGGCTCCAGATCGAGTCTTAAATCAAGGACAACATGCATCTTCTTCCATGACAGCAATTAAGTGAACGTTATAGAAATGTTTCTCTCGTAATCTTAATGCAATACTTATTTCTGGGTTTAAATGTATCAAAAATACAAATATATATTGGTAACAGGAAAACAAGTAAAAAAACGGCCTTACAAAAAGTAATGTATAGTCTAGGGGAGACAGTACCCCAGTACCTAAGTACCCACCCACTGAGCAAAGAAACGTTGCATTAATGTTGCCGCGTAACACAAAACGTTGCGTTTTAAGTTGCATGAATGTCGAAAAAAACATTGCATAAACGCTGAATGTCCGCCTGCAGAAACGTTGCATGCTACGGTTCAAAGAAAAAAAATTTTGCTGACCTGTTGACAAAGCAACGCCCACCCAACACGAGCGATTACTCTTATTTGTATGCAACCCAACATACAAATGTACGTTAAGTTGCATAGGATGAATGTATAGAATCTGTATTGTATATAACCCGATGTACAGCAATTAAGTAAACGTTATAAGAATGTTTCTCTTGTAATCTTAATGCGATATTTATTTCTGGATTTAAATGGGAGAAAAAATACAAATATATAACACGAAACGTTGCGTTTTAAGTTGCATGAATGTCGAAAAAACATTGCAGAAACGCTGAATGTCCGCCTGCAGAAACGCTGCATGCTAAGGTTCCAAGAAAAAAAAATGTTGCTGACCTGTTGACAAAGCAACGCCCATCCAACACGAGCGATTACTCTTATTTGTATGCAACCCAACATACAAATGTACGTTCAGTTGCATAGGATGAATGTATACAATCCGTATTGTATACAACCCGATGTACAGCAATTAAGTGAACGTTATAGGAATGTTTGTCTCGTAATCTTAATGCAATATTTATTTTTGGGTTTAAACGGGTCAAAAATACAAATATATATTGGTAACAAGAAAACAAGAAAAAAACGGTCTTACAAAAAGTAATGCATAGTCTAGGGGGGCAGTACTTTAGTACACACTACCCTTAAACTTTAAAAACACTAAAATATTGTTAACAAGTAAATTTCAATTGAAATCAGCGTCTTATAAGCGTGGCGCATGAAGTAAAATTTCGGGTTAAGAAAAGCCTGAAAATTTTAAGGCTTTTCTTAACTCGAAATTTTACTTCATGCTTAATCTGGGAGTGGAAAACACTCATTTAAAGCTTTGAATTAAACTCTTTGAAGAAACAGGGAATACCTAAAGATTTACAGTATATAATTGAGATATGTATACTTAGAAGAAACTCCCTGTATGTCCCTGTATGTCAATATACAGAGAGTTTTATGTAACACCGAACATTTTCATAACGAGAATTTTTCTTCTATGTATTCATATGCATACGTTGTATATTTTCCGACGCTCGGTTTATTAAATAAATTTATTTTGAAGCTTTAAGCGAGTGTTTTCCACTCTCAGGCTAAGCATGAAGTAAAATTTCGAGTTTAGAAAAGCCTGAAAATTGGTTTGGTCGCGAAGCGCGGAGCGGCCAAACCAAATTTTCAGGGTTTTCTAAACTCGAAATTTTACTTCATGCGTCACCGATACAGAACACTGATTCAATGTAAAGTTTAGCGGTGTGTTTTAAACTTCGAAATATGTCAGTGTTTTGTACCGGTGGCGCATGAAGTAAAATTTCGAGTTTAGAAAAGCCTGAAAATTTGGTTTGGCCGCTCCGCGCTACGCGACCAAACCAAATTTTCAGGCTTTCCTAAACTCGAAATTTTACAAGAAAAGCTCCCTGTATTTACAAGTTGAGGCATTAATTGCGATTGATTGGCTACAATTTGTAATGGTCATATAGGCAACCCAATTTACACATAACCTAAAAATTAAAGGTGTCAAATCGTATTGGATGCTTTGGTTTGATAAATAGAACATACGAAAATGAACATTGAAAATATTTTTTATTAAAATTTGAAGGAGTTTATAAACGGTCAATTTAATTTTCACACATGCCTAGGTATTGTCTTTTGGAATAAATGGATCATTTTATTTCAAGACACAACACCTATAGATGTGGGAAAATTACTTCTTTTCCGACCGTTTATAAATTCCTTCAGGGCTTGGGTATCTTCCCAGTGAACAAACTCATTCAAGTAATGTTTCATCAATGTTGCTAAAATGTTGATATAACGTTATTTGTTAGTGTTTTGCTCAGTGGACCCCCACTGAGCAAATCCATTTAAGTAATGTTTTATCAACATTAAAACAACGTTTAATGTTACTGCAATATTAATATAACGTTATTTGTTTGTTTTTTTGCTGTGGGTCAGATTGTCAGAGTTTTTAAAAAAAGTTTACCTTTCCCCTGAAAACGATTACCATTTCATGAGTTTTCAACTAAATATGGCATACATTTTGACTGTCTGATATTAACAATGTTTTTCTATTATTTTTTTTTTTTAACAAACGTATGTATGTTTTTTCTTCCTGTATCATTTATATCAGTAATGATAAACGATAAAAAGATCCCATTAGATAAATTTAATATCATAATTACCTGTAATTATGAGAGAAAAAGGTAAAGACCGCTCGCTATGAGATGTGACTTTCAAAATGCCTCCTCCTTCGGCAGCTTCTGCTTTGTCATTCAGAGGCAATCATCTGCCAATGAAGTCTTCAACTCGGTAAATTGGGTTCCAACAAAATCACAAAGCCCTGTCATTCCGCTTTTCAGAGACGATGAGAGTCGGATGAAAGGTACCAATAGGGGAGTAGAAAAGCGAGAGTAAGCAAAAAAAAAACTGTTGTTGTGCCATTTTTTATAATAACTGAATGACCAATATAAACCCTTCATTTTTTTTATTGAATTTTAAACAGCCTAGTTTTTCGCTTTTTAATACAGTGAGTTTTATTTTTAAGTAGGTATACACCCACTGGGCAAAAACAAACAATTAACGTTATATCAACATTGTAACAACATTAAACGTTGTTTTAATGTTGATAAAACATTACTTAATTGTGTTTGCTCAGTGGGCACATCCCGATGTATACGTTGTAAATTTTCGGGTATTCACTTTTTTTTTAAAGCGATCAATTTAAAACTTGAATCTAGGGTTTCCAATCCGTGATTAAGCATGAAGTAAAATTTCGAGTTTAGAAAAGCCTTAAAATTTGGTTTGGTCGCGTAGCGCTACGCGCTACGCGACCAAACCAAATTTTCAGGCTTTTCTAAACTCGAAATTTTACTTCATACGCCACGCGTACAAAGCACTGATTTCAAGTGAAACTCAAAATATACTGCTTATGTTTGATCTCACGTTAATACATTTTACAAATGTTTATTTCATCCAATCAAATCTTGCGCTTCCAAAATTCGAGCGCTATTTGCTTTAAGATATGTAGGAATACTTAAATTAAAAAAAAGCTGCCTAGCTTAAGTTAAATATTTTGTATTGTGGAGGCTTCTACTTCGTTATAAATGTTAATTTATCAATAAAAAGCGTGTTAACTTTGTTTGTACCGTACGATCATTTAAATTATGATTTAGAGTAAGCGGCATTTTTTTTTGTGCGGTTGCCCAGAATTCTAATTGAATGGTGCAATACATTTGAGGTTATAGTAAACTATGTGTTGAAAGTCAGTAGTGCCAATCTAATTTAAAATTCAAAGCTAACTCTAAATCATGTTTTAAACGATCGCACGGTATAACACTATTTATTTTTACATAACCGCAGTTTCGGCAAATTTTGCTTGTTTGATAATGACAAGCTAAATTTACTGAAAGTGTTATACAAAAAAAATTTAAATATATTTTATTAATTAAGTATTTCTGTTTATAACGATTTACTTACTGAATCATTTTAAACCAATCTAAATTTAAAAAAAGGAACATAAGATATTGTATGTTCTCTTAAATTGAGGCACGTGTCTAGACAAAATCCAACTACCTAAAAACAATGCGCTAGTTAATTGGAATGGAAATTGAATGTGTCAATAAAGTGAATATGCGTGAAACTCTGAAAAAAAATCAATTTGAAATTAAATTGAACCGCACGCACCGCATTTTAATCGACACAGAAAAGTGGCAATTAAAATACTTTATTATTCAAACATTACATTACAAAAACGAACATTCCTTTACTTAGAGATTACATTTTTTTAATAAATTTTACTCACACATACTCCTCTTAGCAAATAATATAATAATTGAGTCGTTCAAGAGGTAAATCAACTTCAAACAGTTTTTTATCATATTTCCAAAAGTGTTGAGTGAATTTGAATAACTTTCTCGAATTATAGTAGTGGAACGATTTCATTGAATTAGATTCTAGGTGTATGCTAGTAGTATACTATGTTCAATAAAAAAAAACCTCTAGAGTGCCATAAAAAATATTGTAAGTTGGCAACTCTGAAATTGTATATTATAATTCAAGGTACGTCGATGGGCATAACACATATGTGTTACAAGGTATGACAGAATTGGATCTATCCATGTTTTCCCCTACCCATTTCTCCGCAGGCCCTAGTTCCTGAAAGAGAGAGAACAATGACGTTTTTGAGTCTATTATAATCTCTCTTTCCGGTTTCGCTGTATTTTCATAGATAGATTTTTTGAATATTTAGTGTTAAAAATAAGTCTTAATAAAATAAGACTTTGTGTTAGTGTTAAGTGTAATTAAAATAATAGTTTGTGTTCAATTTTACTTCATGCCCCACGCGTACAATACACAAAAATATTGTGAAATTTATGTATATTCGAACTTTGCTTAAAATCTGTATTTTATACGCGTGGCGCATGAAGTAAAATTTCGAGTTTAGAAAAGCCCAGAAAATTTGTCTCGGGTCGCTGCGCGACCCTCGACAAATTTTCACGGGGCTTTTCTAAACTCGAAATTTTACTTCATGCTTAGTCTGGGAGTAGACAACACTCGTTTAAAGTTTCAAATTGAACTCTTTTGAAAAACAACGAATATCAGGAAATGTACAGCTTATGCATGTTTACCTAAAGTTTACCATGAAGTAACCACATTTAAATTCAGCGCGCATTTGTGACGTAAGCGATCTCTACCCCCACTCCAAAATCTTCGATTCTGTCGATCCTTCTTACCGTATACTCGACCGTCCTTGTTATAATTATCATGTTTGACGTTTGATATGTCAATTCGTAAGGCGTGTAGCCAACTTAAGTTTAAAAATAAATCAAATCATGGCACTCTAGAGTTTTTTTTTTTTTATTATTTAAGATACGATATAATTTTATTGAATCAGATTTCTCGATTTAATTTTATTTTACTCTGAGAAACACAGTGTGATGTTTCATGTTTTCGCACCTAACATATTTGTTAATAATCCAGGCGAAATTTGATCAACCGTTCGATTGTTTGCCATTGAGAGCGTTTAATTGAATTGTAATTATTAACGGATTTCTCACTATTATGTGGAAATAGAATGCTCATTAAACGATTCGATTGTGGTCACAAAATTAATTAATGGCATCGAATCAATAATACAGGAAATGCACGCGGTATTCACACCTTTTGTAAACAAGAAATTAAAGCGTTAAATAATGCATTTATTTATTGACGTAATCTATAAAATCCACGCTTCAAATGTAAAAATCATTAAGTGAGACTAGTCGCAGCCTAACTTCAGGGTAGGCCACAGCTCCAAGGCACACAAACTTTGAGGTTGGGATCGCGCTTTATAAATATAAGGAATTGCACACAAAGTCACCTTTTAATAACGGATACATATTACCTTGGGTCTCTGGCCTACCCTGAAGTTACGCTGAAAGCCGCCGCTGCTTCCATATACTATTTTCATCTTTAAATAGACGAAATATCAAGGTTTTAAACAGAGCTTCATTAATTGATAGAACTTTCCCACACAAACAAAAATAGTAGATTTTATTTGTATATTTAAAACTTCACTAAGCGCTGTTTGTTTTAGACGAAGCATAAACTTTAATTATTGCAGTTTTCAGGGCTTAATTGTATTCAACGCGATTGTGTGTTGAAAAAATTTGAATTTAAATTTTCGATGTGAACAAATTCTAAATGAAGAAGTAATACCATGAAGTTGGCCGCCAAATCATAGAAAACGGATATAGGTGCGCAACTTTTTAGCGTGTTTCATAAAATATAAATCAGGTGGCGTTAATTAAAGCAAGGAAAAAAACGCGATTGCTTGAGTCTTTTTAATTCTCTTTGAATTTATAATAACAAATACTAGGTTTGTTCGTTTGTAATGTACTAAGTTAAACGGAGTTCAAATTTATGACGTCACTGTTTAAGTTAGTGTAACTTTACATTTACAATTGCAGGCGTGCAATTCACGTAACAAAAAGATCCAGTGCAAAAAAATGCTGCATTAGTTCATGTAACAAACAGACCTATTGTTGCTTTAATGATAAAAGTGATCAACATTAACACACTAGTGACCACTGTAACTTTTCAGCAGGCCAGGTTGTCATAATTAAGTGACCAGTATTAGATGTGATGAGAACTGTTAAAATTGGGACATTTTTAAAAAGTCAGTATAGTCGCAAATGTGTTAAGAACCTACGCACTTATTAATTATTACTTTTAAACTAACAAATTTCTCTCATTGACATTAGCACGTTATTTTGAAAAGTTTCCCAAGAGGATTTTTGTGTTTTCAGACAATGTATAATGGTAAATTAAATTTTACGCCAATAAAACTCTTTATCAACTATATTTCTAGAATTGAAAACGGCAAATAACCTGTACAAGCCAACGTAATCCATTACACATATAAATATTTTTATTTGGCAGTAATTCAACGCCTAGAGATCGTAACTATCGTGGCACAGGCAGAAATTTATACAGCGGTCCCTTGGGACCGCCCTAGTGTTTAACGTGTTAAAGAAACAAAAGATTCGTAGAACGAAATTACAAAGCGTTTTTATATTAAACAAAGTGTCTTTACAAAAATGGATTTTTATTAAACAAATAAACAATTATCACAATAAATAACAGAGATACGATGTAAAAATGGTAATCATGTCTTTTGATTAACAGCGACCGGAGTGTGAGTGAGACAGTAAAGTGAATTAGACGCGGGGAGAAAGAACGGTAATGAATTTAAAACGTGCAAGAGCGAGAGTATACACAATGTATAGCATTAGCAATTATTAGCCTTTTTAACAGAACTGCCATTAATATCATAACAGTTTAATGCTAGTTTTACTAAAAGACTCGTACAAACACGATACTAACATTTAATATTAATAGAATGAAAACTACATATTAGTTAGTTTTAAACTACTGATAAAATTAGCGTGGCAACATCACGTGTTCCAACTTCACTCTAGTTACATTTGGAGTAATTTAGAGGTTATGAGAGACTGTTTTTGTTTATGTTTGTGAATATTAATTTCGTTTCTTAAATTATAATGGTTTTATAAGACATACAAAATTTAAACAGAGTTGAACGTACGCGCCATACAACATTCAAGGATTTTAAGAATAAACGTGTAGTATTTAATGCCAGAGATATATGATGTTTAATGGGCCCGTTTATCAAAATGTTCAACATTCAACATGGCTGGATTTTTTAGTGATTTATGTTGATATCTAATGAATAGTACTCCAGCCATTTTGAAAACTTTAACCCGCCAACACCAATCGGTCTATTTTGTACAATTGCATAAATCCCAAACACCCAATTAACAGTCCGATCATTAGAGAATTCCCCAACAGTCGGCAGTAAACTCCCAACTGTTATCTCTGATAAACGGATCTAATGTTTAGTGTTTAACGTTTAAAAAAATTATGTCCTTCATACAGAAATTAAGGATCAAGCATTTAAGGTTATGTACTTGCGTGTTGACGTTACCACATCTATTATTACAAATGAATGAAAATACTGTTTTACAAGTAATTCGCATAATTAACAGAGAAGACATTTAAAATTTTGTTTACAATATTCATTTTTCGTACCGTTAACAATTGGGTCACATTATTAAAATTACTTTACTCTCATGTTGTAACAGTTGATTCAGAAAATCTGGCACCACTGTGCTACAATAATAGAGTACAAATTCAGCAAATGTAGGTGCAAAAAATGTGTGTAGAACCATGTTGAAGGATATTTAAGGAAAATAGAGAAACCCCACGTAACATCGACTGTCTCACTCACACTTGCTGGCCGCTGTCCGTCAAAATACACGATTACCGTAAAAATACTATATACACGTGCATCATTCTTTCGGTGAAAACGTCAGGTCCATGTTGCTATCGTTCACAGACTCTGTCAAG
Organism: Philonthus cognatus; assembly: GCA_932526585.2. Taxonomy (NCBI): domain Eukaryota; kingdom Metazoa; phylum Arthropoda; class Insecta; order Coleoptera; family Staphylinidae; genus Philonthus; species Philonthus cognatus. The sequence goes on along the minus strand of OW052241.1, from coordinate 53,329,482 downwards.
TTGCAAGGGTTGTGAGTTTCTTCGATGGCGTTAATCTGCTGATCCCTTTCACCCCTCTTCGACGCTATGCTCTTCAATAATGCGTTTGCATGTTCTTTCGTCTATAAATTTCCATCAAAATACATACCACATATTTTGCATAAATAAATCAACTATTGTTTCAATTATTATAAATTACTAACTTCAAATATTAATGAAAACAATACACATACCTCTTCATTTTCCAAACATTTGTATGCGTATGGATAAGCATCTTCGAGTTGCCCCTTTTTCAAATGGTAATTCGCCAAATACAAAAACGCGTTGTAAAACTCGATGGCATCTTCGGCACCCGCCAACTTCTGCCCTTCCTCCTTCAAACAGTATTCTGTGTAAGCCATCGCCGCATTATCTTCCAAATTTAACCTGTCATAAGATCTAAAAAAAAAACAAATACAATATAGAGCTGTGTAGAGAAAGTAAATGATTTGTTTTGTTTATTTACTTGGCTAATTTTAATAAAGCTATTCCCTCGACGTCTCCGACATGGCAAGCCTTGTTGTAACACTTTAGGGCATGTTGGATTTTATCCAATTTTTCATAAGTGTCCCCAACAGCTATTATCATACGACTGTCGTTTGGTCTGAGCTGTAGCGATTGTTTGTAGTAGTACAGGGAGTAAGTGTACATTTTTAGGATTTCATATGTTTGTCCTAAACCGTACCAAGCACGATAATCCCTTCGATTGTTTGCTTGAATTTAAAGGAATACACAACATTTACATTGTACAAGGACACTTAAACTATTTTTTTTAAATAAATAATTCCTTAAGATTGATTAGGATTTTCAATAATTTTTAATTCGCTTACCAATTGCTTGTCTGTAACTTTGTATAGCGGCGTTTGTATTTTTCATTTCCATATACTCGTGCCCCATTAAAGTCCAAGCGGATAAATAATTTGGGTTGAGTTTTAAGGCCCTTTGAAAATAAAGCACGGCTTTCGCGTGATCTGACCTCAGGCTGTAGTAATTCCCTTGAACATCCAAATTAACACATATAAATTAAATTATTTAATGTCATTTCATTTTGTATCAAACACTCACCTATAACACAGCATGTTTCCACTTTGTATTTATCAATAGTGACAGCTCTATGTGCTAAATCGGCAAGTTCATTTTTCATTTCCATCACATATAAGAGATTCGAATACGTGTCCAAATTATCTAATCTATAAGGATCGAGAGTTAACAACTCTTTAAAAGTCTCTATTGCTTTCTCCAAATCTAAAAAAACAATTAAAAAACTGTAATTTACAACAATTTTTGTTTGTTCAAACAAATACTTCTTCTGTTGTGATAAACAATCGCAGTCTGTGCCATGACATAGGTGCTCTTCTGAAAACCCCCTGTGTGTAAATCAGAATACATTTGCAAAGCTTCATCGTTGTTCAATTGTTCTAAATGCGTATGAGCTAGGAAGAATAATTTAATCCAGTGATTTGGTAATTTGAGCTCATTTAATTTATCTCTACTTGGGACTAATAAAGCTAATTCAAGCCATGAGCCCCATAACAAGGGCTCCTCGTTTATACTCTCAACGAATATATCAATCGCTTGTGAGAGTAAATTAAGTTTTTTCGAAATCACACCGCACAAATACAAACAAAACCCATCCAACTTTTTCTCGACGTAATCCTCCATAATCACGGCCCGCAAATCCCTCAAGTCCTCATTCTTCGACTGGTCAGTAGGGCTGTTTATGTCCGTCATGTTATCCAATTTCTTCTTCTCGATGCTCAGAAAACGGGAGTAAAAATACAGGAATCTGGGATGTGGCTTCACGCAGTTTTTTAAAAAGTGAGCACACCTGTTGTATTCCTTCACGTTGAAATACGACTTGCCCAACAAGTACTCCTCCAATTCATCTCCACAGTCTTTTTCAATATTCGGTAGTTCCTCGGGAAATAGTTTTACATGTTTTATAGCGTTGTTCAGTTCGGCCAGCCATTTTTCTGATTGGTACAAGCCTCGAGATGAACATTCCAAAATTCCTTTGAATATATCTTTTTTGATTTCGCGTAAATCGTCGATTTTACTTAAATTAAAATCCATGGTTTATGCTCGAATAAATGTTTTTTTTAGGTTATGTTTATTAACTATTGCGGTTTAATACTATCCCATGTACACTAATTAACACGTTTTGGCTTATTAAATGCTTATACGGCTTTAATTAATAGTTTTTCACATAATATTAAGATAAACTTCGGTGAAAATTATTTTTGTATCTGTATTTAAATTTTATAAACGTTGAGAATTATACGCGATGAAGGATTCAATATAAAGTCTGCTTTACAATGATATAAAATAACTACTGATTATTATTATTAATTACAAAATAAATCCATACAAATCAACATTATTGAGTAATAAAAAGAATAAAAACGAATGTGTGTATTAACTTTTGGGAAATATATACCAAGTAACTGTTTCTTTATCATTATGAAAATTATTGGATTCCTTAATAGAATTCTAAACCTCCAAGATATCTGAAAACATATATGTTTAGTGTAATAAATAATTCATTAATTCAAATTTATGAAAATTATTGGTTAATATGCATCATCTTTTGATGAAAAAAAAATGATTACATCTGCATTGATAACCAAGTAGACAATTATTATTATTCATTGTATAAATTAGAGTTACAATAAATAAATTAATATATTATTTGATTTTAAAATTATGCTGTCAGTTAGCGACATCTCCTTATATTAAACGAAAAGAAATCTACAATATAGTTCACTGCTTACTAACTAGATAGTGCGACTAGTCCTTAAAATGTTTTCTATTGGATCCGGATTCTATGACTTTTTCTAACCTAATGTAATATCATATTGGTCATTGTAATAACTCTTATCAACAATGAGTTTTGTTTATAGAGTTGTAAGTTATTAACAAACAAACTTTTTAACCATAAAACATTTTTCCCCTAAAAAAAGGTACTTGTGGACCGGCAACAAGGCCGGAAACAAAAGAACTCGAGAACAAAGCCCCTGTCTGCGCAAGCCAACCCCCGATTCTCTTCCGAAATTAGTTAAAAATCCAAGAAAATCTCTCGAAAAATGTTTTAAGAAAATCCAAAAACAGTTTTCTATTCGGCCAATGGTATAAGAAGACGTGGCCGAGACGTAAGCGGACGGAATCCACGGCCCGCAAAACAGCTGACATCCGACGACCGGACGTAACCTCACTTTTCACCGAAAAGGGAAGGACGCGTGTTATATAGCTCCATATTTTAACTCGATAACCACGGATACTCTATCAATAAACACCGTTGCAATATGCCATTGTATGCATGGGTAAGTGCTAAACAATTTCCGGTGTGTGTTTTGGGGGAATTTGTCGGGATTTCGGGGATGCGTGCGAAAATGTGTTCTGGGGACCAAGCGCTCGGGGTTTCGACGCGACTGGATGTTTTTCGATCGCCGTGGAAACGCTTGGGTTTTCGCTTGTTACGATCGCGTTTTGTTCATAGGGCTTGATTTCATTCAAGTAATGAAGAGTTTAATTGAACAAAGTCGAAATAAAAAATATGTTGCTTTATAGGTTAAAAAAATTAATATTTATAACTTGTTTTCACATTTTTTTTGCTTTCGTTACCTAATAACTTATTACACTCAAAATCATTCCACACAATAATGCAAAAGCTTGAATTCCACTGATAAAATGTTGTATTAAAATTTGTTTGCATGATTTGCACTAATAAATCCTAATATCTTCTGTTAAAATCATTACATACACTGCTATATTATTCAAATTTTAAAGTAGGCCAGGTAACAGTAGACATTTGTCGTTTTTCAATTTGGAATTGTAAGTTTTAGTATAATTTTATCTCATTTTTTTTATATTTATTTGTAATTATTTTACACAAAAAATGTAAAAAAAATAATTATTATTTTCTTTTTTGTCATTAATACATTTTTATAGTTAAATATTAAAAAATAATAATTATGAGAGACAATAACTATTTTTAATAATTGTAAAAAATATAATGTTAAAGTGAAAATGAAGCATTTTGAATTGTTTTAAAATAAGATCTGTTTGTTGCATAAACCAAACACATCTACTATTGTCAATGTCAAGATTACTTCATTTACAATAACATGAACTAAGGATCTCACATACTTCAACTTAGTGCTACAGTCAACACATTACCCTTTTACCTTGATGTCACTAAAAACAAAACACAGCATCACAGAGGCATGTTTTTTTTTTTTTTGTTTAAAATTATTACTTCATTTATTTGACAAACCTATCATTGGGCAATCAAATTATCTATATACAGAGATTTTTTCTTTTAAGTATACATACGCATATGAAGTTAATTGTCCGACATGGGTTGTTTTTTAGAAGAGTTCAATTTGAAGCTTTAAACGAGTGTTTTCCACTCCCAGGTTAAGCATGAAGTAAAATACATAGTTTCCTGACAGATTTAGTAAATTTAGAAAATGATCATAAACCATCAGGGTTTTAAGGATGGCAGTTTTTTTAGTTAAGTAGAGTAAGTAAAATTAATAATTAGCAACATTAAAAGTCAACCGAAAGTATAAGGAGAGGAATAGTTCTGAAATAATGATGGCAATTTGTTGTGTTATTATTTTCTTGATGTGTTTTTTTTTCGAATAGGGAGCAAACAGTTACGGTCAGTTGGGTCTAGGCTGTAAAACCGACTCCGTACTCGACCCCAAAGAAGTCATCCTCGATGGCCACCTGCGTGCCGAAAGTATAGTCTCCATATCCGGGGGTGCTGGCCACACCCTGATATTAGACAACAACGGGCATGTCTACTGCTGTGGGTGGAACTCGAAGGGCCAGCTGGGACTCTCTGATGACACTCTGAAATTTGAACAGATCGAAATCCTCGCCGGCTTCAAAATTGTACAGATCTCGTGCGGGTGGGATTTCAGCGCCGCTCTAACCGGCTGTGGGAAATTATTCGTATGGGGCAACAACGCTTACTTACAGCTGGGGCTTTCGAAGAGCATAACCTGCACGGGGATTCCCTCGAGGCTGCATGTTTCCCAGAAATTAGCTACTGGGTTCACTCACGTGAGTTGCGGATTGCGGCACATGGCGATGATGGCTAAGGACGGGGGGATGCTGGTTGCGGGGACGGGAAGTAAAGGGCAGTTGGGGATCGGGGACAATTACAACGATGATGGTTACATGAGCATATCGAAAGTTCCCGATTTCGAGGAGGTAATATCGGTTGCAAGCGGGCAGCACCACACGGTTGCTTTGAAAAGTGATGGGACGGTACTTACATGGGGCGAAAACAAATACGGACAGCTCGGCTTGGATCCGTCGACTTCCAACATGTTCGTCCCTTACGAAGCTTTCTCAAGCGAAGGATTGGAAAAAGTTGAGGCGGGCTGGACACACACAGCTGCTTTATCGAAATCCGGGGATATTTTCAACTGGGGCCGCAATAACTACGGTCAGTTAGGCTCCCAGCGCTCCGTTGCACACAAACCTGAAAAGCTAGCAGGCTTATCTGAGGTGGAGCAACTAAGTATAGGTTCAGAGCACAATCTGGCCGTTACAAGGGACGGGCGGTTATTCGTGTGGGGGTGGAACGAGCACGGCAGCTGTGGCACCGGTGACTCGAAAGACGTGTTAAAACCGCGCCAGATCCTCCCGAACCGAAAAATAAAACAAGCGTTTGCGTGTACCGGCCAATCGTTCGCTCTAGTTGAATAACAATCTATATAAATAAATATCTACAATTTACAATTATGTTCATGTTCATATTAAGTATTTTTATAATGGTTTAGTTAGTGTATTCTGTATTTTTATAATAAAATATGATGCATGTAATTAATGGTTTTCTTTTTATTTTTTTCGCTTTAATTTTTAAATTTATTTAATCGACTTAACACAACTTATAGCTGAACAAATTTAACTTAGCCGCTAAAAAACTATTTCCAGTAAAAGACAATAAAAAAAATACTAACGGCTCCCAATTTCAATAACAAGTGAATTAGATTAAAAGCTAGTTGCTTTAAAGTAACCTTAAGTTAAACTACTGAACTGGGTCCTTGAACATTTTGCACTACAGTTTAAATTTAACAAAATAAAATGTATTCAATATGTGCATGTTTTTAATAGATTGTTTTATTTCACACTGGTTTTGAGATTAATGTTCATTAAATTTCCTTCATTTCATATGTACTTAATGACTTTTACCTTTAATTGGGCGATATCTTGGTGTTCTAACAGCTAAGTTAAATTTCTCAGTTATATTTGATCATGACTTATTTTGAAATTCGCGCGCCCGTCGCCGCGGCAACCGCTCGTTTGTTTGTATTGTGTAACTGACAGCTGGTGCGGAGTAATAAAGACATGCTGGGCAGGGCGAAAAATATCAATAGGTAAATACACAGCATTTATTGTTTATGTTTATCATACTTTTTTTTGGAAATTTATAAAATTATTCGATGTGTTTTCTTTTTTATTTTTAATTAAACGTTGTTCGAGTTATGTTCGTATGAATTATTTAAAAATAGTCATTCACTTACCTTGATTTATCCACACCACATTGTTTATTTGCTAAACAAAAATCGACCCTTTGTTTATTTATTTACTAAACAAAAATCCATCCTTGATTTGCTAAAGAAAAATCAAGTTTTTATAGAAAAATCAGCCTTCAGTTTTATTTTATTTTAGCTGAATAGAAATCAATTCATCTTTTGTTTGTTTATCGAGTGCTATTATAAACAAAAGTAAACTTATGTTGAGTTTTAACCACCAAACCTGGCCATTGTGTTATTTAGATTTTATTTATACTTCTACCGAGTGTTTCCACTCCTTGATTAAGCATGAAGTAAAATTTCGAGTTTAGAAAAGCCTGAAAATTTGGTTTGGTCGCGTAGCGAAGCGGTGCGACCAAACTAAATTTTCAGGCTTTTCTAAACTTGAAATTTTACTTCATGCGCCACAAGTATAAAACACTGATTTAAAGTTAAGTTTAAAATATAGTGCCTAAATAGGTACGTTTAAGATTCACAGCCGACTCAGTACATTATAATTAAATTAATTCTTAATTAATAATTGTTTGTATTTGTGGAGTACTTATTCACAATGAAAACACTTTTTGTTCCTTACTTAACTTTTATTTTTATTCATTAGATGTACGTTTCGAGTGCTAAGCACTCATTATCAATGGTTGATTAGATATTAGATAGATAGATCAATGGTTGATAATGAGTGCTTAGCACTCGAAATGTACATCATTGATTTTTAAGAGGAGGTCAACCGCATCTAAACCTAGAAAACTCAGGATATTATCGCCTAAACTACTAAATATTTAAAAAATATGGGTCTACTCAAAGAATATTTTTTTAAAATATAGTGAAGATGACAATATGCCGAGTTATCTACGTTTAGATCTGGATTAAACACCTCTTAATAAAATAAATCTTTGTATTCTGAATAAAATGTAAGAATAATTTAATGTGTATGGTGATAGTAATCCAGATGGTAAGTTTTTAAAGCTTTCCACAATTGACATTTTTAATTGATGAAATTTAGAGAGACTTACCCTGGGTAGGTTAGATTTAGGGTCCAGTATTCCATTAAAGAATCATCAAAATCTTTAAATTGTTAATGGTTTTGTCAAATTATTTCTTGAATCGCTAAAGATGTTTTCAGTAGATATTCATTATTAATTAAATTTATAGTGAATATGAGGCGAAATTCATACAAGACCGCATCACCTCTGTAGAAAAACAATTCGCTATCCTGTGCCAATCGTTTGGAGCCTACTCCAGGAAAGCGGCTCGCTTGCGGGATAAAGGAGACGAAATCTCTTCTTCGGTGATGACCTTCTCTGAAAGCGAATCCATCAACAAATCCCTCAGCGAAAATATGGCGAAATTCTCCGCCGCCCTAACCTCGATATCCGATTATGGGGACAAACGGGTCCAATATATCGACACGAAAGTCGTCGGGGAATTTTCCCAATACGAAACGATTTGCAAAAACGCCAGAGAGGAGGTGAAGCAGATTTTCATAGCCAGGGATAAAGAGGTGTTGAGAAAGAGGCAGTTGGATAGGGTGAGGGAGAGGAATCCGAGAAACCGCCAACAAATTGTAAGTGTTTTGGTTTGTTCGTTTGTGCTGCACTAAGTTGAATCGTATTCAAGTTTGCGACATCACCTCATATTAGTGTCAATTAATTGAACTTGACATTGACACACGTTCATGTTAAGCGCAGTTGAACTCGTACAAACAAACGCAGTGCAGTTCATGCAACGAACAGACTCGATGCAAAAAGTGTTGCACTAGTTCATGAAACGAACATACCTTTCGGGTTGGGTGATAATAATGATTCTGCCACCTCTTAGGTTCAGGCTGAAACAGAGTTAGTCCAAGCTGCTGCAGATGTTTCTAGAAGCATGCACAATCTGGAAGAGCAGGTGACGACTTTCGAGAGACAGAAACTTCACGATGTCAAGGCGATTTTTTTGGACTTTGTTTCGACGGAAATCGGGTTTCACGTGAAGGCTTTGGAAAACCTAACCGAGGCTTACAGAAATGTTCAATCAATCGATGAAGATGCAGACTTGGAAGTAAGATATTCACTTAACCATTCGGAGATAGAAAAAACTTGCTATTCAAAAATTGCATCATAAAATCCAACGACGATCGAATTTATTGTAATAAGAATTGCCAGATCTGCGAAGTAATGAGGCAGTGTCATCCAAGCACAGAATTGTGCAGGTTTTAAATATTTTAATATGTAAGAATGAGTAAATTAGGTAAGTCACAGGTCTCTCTTGCTGGAACTAGGGCTTGCAGCCAAGACCGTAGCCAGAAAATAATTTCGGAGGGGGTTATAACAATTTCGGGGGGGGTTAATGGTAAAAATAATGGGGGGGGGGGGTTAAACCCAAATATCCCCCCCCTGGCTATAGTCTTGCTTGCAGCGGAAGAAGTTGGTGAAAAAAGGGAGAGATACAAGGTTGGCGTACCTTGTAACTCATAAAGGGAATTTTTCTTTTGTATACACTGCTTATGTTCAGGCATTCGGGGCTTTTGAAAATCGGTCAATTTGAAGCTTCTAACAAGAGGGTAAAATCCTTGATGAAGCATGAAGTAAAAGTTTAGGAAAGCCTGAATCCACATTTTCAGGCTTTTCTGAACTTGAAACTTTACTTCATGCGCCACACGTAATAACACTGATATAAAGTGAAGTTCAAAATATATATCTAAATTAGTATGCTAAAGCAGCTTATTTTGAACTTTAGTATATTGGTCTTTTACACGCCTGGCGCATGAAGTTAAATTTCAAGTTTAGAAAAGCCTGAAAATTTAGTTTGGTCGCTCCGCTTCACTACACGACCAAACCAAATTTTCTGGCTTTTCTAAACTCGAAATTTTACTTCATGCTTAATCAAGGAGTGGAAACACTCGTTTAGAAACTTCAAATTGAAAAAAATTGCCTGTATGTGCCGGCCCTGTTGGTTGCTTAAAAACTACAAATATAATGACTTCTTAATTTGTAAATTACTTCATTGTAGATAAGTAAGTAAATGTATTTTATATTTTTGCTTGTGCTATCAGGAGTTTCAAAAAGTTTACGGCGAAATGGAATCGGTAATATTTCCCTACTTTTACATTAAATTTCCACTCATGAAGCAGCCAATTTAACATTTTTAATTTTTAAGGATTTTAAAAAGGCGTTAAAGTTACCGGAAACAATCCCTCACACGACAAAACGCCCGCTGTTCAGGAGTTCCCAATCTTTGGGTTCCTTGGGCTCCATATTTTCAACACCGAAAAAGAGGGATCCAGGTAAGACGATTTTGATTCAACAAAACATCCTTCGGGTCTTAATTGATGTTTATGAAACAGGAATACCAGTAAATACGAAGGTTAAACAAAGCCGCCATTCGAAAAGCGATAACAACTTGAGTAAAGGTAAGAAAGAAGAGCGGGATCTTTACGAGAGCGCTGAGGAAAGCGAGGATAGCAGGACTTCTGGTAATACGGAGGAGGATGATGATGACGATGAAGAGGATAGTCAGAAATCTGAGGATAAACATGTTTCACCCTTTATAGCTAAACGATATTTGAAATAAGTTATTAGAAAAAAAAACAATTTGATATGTAGAATAATTTTCTTACTAAAGAAATACATTGAATAATTTCAATTGTTTATTGTTTACTGTTTTAAACCAATTGTAATATAAATTAAATTTGTAGCTTCCAACAAGTGTGTCCATTTCCTGATTAAGCATGAAGTAAAATTTCGAGTTTAGAAAAGCTTAATCAGAGAGTGGAAACACTCGTTAGAAGCTTCAAATTAGACTCTTTTCAAAAACAACGAATGCCCAAAAATGTACGTATGCATCAAGGGGGGAGCTGGGGTACTGTCTCCCTCCCAAGTCCTGGCAACTTCTATTATTTATACGTTACTTTTTGTAAGATAGACCATTTTTCTACTTTTATAGACATTTTTTCTTGTTGGTTCTCTTATCGAAAGTATGGTTAAGAATACTTTTGTCGAAAATATGGTTAACCAAACTTTTCCTATTCAGTCCGACCCTTCTATGGGTGAAACCAGACTTACAAAACAATATTCAAATTTATGAGAAAATAAGATGATGGGTTATACAAATTCAGAACATTATAAAAACTGGGGCTAATTTGCATAAATCATGCTAATTTAAAACAACTGACAATGCAACATAACCCTCAACATTGGACAACAAACTCACCTAATTTTTCCTCTACGACGTTCAAGCGCCAACAAATTTACTGGCTAAGTGAGAAATTAACCCATCATATAAATTCACCTCAATTCAAAACCATCAACAGGGGAAAATTGTACTAGCGTAGATAAAATCACATAAAAAAACCTTATCTCGAGTGTATTATTTCACTTCCCTCGGACGATTACACGATTAATCATTGCATTTAACCGTTAACAAACACGATGGAAAGTCACGCATTCGAAGTGTTTTCAGCGATAGTTTCAACCGGTTTTCTGTCTTTCATCACGTTAAATTTATACCCAACCTTTGCGAAGAATGGAAATTGGAAACGTTTGTTTGTTTTGGATTTTATTACCCTGATAACGCCGTTACTTTTAGTGCAGACCGTCCTTGCTGATTACGTAATTTTCTTCAATGCGAGTTTAGTGGCGATTTGTGTTTATTTGGGCTTAAAGAATACAAGTGTTCGGAAGTTTAAAAACAGACAACTTCATCATCATTCAGAAGTGAAGAATAAGAACGAGGAATGTAAACTCGAGTTGAAGAGTGAAAGTGAGGAAAATAACGCTGGTTTGAAGAAAATTGGTGATGATGAGTTGAGGAATAACAGTGGTTTAAAGAAGGATCGTTTTAACAGTGAGTTGAGGAATAGGAGTGGAAACAATTTTGGTACCGAGTTGACGGATGGGAGGGATGGAAAAGGAGATGCAGTCGTTGAAAATAAAAGTGAAATTGAAGAAAACTCTTTATATCGCGATTGCATAACAAATCAACGCGCAACGACCAACATTTTATCAATCATCGCAATTTTAGCGGTTGATTTCAACATCTTCCCAACCAGATTCCGAAAAACCGAATCATTCGGATTCAGCTTGATGGATGTAGGGGTTGGAACTTACGTGATAACCAACGCTATGGTCGCCAGAGAAACCAGAGGAAAAACAACACCCATGAAGAAGAATTTAATAGAAGTAACCATTCTATTAATACTAGGATTATTTAGATTCTTTTCAATGGCAGCGATGGGCTTCACAGCAAACGTCCACGAATACGGAATCCACTGGAACTTCTTCTTCACTTTAGCAGCGACGAAATTAATTTCCGCTTGCGTTATAGCAAGCAATAAAATTAACAACACCGAAACTTTCATAGTTAAAGGCTTCATTGTTTTAATAACACACCAAATTGCGCTCACGCTCGTTTTAGAGGATTTCGTTTTCAGCGACTTTCCGCGATCGAATTTCTTCACCGCGAATCGCGAAGGAATCGTTTCCATCCTAGGTTACGCCTCTTTGTACCTCCTCCAAATCGCCTTATCTTCTTCCAAAAGCAACGATTCTTGTAAATTGGCCACACTCTCCACAATCACGCTGATCTTGAACATCTTCTTCGAAAGCTCGCGTTGCGTGGCGAACAGCACTTACTGCTTCATGATTATAAACATTACGGCGATTCTGCACGTGATTTATTACAATTTGGGGGATTTCATGAGGAGGCGATACGATTTTGAGAATCTGCGGCAGACTACGTTCGTTTTCGAGGCGATTAATTATAACCCGTTAGTGTTTTTCATGACTTCCAACTTGTGCACGGGTTTCGTGAACGGGGTTTTTACAACCACAGATTTCGGCACCTTTGCGAGTCTTTTTCTGTTGATTGTTTATTTATTTGTAAACTGTTTAATTGTTGCTGTTATGTATGTGAAGAAAATTAAGATTAAAGGTTAATGTTTTAAACTACTGATTGTTTTTTTTTGTATATATAAAGAAAAACGTTTTAAATAGATTTTTAAATTAAAATAACTCTTAATAAAGGTGGAGCCAAAAGAAAATCATAATATATTGTCATACAGGGAATTTTTCTTTTAAGTATACATACCTTGATATATATATATGTTGTAAATTTTAAGGCATTCGTTGTTTTTAAAAACCGTTTCATTTGCAGCTTCTATCGAGTGTTTCCACACCGAGACTAAGTATGAAGTAAAATTTCGAGTTTAGAGAAGCCTGAAAATTTGTTTTGGTCGCTGAAATATCACAAAGTTCAAAATACACTTCTTACGCAGTATTCTAAAGCAGTATATTTTGAACTTTACTTGAAATCAGTGTTTTATACGTGTGGCACCAAACCAAATTTTCAGGCTTTTCTAAACTCGAAATTTTTCTTCATGCTTAGTCTGGGAGTGGAAACACTCGATAGAAGCTTCAAATGGAACGGTTTTCAAAAACAATGAATGCCTTGAAATTTACAATGTATATACTACACGACCAAACCAAATTTTCAGTCTTTTTAAACTCGAAATTTTACTTCATGCTTAGTCTGGGAGTGGAAACGCTCAATAAAAGCTTCAAATGGAATGCTTTGAAAATTTTACCTCATGCTTATTACTCAATAGAAGAAGGCCTATTCAATATCCGAGTTTTAATGAGCGAGAGATGGGACACTCGTTTAAATTGTAATAAACACATAATACTTATATATGTTATATCTTTGCTAATTCAATTCTAGAACATACTTTTGTACCTTGTTTTTAATTTAAAAAAAATGAAGATAATACTATCATAAAGCAAATAAAAATGTTTGGTAACAAAATAAAACCCAACACTTACAAAAAAAAGTCGATAAATGTATATTAATTAACCTTTGTAATACAAAAAGTTTTCAATGACACTCCGTAGAAATTAAATTTACACATTACGATATCCGAGTTACATTAGTTTTTTTTTTGTACATACACGAAGTTGACATGAATACATTACAGACTAATATCTACAGACGGGGGTCCCAGGCGGGTGCCTATACATAACCTTACAAATGTAGCGAAAGTAATGAATCACTTCTCCGTACCTTCCACGCCCGCCTGTGTCATCAAATCCCCTATGTTCTTCTCCAGATCGTCGATCCGATTGCCCATCTCGTCGATCCTGGATATGATCTGATCGGACATGTTTTGGAATTTGTCTTGAATCGTTTGTAGCAAACTCTGCACCTGATGGACATAATATTAGACTCATTAATTCAATTAAAAACAGTTAATAAACAATCGTGATGTCGTGGCTGAGGAACATAAATGGACGGGACTAAGGACCATCGGAAGTCTGATTCATACAGGTAAGCACCGCGAAGATGTTTAAATAATCGAATAAGAATTCAAACAATAAGCTCACAAAAGAAAAGGAAAAAACAGGATAGTTTTTATTATTTTGAGGTTAAATGAAGTAGAGGATGTAAACAATTATAATAATAATACTCACGTATTGAGTCAATTCTTGGACGTTTTTGGGGTCGTTCGTGTTGGCCGTGCTGTAAGTCTCCGTGTCGTTGTTCATGTCCGCCTTGTCGTCGACCATTTTTGTATTTTTTTGAAATTAAAATTTACCTTTTCCAAAAAGCTACGCACTGGGAAAATTATTAAGCGCGATGACAGATGATTCTCGTGTTGTGACAGTTGGATGCGATGTTGCCGCGACTAGCGATGACGAACAAGTGATTTCATGAAACAAAAGGTATAAAATCACGCAATCGTTTGTTATCCTACGGTTATTTGATCGAAAGTTTGCGATGTCGGTGTCTGTCGTGTTGTGGTTTAAAACGATAAACATCCTGGTATTGATTTTAATTTACTTTAATATGGACGCTATGATTAAATTGTAATCATTGTGCTTTATTAAAATAACCGAATTTTATTTGTTTTTACTTTGTTATAATTAATTGGAGAATTGTAATTTAGTATTCTGTGATTTGTTGTGTTTATAATTTATTCAAACATATATCGTTTTATGAAGAATACCTCATTCATTCAACGCTTGTACATTTCTGAAGAAATTAATCCAAGAAATGTTAAAAAAAAATCGCTTTTTATCAATAAAAAGTCGACGTTAAAAACATCGTGATATTTATAGATAAACAAATGATAAACGTTGGAAAACGCCCAACACTCTTCAAAATGTAATTGTAAGCCACATGTTACCTGATAAATATATGAAGGGCTATGGGAAAAACCCAGGTGAGTCCAAAAAGTTTTTTGACGCCATTGTGAAGCTTAGACTAAGTATTTTCACGTGGGCAAACTTAACGGAAAACAAACAAATGGTTCACCAGTTATTCACGACGAAAGGAATAAATATCCTATGAAACATACAGAGTTCTGAAATTTCATTTACTTCCCTTGTAAAATTTAAAAAATAGGGCTCATTTGGTTTTTCCCCTTAACATCATCTAACATAATCATATGTAATTATTTTTTAGATTTATTTGTACTAAAGTTACAAATTTTGCTTCGTTGGGATTTTTCTAATACTTAAAAAATGGGAAAGTTTCTATCAACAGGCAACGACGGAATGCACGGAATACTAGTATCATAGATTAAATTAGATTGATAACTCATAGGGGGCTCCACGTATCATGATTTTAGTTAACCGACCCACTCGATGGGACGGCGCTGCAATCACAAATGACGTCATTGGCGCGGGGAGCGGGCGGGCTTCTTGCTAAGCGGGGAGTGCGGTGCAGGGGGTCATAACATTGAATGGTGGGTGCGGTGCGGGGAACATCGCACAGTATAAAATTACCGCGCGATGCGAAAAATAACAAAGACCTAATGAACATGTTAAATGTATATTTTAAAAGTTATTACAAATATATTTCTCTATATGTCAAAACCTTATCACAGTGTGTCAATTACATTTCACTTCTCAACAAAATGTCTGCAGTTCGTCAAAAAATGCATCTGAGAAATGAAATAAGAGGTCTCCTTAACCGAGAATGGATGTTGGCGTAAGTAGTGTTCCATACAGTGAATTTTTCTTTAAGGTAAACATATGCATAAGCTGTAAATTTTCCGACATTCGTTGTTTTTCAAAAGAGTTCAATATGAAGCTATAAACGAGTGTTTTCCACTCCCAGACTAAGCATGAAGTAAAATTTCGAGTTTAGAAAAGCCCCGTGAAAATTATCGAGGGTCGCGCAGCGACCCGAGACAAATTTTCTGGGCTTTTCTAAACTCGAAATTTTACTTCATGCGCCACGAGTATAAAACACTAAAATATTGTGAAATTTATATATATTCGTATTTCACTTGAAATCTGTGTTGTATACGCGTGGCGCATGAAGTAAAATTTCGAGTTTAGAAAAGCCCAGAAAATTTGTCTCGGGTCGCTGCGCGACCCTCGACAAATTTTCACGGGGCTTTTCTAAACTCGAAATTTTACTTCATGCTTAGTCTGGGAGTGGAAAACACTCATTTAAAGCTTCAAGTTAAACTTAAAAAAACAAGGAATATCTAAAGATTTACCGAAAATAGGTTGAATTTGGAATACTTATACTTAAAAGAAAACTTCCTGTATATACAAATACAAATAAAATATTTCCAGAAGAAAGTTATTGTTACTGCAAAAATATTAAAGGGAAAAGTATTTGGTATTTAGTGAAACTCATTTCGTAAATCGGGAAATCTTTTGACTTATATTTGACAAGGTGAAACATATTTGGGATATAGTGAATCTCATTTGATCAATAGTGAAATGCAACAGAAAAACCGTGTAATTGAATTCAAGACATTAATTTATGTTCTGGGATTGTACTTTGTGACTAGATGGAATTTCAGAATTGCTTGATCCGACAGCAACAGGAACATTCTCCATGGAAGTATGCTCCTAGCTCAGTGTGAAGAAAATCTCCACGTCTGTGCTTGTTTCATGCATAGTACTTGAAGATCATTCACTAATACTAGGAAGAAATAAAGAGAAATAATGTAGACACACTGGTTTTAAATGTATTTGACTGCAGATTTAATTAAAAGAATACACAATGGCTTAAAAACTTAAAATATTGCATAAACATACGGTTTTAATTATTTATGTTAACGCCCATCCCCAAAGATTCAGAATTGCTTAATCCAACAACGGGGATATACTCCATGAAAAAATGCTCCTAGTTCAGTATGATGAAAATATCCACGACCATGGATATTTAGTATACTTGATGATTATCCACATGTACTAGGAAGAAAAAAAGAGAAATAATGTAGTAACACTCTCGTTTTAAATGTGTTTGACTGTAGACTTATTTAATATAATACACAATAGGTTAACATTTAAAAATATACATACGGTTGTAATTATTTATATTTATTAACGCTCATCTCGAAACGATTTCGTCTTATCGGCATTTTTGTGCCTTCAGATCCGACGGATCTGACAGCTGTTGATTGAAAACGAGCCCACGTTAGAAATTGCGGGAAATTTAAAGTTCCGACATATGCGCCCTCCCATCGAGTGGGTCGGTCAACTATATATGTGAACTTACAGAATCATATAGAGTCGACTGGGTCTGACTAGTATTCCGTAGGCAACACTGTAAATCAAGTATATTTAAAGTCAATTAGATTGAGAATACGATAATCTTACCTTATTTATTGTCAAGTGAAAATGTTACATTTAAAAATTAATTTGGTGTTGATAATCTAAATTGGGACAGGTAAAATGTGTATGTGTTAAGGTTAAAAAAACAGACATAACCTTAAAATAGATTAAATAGTTGTACAAATACTTGATTGTTTACATCACCAAATATGTCGACGATGGATTCAATAAATAACCAGCACCTATTTCAAATAGATAAGACTTATCTACAAAAATCGACGCCGACTTACTTCATTTATTGTTTGCGGGAAAAATGGAACATCTAAAAATGTCCATACACACAAAATCGGCTTTAGAGACATTTGCGGTGGTCGTGCCAACGTTCTTCTTAACGTTCATCACCATTAACATAACAGCAAGTGTTTTAAATAGAAAAAAATGGTTTCAGATCTATACTTTCGAAATCATTTGCCTGGTGTTGCCCTTGATGTTAATTTTAACGATCCTAGTGGAATACGTTGTTTTCGTAAATTTAGTGCTGATTAATTTCTGTGTGCTTGTGGTGTTGTTTAATTGGAACTGCAGTGAAAAAGTTGAGGAAAGACGCGAGTTTGTTCAAGATGAAAAAAAGGCGTTCATAACGAATACCCGTTCGACTATTAATATTTTAACGGTAATTGCGATTTTAGCCGTGGATTTCAAAGTGTTCCCTAACAGGTTTCACAAAACTCATCAATACGGGTTTAGTTTGATGGACATCGGTGTGGGGGCTTATGTGTTCGCGAACGGGATAGTCGCGCCGGAAATCCGCGGGCGGTATTACTCACCGTGGCAAACTCTCAAAAGCGTCGCTCCTCTATTGATAATCGGAATCGGAAGGTTTGTTCTAACTACCGAAACGAATTATCATGTTAACGTGACGGAATACGGGGTCCACTGGAATTTCTTTATAACGTTAGCGGTGACGAGATTAATAAGCGCTTCATTGTTATCGGTTTCAAAATGCAATACGCTCCAGTGTTTTTTAGAAGGCGTAGCCATCCTCGCTTTCCATCAATTTTTGTTAACTAGAAGCTTGGAAAGTTACGTTTTTAGTAAAATTACGAGAGATACTTTCATAAATGCGAACCGAGAGGGAATCGTCTCGACTTTAGGTTACATTGGCATGTATTTCCTATCAGTCTCATTCGGCTGCCTTGTAACCCAAAAAAATAGACTCCATCTACTGATCCAATTAATCGCAACGACCACAATTTTAGGAATATCCACTTTCGTACTTTACAAATTGTTCAACATCTCTCGATGCCTCGCCAACCCCACTTACTGCGTCTGGATTTTATTCGTCGCAATCGCGTTACTCACGATGTTTTACATCTCGGAAGAATTCTGCAGGAGTTTCTACAACAAACCGATTGGTTACGCTCCGTTTATCTTCGAGGCGATCAACTACAACGGGCTGTTGTTTTTCATAATCGCCAACTTGCTGACGGGTTTAATCAACATGATTTTCAAAACGCAGAAAATTAGTAACTTGAACAGCTTGTGTATACTGTCGGTGTATTTAATCGTTACTTGTTTGATCACATCCGTTTTGTATGTTAAAAAGATTAAATTAAAGCTCTAAGTATTAATCTATTAAAATGATAACACCAAGTATTTTTTAAGAAAATAATTACTTTTATAAAATAAACGAATAACTATTAATTAAATACCGTGTTTTAATTAATTTAGTTAAAATCTGGTGGATCAATAATTTCCTTAAATACAATAAAATCTGACATAGGCAACGGAAATTTCACTCAATGTGCATACTTTCTGCAACTTGAGTTGCCTATATTATTTCCCATTAAACATAACCTAAAAGTGAATCAGCTGTTTTCTGCTCAAATAAATAATATTGTAACGTAAATATATGTTAAATCAAGAAAATAATTCTTTAGAATTCACCATTTAAACTGCCACTGTTGATAACACTGATAAAGCGTAAGTAATAAGAATGCCACCGCATAATCATGGAAGTAGCTGCGAAGGTGATCATGACCATCACGAGAGCCCAGAAATGGGGCTTCAGTACAGTCTATATTCAAAAATTGACAAGGCCAATTTGGAGTGTCTTAATGAGACCATTGAGGGTTCGGGACAATCAATTTTCAAACCTTGGGAAGAAAGATTAAATCGAGATACTGTAAGTCTTGTAAACTTTCATGAATATCGTTTTATGTGCTACCAGACGGTAGATTGATAAAAATATATCGCTTTATTTTTGTAGCACTGGCCTGTTTTATCTGATTTTATTGTTGATATATCTTTTTTCTCAGTGTGTAGAATCAGATGCTGATGAAGAATTGCTATTTAACGTCCCTTTCACAGGGAATATTAAGTTAAAAGGTATTGTGATGATAGGTAGTGAAGATGACTCGCATCCCGCTAAAATGCGCTTGTAAGTGATATAAATTATATTTTTAGGTTCTTTTTAATATTTTTTCAGTGTGTAAATGTATGACATTATTTCAGGTTCAAAAACAGACCTCATATGACATTTGATGATATAAACATTGCAGCCGATCAAGAGTTTGAATTACATCCCGACACAAATGGCACTTTGGAATATTCCACAAAGTAAGCTGCTATAATAACAGGTGTTCAATTAAAAACACGATCGTTGGCTGTGAAATTTTCAAAACATTGTGGAGTCAGTCGTGCGTGAAGTTGTCAGTTGCTTCTGTCAATATTAATGTAACCCAGTTTTATAAAAGTTTTTTATTTTATTCGATATTTCAATGCGCACTTACATGAAGGACAATAAGAAGAAGAAATAACACAACAACTATAAAAACAAGGCCAACTAATGAGCTTCTGATTAACACAATCTAACATTTATGTCAGGTATGACAAAATGTAAATTAAACTGCGACTTCACTTTTTCGTTCCATTTCCTTCTATCAAAAAAGCAACACCTTCTCGATCGTGTTTTTAAATGAATACCTGTTGATTTGTAATTTTTACAGTATTATCAAAAATATCTCATTTAGTTAGGTGCACTTTTGAGTGGAGTTCTTATTATGGTTTACCAACAAGTAGACATGATTTGTTTTATAAACAAAATTTGTTTATATGGAATTTTTTTCAGGGTTGTATCGTTTAATAATGTTCATCATTTAACTATTCATTTTCCTACGAATTTCGGTGCCGACAATACGAAACTTTATTACATCGGTTTGAGAGGGGAATATACGGAAGCTCACCGTCATGGAGTGACCATATGCACATACGAGTCTAGGCCGAACGTTTCCGATCATAAAAACCCCATTTCTGAGAGCGTTACTCATCGAATTCAGTAAATTAAAGAACCCCTATTTATTTTTTGTATTTATGCTTTTGAAAATAAAGAATTGAAGAATGATTTTTATTGCCCTATGGTGCTACGGTACATAACATTTCTAGTACTGACTTTTTGTTGCACATTTTTTCAATAGCAAGTTGCATTTACAAGCAACATGTTATTCAAATTGATCTGTAAATTGACAAGTAAAAGAATTGCTATTTAAAAATTGTGCAAAGATTTATCAAAAGTATACATATGGATACGCTGTTTTTAAATAATTTCAGTTTGAAGTTTTAAACGAGTGTTTTTCACTGCCCGATTAAGCATGAAGTAAAATTTCGAGTTTAGAAAAGCTTTTCTAAACTCCAAATTTTACTTCATGCGCCAAGCGTATTAAACACTGAAAATGCTAAAATATTGTGAACAAGTAAACTTCACTTGAAATCAGTGTTCTAACATGCGTGGCGCATGAAGTAAAATTTTGAGTTTGGAAAAGCCTAAAAATTTTACCTCATGCTTAACCTGGGAATGGAAAACACTCGTTTAAGCTTCAAATTGAACTCTTTAGAAAGAAACCAATGAATATCTGAAAATGGTCAATTTATAATTGAGATATGTATACTTAAAAGAAAAACTTCCTGTATGTTCGTTCATGGGGTTCAAAGGACTACTAAAACAGTTCAGAAATAAAATTCTAGAATATAGTTAAACAAATTTAATTTCTTGATGAATAATCAAATCATATTAAATCTAAAGTTACATTAGCAGATTAAATTACAATAAAATTTCTTAAGGAAAGCCATCATCGTCCTCTTCAGCCATCTCCTTAGCGAGCTCTAGATCCTGCTGCTCCCTCTCCCTCCTCTCCTCAGCCGACTCTAGCTCCTTCCCATATGCCTTTGGTGGATAACGCATCGCCTTCACACTCTGATTATGCAAATCCAAGCAAAACGAAATCCTCTGGTGGAAGGCTGATTGAGGCTCTTTCGTACAATAAATATCAGTGCTCTCCTTGCTCCTCATGTAGCCCCCTTGAGGATCCAAAGTCGCCTCGATGACCCCATCTCTGATAGCTTTAGCCACGATGAACTCGGCATCTTCCGCTGAATCCAAGCCCAACTTTTTAGCAATATCTTGCGGGGAAATTCTCGAATAAGATAAGCCGATTGCTCGGATAGCTGTTTTTATAACATTATGTCTTAGGCGAAGGATTAGGGTGAAGGTGTGATCATGTCTGAATTGTGGACTGAAATTTTCTAAAACCTCTCCAAAACGATGTAAATTCCCCATGCGAACGGCTTGAGTTAATTGGAAGTAAGGCCCTAATGATTTTCTCATGCTGGCAACGCGGAAAATTTGCCTCTCTGGGATATCTCCTAACAATAACTCGACGACAATCAGAAATTTTTGCACGGTCTGTCTGAAACCGATTGCGGCGTTTTGAGGGGCTTTCCTCATGGCCTGCACTAGATGCTTGTGGGCGACACTGTATTCCAAACGAGCCGCCTTTATCCTTCCCAAATAGTACAAAAATCGTGCCCACTCATTATTGCTGGCGGTTTCCGGAAATACACACTTACTCACCAATTTATCGGACTGATCGTAAAGGGAGTAGTGCAAATAATTGCGGAGTAAGCAGTTTATAAGTACGGCTTGACCTTCGAAATCATTCCTCAGGGTTGCGGTGCGGAGACGTGCATGCAAGAAGCTGCGGATAGTATCCAGTTTATTAGTTAATTCAGCAACACGCGAGTGGTAAAAATAGCATTTTGCAGCTATGTAATCCAAAGATCTGCGATTTTGACTGCTGATTTTGTTCATTAAATTTTGTGAGCAACGCGTAGCCTCATCCAATTTAGATGTGTCGATCAAGCGGACAAGGATCAATAAATTAATATAAGCATCGACTTCCGCGACAGGGCTTTTCACAGCAGATCTAATTCTTGTCGTTTGCTCCGCACTATCAGAACTCGAGGAGGCTTCCTCGACGAAAGCAAGAAGAGTATCACGCTCGGACACCGGATAAATTTGGCTAATCAAATTCCTCAATACGGTACCGTTTAATTTCCTCCTAGTATTCGGTAATCCGCGCAGAACTCGCATTATAAAGCGGCTCTCTTTGTTGGCGACCGCCTTTTCAATTTGCCTGGCGTGTTCGCGGATTTCCAAAACGCTCTGCACGTCCGTGTCCTTTTTTCCATCGGTGTTTTCCGCGCCCGGGGGGCTGTCGGCGTTCTTCATTTCCACGTCAGCGATTTCCACGACCATTTTCACTTAATTTTCACAAAGAAACTGAGGAATTGTGTTGGTTTCCCAAGGAAAAACAATTCGCTTGCAAGTTTGGTGATGGAAACTGTCAAAATTTTTGTTTTTGCCGAGTAACGTAGCCGAGACTCAAACCAAAAATTAGAAGTAGAAAACGCATTCGAACAAAAAATCTGTGAGTAAACACTTTGCGCACTATAAACTATATTATTATTTAGAAAAATATAAAGAAAATCCTGTTTTCCAAGCATATGTTCTTTACGTCTAATCAATTTTGAAATGATCTAACATTGAAATTTGTAACTCTAGCAAAGTTTAATTAAAAATTGAAGAGTTCTTTAATTACAGGAATCTATAATGAATTACAGGAATGTATAACAAATTACAGGAAACTTTACAATTTCATCGGAAAAAAAGGAAGCTGTAAATATAGGAATCTATAATAATATATGGAAAACTGTAATCACATGAAAATACACAGAACTGTAATAGCGGCAGAGCAATCCCGATTCATCAAATCACGTAACATTTTTTTTTGAATTCGTAGTTATTGGCAGGGTGGTGAAACTCCAACTTCACTCTATTTTCTTAAGCCGGGAAAGGATCGCCAACTTGAAGCAAAAATAAAATATTATATTTTTCACAGTTGGTACCATAGAAAACTCTAGGTTGGTACTCCCTCAGCGCATGCGTCATGTGCTTGTTTGTTACTCGTGCCCTACGTGCATCTAAGTGTTCATTGGTTATTTCATAGATGAAATTAGATTGATAACTCATAGGGGGCTCCACGTATCATGATTTTAGTTAACCGACCCACTCGATGAGACAGCGCTGCAATCGCAGATGACGTCATTGGGCGCGGGCGGGATTCTTGCTAAGCGGGGTGTGCCAACACCATCTTATATTACAGGCCTGGAAACGGGAATCGTGACGTCACAGCGGAAGGCCTACGCATAAGCGCGCCGCGCAAGTGATCGCTGGCCGACGTGTTATAAAAATAAATATAATACTCGTTTAAAACAGTGGAATTGAAAATATATATAATTTATTTAATAAATTACAATACATATTCTTGTTTGCATATTTTTTAATCAATAAATGTAAATAAACAAGGACAATATAGGGGATATGTTTGTAATGCGCACTATAATATCATAATAATAGTAAAAACGAAACAATACACATGTTAAAATATACTTTATTTCTCAATGTATAGACATCACATATAATCCATGTATGGCTTAATATGAATTTCATCTACCATCAATGTAACAGTTTTGTCAGAATGTTTTAAGAAATTAAATTTTTGTTTTATATATAAAAGAAAATTCTCATCAGTTTGTTCTATGGCAGGATCTGCATTGTAACTTGAACACACTTTATGAATAGTTTTTGGATGTGGCAAAGTAATATTGTCTGCACTTCTCAAAAAGCGATACGCATGTGGTGAAATTGAATATAAAATACTACAAAATATCATTAAATCAGATGAGTATCGAAGTTGATACTTTGAATATTTTAACAAATTGATTTGTTCACGTATGAAAAATACTTTTTCAGTTTTATCATCTTTTACCAGCCCCATGATTTTTTCTAATATGTTATGAATTATGTCCAAATAATCATTTATTGTATGATCGGTTATATTATTTTCATTCTGTAATATATTTAGAGTATCTATTAAACTATTCATATCATTAATCGCAAGTGGATACGTTTTATTTTTAAATGTACTTAACTTACTTTGTCCTTTGTATAGTGAGAGTTTTAATTCTGAATTAATTACTGCTGATGATTTCACAACTGGTACATTTGAAGTGTCCAATAAGACAAATGTCACCGCACAAGTTGTTTTAATAATAGTCCATTCAAAAGGTATGTGAACATTTTCCAAGCACACTAACAATTGTTCAAATGTAGAAAAATTCCTCTGTTTCTCATATTCAGATTTAGACCGCACACTTTCTACAATAGCCAAATTTAAATTATAATTGTCTTTGCGGTGTCTCCGTTCTTCAGCACTTTCCCTCGAGGTTGGTGTTGAAGCAGACAAATAGCTCGCACAATTTGGAAAAATTGATGGTTTGGCACCCTTTCTAAGACGAGGTATCTGTAGTGGCATACTGAGTTTGTTCCCCGTTGCACTATCGTACCATTCAGTTTGTCGTTCAATTTCCTCCGTTTTAAAATGATGTTCACATACCTTAAAAACATTCATAATTAGCAAAACAATGTATAATCATTGTTAATTGATTACATTTTACGTGCATTGCATATAATATTTCAATATATCCAATGTAATATTTATAAATTTGAATTTGCACGATCAAAATATATATTTATATAAAATTTAATAAATTTAATGTATATAAACTAATTGTAAGTAACCTAACAGTTATGCATTGTTTATTAACATTGTATTTATATATCATATCTCTTACAATATAATAAATTTTCAAATATACACTATATTGTTTGTATTAAATTCGAGGTTATGTTTTTTTCGTACATTCATTTGACGACAAATTACTAACTAATGGATAACATTCAATGTATAGATTACAAGCTAATTGTGTTAATATTATATCAACTGATTGGTTGTTGAGTTTTAACTTACCTTTGAATATTTAGTTGGCCGAAAATTGTCCCTGGGAATTGCTCTTACCCACGCAGCGCAATCTTCGACGTTTTTGGGAAACGAAAACACGCTAACACGTTGCCCACCACTGTAGTTTCCCCTACAGTTGGGAACACAACACTTTATAACCATTTTTAATACAAATTGTCTATGCAATAAACGCGTGAAATGCCGAACGCTATGAAAATATGCGAATGAATGCGCTGTCATTCGATTAGTCAGCCGGCGACGATGGCCCATCTCTGTGACGTCACGGCTACGTTAGGAGCTGTGTTCAGGCCTGATATATTAGAAGGTGTTGGGTGTGCGGTGCACCCACCATAACATTAAATGGTGGGTGCGGTGCGGGGAACATCGCACGGTATTAAATTACCGTGCGATGCGAAAAATACCAAAGACCTAATGAACATGTTAAATGTATATTTAAAAAGTTATTACAAATATATTTCGCTCATGTCAAAACCTAATTACATTTCACTTCTCAACAAAATGTCTGCAGTTCGTCAAAAATGCATCTTAGAAATGAAATAAGAGGTCTCCTTATCCGGATAAGGATGTTGGCGTAAGTAGTGTTCCATACAGTGAATTTTTCTTTAAGGTAAACATGTGCATAAGCTGTAAATTTTCCGCATTCGTCGTTTTTCAAAAGAGTTCAATATAAAGCTTTAAACGAGTGGTTTCCACTCCCAGACTAAGCATGAAGTAAAATTTCGAGTTTAGAAAAGCCCCGTGAAAATTTTCGAGAGTCGCGCAGCGACCCGAGACAAATTTTCTGGGCTTTTCTAAACTCGAAATTTTACTTTATGCGCCACGTGTATAAAACACTAAAATATTTTAAAATTTATGTATATTCTAATTTCACTTCAAATCTGTGTTTTATACGCGTGGCGCATGAAGTAAAATTTCGAGTTTAGAAAAGCCCAGAAAATTTGTCTCGGGTCGCTGCGCGACCCTCGACAAATTTTCACGGGGCTTTTCTAAACTCGAAATTTTACTTCATGCTTAGTCTGGGAGTGGAAAACACTCATTTAAAGCTTCAAATTCAACTTTAAAAAAACTAGGAATATCTAAAGATTTACAGAAAATAGGTTAAATTTGAAATACGTATACTTAAAAGAAAACTCCTTGTATGTATAAATACAAATAAAATATTTCCAGAAGAAAGTTATTGTTACTGCAAAAATGTTCAGCAAAAATATTAAAGGGAAGTATTTGGTATATGGTGAAACTTATTTCGTAAATCGGGAAATCTTTTGACTTATATTTGACAAGGTGAAAGATATTTGGGATATAGTAAATCTCATTTGATCAATAGTGAAATGCAATAGAAAAACCGTGTAATTGAATTTAAGACATTATTTTATGTTCTGAGATCGTACTTTGTGACTAGATGAAATTTCAGAATTGCTTGATCCAACAGCAACGGGAACATTCTCCATGGAAGTATGCTCCTAGCCTGGTGTGAAGAAAATCTCCACGTCCGTGGTTGTTTCATGCATAGTACTTGAAGATCATTCACGAATGCTAGGAAGAAATAAAGAGAAATAATGTAGACACACTGGTTTTAAATGTGTTTGACTGCAGATTTAATTAAAAAAATAGACAATGGCTTAAAAACTTAAAATATTACATAAACTTACGGTTTTAATTATTAATGTTAACGCCCATCCCCAAAGATTCAGAATTGCTTAATCCAACAATAATGGGGATCTACTCCATGAAAAAATGCTCCTAGTTCACTATGATGAAAATATCCACGACCATGGATATTTAGTATACTTGAAGATCATCCACATGTACTAGGAAGAAATAATGTAGTAACACTCTGGTTTTAACTTTGTTTGACTGTACACTTATTTAAAATAATACTCAATAGGTTAAAATTTATAAATATTTTACATACTTACGGTTGTAATTATTTATATTTATTAACGCTCATCTCGAGACGATCTTCAGATCCGACGGATCCACAGATTAGACGGATCTGACAGCTGTTGAATGAAAACGAGCCCACGTTAGAAATTGCGGGAAATTTGTAATTCCGACATATGCGCCCTCCCATCGAGTGGGTCGGTCAACTATATATGTGTACTTATAGAATCATATGGAGTCGACTTGGTCTGGGTTATTTACTATCGCCATTTCGGATGTATTTTGTAGTGAGTGAAAAGTTTATATTTGAACAATTTTAAAATGCCTACTTGTTCTGTACCTGGATGCAAAAGTGAATCTTCGAGATATTATTCCTTCCCAAATGATAAGAAGGTTAGTTTTAACTTATATTATTATTATTAATTTCGTAGATGTCTTGTATATACAAGTTACCTGCGTCACCCAGCGGCGTAACTTCGCTGCGTGGGCCCTTGGCCAAACAATAAGAAAAAATAATAAATATTAGCATCATTTTCCATAGCATACAGTATTATTTTGTTTTGTGATGTTATTTTTGTTGTTAAAATTAGTAATTATTTTGTATTAACTTATATTTTGTTTCACAAACAAATGTCTGCCCTTGGCATCACTTAGCCATGAACTTCATTGTTGCATTATAATGAAAAGTGTCTACAATAAGTGCATGTATACGCCACATTAACTCTTTAGATAATATAGATTTTGTAATAAGTAAGTCTTATGTCCGGAATTACGATCAATAGCTAAATGTAATAGTTAGCTGGCCATCGGCCAGGAATTAGCTATCAGCTAAACCGAAGAACAAACTACCAACAAAAACAAAGGGTACCTATGTGGTATTCACATATTTTCAGCGCACTAAAGTTAGCTCAAGGATAACTCTAATTTTATTGTTAGTATTCGTTCGTAATTCGTAATTATTGACTTGGTCGATAGATAACCGTTAATCG
Organism: Philonthus cognatus; assembly: GCA_932526585.2. NCBI lineage: Eukaryota > Metazoa > Arthropoda > Insecta > Coleoptera > Staphylinidae > Philonthus > Philonthus cognatus. Next base: position 53,301,274 of record OW052241.1, on the reverse strand, counting down.
GTTTGACGGTTTTCCCGAGTCCTAGTAATAACTTATTTCAATGATATTATATTTAATAAAAAAACATTTTTACATAATTAAATTATAATATTTAAATCATATTTGCATTTTAGAGAATAAATATTTGGCTGAAAGCAATTAAACGCCTTGATCTACTGGACCATTTGCCAACATCGGATTGTGAAAAATTGCAAATAATTGGTAATACTTTAATTTTTTGTAAATAATGTATATCTTATTGTTTTTTATTTTTATTTTCAGATTTAGATACAAATCAAGAAGACGATGAAACTGTTGATCAACCCTCTTATGAAAATATAATTTCTGGTATGATTAAGTTATTATAATTAAAAATAGTATTCCTTTACTTAATTTATTTACAAGCGAAATTGTTTCACATGTCATTTAATTAGATTAATAATAGATAATGTTTTTTTGTTATAATACAATACAAAAATATAAAATAAATGATTTAAATCTAGTTCTACTCAATAATGAAATACATACATATAAATGTTAATAATTGTGATATTAATTTATCAAATAAAATGAAGCAGGTTGATGCTCTTTTCGGTAACTACATATTTTTTTCAAAATTAACAGTAAATGAGTATATCCCAAAATAATAGTTTGTGTTAATTTCTTTCATAGTCTGTAAGATACATTTTTATAATTTCTATTTTGGTCACAATGAAACATTTTAACTTAGATTTATGGTTGTAAGGGTTGTAGAAAAAGTATAGTAAACAACTCGTGTTGTAAACTGCTCTAGATCAGTGGTTCTCAAACTTTTTGAGGATGCAGAACACCCAAGCCAAACATATTTGCTCGCGGAACATCTATTTTCTTATCCTTATTAATGTTTAATTATCTTTAAAAAAAAAGTAAGGAAGAATTTTATAACTTTATTATTATTCTGTTTAATGCAAATTACATAAAAAACAAACGATTTTTGTATGAATTGTAACTGGTAAAATGTATTTGAAATCATTCCAAGGAAAAAGTTGACAATTTTGGAAAGAAAGCAAAGTTGTTTAGAGTAAAACTTCCGCATTACACCGAGTGTCAAGTGTCATTAATATTTCTAGTTAATTAAGCAGTATTTGTAAATAGTATAGGTTTTTTTAATGCATGTGTTTTAATATTTTGTAATAAGTTAAAATTGGATTTAAAAAATATTATTTTTAATTTAACCCACTCCGGTGAAATCCTAGCTGAGCTACTGATCAATGAATTTATTTTCCAAGCACGCACATTAGTTCTGGCAACCTTTAAGTTAAAGTTAGCGGTAAAAAATCTGAATGAAAACTAAAAATTTACCAATTTTCACGGAACACTTACAGGGTGTTCACGGAACACCAGTGTTCCGCAGAACACGCTTTGAGAACCACTGCTCTAGATACTCGTATTATTAAACACTCGCTTCGCTTCGCTCCGCTCATGCCTAATAAACTCGTGACTAAAGTTTTGTTTTCAACACTTGTTGCTTAATATACTATATTTGTTGTGTTAAATGGTTCACCTATTAAAGAATTATTTATATAGAGTAATAAAATTTATTGAAGTAAATTTATGGTTTTAGATACACCTGTAGCCTCCACATCAACTGCTACTATATCAGTAGCCACTACTTCTGCCAATAAAAAAGCTACTTCATCCAGAACCTCCAGACTATCAAAGCAAAGAAAAATGAAGATTAGATCAAGGAAAGGTCGTGTTGTTATAAAACGGGATATATACAGTGGTATGAAGAAAAAAATTAAAAATTAAATAGAATTCTCTAAACAGTTCTTCATTTCTCAAATTAATCAACAAGAAAAACATCCACAGGGTCGTAGATATACCTTAGAAGAGAAAGCCACTGCATTGTCAATGTTAAAACAAGGGAAACGGGCATATAATTTTCTTAGGGAAAGCATTAAATTTGCCTTGCCTTCTGAAAGGACATTATCAATTTTAACCAGCAAAATTCCATTTAAAACAGGGATGAATACAAAAATGCTGGATTCATTAAAAGAAACCATAAATTCTAAGGGCGAGGAATTCTCAAGGGATTGTATCCTCGTATTTGACGAAATATCATTGGAACCAGGATTGGGTTTTGATAAACAATTTCAAGAATTTATTGGTTTTAAAAATACAGAAACAGGACAAGTTCCTGAAAATGCATATAACAGCTGTTTATGTACACAATTTATAAAACTTAAATTATTGGAAATTTGTATATATTGTTATATAATGTTAAAAAAGAAATATAATAAATTTATCTGTTGCGTTTGTTTAATTTCCTAAAACTGTCATACTAATAAAACGTTTATTCAAATTGTTCCCAACTTTATTGTGATATCCCGCTAAATTTTCGATTAGAATTGCTGTAGTGGTGGGACTGTTTGTCAATTATATATTGGTGTTGTTAAGTTGCATTCATTTCCTTGCTTAAAATAACAAATCATAAGTGGTCCCTTTTTATGCGGAGTTACATTTCTATAGAGTTTTCTATGGTTATTGGACCGGCCCGTTCATCAAAATGTTCAAGATTCAACATGTTTTTGATGTATGTTGATACCTAATGAACGGTACTTCGTTCGGTCTATTTTGTACGATTGCAAAAATCCCAAAATCGTCTGTGCTGAACAGGCCCATTATAATGTATAAATTTTTACATTGTTTTTAATTATTAGACAAAAAAATACGAAAACATATGTAATGGGGTGTTAATTTTATTTATTATTTGTAAGTAGAGCTCGAATATATAGTTATAATTTAAAAATTGACAAAATCAAACTCTCTTTTCATCACTAAAGTTAAAGTCAAAATCCCGCTATCATTTTCAAATTGAGCGCTTCCTAACTGCGGATCGACCGGATGTGGCAACGGTATTTTCAAATGAAATTTAGGAGAAGTTACTTCCAAACTAACTTCTAACACTTTCACGTCAATATTTGGCCTAGATTCACCAGGCAATTGTATTTTAATGATCATATTTTCACAGCTTGCAGTCGAAGGATTTTTCGCTCCCATCTAAAATATGTTTTGAAACAACAAAAATACTTGCAATCAATAAATTGAAGAGCATACTTGCAAGAAGACATCTGAAGCAGTCACTTGTTGCCTATAAGAAACATCCCACGTTGGTGTTTGCTTCCAGTCATTTACAGAGCGATGATCTGGATTTTCTGATTCGTCAAACAGCTCGGCTAGTTCATCCATTTCTTTCTTCTTTTCATCTTTAATTTGTTTCTCAAGTTCTTGTTTTTCTTGATCATTTTTTGTTTTAGCACTTATGTCTCCAGGACTTAAATCTAAAGTTTAAATACAGTACAAATTGTGTTACGTACCTAAATATTTTTGTATGAAATATTAATTGATTCAAAAGTAAAAATCATGAAGTGTTGATTAGTTCCTGAGGAAAATCATCACTTACAATTATTTCCAGTTCGAATTCTTTCTATTTCTTCTTCATCGTCAGATTCGTTTGCCTTTTTGGGAGCCAACAAATTCGATAAAAGTAATATGTCACTGCCAAACCCGTCCATTTCTCTTCGCTAAATGCTATATGCCAGGCATAAGCAAATTTGCCATTAGGGATAAATACATAAGTTTCCATAACAACCAAAAAAAGAACAATTACCATAGTAACTACTGAAACCATGGAAACTGTAAATAAAGGATAAAGTTGGAAAAAATCAATAACTTTGTTAGAAAATCTCAAAATTTATTTAAGTTTAACTTTCAGTCAGATACTGATTGTATTATTTATAAATATATCAATATTTAATTAATATTCATAAACTATGAAATATAACTACAAGTCATTATGTACAATAAATGAATCTGATCAAATTTACACATTTTTTCATCATTTCTTGTTTTACTTTTTTTTAATTATTGAAAATCCCTTGCATTTTTTTATAATAATAATAATAATATTTAACACAGCGCGAGGAAAAAATAATAATAAAACAAATTCGAGGCAGATAATAATAATAATTATAAAAAAAATAACACCGAATAAGTACACTAATCCATATAAAAACAATTGACTACAATCAGGCGGGGCAAACAGAAATAATAATAACCTAATCAATCACACGCACACATTTTTTTTTAAACTTGTATTCGTAATTAAACGCACTTAAAATATTGACTAGAGTCGCATAGTCAAAACAAAAATAATTATCATCGCAAATTTAAATGTATAAAAAAAAAAATAGATAACAATTAATAACAAAAAAGGTAATTATTGCTGAAAATTATGATTGTACATATTATGAAGCAAGATGTTAGATTCTTTTTATTTTTTAACCTCTTATATTGAAAAATTGTTTAAACAAATGTATAAAGTGGTGATTTTGTTTAAGTGAACACTTAAGATAAACTAAATGCTTTGGTGTGATAAAGCACAACTATTATAAGACGCTGCAAATATTCAGATATTTAAGCTAAAAACGAGTTTTCCACTCCCAGATTAAGCATGAAGTAACATTTCGAGTTTAGAATAGCCTGAAAATTTGGTTTGGTTTGTAAATCTTCGGATTCGATGTCTTTACAAATAATTCAAATTGAAGCTTTAAACAAGTGTTTTCCACTCCCAGGCTAAGCATGAAGTAAAATTTCGAGTTTAGAAAAGCCTGAAAATTTGGTTTGGTCGTGTAGCGCGAAGCGCTACGCGACCAAACCAAATTTTCAGGCTTTTCTAAACTCGAAATTTTACTTCATGCACCACGCGTATAAAACACTGATTTAATGTGAAGTTCAGAATATACGCCTTAAGCATACTGCTTTAGTAGTATATTTTGAACTTCAGTTGAAATCAGTGTTTTATATGTGAGGCGCATGAAGTAAAATTTCGAGTTTAGGAAAGCCTGAAAATTTGGTTTGGTCGCGTAGCGCTACACACTACACGACCAAATTCAAATTTTCAGGCTTTTCTAAACTCGAAATTTTACTTCATGCTTAACCTGGGAGTGGAAAACACTCGGTTAAAGCTTCAATTTGAATTATTTGTAAAGACAACGCATCTGAAGATTTACAGCGTATGCAGTATATTAGGGTGTGTATACTCAAAAGAAAAACTTCTTAAATTTTGATACCACTTGAATTTAAGAACATGTTTATTTAAATTACTTAAAATTGTGTTTTTATTAGATATAAGTGAAATTGTTAAGATAATTGCAAGTACTGAGAAATATTTTTAGTAGATGTTAAAAATTATGCGAAACAAATAAATTGATTTCATTTCCACTACTGTTTATTAATTATGAAATAAATCACTTCCTAAAATTGAATTTCCTTAAATATCAAACAGTATGGACAAGATTCTAGAGCTGAAACCCAGTTCTTAATGCAGATGAGACAAAATAAATAAGTCGCCTTTGTGTGAAACATCAGGTTTTATAGTAATGCACACATTTTGTTGAACAGGACCTTCCAAATAGAGATAAATATACTGAATATATTTGATCTCATAGCCTGCTCTAAAAAAATGTTAAATCTAAAACTGCTATAAAATTAGTTTCCAATGTTCACTTTCCTAATATTGTTTAATTTCCATTACAAGAGGTTAACGAGTGTGTGTAAAAACTAAATGACTGAGGAAAACTATTATACATAAATATTAAGCGTATTTGAGCATTTTTTTAGCCACCCAGAAAAACCACACCTTGCTTTTTTTGTATATATATTCACATATTTACAGAATCATCTGTTCATTTTATTTCTCTCGTTTTATAAATTAATAACATATGTATTTCACTTTTCGTTGGTCTAATACACAAGTACTACAGTAGTTCTCCAGATGTACATCTAAAGAAATAAAAAAGAAATAATAATGCTTGTGTTGTTCAATTGTAATGCATAATATACATGAATGTTGGAAAAATGTAATAGTAATGTTTAAAAACAAAAATTGAATATCAGTTGATATGATTATTAATTTCAAATGACAATCAAAGCAAGCAAACAAACAAACAATATGTTTGCTTATGTGTGAAACAAATGTTTGTTTGTGCTAATCATTTTGTAAAAATTCTCTAGTAATTGCATTTTTTTGAATTAATTAATGTAAATATGATCTAAGTGATCGAAGAATAAAATTGCGGTGAGTAAAAAATAAAATTTCTTTGAGTAGTTTGGTGTAATTTTACGATTTTTTTTAAACTCTCATGAATTGCAAATATTTGTTCGGAAAAATAAAATTTATTATTAGGAAATATATTTTTAAAATTGAGTTTAAATATGATTCGAAATAAAAATCATTATCTTCTAAAATATGTTTGAAAGTGAAAGTCATTAAGTGGACAAACATATTATATTTAGCTTCAAACAATAATAAACAAAACAATTTGCACAACACAAGTGCTCTTCGGTAGGGCCTTCTCTGTGCTATAAATTGAAATTAAAAAAAAATAAATCTTGTACAACAATAATTTAAATAACCAATATGGTAAACAGTATACAATTTTTTGTAATACATTTTTTCTCTAAAACTCTTCTCACATTTATCATGAATAACATATTTTATAGACATAATATACAGGGCGTACAGTAAATTTACAAATTTTGCAAATCACTATACGGCTTATATTTTTTTTCTCGTTTTTTTTTAATTTTCTCTAAAATTTGTACAACAAACAAACAAAGCTGCCCCAAAAACGCACGCATCCCATTCCGAACAGCCAACAACAATAATTCGACGGTTTATAAAGTATTTTTATTTTTCAAAATTATAAGTGGTGTTTCGTATACTAAAAAAATATATATCCACGTAACAAAATTGAACCTACTTTTATGTATAGTATAGTTACACTGCCACAGTACGATTATCCTGGCATTTGTTCTGTTTGTTTACGGATATGCGATGTTTTGTTTTTAATTCATAAACAATTTTCGTGGTGGTTTTAAATCAATCATTCAACCGTTGATAAAAATTGTGTTTAAAAAATTATATAAAAGGATTAACGGTTGATTGAGTGTTTAAAATCCAGCGCGTTGTTCGTTTCTTTTAAATCCTCACATGCTGGTACATATAAAAAATTATGTATTACTTTACATTAAATGACTATCTTAAAAACGGTTATTGTTTATCAGGAGGGTTGTCGGGTAATGTGGGGGAATCGTACTCTAACATGTAGGGTTTTTGGGTGATGTCCTCGACCGTGTGCCCGTTGCAATCGACGCCCGTGTGTCCCATCCCACCACAATTATAACAGTTGGGATTCCTGGGAGGCGGTGGCGGGATAATACTGGAATAGAGGACATATGAGGGCCCTGTGTACACGTCTGTCGGCTGGTAAGGGAACGGCGTCGAGAAGTGCTGCCTGTATGTCTGCGTGTAATACCTGTTTGGGGGTACGTGAGAGATGGAATAAGAAGGCACAGTACAGTTGCTGAACGGCGGTGGCGGCACATTCATGTCGCACACGTATTGCGGAGGCGGCATCCCGTTTACTCGACCAGGTTTGCCATCGTTGCCCCTGCCAGGCCCGTGTGGGGTCACGGCCGGTGTCACCGAGGGCGTCTCTGTTGGGGACTGGCTTATACTACTGTTGCTTGACGCCGAACTCGAACAGTGCAATGAGTTATCCCCTTCCAATTTAAGACCCTGTATTTGATCCGCTACAAACGAAAATTTTTGATAATACCTCAAACCATTAGGTGGCTGATTCGACCATCCAGCTTCCCTAATTTTATCATCAGCGATATGATTCACCTTTAAGACATAAAACATAAATGAAACACTTTTTCCACTTATTAAACATTATTTCAACTTACTTCTTCATCATTATTTTTAACACCCATCAATTCAAGTGGTGAGTTGTAAGGAGGGGGAGGTGGTTGATGTGATTGTACAGGAGGGGGATCCATGTGAAGGGGAGAAACGTGTGGTTCGGGTGGGTGTATCGTGGGAATCAGAGGAGGATGCAGTGAAAGTCCGGTAGCCGAGAGTGGCCTTATGTTGTATGTCCGGTGAGGTGAAGAAGCTCTGCTCTGTGGAGGGGATGTTGCTTGACTGACTAGGGGCGAGACTGGCTGGGGTGAAAATGGATGTACCTATAAATTTCCACCAGTGAAAACATATTTAAATAATTATAGTTAAAAGAATTGATTAACAATTATAATCCGATTAACTTAACTGAGCTACTAGTTTATCTTCACGTTAAGGCGTGATTTTGATGAGAAATAATGGGCCCATTAATCAAAATGTTCAACATGTTTGGATTTGTTTGTGATGCTAGTTGGTATTTGATGAACGGTACTCAGCCATTTTGAAAACTTTAACCTGTCGACACCAATCGCTAACACTAATCGGTCAATTTTGTACGATTGCAAAAATCCCAAACACGTTCACGATTTACAGTCCGATCATTAGAGAATTCCCCAACAGTTGGCAGTAAACGCCCCACTGTTGTCTTTGATAAACGGGCCCAATATAACTAACACAGAGTAGCTTCTTTTAATCACCCTGTACGCATGCATGTTACGTATGTGTAATGTTTGTAATCATAACCTCTAAAGCACCGACGACAGTAGCTGGAAAACCAGTTCTTTGCATGATGGGTGGCATAAAATCGAGATGGTGTTGCATCATGTGTGGTGGTGGCGGAGGAAGACCGGGCGGCGGATGTTGTATGTGTAACGTGTCTCCACATGGCATCATCGAAGATGTTTTGACTGGCACGGAGGGAGGAGTATCCAACGGGAGACTCTAAATTACCAATAAAAAATTCAGACACATATCATAACAAAAGTACTGAGCAATCAAAATTGAATAGTTCTGGTTGACAGTACTTTACACCTTGGAGTATTTTTGGTGATAGGATGTGATAATTGCCATTTACAAATTTACGCTGAAAATGATATTTTAGCATGTTACCTTCCGCGATAGAAATTAGCAAAGGCACCTCTACGTTTTTCATGCCTTAGAACCAAATCTACCGTAAAAGCATATATAACTCGCGCAGCACCGTAGCCTAGAGTATAGAGCTGGGACGAAAGGATTCCAATCACGAATCCGAATCACCTAATATGATTCGAATCATAAATACTCGAATAAAGGATTCGTAAGAGATAAATATCATTCGAATCCTGTTTTTTTTAATCACGAATACAAATCTTTTAGGAATAAATTTGATTTTATAATTTTTTGCAACCATTAACATATAAATATCGTTATCAGTTGTTTTAACAAAAATATTTAAAACCTAATTATTTATTATTAACACTGAACATCGTTGATAACAGACTAAATATCTGTGTTACTCAGATTAAAGATGTATTTGTGTGTTTTTGAACTTCACTTCAAATCAGTGTCTTGTACGCGTGGCGCATGAAGTAAAAGCTTAGTCTGGGAGTGGAAACACTCGTTCGAAACTTCAAACTGAATTTTCACGGGGCTTTTCTATACTCGAAATTTTACTTCATACGCCACACGTATAAAACACTGATTTAACGAGAAATTTAAAAACACACAAAACAAATTTTTCATGCTAATCCCTACAATTAATCCGAATTATTTTTGATGATTCAAATCCTTTTATAAATATTCGAATCCTTTTATGAGGATTCCAATCACCCGCATTTGGATTCGAATACGAATCCTCTTAAAAAATGTAACAATCACGAATCCAGTTTAACTAAAGTATTCGAATGCCTCTTTTGAATCCTCGAAAAAGATTCGAATTCTGCCCAGCTCTGCTAGAGTACATGCGAGTTGTATTTAACTCGCACGGCAGTCAACGTGTCTTTTAAATGTGTAAACAGTGAAAACTGGAAAGGTTTAAAAGTTACAGTGTTACCAATTTCAAACAAGTTCAACTAGACTAATCATTCGTGATTCATAGTAGAGCTGTTTAATAAATTATATTTTTAAATAAGTAATGTTTATATTGAAATGTATGTCTATTTAAAATTAAGTACAATGTATCTTGATTAATTTTGAAGGCAAATTAAATATTTTAAGAATCTTACTCTTGGGTCGTGAAGCTGGTTTTCTAAAAAGGTAAAACAAATCTACTCACAGAAATATTCCGAGTAGGTACGTAATTATGCGCACTGGTAAACTTGTTCCCCTCCCATTGAGCAATGAGCTTCTCCAGCAGTTTCCCGAAGTGGCTCTTCTGCTCGAACGTGAACGCCGGATGATACAAGCACAACGTAAACAACAACAACAGTTCACTCAACGTGCCGTCGTCCTTGCAACAGCCGTTCACAAAGTTCTCTAAACGGTCCGTCCTGAACAGTGTCCTGTAAAACCAGTTAGCGCACGTGCAGTTCCTGGCTGACAGGACGGACATATAGATCACAGCGCGGTGTCGGGTCGTCTCGTCGGAGAGGCCCAGGTGGAGGGCGGGGTCCTTGGACAGGCGGTCGACATCGTTCGCGATTATCGTCGGGCCGCGCAGCTCCTGGTAGGTGTGCTTGCCGATCTCCTCGATGCAACTGCCCAGGAAGCGCACCTCGAACGGAATGCACATGTTCAACAACTCGTACATTACGTCTATCCGTTTGTAACTTTCTAAGTCTTTAAACCATAATAAAACATCCTCTTTACACACCATTTCCAGAAACCATTGATGGTGCTATTCCAAATTCTGAAAAATATTAACAATCACTCAATCATTTTCAAAATAAAACATCTATTTATACACAACTAATACAATTACTATAATTAATCTCAATATTAAACCTTTGCCCATTCTAAAAACAAACTCTGGGTCAATATCCTTTTTGGCTTTCAAATGAAAATAATAGGGAAATTATATTAATGCATGGCTGAATTATATTAATGCACGGCCTTTCATAATATTTTTATACATTATTAACAACAAATGAGTCGCCTATTTCCAAAAACCCCTAAATCCATTTGATTTAGAGGTTTTTGGAAATAGGTGACTCAAATAACTACAAGATGAAAATTATTCAAATACATTGGAGTACACTGTGATTCAGTAAAAGTATATCTTTATAAATGTACACCCATTAATAACTTATTGTATTACATACATTGAATCCATTTAGAAAGATATAAGTGAAATAATCTTATCAAAACTCATAATAAGGAATCAAGTAATAAAATAAAAAATCCACTCCAGTTTCAATCTCAGGCCTCACTCCAATCCAATAATCCAAACAAAAACAAATTAACTGATTACAAAAAATTGACTATTTATTATTAAACGTATTATATATTTTAAAGAATTATATATTTTAAAAAATTCTTGTTTCCTGAAATAGAATCGGCGAATCACTATGTCTAAATTTAATACTATGCTATGCAAACACACTTTTTTTAATATAAATATGTTTACATAATTTTCAATGTTCAAGTTCTGTTTCATTGGTTTATGCGGTGTTATTAACCATAATAAAATTCTAGGTAATTGAATAATAATGTGCAATGGTCGTGTGGTTGTGCAATAGTATAAATAATTTGATTTGAATTATACTCTTTATGGAATTGTAAGGTGTTTCAAATTCGAGGATGAATGAAAACGAAATGAATGAGTTATATGATAATTCAAGAATGTGATGTAATTTTAATTAATTTATTTAATAATGATAGTACAATTATAACAAACGTAAATAATGTGATTTAAAAAAAAACTATTCATGTCTTTAACTAGGGTCTAAGTAAGAAACTTAGAACATTTATAATATGTCTTCTAATATTTATAATATGTCTGCTCGCTTTGCTCGTGGGCGCGCCCTGGCAAATCCAAATTTTCGCACTTCTCTAAACTCGAAATTTTACTTCATGTTTAATCTGGGATTGTAAAACACTTGTTACAATTTCTTAAGAACTTGAAATTGAATTGTCTAGTGTTAATCACAAATAATTCAATTCAAGATTTTAGTCGATTTGAAAAATGTTGATGCTTTTGGTGAATTTCTAAGATTTTTATAAAAATGAATGATTTGAATTATTAATAAACTTCTTTTCTTTTTTTAATATTGACAATTTGATTACTTCTTTTATTATTATAGCATATTTTGTTTTATATAAAACAGAAAAAGACAAAATATGCCATTGACGATTGCTGAACAAGTGTTTTCCACTTCCAGGTTAGGCATGAAGTAAAATTTCGAGTTTAGGAAAGCCTGAAAATCTGGATTTGCTGGCACGAGCGAAGCGAGGCACCGGCAAATCCAAATTTCAGGCATTGGTTACTAAGTTATACGCAACTACAGATAAAGCGAGCGTACTTGCGTAAATTCTTGACATTTTTCAATTTTCACAAAAAACGCTACAACTCAAAAACTATTCGAGCTACAGCAAAGTATAATACATGCATTTCAGGTATTACAAGATCAACCCTATGGGCATACTTATTTTTGTGCAGAGTGATCCATAAAGTATCTAAAGGAAAATGTTAATTGTTTTTTCTAAATCAAGAGGACGAGTTTTATCAAAGTTATTAATATTGTACAAAAGAATTGTTTCCACTTCCAGATTAAGCATAAAGTAAATTTCAAATTTAGAAAAGCCTGAAATTTTGGGTTGGTCGCGTAGCGAAGTGAATTTATCTTTATCTTTAACCCTTAACCGGTTCACAGTGGTCTGTCAGAAATTTCACACTTTGATGGGTAATAACTTCAGAGCACTAAAAATCCACCGGCATACTAACAATAGACACACTTGAAAGTGGATATAAGGTCAATGCAATATTTTAAGGAATGTTACAGCTGTTTAAATATTTGTCTCTCAGACCCAACTGTATCGGTTATGGGTTAAAGTGAAGAATAATCATAATTTACATAAAAACCATTATTTTGATTAAGTTTTCCTAATTGTGTAGTGCATTTAGTTAATCTCCGAAAACCAACACATATTTAATAATAAATTATTTACGATCCATTTATCAGGAAACTTTACTACCGTTAACAATCGGCACAACAAATTAACACCTAGAATGTGAGATGATAACAGTTACATTTTCGACACAATTTTACACCCAAGATGCTTTCTATTTGTAAACAAACTATTCGTCCACAGCTTATAAATAGGAGATTCTCCATGAATCGGAATATATGTGTCGTGTTTATTTACACTGCACAGGAATTTGATCGTCTGCGAGTTTATTGTATCAATGAAACTAACTGTGAAAAGTTTGTTTTTTTTCGATTTAACCACTTCATGCACACATTATTTTGAATTTCTGGTCAAAAAATGATCACATTCATTTTGAATTTCTGGTCCAAAACTGATCACATTATTTTTTGATAAAAATGTTGTTTGAAGCGAAAACGAGCAGGCAAAATTTGTTGAGGAGATATAACTGCGCTCGTGACAGACACGAGCGCGTTCAAAATTGCCAGTAAGCAGCACCTGTGACAGACACGAGCATGTACATGAAGTGGTTAACATTCGAATTGTACAAAATCTAGTTTTGGAGGTTAATTTGTTCCAATTATTTTCATTTTAAAATTCACATGTGTGAGCTATTTACAGTTTTATTGAAAACTATTTTCCATACTGAGTCTGTTTGCATAATCATTGAATCTAGATGTTTCATGGAATCATTAAACATTTATTAAGTTTTTATGTAACTGCACCAAGGACTCGTCATATTTTAATTGAATCTCTTTGTGCAGTTACCCAACAAAACGGATAATTATTTATATTAAGTTCATTTGCAAGTTTTCCCATGTATGATCGTTTTATAAATATGAATACAATGTGATTTTAATTCCCTGATAAATTTGTGTATGAGAAATAAATCATCGTAAAGTTAAAGGGAAAAGTCATTAATAGCCATTATTCATTGCTTTTTTTCATTAATAATCTGTTAATATTTATTATTCCATTTGATTTCTCAACCGATTATCTCAGGGCTTTGAACCGTTTTTTTGTGTTCCGGTTTTCCTTCCAGTTCAATTAATTATATATATCGCTTCAGTTCCGGTTCTCGTTCCAGAAAAAAATACGGTTATGTTGGGATCAGCACCGAGTGATTGTTTTAATTTTTTAAATGTTTTTATTTATAGAAACAAAAATTTGATGTGTCAACCATACTACTCTTCCCGTTATAAATATGATGATTAAATTATTAACAAAATAAATATTTTTTGCATTTTTTCGCTATATCTTAGTATCACATCACAGCAGTATATATTTTCAATTTTATTTTAAATCAGTAGTTTATACGCGTGGCGCATGAAGTAAAATTTCGAGTTTAGAAAAGCCCCGTGAAAATTTGTCTCGGGTCGCTGCGCGACCCTCGACAAATTTTCTAAGCGGGGCTTTTCTAAACTCAAAATTTTACTTCATGCTTAGTCTTAGGTGGAAGACACTCGTTAGTTTAAAATATGTCACAACTACCAAAATGTGTGTCGCAAGTGTCAAAGAAAAACAACAACATGACCATCTAATAATATATCTTATGTTCAATAAAAACAAACCTCTAGACTGCCATCATTTTATCTTTTTTTAAATTTAGGTTGGCTACATGCTGTAGGAATTGACATTTAAAATGTCAGACATAATATTTATAATATATAATTTCAGAGTTGCCAACCAGGGCTGTGGAGTCGGAGTCGGAGTCGGAGTCGTGGAGTCGGAGTTTAGGCATTTTGGTCGGAGTCGGAGTCGGAGTCGCGGAGTCGAAAATTAGTTACGACTCCGACTCCGGACAAATCAAAATAAAAAGTACAAGATGGACGAAAATTGAGCGTAACACTTCAGGTAACGCTATTCGTTAATCGTAATTTAAAAATGCTGTACCTATAGCTTCTTATTAAGTCTCGATAGGCATTTAAACTCTAAATTTATGATTAAAAATAAGTATTTTTTAATATATTTTCTGTAAAATTATTGGTTTTACATATAATAATAAATTATGTCTAATTTGTAACGTTTAAAAATAATATAGTGTTAGTGGACTTATTGAATTAATACGATTATTAGTGCATATACATTCGGGGTCACCTTAAATTGCGCAGGTCTTAGGGATAATATGGCTTGTTTTCTTCAGATTAAATCATGATTTATCCAGCCAACCGGGAAAATTTTATATTATTGGCACTATAGATTTGAGAATATCCCAACTGTACATACAATAAACGTCGATATGTGGATACCATAATATAAAAAATGCATACCTTGTTATGATGTTCATATCTTTATTTAAGCAAAGCTCTTCATTGTGTTAGGTAATGTTGAATTTTCAAGATTTTCAATTTAATTGGATTATTATTTTATATATAAAATTATTCTCATTTGATTATAAATACAACAACATACGTAGAGTTTACAATAAATCCACCCTATTTAGGAGATATAATAATCTATTGTTTATATTTGCTGTTATTATTTCAAACATCAATATCAATGTATACATATACCAGTTAATTACTTGATTTAATTGTATTTTTGTATTGTTTATTATAACTATATGTATTTGTACGTTATTTTTCAAATCTACAAAATACTTACTTGTATGCACATTAAAATTATGCATCAATAACGAAAACAAAGAATAAATTTTTTTAAACAAAATATACGGTTATTAGTTATTTTTAGTTGAAAATGATACAGGTTTATTACTTTAATATGTAAAACGTTTATTTAAGTTCTGAAATGTTAATCCTTTGAAAATTGTCGAAAAGTGATAAAATGTCGAAAAAAAGTCGAAAATTGTCAACAATGGTGAGATTTTACAAAAACTACGAGAAGTGATGAAATTATTAAGTAAGAATTGTTAGCATTTCATTTAACTTTTGAATAAATAATTTTTTTATACGCGTGGCGCATGAAGTAAAATTTCGAGTTGAGAAAAGCCCGAATTTGGATTTGAACGCTGCGCGTCCAAATCCAAATTCTTCGGGCTTTTCTCAACTCGAAATTTTACTTCATGCTTAGTCTGGGAGTGGAAGACACTCGTTTAGTTTTTTGAAAATGTTGAATTTTCAAGATTTTAGTTAATTATCAAGTTTTCACAATTTTTTATGTATTTCCAATATTTTAATTGATTTTCAACTTAACGCTTTTCGTAAATTTATTAGATTTTGTTTAATTTTCAGACTCTGACGGGTTTCCTGAATTTCTAAAACTTTCCGAAATTTTCCGAAATTCTGAAAGTTTTGATACTTTACATAAGTTTTAAAATTTTCAATTTTTTAAATTCTTGGCAATTTTTATGAATTTAATAAATATTCTTTAACTTAAGAAATGTTGAAGTTTTTCATGAAATTTGAAGATTTCTGATAATTTTCAATAATCTAATGATTTTCCTGAGTTTTTTTAATTTTCGATGAAATGTTTCATGAATTTTCCTTAAATTATTTAGTTAATATTCATGAACATTTATCATGACTTTTCGTCATTCGTTTTTAAATCTTAATAGTTATCGTAAAATTTCTAAATGTTCGTTACATTTAAAAATTTCGACGGTTTTCATGAATTTTTCACAGTTTAAGTTAATTTAAAATTATCAAAGTTTTCACAATTTTACATGTATTTCTAATGTTTCAGTTGATTTTTGACGCTTTTTGTTTAATTCGTTTAATTTTCAAAATTCTGACCGGCTTCCCGAATTTCCGAATTTCCAATGTTTTGGTTGATTTTTAACGCTTTTCGTAGATTTCGTTCAATTTTCGAAATTCTGACGGGTTTCTTGAATTCCGAAATTTCCATACTTTTCATAAGTTTTTAAAATTTCGAATTTTCAAAATTCTTGGCAATTTTCATGAATTTACTAAATATTCTTTAACTTTGAAAATATTGAGGTTTTTCATGAAATTTTAAGATTTCTATTAATTTTCAACAATCTAATAATGAAATGTTTAAATTTTCGATAATTTTGAAATACAGTCTGTTTGATTTATTGTGACACAGCACATATGTCCGTTATTAGTACAGATAGAAAAAAAGGTTAAAGACAATAGTTTTAGTATTTCTCATGATCTATTCAGTAGCATTGTCAGAAAAACAATTGAAAATCAAATAAACACGTGAAAGCTATTAGCTTCATTTTCTTTAATAGAACACCCTGTATATTTTGTTTATTTCAAATAGGTAATAACCTTAGCTTTATAATGATACCACATAAGTACCCCTTCATTATACAAATAACGCGACAATTGCAAATAAATGAAATTTATCAGTTGCCATGGATAACAATTGACATAAAACAATTTGTTAACGCTTTAATGTCAAAGTGGTGTAGTAACTTCCCGTCTTGCGTGTTGTTGATTCAAATCTTTAGAGATGGGTGATAATTACTATTCTAATGATGAAAAAATGGATATGCTAAAGGTCTTCGTTAGATGCAACGATAATTCTAGAGAAGCTAGTATCACTTATGGAAACATGTATCCAGAAAGAAGACCACCACATTATCGCACTTTTGCAAGACTTGAACAAAATTTACGGAGAAATGGGTGTTTTAATAATAAATTACGAAGGAGAAGACAAGAAAGAGAAGATTATAATGAAGTATTGATATTGGCCTATTTTAGAGCACATCCACGTAATTCAATACGCGAAGCAGTGGCTGACTTAGGAATAGGTATGCATAAAATATTTTATATTCTGAGAAAACATAAAATGAGACCATATAAAATTAAGTTAGTACAAGGTTTAAGAGATGGTGATTCTGACAGGAGGATAGTATTCTGTAATTGGCTTAGCAACAATCAACATTTATTAAATTTAATTCTTTGGAGTGATGAATCAAATTCAACAACAACGGAATCTCCAACCGAAAAAACGACCATTACTGGGATACTGAGAATCCACGTCAAATTCGAGAATGCAGATTCCAACAAAGATTTGCAGTTAATGTGTGGCTTGGTGTGTTAGGTGATACCATAATAGGACCATTTTTTTTTTTATCAAGGAACGTTGAATGCGGAGCGATATTTAAACTTCTTGTACATACATGTCGTTTTGAATAGTACCCTTTAATCCTTATGATTTCCTAATAATCACCGGAGTCGGAGTCGGACGTTGAAGCTGGAGTCGTTTTATCTTAAATTGAGGAGTCGGAGTCGGAGTCAGAGTCGGATACTGTATCCAACGACTCCACAGCCCTGTTGCCAACCTACAATATTTTCCATGGCACTCTAGAGGTTTTTTTTTATTGAACATATGTTATTTCAAATAATAGTTGTCTCAAATTGCTAACATTTTTGATTTGAAAATGTTTACGAAAACAATACTTTTCCTTTGTATTACATACAGGGAAAGCAAAAAAAAACTTGCATGTTTGAACTGAAATAAACTGACTTTTTTTTCAAGCCCTGCATTATCTATAGGTTTTTCGAATTTAAATTTTCACAGTTGCAAAAATGTTTTATTACCATGAATATTAGTAGTGGATTTAAATTATTGTAACATAACTCTTTAAATTCGTCTATTGTTATAAAATAACCAAATGTATAGGTCGTTTATTGACACTGAAAACTGGTGCAGACAGTTATAAATTTGTTTTACTTGAAAACGGGTAATCACAGGAGTTTTTTTTATCACAAGTGACAAATATAATTTGTTTAAAAATTCATCATCCCATTTATCTAACATTATTTGTGTTTCATGTGAATTGTGGAGGTTGAACTGATAACAAAAATGAAATATGAAGTGCATCAAATCGATGACCTCTGAACTATCTGGGCCGGGCTGTTTTAACAAAATGGTGTTAGAAAAAAAATTAATGTTGACCCCTTCCATAATATTTTTTTTTAATTTAAGGGTAGCACTTTAATAGGTTTCCATGTAGTGTCTTAAAATAATACCTATAATACAAAAATTCCATAGTAGCTGTGTTTTGCATTGCAAATTGGAGATTAAGAAAATAATTGCACGTGAAAAATATGTCGATAGTTCTGGGTTTACGACATGAACCTAGTTTCAATAATGTTTGCTTTAAAAAGGAATAATATCTATTGATAGATGTTTTGCACTTCAAAAAGTGGACAAGAGCCCTCCTTAAATGGAACAAGATGACAATAGTGTTTTGGTTTCAAATGCTTCTCTATAATGAACAAAATATTCCAAGATTTGGTTGGTTTAATGAATTATGTGCGCAGTTTATTGAATTATGTGCGCATTTGACTAGAATTTAAATTATAACTAGTAGTATTGAACATTTCCTGTAACTAAGAGTAAATTAACTTTAAATAAAACTAAAGTAACCATAACTTTAAAATCGTTCTGGGAGCATAAAACATAAGTGTGTGTGTTTAAAATGTGAGAATCATAACTCAATAATGCAGTGATCCAACGTGTTTATAAAAACCTGATATAAACCAAAGTTAAAAAATTGGTCTTGATGTGATGGGCTAATTATTTCTAATTGTAAAAATTATTGGTCTCATTGACCAATAGATAAATAAGCGCTTTTTATAATATTTAGCCCTTTAATAGCCACTATGACATAACCTATATGGTGTACTTACATGCAAATCATTCAAGATCATTAGAAACGCCATAAACTCGCCGAGCACATGTTTGCGGGTGTTATTCCATTGATGGGGGCACCTTGGGGGGCGGTGCAGGACCGGCTGTTGGGGGGCGATTCTCGGTGTGGAATAACCACTGACAGCAAAATATGGACAGAGAAAAGTTATTGAAAGAGAGACAAGTGTCGGGGCAGCGATTGTGGCATCTGTCAAAACGTGGGAAATCGTCGGTTTTCCATCCTTTCGGAGAGCACTTTTAGAGCACTGGGTCGCGGCACTAAGGGGCCCCAATGCGCGATTCTCACGGGATTTATCAACGAAAACGGGGGAAACACTCCGCTATCAACATATGATGGCCACACTACGCAATCTCGAATTTTACCATTTAGGTCCACAAACGTGAAAACAGACGCTATAACTTCAACCCGTACCACAAAAAAAAACTAATTCTCCTCTGTAATTAATTACAAATACTGTAAAATACACGATTTGGCCGAATTGTCTGGTATGGTGATTTAACCTTTCGGTTCGGTTTGCGATGACGGTTTGCCCTCACGCGGCAATTTCAACTTCCCGTTCTGGAAAAAATCGGAATGGCCGCTTGGTCGGTGCACGTTCGACAATTTGCTAACGTTAAAAACACGTTAAATTCACGAAAAATATCATTAGCGATTAACTTACACTTCTATCTTTACATGACCTAATTTTACAACCCACACAAACACACAACATTTAACTTTCTGGAGATGGACCACTGACAAATCGCACGCGCCTTTTTTTCACGCATTTTAAATAACCTAACCTTCATAATATTAATATTATCAAAAATATTCATAAATACATACATAAATGATATAAATAACATTAACTCATTGTTTAAACACTTATTGTGTAAAATCATTACGCATATTAAAAACAAATAGTTCTTTTAATAAATCTAAACTTCAAATAATTAAAACTAATTAACAAATTACCAAAATATTTGTTTTTGTAATTAAAAATAAAATGTTATTTATATTTATTTTATTATTAAATAAATAAAATCTTAGCAGCATATCATATGCAACTATGTATACTAACGTGCAACATAAGTTGCATATATTACAACACTATAATTTTAGTGATAGAATATAATTTTAACAGAGAAATTATTTCATATTGTATGTATTATACTATAACTATATTACAGAATATTTAATTACATTGATATTAATATCTTGGTGTCTAGGGTACCGTTCATCAAATTGTTCAACATTCAACATGTTTAGATTTGTTTGTGATGTATGTTGGTATATAATGAACGGTACTCGGGTCGGTTTATTTTGTACGATTGCAAAAATCCCAAACACGTTTACGACCAACAATTCGGTCATTCGAGAATTCCCCAACAGTTGGCAGTAAACTCACAACTGTTGTCTCTTATTAACGGGCCCTATGTTAATATTTAGGACTCATAAAGTAACTCTATGATAGTGATGCTTTAATAAATCAAATTAAACTTTAACAAAATAAAACTAATTTACAATTACTGAAATATTTAGAATTATAATTCAAAATAAATTTATATTCATTCAATCATTTATTTAATTAAATTTTATAAGCATTTTATACGCAACTATACAATAATGTGCACCATAAGTTGCATATGTTACAATACTATAATAAGGAGTCAAAGATTATCCTGAATATACCTTATTGATATAGAGAAATTAGTTCATATTACTGCATCATACTATAATTATACCACAGAGTTTTTAACTGATTTAAAACTATTATTTTGATTTTTTGTTAATATTTAGCAGTAACAAAGTGATCCTACCTCTATGATTAATTTAAGTCACAAAAAATAAAATCCATCATTTCCTTTGTATTACCAATTATCTTCCGCTTCAACTCTTGTTTATGTCAATCTTTATTTTTCACCTTACAACCGGTGATTTGTAATCAGCAAAATAATAAATTATAGATTGTGTTTTTTGAATTGCATATATTAGAACTCTACGGTACGATACGGGGAATTTTTATATTAAATTATTTTGTAAAAGCCGTCAGTTTAAGGCTTCTAACAATTAACTCCTTCATTAAGCATGAAGTAAAAGTTTGAGTTTAGAAAAGCCTGAATATTTACAGTTTTTACTAAATGCACTTATGGGTTCTGATTTCTCAATTATTTATTAAAGTACGCTGAAAATGGACAACTATATTTATTTATGCTATGATTTGTAAAGTTCAAGATTTGGTTAGACCCTGGGTCTCCAAACTATCTTCTTCGCGGGCCACAAATACAATTCTACATAATAAAGTCGGCCAAGATCCGATTAATTTTATAAAATTATGAAAAATTTAAGGAACAATTGTTTCATTGTGTAATTAACATGTATAACGAAGTAGAAGCCTCCACAATACAGAATTGGTACAATATTTCAAAATATGACATTTACAAAAAAAATTACAAACAATCGCGGGCCGGATTCATGCAAGTCGCGGGCCGGATTTGGCCCGCGGGCCGTAGTTTGGAGACCACTGGGTTAGACAAATAAACATTTGTAATATTTATTACCTGGCAAATTCACCATATTATCGAAATAAGGCAACTATGTATGCTCTCTAAATGTTAGTTATGTTGCATATATTAATAGTCCATTAACACATTTCCCGGCGCATTCACTATAAATATTAATTATAAAATTTGATCAGAACTTAACGTATAAATATCGTCGATTTGAAAACAAACGTTATTTGAAGGCTTTAATGTTTAAGCTGGTGATCTTTTGTTTAGAGTGTTTTTGGTAAAGTAGGGAAATAAATAGGGAGCATAAAATCAAATTTTAATAACAATATATTTTGTACTAAAATAACAATTGACTTTATACAAGTTAATACATTATTACACAAAAATATTAAAACATCGTTCCATCTCCGCCAAAACAAAACAAATAAAAATCTAAAAGAAAAACATCGCGGCAATGGAACTCTGTTTACATCCATATTATTTTCATCTGCTAAAACCTAAAACATAAATATATAAATTTCCTACTACATTAATATATGATAATCCTATGCTTTAATTGGAATTATATTTTAATAGACATTTAAGATACTTAATAATAATAATAATAATAATAACCATACAAATTGATTCGTATAAATAAACCTGCAAAATATATTATATAATAAATGACACTTGCACATTCATAAAATTCTCAGTCACATTTTTTATCGGGTGATAAAAAATTATTCTTTCACGCAGAGTTGCATTAACATTTAATTCTGGATTATACATATAAATCAAGAATTATTTATATTTTCTTATTAACTTAATTATAAAAAAATCAATTAATGTTTGGTAGTCTCAACGAGATAAATCTTTAGTAGAAAGTTAAATTAAAAATTATTACAATGAGATTTCAATAAATATTAAGCTAATGAAATTTCAATTAATATTAACTTAATTGACTTCAATTAATATTAGCTTAATAATTTTTCAATTAATATTAGCTTAATAATTTTTCAACTAATATTAGCTTAATAATTTTTCAATTAATACTAATTTAAAAAAATTTAAAAAAATCAAGAATTAAATATTTCTTAACTTATTAATAGACGTTAAAAAGAGTTTTATGAGTCCACTAAGCGGTATCTAAGACGCTTATTAGAGCCGAAAAACTATTTTGTAATGTCATTTAATTGCGATTAATGCAACTGAGCTTCAGAGTCGCAACCTTACCGATAAGTAAACACAATTACGCTTATAAGAAAATATTATCCGGATCGCTCAGAAATTCTTTCTCGTTATCACAAAATTTAAAACTACACGTTTTGTTGTTGTTCTCCTTTATTTATTTATTTATTATTATTCTCTCGAAATGAAACGCCTTTTTTCGGCTTGTTTTCTTTTTAATGTGTGTGATATGCTGAATGAAATTCTAAAAAGTCTAAAGCCACTAGTTTTGCAAAAATTAATGCGCTTTTTATCCTTAAGTAAGTCTTGATTGTTTTTTTTAATTTTATTTTATTTCTTTTTAGAAAAAATGCTAAAGTTTTATTAGTTATTGCACATTGAGTTATTATGATATTTTATTGATTATTTGAAAGAGTTTTTTTTAATTTATGAGTTGCACATCCATTTTCTATCTGTCGTATAGAACTGGGTATAGAAAAAAGGTTTCTGCGATTCTGTTAAAGATTAAGTTAAATTCAATTTGGTGGTCTTAATTATGGTACTAATATCGTATGTTCAATAAAAAAAAACCTCTAGAGTGCCATGGAAAATATTGTAGGTTGGCAACTCTGAAATTATACAATATAATTATTATGCCTGACGTTTTATATATTAATTCCTAAAGCGTGTAGCCAACTTATACTTAAAAGAAGATTAAATCATGGCACTCAAGAGGTTTTTTATTGAACATACGGTATTTAATAATAAGGCAGTATGATTTATTATGAGTTTTTTTTTTGAGAAATTAAAATTTAGACAAAGATTTTTTTGTGGATAGTTTACATTTTATAGGACATTTTTTAGAAATATTAAAATTTGGCCAAAGGAATTTTTTGTGGATGAATTATATTTTATAGGAGGTTTTTTTTGAGAAGTTAATATTTGGCCAAATATATTTTTGTAGCACTATATGGGTTTTAACACGTCGACTGTCGCAATTTTTTTATACATGGAGATTTCCATTTAACTTGAATCGTATTGATTCACACGGCAGCCAACGTGTTAATAAATGCTTGATTAATTAATTACCAAGGAAAAGTTGTTCTATTCATTTTGTTAACATTTAATTTTGTAGCAATGATGTTGTAGTAATGAATCAAAAAAAAACTACTTGTATTTAATTATAAAAAAAGGTAGTGATATGATTTTTTTTTCAAAAATACATACTTGCTCTCATGTAATGAATGGATGTGCTCGACTTAGTTTGATGATTTTTTTACAGTGAATTGTTCTCATTCATTCGCTTTAATTCAAAACAGTTGAGTTGTTGAGGTCTGTTGTGGAACTTTCTAAAATGTCCGTCGTGGAATCCGTCGTGAATTCTTCTGTAGTTTCATTTTTGGCTTCAGCGTCGGCGAAGAGGACGTCCGGAAGAGAACCTCCGGCTTCGGAAAGTTCTTCGGGCACGGTTTCCACTTCTTCAGTAGTAAACTTTTGTGCGTTCGTCGTGGTAGTTGGGTTTTCTGTCGTCGTCGGCAATTTTGGCAATTGGAATTGCTCTCTGCTGGCGAATAGAACTTTGTCGATGTAGAACATTGTGCCTAGGTTGTAGACGAAGACTTCGGTTTCGACTATGTGTGCGTCGTTTACTGTTACATTATCTAAAAAATGTAATGTTATTCAAAAATAAATTAATTCATCTAGACATTTTATTTTAATTAATTCAAAAATAAACTTTATCTGCACTTTAAAAATATATATACAAGGAGGCTTTCTTTTAAGTATACATAACCCAAATATATGCTGTAAATTTTCAGATACTCGTCGTATTTAAAAAGAATACTATTTGAAGCTTTAAACAACTGTTTTCCAAAGAGTGCAATTTGAAGCATCAAACGAGTGTTTTCCATCCTAGGCGCTAAGCATAAAGTACAATTTCGAGTTTAGAAAAGCCTGAAAATTTATTTTGATCATGTAGCGGGTACCGCTACGCGACCAAACCAAATTTTCATGTTACGTTACACCAAAGTTTGATTCTTTGGTAGTTGTTTGCCGTTTGCTTCGTGAAATTGAAAAAATTTTCAAAAAAGTTGTGCTTAATTATACTCAATGACATTAGAAGCGTAACACCAAGAAGGAATGATTTTTTTGAATTCATATTTTAGCAACAGAGTGACTATATTTAAAGCATACATTGATAACAATTTCAACCTTGTGCCTTTTATATTTATTGTGAAAAAAAAATATATTTCACTTTTTCTTTTTTGATAAAACTATTTATATGAGCTGTTTAGTACAGATGCTTTTAGTTTTCGTGTTTCCGTTGAGTGTGTTAAGCTTAAATAAAATGCCTCGAGTCCGAAGACGTCCACAATATCACCATTTGAGCGATTTTGACCGGGGTCGAGTTGTTGCTTATCGAGATGTCGGTATGTCCTATCGCGAAATTGCCCGCCGTATTGATTCCACTGCAGCAACTGTAATACGTGTGTATCAGGTATGGACAGAAGAAGGTAGAGGAGCAAGAAGAAGACCAATTGGTCAACCAAGGCGTACCACAGAACGTCAAGATCGGCGCTTAAGACAAATAGCCCTGCGAGACCGTTTCGCTACTACGCGTCAAATCGGTGATCAATGGATTGGAGAAGAAGGTGGGCCCGTTAGTATGCGAACCTTATATCGCCGCATTCAATCCTTTGGGCTTCTTTCGTACCGTCTAAGATTAGTGCTTCCTTTAACAGCGAGACACTGTCGCCAAAGGTTGGACTGGTGCAGAGAACGGCAGCATTGGGAGGCAGAATGGCACGATGTCGTATTCAGCGATGAATCACGATTTTGTCTAGGCACGCATGATGGCCGTAGAAGGGTACGGCGCTACCGTGGAGAACGACCTGATCTTAGGTTTGCTATTGAGAGGCATGTACACAGGACTGCTGGAGTAATGGTTTGGGGGGCTATTGCTTATGGTAGTCGATCACCTCTTGTATTCATTCGAGGCAGTATGACAGCTGCGCGTTATGTTGAAGACGTCATACGACCGACTTTGTTGCCTTATTTAGATGGCCGCCCAGACGTACTTTTTCAACAAGATAACGCACGTCCCCATATTGCTCGTCGAACTATGAACTTTCTTAATGAAGCTGGTGTTAATGTTTTGACGTGGCCGCCCCGTTCGCCGGATTAAAATCCCATTGAACATGTGTGGGATATCATGGGAAGAAGAATATTCTCTTTGCACCATCCTCCACAGACTCTAGCACAGTTGATCGATGAAATTCAAGTTGCTTGGAACGAGATGCCTCAAGAAGACATCGACCATCTCATTTTGTCGATGCCCAGACGTTTACAGGAGTGTATACAGCAAAGGGGTCGCCAAACACATTATTAATTTTTTTTAGATTGTTTTTTAATAAAATTTCTTGAAAATGTAATCATTTTATTCTTGATGTAAGACTACCATACTGGCAAAAAATCAAGTTGAAATAATAACTCCTTCTGGGTGTTACGCTTCCAATGTCATTGAGTATATTTGTGCCATCTATTATTTTTATGGTTTTGTTAAATTTAATTCACTCGGCGAAAAAGCATTTTGACTTAATTATAAGCCTTGATTTAAGGGCGAAAACAATTGAGCTTTACTTCAATTCAAAGCCACATTCTTCGGCTGTCGTCTGCTTTTTGTTTCATGAAAATATCAAACCCGTGGACAAAGTTATGCTAAATTATTTGAGCGAGCATTTTTTTATCTAACAATTACTAAAACACGAAGCGAAATCGCACTGACTTTAACCTGAAATCTAAGCCTTGGTTTAAGTGTAAAAACAATTGAGCGTTATGGCACTTGAAAGCCACGTTCTTAGAGTGTCGTTTGTCGTTTGTTTAATAAAAATATCTATTTCGTGGACAAAATTAGACTTGGACTTATAATTTAAGCTTTGATGTAAGTTTGAAATCAATCGAGCGTTACGTCACTTCAAAGCCTCACTCTTCGACTGGCGTTCGCCTTTTGTTTTGAGAAAATTTCAAGTTCGTGGAAAGAGATGAGCTTAATTAATCGAGCGACTATTTTATTAATCATTAAATTTATTAATCATTAAAACACGGACTTGGACTTGAAACTTAATTGATATTTTTGAAATATCCAGTTACAAATATTTTTTGTATATGATCTACAGTCATAATTTAAATTTAAATAAATTTGAATACCTTTATTCAAATTTCAATTATAACCAATAGAAGTTAATTCATTTCTGCGTAGATTCTTAGAATTTTATGTTGATTTGATAATCTGTTCATTTTTTATAATGGTTTTAAAACAACATTCACCTAAAATCGTTAATTTTATTACATAATTTCAACTTAGGCTGAATATTTTTGGAAAACATGTGGAGATAATTTAATTTGATTTCTATAAGATGTAAGTGCAATCAACTCTAAGTAAATTCTGTCAATTTAATGTTGATAGTATAAATTTCTAGTTTTTACTTTTTTTTTTTAAAGTAAACATTCTTTCAAAATTGTTAATTTTATTGCATAATTTTAAATTTGACTGAATATTTTAAGAAAGTGTGGTGAGATAATATAATTTTCTTTGTGTAAGATGTAAGTGCAATAAATTCTTATTAAATTCTGTGAATTTCACTTTGATCGTGTAAAATTTTAATTATTTACAATTTTTTTAATTATTTACAAATTTTTGCAGAATGTTTTGCAAAAATTGTCAATTATATTGCATAATTTCAACTTTGGCTCAATATTTTAAGAAAATCCGTCAGGATATTTTAATTTTCTTTCTATACAATGTAGGTGCAATCAAGTCTAAGTAAATTCTGTAAATTTCAAGTGGATGGTATAAAACTTTGATTTTTTATAATTTTTTCAAAGAAAACATTGCCCCAAATTTGTTAATTTTATTGCAAAATTTCAACTTTGGCTGAATATTTTTGGAAAATACGTTAAGATAATTATATTTTGTTTTTATAAGATGTAAGTGCAATCAACTCTAAGTAAATTCTGCAAATGTCACGTTGATAGAATAAAATTTTAATTTTGTGCAATTTTTTCAAAGAAAGTTTTCCCTAAAATTGTTAATTTTATTGCATAATTTTAACTATGGTTAAATATTTTCGGAAAATACGTCAAGATAATTACATTTTCTTTCGATAAGATGTAAGTGCAATCAGTTCTAAGTAAATTGTGTGAATTTCACTTTGATGGTGTAAAATTTTAATTTTTTACAATTTTCTCAAAGAAAACATTCTCCAAAAATTGTCAATTATATTGCATAATTTCAACTTTGGCTGAATATTTTAAGAAAATGCGTCAAGATATTTTAATTTTCTTTCTATAAGATGTGAGTGCAATCAATTCTAAGTAAATTCTGTAAATTTCATGTTGATGGTATAAAACTTACAATTTTTTTTAAAGAAAACATTACCCCAAAATTGTTAGTTTTATTGCATAATTGCAACTTTGGCTGAATATTTTTGGAAAATACGTCAATATATTTATATTTTCTTTCTATAAGATGTATATGCAATAAATTCTAAGTATATTCTGTGAATTTCACGTTGATGGCATTAAATTTTAATTTTTTACAATTTTTTCAAAGAAAACATTCTCCAAAATAGTTAATTTTATTGCATAATTGCAACTTTGGCTGAATATTTTCGAAAAATACGTGAAGATAATTAAATTTTCTTTTTATAAGATGTAAGTAAAATCAATTCTAAGTAAATTCTGTGAATTTCACGTTGATGGCATAACATTTAAATTTTTTACAATTTTTTCAAAGAAAACATTGCCCCAAAAGTGTTAATTATATTGCATAATTTTAACTTTGGCTAAATATTTTCGGAAAATACGTCAAGATATTTACATTTTTTTTTCGATAAGATGTAAGTGCAATCAGTTCTATCACAGAGTATGGAGTAACAGAGTATTCACGCTGGCTGTGCGGGGTCCGGGGGGGCGGCTCTGTCAGGTGGCTCACCCAGCAGGCGTGTGATTTAGAGTAACTACTAGGTTTCCCCACTCTTCCCAATTCATTTGTATGTCGGATCCGCAGAGGAATGTTTATATTTTTTCCTCTCTAACGGTACCGACGGAACGAAAAATGATGACGCTCGGTTTGTTCATTTTATCAAAATAAACAAATCGAGCGTGAATCTACACCATTCAATTTTTAATTCCACATATAATATTGAAATCTAGATTTACTCTCATGTAATGCAATTTAAATTAAAATATATACAGTAATATGATACAGGTAGGGATTGGAATACCGGCATACCGGTTAATCGCAAAAATTGCTCTTCAAAATGTACCGGTATTTTGGTAAATCATATCAACATTATGTACATTTATTTCACATCTTCAACTATACTTCTGACAAAAATAGTAGATCGATTATGTGTTTTTGAACTTCATAATAAATCAGTGTTTGTACGCGTGGCGCACGAAGTAAAATTTCGAGTTTAGAAAAACCTGAACTCGCTTCGCTCGTGCCGCCAAATGCAAATGTTCAGGGTTTTTTAAACTCGTAATTTTACTTTATGCTTAATCGGGGAGTGGAAAACACTCACACAAATCCGTGTTTTATATTTATAGATTTTTTAAATAGGTTTTTCACTAATTTCCACGATTTCTTATTAATCCACTTCTTTTGAAATGTTGTAACAGGTTTCAAGTTTTTGCCAAGATTTTATAAATAAAATTTAATATTAAATATAATTTGTCAATCAACCGAACAAAATAAAGGCTAGTATTTTTGAATTTTACAATATGTCAGTGTTTTATACGCGTGGCGCATGAAGTAAAATTTCGAGTTTAGAAAAGCCCCGTGAAAATTTGTCTCGGGTCGCTGCGCGACCCTCGGCAAATTTTCTACGCGGGGCTTTTCTAAACTCGAAATTTTACTTCATGCTTAGTCTGGGATTGAAAACACTCGTTCGAATTTTAAATTAGACTCTTTTATAGAATCAACGAATGTCCGCAAATGTACAGAGTATACGAATATATTAGGATATGATATATAAGAAAAAGTAAATTATTATGTCATATATTAAAAATTTTTGTTTATTTTTGGGGTTAAAAACCTTACTTCTTTGGATGTAGATGGCAAATTCTCACATACTGATTATTTTTCTTAAAATATTTCTCACTGACGATTTCCTATAAGTACTTTGAAGAGGGTACTTTTACAAATATTTTTCTATGTATTTTTTACATCCTTAGTAATTGATTTCTAGGGCTTAAGGACAAAGGCAGATAAGAAGGGTACGAATTTGGACTGTTTATTTAGATCATCTGTGGGGCGAGTGAACACTTGAAAACGCACACTTTAAACCAAATTATCAGTAGATTTATGGGTTTCCAAACAGTCGTATGCTGCATTATTTTTACTAAAAAATTTAACTATATTAAATAAATCGATAAAAGTTGTGATAAAAATATAATTCATTGCTCTCTATAAAGAAAATACAGTATGACCGTTTCAAGACGCATATATACTTACGATTGAAAAATAGTTTCAATATACAGGGTGTCCCGGTTAAGCAGTCCATGCATGTGTATCTTCTAAACGGCAAGAGATACAGATCTGTTAAATGGTAGAAAATATGCAAGACGATGAGTACCAACTATACCCGGTGTTAAATTAACAAAAAAGTTGAACCATCAGAGCACATTGGGAAAAAAACTGATTTTTGCGTTTTTTTTATTTTCCTTTATAACTTGGTTATTATTGATGATAGAACGATATAGAACAAAAACCGCTGGAGATATCGAGATGAAACTTAAAACTTAAGCTTTTTGAAAGGAAAACTGGAAGTGGTACTTTACTCTTAGCGTTTTTTTAGTTTCTTCCAGGTATTCACAAAACTAAAAAATGTTTCAAATAAACATTGTATACAATAAAAAATGAAGATATATTGTATATTCACTTTTTATCATAGCACTCTTAGTTTAAGAGTTATTTAAAAATAGTGTTTTTTTAGATAATTATTGTTGGTTATAACATCGATAGGCCATGAAGCGTCGTGGCGCAGGCGATAAAGCGCCGGACTCATAATCGAAAGGTCCCGGGTTGAAATGCAGTCGCCGGTTTCTTTTTCTCTTTTATTAATTTATATTTAATTACATTTAATTCAAAAATATTAAATCTAAACGGGGAAAGTACTATGATGGACACATCACCATTTTTTTATATGGGCGTCAAAGTTGGCCATGATATCATTTTGTAGACATTTCTTTTTTAATTTGATGTATCATATGGTAGGTTTCTTTTCATTAATAGAAAAACTGGACGATATTTTCATGGTATTTGAAGTTGGCTATGAATATACCAAAATAAATGAAATAATAGCAATAACAATACTAACATAAAGCGTTATTTGTTTTTGAAAAAATAAACATATCATATGATATACCAAATTAAAGAGAATTAAAAATCTATAAAATTAGCTCATGGCCAACTTTGACGCCCATATAAAAAAATGAAGTTAGTATGCATATATTGGAAAATATTTGCTTTATGATAAATCTGATTACATATTATTAAAAAGCATAAAAAGGTGCCCTAATAATGTCAAAATATTATCCATCTATCATCAATAATAAGTATGGTCTGAACTTTCAACTGTTTTGTTAATTATATAACGGATATAGCTAGTACTCATCGTCCTACATATTTTCTCCCCTTTAACCAAATCTCTATCTCTTACCATTTAGAAGATACCTATGCATGGGCTGCTTAATCGGGACACCCTGTATAGATTATTTAACTTTTTTTTTAATTTAGTAAACCTTCATGGAATTCGTTTAAATGTCAATTTTGAACTTGAAAATATTACAAAAAGCATTTCAGTGTTTGCCCCCCGGCAAATCCAAATTTTCACGCTTTTCTAAACTCGAAATTTTACTTCATGCTTAACCAGGTAGTGGAAAACACTTGTTTATAGCCTCAAATTGAACTTTTATAAACAATAGAAAGTCGGAAAATGTGTACTTAAATATTACATACTTACTTAATTTTAATATTTTTCATTACAAGAATATTTATATAGGAACAATAAATTGTAGGCGTTAATTCCAAAGACAATATATGTATTAAATAATCATCAATTTTATTTATTAAATTTGATTATACAATAAACAAAATATCCAAATTTTCAGGCGTTTCTAAACTCGATTTTACTTCATGCGCCACGCGTATAAAACACTGATTTAATGAGATGTTTAAAAAACGTATTCTTTTTAATCACTCTTGTTCCCTCATGAACACCGATAATAATAAAATAATCCTTTTAAAATACACGTTTTTATTTTTCAAATATTATATTATAAGCTCCCCCAGTTACCCCCCGTGGATCCGTGCCTGATTGACATAATTAGTTCTCAGGTAATACCACGGCGGTGGCGGAGAACTTTGCTTAATCGCAGAGGAAACAATATTATTGTTTACTCTATGGCTATATATTAGTGGAGATATAAAAGATCAAATTATCTATAAACTGAACGCATTAAAACAATAATGTTTTTATTTCACATCTGTCAGTCAGCAGTAAATTGGTGTATGGGTCTATTGAAATATGAGTATATTTATGTTTACATTAACATTCCAATGAACGAATCATTCTTTAACATATGTTTTTGTGCCTTAAATCGTCATCAAAATTACAGGAAACTGTTTTGTTTGAAGGTTTTAATAGGTGGATGTTTTGATAATTGCCTCAGAGATGGCTACACTATGCAAACTGTGGATTCCGAGTTACAGGCGTGATTACTCAGGTTATTCTTTCCTCTGTGGTTCTATGTAAATTGTGTGAATTTCAAGTTGATGGTATAACATTTTAATTTTTTACAATTTTTTCAAAGAAAACATTCTGCCGAAATTGACAATTTTATCGCATATTTCAACTTTGGCTTAATATTTTGGGAAATCCAGTAGATATATTTAAATTTCGATTACGGCCAATCAAAGTTTAATCATTTCTGTGTAGATTCTGTGAATTTTAGGTTGAATAGATAATTCGTTGAACGTTTACAATTCTCTCAAAGTAAACATTCTCCTAAAATCGTTGAATTTATTGCATAATTTCAACTTTGGCTTAATATTTTAGAAAATTGCGCTGTCATAATTTAATTTTCTGTAAAGCATATGCAACTACAATTGATTCAAAATATTTTTTATGTTCATTGTATAATACTTGTTTTTTAAAGCACACGAATTTGTGTTTGTTCTAAATTTTAACAACAAATTTATTTTACGTGTTTAAGTTTACAATTTTGATGTTTTTTAAATTTATTTGTCTATTATAATTTCTTTTTACATTATGTTTTTTGGTGACAGTAGTGTTATGTTTTAACAGTTACAACGTTTTTAGATATATTTTGATAATTATATTAAAATACTCGATTTTAATTTGTATAAATATTTCCATAACATTCTACTTTTTCGACTTTCAATTAAAATAACTCGAAAACTGTAGATGGTGTATTTTTTTACTTTTGGCATATTCTGAAAGAAATTTCATGGAAATTTCTTAAAGAATTTCCATGTTTTGTTTTAAATGTTCAAAAGTTTAGTTTCCCTGAATATTTCTATAAAGTTCTACGTTTTTGACTTTCAATTGAAAATAACTCGAAAATTTAGAAACGTGAATAAAAAAATCTTAATAAAGTAGTATACAATATAGCTAACATAATTTAAGACAATATTTTTTTTTAAAAACAAACAAAACCGTTTAAAACACGACGGCTGTTTTCAAACATTTTTAAAACACTGTTTTTAAAGCAAAGTGTTTATTAACATAACAACCCTGCCATGAGCGAGTGTTTTCCACTCCCAGATTAAGCATGAAGTAAAATGTCGAGTTTAGAAAAGCCTGAAAATTTGGACGAAATTTTCAGGCTTTTCTAAACTAGAAATTTTACTTCATGCTTAACCTGGGAGTAGAAAACACTCGTTTATGGCCTTAAATTAAATAAATGAACACTCATGACTGCGATTATTTATTGAAGAATGAATTAATTAATATTGACTAAAATATTTAACCTACAAAATGAGCGTGTTTTTCGTTTCTCATAGATAAATGGAATGTATCCTTTATTTAATATTGGTCTCATAACACAGGATGATATAATTATCGCGTCAAAAAAATTGAAAGGAAACACCACCTCGGGTAAGGATAAAATACCATCATTTATCGTTAAAGATTGTATACATAGTTTTCTGCTACCTTTAGAATATTTGTTTAATTTAATCGTACAATCTAAGTGTTTCCCTGATGCATGGAAAGTTGGCAGGATAACACCTGTACATAAAAGTGGCGATAAATGTAGCATCCTTAATTATAGACCAATAACAATTGTAAATAATTTTTTAAAGTTATTTGAAACTATTCTTGCAGATAGATTATATAATCATATGTCAAGTTTTATTAGTAATAAGCAGCATGGTTTTGTAAAAAAAAGATCTGTAATTACGAATCTTCTAAACTTTACTGAGGATATTTCGCAAACTCTTGATGCCAAAAGACAGGTTGATGTTTTGTTCACTGACTTCCGTAAAGCCTTTGATACCATTGATCAAAATATAGTTCTGAATAAGCTTAGTTATTACGGTTGTTCTCCGGGTACAATTTCATTGTTACAGTCTTATCTTGTGAACAGAATTCAATATGTTGAATATATGGGATATGATTCATATGAATACCTGGTTACCAGTGGAGTACCACAAGGGTCAAATCTTGGGCCATTACTATTTAATGTTTTTATTAATGACATCGCCACCCAAATGCATTCTAGTGTATTAGTCTATGCGGACGATATGAAGTTGTATAAGGTTATTGAGTCAAATGAAGATTGTGAAAATCTACAGTTGGACTTAACACGATTATATAACTGGTGTATTGTAAATTCTTTGTTCCTAAATGTAGCTAAATGTAAATGTATGACCTTTACTCGTAAAAAAACCATGATTAGTTTTAACTATTCCCTAAACGGTGTATATTTTGAACGGTGTAATTTGATTCGTGATTTAGGCATAACATTTAATACCACTTTATCGTTTAATATTCATATAAAAAATATATGTAATGAGGCAATTAAACTTCTTGGATTTATTAACAGAATAAGTAAAGATTTTGAGAATATTGAGGTATTAAAAAAATTATATTTTTCATACGTTCGTTCAAAATTGGAATTTGCATCAGTTGTTTGTTCACCGCATTATCGTTCGCATATCAAAGATTCTACTTCGTTATACATGTTAATTACACAATGAAACACTTTTAACTTTGTTTGTATAACACGTTTTATTTAATGTGACTGCAGTTTCGACAAATTTAGCTTGTCATTATCAAACATGGAGTAACTTAACCTGTAAAACCTCTAGTTTAAGTTACTCCATGTTTGATAATGACAAGCTAAATTTGTCGAAACTGCAGTCACATTAAATAAAACGTGTTATACAAACAAAGTTAAAAGTGTTTCATTGTGTAAAGATATTGAAAGTGTTCAAAAAAAGTTTTTGAAATTACTATATTTCAGATCATTTAAAATATACCCTGATGAAACCATTTCATATGATCATATGCTCGAAATCTTTAGTATACAATCACTAGAATATAGACGTAATTGCGCTGGAGTATTATTTTTAAGGGGAATATTGAGTTACATCATTGATGATCCCAACATTTTAGCTCGCCTAATGTTAAATGTTCCACGTATCTCTGCTCGCTACAGTTTAGCATTTCAGTATGCTCCTTTTAATACTTCAGCACATCTGAATTCACCTATCAATAATATTATAAGGATATACAATAAAATTCATCATTCAGCTGATATTTACTATGATTCACCGGTATCCCTGTTGCGCCTCGTGAATTAAGATACATTTATTTTTGTTATTTATGTTTTGTTTTTTGTTTTTTTTTTATAATCTTGTGTATATTTCTGTATTATTCCCTGTAATTGGATGTAATGTCTGTTACGAAATGAATAAATAAATAAATAAATAAATAAATAAATAAATAAATAAATAAATAAATAAATAAAATAAATAAATAAAATAAATAAATAAATAAATAAATATTCATTGTGGTTTGTACGTAATTGAGTGTTTATAATTATCGTTTGTACACAATGTTGATTCATCGTAAGGTCATCCTAACTCAACATTCCGCACATTGTTAACGGGTGAATGGCGTTCGTGTCGACCACAAATGGTTTATTGGTGCATTAACTTGGGCACAAACACAGGTCAATTATTGATTAATTAATATAACACATAATTATTGCAACATAACATCAATTAAACTTAAAAACCTAGTTCTAGGTTAGATTGATCAATCTTACTCTCATTATATTGAAACTAATAATGTTTATTAATGTATATAAACATGTATTAAATGTATTCGTAAATAAAGACTATTATAACTATTATTATTGAACCTCGGATTATATGCAAAATGCATATTTATTATTAAGAGGTATATCAACAAAATTGTAAGGTTTCTATGCATATTTAATGTTTGGCTTATTAACAAATATGCATTTTGCGTATAATCCGACTCTTCATTATTATTATTAGTTTAAAACAGGGCATCGAACCGGAACTGAACCGAAAACTGTAAAAAACTGTTATTTTTGTTGGAACGAAACCGGAGCTGAACGAAAACAAAAATATCGGTTTATTTCCCCATAAAATTCATTTTGAAAAACGATAATTAATTTTATTCTATTTGAAAAAATAATCATTCCTGTACACAAAGCAATTCCTTTTTTCGTGGAAATCGCCCCTCAATAATCGTTTTTCTTTATAAGAACACAATTTCGGCGCGTAACAATAAGATCCCATTAGATTAACCCGAAATTTCGCACACGGTTTCATTACGATGTTCGATACAAACCCTAATAACCCGTTGGAACAATCCTCCCAACTATGCGGCGCAATTTTTATATCCCGATTCTTAATGAGGGTCGTATTATTTTGGGACGGGGAAAATGGGGTGCGGATTTTAGGTCAGTGTTATCTCTGTAAATTATGATGTGATAATACTGTCAGTTTTATAAACTGTCGTGTTAATGTGGGGGTGAATTTTATCCACACAGGATTTTTACAAAAATATGAAAATTAAAAAGTTGGTGCTATTTTTCAAATCTAATAAATTATCAAAACAGTATATTGCACAAAAAAAGGAACGCGAAATGTCTACTGACATAGTCCGAATAAAAACATAATTTCGGGTTTTGTTCGCATGAGTTTAGACATGTCCTGACAAGAAAATAGTTTCTTTGTTTTTTATGTAAACAAACAACAAAATTGAGCCGAGAAAGCTAGAGGAGCTAAATGTTAGGACTAAATTATGATAACTACGAGACATTCTCCCGCTTTTTTTCCGAAATTATAAAATAAATCGAAATTATAAATATACTCGAAAACATCACTTTGTTTTATAAACAAAGTGAAAAATTATTTATAAGGACTATATTTTAAACTTAACGGTGTTTTATCCGCGTGGCGCATGAAGTAAAATTTCGAGTTTAGAAAAGCCTAAACATTTGGATTTGCCAGGGCGCGACCCGCTTCGCTCGCGCGCCCCGTCAAATCAAAATTTTCAGGCTTTTCTAAACTCGAAATTTTACTTCATACTTAACCCATTAAGCGCCATTGATGCATACACGCAACAATATTCATTTTTTGTTGATTAAATAATTAAATTACTAAATAAGTTAATTAAATACATTATATTATTTGACCTGACTTAAAACTGTATGAAGAAAATTGTTAATATTTTGTTATTTAAATATTTCGATTAGTACTTATTTAAAAAAAAAAAAACACAAATGTCAGTGTTTTTCTAAGTTCACAATATTTCAGTGTTTTATACGCGTGGCGCATGAAGTAAAATTTCGAGTTTAGAAAAGCCTGAAAATTTGGTTTGGCCGCTCCGCGCTTCGCGCTACGCGACCAAACCAAATTTTCAGGCTTTTCTAAACTCGAAATTTTACTTCATGCTTAGTCTGGGAGTGGAAAAACTCGTGCTAAACTTCATATTGCACGTTTTTATATAAAATCGACGAATGCCTAAAAATGTACAGAGTATACATTATGTAAAGGGTGATTCATTTTGGATTTCCACATTAAAAATAATAAAAAAAAAACACGTAGAAGTTGAAAAATATAAAAAAAATTATTTGCCCTTTAAGGTTAGTTCATTACAAAATTGAATTTGTGTTCAGTATTCCGGCACCAGATACCCACAGACGCGTTTCGGATTTCAAGGTCCCCTTCAGTGTGGTCCCGACCCAGTGCTGAGGAATACTGAACATTTCTGACTATTTCAAGCCAATATGTGAAAACTATTAATGATTCCGATAGCTAACGCCATCTAATGCTTCATAGTGGCATCGTCAGTGACACGAATGCACAAACAGAGCAGAACTCTGTTTGTGAAACCAGAAAACAAATATCAAAATTGAATTTGTGTTCAGTATTACGGGTATCTGGTGCCGGAATACTGAACACAAATTCAATTTTGATATTTGTTTTCTGGTTTCACAAACAGAGTTCTGCTCGCTCGTGGACGATACAGTGACCTGTATATGCACTTTGTGCATTCGTGTCACTGACGATGCCACTATGAAGCATTAGATGGCGTTAGCTATCGGAATCATTAATAGTAGTTCATTACAATTATGTGTGAAAGATAATATCATGTAAATGACCGCCGCGGCTCATCTGACATGACGTAATTCGTTTGTTAAAATTTTCGACTACTCTGCGACACAAATCAGGTTCTATGCCGGCTATTTCGCGTCTGATCTCCTGTTTCAGCTCTGCAATGGTGTTCGGTTTATTCTTGTATACTCTGCTCTTCAGATACCCCCAAAGGAAAAAATCTGCGGGAGTTAAATCACACGATCGCGGCGGCCAATTGAAGTCACCGTTACGTGAAATAATGCGACCGGGAAACTTGCCGCGCAGTAATTGTATCGTTTCTCCTGCTGTGTGGCAGGTGGCACCGTCCTGTTGAAACCATAAATCTTCGATATCTATATCTTCCAACTGCTCCCAAAGAAAATCTGTTATCATGTTCCGATAACGAACGCCATTAACCGTAACAGAGTTCTCCGAATGATTCTCGAAAAAAAAATGGGCCAATTACGCCTCCGGACCAAAAGGCACACCAAACAGTGACCTTTTGAGGATGCATTTTCGTTTCAACAATCTCTCTTGGATTTTCCAATCCCCAAATACGACAATTGTGCTTATTTACGAAGCCATCAACGTGGAAATGTGCCTCATCGCCAAAGATAATTTTTATTAAAAAATCTACCCCTTGTTCTCTTATCCATTCGGCAAACACACGGCGCTGTTGATGGTCTCGAGGCTTCAATTCCTGTGTTATTTGGAGTTTGTACGGGTGTAACTTCAAATCTTTTGTTAAAATTCGCTGTGTAGTGGAATACGTAAGGCCCACTTGCTGCGATCGATGACGAATCGATGTGCTTGGATTTTCGGCCACGCTTTCGCGAACAATGGCAATATTTTGTTCCGAACGACCTCTACGAGCACGCTGAGGGGTTTTGATGTTAGCTACGGATCCAGTTTGTTCGAATTTTTGGACCACATTCCAAATTGTCCTCTCACAAGGTCGATTTTGCGCACCACAAACTTCACGTAAAGCACGAAATGCACTTTTCCTCGATCGGCCATTTTCATAATATGCTTGGATAATTTTAACACGTTGTTCTTGCGTATATTGCTCCATGACTACTTTTGTTTAACTTTTTAGGTTAGAAATCACACGCTGCCCTTGACAAATACAGTGGCGTGTCAAAAATATTTTAGATTGTAATGTGGAAATTCAAATTGAATCACCCTTTATATTCAAAAGAAACATTCATACTATGTAATACAAAAAGTCAATTATAGAAATCATAAAAATAAGTGCAGAGTCTTACCTTCAATCAACTTTTAAAGATAACTTTATATTTGCTCGGCCGTAAATGGGTTAATCTGGGAGTGGAAATACTCATTACAAGTTTTATTTTAATTTAAAATTTAAAAAAGTATCTAAATTTCAATACAATTAATTAATTTGGTTACATGAAATATTGATATTTAAATCAAGTCGTCTTACTTTAATTCAATATTAAAAAAATTGTGAAAATGTTTTTCCAAGTGATGAGTGATAAACAATACATTAATTGATAGCTATAATTTTGTAATATTTGAAAATTGTAATATTTTTAGACAGTCGTGAACATATATTGTTTGTCACTCTATAGTTTATCACTTATGACATGTCATAGTTTTTCACTTATTTGTATTTGTTTACAATTTCTGTAAAAAATGTCTTATTATTTTATGTAATAAAGTAACATAACATTGAGTGTATAGTTTATTTTAGAAACCCGACGAACGCCAATTTTCTCATTTTGAAAAAAACTAATGAATAACTTCAAATACCGTCGCTTGACGGGATTCTGCAATTAACACATTATTTAGCTACAAATTTGGTATATTTAAATGTTCGAATCTAGAGGAGTTTGAGCATTTAATGATATGCATTCGTTCAAATAGTAATAATTTAAAACCATTAATTTTCTCTCGTTTTGGCGCTTAACGGCTTTCTGAAATAAACAATTCAAGTGTTCAAAGTTGAAAGAAAAGTTAGGTTAGGTTGGGTGCCACATACAGAGAGTTTTATGTAACACCGAACATTTTCATATCAAGAATTTTTCTTTTAAGTATACATAAGCATGCGTTGTACATTTGCCGACGCTCTGTTTTTAAAATAATTTAATTTAAAGCTTTAAACGAGTGCTTCCACTCCCAGGCTAAGCATGAAGTAAAATTTCGAGTTTAGAAAAGCCTGAAAATTTGGTTTGGTCGCGTAGCGCGAAGCGCGGAGCGGCCAAACCAAATTTTCAGGCTTTTCTAAACTCGAAATTTTACTTCATGCGCCACCGGTACAAAACACTGATGCAATGTAAAGTTTAGCGGTGTGTTTTAAACTTTGTAATATGTCAGTGTTTTGTACCGGTGGCGCATGAAGTAAAATTTCGAGTTTAGAAAAGCCTGAAAATTTGGTTTGGCCGATCCGCGCTACGCGATTTTTTTAACAACGAATATCTAAAGATTTACAACATATACAGTGTAATTGGGACATGTATACTTGAAAGAAAACTCCCTGTGTGTACACGTTGAGGGATTAATTGCGATTGATTGGCTACAATTTTAAATGGTCATATAGGCAACCCAATTTATACTTAACTTAAAAAATAAAGGTGTCAAATTGTATTGGATGAACATGTTCAGTGTTACATAAAACTCTTGGTATATTGAGGTACACGATATGCGAGTGCGAGTGCGAATAGTCGATTTTTGTGAGCTCCGCATGCAATAAGTTTTTGTGTGGGTTATACTCAAAGTTAATTTATAATAACCAAACGAAAGCGTCCTGCAAGTACTCTGTAAGTACTCTCATTGTTATACCTATCTCCACCATGCCGCTCACTCGAAAAGAGGAATTAAAAGCAACAATTAAAGAGGCCGTCATGGACATTTTTAACGAGGAGACATTTTTATCGAGCCTGTTGGAAAAAATTATCGGCAATGTCAAAGTCGAACTCCGCGATAAATTTAATTCACATTTAGTAGAATTGGAAAATGAAAATAAAGAGCTAAAAAAACGTATTGATCAGATCGAGCAATCTAATCGAAGCAGTAATATTCGAATTACAGGCCTCAATGAAGTACCGAATGAAACTTTAAATAATACACTACATGATCTTTTCATTAATAAACTAAATATTACGGAAAAAATCAACATACAACACAGCTACCGTATAGGTAAAAAAGGCACGAAGAACCGTCCTGTTATCGCCAATGTTTCTTCTCCCGATTCTGCTAAAATTATATTAAAAAACAGGCGCCGACTAAAACAATTCGGTTTATTCATCAATAATGATCTGATACCATCAAGATACAGGTTATTAAAACTAGTACGTGATAAATTAGGAAATAACAACGCTTGGTCATGGGATGGAAAAATTTTCATTTCATATAATGAGGGGGACAACAAGGATGTCAAGATTATTTTTGATTCCTCTGATCTGGACAAATATTTGAAGACTTCTATTGAATAATTAACCGCTAATAATAAATATCATGCATGTAATTCACAAATCTAATATACTTACTGTATTTCTATTTATTGTCATGCATGCATTTAAATTCATGCATGCATTCAGTCTCATATTAATAGTATTTTCCAAATGTTTATCTTTAAATTGCTGCGGCGGCTACACATTTATTATATATTATATATATATATATATTTCTCAAATATAAGTTAGTTTTATTATTATATGAATATTGGTTTATGTCATATTAATGTTCGTTCTATTAATAGTAATTTCATAAATTTCAAAACTCATGTTTGCCCGTTAAAATATGATTTCATTGCTGTAACAGAAACATGGCTCAACTCAACTTTTGATATTGATACTTTTAATCTGGATGGATATGCTTTCTTGCGTAGAGATAGGGAATTTGGACGTGGTGGAGGTGTCGGTCTGTATATTCGAGACAATTTACACTTCGAAAATGTAACATCCAAATCTTCTAATGTTTTAGAACAACTGTGGATAAAATGTAAATTTAATAGTGAAACATTTTGTATAGGTGTTGTGTACAGGGCGCCTAACACTAGTATTCGTACATTTATTGATACATTTGAAGAGACCATCATTGATATTATTCCACAATGTGATAATTTCATTTGCTTGGGAGACTTCAATATACATTTTTTGAATCTTAATTAAAATAATACGACTACTTTTGTTGATTTTTTAAACAGTTATGGTCTGAGCCAAGTTATTGAGCAACCCACACGTGTGACTTCTCATTCCATCTCATTAATAGATTTGATTATCATTTACAACAAAAATAAATGTATAGAGTCAGATGTTATTAAGATTCACGACATCGCTGATCACGATTTAGTGTATTGTAAACTTTCTCTCTCTATTAGCCGTACCCAAATTTTTAAAACTTACCGAAATTTTGTCAATTTTGATGTAAATAATATTCTAAATGATTTAAAACTTTTGCATATTGACAATTTACTATACTTGAATAATCTTGAAGACAAAATAAAATATTTAAGCAGCTGTTTAATTCACTTATTTGACACACATGCTCCATTAACAACATCTAGAATCACTAAAAAAAGAGCTCCTTGGTTAACCTCGACAATTAGGGAGATGATAAATTTGCGTAATAATAGTTATAGAAGGTTCAAACACTCTAAAAATCCAACTGATTTTTTATATTACAAACATTTAAGAAATGCTGTAAATTCGGCTGTATCTAAAGAGAAAAAAGCTTATTTTGAGTATGTAATGAAAAATGATAGATCAAATATCTGGAAATGTCTAAAAAGCAGTGATGTCTTAATTAACAAAACGAACAACATTCCTAACTTTCTAAAGGATGTAAACGGATATAACAATTACTTAATAAATTCTATTAAAAGTAATCCGAACGATGATTTGGTCTCATTTTATAATGATAATAGTTACTCCACAGTAACCGATAGATTAACTTTTAAATTAATTAATAATGAAGACATTGTTCGAATTTTATCAGAAATCAAATCAAATACCGTAGGCGCTGATGAGATATCTATTACTATGAGTAAACTTTGTTGTCCATTCATTGTTCCGTATATTACCCATATTATAAATTGCTGTATTGAGCAATCAACTTTCCCAGATTTATGGAAGATAGGTATAATAAAACCCATCCCTAAGACAAAGAGTCCAAATGATTTCAAAGACTTTAGGCCAATTTGTATACTACCAACACTCTCGAAAATTTTGGAACGTGTTATCAAAACACAAATAATGGAATTTCTTGAGGTTAATCACCTTCTCCCTAAGGAACAGTCTGGTTTTAAACTTGAAAATACAGAGTCCGCTTGTGAGTGTATCACTTTCGATATAGCAAAACTGGTGGAAACGTCAACTAAACATTCTTTGATAATCAATGCCTCAAAATCGACAGCTATGCTATTTGGTCCCAATAGCTTAACGCCTCTTGCAAAACCTCTTTTAAAAATTATGGTTGGTAACTACACTTTAGAATTTGTCAATTCCGTAAGGAATCTTGGCCTTACTTTCGACAAGAATCTGCGTTTTAAGCTTCACATTAATAAGTGCATTTCCCGAGCATACCTTAATCTAAAGATGATTTATTCTAATAGGAATGTCCTCTCTTTGCAAATAAAAAGATTTCTATGCGACACGTTGGTTCTGAGTCACTTTGATTTTGCGGACGTTGTTTACAATGCTTGCTTAGACTGTAATACTAAAATGCGCATACAAAAGGTTCAAAATGCGTGTTTAAGGCTCATATTTGGTATTCGAAAATATGGTCACCTATCAGGAAAATTTCGTGATTTGAATTGGCTAGACATGACCGAACGACGAAACCTACACTGTTGTACCCTTTATAATAAAATTATTCAGACGCGCCATCCTCCCTATCTTTATTTATTTATTTATTTGGTAATAACCCAACAGACTGTAAAGTCCAATAACAGGGCTATATCATTATTACAAATTAAATACAATATAACTTTATGACAGAATTGTATTTCGGTCTGACGTTCATACCATTAATGTGAGATTTAGAGGCAGGATTTCTCCACCTAAACATAAAACATCATTTTTTCTTAGATCATTTTCATTTAGTATTTACAAAATTTATAATTCCATACCCAATCTACTTAAAAATTTCACAAACAATGGTTTCAAACAAGCAAAGAAAAAATATATATTATGTAATAAGTTTTCCCCGT
This sequence comes from Philonthus cognatus, assembly GCA_932526585.2. Lineage (NCBI taxonomy): Eukaryota > Metazoa > Arthropoda > Insecta > Coleoptera > Staphylinidae > Philonthus > Philonthus cognatus. Next base: position 53,256,337 of record OW052241.1, on the reverse strand, counting down.
AGAATCTTAGTTTAATTATTGTCATTATAAATATATTTTTTTTCTTTCTCTCTCTTTATTTATTTTTGTTATAAAACAGTTAATATCTAGAACGAACATTGAAATAAAAAAAAATCTGTAATTCTTTTAGCACTCTTAAACGATATATATATATATATATATATATATATATATATATATATATATATATATATATATATATATATATTTATTTTCCTCACAGGTTAAGTGGAAGAGCAGAGATAGTTTTTTAATCTATCGCTGAACTTCGCCTGTATTTTGTTTTTTGTTTACTTTGTATTTTCTTTCAATTGAATAAAGACAACTTATTATTATTATTATTATATAACATTGAACCTAAGCTAAATTTTGACACATTCGACGTGGTTACCGTGTCAAGTTTGGAGTTTAGTTGTATCTCACATCGTCAAGGTTTTTGAGGCTGTCAGAGTGACAAGTTAAGGTAGGTATAATGTCATTCTCTCGGCTTACATCAACTGCAATTATAGTTCAGCTATCGACTTACGTCCACTATCTTTATGGATTAAGGTAAAACAAACATAGTAATTAAGATACAAATTCAAAATAAACATTATAAGTGCCATAAAAATGTCATAAGTAATAGAGTGACAAACAAAACATGTTTACGACTGTACAAATATTACTACTTTCAAAATTTTAAAAATGTATAACTATTAATGAATGTATTTTGTATCATTGATAAAAAATGCATATTATATTTTTAATATTAAATTCAAATATAAAATGACTTGATTTGTATAAAAAAAAAATTAAACCAAATGAATTGATTTTATTTAAATTTAGACACTGTTTTAATTTAAAATTAAAATAAAACTACTTAATTTAAAAAGTAAATAATTGTAGGCATAAGTTTTTGATAATAATAATAATCTTTATTTAGCAACTTTTGCTATAAAATAACATGGAAATATATATAATTAATCATTCCCAGTTATTTTAAAAACGTTCAATTTTGAACTTTTAACGAGAGTTTCTACTCTCAGATTAAGCATGAAGTAAAATTTCGAGTTTAGAAAAGCCTGAAAATTTGGATTTGCCGGGGCGCGCGAGCGAAGCGAGTCGCGTCCCGGCAAATCCAAATTTTCAGGCTTTTCTAAACTCGAAATTTTACTTCATGCGCCACGCGTATAAAACGCTGATTTCAAGTGAAGTTAAAAATATATTCCTTATGAATAATTTGTCGCTTTGTTTATGAAACAAAATTATGATTTCCAGTACTTTTTTTTCAACGTAAAATCTTGCAACGCATTTTGTCGAATAGCCCTTAGACCCAACGCATTTTGTCTAGACAATGTGCGAAATGACAGACGATTCGCATTTTGTCTAGACAAAACGCGTTTAGACCGTAATTAGTGTTTTCTTCGCAAAGTATTTGTTTTAATGCACATACAATTAATCACTCCCAGTTATTTTAAAAACCTTCAATTTTGAACTTTTAACGAGAGTTTCTACTCTCAGATTAAGCATGAAGTAAAATTTCGAGTTTAGAAAAGCCTGAAAATTTGGATTTGCCGGGGCGCGCGAGCGAAGCGAGTCGCGTCCCGGCAAATCCAAATTTTCAGGCTTTTCTAAACTCGAAATTTTACTTCATGCGCCACGCGTATAAAACGCTGATTTCAAGTGAAGTCAAAAATATATTCCTTATGAATAATTTGTCGCTTTGTTTATGAAACAAAATTATGATTTCCAGTACTTTTTTTTCAACGTAAAATCTTGCAACGCATTTTGTCAAATAGCCCTTAGACCCAATGCATTTTGTCTAGACAATGTGCGAAATGACAGACGATTCGCATTTTGTCTAGACAAAACGCGTTTAGACCGTAATTAGTGTTTTCTCCGCAAAGTATTTGTTTTAATGCACATACAATTATAAACAATGTGTAGTTAAATACTACCCTGTTTTGTTCTTTTCTTGTATAATACAAAGGCAAATTTAAAAAAAAGTTGTAATTAAAATATTATAAACGCAAAGTTTGAATTTACAAATTTATCCCAAGTCATAAACATTCGCAATTCTATCTACTCAACACCTAAAATTCGTTTAACATAACGCCTCCGCACCTCCGCGCTCTTCGTAAACGGGATAAAACATTAATCGAATTCCTCATCCAGGCGCGCGCGTTCATTAAATAATGGACCTTCGATCCCCGAAACGGCCTCAAGAAGTAACCTCATTAGAGTCCACTTACTTAACCCGAAATACTCAACCGGAAGCCCGAAGAAAATGAATGAACTTACGTACCTTTGCTCCTTCTCACATTAATCACTTTATTCCCCAAAGTTGTTAGAGTCGTGTTATCTTTCAGATCCCTATCGTACAAGCGTCCCTTCACGAAGTGATTTAAAAGGATCTCCAACCCCTCCCCCGTTGATAAGTAGTTATCCGGCATTTTGTCCAGGCCGAGCTCTTCAAAGGCGGTGTCCTGGGGGACGAAGAAGGTGTAGCCCGTGCCGGAGACGTGGGGGGCTAAGTCGGCGAGGTTGAGGAATCTGGTGATGTGGGAGAATCTTCGGTCTCTTTCGAGGGCTAGGAAGGCGTGGGAGAGGAATTGCGCTCCGAACCAGGGGAAGGCTAGTAATGGGGGTGTTTCTTTGTCTCGGTGCTGCTGATGAAGGCGGGAGACTACTGATTCACTGACGAAGAGGACTTCGCTGATGAACATGATGTTGCCTTTTGGAAGAGGCGTGTCTGCTTTGGCTATCACTGCTCCATTAACTGACCAAATTTTATTAGCTGAAAACAATAGGGATCATAAAAAAAATGGTAGTTAAAAAAAAAAATACAGGGAGGGGCAGAAAATGCTATCCGATTTCAAATCCCTTTTTCTCAGAAGAGGGAACAGGTAGAGTAGTGGGGTAAAAACCGTTAGAAAGCCGGTTTTATGCCATTTGTCATTAGTCAACATGCCTTGGTCTGGTGAACATCGTGCTTTTGTTATTGAGCGGTTTATCGAAAACGGCGGTTCGATAGTTGCTACACAACGTGCTTTTCGAATTCATTTCGGACTCGGGCGTCATGATCCTGTTCCACATCACGCTACGATTAAAGTGTGGGTGTCAAATTTTCGACAGACGGGTTCAGCATTGAAAAAGAAGACGCCTGGACGTCCCAGGACAGCAACAGGACCTGAAAACGTGGCCAATATGAGAGCCGCGATTGAACGTTCCCCGCGTCGTTCGGCACGAAAACATTCGCTCGCTTTGGCGATTTCCAACCGCAGTATTCGGCGAATTTTGCACCGGGACCTCAAAATGCATCCCTACAAAATGGTTGTTGCACAGGAATTAATTGAAAGGGATTTTGAAACCCGTATGAACCTGTGTCGCGATCTCCGAGAACTCCCAATAGACAATGTTGTGCTCTTCACGGACGAAGCCCATTTTCACCTTTGTGGCGCCGTAAACAGGCAGAATTTTCGATATTGGAGTGACGAAAATCCAAGGGAAATCCATCAGAAACCCCTCCATAGGCCAAAAGTGACTGTGTGGTGCTTTTTTGAAGAAAATGGGCAAACCGTAACGGTCAACAGCGAGCGCTATTGTTTCATGCTGGAAAATTTTCTTCAACCCAAAATGAAAGAAAATGGCGTGGAAAATGTGTGGTTTCAACAGGATGGTGCAACCGCCCACACATCGCGACGATCTATGGACATTCTCAGGGAAATGTTTCCCGGACGCCTCATTTCTCTGAGAGGTGATATTGGCTGGCCGCCGCGCTCACCGGATCTCACTCTATGTGACTTCTTCCTTTGGGGTTACCTCAAATCGAAGGTATTCCAGCATCGACCAAGGACCCTTTTTGCTTTACGAAGGGAAATTGCTCGGTCAATTGAAGAAATTCCTGTGGAAATTCCTGTGGAAATGACGGTGAAAGTCATGGAAAGCTACCGCGAGCGCCTAAATCAGTGTATCCGCTCCCAAGGACGACATTTGAGTGATGTGCTTTTCAAAACTTAAATTTAAAAATGGCATAAAATTTGCGATATGTTAATAAAAAAAATGTTTTGTCAAGTTGAGTGGTTTTAATTTTATAACGTTTTGAAATCGGATAGGTTTTTCTGCCCCACCCTGTATAACTAAAATCAACAATATTTTGTCAGCTGATGAACATATTGAAAACTATAGAATACTCAATGGTTAAAACATCTTTTATAAATTCTGCGATTTTCGTATGAAGCGTCTTCAGATGTAGGCACATTCACAAATTTTAATGTTTGATGATTAGAAGCATAAAACATTTGGATCTAGTAAGGGCCAGTTGCACCAAACACGTTAAACTGCTTCAACTCTGAACTAGAGTTTAAAGTGACATTAGAACAATAGGAACTGTCATCTTGAACTTGAGTTCAGCTTGAACCTGAGTTCAACATTTCTGGTGTAACTGGGCCTAACATTCAATTATCTGCAAATATATCTGATATAGTGTAAGGAATCTAAACTAAGTGTTAAAATTAATACCTACGAGCTTGTTTAAAGACGACTTCTCGGCCGCCGAGAGTTTTTGCGACTTTTCCGGATTCCATGCCGTCCTGTTTGAGTTTCCCTTTGACGAAATGGTTTATTATCACGCTTTCCGTAAACTCCGGCACGCTGAACGGATAAAATCCCCAGTCTATCGGATGCCATCTCTGGAATGCGTGATCAGTCGGCACGAACACCGTGTATTCCTCATCTGTAGAAGAAACAAAAATAACACACAAGAAAACAAGATCCATATAAAAGTTTATTGCAATAAAATAAGGGCGCGTGCTATAAATATTTATATCGGGGGGATGAAAGGGACGGGTCTCGGCTTTCTTTATTTAGAGGAGATAAAAGAGGACGGTCTCTCGCCGATAACATCAACATATCAACGCCTCGGACGCTACAAAAGTCGCACCCTTCTGATGTGGGTCAATATGCGCGCTGGGCGAAATGGAAATTTATAATCCTGGCAGATGGTGGTGGAAAGTTTGACGTTGCATTTATAACGATTTCGGACTTATAAGCTTGTAAGTAATTAGACATCAATCTTCTCCGATCCGCAAGAGGACTTCATTTGTTGGGATATTAATCTTGACGGGAGATAAATCTCAGTTTTATTGGAGTTAAGCTTCAAAATTTCAGCACACATCATACAGCGTATTAGGTAAATATACGGCCAACGTTTAAGTGGTAATAATAATCAAATATGACATAAAACCTTAGTAATACTTTTGTAAATTGGATAGATTATTTATTTAGTAAAATTCCCCCTTTATTTTAACGAGTAGCTTACTTATTGTCAAAATGTGTCCATTTAAAGTGATATTCATTCCCATTGTAATGGTACAAAGTCACATTGCGAAATATGCGTTTTGTAATTTGTGCTATAAAGTATTGTCAGTGCATTGATTATTAGATAGATAGATTGAATCTTTATTTACAATGACACAGTTGCAAATAATATAACTTGTACATGCAAAATTGTCATTAATAAGAGTTTTGTATTGTCAGCTGTACAGGAAAGTTCAAGAGAGTAATGATTGTCACTAAAAAGCCCTTTATTGTTGCTATGCTTTGTGAAGGAAATCATAGGTGGGGAACGAAATTTGTAGATTTTTTTAAATAATTATTTAACGGTATTTGATAATATTGAAATGTTATAAGCTTTTATGTCACATTTGATAAATGCTATTCCAGTTAAAAGTTGGCCATACCTTTACCTAACACCCTGTAAAATGCAATCTAACAGAAATTCTTATTGTTTCATCAACTGCCTACATTTACATCCAGTGATTTGTTTTTATAAACGAAGACTAGAGAAACAAATACAGTGGATTCTTATACAATGCTGAACTTGGCATATGGATAGATAATAGTATTTTACAAAACCGAGTGCTGTAATACAATTTTCCCGCGTAAATGCAGCTTTGAAGCGCGAGCGACGAAAGAGCGAGTGCCTTCATTTGCGTGCACAATTATCCCGAGGATATAATATATAGATTTTGAGTGTTTTGACGAAATCTACAACTTATATTTAAAACATTTTTCAATGATTTAAAACATGATTTAGAGTAGGATTTTTGAATTTTAAATTAGATTGGCACCACTGACTGTTAACACATAGTTTACCATAACCTCAAATTTATTTTATCAATTAGCATTCTGGGCAACCGCACAAAAAAATGCCACCTACTTTAAATCATAATTTAAACGATCGCACAGTAGTCTGGTTCTTTGGGGAGTGCGCATTTCTGCACTGCACTTAGGCCTCATTAGGCCCATTGTGCTCCATCGAACGGTAGTAATAAATACAATAAAAATTTCCTAATATTTAAATAAATTAAAAAAATATTTTTTTTTCTGGAGAGCACAGCTGGTTTTGATTATTTCTAATATGCTAAGTACGTTTGCAAGTGTTTTTAGATTAAAAGAAATAAAAAATAAAAACAGAACATCGCACATTTGAACGAATCGTGAAAAACAGGGACATTCGCCGTTTTACAAAAGTTAATAAAATATAACAAAATCTAGCAACAATGATAGGCATATAAAAATAGAAATATTTATTGAATTATATAAGTATTAACCATAGTTCTACACGCTTAAAGTAGATCGTTTTACAAGAACAAATAATGATCAAAAGTCGTGCGTACAGTTTTGATCAAATAAATCTTTTATTTTTGTTTCATTCAAGATTTTTTTTTACAGGTATTCTACAATGTTTGAGTAATAATATAATGCAAATATACAGGTTGGTCCATCTCAGAGGTAACAAGGGACTTTGTTGAGTTACACCAACGGCGTTTTTGAAAAAATCGCCAAGATACGTCGATTTTTGTTTCGAGGGGGACAACTTTTAATGACAAATCCACCTTCATAACCTCTACCCCCTAAACTAACCTTACCCCCCGATTTTAAATAGGGAAAGTGGATCGAGTGATATTTCGTTGAAAAGTTCTTTCGATTCTGAATACAACGGTGTCATTTGTTTTTGTTTTCATTGATTTCTGAGAGAACGACAACACTTTGAAATAGAATTTGAGGTAACAAATGTTGCGCATTTATTTCAAAATTTAAAATTTGTATTGACGTGTGAATTTTGACATTTATCTCTTGCCGAGTCATGTGTCTTTTATGTTATTAAACCTCCCATCAATTTTAAATTCCTTGCTGCGTGTTAACTTTTTTTGTAGCGTTAAACAGGTGAAACTGCAATTTCAAAATGTTCAGGAATCAATGAAATCGAGAACAAATGATACCGTTGTAAACATTAAAAGTACGATTATTTTCGCAAATCTACAACAAGTTAGTCTTAGAAAGACTATATCAAACACTCATTGAAACAACTACTTCCCGGGCTAATACCCCGACGGACATTGAATTATAGAACAAGTGTTTGCTGTTACATACAGTAACCTACTGCAAATGTAACAATTTGGGTCAAATTATTCAGGCCATCTATAGAAGCGTTTCGAGATTTATCTCTCATCAGTATAGCTTTGCCATTCCCTCTAAACAATTTGACACCTTAGACTGGCGGTCACGTTACCGTTCAAACATAGGTATAAATGAAATTGCCAATTCTTGGTTGCAGAATACTTCAAACATTAAAAGTGCGATTCTTTTCTTTAAATCCCAAAAAAGTAAAAAGTTTTTTAGATTAATTTACGAACAAAATTTATGTTTGTTAAACAGTGTTTTTAAGAAATTTAATACTTCTAGTGCGCACTATTCACAAATTAAAATAAAATCAATTCTAGGGAGGACTTTTAAAAAAATAAATGATTTGGAAAAATTCGGAATCTACTTAATAAATTGTAACAATTGTGATAAAATGTTTGAAGGACAGACAAGACGAAATTTAATAATTAGATATAAAGAACACCATATAAAATCATTTAACCCTGATAAATCTTCAGTAGTTCATCACACCTTAACTACCGGACATAAATTTAATATAATTAATGTTCAATTATTAAAAGAATTAACTTTTTATAAACTAGACATATTAGAAGCAATTTAGGTGTTTAAAAATAAAGATAAATTACTAAATTTTTATTTAAGCCCCCTAAATAATCCCCCCCCTTGAAATGTTTGTTTGAGTGACACTGTCAATTAATGAAATAAATATAATTGTCAATTTTATTGCTATTGAAAATGAACACTCAGTGTTTGAAATGTACATCTAGCATAATAAAAATAATAAGTAAAGACAGGAATTACTACAATACTTTCCCTTTATATTACATACGGGGAAAGTGACTTTAACACTTTAATATTTTCGACAAAAATAGATGACTATAGTTGTTTGGATATTACAAAATGCTAAAGAGGCTCATAAATAAAAGAACTAACCAGCAATTTTACGGCAATTAAAGTCTCTTCTCCGTTTGACTTATTCATGAAAATTATATGCCAGCGGTGTCAAAGACCCTATCCGTAGCCGATACGCTGAGTTCCGTAATTATGTCCCCTAAAATTTCGATTAATAAATCAAAAGCTCTATGAAACACAACAGTAGATTATTGATTATTAATAGTTGGCTAATAAAGCGCTGAGTGGATGTATAATCAATATTTCATTTAGACTTTATCAGTATAATTTGAATGATTTATTCAAGTGAAAAGCTATTTCGGAAACGTTTAGATAAAAAAAAAGATCTCTGGTTTCATATTTCATTAAACAAAAGGAAATCCTAAGCAAATGAGCCGTTTATTCTGAAAGTGGCCCAGCTACATTTCTCAATTTTTGTTCTTGACTGTAATAATTTTCATAATTTCAGTTTTTCTGTCATTAACAACAATTTGCGGTTAAGTATATTCGAAATACACTAAAAAAGACTGTTATTCCTTACTTCACTTTTTATTTGTATCCTTAGATGTACACTTCTGTGCAATAAAATTAAGCACAAGTCTTATAACTATTTTTCACAATATTCTGTTGTATAATTCGGGTCTGTGTTAATTGCCTAGCAGCAGTTTCAATAAATGATAAAACACCATAACTTAAAAATAACACATTTATTAAAAACCAAAACTATGACCCTTTGAAAAAACGCACGTAATAAATACAACAAAACCGAACAAGAAAAACCATTTTCTATTTTAGTTAGAATTCGAATATTTGAATTGTTGTCTAAATGTCCCAGCATTTTGACATTAAGGAAATTGACATATTAACATATTTCTGTAACTAGGAAACTCATCACATCCATTTTAAACTGTAACATATTTTGTGTACTTAATTTTTTTTGCACAGAAGTGTACATTTCGAGAAACAAGGTGCTTATTATCAATAACAAACTCATAACTCAGTTTGTTATTGATAATGAGCACCCTGTGTCTCAAAATGTACATGTAACGATACAAATAAAAAGTGAAGTAAGGAATAACAGTCTTTTTTAGTGTAATAATCACTTCACGTAAACTCAAAAACATACAGCTATATTTAAAATACATAATATATATTTTTAGTATACTTATCCACAAATTGTTGTTTATGACTAAAACCTAAAATTGTTAAGGTTCTACAGTCAACAATAAAATAAAATTAGAAATGGAGTTAGGCCGCTTTCAAAATTAACGGCTCAAATAATAAAATTCACTTGGTTTGTTTCCCAACCCTAAAGCCCCATTTCTGTATGGATTACCTAAATTACACAAGGAGGGTACCCCCATGAGACCAATTGTGTCATATACAGTGTGTCCACCAGAGCTGGGCAGGATTCGAATCATTCAGGATTCGATTCCCGGATTCGAATCCTTTTAGAGGATTCAAAAGAGGTATTCGAATACTTTAGTGAAAATGGATTCGTGATCCGGATTCGTTACATTTTTTTAAAAGGATTCGTATTCGAATCCAGACGTAGATGATTCGAATCCTTATAAAAAAGGATTCGAATTCTTATAAATGGATTCGAATCCTTATAAAAGGATTCGAATCCTCATACAAGAATTCAAATCCTCCCAAATAATTCGAATCATCGCTATTAAGGCTGGGATTCAAATTCGATTAATTCAAATAGTTAAATATTCTAACATCAATATTTAAATCACTAAATTATTCATATTTAAATATAAATATTTAAATTTTCGAATAAATCAAATATTTGTGAATACATATTTGGTTACTTAACCACGAAAACATTTCCAACCTTAATAGTATATTTTTAACTTCACTTGAAATCAGTATTTTATACGCGTGGCGCATGAAGTAAAATTTCGAGTTTAGAAAAGCCCCGTGAAAATTTGTCTCGGGTCGCTGCGCGACCCTCGACAAATTTTCTACGCGGGGCTTTTCTAAACTCGAAATTTTACTTCATGCTTAGTCTGGGAGTGGACAACACTCGTTCTTAGAAGTTTCCAATTGAAGGATCACTCTAGATTACTAAGTTTATTACCATTTTACAAAGGCTACAGCTCGAAGGACCAATCGTGGTCTCCGGAGACCGAAGGACTACAGAGAATCGAATATTTTTTACAAGAAAACAACGAATATCTGAAGGTTTACAGCATGGATATTAAAGAAAACATCCAATTTTGAAAAAAATATCGAAGTTGGGTTGGTCAGTGCATTTTTAACTTCACTTTAAATCAGTGTTTTATACGCATGGCGCATGAAGTAAAATTTCGAGTTTAGAAAAGCCCCTTGAAAATTTGTCTCGGGTCGCTGCGCGACCCTCGACACATTTTCTACGCGGGGCTTTTCTAAACCCGAAATTTTACTTCATGCTTAGTCTGGGAGTGGACAACACTCGTTCTTAGAAGTTTCCAATTGAAGGATCACTCTAGTTTACTAAGTTTATTACCATTTTACAAAGGCTACAGCTCGAAGGACCAATCGTGGTCTTCGGAGACCGAAGGACTACAGGGAATCGAATATTTTTTACAAGAAAACAACGAATATCTGAAGGTTTACAGCATGGATATTAAAGAAAACATCCAATTTTGAAAAAAATATCGAAGTTGGGTTGGTTTTCAGTGCATTTTTAACTTCACTTTAAATCAGTGTTTTATACGCGTGGCGCATGAAGTAAAATTTCGAGTTTAGAAAAGCCCCGTGAAAATTTGTCTCGGGTCGCTGCGCGACCCTCGACAAATTTTCTACGCGGGGCTTTTCTAAACTCGAAATTTTACTTCGTGCTTAGTCTGGGAGTGGACAACACTCGTTCTTAGAAGTTTCCAATTGAAGGATCACTCTAGTTTACTAAGTTTATTACCATTTTACAAAGGCTACAGCTCGAAGGACCAATCGTGGTCTTCGGAGACCGAAGGACTACAGGGAATCGAATATTTTTTACAAGAAAACAACGAATATCTGAAGGTTTACAGCATGGATATTAAAGAAAACATCCAATTTTGAAAAAAATATCGAAGTTGGGTTGGTTTTCAGTGCATTTTTAACTTCACTTTAAATCAGTGTTTTATACGCGTGGCGCATGAAGTAAAATTTCGAGTTTAGAAAAGCCCCGCGGAAATTTGTCTCGGGTCGCTGCGCGACCCTCGACAAATTTTCAACGCGGGGCTTTTCTAAACTCGAAATTTTACTTCATGCTTAGTCTGGGAGTGGACAACACTCGTTTGAACTTTAAATTTAACTCTTCTATAAAATCGACGTATGTAATATAATAAATCATTCATTGAAATCATAGAAAAAAATGCAAAATTTTACCTAAAATTAACTTTTAGAGTTAACTTTATAATTTGCTCGGCTCTTAATGGGTGAATATTATATTCCTAAGAAAAACTGTATTTATTTAATATTAAAGTTGCATTTAAAATAATAACAAAGTGTGAATAAACCGACAAAAATCTAGAAATGTCGAAAATCTCGACATGTAAAAAATCATAACGGTCCACTCCCAGACTAAGCATGAAGTAAAATTTCGAGTTTAGAAAAGCCCCGCGTAGAAAATTTGTCGAGGGTCGCGCAGCGACCCGAGACAAATTTTCAAGGGGCTTTTCTAAACTCGAAATTTTACTTCATGCGCCACGCGTATAAAACACTGATTTACAGTGAAGTTAAAAACGCACTGAAAACCAACCCAACTTCGATATTTTTTTCAAACTTGGATGTTTTCTTTCCTATCCATGCTGTAAACCTTCAGATATTCGTTGTTTTCTTGTAAAGAAACTTCGATTCCTTGTAGTCCTTCGGTCTCCGAAGACCATGATTGGTCCTTCGAGCTGTAGCCCTTTTAAAATGGTAATAAACTTAGTAATCTAGAGTGATCCTCTAATTTGAAACTTCTAAGAACGAGTGTTGTCCACTCCCAGACAAAGCATGAAGTAAAATTTCGAGTTTAGAAAAGCCTCGCGTAGAAAATTTGTCGAGGGTCGCGCAGCGACCCGAGACAAATTTTCACGGGGCTTTTCTAAACTCGAAATTTTACTTCATGCGCCACGCGTATAAAACACTGATTTAAAATAAAGTTCAATAACACATATATCATCATTAATTAAAATCATTATTAATCAGATATTTGATCGGTAAATTAACATTTTTCTTAATAGAAACTGATGGAATAAAATGTTACTGGTTGAAAATAATAGATTCAAATTTATCTTTAAAGGATTTGTATCCGTGATTAAAAAATGAGGATTCGAATCTTTGATTCGAATCATATTTTTCACTTACGAATCCTTTATTCGAGTATTCGTGATTCGAATCATATTAGGTGATTCGGATTCGTGATTCAAATCCTGTTTTTGAGGATTCATCCCAGCTCTGGTGTCCACAGATTCATTCTCAACATGGCGCGTGTTTCAATACCTTTTGTAACTCCTTTGTTTTAGGTAAAGTCTAAATATTTTTCAGAACGTTTTTTTTTAATAAATAATTATTATAACATATATTCTTCTTTATTTTTTTGTTTTCAGAGTCTTTAATTCTCAACCTGTCAGTGTTAAAATAATCTATTATATGGTTTTGCCATTAGTTTTCATATTAGACATTATAAATTATACATTTCTGAAAAGCGAAAAAAAAGCACTTTTGAATGGTACTATAGCCAACTATGACCCCCATACAAAAAAGCACAATTGACAATTGTAACTCAAATATGTGCCGTTGAAAGCCAGAGTGGCCCAAGTCAAAAATTGGCGTTTTTGAGATAATAGCGGATTCATATTCTCCATTACTCAAACTACCTCCCTGAATAAATGTAAATTGTATTCCTTCGATGTTTGGCATATAAATGTTGCTTTTAATGTTTTCACTTTAATGAGATGGATATTGTTGAAAGCCAGAGTGGCCCAAGTCATCGTCAATCACACAAGGTTGTATTGGGTGCTTCACTGATTGGTCAAATCAATCTCTGCTGACTTAACTAACTCTGTAATAATTGCAGTTTACTAAAATCTAAGTGGAACAACGAGAAGCTTGCATGCGACCGGTTAAGTCCATTTTTGTTTTCGCATTAATTATTGGTAGCTATCGTCCGATACATATGTATATTTTTACAAAAACTGACAATATCCTACAGCATCATACAAAACTAGTTATATCCTATTAATTTAGAATAAAGAAGTGTCAAATATAACTTAAAATAAGTTTCATGCGCATCCAAGGTTTTAATTATTTATCGCCGTGTTGGATCAGCCCTATTAAAAAAAGGTAAAAATTAGAATAACAGAGAATTAAATGTTATTATTATGTTTTATCCGAAATACATTTTGGTCGCCATATTAAATCTTTTGTATCTTGAAATTGTTACATCAAATTTGTAATCAGAGAGTTTAACCAGTGTAGTGTCTATCATTGGTAATCAAGAGCGACGAGAAATTGACGACGAAGTGTGCTTTGATCACGGGTGCGTTAAACGTCAGTTCTGCTATTTGCTTAATTATATATTTAAAAATGAGTTCCAGTGAGTCTAGTACTAGTCTAGTACTAGTGAAAAAGTGTCATTTAGTGCAAGTGAATGCGAATATGAATTTCTCGAACTTGAAGTTTTGGAAACGACCGATTCAGGTATGATTGTAGTGGTATTTTCTCAATTTTGAACAAACATAACCTCCAAAATTTATTTTAGAAGATCAGCAAGTTGCTGCTAATACATCAAAACGTAAGGGAAAAAAACGGTTTAGAGAACCGGAAAAAAACATAAAGTCAATCCATAAACGAATGAGGAATACGGGGCAGGAATACCTCAGTACTACGAACATAGTGGTGCCGGCAAAGAATTTTAATAACATCAACTGCAATTGTAATAAACATTGCTTTGCTAGAATAAGCGAATTGGACAGAAAAACAGCATTTGAAAAATTCTGGTTAATGGGAAACTTTTCTAGACAAAATTCCTTTCTGTGCGGTTTGGTGAAACAAAACAAGACTAAAACCAATCGTTCAAGAAACCGAACCAGATCTGAAAAAACTATAACAAACTCTTATTACTTAAACATTGGCAACATTTCGGAAAATGTTTGTAAGAAATACTTTTTAGAAACTCTTAAAATATAAAGTGGACGTGTGAAGAGAGCACTAAAATGTGCTAGTTTCTTATCTCCAGGCGAGGATTTGCGAGGAAAACATATACCGGCAAATAAGACTCCCGAAGAAAAAGTGCAGCATGTTCATGCTCACATAAATTCTTTTCCTGCATATCAATCTCATTATACCAGAACTCATAATCCTAACAGAAAATACCTTGATTCTACATTAAATTTAAGACTAATGCACAAGTTGTACATTAAACAATGTACGAATGATAATGTCATTCCTGTATCAGAAGCAATCTACAGGAATATATTTCACCGCGATTTTAATCTACACTTCCACGTTCCTTCAAAAGATACCTGTGTGAAATGTGACTTATTCAAAGCGAAAGTAGACAGCGAAACAAATGAAGAGGAAATACAAAATTTGAATACGCAACATACCTTACACTTGTGTAAAGCTGAAAATGCAAGATCGAGTTTGATGCACGATCGGATGTTCTCTATAACTAATAAGGCAAACGTTTATGGATTTACGTTTGATTTGCAAAAGGCATTGCCATACCCATCATTGACTTGCTCTATCGTTTATTATAAGAGAAACATGTATGTTTACAATCTAGGCATACATGAACTAAGCGAAGAAGAAAAAGGTTTTATGTACGTATGGGATGAAATTACCGCATCAAGAGGAGCACTAGAAATAGGATCATGTATAAGAAAACATATCTTAGAAAACGCAGAAGGAGCAAATCACATTATTGCATACAGCGATGCATGCGGCGGACAAAATAGAAATTTTAAACAATGCCTACTTTGGCGAAGCTCTTAGCAGATACTGATATTCAAATAATAGATCACAAATTTATGGTTCCGGGTCATTCCTTTCTACCGAACGACCGTGATTTTGGACACATTGAACAATATGCTAAGAATAGGCTAAAATATCTATCTGACGATTGGTATGCAATAATAAAAAAAAGCAGATCCAAAAAGCCATTTATTATTTCTCAAATGAAACAAACTAATTTTTTTTCTACAAAACTATTAGAACAGTCAGTAACACGCCGAAGTAAAAACGAAAATAATACCACGGTATCATGGCTAAAGATTCAATGGTTACATTTTGGAAAAAAACACCCCTATAAAATATTTTATAAAGAAACTATTGACGAAAATTGCCATTTCGAAAGAATTCATTTACTGCCGTGCCGAAAAGGAAAACCCAAAAATTTAAGCAAAGTTGACATACCACCGTTATACGAAGGACCTTTGCCAATCAACGAAAAAAAGAAAAAGAACATGGAAGAACTTTTTGAATTTATTCCACAAGCATATCAACAATATTTCAGAAATCTTATTGGAGATGGCAATGTGGAAGACCTTGGTCCACTTGATCAAGAAGATTAATATTGTTTTTTCTTATTTTTGTTATGTAACTAATTAGTTTCTATTGTTTCGTGATTAAATAATTTATTTTTTGTTATTTCGTTGCCTTGTTTATAAAAATTGGTGATCAATAGATTTTTGTGTTCAGAATTTCACTCTGATTGAAAATATCGTAAAAATAATATAGGAAGCCACTTAAAATTCCAATGATCACATATTTCCGGGAAAACCGGAAGCCGTACTAATGTCAATACTATCCCAAAAAATGTAACTTTTTGTCTATATTCTCTTCCACAAATTTCATTTCTCTAGGTTCATAAATAGAAAAAAAAAACAGGGTTTCATATGGCATGAATCTCCGGCACAGGTTGTTTTATCAAAAAGCAAGAAAAAAGTTAGATATTTGAGAAAATTAGTATTGTTTTCTTTATAGATATTTAAATTAACACCTTTTCTATACTAAATTCGCAGAAATCATTCGATTTTGTATTTCGGGATTTTTATATAGCGATTTAACTTTGGGACCTTATATCTCGAAACTAGCTTTTTTCACTTGGGCCACTCTGGCTTTCAACGGCACATATGATAACAGTTTTCGAAAATCTGAGTACACTACGAGATTGCTATTGAAAAAGTGCCTTAAGAACATATAAATTAAACTCGACTTCCTCTGAAAACAAATGAGCTGCAACAGAAAATAAAAATACTCTTGTAAATAAAACACTTTTCACATTGTTTAACCACTATAAATATATAGAACTATAGTGCTTTAACAAAGTAAAACGTGTTTTATTTATAAGTGTATTTAAGATGTACCACAACGTGAACGCCTACAACACAAAACAGAAAATAAAAATATCGAAAATTCTCCTTTTTCACTATAGCGCTTGAACTACGTAAAATATCAAAAGTTTTTAATGAGGTTCAATACAATTTTAGCTAAGGAGTATTTCATTCCATTTAACCAAATCTCTATTGCTTAGAATAACGAAGATCTCTATGTTGAGAATCTGTGGACACACTGTATATATGCATCAGCTTACAAATGGTGTAAGTATATAAATAAGCGGTTGCCTACATTTGTAAATTTTAAATCACAATATGCTATAAAAAAGTCAGTGGAACTTTTGTAAAAACTAAAATCATATAATAGTCCAAATTGTGAAACAAACCAAGTGTAATTTAATTTAAACCTTCATCAATAATAGTTCAAAATGTTTCACTAAGTGATAAGTGAGAAAGTTATTCAAGAAATAAAAAAATCCTATTAAAAAAAGGTACTGACAAAAATATTGAAAATTATTATAGAACAAATATCAATAGTACGACAAAATTAAAATACAGGCAGTTTCAGTTATTCTTTTAAGTACACATACATAAATATGTGCACTCTGTAAAATTCTCAGGTGTTTCTTGTTTTTACAAAGTGTCAACTTGAAACTTCTAACGACTGTTTCCACTTCATGCGTCAGGCGTACAAAACACTGATTTAAAGTGAAGTTCAAAATAGGTGTGTACTACTAAAGTAATATACAGGGTGTTGATTCGATCAGTTGTACATAGGGATTTAACATGTAAAATCGCATTTATGCATTTTCCAGCTTCCAGGATCATTTTAGGGAAAAAGTACAAGAGCAAAGAAAAAATAAGAAAACAAATCCCACTTTTTATTGATTTTGATTTTAGGCATAAAAGTCAAGTATTGGATCTCTAAATAGCCGTGAAAATAAGAAAAAAATCTCACTTTTGGTCGCTATTCAGATAAAATCTGACGTCGATTACTATTTTCAACGAATTTTTGAAATATACAAACATTCAATGAATTAGCCTCAAGCAGGGTGTACGAAAATAATATGGGTATAATATATTCCATTTGTTTCTGGATCTCGCCTAGCCATGCTTTCGTGTTGTTATGTTGCAGTATCAACATTTACATTTTTTATTAATTGGCACTCCTGATTCCTTATTTTAAGTGTTGCAATAATTTATGATATCATAAGTAATCCTCTTTTTAATTTTCAAGAGGTTTATTGTTAATCTTGCAACAATTATTTCGCCACGCGGTCGCTTCTTCGAGCATTTTATTATTAAATCAAATTAATCTAGTGTTGCAATGCTGTGTCAATGTCAAAGTGTAAAATAATTTCAGGCACATATTAAATATTAACATGCCAAAGATTATCTCTGAATCAAAAAGGTTACAAATTCTGAAATCCTACAAACATTTTAGGCAAAGTAATCCAAATCTACAGCATCACAATATTATTACGATTTTAATAGATATTTTTGGGGTATGTCTAGTATTTTAATTATCATATCTATTTAATTAAAGATAATTACGTTTCAGGTAGGGAGATCTTCATTACAATTAATTTTACGACAAAGACCTGACGAATTGAAATCTACTACTTCTGGCAAACGATCTAAAAACAGCCATTTTTGGAATCACCTAGCTAGAAAAGATCTGCAACAACTAATTTGGCAATATAACTCTAGAAATCAGTATTTTACTTTGAGAGATCTTTTGAATTATATGAAAGAAAATTATGAGTTCCATGGGAGTAGAACAACACTTTATAGGGTTTTCCTTAGAAAATTTTTACAGTATCAAAATTCCAGTGAAGATATCCAATTCGTATACCTGGATGAAACATGGATATATCAGAATGGATCCGTGGTTCGACGCTGGGTACATGAAACGGATATAAAAAGTAATCCAACTAAATTCAAAAATGAAGGCAAACGCTTCACCATTCTACATGCTAGGTATAGGGGTAGGTTTTTGGATGGGTGCGATTTTTTATTACATTCGAAAAACAATGACCGAGATTACCATGCCACAATGGATGGTAATACTTTTCAAAATTGGGTGGTTAATCAACTTATTCCTGATTTGGCTAAGCTTTCAGGGAAATGTGTAGTTATTATGGATAATGCTGCATACCATTCTGTGCAATTAGACAAAACTCCTTCATTTTCTTGTAAGAAATGCGAAATGCAGGAGTGGTTGGTTAAACACAATGTAAAATTCAATCCAAAATTAACCAAAAAGGAACTATGGGCTTTATTTATACCTTTTCGATCAAATGACAAAATTTACGTAGTTGATGACATTTTGAGAAAGAACGGGCACGAAGTTCTTAGATTACCGCCATACCATTGTCAATACAATCCAATTGAAATGGCATGGGGGTTTTGTAAGACTTACTACAATAAGCACATAAATTCTAAGCAACCATCTAAGGATCGTGTTCAGAATTTATGGCTTGAGTCTCTCTCAAAATGTACATACGATATGTGGCAAAATTTCTGTGATCATTGTGAAAAACTTATTTCGGATGACTGGACAAAACACATGGGGAACCTTTCTTTTGAAACCATTCCTCCTTTTATTATTTCGCTTGGGGAATCTGGCTCAGAACAAACATCAGAAGATTCAGATGCAGGTTCTCTTGACTAAATAATAAAAGTGGAATGAGGGCTTAAAAATTGTTTGACATGAAAATTATCAGTATCACATAAGGGTGGGAATAAATTTGCAATTCTACAAAAAAATACTGAGGGCCAACAGAAGAGAGAATGACCAAAATTAAGGTGGATGGATGGAGTTGATCAAAATGTGTTAACGGGAAGACCCAAGCGAGAAATACAAATGGATGACGAAATAAGTTTGCAGAGCCGAATTCATTATATTTGTTATATACAATATTATTGCTGTGTTTGTATGTACAAAAACCAAGTAGTAAATTTTGTTAATCTTAAAACTGCATATTATTATCCTTTTATATCTGAAAATTTGTAAAACAGGCAACAGTGTAAGATCACAATAGTCAGAAATTATAACCTTAAAATCGAACATCTGACAGTGACATTTAAAAACCCTGATTTAAGACACAACCAGCCCCATTTACAATACTTAAACTGTCACTTTTCCATAGCTAGGCGAGATCCAGAAACAAATGGAATATATCATATTTACACCACGTGCTGCAATTCATTAAATTTTCGTATATTTCAAAAATTCGGTAAAAATAGTAATCGACGTCAGATTTTAACTAAATAGCAACCAAAAGTGGATTTTTTTGCTTATATTTACGGCTATTTAGAGATCCAATACTTGACTTTTACGCCTAAAATTATCAATACCGCATCCGTAGCTTCCACGTAATGCCCCGCTATTCTAGCATATCCATATCCAAAATAATGAATGAAAACGGGTGTTCAGAAGGCTATTCATTTGAAATTTTCGTGATTTTTAAAACTTCATAAAAAATAGTAAACGACGTAGGGTTTCAACCTGTTACCGGCGTTTTACCGGAAACGCCGCAACTATGATTATTTCGGCGATTTAAATATTTTTATTCTTTCTCGCGATAACAACGGACCCCACATTGTTTTTAATCACCTTATTTTCACCTTCATAATCATTTAGTATCAAATGAATTAAGTTCGCTTACATATACGGAGTGTTCGGGTTTTTGTAAATATTATTTGTAAATATAGGATTAGTTTATTTTCATATTTTTATTAGGGTTTAGATTTTAGATTTATGACCTTACGCGGCACAAATCCCTTTTGGATCACAAAACGCAAAATTCCAAGCAGCGGTCCTAATCCGGGGAAATTTCACAATTAGGGCATTTCGTGATCACAACAAAAGCACAACAGATTTGCTCCCGAAATGCTCACAGCTAGGCACCGCCCTCCGGATTACGAAAGAGGCTGCATTTACAACCTAGCTGCTTGGAATTCGGATTAAGGGAAAATACCGAATATTTACTCATGTTTATTTTTCTTTTCTTTTCGCGGATTGTTTTATTGATAGCTAAATCAATCACGTCAGACATAGCAGATACGTAAATTATTGTACATATTTTATAACGGCCGATCATTTCACTTATGTAAACATACGATAATTTCTAAACTCACTAACAACAGAAATATGAAAACTTGCACACTTCAAAGTGACAACAACCATAAGATTTAGAACCAGGATATATATGGATATATGTATGTATATATATAATAATAATAATTAGCAGCATTAATTTAATATATAAAAGCTATGATTATTAAACAAATAATTAGCAATTCGGATGCCGATTGCATCATCCGTTTACGCCAAGGCGCGTAATGATCAAGCGCAACTCACTTGCGCACGGCACCCCTAACCGCTGAACCAATCAGAGGCAGGAGCCTTAACCACCTCCAGCTCTCACATTCCTCCATGCGAGAATTACGGGAAGGGAGAAGGTGGTTAACAAAACTGTTGGTTCACGGGGGTGAAGAACAATCGTCTCGAGTCTGGTGAATAGTGCGGTAACCAGTAAGTAGTGTTGCATAAATCATTTTTGTTTACGAAGTGGTCGAACCGTTAAGAAGTAGTCGCGTCGCGTAAGGTGTAGTTTTATTTAATTGTATATATATATTTCTCTGATTGTAAATTCGTTATTTTTATTCGTTTATTTGTAATAAACAACCTTTGTTAATGTTTTTCGGAAACCTTAATCTTTCATTTAACGAACCTTTTGCATTTACCTGAAAATACGAAATATATATATACACAGTGAGTTGTTCCTGTAAATGCTGTTCCAGGACCTGATGTTTAGGGTGAGTTATTTATTATTATATTTTTCTCTTTCATTATATTTAAAGTAACTGTGTGGTACCTCTGCCTACGAGCTGCTAGGTAATCGAGGGTGATCCGATTTTGAGTATAAGGCCAATAACTTATTGAATATTATTTCTTTCAAAATCGGGGTGATTGTTTCCCAAGAGCCGACACCTTAATTTTCCCCCTTTGATAAATGGCGCCCAACGTTTAATTTTTATTTCAACTATTTATCCGTGATAAATGAGATCCATCGTACATAATTTTCTTTGATTATCTAACTGTGATAAATCTACCAACGATAATTAATTCATTTGTACTAATTATTCAATAGGTAAATTTCACATAACGTACATTAACCTTGTTCAATTTGGTTTATACATTTATCCCATTAGTGTCATTACTTATTAAATTTAATTTAATTTTTGTACTACAATTTTCTCATTTATCATTGTTTAGTTCATTGCTCACGGCCCTGAATAAAATTTGTATATTTATTACTTACAAAATTGTACTATTTGTTTCAATTAATGTGAACGATTACTTTTAAAGTTGATACATTTTTGGAACTGCTTTTCCTTTTAACTTAATATTCTTTTTAATCTCAATAATAAAATTCCTTACATTATTAATGTTATAATTGTTATTGTTGGTACACCAACACAAATTTGTAAAACTGTTGGTAATATAAATTTTATCAATTTTGGAATTATAATCGTTATACATTTAAACGTACAATTTTAGTTTCTCTCAAAGTAGTAAATATCACAACATTGGCCAAACATCCTTAATTCTCGTTGTTAAACTAATTAAAAGTTTCTTGCAGGAAGTGAAGTGTATATTTAAATGTTTATTTATATTTAATTATTCGAAGTAAACAACGAGAATTCATACACCCACAGTTACTAGATAGGTTTTACAGATTTATTACATTACGTACGTACGATTTCATAGTGTTACGAGTTTATATATAAGTTCAATTAACTTAATTATATTTGCAAACAAATAAATAACTCAATGCACAGAGTACCCGAAATTCATTTTGTTTAAAAATTATTTGAAAACTCTACGGGGCCGAGTTATACATATTTAGTTAAAGCTTTTGCTTATAATTTAATACAAAAACTCGTACATTAATGAACACGTACAATCTTCGCTCAAAAATGTCTGCGACTATGGAGGAGATTCTAAGCGACCACGACACCGTATTCGACAATACCATATCCGACAACACTACATCCGAATACGCCGCGTCAAACGGCACAGTAATGAACGCCGGAAACAGCCGTCAAGAGAGCCGCCCATCCTCAAGAGTTTCCAATACACTAGAATTGTCATATGAAGCAATTAACAAAAGAATTGAAGAAACCGAGCGGGCTCATCAGGCTCAAATGGCGCGATTAGCCGCCGAAAAGGAGGAAATTCTGCGCCAACAGAGAGCGGAAGAAGAGCGTCCGCCCCCGTCGTGGAAAGACTTCGAAGAATTGCGGAACTATTTCTTGAAAAGAGAAGAAAAGTTCACTAAGGAGGCGAAAGAAAATCGAGACCAGATAAACTTCCTCCAGGAGGAGCTGACAGAGCTTGAAGAACGCGTTCCATCACGCCTTTCAAACGCGAGTTCCGAAAACCTCCGTCGAAACCGCTTACCGACGCCACCGCGTAATCCTATTCAAGTCGAAGCCGACATCCACATAGCACCAGGACAAAGCAAGAATTCATATCCTCCTCAAACCGCGACTTTCTCCGACCCCACCACAACGAATTTATGGCCCAAACAGGTGCTTGAATTGCTTCGCGAATCAAACACCCACGCTGAAGAAGACAAGATTATGTTTAATGGCCGCAACCCCAGAAAATTCATTTCCCAGATGGAAATGGAGTTTAAAGGGCTTAACCTTAGAGATGAGGTGAAACACAGGAGAACCTTAGCAAGGATGGATACAGACGACAGGAAGAAATACGGAGAATACTTCACGGACGATGTCTCTTGGGACGAAGCGAAATCGTTATTTATTGACTCCATTGATCCAGTCTCAGCGGCGCTGGATGAAACTAAGGAAGTATTAATGAAGCCTCAAGGAAACACTTCACCGGGATTATTCGCCCTACGAAAACGAATCTTGTTCGACCGACATTTATCTTTCTGGGATGAAGAAATGAAGACCACCGTCATGTGGGAACTAGCATCGGATTCGTTGAAACAAGCGATGATTTTTATGCCAGCGAGCGTATCGGAATTTGTTGCTAAAGCTGCGAAACTTTCATCGAAAAAAAAGAACACACATTTCGAACAAAGTAGGAAAACCGATCCGCCCCCGGCAAAAACCCAGGCCCCAATAAACCACAATGCGAACCAACAGAAGGAGAACTACACCAATTCGTCAAAAAGCCGCTATTATAACCACTATAATAAACGACCGCGCTCACCAAGATTTTATCGTCAGAATTATGAAAAAAAGCAATCCAATCCAAAATCAACCAGCCCAAACAGAGTGCCAAATGTCGAAGTACAGCCTCCGAGAGCAGCATCACCACAGAAAACCGCTGCCTCCACGTCGAACCGCCCCCGCAAGCCACCCCTCTGCCGAATTTGCAAGAACGGATATCATTGGCATAACGTTTGCCCAAGCAGGTCGGGAAACTACCAGGAGCGGCAGGATCAGAGATAAACACTGTACAACCCTCCCCTGCCGCCTCCGTACGACGACAACGAAATTCTCAACTAACAAGATTCAAGCTCCAGAACACAAATTCACGAAAAACTGCGACACGCATCCGGCACCTCCACCAGAACATAAATACACATTCGTGGAAAACTAACAGGTACGCCCGGCACATCCACCAGAATTTCGGCACAAACCCGAACAGCGAAAACGATACGAATCTCGACCAAACTGGCAACCGAGTCGAGCAACACCAGCAGAAAAATGCAAACTTATCGCGCGATATAAATCAGGAGGCCGGTCCATCATCATTAATAGCGCAGTGCCCATCAATTTCGAATAATACGTGCCCGCGAGATAACATACGCGAAATAGACAGTGATATAGACACTCAACCCTTATGTGCTTTTTCGTCAAATGTTACTAAACTCGTGTTATTGCCATTAATTATGCAAGATCGAACAATATCTTGCCTGCTTGACTTGGGAGCATGCCAAAATTATATTCAACCGGGAATCGCAAAATGTGTACGCGAAATACACATGAAGGCAAATTTGGCTGGAAAGGATACCACCGCAGATGTGACAGGGATAGCATCTTTTAATTTCCAACTTGGCACGCAACATTTTTCCGAGGATTTCCTTGTGTTTCCTGATCTTCGATACGAAGCAATTCTGGGAATCGGATTTTTCCTCAAGCACCACGCTGTGATTGATTGCAGTAAAGCATGCATTCATCTCGGCACCGGATTACGCCAGACAATCCGGTGGACCGAACAGCAAGATAAAATGGAATGTGTTCAAGTACCGGAATTTGATTGCGACTTTACAGGAAAAGCAGAGCATGATTTCAAAGAATTGATCGAAAGATTTGCGCGCATTTTCCAGCCCAAGGATCAATTCGCTCACCGCCCACGAACATCAGAGCACAAAATACAACTGACATCCAACAAACCAATCCGGATTCGACCGTACCGGGTAAATACACTGCGAAAACAAGAAATCGACCGACAAGTAGATGACCTCCTCGCACAAGGAATTATCGAGCCAAGCACAAGCCCATACGCGTCCCCCATTGTCTTAGTACAGAAAAAAGACGGTAATAGCCGATTCTGTATGGATTACAGAAAAGTCAATGCGGTGACAATATCGGAACCGACCCCTATGCCCGTGATACAGGAAACGCTAAGAGATCTCGGAGATGCTAGTATCTTCTCTACGTTAGATTTAAAGAGCGGGTATTGGCAAATCCCAATGGAAGAAAACTCCAAACAATTTACAGCGTTTTCAACACCGGATGGAGGGCATTATCAATTCCGCGTAATGCCCTTCGGGCTCAAAAATGCTCCAGCAACATTTCAGCGCTTGATGTCCCAGGAAGTCCTCGCTGGAATGATACATGATTTCACAATGGTGTACCTGGATGATATAATTATATTTTCCAGGACACCAGACGAGCATATCAGACACCTCGCATTAGTGTTTGAGAGATTGGATCAATTTGACCTCCGCTTAAGCGTAGATAAATGCTCGTTTGGAAGAAGTTCGCTGGAGTATTTAGGACACATCGTCGATACGGACCTGACACGACCTTTGCAAAAACACCTGACGCAAATTAAAGATCATCCCATTCCGAAAACACGCCGCCAACTAAGAAAATATCTAGGTCTTTGCAACTGGGTCCGACAATACATTGTTAATTATGCTGATATTACTGCTCCATTAAACAATCTACTTGCCACAACACGCCCGTTTAAGTGGACACCCTCTGCAACAGCAGCTATGGAGATGCTGCGCGAACGCGTTCAACAACCACTTAAACTTCACCGGCCGTTACCCGATTTACCTTACACCGTGCAAACCGACGCGTCGATGATAGGAATTTCCGCCGTTCTGTTCCAGACGACCCCCGCCGGCGAAAAAAGAATAGTTTCGTTCGATTCACGTAAGTTAAACGATGCAGAGACGCGTTATCACATAAATGAACAGGAATGTCTCGCACTTGTGTTTGCCCTGCAAAAATATCGCCCACTCCTCGAAGGACAGCATTTCAGTGTCGTCACAGATAGCAAGGCACTAACATGGCTTGCGAAATTTAAGGACGTAAAATCAAAACTTACGAAGTGGGCGTTACAACTACAGAGTTTTGATTTCGAAATTATTCATTGCGCGGGAGAAGAAAATCAGCTTGCTGACCTTCTCAGCCGCGATCCGGAACATTTACCTGTAGATCCATTACCGGAATTAGAATCGTTTTTACCACCGCAGGTAAACGTGATAGAACAACCTATAGTTTTCTTTGTTCTAGAAGCGCAGACATTGGACGAAGAAATTCAAGATAAAATACAACTTCTTGCTGACCCAGACCACCCAGAATTCGCTAAATACAGCGAAACGATGGAAGTCATAGACGGACATCTCTTCCACCGCCCGATGTATGGCCGCGACCGAGCCATTTTCGTTCCTGCTACAGCAGTTCCTCGAGTCTTACACGCGATGCACGATGAGGCTATTCACCCAGGACGTGACGAAACCTTACGCAGTATTCGAAATCGCTATTATTGGCCCACTCTGCCTAGTGATATTCGAAACTACGTAAAGAATTGCCTCATCTGCATTGCCACGAAGCGTGGTAAGAATCAAAAACGCGCACCAATGAGAGCGCGTATACCCTTCGCACCGTTTGACACCGTCGCCGTAGATTTAATGGGACCATATCCTGCTAGCACCGCGAAGAAAAGATTCATACTTGTGGTAACCGACCTTTTTACGAAATGGATTGAGGCCTTTGCGATTGGTCAAGCACGTTCCGGTAACATATTAAAATTACTAGAGGAACAAGTATTCCATAGGTTCGGTTACCCAAGAGTTATAATCAGCGACAATGGACCGCAGTTTACTGCAAATCGCTGGCGAGATCAACTGCAAAGTTGGGGAGTGGAAGCATACTACACTCCCGTGTATCACCCACAGGCAAATCCGACAGAACGAGGAAACCAGGAACCATTAGGCAGAAAGCCGAAGAAATTAGCGCTATTCTTTTCGCGCTACCCCCGAATTTATCAAGCGAACCGAACACCAGTGTATGTACTTCTTCTTTCTAATATATATATTTTTTTTGTCTTTCTTTTCAGATTTACTTCTTTTATGTATTGTTAACGAACTTAACTCATTTCACGGGGCCGAATTGTTACCGGCGTTTTACCGGAAACGCCGCAACTATGATTATTTCGGCGATTTAAATATTTTTATTCTTTCTCGCGATAACAACGGACCCCACATTGTTTTTAATCACCTTATTTTCACCTTCATAATCATTTAGTATCAAATGAATTAAGTTCGCTTACATATACGGAGTGTTCGGGTTTTTGTAAATATTATTTGTAAATATAGGATTAGTTTATTTTCATATTTTTATTAGGGTTTAGATTTTAGATTTATGACCTTACGCGGCACAAATCCCTTTTGGATCACAAAACGCAAAATTCCAAGCAGCGGTCCTAATCCGGGGAAATTTCACAATTAGGGCATTTCGTGATCACAACAAAAGCACAACAGATTTGCTCCCGAAATGCTCACAGCTAGGCACCGCCCTCCGGATTACGAAAGAGGCTGCATTTACAACCTAGCTGCTTGGAATTCGGATTAAGGGAAAATACCGAATATTTACTCATGTTTATTTTTCTTTTCTTTTCGCGGATTGTTTTATTGATAGCTAAATCAATCACGTCAGACATAGCAGATACGTAAATTATTGTACATATTTTATAACGGCCGATCATTTCACTTATGTAAACATACGATAATTTCTAAACTCACTAACAACAGAAATATGAAAACTTGCACACTTCAAAGTGACAACAACCATAAGATTTAGAACCAGGATATATATGGATATATGTATGTATATATATAATAATAATAATTAGCAGCATTAATTTAATATATAAAAGCTATGATTATTAAACAAATAATTAGCAATTCGGATGCCGATTGCATCATCCGTTTACGCCAAGGCGCGTAATGATCAAGCGCAACTCACTTGCGCACGGCACCCCTAACCGCTGAACCAATCAGAGGCAGGAGCCTTAACCACCTCCAGCTCTCACATTCCTCCATGCGAGAATTACGGGAAGGGAGAAGGTGGTTAACAAAACTGTTGGTTCACGGGGGTGAAGAACAATCGTCTCGAGTCTGGTGAATAGTGCGGTAACCAGTAAGTAGTGTTGCATAAATCATTTTTGTTTACGAAGTGGTCGAACCGTTAAGAAGTAGTCGCGTCGCGTAAGGTGTAGTTTTATTTAATTGTATATATATATTTCTCTGATTGTAAATTCGTTATTTTTATTCGTTTATTTGTAATAAACAACCTTTGTTAATGTTTTTCGGAAACCTTAATCTTTCATTTAACGAACCTTTTGCATTTACCTGAAAATACGAAATATATATATACACAGTGAGTTGTTCCTGTAAATGCTGTTCCAGGACCTGATGTTTAGGGTGAGTTATTTATTATTATATTTTTCTCTTTCATTATATTTAAAGTAACTGTGTGGTACCTCTGCCTACGAGCTGCTAGGTAATCGAGGGTGATCCGATTTTGAGTATAAGGCCAATAACTTATTGAATATTATTTCTTTCAAAATCGGGGTGATTGTTTCCCAAGAGCCGACACCTTAATTTTCCCCCTTTGATAAACCAGCGACCTAAATACGTAGTTTTTTATTTTTGTTTACTCTTGTATTTATCTTTTAAAATAAATAAACCGGGAAGCAGAAAAATGTATAAATGTAGTTTTACCAGTGACGGCTCGTCAGGGACGGCCGTTAAAATTGATTGAACAAAAATTATAAATTTTTATTTTCTCAGAAATAAATATTGCGCATTTTTTGTAATAAATATATAGCAGGCTAATATGTAGTAATAATAATAATAAGCATTCAGCATAAGGCCGATAAATGTAGAAATTTATTTTAATTTAATATGTGTTTACTACGCAACTTCGTATCCGCAAAATGGGCCAGCCGTAGATTATCAGATTATGAAGATTAATGCAAGCGCTACGTCGTCACAAGTGTCAGTTTCTGTCGTTACATTTCCCCTGCAGGGTAAACGTACGTCCGCAAATGGTTTACTCGAGTACGGCAAGTATGCCGGGGCCGTACTCGCCGTTCTTCCCAGGGTTACCAAATCAGTGATTTTGTCATCAAATCTGGTGTTTTTCACTTCCAGATTCAGACGAATTGGTTGTGATTCAGACGTGGCTAAATTCTGGTGTTTGTTTGAAGTATTTAGTGACAATCTAGTGATTTACTGTCATCAGCAAGTGATTTAAGTTAAAACAGTCGAACGTGGCAAAATACTGTCAAAACTATAAAAAAGTGGGAAATATTCAGTCGAACATTTGCAAGAGAATCCTTTTTGATCAATATATTTTAAATATTTTAAACGTCATTTGAATTCAGTGGTTTATACGCGTGGCGCATGAAGTAAAATTTCGAGTTTAGAAAAGCCCTGTGAAAATTTGTCTCGGGTCCCTCGACAAAGTTTCTACGCGGGGCTTTTCTAAACTCGAAATTTTACTTCATGCTTAGTCTGGGAGTGGACCGTCAAGATTTTTAACATGTCGAGATTTTCGATATTTCGACATTTTCAAATTTTCGTTCAAATATTAAATTATAGATTTTATTGGTCGCATCAGCAGAAAAAAACAAAAAACGATGGATTACATTTTATAGTTTTGTAATTTAATTTATTTGAGAGATATTTTTGAATCTAATAAAAATTCCAGCAATTTTTGTTTGTTTTTCAAAGCGTTTTTGTAATTCAGTAATTCCATAGAACGAAAGAATAATTTACAATCGAGAAATCCAACGTGACATTTTACAGATTTATATTTATTTCTTGTCAATACACAAAAGTTGTAACAAAAAATTAAAATCAATATTTAAGTTTTTTTTCCTTTAACTCGACAAAGAAAACAATAACTTAAATCAACACATCTTTAATCGAATTTTGAGCGTTTGTAATTCAGTCAAAAACAGCTCGATTTTGCTTTTTTCAACTCTAACACAAAGCTCATTCATCCCCCAACAATCCTTGCTGATTTCAATAAATCCGAGATTTTCTTAATAATCTAATCTTGCAAAAAGACGAACTGCATTCTAAAATTCAATAAATTCAAACTAAGTCTCGATTTTGATTAGTTCTGTTAATTAGCACCTTAAACTCCGATTAATCTTACACCTAAATCCAAGTTTTTAGAACTCTAGCGCAGAAATTGATTTTATTAAAACTATTCAAACACAAACTCAACTAATTAATCATTGCATTATCCAACGATATCAATTTTTTACATAGCACACTTCGTTTACGAGATGATCGACTTGAATCGCGAAAACGTCAACCTAACCTAACCCTACTCAAAGTTCCTGTCAACTCAAACAATCCCACGCTTGATTCTAAATTTTTAAAGCCCTAGAGCACATTTCCAAAACGTATAATTGTTTATCCAACGATATTTCGATTGTTGTACAAAATGAAAAAAAAATGATTCGGACAAAAGAGTTTCATCATCAGATTTTATACATTTTCGCCAAAACAATTGTTTCCATAGCACGCTCCGTTTGTGAGATAATCGAATTGAATCACGGAAACGTGAACCTAACCTAACCTCACTTACAGCACCTGTCAACTCAATTAATTCCACGCGCGATACTAAATTTTTAAAGCCCTAGAGCGAAAAATCGAATTTATTACACATATTATAATTGATTATCTAACTAATATGACATATTTTTTTATTATTTTATCTCATGCCTAATCAACGACTGCAAGCTCTCATTAGAAGCTGCAATTGAACGCTTTTATAATTTATTTTAAATGCACTATAACTTCTGAACAAAGAAAGACGTAACCTGCGTTTATTGAACATTTCGTCGTGAAATTAAAAGTACTTTTCATTGATGAAGTTTGTAAAGAGGCTAATGAATCGCTCTGTAGGCAGATTATGTTTGAAAGTTTTCGAAAAACGTTCCTTTCATAACATATTATGAGGTGTTCGTTCATCACGGTCCAATTTTGGGAACAGTGTTATTACAATAATTATAATAATATAACTATAGAAAAATGCTACTTTAGTTTTTCTAGAGTTTTTATATATTTTAACTTTAATAAATAAAGAACTATTTTTTTAAATTTTATTATTATGTTTTTATATTATTCATGTTATAACAAAATATAATAAAAACCGGTGATTTCTGGTAATTTTTTAAGTGACATTTTTAGACATCTGGTTGTCTAGAGTTAGCAACACTGGTTCTTCCACACAATACACCGATGCATGTGTCGGTGCACACTTCAAATTCGGTTACGTTACACATCACAGATTTTTATTCTACAACTAGTGGATTTATTTACCAATGTATTTCTGATTATTTTCATATTATTTAATTTAAAAGTAAAATAGGCATTTACTTAAATACAAATTGGTCATTAAGGTCAACAATTAACCGGTATTAAAAAAACAGTTAAAACATAATATTCGTCTTTAATTTTATTTAACAAATCATAACATATCTCGCATTTTTAAATATCGTTAAACAACTGATGTGATTTAAAAATGAGAACAATCATTAAATAGTTACCTAATTGTAATTTATTTGAAATAAAACAACGCAGTTGGGAGGGTTTCACTTTTATTGTTGAACACTGCAACATGTTTCACCACACAGTGGCTTCATCAGGCAGATGAAATAATGAAACATGTTGCAGTGTTCACAATAAAAGTGAAACCCTCCCAACTGCGTTGTTTTATTTCAAATAGTATTATGGAGTTTCATCATGTATCCGCCTCATCAATTAAATATCTAATTGTAATTAACAAAATATTACCTGGTATATAACTATAATTATATAACATTATTATGTATATAACATGTTGAAAAATGTTATTGTAATTCAGAGAATATTCTCTTTCTATTTTTTAAAGTCGGGCGAAATTATTTAATTTAAAGTATCGTTCTAGAGAAGGTGTATAGTTCGGTACGGCTGGCCGTTTAGTCTCAGTTCGCGTGCGCTAAAATACATTCGGCCGACCCACTTCATTAGATCACGAGCCGTCACTGAGTTTTACATGTTAAACCCCTATGTATACCTGATCGAATCAACATCCGGTATTTTGAACTTCACGTTAGACATGTGTTTTATACGCCTGGCGCAGGAAGTAAAATTTCGAGTTTAGAAAAGCCTGAAATTTTACTTCCTGCTTAATCGAGGAGTGGAAACACTCGTTAGAAGTTCAAAATTTAACACTTTTATAAAAACGATGAATGTCTGAACATTTACAGACAGTGTTATTTTGAAGAATTTAATCTATTTACCTACAGTTGCCCTAAAGACGGGACTAATTTATGCTTGGTCATGCAATAAAGTTAAAAAAAAGTAAATCCTGTTTCTTTTTCGTCGTTCGCCCCGTCTAGAGTTCTTATCGTCCTTG
Source organism: Philonthus cognatus (assembly GCA_932526585.2). Taxonomy (NCBI): domain Eukaryota; kingdom Metazoa; phylum Arthropoda; class Insecta; order Coleoptera; family Staphylinidae; genus Philonthus; species Philonthus cognatus. The sequence goes on along the minus strand of OW052241.1, from coordinate 53,223,737 downwards.
CATTTATTTATGCATTACTTATTCTTTGTTTACTTATACATTAAACATAATTTATAAAATTTCGGAAATTCGCAAAAATGCAAACAATAATTTTTTGCATTTTACACGAATTTTATGAAATTTATACAGGGAGTTTTTGTTTTAAGTATACGTATTCCAAATTCAGCCCATTTTCTCTAAATCTTTCGATATTCCTTGTTTTTGTTTAAAGTTCAATTTAAAGCTTTAAACGAGTGTTTTCCACTCCCAGACTAAGCATGAAGTAAAATTTCGAGTTTAGAAAAGCCCTGTAAAAATTTGTCGAGGGTCGCGCAGCGACCCGAGACAAATTTTCTGGGCTTTTCTAAACTCGAAATTTTACTTCATGCGCCACGCGTACAAAACAGAAATATTGTAAATTTATGTATATTTAAACCTCACTTAAAATCAGTGTTTAATACACGTGGCGCATGAAGTAAAATTTCGAGTTTAGAAAAGCCCAGAAAATTTGTCTCGGGTCGCTGCGCGACCCTCGACAAATTTTCACGGGGCTTTTCTAAACTCGAAATTTTACTTCATGCTTAGTCTGGGAGTGGAAAACACTCGTTTAAAGCTTTAAATTAAACTGCATCGGGATATGTATACTTAAATGAAAAATACTCTATATATCAACAGCACTAACTATTATCTAGTGTATTTCTTGGTAATTTCTTGTATTTTCTCTTCATATTAACAGGGTTAAACCTTTTATCTTCATATTATACATTTCTGCTTTTCACATATTCTCCCTTTTAACTCTTGCACATCCAAACACTGTTTTCTGATTATATTTTTTAACAAAAAGAAAGAGCGAAGACTTTCAGATTATTCAGATTATCCACAACAATATTGTTTTAAAAATTATTTCAAACTTTCTCGAGATTACAGTAATATATATTTTTTTTGCATTTCACCCATTCATTCACAATTTAGCAAGTCAATTAAAACTTTTCCTCCTCCGCCTGTTTACCCTCTCCCCCTCTTTTAGAGATACGGAAAAATGTAATTTTTGCTCGCGCGCCCGGAATAAGAGAAGTTTGGAAGGTCAGCTCGGCGAAATTTAAATGAGCTCGCGACTTTTTCCTGCTGCTATTGAATTAAGGCGATCATAAATTCCGATAAAGGGAGAAAAAATAAAAATTGGGACGCGAATTTATTTCTGAATTCCGAATTTCGGCATTAAAGAGGAGTCGATGTAAAAATGGGGGAGAGTGCGGTTCGGGTATTTTTTTCGTCGTCGGGTGTGATTGGAATAAATTTACATGATTGGAGATAGTTTCGTGCTTTGAGTTGTTTTTTTATTGGGTAACTAGGTTAATGTATGAGGGGGTTGATTTTTTTTGTAAATTAAAGTTTAAAGCTTAAAGTTTACACCACATAAAAGTTATCTTTGAAATAAATAAATACATAAATTATAAAGTGGTAAAAATAATAACACCTCAAAAAATTTATTTATTTTCCGTAACCCATATACGCGTTTTAGAATGTAACGTCCTCATCAGAATGGTCTCAACGCCAAAAAAAAATGGGCAATAGAAGGCATTCACGTCGTCAATTTATATGTATCGTATGTTCAATAAAATAAAACCTCTAGAGTGCCATGATTTAATTTGTTTTTAAATTTAAGTTGGCTGCACGCTTTAAGAATTGTCATATAAAACGTCAGATACAATAATTATAATGTATGATTTCAGAGTTGCCAACCTACAATAAATTTCATGGCACTCTAGAGGTTATATTTTATTAAAAATACGATATTATTATATACAGGGAATTTTTCATTTAAATATACATATCCCGATGCATGCGCTGTCAAATTTCAGATTATTTTCTAACGAGTGTTTCTACTCCCAGGTTAAGCATAAGCAGGCTTTTTCTAAACTCGAAATTTTACTTCATGCGCCACGCGTATAAAACACTAAACTATTGCAAAGTTACAAATATACTACTAAGGCAGTATACTAAAGCAGTATATTTGAATTTCACAAAATTTCATTTAAGTTCGCAATATTTCATTTTCAATTTTCATTTAAAATGTATTAAGGTGAGACCAAACTTAAACCGAATATTTTGAACTTCACGTTAAATCAGTGTTTTATACGCGTGGCGCATGAAGTAACATTTCGAGTTTAGAAATGCCCCGCGAAAATTTGTCGAGGGTCATGCTTAATCTTAGTTAAATACTTTTATAAAAACAACAAACGGTTGAATTTCACAAGTAATGCATCGGGATATGTATACGTAAAAGAAACATTTCAGGTTTTTCTAAACTTCAATCTTAAAGAACGAGTGGAAATAATTCTTAGAAATACATTAAACGAAAATAGTATAACATAATATTTAAATTACTTCAAATTTAACTAGAGTGAAGTTCGAACGCATGAAAATGCAATGTTGCCACATTAATTTGATCAATAGTTAAAAACTAACTAAGAGCATGTAGATTTTGTTCTATTAATACAAAATGTTAATAGAAACATTTCAGGCTTTTCTAAATTTCATTCTTAATCAAGCAGTGGAAATACTTCTTGGAAATAAATTTCTATTGAGTAATTTATCAGAGGAATATAAATGAACAAAAACAGTAAAAATTTAACCAGAGTGAAGTTGGAACGCATGAAAATGCAATGTTGCCACATTCATTTTTATCAATAATTAAAAACGAACTAGGAGCATGTAGATTTTGTTCTATTAATACGAAATGTTAATATCGTGTTTGTGCAGGTCTAATAGAAATTAACTAGCATTAGGTTTAATTAGGAGGAGTCTCGCGGATGATGTGCACAAAATGTTATAACCCTATTGTGGTTTACGCAGATTAACATATGTGTCTTTGTGCATATTTGTGATTCATGTTTTGTGTCTTACATTTTAGTTTTATGTTTTTGGCTCTACATTGTAAATGGCTTGTCCGTTAATAAAGAATTATTATTATTATTATTAAATGAGTTACGTGCAGATTTTAAGTCACTTAATTTAAACGCAAAAAAAGTGTAGAAAGGAATATAACTGCGTTTTAATTAAGTATAATGATATTAACGACAATTTTATTAATAAGTTTAAAAAAATATTGAGTAAACTGTGAAAATGTTTTGTAAGCTGTAGGTTTTGTTATGTACAGAAACCCAATTATTTCATGGATCAACTCTCTTTTGCCTCAACCATTACCATTTTGTATATAAAGATACATGTTTGTTATGTATAAAATAAATAAGTTAGGACTCGTTAGTGTGTAAACTCGTCGAAACAAAATACAAACAGCCGGCGAGAGGGCTGGCAGAGTCCTAACGAATGTTGCGAGCATTTTCCAGTTAAAGTTATAATGAGCCCGTGAAACGCGAAACTATCTCTAATGCGGAACAAGAAAGTACGAATTTGCATTATTGAATTACGATGACGATCACTTTTACATGCAATTCCCCCTACACGTAGACGCGAGGCATCGTTCCATGTAATTGCGAATATAAGAGAAAAATATGTGCATATAGAATTTCAACGGTGAACATTTTAAAAAGTGGGTATCTTCAGGAGTTAGTCGGGGTAGTTACTTTATGAATTTTAGAAAAGTTTTATACATATTTTGAAGGTGTAGATTTAAACTAAATGCTAACGTGGGCAATAGAAAATTCTACCGCGCGATCGTTTTAAACACGATTTAGAGTAGGCTTTGAGTTTTAAATTATAGTTTAAAATATAGTTTACCACAACCTCAAATTTATTCCCTCATTCAATTAGCATTCTGGGCAACCGCACAAAAAAAATGCCGCCTACTCTAAATCATCGCACGGTAGATAAGCACTAAGAAGTTTGGTTTCCTTAATTTTTTAAATGTCAAATGAAAATGTAACTAATATTTTCGAGGCCTTTCAAAATGATACTCAAAAACAGTTATTTAAAAAAATAATTAAGTCTTCTTTCTCACATCAATATCCTCATTTTTGATATCACACATCAAATGGGTGTTTTTGAACTTCAGATTAGATCAGTGTTTTATACGCGTGGCGCATGAAGTAAAATTTCGAGTTTAGAAAAGCCCCGTGAAAATTTTCTACGCGGGGCTTTTCTAAACTCGAAATTTTACTTCACGCTTAGTCTGGGAGTGGAAAACGTTCTTTAGAATGATATTAAGGACTTTAGTAAAATTGTATTGCTTCTGTTTTATTAATTATATTGAAATATCATGATTTTTTGTAACTATTTTAATAATTTACACGAATTCTTATATTCCATTCCAAATACTGCAACAATTTTAATAATTTTCATTATAATTAGATTGGCACTACTGACTGTTAACACATAGTTTACTATAACCTCAAATTTATTCCATCATTCAATTAGGGCAATCTGGGCAACCGCACAAAAAAATGAAAATTTGTCTCGGGTCGGTGCGCGACCCTCGACAAATTTTCTACGCGGGGCCTTTCTAAACTCGAAATTTTACTTCATGCTTAGTCTGGGAGTGGAAAAAGTTCTTTAGAATGATATTAAGGACTTTAGTAAAACAATATTGCTTCTGTTTTATTAATTATATTGAAATATCATGATTTTTTGTGACTAGTTTAATAACACTGGTCGGCATGAAAATCGGCCCTGACACCATTCCTGCTGATTCTTATGTAAAATGACCTCCTGAATCCGAATATGACCCCCGTTTTCCCCCATCACTCACCGTTTTCGGGGGAGGCCCCCCCACCTATTTTTATCACTTTTCGATAATTTGGAGGGATGAAAAGGATTATTTTAGCCTTTACGTTTCTTCTGAGGGGCTAGAGAGGTGAAAAGTTCTAAAACATGAACATTTGTAGCAAGGAGGTAGTAGATTTGGGGGGGGGGATTTGCTCCCTTAAATTGTAAAAAAATCCTTAAAAATGATCGATTTTTCCGTTTTTTTCGCAGTTTTTCACTTATTTTCTACATATTCCAGCTTCCATCCCCCCTCATCCTCCCCCTCATCCTCCCCCAAACAATAAAAATATATAGCAACAATATATAGCAACAATAATAAAAATATATAGCAACAGTTCGGAAGATTCACTGTACCACGCTGGCGCTCTCAATACCTCGCGCGCACAGGTTTGTCCAGGAATTTTCATGCTTTGACAGGTTTAAACTTGCATTGCTCTTGTCACTATAGACCTGCACTGTAATCCTTATCTTCCCTCAGTACATCTCTAGCGATCGTAGAGTCAACTTATCGGTGCTCTAGGCGGGGATTCTGTGTTTCCAAGTTGTTTAAATTGTGTATAACGGTAGACATTTTTTAATTCCGGCTTTTTCCAAGTGAATTGCAGTACGTGAGTGTGAGTTGTGATTAATATCGAGCATTTATTTACTGTTTAATTATGCCACGCGAGTGTAAAAATCATCCCGATAGCTTCTGCTATGTTTGCGGGGAATTGACTTTAAAAGCGCAACGAAAACCCCTTTCTCTGGTTCTTAAAACTGCTTATAAATTTTACTTTGATTACCAAGTTGGCGATCAGGACAAGAATTGGGCTCCAACAGTTTGCTGCACTACTTGTTACAGTAGCTTGACCAAATGGCTCAAAGGTACCCGTAAATCAATGCCATTTGCTGTGCCCATGGTTTGGCGCGAACCTCGCTGTCATCTAACAGATTGTTACTTTTGTATGACTTCCACCGTCGGGTTATCTAGCAAAAGTAAGCATACAATTCAGTATCCTAATATCCCTTCAGCTCTAAGACCAGTTCCTCACAACGAATCTTTGCCAATCCCAGTGCCCCCAAAAACCTATACTCTAGAGCCAGAAACTTATTTGAAAGACTTTGAGCCACAGCCTGGACCATCTTATGATACGTTCACCGATGATGAAGAGTGTTCTGCTGATTCAGCTCATCGAAAACCTCACCTCGTTACTCAGTCGGAATTGAATGATCTCGTCAGGGATTTGGAGTTACCTAAGAGTAAATCTCAACTTATTGGATCTCGACTTCAGCAGTGGAATCTCTTAGAAAAGGGTGTAAAAATCTCTTCTTACAGGACTAGGCAGTCAGCCCTGAAATTACTTTTTTCGGCAGATGAAGGCTTAGTGTTCTGCCCTAATTCAAATGCATTGATGATAGAACTGAAGATGCCATGTGACCCAGACAAATGGATACTGTTTATAGACTCATCAAAGACAAGCTTGAAAGTTGTCCTATTGGCCAATGGGAATGAGTTACTATCACTCCCGGTTGCATACTCTGTGGATATGAAGGAGACGTACGAAAACATCAGCCGGATCCTTGATAAAATCAAATACCATGATTATAATTGGAAACTTTGCGCTGACTTAAAAGTTGTTGCTCTACTCATGGGCCTGCAATCGGGCTTCATAAAATACTGCTGCTTTCTATGCGAATGGGACAGCCGAGCCCGAGACAAACATTACATCGTACGGAACTGGCCTCTGCGAGAAAGTTTTACTCCCGGTCAGAAAAACGTCGCTCACGATCCTCTGGTTCCGAAGGAAAATATTTACTTGCCGCCTTTGCACATCAAACTCGGATTGATCAAACAGTTTGTGAAAGCAATGGACAAGACCGGTGATGCATTTCAATTTTTGAAAACTAGATTCCCTCGTCTTAGTGAGGCTAAAATCAAGGAAGGAGTTTTCGTGGGCCCCCAGATTAGAAAACTTTTCCAAGATTCGACGTTTATTGAACACCTGAATCGAAAAGAAAAACGAGCTTGGATTGCATTCCAAAACGTGTGTGAGAACTTTTTGGGTAACAACAAAAGTGATGATTATGTCGCTCATGTCGAGGAATTGCTGTCAGCGTACAAGGCCATGGGGTGTAACATGTCTCTTAAAGTGCATTTCCTTCACTCACACCTGGACTTCTTCCCTGAAAATTTAGGAGCAGTTTCGGATGAACACGGGGAACGGTTTCATCAAGACATCTCTAAGTTCGAGAGGAGATTTTCGGGGAAGTGGAATGCGAGCATGTTAGCAGAGTACAGGATACAAAAGGAAAGCAAGCACCAAATGAAGGTACTTATCTTAGTTATTTATTATTCTTTACATTTATTATTTTACATTTATTATTTTACTTTTTATTTATTATTCTTTACAGCTAAAATAATCCTTTTCACCACTCCAATGGATGGGGGAAACGGGGGGAGTATTGAGAGCGCCAGCGTGGTACAGTGAATCTTCCGAACTGTTGCTATATATTTTAATTATTGTTGCTATATATTGTTGCAATATATTTTTATTATTTGGGGGTGTTTGGGGGAAGATGAGGGGGAATGGAAGCTGGAAAATGTAGAAAATAAGTGAAAAAACTGCGAAAAAAACGGAAAAAATTGATCATTTTTAATGATTTTTTTACAATTTAAGGGGGCAAATCCCCCCCCCAAATCTACCTCCTTGCTACAAATGTTCATGTTTTGGAACTTTTCACCTCTCTAGCCCCTCAGAAGAAATGTAAGGGCTAAAATAATCCTTTTCATCCCTCCAAATTATCGAAAAGTGATAAGAATAGTTGGGGGGGGCCTCCCCTGAAAACGGTGGGTGATGGAGGAAAACGGAGGTCATATTCGGATTCAGGAGGTCATTTTACATAAGAATCAGCAGGAATGGTGTTAGGGCTCGAAAAATTTTTTTTTTTTGCAGACCAGTGTAATGTACACGAATTCTTATATTCCATTCCAAATACTGCAACAATTTTAATAATTTTCATTATAATTAGATTGGCACTACTGACTGTTAACACATAGTTTACTATAACCTCAAATTTATTCCATCATTCAATTAGGGCAATCTGGGCAACCGCACAAAAAAAAATGCCACCTACTCTAAATCATAATTTAAATGATCGCACGGTAGATACGTAGTAAGAAGTGTAGTTTATTTAATTTTTGAAATGTCATCAAATGAAAATGTAACTAATATTTTCAAGGCCTTTCAAAATGTTACTCGAAAACAGATATTTCAAAAAATAATTAAGTCTTCTTTCTCACATCAATATCCTCATTTTTGATTTCACACATAAAATGGGTGTTTCTGAACTTCAGATTAGATTAGTGTTTTATACGCGTGGCACATGCAGTAAAATTTCGATTTTAGGAAAGCCCCGTGAAAATTTGTCTCGGGTCGCTGCGCGACCCTCGACAAATTTTCTACGCTGAGCTTTTCTAAACTTTATGCTTAGTCTGGGAGTCGAAAACGCTCTTTAGAATGTTATTAAGGACTTTAGTAAAATAATATTTTTTCTGTTTTGTTAATTATATTGAAATATCATGATTTTTTGTCACTATTTCAATAATTTACACGAATTCTTTTATTCTGTTCCAAATACTGGAACAATTTTAATAATAATTAATCATTATAATTAGATTGGCCCTCCTGACTGTTAACACATAGTTTACCATAACCTCAAATTTATTCCATCATTATATTAGCATTCTGGGCAGCCGTACAAAAAAATGCCGCCTACTCTAAATTATAATTTAAATAATCGCAGGGTACTAATAAAAACAATTTTTTTTATATACATTTATTGGATATTGGTTTTAAACCATTCCACCATTTGACCTTTTTATTTTTTTGTAATTTGACCATATTTAGACCTCACAAACACATTCAGACACACCCATGGACCCAAGTGGAATCATTTTGTACTTTAAAATGACCCCGCTAGAAGGCAGGGCCCACTACCCCACGGGGGTCCCCAAAACGTTTTAACTTTGTTTGTATAACATAACACTAATTTTACATAATACTAATTTTACAGTACATTAACATAAACTACACAAAATTTTTCATTTTTAAAATTCAGAAATTGGCTATCGACCGTAGTTGGTCTTTCCGCCTGTCTTTGTCTAGTCTCTGTCTCTGTATTTTTCATATTCTATACGTCATGATTGATAACGTCATTGTCAGCGTCCGGCTGATGTAATGAGACGAATTGAAACATTGTTGTGCTAGGAAATATAAGTTTAGGGTATGTTTGGGTTGCGAGGGATACGATGGTGGTTAAGAATATTGGGATTAGTGGCAAACTTTAAGGAGAGGTGTTCTAGGCGTTGGTTGATAGGGGAAATGTTGCACATTTCATACAGGACTGTATTGGAGGGGTTATGCAAGGGATTATTGGGATGCCTGATTTTTGTGAGCACTCTCAGGGCTGAACGTTCCGCAACTTCGAGGTTTTTTAACACATTTGGGCGAGGATAATGGAATAGGATAGCAGTATATTCAAGCAGGGGGCGACATATAATTGTATATATTTCTACTGCTGTTTTTGTGGAAATCCCTTTGTTTTTATATGTCAATGATCTGAAATGTCGCGCCCTGCTCTTGATGCTTGCTTTAGGGTTTTAGGTGTGTGTGATGAAGGTAAACTTTGGATCAAGTGTAATGCCTAGGTATTTGCATTTAGGAGATGGGAAGATGAGATAATTGTTAATCAATATGTGGTGTGGGGAATTTAGATGGCGATGGTAAGGAATAAGGAGTTGTGTTTTGTTTGGGTTGATAGAAATTCTCCATTTCGCAAACCAATTTTGAATGGTATCGATCAGCCCTTGGAGAGTGCTTAGAGCCTTTAGGATGGTGGGAGCGTGAGCTATGAGCACGGTGTCGTCAGCGTATAGCAGAGGATAGGCGGATGGATTTATATAGAAAGGATCGGGGTTGTAATGGTCGTGAACAAATATGTTATATAATATGAGGGAAAGTGGAGATCCTTGGGGCAGACCTTGATGAGGAGTGAATGATTGGAAGTAGGAGATACGGATTCTGATACTTAAGGACCGATTGGATAGGAAACTGTCTAAAATATTTATTAGACAGGGAGGGACGCCTAGTGAATTGCAGTCAAACAACACACCTCGATGTCAGACCGAATCGTAGGCTTTTTGTATGTCTAGAAATAATATAGCTGATTTCTGGCCTTCGAGGTGTGCTGTCTGGCAATTTGATGTGAGTATCGACGAGGGCAGGAAGGTTGACCGGTGTTCGATAAAACCAAATTAATAAGGTGGTATAAGGTCTAGGATGTGGGAAGTGAGTTTTTTCTGGATAATGGATTTAAATAATTTACGGAGGACTGAAAGCTAACAATATATATTTTTACGTGATTGCAGTTTTGGCAAATTTAGCTTGCCATTATGAAACATAAAGTGAAGAAAATTCTACGTTTGCAGAAAATAATTAAATAAACTTTTAAACACATTTCCATTTAGTTTTTTAACGTGTGCGCGAAAGGGTGGATTTTTGACCATTAGCTAGCTGTATAGTTAGTTTAGTTATGAAGATTCCCGCTTCATAACTTAACTAACTATAGAGCTAACGGTCACAAATCCACCCTTTCGCGCACACGTTAAATAACTAAATGGAAATGTTCACATCACAACACTCCCATCGAATTAATTAAGCAAAAAGGCCGTTACGGCGTGTGCGGGCATTAAAACCGCGTTCACGTGTAGTCGAATATAAAAATTCCATAATAGAATTAACGCCGTTTGCCGATTCGCGTTTAAAACTAAAAAAAAAAAACACATATGAGAGCAGGTATGACAAAATCGATAAGGGAATTACCGGTTGATGGCCTAAATGGGTGTAAATGCGCTAGGCAAATGCGGGATGCCCGCAAAAAAAGGGGGATGAAATACGGCCATTTCCTGGTGAAATTGCCAGAGGAGGATTTGATTACCCATATAGTACGGAAAAATATAATTTTGCATTTTGTTGCAGGGAAGAAAAACAAGAAAGAAACATGATGACCTATTTAATAAATTATTTTTTATTTAAAGAAAATTTATCATAAAGAAAAATTGAATTTGTCAATAGGTTGCAGAATATTTATAAAATATAAAAACGAATTAAAATTAATATCGACTTTCTGCAAAAAGTTTGTCTCCAAATATTCATTGAAACAACTACTTCTCGAGCTAATACCCCGACAGATATTGAATTATACAATGAATATTTGCGTTACACGACAGCACTGCTGTTCTATGCATAATTTATATGCAAAATGCAACATCAGGTCAAACTATTCTCAAACCAAACTAAATGAAACAAAAGGAAATTGAAATAAATTAAAAAATTACAGGGAATGAATTCTAATTGTCTTAAGCCATCTACAGACGCGTTTCGAGATTTATCCCTCATCAGTATAGCTTTTCTTTAGACTTTTAATAAAAAAAAAAAAAAAAAAAAATATTAAAATAAAATAAACAGGAAACTTACAGGAATGTCGAAGTGTGTCGTCGAAACAGGTACACAAAACTGGGGCGAGTGAAAATGAAGGAATGTTATTTATAGGTAAAGGATTAAGTCATTAGTAGGTGCAAACAATTTGATACCTGAGAGAGAGTGACATACCGCCCTTAAGGGTACAGTTTCACATAAAGAAAATTTATCATAAAGAAAAATTGAATTTGTCAATAGGTTGCAGAATATTTATAAAATATAAAAACGAATTAAAATTAATATCGACTTTCTGCAAAAAGTTTGTCTCCAAATATTCATTGAAACAACTACTTCTCGAGCTAATACCCCGACAGATATTGAATTATACAATGAATATTTGCGTTACACGACAGCACTGCTGTTCTATGCATAATTTATATGCAAAATGCAACATCAGGTCAAACTATTCTCAAACCAAACTAAATGAAACAAAAGGAAATTGAAATAAATTAAAAAATTACAGGGAATGAATTCTAATTGTCTTAAGCCATCTACAGACGCGTTTCGAGATTTATCCCTCATCAGTATAGCTTTGCTTTAGACTTTTAATAAAAAAAAAAAAAAAAAAAAAAAAAAAAAAAAAAAAAATATTAAAATAAAATAAACAGGAAACTTACAGGAATGTCGAAGTGTGTCGTCGAAACAGGTACACAAAACTGGGGCGAGTGAAAATGAAGGAATGTTATTTATAGGTAAAGGATTAAGTCATTAGTAGGTGCAAACAATTTGATACCTGAGAGAGAGTGACATACCGCCCTTAAGGGTACAGTTTCACATAAAGAAAATTTATCATAAAGAAAAATTGAATTTGTCAATAGGTTGCAGAATATTTATAAAATATAAAAACGAATTAAAATTAATATCGACTTTCTGCAAAAAGTTTGTCTCCAAATATTCATTGAAACAACTACTTCTCGAGCTAATACCCCGACAGATATTGAATTATACAATGAATATTTGCGTTACACGACAGCACTGCTGTTCTATGCATAATTTATATGCAAAATGCAACATCAGGTCAAACTATTCTCAAACCAAACTAAATGAAACAAAAGGAAATTGAAATAAATTAAAAAATTACAGGGAATGAATTCTAATTGTCTTAAGCCATCTACAGACGCGTTTCGAGATTTATCCCTCATCAGTATAGCTTTGCTTTAGACTTTTAATAATAAAAAAAAAAAAAAAAAAAAAAAAAAAAAAAAAAAAAAAATATTAAAATAAAATAAACAGGAAACTTACAGGAATGTCGAAGTGTGTCGTCGAAACAGGTACACAAAACTGGGGCGAGTGAAAATGAAGGAATGTTATTTATAGGTAAAGGATTAAGTCATTAGTAGGTGCAAACAATTTGATACCTGAGAGAGAGTGACATACCGCCCTTAAGGGTACAGTTTCACATAAAGAAAATTTATCATAAAGAAAAATTGAATTTGTCAATAGGTTGCAGAATATTTATAAAATATAAAAACGAATTAAAATTAATATCGACTTTCTGCAAAAAGTTTGTCTCCAAATATTCATTGAAACAACTACTTCTCGAGCTAATACCCCGACAGATATTGAATTATACAATGAATATTTGCGTTACACGACAGCACTGCTGTTCTATGCATAATTTATATGCAAAATGCAACATCAGGTCAAACTATTCTC